>JBAIAC010000042.1:90110000-91595000 GCA_037349315.1 Chelydra serpentina | reverse complement strand
ACAAGAGATGGGGATATCAGTTCCGAGGAGTAGACTTTAGTAATGGTAAAGTTTTCTTTCATACTGTTCATACAAACGCATATAGTGTCTCTCTCTGTGTGTGTGTACGCGTGTGTTTAAAGAGGAAAGAGTGAGCAAAGGTTTATCTAACTCACTTGCTCTGCATTTATTCGGGAGGTCCCCAGAGGTTTGGGTAAACAGTACTTGAATTATAATCACACATTTCATTCAAATTTCATGCTTTGAGGATTTTTTCCTCATTAGGACAGTTAGTTGTCAAGCTGACAAGATCACATTTGTAACCTTTAAACCACCCTTAGTGTATAATACATAAGGCCAAAAATCCCAACTACTACAGGTCAATGTGTAAGAAAATGTTATACCTAAAAAGGAAGGAAAAAAGAGAACAAACACTAAAGGCATATCTGTAGACAGCTGATAGTTTAAAATATAAATGAATCTACCTTGCAGAATTGTTTTATTTCTGATTATGTATATTAAAAATTCCCAAATTTTTATTAAACTATAAATTATTTTAACTATGTTAAAAGTATTTTAAAAACATTAATATACTGTATTTCTACAAATCTGAGTTCTTTCTTGTTATGTTTTCAAACTATAGTATGGCATTTTCTCTCGCACTAAAAGCTAGTTTCACATATTCTAAAAAACAAAGTTAGGAATTACTTTAGTACGCAATTAACATCCAATTTTAGTAAAAATTTACCTCAAAATTAAATCTGATAGATTTTTAAGACATATCAGTTAATCAGTTCACAGCCACTGAAATCACACTAAAGTCTAACTCTATAGGCTTTAATTACTGACACTACATAATTCTGAAATTTCATGTGCTGGTGTCTATAGATCATGCAAATTAACAGAGAACCAGGCCTCTGAAAAGCAGTCTTTGAATCCTGACCAATTAGACATGAAACTGATGGCAGTTGAGTTTGGTTTGGTTTTTGTAACCGTGGGGGAAGGGGGGTCAGGGAAGAGACGGGGGGGCATTCCAACTTAAGTTGGATAAAATGCACTCATGAAAATTTAAACTTCTGTGACTCTTCTGAATTTGAAAATTTCAATATAGCAAATACATGTAATAATAAAAATAGTGTCTCATGTAGGGAGCTGGCATACAATTATAACAACAAGAAATAATTCTCCATATATCACAATCAGAATTGACCATTTCAACTTATAATATATACGTTTGCCCTATATGTTTATATCAAGAGGATTTTTTTCCTTGTCTTGCTCTGAAATCTGTGATTTTTCTGGATTCTTTTTTAGACACTGTAATATATGTTGCATAAAACACACCTTAAAAAAAGAGACAACAATGTTATCTGAGAGATAACAACTCTATTTAGGACTTTGAAATCATCAAATGTAACACTAGTTTAGAGAGTCTTTGGTCATCCACCTACACCCTTTTCTCCCCCCTTTTCAACCAGCAGCCCCCACGCTTTTCCCTCCTTAGGAAGATTAAGTATAACTTCCTCCAGAGCCCGCCAAGAACACTCCCAAGTGTCTGCTGGAGGGGTAGTTACAGATTGATATGAGGTGCTCCAGGGACTGAGCATGCTGCTGATTGACAGCCTAGGGAGGTTGGACCCCAACACAGCAGTGCACTGCACTGCCACTAGGCTTCCAGGAACTAAACCCTCTTAAATTGGAGTTAGACCCACTATCCAGAATATCTAAAGTGTTCCTTTCTAAATGTTATTCCTTTTATCTTACAGCGCTGCTTTCCACACCATCTAAGTTTGAGTAGGAGAAGCATTTTACCACAGACTTATATAGTGAATTCATATAGTAGATGTATCTCCACCCACCTGGCCTAAACTGGGCTTTTGGGTAATGGGAACCTATTGATTAAAAGAGCAAACTGCTAAAAATATAAACACTGTTATCTGACAAGAAACAGCTTTTTTACAAAAATAAATCTTTGTTGGTATTTTAATCTCCAAATGCAGTGCTCTCAAATTTGCATCTGGACATAACATAACTACTTTAGGGATTTCCACTGAGCCAGGGAAAGGCAGTTGTTCTGAGCTACACATTGTTGATCCAAATCGCTGGTATTAATACAGGCTGCTAGAAAGCCAACCCCACAATTTATTCCAGTTCCAACTTCCTCGGTAGGAGTCACTACCAACAAAAGCAGTTGACATGTTAGAGGGATTTTACTGAGGAAACTATGTTTTGTATGTATGTGTAACTGAGAGTCTGTAAATTCAACTGTGTGAGATCTCCTAGAAATCTATATGCACATATATGCATATTTATACATACTCTCTCTTTCTCTCTCTCTCTCTCACACACACACACACACACGGTTGCCATTCAGTCAAAGTTTGTCATCGGGTACCACAGAGTAGTATCAGAATAACTGTGATTATTTCCTTATTTGTAGGGAAAGTTGACTCTTTCAGGGCACCCACTTTATACATATGTTCACAGCAAAAGTACAATGGCATACAAAAGCAACACCAGGGGAACTGTAAATTCTCAGTATAAACTGAAAGATGTTCTGGCTACCCACAGCTTGTGAAGTACATTTTTGACTGCACTGTATATTCAAGTGTTACTATAAGGTCAGTTCAAGGCTTCTCTGCACCGGTTAAGAGTCCTGATGTCATCTTTTAATATGTACAAACAGATCCACTCTCAAACCTGAATACATAGATAATTGTTTATAGTGCAAAAATATTATTTAAAATACTAAGATAAAGTACTTAATGCTGAAACTTTGTATTCCTTTTGGAAACAACTATGACATTGCACTCAGAGGGGAATTCCACCGAAAAGCTGGAGACTTAAAACCATGTTAGAAATAATAGGCACAGAAAGTGATGAAATAATGCATTATTTCAACATTTCGTATGTCATGAAGCCATTCTTTCAGTGCTTTCTAGGTCACTGATAACATAACAAAACTCATCAGGTGCAATTTATCCACGCTCTTGTTTTATAAATATATTCATACAGCACAAGTGTGGACAAATTCAAGTTAATATAAGATCTTATCTAACATGACATAGAAAGTGTTAGATACCATGTTACTTCAACACTTTGTCATGAACCAGTTATTTCAGCATTTTCTAAGTTGCCAACCTGTCTCACATTTTAGAAAAAAATCATTCCTTCCACAGGCCTCTGCCTTCATTTTCCTTCTTTACTACTTTGCTAGAATCCACAGACAAATCCACATAGGAATCGATTTGCTATCGACTTATTTAAGATGAATTGATAAAGGATAAGAGAAGACAGATAGAGCTGAGTGGAAATGGTCACGGGTTTGTGGTTTCTGTGATACATATACAATTTCAATGCTTTAATACATTTGTTTCCAGTTTCTCCATTTTGTTTTCGTTTATGACCTTATTTCCAAACCCCAGGAGAAGAGTGACTGAACAGTAGAGAAGCCCAAGAGAAAGAAAAAAGGAAATATCAATGTCTTCACCTCACACAGGAGACCCTCCTCAACTGATTCAAGAAAAAAAAAAACTGTCTCTTTCCCAGCATTATCTCCAAATGGTGCCATGAAAGTTAGTTCTTGAATGGCTTCATTCAGTGAGCTGTGGAACATTCTCAACTCCCACTGAAGTACGTTAGAGTTGAAGGCACTCCACTCCAACATCACACAGAAACTGTTCAGCAACCAGTATGTTTGGGGTCCGAGAGAAATCCTAAAACCTTTAAACTGAGAAAGTGATAGAAATCAATGTTTACCTCTAATGTTTACCTCTTTTGAGAGAAACAAATAACTATCTGGCAAATCTAGACAATCTGGAAGGAAATGACACAGCACAGCATTTTCTTGAAAATATGGAGGTCAAAACACAAGTTCTTAGGAAAGTAGTAAAAAAAAGGAAACTATTTGTCTGATGACAAGCTTATAGCAACACATACTAGTTGGCAATGGTATAATACCTGGCAAGAAGCCCGTAATATCCAGATTCTTGGTATTTCTGCCAGCCTGGATCAGCTGGATAACCTCATCCTTCTTAGACACATCCCTGAATTTAGGTATCAATACAGATCCTAATTACATGGGAAAGAGATATAGTGTTCTTTAATATGAAGTATGAAGGAGAAAGGAATCTTAGAGGGAACCATCGAAGTCATTTTATCCATCTATAATGACCAGAGATTAAAGGTCAGTAGACTGGGGGTGGAGGTGGAGGGGAAGGACAGTAAAATAGTTCTTCCACAGATACCAGATCTGCTTTCCAGGGACATAAACATGAGCAGCAAGTTTTTTAAAAATCAGATTCCTAACTAACTGTAGATGTAATTCTTTTATAGTAAGCAAAGCTGGCTATTTTCACACAATGAAGCAGTGTCTTGCTTAATGGACAAGATAGAAACAAAAACTGAGGAAGATAATGAACAAAATAATTAGTTGTATCTATGTTTACCTTACACATAAGAATGAGACATATTTTCAGTAGTACAAACACCAGTCAATTTCTGCCTTGGGTTGTGCATAACTTCAAAATGAAGTCAGTGAGCAACCTGCTAAACATCGGATGATAGAATCTGGTCCTTTTGTATGTCTCTTTTTCTTGGGATTTGTTTCCTTGCTATCTTCTATTTCTGGGTGTTAGTAATTATTTTTTCTTCTTCTAGGAAGAGGACCATATTCAGGCAGTCATGTACCATAATGATGAGCACAGCATGAAAATCTAGATATATATATGCTGCATAAACGTGCCAGGCCCTAACAGCAGCAATATGCAAAAAGCTAGTTTAGAGAACAGTTAAAATGTTGATATACCTGCTTTAAAGTTATAAACTACGTACTGCTGGCATTCCTAATACATCGATCACCATAGGACCTAGCCTCAAGCCTCGTTATTTTGTTTGTTAAAGTAAGGATGTCTCTGCTTTGGAAATGAACACTTTCTATTATTCATAAAAGGGACAAATTCTCTATAAGACATAAGGAAGTCAAATTTCCTGCTGTTGTAAGCGGGCGTAACTGTTGATTTTAATGGAGTTGCACCTGTTTATACCAGCAGGGAACTTGTATCAAAGAATCAGGATACATGACAATGGACAAATGATACTGTTTCTAAAGGACTTAAAATATATACTATGAGCGTCCATGTAGATTAGCTTTGCTTACTATAATGCTTATTCAATGCTTATCTGTGACTTGTACATGCATTACATATTTACTACATATTATATGGATTTCTACCACATGGTAAGATAGCTTCAGCAAAAAGAAATATACAAATGATTTCCAAACCTGCATGCTCACCCAACTGTGATTTGTGATCCTACTGAATTGTTGTGTCAATGTGATCCTACTGAATTGCTGCTACGTGCATTTTTATCAGGGGTATATACATGTCTAAAATGCTTAACAGGCATATCTGATAAGTCTAAATAAATACAATATAATTGTGATGCTATCCTTTCACTTATGCAAATAACTCTTGCAGCAACAGTGCCCTGATGGCACAGCCACCTACATTTTGTCTCCATATAAGAACTGCCAAACACAAGCTAATTGGCTGAGGTGGGTATTGTGACCAAAGATAGCTTTGTATTATGTTAGCTGGGCAAAATGGTCAGTTCGCAATGGCTAGACTAGGTTATATGATGCTATTGTAAATGTCCAGCAGGACTAATCTGTAAAATATCAAACTCTGTTTATTCACTCTCAGATACACGAGTACTTGTATTTACTAGATGGCACATGAGGTTAACAATATAATATCAAGAGTGTTTTAAAACTAGTTATTTATAACTTAAATAGCATAAAGAGTATGTTTTACACACAGGTCAGTTTTAGTGCACTTCCATTATGTTGATCTGCCCTGAAATTCTTTGTCTAGTGGTACTTGTGTATGGGCAATAAGGGAAAACTTGTGGCGCTCATGAAGTACCTGTTCTTTCTTACAGTAAAAAGAGAACTCCAATCTCCTCTGCTGTCAGTCTGTCACCTTCCATGAAAGCTAACACACAAAAACATTAAAATATAATTTACAGTAGATCTATTTTAAACCAACTATATATCTAAAATATTCATTGGCCAGCATCTCTATTTCTGACTATGCTGCTTGCAAAAACCGAGAGAGTGATTTAAAACACATGAGCCAGAACGCTCAGTTACACCAAGGCAGCAGTGCCAGCTTTTGCCATTTTATCCTAAGTCTCACAATGTTTGATTTTTTTTAAAGCCCTGGCTCCTTACTCACGGATTGGATGTAAATCTCAGATTTCATTTTAAAACAAAGTAAGTTTCTTGCCCCCATATTTATGGAGAAAAGCTTGAAAACAGGAGCCCTAAAGTCACAAAACCCTGAAAGTTAATAAATACAATCCTACGTTTATTATTTTTAAAATCCCATGATTTTATTTGTGAGGGGATGGGTGAGGGCACTGACTCATGAGGATTGAACACTTGAGGTTGGCAATAGTACTAAGTCCCCTTTACATTGTTTTAGCTGTGTGAAGGGGCCTTAAAATGGGTGTAAAGGGGCATCAGTGTATCAAGTCCAAGGGCAGGAAATATTTCCAGCATAGAATATAAATACCCTATCTCAATAAGTTGGAAAGTCATCTGAAAATTGATTATATGACCCTTGGTATTTTCCAGAGATATGTGCTACTAAGAGTCCACACAGGGCCAATCCTGGGGACTGGCCAACAAGCGTTTTTCATAAATAAATTTAGTAGCATCTGCCCCCAACTGAGCTTAGAAATGTTCAGACACTTTTCTTTTCAATCCATTTTAAAGGACTTGCCAAAATATGCGCATAGAATGATTTGTATGTGTATTTATTTTGTGCCTGACACAGGGCTGAATAGCACATTGATGACCTGGGCCAAATAACAATATACAATATATGACAGCACTTTTAGATTATAGGGGGAAATTCTGTATGTTCGATTAAAAACATGGTCTATAGTGAGCAGTGCTTCAGCTACTATTTTGTATCCTATTACTAATAACTTTTGTAATTTGTGGGCCACCTATTTTCCATTAGCAGAGGCTGCCATTAGAAGGTCAAAAATTGTTTTCCAAGGCAAAACTCACATTGGCATTATTGTTATTATCATTATCACCAACATGTAAAAATATCAGTCCACAGTTCTTACAAGGAGTTATCTGGTTGTCATAAATAACAAGAGATCTGCTTTGGTTTGCTCCCAAACTGAAGATAGAATTTCCTTGTATAACACCAGTGGTTTTCAACCTGTGATCTGCGGACCCTTGAGGTCCGCAGACTATGTCTACGATTTCCAAAGGGGTCCGCATCTCCATTTGAAATTTTTTAGGGGTCCACAAATGAAAAAAAGGATTAAAACCATTGTATTACACAGGTGCATAATTATTTTTATAAAACAGTACTAGGCTTCAAAGTTTCCATCTAAAGTGCATTTTCCCCAATATTCCAAATAATTCATACTAATATGACTTTATATTAAGGGCTGGTCCACACTACCCCCCAAGTTCGAACTAAGATACGTGACTTCAGCTACGTGAATAACGTAGCTGAAGTCGAAGTATCTTATTTCGAACTTCAAAGTACTCACCGCTGGTCCACACGCGGCGCGCAGGCTCCCCCGTCGACTCTGCCTGCTCCGTTTGTGGAGCAGGATTACCGGCGTCGACGGGAGAGCACTTCCTGGTTTGATTTATCGCGTCTAGACAAGACGCGATAAATTGAACCCAGAAGATCGATTGGACGCCTCCGACACGGCGGGTAAGTATAGACGTACCCATAGTCTGCTGGACTGTAGGAATTTACAGAAACTATATATAGACAAACTATTAAAGTATCACTTATAGGTCCCAGTTCTCAGTGTGCTATATGCTGTACACAAACAGGAAGTAGATATGCTCCTTAGCACACTGACCTTAGATACTAAAAAATATACACGTGTATTGTAACCATTAGTAAATGCTATGGTTAAGATTGAATGTTTCCCTGCTTTCATACACAGGTAACTGCTATAAGTGAAAGCACCCATGAGATCAGCTTTGGCAGAGCAAACTGTAAAGGCAGAATGAGCATCAGCTGCATCCGGCAGGGTACCACGTTCAAAAATCACGTTATAGGTCAGGATCCTCAGCCCCTTTCTCCAACTAATTTGGATTTAAATCCAAGTTTTGCTATGAAGCTTTAAGAGTAAACTTGGCAACATGGGGTATCTCAGCAGGTATGAAGCTGGGATAGCCAGATTTTCATGACCCTATGGCTGCTCCAGTTTGTGTTTGAGAACAGCTTAGTCTTCACTTGCGCTTGGGGAAGTACAAAAGGTGACTTAGAGACACTTTTGTCCCCCTCCCTCAATCCCTGAGCTATACTGAGTGTAAGCGCAGTAGCGTAGCCGGGGGGGAGCGGCCGCTCCCGCACTGAGCAGAAGCGGCGTCTCTTTTTGCTCCCGAAGCTTTTTGCTCCTACACTGCAGCCAGAGCGGAGCATTTTTTTTTGCTCCCGGCGCCTTTTTGTGCTCCCGATGCCTTTTGCTCCTACGCTGCAGCCAGAGCGGAGCATTTTTTTTGCTCCCGGCGCCTTTTTTTAGCTCCGCTCCTGTGGTCTAAACCTGGCTACGCCACTGTATAAGCGCAGTGTACCTGAAGATCTGGCTCATCATCTGTAATCATTCAGAAAACTGAAAAAGGTCACCTACATGGATGTCAAATTCCTTTCTTCCCCCTAGATGACAAAAGTATCATTGTGGTGTGTGGTGTAAGACTGTCAAAAAAACGGAAACACAGGTTAAGTGGCTCATACAAAATGTACTGTGGTCTAGCAGATTACGTAAAAACCTGGGAGACAGGAGCTGTGTGTTTTAATCCTGATTTACCGTGTGACCTCAGGAAGTTGTTTAGTTTCTCTGTGCTACATTTTCCTTTGTATAACATGGGAGAAATCATGCTATCCTAACTCTGCTGTATGCCATGGAAGAATGGAAGAGAGAGCATAATCTAAGAAAGAATAGGAGGGGCTAGAGAATGTGCAAGCACTGATATTCCCACCAGTGCCCCCACTGAACAGAAGTGAGTAATTCCTAGACTTAAAAAAAAAATGCTCTTCTGTTAATTAGAAAGTCAACAGCTTCAAAAGACAGGCCTTTCTCTCTGAAGCAGCTCCACTCTGTCTTCAAGCCGTCAGACTCATGCACCCAGCAGGACAGCCACCAGTTCTGTAAAGAGAATGGACCTGTATGTGAGGGGGGAAAAATTATGTCCTCCACAGAGGGAGGGGATATTCAGGCTGAGTCATCCATAGTTACTTCTCACTATGGATCAGGAGTCAAAGGTGCATCTGTTCATGAGATCTCTCTTGTCCTTGATCAAAGTTCATAACTGAGTATAAAGGGAACCTGATCTTTAGGAGTATTTGGGGCACTCTTGAGGACTAAGCCAATTCTTTGGAGGCAAACACGCATCAAGGTGGACATGCTGAGGAGGAAGAAAGACTCAAGCTCAGGGACACTGGGATCTCAGAATCAGGTCAGGCTCATTCAGTGAGGAAGAGGAATTTTGGGATGGTATCCAAGGGGTCATGAAGATACACCCCATTTGTGGGGGATGACAATGAATCTGAGAGGGAGTTGGTATACTTTCTAGTATTTTATCTATTCTAGTTTTAACAATCTCATGTGAAAAAGTCCAACGCCTCATTTATTCCACAATCTAACACATCTTGCTATCAGGAAGTTACACCTGGTATTTAGTCCAAATTCTCTTATTTTCATATCATTGCTTTAGCTGTACCCCACTGTACTAAATTACATAATCATAGAATCATAGAATATCAGGGTTGGAAGGGACCTTAGGAGATAATTTCTCTCCCTTTTTGGTATTTACACCCAAAAAGGCATTAAACCAGCAAGGTGTGACAGGATTCAGAAGTCCTGCTAGTATTCCAACAAGCAAGGAATTAACTTTCTGCGTGAACCTTGCACAGGCACACAGGGCAGAACAGCAAATAAGAACTAGGGACTGAAGGAACAATTAGGCTTTCAGAAGGTCTGCAGGAAACTATGTAAACTGCAAGACGTCAGAAAGACCTTTTTTAAGGTGCACAATTCTACCTGCAGTCTGAGTTGCTGGGTTTCTTGCTTTCTTTTTCCTTTGTTTATGTTAAATGATTTTGTTTCTTTTTTCTGTTTATAACTAATACACCTTAAACACACAGGGAATAAAATCTTGAGGAGAAAAACTGTTGGATAAAGACTTTTTCTTTCACTGCTGAAGTAGCTGATCCAACAACTTTTGCAAAGATTGTTCCACACAATAATTAGGGTCATTTCTGCCCTTGAATGTGCAGAACTTAGCTCTTAGACACAGCCTACTGTGTATTAAAGCTGGACTAAATTCAGCAATCATGTAAACAGTGATATAAGCTAGTACTTATTTGTCATCCAGCTGGTGTTCAAAATAAACATAACTTACACCCACCTGGTATTCCTTGGAGGCAAAATTCAGCTCTGGCATCAATTGAAATCACACCCATTGGTGCCATGAATGAATCAAACCCTGGGAGAACGGGGCATGGTATGGGTTTAAATTAAAGCAGGACAAATATTTTGATCACTCTCTGAATGATGGATTGGTGCTAGTTCCACTAGTTAGACAATTATAACAACACCCAGTACACCATCTTTATGATCAACTTATTGTGCACCAAATATGTAACTTATATTGACATTTACATCACAACTGAATTTAACCCAGCGATTTGATAGGAGCTGCATCTGCTCACTACAGGGTTGATTTTGCTGAATGTAGTCTGGCCTTACAATTTTCTTGCTTTTGTAGATTTGTCCCTTGTATCTGAACATTCATTTGTGGTTTCGTACTGAATTGCACTGTGCAAGAGGATAATTAGTGGTAAGTATTAAGCAGTTTATGTTCTTCTGTGATTAGAGAAGAAATCTGTGAGGTGTTTGGGCAGTAGTTCCACTTTGTGTTATTTCTACTATGTAAAATCCTGCTGAAAAAAAGGGTGGTTATACCTTTATTTCATTAGGACTTTGTGCTGAAATCTTTCTTAGAAACACACTAGTTGGAATAAAGATGTCAAGCTGCTGCATCTTCTGAAAGAAGAATATTGTTTTGTGAGTAGGTTGGTCCATACAGTACTTTCACTTTGTATATTGTATTATATTAAATACACACACTATATATATATGTAAATAATATGTGCATGCTTAGTATAATAAAATACACACAGTGGAACTACTGTAAATACAAACACACATTACTGAACAAATTCCCCTACCTCCCCCATTAAAATAACTCAAAGAAGGCCAGTTTTCAAAAGCAGACATTCAAATGCCACATTTAATATAATTGTTCGTATTGTGGAAGAGCCTAGAAGCCCCAATCAAGATTGCCATCCTATTGTGCTAGACACTGTACAAGCAGCGTGAGAGATAGTCACTGTCTTGAAGGGTTTACAGACAAAACGTGGGAGGCAAAACTCAGTCCCAGAGAGGTGAAATGACTTGCTGGAAATCACACAGCAGGTGAATGACAGAGCAGAGGGAGTAGAATTCCAGTATTTTGACACTATATTCCCTTTGATTGTTCAAGTTTGGACTTAAGTGCTTGCTTTTACACACATAAATGCCAATTTCTATATCAAAATGTGAGATTTGGAAATCCTATAAATCTGCCCTCTTACCCTTGTTTGAAAAGTAGTTAATGTACAGTCAGACAAGGAAGAAGGAAAGAAAATCTTGCTTGCTGCTAAATTCACTACTGCCAACTCTTGGGATTTTATGACAAGTCATGCAATATTGTCCCCCTCCCCAATCCCTCCCGACACCCAAGTCTCAGATACAGGAATGCTGTAACTACATGAGACTTATTTAATTAAAAAAGAATAAACGTTTCTAGCCCTCCTGGTTGTGGACAAAAACTTAAATGCACCCTAAAGACTCAAAACTCACAAGCAAATTGGAAGACTCCTAATTTACATATTTTAAAAAATCTTATGTTTTTTAAGCCAATCTCATGATTTGGGGGGACCTGACTCATGATTTTTTATCACTTACTGGGGTGGTACATTTGACATCAAAGCTTCATGGAAGTATGACATATAAGTTAAACAGCTCCCATAAAGCTAAGAGGGAGGGCTTTAAAATAGCAATTTAATTAAGCTTCAGGACCAGCTCACCATATTATTATGCCTAGGAATTGGAGCTCACATGGCTAGATTCGCAAAGGGACTTTAGGTGCTGCAATGCTGAGCGTCGCAGCACCTAACTTTTAGGTGCTCTGCTGCCTAGTGGAATTCAGAACCCTGAGCCAAGTGCCCAGGTACCCTGTACAATGCATGGGAAGAGCTAGGCGCCTATGGATGGGATTCACAAAAGCCAACGTGATGAGAAGGGAGCCATCTAAACTACCTTGTTGGAACTACTGGGAAGGGTGGGGCCACTCAAAGAGAGTTAGTCCAGGTCAGAAGGAGGCATCTGTCTCTGCTTTGGGTTTTCAGCCAAGAGCCCTCTCCTGGAATTTGGTGCCTACACAGTTTTTTGCAAGAAATGCCACTAGAGGATGATAGTGCCCTCCGCTCCCATAACCTTTAGCCTACTGGTTAAGGCACTCAGCCAGGATGTGGGAATTCAATTTCCCTCTTTGCCTGATGTGAGCTTAGGCATGAGTTAGGCACCTATCTGCTGGGTGGTGTCAGGACTTAGGTGAGTGTGCACATGCTCAGCCACTGAAATTTAGGCCACTTGGGGACTTATGGTGCATCCAGCACAAAGCAGCAGCTGAGCAGGACTATTGTGAATGCCAGTGGCACTTAAATGTTGAATGCAGGCATCTAAAATGGCGGTTAGGTGCCTAAGTCCCCTTGTGAGTCTAGCCCTGACTGCATTAGGTACCACATAGGTACTGCACTCAGTATATAACCTGTCAACCTGAGGTCCCTCCTACTGAAGGCCATGTGATATGCAATACCTCAGCCAGGGCCAGCTCCAGGTTTTCTGCCACCCCAAGCGGTTGGGGGGGGGGGGGGGGGAGCCGCAACAGCGCAATTGCGCCGCTCCACTCTTTGGCGGCAATTCAGCAGTAGGTCCTTTGCTCAGAGAGGGACTGAGGGACCCGTCATCGAATTGCCGCCGAAGACCTGGACGTGCCGCTCCAATAGCGGACGGAGTGCGCCCCTTGGTATTGGCCGCCCCAAGCACCTGCTTCTTTAGCTGGTGCCTGGAGCCGGCCCTGACCTCAGCACACTGGGGTGAGTTAAGAAGACAGCACTATTGTTCCAGTTCTGCGGCCCCTTTGATGGACTCATACTGATGCAAATTCACTGCTGAGAGTGTGGGAGTTACATATCTAATTCTCTTTCTGTAACACATTTCATGCTTTTTCAAATTACTCAGCATTTTAGTGATGTTTTCAGTATTTAATATTTTTGCACTTGGATTGCCCTTGATTGTTTACTGCAGTAGCCACTGTAGAGAACCCTTCAGCCATTAATTAAGTGCAATTCATTTCTTGAACCTAAATAAAATACAAAGCGGATCTTGCATTTTTAAGCTGTTTCTCAGAATATCACAAGCTAGACAAAGCAGGAGGGACACCTAATGTTTCAGGCAAAGTGATTCAAGAATAGTGTCTCAGAATAATACAAGTTGTACTAAACATTCAAATATTGCAGCCCGAAAATTGGCAATGACATGGTTAACAGACATATGCTGTATAATTAGGAGATGCATTAATGATTATGAATAGTAAATGACTTGGTGCAAGGAAAAAAATCTAGTCAAAAGGGACATGCACCTAGCTTACACATTTATTAGTAACTGTATATAACTAGAGAATTCTGCTATTAAGAATCCTGCATTATTGGTGTAAATACTTCCAAGGGTACATCAAATTGTAATCTTTCATACGACATCCATCAAACCAGGCTGGAGATTTTGACAAACATTAAACACAGTAAGGAGGCAATTATGTATGCATGATTTAATCTGCAACTAATTAATATGCAAATTTATTCATATGTTAGTTACTAAATTAAAAATGCAAAGAAGCCCTTATGGTGATTCTCAAAATTTTGCACAAACAGAACATTTAAAATGTAAGAAAAATGAAGTTTTTTGGAAACCTGGAGCATACTTTTAGTCTTTTGGAAACCTGTTGCTTGGAGATGGTTCAAAAATATTTGCTTAAATACTGGAGAATGATAAAAGGTGTGTTAATTTCATGTGAGAATGTGGTAGAAGAAAGGTTAAAGATGATTCTCTCAAAGTCTTAGGAGATGTGCACTAATTATCAAACAAATTATAGTCTAACCCTAACTCCTAGAGCCTGCAAAGAATTTCAGGATTGTCAGAAATTGGTCATTTTGCTCCGTTGGTAGCCATCTTTATGCTGAATACATGTCTATTTTAATACAAATGAATATTTTAGCATTTTCAGACCTGACTAGAAAACAGTTCGGTGGTCAGTAGGCAGACACAAAAGCCCACTCCCTTTAGTCACCTGAATAATTTAGCCAATTCACATTTTAGAAACTGCTTTCTGCAAACATAGAAAACAAGATGGGTGAGGGAACCCGTGCAGTGGAAGGGGATAGCAATTGCCTTTAATTCATTTGTAGATGCATCTTCAAGAAAAAACAAACAAAACAAAGGGAGGCATGTAAAATACTGTATAGTGAATCCTTAAAGCTCTGGATTTGGAATAGGCTACTCTCTTTAATAGGTGAGTAGAGAATGATAATGTAATGTGTGTGTGTATCTATATTTATACTTCTTTTAACAGTATGCTGTTTTCCAGTTTATTAAAAATATATTAGAAAATGCATCTCTGAGCCTAAATTTCCTTTTGATCACCTTTCCAGTGAGAGTTCAATGACAATATACCGTCTACGTTGTGCTAGCAGTATGTTGGAGCAACTAAAGTAGCCTGAAGAAATGAGGTATGGCTCAACAGCATGAGAAAGTACAATAAGTGCTTCCAGGCTGTTTCCTGGGCCACTGAACTCTCACTCATGTTTTAAAAATGAAAAAGAAAGTAATCACGTTTGTTATAGTCCAGCGTAAGGGTGGGGCGGGGGAGGGGAGGAAGTTAGCCAATGGCTGCTACTGTATTCACAGTCTGATTTTGTTCCCCGTTTCCTTTATCCCACTTTGATGCCAAACTGACTGCAGCATGCCCATTTCGTTTCCTGCATGTCGGCCAAAAAACCCACTAGCCTACTGTGCAAGTATAAGTAATCTGTTTTGATATTAGTACCTCAGTGTGTAATGTAAGAATCAGATGTCCCCAAACTATGGATGCTCCAAGGGGCGGGGGGAGGGAATGTGTGTCTCTGCCCAGCTGTCTTTGAAATGAAGGATGATGGGTATCATGCAGAGCCTTGAAGGTGTGGAGTTAACACTGGGGAGGAGGGGAGGGACAAGGATGGGATGAACCTCAGAGGCTAATATGGGACAGAGACAACCCATTGAAACAAATTCACTAAAACACAATATATTAATATGACACTACATGCCCTACTTTGTGTTATTTCAGGTATCTGCAATCTGTATGTTCTTTGTGTTCTCCTTATAAAAATGATTGACCCAGGGTCTCTATTTTGTGATTTTAATAACTAGAGCTTTAAAACTACATTTTCCTTTCATGGTTTCATTTCTATAATGCACAACTGGGGCAGTTCTTTGGAAAGAGGCTCTCAAAGACTAAATTTTCCAATCTAAGACCAAGGCAGGAAAAAAAATCTGGATTTGAATGGGGAAATTGCATCAGAACTGCTTTGTGAAATATAAACAGGTTTGGTTGTACATTTCTGAATCCACTTTTCTCCTCTTTAACAAGTGACTCTTGATTTTTGTTTAGACCAGAACCAAATGTAATGCTTTTAAAAGCTTAAACATACACATTTATGCATTCATTACACAGTGTTAAATCCAATTTGTTCTTTTTACTGTCACAGGAAGCACATGTTTAAAGCAATCTGTTTCCTCATATGAATGCTTTCCTGTCTGTTTGAAAAAAATTGCAACACACTTTACCCCAAGTAACCAAGAGGTGATCATAAATATCCCTAAATAGCATTAAACAGATATGAAAGACATTAACACTTGCAGAATGCCAGAGTAGTATTAAAAAAAATTCTAACAGATGCTCCTAGGTCAAAAAGTGAAATGTGTGTTTCCTGAAAAAACACTCTCATCAGAATCATAAATGAACTGTGAGTGGAAAAATGAGGTGTTGCAGAGCAAAGTAGAGAATCTTTTTGGTGAAGAACTCTAAAACACCACTGCCAAAGTGTGGTTGCAATAAAAGAGCCAAAATTAAATGGAAGTTTGTTGAAGACCAATATCTTTGTAATCCACAAGGTGGCAATGACAACAAATGAGGGCTGACTAAACCCAATCTACCCCAGCGCCGTCAAACTTTCGCGGCGAAATATTGTATCATTGCAAACTAAAATACGAATCTAGGGCCACTCATGGGAAGGGGGTTAACTCAGCCAAACTGGACTTGAACCAGACAATTTAACTTTGCGTCATCACTTTGTGGCTTACATTTGGCAGGGAAAAGATGTTCTCATCTGGAAACATAGTCAAATCAAGGGAAATATGCAAATCTGGTTTAAAACACTAAAGTTATCTAAAACCCTTTAAACAAATCTTTTTGTGGACTTCCCTGTTTAAGAATTTAGCTGCAGCATTACAATGAGAATGTAACACAGGAGTGCAGGCTAGAAACTGAGTAGATCTTTGAATGCTCCTAAACCATCTGTATAAACAGTTTTATTATCTGCTCGGAATTCATCAAACACTAGAAACCTTTAAACCATTTTTGATTTATGACAGAAACAAAAACACAAAAGCTGTGTGGTGTTAACACACCCAGCCCTGGTCTGTCTTTCCCTGAGCCAGCACAGAGTTTTAGTGCTCCGTAAGTAACTCATTTGGCTCCTACAGGGAGGGGAGTGCCTCATGTCACTGAACAGTGACCCCCTGTGGCCAATTAAGGAGTTGGTCAAAGTGACACAGGGCCATAAGGGTTCGGGGGGGGGTGGGGGGGAGAGGGGGAGATTGTGGTTAAAATTAGAAAAATATGGGGTACAGCAGTCTCAGGAATCTGATATGGTTACAGCGGAAGCCCAACTATTTTTTAAAAAAAGGACATTGTTGATATATTTTTCATAATGTTAATAATCATCTTATTGTGGCTCATTCTGCCCCTGGAATCTCTAAACAAAGATTTTACATTACTGAAATTGATTTATTTCCATTAAGTATACAGCCCTACTTATTGCAGGGTTGCTCCTGAATGCTGAGCTTTGTAACACCAAATAAATACCAATGCTGCTCCCCCCCCCCCCAAAAAGAAAACAACAACATGTTGAAGTAATTGTATTTATTTTTGTTTTGTCTGTTTTTTTAAGTCTTTATAAGGCCTACACACTGAGATATTGCCCAAGTATAGGGATACTGCCTATCTCCAGCTTCAATAAAAATGCTTAGGGTGTTTTTTGTTCAGCTGTTGATTAAACCATCTGTTTGGAGTGGCAAACATTTTGTATTCTTTTCAAAATAAAAACATATAAAAAATACTGTAGGACTAATACATTTTATGCCAAGAAAATTTCATGGATGCTTTTCTAGACATTTAAACACATTAATAATTATTAGTATAATTTGTGCAGGGTTTTTTTAATCTACTCTAATCATCATGACAAAAAGTATTTCTGCATATTTACCTTTTCAGTGAAAATGTAAAAATACTTCACAGCAAGAATAAGTGGTGCTCTGATATAAAGAATTACATGGACTTTGCTAGCAAACTTAAGTAAGTCAGACTGGTGTTGATAGGATCCCATAAAGTTCATGATTAACTTTCTCATTAATGTGATCTTTTCCCCACCTACATATTCATTTAGTTTTTGGATGGAATAAAAAATTTAAAACAAAAGACTTCCCAAGAACAGAATTCCCAAAGCAAATACCAGAATTCCCAGATACTGTCCACTAGAAATATTTAAAAGAAAGTTACAATCTGAAGTTACTTACTACATAGAGAAAGAAATAGAAAGGAGCCATTTTTCCTCTCTAAATGTCTTATACTAAAAATTATCCCCCAAAGCACAAGTTCAGGACTAAGTGCCAAATTCTTCCCTCATTTGCACTTGTGCAATCCCCCTGACTTCCTCGGATAGCACTGGGATTCAATGGGTGTAACTAGAGGCAGAATATGACCCTAAGGATGGATGTACAAATCTCATTTTCTTTTCTTTGTATTTAAGTCATTTCTTTTCATTACTGCAGACATTCAATTCATGTCTCATTTGAACAAAACAAAAGCAACAAACAGAAAACAGAACAGTGAAATGCCTTTACAGATCCTGTGAAAGGTTAAGACTGGGCATACATACATTCCCAAATGGAGTTCCACTGGTTTCAATGGACACTTTGCAGGATCGGGTCCATGGTGACAATTTTTGTTTCATGAAGCAATTTCACTAAGCCCAGACTCACCACTCCTTTCAGTCTTCTTTATTATATATGGAATTTCTGAGAATTCTGTTTCACTATGATAGCTCCACTATATATATATATATATATATATATGCTTTAATGAAAGAGGGGAACATACATTACACTGACATTTTGCATATCAAGTTTCAGCCCAAGGAATATGCACAAACTCCCCACGAATAGGGTGTAATATGCAGGCTTCAATACAACCATAATTTCAGTAGGAAGAGTAAATGCTGCTATGCAAAAAGAACAATTCTAAAAGTGCTGCCTAAGAAAAAAAATATGCTGGGTACTTACAGTATTTCAGTTTGAACTTATAGCAGGCATTTAGGAATCCTCTGTATTCAATGGCCAAAGCCCTAGGTCCATGAGAAACACTTTGTTGTCCTCTGCACTACCTACATTACTCTGAAGAGGGAGTCTATGCTCAAGCAAAACAATAAAAACCACAATAACCACATGTCTGTGTTACCAGCTGCTAAGAATAGTCCTTCATCATTACTGCTGTTTTGGGCCCAAACAGTTAAATATTTAGAACTGTATGAATTTTGCACTACATTTTATTAGAAGTTAAAACATTTAAGGCCCGGGCATAAAAAAACCATACCATTCCTTTCAAATGCTATTTTGTGTTTAAAGAATTCTATATAATTTATTTAAACACACACACAATTTTATCAACAGCTTCACTGCATTTCAGTGTGCTTCAGGGGCGGGGCGGGAGATGGGGGGGGAAAGGGGGGACAAAAACCACATAGCACTTTGATTCTAAAGAAATGCTTTATACTTTCCAGTGCCACAATTTTCAGCAGAACATCTTTTCATCAGGCAGCTCACTAGTTTACAGCAGATTCTGATTTAATAATGTATTTGAAAAAAGTGTAAACAAATATTGCAAATCAAGAAAACTCTAAACAACAGGATTTCTACTAATTGAAAAAGTGCCAGTTTAAGTTAACATACTAGAAATGTTCGTATGAAAAAATGAAGTAAGGGCTCAATTTTGCCCTCAGATACACTGAGTAGAAGGTTGAGAAAGGATGTAAGGCAGCACCGTGTGTTAAGTGGGCATTGGACGATGGGCGTTCTCTCATGGTGCATAAAGTATATACTAAGAGGTGCATAACATGGCTTACTGGTGATGGGGATTCTGAGAACAGAGGACATGTCTACAAGCTGCTATGAGTGACACGCGCTAGTTAGCACCTGTAATAACGTACACGCTGCTCTTTGGCAGAGGAGCACTCCACACAGTGCTCAGCAGCACTTTGCAGTAGTCGTCTAGCCAGACTGCTGTAAAGCTAGCTACGCACTTTAGCCTGCACTCCACCAGCCCTCAGTATTTACTCAATTATATAAAAATGTTCTGGCAAAGATCCCCAAATTAGTTCCTCTTTCTTCCCAACCTATCACCTAATGCCTCCTACCCAACCCCCTAGTCTGCTTCCTTCCTTCTGAGTGCTCTGGTTGTTCCTCCTACCCTGGACCCAGTCATGAAACCCAACACCCTTTTTGAATATTTTATCTTTCTCCACTTCATCTGTCCTCCATCTCTGATCTAACTGAAGGTCAGTTCAGACAGACCCCTAACAGATCCCACCACCTTTGCTGATATTCTACCAAATCCATAATGGGATTTCAGCAAGTCTGGCATTCACTGCTAGGCTTGCTGCCGTTTTCAACTCAAATATTTCAAGGCTTCCTGGGGTCAGTGATAACCCAGAACACACTGCACACTTCTAACCCCAGGGAAGGCCCGGGATGCATGACATTTGAAGATGGCATTCAGCCCAGAAGATGCTGCCAGCAGTGATGATGCTGAGATCCTACCATACTGTTAATTTTGTGAGTTAGATTTCCTAGTGGGCGGACCACTGGCAGCAGCAGAAGCATTTGAACAGATAGGAAACACACTTATCCAAATTGATTTGAAAAACTCCCATTTGGTTAAATTGGATATTTGAAGCTAAGGTTTAGGACAATTCATAAGGCTGGCTTTTAAAAAATAGCTTAGTCCTCCTCTAATGTTTAACATTAGCATACGTTAAAATATACAGGGAAAGCATAAACTGAATGTCTCCTAGTTCTCTTCTCCCCAGCTCTCCTCAGCCAAGTTATCACAGACTTCTCTCTCCCATCCATTAACGTGTCCTTCCCATAGGAAACCCACACAACCAGACCTAAGCCTTAGGCAAACTCCAGGTGGCATCACAGTAGCATTTTCATTATCTTGGCTTTGGAATAAGACACAGTAGAGGTTTCCCTAGGCTCTGGGACTGAGTCATATACTCACTTGTCTGCCCAGATAATGAGGACAAAGCTGTTATGACTATAAGCATACTCAACATTATGTAAGAAATATAGCTCCACTATGAATAGGGACACCCTTAAATATGATGAATAAAGAGGAGGGATGGTCTTGTAGTTAAGAATGGGACTCAAGAAATCTGGTTTCAACTCCTGGCTCTACCACAGACTTTGGGCAAGTCACCTAATTTCTCTATTCCTTTTTTCTCCATCAATAGAAGTGAGCTAATATTTGCTTTCCCCTACTCTTTATTTTGGCTATAAACTCTTCAGGGCAAGGAGTGTCTCTTACCATGTGTTGTGCAGTGTTTAGCACAATGGGGTGCTGACCCAGTTGTCATGACCAACTGGCAGGCTACAACCCCTCCTCTCTTTTTCTCTACTTCTAAAACATCTATTTAAAAAAAATGGCTAGTCCTTATGGTAATAGAAATACCCTTGAAAACATGAACCAAGAATCAATCTATGCAGTGATGCCTGACTGAATCTGCCAAGAGTCTGCAAGAATAAATTTAGGAGGTATGAACTGGTCCCATTCATCTCAGCGAAGGCCCTGTGGACTCTATGCTCCTGCAAACACGGCATTTGGAATTTTTTCATTTTGCAGTTTTATTGCAGCCAGGTGCCCAACATATTGGCCCAGCACTGCTGGAACCAGCTGGCTTTTTTGGGTGTCCAGCTTGCCCCTCAAGGGGAAGTTACCTGGATTATAGTGCCTGCTCCTTGCACTGTTCCATGGAGCCAGACAGCAGTGCCACTGCAGCCATCCTCCTTATCTTCCCTCTTCTATGGATTTCAGGCTGACTTCTCTCTCTGATGGACTCAGACCAAGACATCTACCCTAGTACTTCAAAGCAGTTGATGCAGTAGCTACCAAAGGATTCTGGTGCATGCTTACAGACATTTAAAGGAGGGCCTATTGACTCATTTGGCGATCAAAAATCCATCTTTACTCAAGTATCAGAGGGGTAGCCCTGTTAGTCTGGATCTGTAGAAGCGACAAAGGGTCCTGTGGCACCAATGAATATCCGACGAAGGACCCTTTGTCGCATCTTTACTAAAGAAACCCACTGAATTTTTAATATGAAAGCTTATGGGTATACAAAATCAGAAGACTTTTATTAAGTGGCAGTTCCATAAACATGAAAGTTCTTCAAGCATCACATGACTGGTATCCCTCAAATAATTAGGGAAACACTCACTGCACCCTGCATTTTGGATATTGGGATCTGCTTGACTGATCTGCCGAGAAGTCAAAGCAGATTCCTTCACCAACGATGCAGTCAGCTGATGAATTCATTACACAGTTACAGGTGTTCAGGAACAGCTGTTTAAAAGAAGCCAGTACTTCTCAATACAACTGGATGACATCACAAATGTGTCTTCTTCTGCCCTATTTTTAATATTTGTCTAGTATGAGTGAGCCATACACAGAGATTCTATCACTGACAGGACATACCATGTTAACATGATAGGCAAAAAAATAATCTGAAGCTTTTAAAAATCAGTTTTCTCATCTGGATTGGCTTTGCTTTGCTTTATTTGTATTTTCATTGATGAGCCCAAGCTATGACAGCAAAGCACAGTGGCTTTGTGACTAGAAATGTACTCCAAGCCATTTGGACCAAGAAGCTTTGGTGGCAAAGACAATGCCAGTGCAACTGGAAAAGGTATCTAATGAGAATGTTAAAGTTGCAAACTCTATTAAAGCCTCTTCGCCATCTTACTGGAAGAAATGGGCACTCAACATCAGCAGCTCCTGTTCCATAATGAAATTTGTTGGCTTGCATGTGGCAAAGTTTTAAATAACTTGTCAGAGCTCAGAAAAGACTCCAGGATTTTTCTTGCTGAAAGTGGTTCTGCCTTTGCTGAATGCTCCACTGATCAGCATTGGCTTACTCTGAATGCTTCTCTCCAGGGACAGCATAGAACATAGATTTCTCAATTTGGGGGATTGCATCTCCTCCTGAGGAGGTCAAAAACAGGTATCAACTGATTGCAACCTCCCTACTCTTCCTATGTTGCTAGGTGAGAAGGAAGTGCCAGCCAGATGGCCAAGGGATCCTGGGATGATCCTTGTGACAGTCAGAGTCCAGACACTCCGAGGGGAAAACTAAGCAGGTTTAACCCCCCAAAAAGAGTAGTCAAAGCAACTAATTGCATACTGCATTATTGTATTATAAAAGTATATTGAGTAAGGTCTTTTATGAACGCTTGTAATGTTCTGAACTTGATGGCCATTGTGAGATGAATATAGACTGTGGTTATGAATTTATGTATTCATATATATAGAGAAAACTGTGCTCATAATCGGTGGTGCAGTTTCACCTTCACCTCACAGCAGAGTGTTGGTCAGCCATGGGCTGCCTCTCCAACCAGATGAGACTAGCTCCAAGTACCTAGCTTGGTACAACCCAGGAAGAGACAACTGATGGGCCATTAGAGTTAATGGGAAGACATTCAATTAGGGATTTCCCCACTTTGAATATCTGTAATGAAAAAACAAGCTGTGAACCCTTTTAAAATGGAAGGGGTTTAAAGTGAAAGGCAACCAGAAACTGAGGGCCAACCTCTAGGTAGGAGGCTGTCTGTGAAACACTGGATCTCCCCCATTCACTTAGGGGATAGGTTGGGGAAATGTGCAAAGGCAACTTGTATTAGAACATATCGATTCAAGTGATACCATCACAGGGCCTAATCACATCCGCCACGCCATCAGGGGCTCATTCACCTGCACATCTACCAATGTGATATATGCCATCATGTGCCAGCAATGCCCCTCTGCCATGTACATTGGCCAAACCGGACAGTCTCTACGCAAAAGAATAAATGGACATAAATCTGACATCAGGAATCATAACATTCAAAAACCAGTAGGTGAACACTTCAACCTCCCTGATCACTCAATGACAGATTTGAGGACAGCAGTGTTGCGACAGATTAACTCCAAAAGCAGACTTCAAAGAGAAACTATTGAACTCGAATTGATATGCAAACTAGATTGCCTTGCCTCCGGATTAAATCGTGATTTGGAATGGCTCGGCCATTATGTTAATTGAATCTATTTCCCTTAAGTTAACGATCCTCATTCACACCTGTGTGACCATCTTGTTTATCACTTCAAAAGCTTTTTCTTCCCCTGCTGTCATGTTTCCTCTCAACTAATTAGCCTCTTAAGATTGGTCTATACACCTGGATCATCATGTTTCTCTGACTGTATAAATATCTGTCTGAAGTATATTTTCATTCCATGCATCCGATGAAGTGGGTACTAACCCACGAAAGCTTATGCTGAAATAAATTTGTTAGTATCTAAGGTGCTACAAGTTTTTCTTTCTTATTTTCATTTTGTATTAGAAAGCGGATCATATCTAATATGGGCTGTGTCTACAAGCAAAGAACAATCCAAGGCTGGCCCATGCCAGCCGACTTCAGTTCACAGGGCTTGAGCTGCGGGCCTGTTTCATTTCTGTGTAGACTTCTGGGCTCAGATCTCCCACCCTACAAGATCCTAAAGCCCAGGCTCCAGCCAAGGGCTGTTGATGTCGCCCTTCAAAGCATAACTAGGCTGGCAGAAGCCAGGGTGAGACCCTGTGATTGTGGGCTGGGTACTAGTGTCACGGATCTGAGTCATAGCAGCACAGCATTTAGGCTGCCCACGGTTACAGTGGTGACAGAAGCCCTCACGGGCCTGAGTGGTCCCCAAAACGTCACAGTTCTGGTGGCGAAAAGGAGATCCCAGCATGGAGACGGTTGAGAACTACTGAATTATACAATAATTCTTGCATTTCATAACACGATTCACAAGACTAAAATGACACCACACAGAACAGAGAAAATCACATTACTAAAGATACCAAGTAGGCTTGTTCATGCTACTGGAGAGCTTTATTACGGAGAAAGATAACTGAAGGCTTGGAAAACTTACAAGCAGACATTGTTTGAAATGGTGACCTGATTTCATCCTCAGGAGCCAAGAGCCTCACTACAGCATGAGCGTGTCTGGAGGGTATGCCATGATTTATCTTTTTCTGAGCGTCTGCCTTTTTAGTCCCAATCACCCCTCACATTTCTGCAGGACTGAAATTAAGGCAGGTTGCACTCATGACTATCCATCCCAATAGGCTTATTTAAAATATCTCACACACTTAGTTCACAATCAAACCAAGTTAATCACTATGCAATGTGCATAGGCTACTTGCATCCTAAACCCTCTACCAAGAGATGACTTCTCTGTCCTTTTAAAGTTATCTTCAACTTTTTTACTCTGTTCCTGGAAGCTGTTGCAATAGCTAGTAGGTTTGGGCAATTAGGACCTGCATAGACCTTTAGTTCTCGGGTACAAAGTCATTGTGGTGGATGACACTTAAACTTATGAAACCTCAAATCTGCTTAAACCTTAAACTCTAACCTGACTCTTAAGGCGTTAGTCAATTCACCGCACTGCATATATCTTTGTTCTTTATTTATGCATACTACTCCTCTCATCCAGTAGGCTCCTCCCAAATATCCCTTCTAACTGCTCTCTCTTTCCTTCTAGTCTCATTTTCACATCTTCTTTCATTCCACCTCCTAAACTTGGAATGCCATTGTTTCCCTTCTTCCATATGACCATGCTCCGTTCACATCCTCTTTTAAAGCACACTTGTTTCACAAAGACTTTCAAGAATGATTTTCCCCAACATGCCCACATGGTTAAGAGACTGAACTTTCATCTGGTGTATTATGTGCCATGACTATTTTGTCTGTGTTCAATTTAGATCATAAATTCACTGAGGCAGAGAACTTATCTTCCTTTCAATAGCGCAGAAGACACTGGAAGTGCTCTACACTGTATATATTATAAAATAAATAAATTATAATAAAATACTCATTTCTGACAAACAGCTCCTGTTGCAAAACTGCATCTCAAGGAGGTGAATTAACAATTGATCTTTTCACTCCCAGACTCCATGGGCAAAGCTGTAGCTCTCAATGTGTGCAAAAGAAGATGAAAGTTGGATGATCTGGCAATTTGAGGATTAGGGGAATCTCTAGGTGGCGAAAGGCTAGGGTAGCCAGCCCTACATCTTCCCCTCCTGGACCCTGAGGGTAGGAGGCATCGAGTAAGAAAAGAAACCATTCCTCACTTTTGTGTCCATCCTATCTATGAAGGCATACGCCAGATTTCATCCCCTTTACTCATGGAGATAGAGGGAACAGTATGGCCCATTGTGTTTTGCTCTCAATTTTCAAGTGGTCAAGATAAGAGGACTGAGCAATATCAGATATACTTCATGAGCACTAGGTATATATATTAGTAAAAGGTCAGATATGATTAAACTGCCAGTGACCAAAATGGACAAAAGCTTCAGGTTACACAGAGGAAGGAAAGTGAAGATAAGGAAATAAAAATACAGAAGAATCAGGAATATTCTGGCCTGGAATGTGCTGGCAAGTAAACTTCTATAGCAGATTTCATCAAAGGTTTGCAAAGCCCTTTACAAAGGTAGATACTGTAATTATTTGTATTATGATAGGACCTACACACCCAGAGATCGGAGTCCCTTTATGATAAGCATTGTACAAGCACATAGTAAGAGACACTCCTTGCCCCAAGAGATTATAATCCAGATAGTCAAAGGAAGTACTGTCACCCTATTTACATATGGAGAACTGAGGGACAAAGTGATTGTGACATGCTCAAATTAACACCACAAGCCAAGCAGAGCGAGGAACAGAATCTAGATCTCCTAACTACCAATATGAGGCTCTGAAAGCTAGGTCAAATTGACGATATGGAAAACAAATCCAGACTTGAAACTTGCAATTGGCATGAGTTCCTGAAACCATGAAAACAGGAGAAGCTGAGATATTCTTCACAAAGGGCAATGTGAATGTGTTAGGGAAAGATATTTTGTACATGCTATGTGAAATAGCATACTGATTTACCTAGGAAGATTGATTAGGTAACATAATATTCAGTAAGTATAGAGTGTGTTGGCATGAACCAACATTCTGGGACTTGTATACTTATTTAAATCCAGTTTTTAGGGTTCAAAAATGTTACTCCACCCCAAGTTACAAGTTTGTCCTCTTCTTGCAATGAAACGTATGTACAGCCCCCTTATTCAGCAGGAATAAGGGCTCAGATACACAGTGCTGATAAAGTGCTTGGAGATCATAAGATGAAAAGTGTCATTCATTCATTCATTCATTCAGCCAGACTGGGGCTTGCTGTGGAGGACAGACTTATGTTTTCTTTCCCCCACAGCCATTGCAGTGTTTCTGAATAAAGACAAGGCAGATCATGCACTGTTTGGAATGCACCTTGTCACAATAGGGTGAATTTTTAAAGATGACATTTCAGCCTTAACTCTGAACTTCCTGACATTGTGTTTAACTCAGAACCTAATATTATTTGAACTATGATTATTTTTACAGTTTAATTGCCTTTGCTTTCAAAATCAACCATCATTTTCTGTAAAAGCAAGAGACAACGTATTTGTTACAACCAATCACAGAAATTTTGTATAAGAGCATTTATATATTCAACCAGCTGAAACTGCTCCCCAAAATCCTTTGTAACCCATCGTATAAATAATACTGAGACCAATTTAATACAAGTATTTTAATAGAAAGACAATAATATTTTCATCCTATCAGCTAAATGCAATGCAATCTATTTATTCAATTTATAAATGCATATTGCTTATCCAACATAATAGTCCCGTCTAGGCTAATGTTGCAAGATGTATCACATACATATACTCTGATCCTTTTAAAAGATGCATTATTCTTTTAGAGATGACAATGGCTCAGATTAAATCTATGAAGTTTGCAAATGATTTCTCACAATATATATTAATGTATAGCACAAAGCCAAAGTTATATTTATACAAACACACTTTCGTTATGCATCTCTAAGAATCTTTGTTATATTCTTGTCACTGACTATTTATATTTAATGTATCACATATTCTGATTAGGTAACACTTTGTACAATTAAAGTATTTGGGGGAAAAATTGAGGGGGGGTTTGCGGGTTTTGTTTTATTACAGTACACCTAGTAAAACACAATTTCAAATTTCACAAACTTAAGGGGTATAGTCCTCCTTATTATTTGGCCTAGAAATATTATTTAAAAAACAAACAAACAGGTTTTATGAATGTTTAAAAGGTTAAGTATTTCAATAATGTAAAATAGAATTTTTAAAAAAATGTTTAAAGGATGAAGAAGTGTGATACCATTGTGCAAAAAAGTCAAATGCTTCTGGTTCTTGTGTGTTCAGAATCTGCCCAAAGCAAACTTTCATTGCAGAGTTTTAAGCCCCTGACTGTAGAGGTTTCTAATAGAAACACCTACCAACCTTATCTCCACAGACTAGACCGCAGACACCATCATAATAAAACTCTCTCCTTATGACAAGAATACAACAGTATCAGTGTAATTGTCCTGAACTGGTCAGCTGTCTACAGGGAAATATTTTTAATTCATAAGAAATCATGGAAAATTGTTGTATGACAATGATTAAGCGAGTAGAAAACAGACACTATAGCACACAAATAGATTGTGTAGTAGAAATACGCAAAATTCTGAATCCTGGAAAAAGCTAATAATTAATTTTAAATACAAGATAGAAAATACAGCACTGTATCTTTAAGCATTGGTGCCTTACGGCAAGTATGTGGCTTTTACGGCTCAAAGCTATTCTGCCATTCCAGAACATTCTAAGGCGCATTCTACTGTATTTAATATTATCCATATTATGTACTGGCTTGCTTCAAAATGTAAACAGCTGTGAGGAATATATCATTTGAAGTTGTCATATAAGCTATTAAAAGCTAAAGTTTCATCTAAATGAAATCCACAGCTAACTTGAAGCATAAAAACACTAATAAAAACCTTTTGGGGGGGGGATATGAACTATTTCTGTAAAGGGCCAGTAAAAATATATAGCTAAGTAAACTTTAAAAATAAGTCTAGTGACTTTTTAGTAAAAAATGTCTATTACTAGCAACTTTTGTTTTCAAATTTCCATATTTCAACAATAAAATGATACATATTGATATATGTCCAATATCACAAAGAACACAATAATTGGATCATTTAAATTAATTGTATGCAGTGATGTTGTAGCCATGTTGGTCCCAGGATATTGGAGAGACAAGGTGGGCGAGGTAATTTATTGTATTGGACCAACTTCTGTTGGCGAGAAAGATAAGCTTTCAGATTTACACAGAGCTCTTCTAAGCTTGTCTCGCTCACCAACAGAAGTGGGTCTAATGAAATATATTATTACCTCAGCCACCTCACCTCTCATTTTTAAATGGTGATATTCATAATCTTTCCCTTTCAGATTTCAATTTTATTATTTCAAAGATGAGCAGTAATGAGACACCAGTTTCTCACATTCACAGGAGTAAATGAGCCTCTTTAAAACGTTAGTTTGTAAACTTCAATTTTACTTGGGTTTACAATAAAAAAAAAATCCATCTCAGATTAACATGTTAATTTGTTCATATATTCTGCTAGATTGATTACCACTTAACTCTTCCTAATACACACATTTATAGCTAATGGAAATATGGTTATGACGTGAAAAAAGTTGTCCGTTTTTCAGTATAAGATTTTTTTGTTTACAGTTATTGATTTGCAAATCTATCAAATATAATTTTAGCACAGATGTAATGCTGTATTCACATATATAATAGTGCAGCACAAACAAAACTAATAGGAAGGTGCAGAGAAAAATATCATTCTTAGCCATACTAAAACTTAGAAGCTATACTTATTGTAATACTTTATCATCACTATTAAGGCTATTATAAATTTACAGTACATTACACTGAGATAAATACATTTGTTAAGCTTTTTTCAGTAAAAATAAAAAGAAGAAAAAAAAAGAAGAATCTTTCAAATGTTGGTAGATGAGAAAAATCAAATGATTATATACAGCTATTAATTGCCTATGATATAGATTACAAGATAAGCACTGAAAAAATATATCTGCTTAGCTGAGATAGTACCCATATTCCCACAAAAAAATTAATCGAGGATATTCATTACAAGTATGTATCATATTTGGTGCAGGGGGGGAGTGGGAATCTGGGTAATTATTGACTGTATCTTTATTTATTAAATAACCCATAACGCCTTTGGCAACAGCTGGATTCCACTGGTTGACACATGGTATCACACATGCAGACAGCTACTGATGCAGTTACTTTTATAACTCTAATTCAGGTACCTCAGTAGAAAATAAAGATGTTCTCCCTGTATTCTGGGCTGAGACCCATGTAAATTTCTCATAAATCCTTTCCACAAATCTCTTTTAAAATGCAAATCCATAAATCATCATAATACTGACAAAGAAGTTAACCAACACATGAAACTAATGCTCATTCTATCCAGAGCCACGTACAGGTAACTACCCAAACTTCAGGCATCTTTCCAGAGCTCTCTTTGGAGTTTCCCCTGCTTAAAATCAACATGACCAAGACACATTTGTCCTCATCGTGCATACAATTAATCACTTCAAAGTTTGGTCAAGTGAGAAGATTTTAAGACTATCCTTACCTTATCTACAGTCTTTATTGATAAATGCTCTATGAGCTTGGAATTGGATTAATTTATAACCCCTTTTGATCAAACAAAGCAAAAGAAAACACACAAGCTTGGCACACAAGCAGTACTTACTGATGACGGTAAACCTGGAGGAACTTTTCGAACTTTCTTTGTTTGTACTTCTGAAATAAAGATAAAATGCCATTGTAAGACATGTTTTCTTTTAAATTTGCTGAACAACAAGCTACCTGATTATGCTTCTTCCAGCTTTAGTCTAGACTTTTAGCATTTTGGTAAAATAAAATGGACACCATTGCTACTTACTGAGATCAGGAAGTTTGATGGAAAGTTGCCGGGAAATAGTGAATGTGTAGATTTGGAGTGTTAGATAATTTGTTCAATCCTTAGATGGTTTTGTTTTAAAAAGGATGCTTGTGTGTGCAACCAAGGGAAAGCAAAGAATCAGCTAACATTACAAAAATCCCGTTTGTATTGCCAGCTGGAAGTACAAGCATGCTCTGTCGTTTTCAGTTAGATTATTGCTTACTATAAAATGTTGTTAAATAAAATGAAACTTCAATTGTTATTTTTTTAATGGAAAAAAAAAAGTCCAAGACGAAGTAACTCACCCATAGAAGTACTGTGAAGAGGCCTCCTTCGGGGGTTATTGCTAGAATACTGATAGTACTGAGAGCCAGGTTTGGTGGGTGAGAGAGCTCCTGGGTTGCCAATATCCATGTCACCTCCAAGGAGACTTTGCTAAAAGATTTTTAAAATAGATATTGTGAAATCTAACTTTCCCAGCCTATAGCCATTTCTTATTGCTTAAAATAACAATGTAAAGAAACCCGCATGAGGCAAACTGAAATACTATTTAAGAGCCTCCAAGATTTTAAAGTACACAGTACTAAACATTTCCAGTTTAGGGTCTTTCCCTTTGCTAAGGATGTTTCATAGAGTAAATTCTTTTCTTTTCTTTTTTTTTTGAAACACCCTAAGATTACTTACATTTGAAGTAGACTTACGCCTTTTTATGCAAATATGATCATTGTTTAGCACAAACGTTTGAAGCTACATTGAGGAAATATATTTGAGTACTATTCATTTTCTTCACAGCAGACAAAATGTGTCTGTAAACGTATTTTTGTTAACAAAAAAAACCTTTATCCGGTTGCTAATATTATGCTTCAGTGTGTATTAAAATAGCTACACTCACTATCTCCATATAGCAAAGATTTTCATGTCTGTGCATGAAATATACAAAGCAGATACCATACAAAATATACATGCCAAGTACACGATATTTGATTAAGATGTAAAAATAAAATTACACACTGCTAAAAAAACCTGGCTAATTTGCCAAGTTATTGGAAAAAAGTAACCCCAAAATATCTACGGCTATTGGAAAGCAGCAGCAAAGGACTTTTAAGTATATCTAGTTTATGTTTGTATTATAACGAACAAGATGCACATCCACAAATGCAAAATTTACTCAGTCAAGAAAGAACTCTAGTTTCTATGAAATAGCAAGAAACAGTATCTGACCACAATAAAAGACAAATTTTAATCTGTAAGAGAGTATGAAAGAAGAACAATTTTCTAAGAGTAAGATTCTATTTGCTATAAACTACATTGAAACTTACCCATAATATATAAATCCCCTGATTATACTCTGCATTGAACACATTGTTATTTTAATTATTCTGATATGCAATAAAACAGGTGTAGATACTACCATTTATATTAAGAACAAATTTGCCATTTAATAAAGAAATTTTAAAATTAAGTACCAAAAATCTAACTTTATCGTTACTTGTAATCAACTTTTACTGACTGAACTAATTACTGTACTTGATAAAGTACAGAATGTGTTTTCCCTAATCTAAATTCTAATCACCATGTCACTCACAACAGACTTAGTAATGCTTCACTAACACACTATTCACATGCAAAATACTCTAAATAGGCCAATTATGACTCTGCCCCTGTTCCCTGGTTAACCCGCTGAGAACTGAAAAATTTCACAAGGCAGTCACCAACTAAAACAAAGGCTCCTTGTTTTAAATTAAGACAGTCTTTTTGATTCCTAAATAGCTCAACAAAGTGGCATGTCTTCTAATGAAAGGAGTTGGTCAAATATGACCCATGAACTGGAAAATCAGAAATTAAAACATCCTTATTCGCTAACTATACTTCTAGAAACATCCAAAGATAACTTTTGATTCTATAAAACTATCTTACTTTTATTCCAGATGAGCAATGTGTAAATAACTAATGGGTTATCAACAAGTAATCCTTGATTGATTCTATTTTAGGGCTTTTTACATAATGTGCTGTCTAGCATTTGGCTTTATAGAAATTCCAAAAGGATGTAATTTACACAGGTTTTAAAAATGTGAGAATGTTAGTCTCAACTTTCTCGTTGCTAATATCTTTACATTTAGCAATTATTTATTATACACCTGTGGTGACTATGCTCTTTTTATTATACACCTGCACTGACAAAAATGTTTGCAAGTGAGTCGCATAATGGCAAAGAAACACACACAAAACTCCCTGAAAAAGTTATCAACTCATTCTGAATATGCTATTGAAACAAGCATAATTTTATTGAATGTCTTTTATTGAATAATTCATTCTGGAATGAAAGACCACTAGCCACAAAAATCCTACTCAACCATGTATTTTTTATCATACATACATTTTTCACATAAAGACAGACCAGCTAATCTGTACATGGATTATCCATGTGTCTAGTGGGCTGAAAGATTTAACTCACAACCAGCCTCAGAGCTTCCTACATACATCCTATTTGATGTAATTTGATTTTTTTTTTAAAGAATATACATAAAATTGGAGTTTGAAATTTTGTACAAATAAAATGAATCTTGGCTAATCTAAAATAATTTGCACATATTATATTTTTTGTTTTCTTAATTAAAAGACCTGGAAAGGCTGTGAGATCTCTATACTACTATATTGGAAATAAGACGTGATAAGAATCTTAAAAGCAATTCATGATTTTTTTTTGTTTAGCTACTGGTTACTTCTCTTTGCCACTAGTCGTGTTTTTATAATGATTACTAATTCCTTGGTACCAAACGCTTGATGACATAAATCTACAAAGGTAGATAATAATATGTGGATTATACATAAAACAGCATTCTGGTGCTTTGGACACATGTGAACAGAAATATGCAAAAGTTTAAGAAAGATTGCAAGAAAGGACTTCCAACATTATGATACTGCCTTGGTTGCTTGTACAGTTTGTTCATTCAAGGAGTCGATGTGTATATTGTTGGTATATGAATGTGCATTACCTTTGCATATACAGCATGCTCACAATTACTACTACATATTTTACCATCAATAATTTTCATGTAAAGTAGGCTGTTATAAGCAGCTTCTTATCTATAATAAAGATCAGTCCTTCCTGAAAAAGCATTGCTGTCTCTTAATGAACTTTCATCATCGTCACATAGACTAATTTCTTCTTTTTTTAAAACCTTTGTTTTTCACTGGGACAACAAAGTCATTCTTCAAAGGCAACAAAAACATGCACTTTTGTGCAGTTAAGGAGGCCTCGCTAAACACTCCACTGTGGAAAAGTAAGATAAAAATATATATGTATTTATTCTGAGATGCAGGTAAATTGAACAATGGGCATTTATTATTGGTCAGCCTACATGTCACATTATTAACGGCCTGCAACAAAGAGAAAGAGAAAACATTTACAAACCATGAAGCCACAGATTACATAGCATTTAAGGCTCTTTGTCTATATTTGTCCGTAATTGTACGAATTATTAGGCATTCAAAATTCATATTTGCCATTAAGAAATGATGGACTTGCAAGTTAAGTGTTACATCTGTCAAACTCCTCTCCTGACTTTATACATGGTTAAAATGGTTGCATGTTTTCCATTTAGTGCAAGCTAACGTTCTGATGTTATCTTTGTGTCCCACCAGCATACTACCCAGGAAACACAGGAAACAAGATGCTGCATATCTTTGAACTAAACTGTATAAATCTTACAGACATATTCTTGCAATTTAGCATACTCTGTGAAAATCCCTCCCCCGCACCCCTGCCGCCCTTCAGGACTGTAGTTTGTAGTGTACATTGTATTATCAAAAACAAAGAATGTAACACACTGAATTTTCCAGTCAGATTTCAAAGTTTGAGTTAAAAAAAATCACAGAAGAAAACCAATCTCAACACGGCAAGATCCATTACCAGATTCAGACATCCAGCAGTTCTTTGTCAATTTGGATTTTTTGTTTGTTTGTTTGTTACCTGGAACTCAGTCTATGTTTCTAACACGCCCTCAGCCCTGTCTTCTTTTAATTTTAGCCAGGAAACCTTCGCTTAATCCAGAAAATGAAACCACAAATTGAGTTTTTAAAAAAGAAAAAATGTTATTGATCAAAACTGATTAATACCTGAGTGGTAGTTTAATAAAAAATTGGACTACTTCCATCATACAGCTGAAACTGCTCCTCAAACCAAAATGATTTTTTGCAACCGAATAATTGTTTCACTTTAATCATTTTTAAAAAATCTAATGGGTGGGAAGTAGAATTCTGAAACTATTATATTTACCCTTAATTACAGATATGAGTGAGGTTAGAATTGGAGGAGTGCTTCCTTTTATTAATATATAATTAATTCAGGTGAAAGGAAAATGACCTTGAATGTTGTAATCTGGGGGTTGGGGTTGGGTGGGGGTGTTCCCCCACCATCACCCCACCACAGGTTAGGGAAAAATATCTGCAAAAAAGGCACTTTTCTGGACTTCCCGTGTATTCTGTTTTTCGTCATTCACCATTACATTGTGATCAGATATCAAACATGACGACATCATGGGGGTGTTTTAGAACAAAGAAAAACAGTTTTAGATGAAACCAGATTAAGCTCCTTTTCTGAACTATTGCCAAATGCTTGAGAGTTGAATCCATGTTGGAGTATTCTAGTGCTTGCACAGCTGCAATTCTATTCTACGATCACAAACCTACATGATGTATAGTGACTGGGGGCCATATGTTCCCCAGCACAGGAAGCAAAAGGGTCCAAAGGTTCAAAGAAATGTCAGGAGGGACTGCATGGAGGGGAAAGGTGACTACATCATAGTATTCTTTCTTGTCATGTAGTTGCCTAAGAATCTCCACACCACTTACGCGATAGCGCTGCCATGTGGCACCAAGGATCGTGTGGCCCGGCCAGTGGTGGAGACAGGGATAGGAACTCAACATGTTATGCTCTTCAGGTGAAGAAGCATAATTCAGAGATCAAGTACATTTTACAATTCTATTCTGAGCCACACGACAGGTATTTCCACACAGCGCATAAGGAACTATCAACTGCTTTTGTGAAAAGTATTATTGCAACTGGGAAGGGTGGGGAAGAGGAGTTCAGAGCAGTGTTTAGCTGCAATGGAACCCTGAGTCCATAGGACCTTCTCTAGCAATTCCTGTAGATCTCCAGGTAACCTAACCCAATAATATGTGACCTCGTCTTCCAAACAAACAGCTTCTGGTTTGCCACTCCTTAGGCAGAACAATGTTGTGGTCTCAATCCATATGATGCTAGGCAGGAAGAGGAACACAGACCTTTTGTGTGGCAAATTGACTTTGTACAGATAAACAAGCCTGAAGGCTGAACATTAGTGTGGACATAGAATGCTGAACTATTATTAATATGTGCACACACACACACACACACATACACACTACTACCTTTATTATAACTCTTGCTTATCATGTATCAACTTAAACCAATAACAAGATCATTTGATAATAAACATAAGAATTAGAGGAAACCACCTTCTTCATGTAGAAAGAGCACAGTAAAATTATTTTTCATAATTCTTTCCACATTCTTTTTTGTGAAAGCCTTTAGGAAGATTGATGGATCTGCCCAGCCTTTAGGATGAGGAAATGGAAATCTTTTGCCCTTTGTCACATTCTTACTGTACAACTATGGACTCAATTTGCAAGTTTTGAAGTGCCACCTGCAGAATTGCACCAACCCCACTTTGCAGGCCCGTGAGGACAAAGAGCACAAGATCAAAGCCACACTTCCTCCCTACTCTTTTCCAGGTGATTTGATCCTTGAAGGAGGAAGGCTCAGCTCCTTGTGGATGCACCCCTAAATACATGACTACACACACATGTATGGAGAGAGAACAATCTAACCGTTGTAGATTGCTTATACATCATGGAGCAGTAGATTATGTGTAATTATGACTTTTTGCAGAAAAATAAAGCAAGGAGAGAGGAGTGTGTGATTCTCCTTAACATGAAAAATTTACATTTTTCAGAACCCTCCCACCCCACATTCTCAGTCAATGGGATTTGGCTCTGATGTGCCTAAATCCCTTTAAATGATATTTAGGCTCCTAAAACAGTTAGGCTGATTGCAGTGATGCCTAAATACCTTTGAAAATCTGGGATTTTGTCTATTACAAACTTGCAACCTACTCAACCTGAATGTGCCAAAACCACACTTGATTAATGCTGAGATGGTTAAATAGGAGTGTTGATCTTTAACTGTCTTGTCTTCTGTGATTTTATTTCCACAATGTTCTACCATTTTGAGACAACAAATTGTAGCATAATCTCTTTCCCATACATAGATATGGGATAGAAATCTGAATCTTACATTTTAAATGCTGGAGGAGAAGAACCCAGAATTCCATTCTATCATCCAGGCTTCAGCCTCTTCTTTCTGATCTGGGCTACGTTTATGAACTTTTTATTTGGTAAAAATCATGTTGGCTAAGTAATAAAGACATTCCATACATTCTCAGAATTGTTTCTCAGTTGTCTCCTTCTGTGGTTTCAGTTCTTTGTTGTTAATATTATTAAACCAGATTTCCACTGAGACTGTGACAACAGTGTCATCTGCCCATAATCTGCCAAGACCCTTCAAAAGCTCCTTCAATGACTTTTGGAAGCTTAGCACCTCTTTGTAGAACCCTCTGTTGTGTAAAATATGCACGCTATGTTTTTATCTAAAGTCTTCATGCTTAGTGTAAATTTCAGCATATTCACAGTAGCTGAATATGCAAATATAGAGACAATTTCTTGAGTTCCCCCAAATGTATTTGTCAAGCTGAGCCCTCAATTCTCCTTTTTCATACAACAAACCATGACCCTAAAAGTGTTTGAGGGAGAATTTTGATCTTCCACCAAGTGCATTAACCTTTCCTCAAAGAGGTTTGTATTGTTTCTTGAATACTCAGAAGTTTGGGTGACTGCACCTGAGAAGCACCTCATCTTTTCTTTTTCTTTCATCTGTCAGAGCAAATAGCATGGTTAGATGGTATCTTTACCAACCTTTATACAACATTCTGCGGCTTTCTTTTCAAAAGTTGACCAATATCTTTGTAAGAATACTTGTAGCTATTACAAGGTAATTTCTCATGTTCAACCAACCCCTGTGCGTTAATGTACTTAAGGCTGATTCTCTGAGTTCTTTTTTTATAATTATTCCGTACCCCCACTATTTCTTCACTTGCATTACTTAGGGTTGGACCTCTAAGTTTTAATCTCTCTGGAGGAACACATATCTATGGTGCAGTTCTTCAGTCATTACTTCAAATTGTTCATTTTGTGCATTTTGAGCATCAAATATAATGTTATTCGGATAAAAGAAATTAGCAACTTTCAGAGATCTATTATCTGACTCTCATTTGTTTTTATGGAATAACCATAGATTGATCATTTTCATTTTTTGGGCATCAAACACAAACAAAATGCTTCTCTTGAATGAATCTGATGTTGAACAGCTGATGGACAGCCAGGATTAGGGTTTTAAATTATGTCATAGCATCTATGTTTTTATGATGGAGATGCTGATGATGGCATAAAACGTCTCACTTGCAGAATCAGCAAACTCAGTGTTCTTCTCTTCCACTTCAATAGATGGATTTTCATTTGGCACTTTGAACCTAAATAATCTATTTTTTTCTTCACTTTTTAGTTAAGCATGAGCACAAATTCTTTTTAATTTTTTTGTACTTAGCAACTCTTGGCAAAGTTTACTTTTTACTTTAGAAGAATTATCTGTATTCATGTCTTCTATATCTTCATTCACTTCTTCCCTACCGCTTTCTTCAACTTTAGGCACGATGAGTCAGATACATTCATACACTGCTGTTTGGTGATCACTAAATGCTAATCATTTGTTTGTAGTATTGATCCACAGCTGTCTCATTTACAGCATGGCTCACTCCCTTATTATGAGTCTCACAGTATCTGGGATTTTTCTTAAAGCCCGAAGTCTCAGCTTTCATGGTTGTGAAGAAAATGTGGAAAATGTGACCCAAATGTTACCTAAAGGCTCAGAAAGGAGAAGAAAATAAACCTCCTCCAAAGTCTTAGGGTACGTCTATACTTACGCGTCCGGTCAGAGGCACGGGATCGATGTTCTGGGTTCGATTTATCGCGTCTTGTCTAGACGCGATAAATCGAACCAGGAAGTGCTCCGCTGTCGACGCTGGTAATCCAGCTCGACGAACGCAGTAAGCGGAGTCGACGGGGGAGCCTGCGCGCCGCGTGTGGACCCCGGGTAAGTGCTTTTTCATTTGAACTAAGATAGTTCGACTTCAGCTACGTTATTCACGTAGCTGAAGTTGCGTATCTTAGTTCGAATTATGGGGTTAATGTAGACCAGCCCTTAGTCTCTAAAATCTTGTGATTTTTAACCCAATCTTGTGATTTTGAGAGGAGGAAGGGACTGTCTCATGATTTTTTAAATGCTTGGGGTTGAAATTGCTGAATTTACTATAGTCAGAATGAGAAACAACTACCTACTGAATTCAACACTGTGAAGCCTAAAAAAATATGTTAACTAACATTGCATATTATCAGATACCATGTCCAGCTTCCAGAATTTTGTAGAGGCTGGTAAATCAAGCATCCACAATATTCACATCTCCACCCACTTCCCTATCCAACATCCAATGACAGCTGATTCCACCTGCTAGACACATTCCTTTCTCCAACCACTAATGATTCCACACATCCTCCTTCACCCTCTAGAGTTCAAGAAAATTCGACATCTTTCTGATTGTTTACTAACATAGGTCTAACAAGGACTGTAATGTTCTCCACTTCGTTTTTAACTTTTCAGTATACAGTTTTCATTCACAGAGTGGAATTTGAGCCTAATCTTTCTACTCTCAAAAACTTTCATCTATATGTAAACAATCCAGACTGACAAAGACATTAAAAAAAACCATCAGACTGTTGTAAAGGGGCTGCAGGGAGGCTGGGGGATCTAGATCTTAGCGTTCCACACAAAATCCATTACTCAGGGAATCCCATCCAGGATGAACTCCGTCCAGTTTGCCAATCAAGAGAGGTATAGTTTTGTGCCACCAAAGTTGATAGTACACATTTATCTTAGCCGCACAGTTGTGCTGCGTAACCAATCTAGTAAGATATTATAGTCAAGAAAGTGTAGCAAACTTAGACCAAAGTGATGCAGTTTATACACAAACCTGAACCAAATTAATATGAATATTATTTGAGGAGTAATGGCAGAATCCTTTTCTAGGGCAGGATAGGAGATATAGAGCCAACTTTTACCCTCAGTTTACACCTGTGTAAATCCACTGATGTATAGGTGCACCATAAGAGGGGTAAATTAGGGCAGAATTTGGCCTATAGTCAATATTGGATCTGATGTCGATTGCTGCTCAGCTGCATATAATTAAGCACGGTCTGCAGTATTTCTTACAAAGCAACTCAGTGATGCTAGAATGGAGAACTGCCACATCATCACACAATTCAATTGCTCTACAGCTTCTCCCTTGTGTAAATAAAACATCCACGCACTCACCTCTTCTATGCAACAATGAAAATTAAACATTAAGAGAAAATCTGCCTATTTCTGTGTCCCTGCACAATGTATATGATAAGCAACAAACTGTAGGAAAAAATATGTCTGCTTATAGACATTTTCTCTGCCTCCTCCCTAATACAGTACAGCAAAACATACAAAAGTTCAGTTATATTAAGGGTTTCTGTATTTTAAACATGCACTATATCAGAGCACTGGCATATGATGTAAGTGTTACCAAGGTAACTACCACTTAATATATAGTGGAGTAATAGTCAAATAAAACTCATGCGTGTTGGCATGTAAATTAGAACTGCCCGATGGTTATGAAAAGGCTCATGCATCCTCCTGTTTTACCACTTTTCACATTCTTTTAAAGAATATATTACAGTGTAACATCATTGTTCGCAATACCCAATTCCATTCACTTTTTCCCAAAGTTTCTCAAATCCTATATCCATCTGGTACTTATCAGCAATGTGGTCACTTATTGGGGATGATAGGAGGGGAAGAATGAGGGTTAATGAAGTGCAGAAATTCATACTGTGCAATGAAAAGAGTTTTGCATTTTTTCCCCAGAGTAAAATACACAAGAATTGCAGGCAATAATTCCCTAGTCAGTCTATACTACTTTTCCAGTTCAAGTGCGCCCTTTCGTGTATAATTCAATAAGTATGTTCTAATCACTACTTGCCTTAAAATGTTTCTCTTTGGCAAATTATTTCAAAACCTAAAATAGAGCAAGTTTTAAAAGACCTGTTAACCTAACAAGAAAATTAAAAATCACTCTTCCCTGTGTAAACATTTAACTACAAAGAGCTTACTACAAGAATACTGGGTCGAGTTGTTTCAGACGGGGTAAAATATACTGACATGCTTCAGTCTTAAAAAGGTGTTTAGTGGCTGAATTCCCATTTTTAATTATATCATTATTTTTCCCTTTGAATATCAGAACACAGAAAAGGCTTATACAAGTTCAAATTCAAAAAGAGTGTTTTTCTGAAATTAAGTGTTAGCAGTATTTTTACCCAAAGAAAAGTTACATTAAAAACATCCAAAAGACCAAGAAAACTTCCTGCCTTCAAACAAACCAACAAACCAAAAACAACTAAATAATTTAATTGCTTAGAAGAAGAATGTTTTGGTTAACTCATTATTGTTTGTTGGTCTCAAAGATACTACACTGTCTACAGTGCAATGTAAGCCTAGGGTTAGTAGACCTCCAGTTAGCAGACCCTGGGTTTGTTAACCTAGGGCTTGAGTGTCTTCATAAAAATATAAGAACAGCCATACTGGGTTAGACCAAAGGTCCATCAAGCCCAGTATCCTGTCCTCTGACAGTGGCCAATGGCAGGTGTTCCAAAGAGAATGAACAGACAGGTTATCAAGTGATCCATGCCCTGTCACCCAATCCCAGCTTCTGGCAAACAGAGGCTAGGGACACCATCCCTTCCCATCCTGGCTAATAGCCATTGATGGACCTATCTTTCATGAATCTATCTAGCTCCCTTTTGAACCCCGTTATAGTATTGGCCTTCACAACACCCTCTGGCAAGGAGTTCCAGAGGTTGACAGTGTGTTGCATGAAAAAATACTTTATTGCGTTTGTATTAAATCTGCTACCTATTAATTTCATTTGGTGGCCCCTTGTTCTTGTATTATGAGAAGGAGTAAATAACACTTCCTTATTTACTTTCTCCACACCACTCATGATTTTATAGACCTCTATCACATCCCCCCTTAGTCGCCTCTTTTCCAAGCTGAAAAGTCCCAGTCTTATTAATCTCTCCTCATACGGAAGCCGTTCTATACCCCTAATCATTTTTGTTGCCATTCTATACCCCTAATCACTTATTTATAACCCCAGATTAGGAATCGTTGAACCCTGGATCTCAAGCTGAGGCTCCCGCGTCTACACTGCATTATGCAGGCCCACGTCCAATCATCCCTATCCCAGACTTCCTAGAGCCCTTCCAACATGTGGCTGCTCTAGCCCTTTGTTCGTGGTGCAGTGTGGAAAAACTTGAGTGTCCACCAAATTTGACTGTTCAGAGCACAAAGAAAGTTGGCCCGTGGGATTGTGGAATACTTTTGGTGAACTCCCAGAACAGAAGTTCAGTGGGGCTATGTCTACACTGCAAAAGCAATAGGACTTGCACCCTGGGTTCCAGCTTGATGCAGGCTCAGACTCTTCATGCCTGTGGGGCCCTGGGACCATGGGTCTGAGCCTTGGGTTAGTGTGATTTGTGTGTAGAGGGAAGATGGGGCAGGCTTAAGCATGAGTTCAAACCCTGGTCTTACACTGCAGTGTAGACATACCCAGACATACCCAAAGATACCCAGAGACTAAAAACAATTTTAAAATCTTTCCACAGTCTAGCATGTCAGATACTCAGGCATATGAAAAATGTGAACAGATCTGGCTATCAGACATATTTTTAAAAAGACACTATCCAGATAAAATTAATATATTTACCTAAAAAAGTGGGAGGAGCAAAGAAGTGGAACTTGAACCATATATCTGTATTAATGGTAGAGGACGTAAGGAGCGGTACTTGAACCAAAAAGGAAGTTTAAATTGTGTAAGGAGTTGGAAGCAGAGTACATGTTGCATGCTCCTCTCTCTGCAACTCCCTTCCAAAGTTTGAAGCCCTTCCAAACAAGCACCATGTGGTTTGACTCAGCAAGCCACATTTGGCCCACTTGATCCTTCTCCTGCAAGTATGTTAAAGGACCGCATTCTTTTCCTCATCAGAAGGTGTTAACTTCTTCCACATAAAAATGGGATTGCTGCACCAGAGTCTGCATGGACAGTACTCAATAACTTTTCTTTTCCCCTGGAGGAAGACAGTATGCATGTCTGTGGATACAACTGATGCTTACTACTTTACAAAACTGCCTAACTTGAAATACATTTGTATGGTAACAGAGGAGGGGTGGGGGGGGGGAGATGATTATATTCTTTACAGTCAGATGAAAACTAAAGGTTATTTACCCAGGTTAGGATAAACAGTGTGTTTCTCTGCTGTTCAAATGAATGTCTGCAAATGAAATTCAACTCTTGCAAATACATTGCTATGCTTTGCTATGATTTGTTTTTGTTTTTTTCCCAAAGGACCCTTAAAAATGATCACACTAAACTGATTGGCATTTCAATACTACTTACAAATGTCTGGGTGTTCACTGTCTTCATTGTTATAAACTTATGTTTATTTTCTATTTTACAGAATAGGGTTACTCAAGCAAATATAAATATGTATTTTAGTGACATATTAATTCATTCTGAGATTTTTTAAAAAGTGGAAAGTATCCATTTAATGGCATTTAAATTCCTTTCTCCTAATTTCAATATTTTTTATACGGTCAAAATCTAATAAATGCATTCCAAAGGCCATTCACATGGAAATACAGCTGTAACAACTGTACATATTATTGTAACATAAAACTAATGTCTAAAAAAATCCAGAGCAATCTTCATTTTAAGTACACCCCAACACCTGTAAAGTTTATCACACCTTGAGTTTTCAGACAGGATAAAAAATTATACTCATCCCCACAATATATATCAGCAAATTCAGCTGATGTGAGCAATGTGAAAAAAACAGCAGCCTTTTTTAAAAATCTGAGATGGGTAAAAATATAGTGGTGTTATGGTCATGGAAGCCAAAATAGAGCATGACGCACCACACAGTTATACCTAGCTTTCTTGTGAATGGTCTTTTAGTTAGTTTAGCACTGCAGGAAAACATCTGAATTAAAAATGTGCATGTGCTTTCAATTAAAAGCTTAAGAATAAAGATTTTGTTTCCATCTCTCCCTTTGCAGTACATACTGCAGGCTGACTGCATCACACAATCAGCAGGTGTAGATTCCAATCCTAGGGAGAGAAAAAGAGGTGAAGTTTTATTGCCTGGGTGCATCAAGATCACCAGGTGGCTTCTTCATCTGTGCCAGACGCTTCCCATGTAAAATAGGAAAGAATGAATTCAACAAAGTGAGAACAAATTAGTGTACATGTTTCACTCCATCACACCTTTATGAAAAATTACATCGTCCTCGCCTACCCAGCCCCAAAGTCTCTATCTTGATATATAAATGCATTACATATATGGTGGCCACCATTAAAAAGACAGTATTTATGCCAAGGATCAGGCAGTAGTAACTGGGATACTGCAGCATTTCTCTTTACTTAGAACCATGGGAACTGTGGGAACTGTCGGCATGTGTTGGCTTTTTACAAATATACTGGGCCCGAACACCAACCCCCAAGAACTAGCGGTCACCAAATGAAATTAATAGGCAGCAGGTTTAAAACAAACAAAAGGAAGTATTTTTTCACACAACGCACAGTCAATCTGTGGAACTCCCTGTTCGAGGATGTTGTGAAGACCAAGACTATAACAGGGTTAAAAAAAAAATGAGATAAGTTAATGGAGGATAGGTCTATCAATGGCTATTAGCCAGGATGGGCAGGGATGGGAATGGGCAACAGGGCATGGATCACTTGATGATTACCTGTTCTCTTTATTCCCTCTGGGGCACCTGACGTTGGCCACTGTCGGAAGACAGGATACTGGGCTAGATGGACCTTTGGTCTGACCCAGTATGGCCATTCTTATGTTCTTAAACACCCTCATACTTGAAATGATAGTAATAATGCTTTGCATTTTCACAGAACTTTTCATCTGTCGGAGAGTATGCATTACTCCTATTGTATAAATGGGGAAATGGAGGCAAAGAGAGGTTAAGTGACTTTCCAGAATCACACAGTAAGAGCTTGTCTACACGCTGAATTCCACTGGTTTAATTTAAGGTGTGATTTTAAACCAATTTAGTTAATCTAATGTAAAAGGCTATATGGACACTTATTTTGCATAGAACTGGGCTTATTTCACTTCACCTTAAACAAACTCTGAGGAGGTTAAAGCTAAACCAAAATAGGCCACTCACATGAAATAAAAGTGTCTACATGGGAATGTGGAGATTTAACTAAACTAGTGCACGTTTGTATGTAGACAAGGCCTTTAGTCAGAGGCATAGTCAAGAATAGAATTCAGGTACTCTGACTCCCAAGTCTGTGCCTAACCTGCTAATAATTCAACCCTAAATTTGAACTGGCAACCTAAGGGCAGCAGCACAATTTAAGGGAACTCTTCACTCCCCTGGACCTATGAAAAGGTGAAACAATGCTCTAGGGCAGGTGTGGCCAGCCTGTGGCTCCAGAACCACATGCGGCTCTTCAGAAGTTAATATGCGACTCCTTGTATAGGCACTGACTCCGGGGCTAGAGCGACAGGTGCCAACTTTCCAATGTGCCGGGGAGTGCTCACCGCTCACCCCATCGCCTTGCCCCCCACTTCGCCCCTTCCCATCCCCTCCCCTGAGCCTGCCATGCCCTCGCTCCTCCCACTCCCCCTGCACGCCACGAAACAGCTGATCCAGAGGTGCGGGGAGAGAGGGGAAGGCGCTGATTGGCAGGGTGCTGGTGGGTGGGAGGTGCTGGGAACAGGGGGGGACGGAGGGGGAGCTCATGTGGGCTGCTGACGTACTACTGTAGCTCTTTGGCAATGTACATTGGTAAATTCTGGCTCCTTATCAGGCTCAGGTTGGCCACCCCTGCTCCAGCGTCCAACCACTTGATCATGTTTTGGACAACAGCTCACAGAAAGAGGGAATCTGCAGTCCCCGAGGTCCTCTGCAGAAAGACCTGGGAAATTGTTCCAGAGGGAAAGTTTTACTTGTCAGTGGCAAGTGGGATTTTTCAAGCCCTGCCAGCACAAATTTGTTCTCAGCAGAGGCACCAAAAATTGTATGGACATGAAGGCTGAAGACCCAGCACTTCCAGGTCATGGGGAAGACATACTGGTAGAGCATTGTAAAGAAGCTTTCAGTGTCACTGTCTATGTCACATGGGTAGAGGACTCTGGCTAACGGATTACAGTTTCCAAGCCTGTCAGTCTATCATCTTTCACTAGTGTTAAATTCATTAAAAGAAAAATGTAAAACCTTAAATCTTTCTAGTTTTCCACTAGGCAGGATTAATTGCTCATCTTAGTGCAATTACAATAGGTACACTTTACATCCAGTTTTTGTCACAATGTCTATTTATCTAACACATGCATTGTAAAACTAACCCCATATGTTATGACAGTATGTAAAAAAGATAGAAATACCCCTGTGCATTACATTCCAGACATATATTCAGTTTTATTAGACATTATATGGATATTTTTTCCCAAGACAGTTTTGAAAGGCAAGGATATGGAAAATATCCACTTTACCTGAACCACAGTGTTGACTAGATCTACTTTACTAGTAAAATAAACAGGCTCTCTTAATAGTCAACCTAGCCCTCCTTTCAAAGAAAGGAAATAGTTTTTAAAAATAGAAAAGCCTATAAAATGCAGACAGATGGCCACATTCTGTCATTAACTTCAAAACAAAATAAAAATATTAACTTTCTCACTGTTGCTAAACATACTGCAGCAAGCATTATATGTCTGGCAGACATATACCTCATCTGCTGCAAAGACATAAAGAGGTACCTGGCTCCTCTGTTATTATTTATTATGTGGTAATCACCAACAATGTATTCAGCAGTCTTCACAGCAATAGAACAAAAAAGAAAATCCTACTCCAAGTAGTTTCCAAACTAAACAAGACACAGAGAACACAGGTCGCAGATTAGGATGCCCAGAAGAGAGAATCATGTACTGGGACATGGGTCTGTTGTTTTATGCATTCACTTCTGGAATGCTCATAAGAAGTAGGTCTTTAGGAGGGATCTGAATGTGAAGAATATCATGACTGGCAAACTGGCAGATGTATGCACAGGGAGCATCATAGTACACTGAGTTGGAGAAGAGGACAAAAGTGGCATTGAGAAGTGATTTATTATTATAACATCTGCTGGATAAAGAACCTTTCACCTCTAGGTCAATTATGTACCTGTTGTATGGGATAAAGAACTTCAAATCTTTATAGCTTTGTGATATCTTTGTGATATCTTTCAGAAATGCTAAATACATACAAACCCCCAACTTAGTAATAAATACTAACAACAATTTAAAAAACAGCTAGACAATTTTAAAACTTTTAAAAACAATTTAAAAACAACCCTAGAAAGTAGAGCTGATTAAATGACTGTTTTATACCGAATTAAAACTGGCTAGTTAAATACGGTTCAGGTGTGAGGTATGGAGGAACTATTGAAAGGGGTGGGCTGTGTTCCACTACAACCCCACACCTGCCCACAGAGAAGGGCTGGCACACCAGGGGGAATAATCTGTGCACCCTAAAGTATGGAGACAGCTGCCCATTCCATGCATGCACTAAGAAGCCATAAGAAAGATTGTGCCTCAAGATTAGTTGGTTGATTGTGGGGATTTTGGCGTAGAAGGTGATATACCATTTCAGAGTCATTACATCCAGATGTTCCAAAGATCCACAGACGGGAGAATCTCATCAGGTTTCCCTGAAATCTCTCCTTGCTGTAATGTAATTCCTATTCTTACAGTACAAATAAATAATAATAATTATTATTATTATTATTATTAATAGCTAGTGTGACTCAGCTAGTCCAAGTCTCTCCTCTGGGCCAAAAGAATATGATTTATGTATCCACACTAGGAATTGGGATGAATGCCTAAAGCTAACACTGAACTGCTGTACTAAGACATGTGTTACAGGGAGGGTGCGCTGTTAGAACAGCCGTCCTTTAGATAAGATGTCAAACCACCATCTTTCTCCACATCCTCTGTGCTAAAGGAAGTTAAAGACCAAAGCACTTTTTATTAAAAGAGGATAACTACAGGGTCAAGGCCTAATTTCCCTCTATTTGAATACAGACTCCAAGTGCTCTTGAGCTCACAAATAGCTTCCCCATTTATCTACACAATCACTGCACATTGTTTGATGAAATAATCTGAGATACCTTAATTGCTATATATGAAGCAATAGTTTATTATTCATCTGAAGAACTAGTTATTAATTAACATTTTGGAAGCATCAAAGTTCTGTGAAAAACTCACAGACCACAGGCCTAATTTTCAGCACAGTCTCTTATCTGGTCCATCCATTTGGATCAGGCAGTTTTGCAAGTGAAAAAATTCCATAAGTAATTTTGCACTCACAATTATTTGTTTTCTCAATGTATGTCATTTGCATGTTCAATCATCTGATTTGTGGGTGCAATCAGGTACTAAATTACCGAAATTATGCTTGCAAATAATTGAAGATGCAATTACTGTATGTGAAAACTATGGACAAAGAGAGGGAGGCCAGGTTTTGAAATTCTGACCATATGTACGTAAAGGGATCACTTTAAACTTCACCACTAAAATGCAACCACCACTGAGAGACTGGTAACTCTTACAATAGTACAAGCCACAGTTCACAACAGCTTTTAGAGTGAGAAGTGAAGTATAATATATTTCCCAATTAAAGCAACAGGCATTCAATGTACTGTAGAAAGAATTTAATAGCTGTGACAGCCAGTATGCAGCCTAAATTTTATCTATGGTAAAAATATTGATTACTTCAATAGTTAGTGTTCTTTACCTGTGCTTCTTAAAAAACTTATTTCCCCATCTTAAACTGTGCTGATTGTGAAGGTCCTAGACCTCCTTTTACATGGTAGTTAAGTTTAACTAAAGCTGCTATACATATTCATCCTCTCTGCAAAACAGCAGGTAATTCACATTAGACTTAGGCCTTGTGTACACTGCCACTTGACAGCGCTGAAACTTTCTCGCTCAGGGGTGTGAAAAAACACTCCCCTGAGCGATGCAAGTTTCAGAGCTGTAAAGCGCCAGTGTAAACAGTGCACCAGTGCTGGGAGCTCCCCTCGTGGGGTGGATTTTTTACAGCTACTCCCCTCGTGGGGGTGGGTTTTTTACAGTGCTGGGAGAGCTCTCTCCCAGCTCTGCACAGCAACTACACAGCCACGTTAAAGCCACATGGCAGCGCTTTAACATTGGTAGTGAAGACATGCCTTTAGATGGTGGCAGAACAGTATAACTTCTATGTGGAAGAGAAACTATCTGAAATGGTCTGTTGGAAACGGGCAATGTGCCAGTATGTGCCAAATACCAAAAAGATGACAATGGGGAGTTGGTGGAAATTGGAGGAAAACTGACGCTTTCAGGGAATATTACATTGTTTAGCAGTAATCATTATTTTAAAAATTGCCTTATCATTAAAGAGCAATATTTCAGTAATAGTGCCAATTAAATCTAACTTTGTTGCAACTAATCTGAAGTGGTTATCTGATGTATCTAAGGAGCAGCCAGTTGGCCCATTTAGAGGGAACAAAGATCTCTGGCTTATTAAAGGAGTCAGAGAAAGATCTTGGTAGCTAGCTGCCTGTGGACGCAGTCAAGGAAGGGCATGGAGAAGACTGCAGTCTTCCACTGAAGAAGTGCCAAAGACTGGCTGGTGATGTGCACAAAGGCCAAACATCCAGTCCGGATTTTGCTAGGATATCAGGATTTATACATCTAGTCTTGAAGAAAGAAAATTTAAAAGCCAGATGATCTTTAATAAGCAAGAGTAGTTAGAGCATTGATTTTTACATTTCAGCCAAAAGACAGCATTCCCATATGCTATACTTGTATGTTTGGGGCATACCATTCTGACTCCGATAATTGCCAGAATAACTTCTTACAGCACTGTGGCTTTTCATGACCCTGCTGAGCTTAGGAACTATGACAAGATCACAATATAACCTGGTATGACTGCAGCCACAAATATAGCTTCATTTTTTGTAGCATTTTTCACATTCAAGGTATCTCAAAGCATCAAATCAACAAACAATATAATATAATGTATAATGTATAATATAATATACGATGACTGCAGCAGCAAATGGAGCAGCCATTGGCACTCAACCATAGTACACACCTATTGCTGGACATTATAAGCAGCTGTATTATTTGGTGTACAGGATATTAGTTTTTGAAAAGTGCTTGGGGAACTTAAAGCTTTACCAAGATAGCACTTGGTTTAACATCTGATCCAAAGGACTGCACTTCAAAAAGTAGAGCACTTCCCTTTATAACTGAACTTCAGTGTAACATTTCAGCATTTCTCCAGTTATGGAGCAGACTATGAACTTTTGCCTTTCTAGCTAAGATTCAGGAGAATGCCTACGAAATGAGCCACACTGAACTTAAGTTTGTCACTTTTATAAGTTTGTCTGACAAGAAATGTTTTACTTAGGTTATTAAATTAGTGTTACAATATAGGTCAAACCACAATATAACCATGGTCACAGGGTGTTTCATGAGCACTGGGACTGATTTCAGGACCTGAGGTAACACTTCTGCCTTCCAAAGTGAGACAATTCAGCAAAAACTGTGACAGGTGGCAATTATACCTGAACTATAAACTTTTTTACAAAAGTTACTGGCTGAAATCCTGGCTCCACTCAAGTCAATGAAAGTTTTGCCATTGACATCAATGGGGCGGGGATTTCACCCACTGTATATAGATTTAAAGTTCTTGAGACAGGAACATGTCTTTAGATATGGGTGGGGTGGGTGGGTCAGACTATTGGGCTGAGTTACTCTACATGCGTTTACCACAGAAATTTCCCACAAATATTTCACTTCACTTCCAGAATATATATTTTAGAGAGTTGCTAGCAATATTTTTGCTGTTTCTATAAGCACATTCCATACACCTACCCTGTTATGCTGAAGAAGTCACAAATGTTTTGTGGTGCTATATATATAAGTAGTAAGTGAAGTTGTGACAGCTTAGTAGGAACATTGGACACAATGGCAATTACTGGATTCAGTTGTCTCTTTAACAGAATTACACCTTTAAAATACAATACAACTTTAGTTTTTATATCTGATTTCATACAGAGTCAGACACTAGTGTATCCTGCATCAACACATTGCCTAGTCAACAAACTGGTGTGTTTGTGTAGTCACAAAAAAATCCTTCAGTATTCTTTGAGGGCATTCGCACTTTTGTATCTGGACACAAAAATGTGGGTTAAAAGCAGATATTGTGTGAACCTTAACCTTGAATTCCTTTGTTTTGTTAGATATCTTTTCTGTCATCTTAATATAGCATGCTTTTATATGGGAAGAAAACAAAGAAGAAATTATAATAGATAAAGGACTCTTGTCATCAAAGTGTAAAGAAATCTAGTTATTTGACCAATCCAAAACCATACTTAGTGATTTGTAATAGAAGAATTGAATGAACCTCACTATGTCTCAAGAGGTCTGCAAATTGATCTTCACAAAAGGTAGCTTGCCAATTTAATTGAGGTAGGAGTTATTTAATTTTTTATATACAGGTATAGTTTCAATAAAACTACATATGCCTATAATACTGCAATGGCAGATGTGTCTCGATTATTAGAGGTGGGCTCTAGGGAATTTATACAATGGATCTTGAAATCTGTAAGCAGCTGTTTGTAGAGGGGTGGAACATTGTAACACACACACATGTTCCTTAAGTGCAGTAATGTTTTGTTATTTTACTGCAGGTGTATTACAGAGATGAAATTTAATAACTTATTGTATACAATACCAATAAAACTGAAAGATTCCGTGTGCTGATGTTCATGAAGAAAATACAAATTAGACGCAGATAGCTCTGTTCACATATAGACACACACAGTGTTTGTTGCCACACTCACGGATGAAGTGTTGTCATTTCTATTACTTTATTTGTTTAGTATGAACAGGAGTTCAGTCCATCAAAACCAAACCAAAACAAACAGAACAAAACAATAGCAACTCACAAGATGCTGAAAATACACTCCTGACCAATTTAGGGGAAAGAAAAGGCATTTGAATGCATGGACAAGATTCAGGCATGCATTTCTTGGGTCTGTTGGATGCATGAAGCCCCTGTGTAATGGTATCAGAGATAACGTTCTAATAACAGACAGAGTAATTCTTTAGTGACTTAAAACAGAAATCTCCTTTTACAATATGCATCTGTCTAAATCTCACGCTGGAGGGCAGACTAAAGAAAACACTCTTAAAAGTAGGCATCATATAAAAAATTCTCCTATGGCCTTCCTCCTCCTATGTTTAATGGGCTCTTTTACAAATTATTAGAAATGTTAAAACAATTAAATAAGTCACAGTGGAAAGGAGAAGTCTCAGTACTTACACTTGAAGAAACTAGGCGAATAGTATTGATACCCATTTCCTCGTCAGCACGAGAACACTGCTTATTATGCAAGAAATTACACACTCATTGGATACAAAGGCATAAGGGGTCAAACTGCTGGGCTGAGTTACTCGATATGTGTTTACCATAGAAATTTCCCACAAATATTTCACTTTATTTCTAGAATATTTATTTTAGGAGTTGATAGCAATATTTTTGCTATTTTTATAAGCACATTCCATACATTTACCCTGTTATGCTGAGGAAGCAACAATTTTTATTTTGTATTTAAAAGGCTGTGTTTGGGTCTATTTGTAAAACACTAGGCGAGATGCAACACACTGTCATAGAACCCTGCTGCACAGGAAATGACCTAAGGGGCAGAGAAGAGCCTGCAATGGATGTATCTATGAGGCCACTGTGGAAGAGAAAACATGTTTTTCCTTCCCATACATAGGCATCTGCACAAGGGAGGAGAGCAGTGCCTTCGTGTGCCTCCACACAAGTCTGTTCCAGTTGCAGAAGCCTTATCAGTGAGGATCAGATCCCCTATGCAGGTAGCATGAGGAAATTTAAAAGATGCTTCCTGCTGTCCAGCTCCCACACTATGCAATCAGCAGGGAAATATCATATATGCTAGGTACCCAGCCTCCAAGATGGACTGAGGGGATGAAGATACAGTCTTGTGGTAGCGAGAAAATAAGATCTGGAGAAGTTGGGACAGGGCTTTTGGAGTACAGTGTTCATGCAGCAGAGATTCAGGTAGAAGAAGTTTTATGTAGTTCCCCATGCGGTATGTCTCATCGATGTGAGAAGTCACTATTTCCGCCTCTGCATCTGTCCCCTTATCTTTTGCATCCCTCAAAAGCAAGGTGCAGGGAGTGGAGGGGGATGAGGAAAGCAGGGCCAGCGGAGGCAACCAGCATGGCACGGGGAGGAGGTGGGAAAGCAAGGCAGACCTGGGAAGCTGGAGACAGCCTGAGGGGAAAAATGAACCTGGAAAAGGCTGGGGAGGGCGGGAGGTGAGTGAATGTCCTGCACTACCTCTGCTTCCTCATCAGTCTCCCCGCAATCTGTCTGCCTGATTTTAGACTCCACCTGTTCTCTCCCTTTTCAGTTTCTACTCTCTGTTCTGCTCTGCACAGGGTTCCCTACCCTTCATCCATTACCACCCAAACCTCTCCCTTCTATCCTTGCCTGCACTCACTCTCTGCCTCATCTTCACCTGCCAGTGAGACACAACAAGCAGAAAAAGAGTGGACTTTCAGGTGTACATAGTTTCCTCTCCTTCCGCCCTTCTTGCACCACCTGAAAATCCACTCAGGCTATTCATGAGCATTTATGAGCTATTCAATATAGTAGAGAACAAGTTCTGACTTGCTGTTTTGGCAACTGGAAGAAATTGGGGGGCCGGAGGGGAAGGAGGGCACGTGCCCATGTAAACAGCCTCAGAGGGAGCATTTCATGGCTTCAGGCACAGGGGAATTGCCCCACCAACAGTCAGAGCTTTCTGGAAGGTTCTGGAGCTGTGTGGATTGGGCAGGCAAATCCCAAGTGCAGGGATCTGTACTGACAGATCAAAGGAAAATTGTATGTGAAGAGAAAGACAGAGTCTGTGCATAGGGACAAGGCCTGAGGAGGGGGGAAGGGGACTAAAAAGGCTGCATGCATCTCACTTTTCAGGACTGCTAAATTTGCTGCTTTTTGATCAGGATTCTGGCACTGATTTCAAGTGCTACTGGTGTAATGATCTCAGTGAAAGCTGGAATGTCTCAACAAAGCAGAAAGTTTAGGTGCTGTAGGCCTGTCCTTTGGCACCCACAAAAACAGTAAAAAGGAAGAAGCTGTTTTTATGATGAAACGCTTCTAATAATGTTCATTTGTACCGATGCTGAGGGAAAGGTCATTTCTGTTCACCTTTCATGCCCTGTCAGACTTACCATTTATAAACCTTTTTCTCTGCCACAAGACTGAAGCTTGGCAGATATGTTCTCATTTTGGATTTAATGTAGTTATAATTAGTTTTGAAACTTTTTAAGTTAGAGGAGAATAAAAAGGTAAAATAGGCTAATTTGGCATTTTATCTTATATTCCAACTATACAATCTTTTACCAGTACCAGTTTCAGTCCTCAGAAGAGGGTGAGTCTCCAAATGGCTTCAGTGAGCATTTCATAAACATCTGCACATTCAAGGCCAGAATTTAGCCACCTTTTTCCCCCAAAGTGCTAGTAATAACAACTAGTCACCTTTGGATTGTTTTCTTTTTAATTAAAAGTGTTAAAAACTGAATATCGGCTACTGTGCATCTGCTAAAAGAGAGCCCTAAATTTTCAAAGCACCGTGACTTCCATTAATGCCTGTAGGAGTCATGCTGCTACAATCCATATGCTACTTTGGAAATTTAGGGGGTAATTCTGAAATACCAGGCTGTTTTTACATTAGTGCTTTAATACTCTTTCTTCATTCATGATTTTTTATTAACTTTTGCTTATCACATCTCAGTGGCTCCAGACTATTCACAAATCACCACTGACGTAATGTAATAGCCAGTCACATCAACTATCAGCTGATTAATGGATCCACCCACTACTGTACACAGCATACGATACTATGAGTCTAATGCTAATATTTTGCACATCCACAGCACCTTCCACCCAAGGATCTCAGTGTTTCATAAATATTGTTGAATTAAGAAAACACCCCATCCTCATCTGACAGATGGGAAGCTGAGGCACAAAAAGATTAAGTGATTCATCTATCGTCACACAGTAAATTGGTGGCAGTCATAATCAGAACCCAGATATCCTGATTCATAGACCCACTAGAACATGCTTGTTTCCTCTGGAGACATATCAGTGTCATCACAGTGAAGTGAAGCCCCTTCATTAGAGCGGTTGATAAAACAAACTATTTTTAAGATTTGATTCTATGTCACAATCATTTCATATAACTCTTTTATACCTGCAGCTGTTTAAACTGAGATTATAAAGTGCTGATTTAGACTAAACTCTTTGGGTCAGGAACCAGGCGTATTGTTCTACTTTGTGTAAAACATTAGCCATCCAAAAAAACAATAAGAATTACTGTTAGACAAATAAACTCTATAACCTCTCCATATACCAACACACTAAAAATCCCCATTTGGTGATATGAATGATTCCCACAAAGTGAATGATTCCCACAAGGGGCCTAGTGTTCCTGTTCCCACTGTAGTGAATGGAAGTTTTGCTTTGTCTTCAATTGCAGAAGAAGTAGGTCCCAGTTTTTGAAGTTAAAAAGGTAAGGTAAATAGGGTACCGTGTGGCAGAGTTTACATCTTGCTAATTGCAATTGGGTAAAGGAATGTAGAGTCCAGGCCTTTGCTGCTGTTGTTTAGGTGGAGAAAGTTTTCTTCAAGACAAAATTAATAGGATAGCAAGTCCAATGTTGCTGTCCTACTTGGTCCAGGAACTCGCCTCTACAGAACACTACATATGGATCATATCAATAGGTAGCAATTTACCTTTGAGAAGTCAACACAAATGGGCACACTCCTTTCAGGTTTAGCAAGAAGCAGTATGTGACTATATCAGTCACTCAGGATTCGGTGATAAACTCAGGCTTTAGTCTGTGCTATTACTCCCAAACTGTCTCTGGTATTCAGGTTTTACCTTAGATGTGATGGGACAGTAAGTGACACCTTCCCAATAATGACAAAAACACATCCCCGAAAGCTTCCAATAGGTTTCTAGATTGCTCCTAGTCCTCAACTACTGATACTTTAGTGGTTCCTGATAGTTCTATTATCTGAAAGCCTAAATCTAATGGTCTATCCTCAAGATTAACCAACTGTCATTCTTGTACCTGCCAGGATTCTAACAGGTTCACAGGGTAGATATTTTTCTCCTTCCTTTTTGAGCATTGGTGATTTACTTTACCTGCTCTCCTTATCACCTTGCATGACCTCTATCCATGTTTGGCATTCCCATATTTGGCCTGATTCTTGTAATGTTTTTTTCCCATATTTGATGAGCTCAGGTCAAATTCTTACAAGTGAGAAACCTGGAAAGCCTAAGGAACAGTGGGTACTACAAAGGGCTAGCATGGTAACAACCTATCTGAATCCTTTTTGTATTCAATCACTACACATTTCCAGAGCATCGTCTTAAGGTTACAGTTAAACTAATTAAGAAGGATGGATCTGATGCTCACGCTAACTTAACTCCAAGTAAGCCCAGTTGGTCCCACAATCCATGAGGACTTCAGTTAATAACCCAATTCAGGAAAATACTTGAATCTGTTACCTTGCAATGACCAGGGCCATCACAGAGACAGGTGTGAAGGACTCCAGATACCTAGTGAAATAATCAATCTACCCTTTCCAGCAGTCTGACAATAGCTATCTATACCAGCTCAAGTGGTATATGACAGAGGAACTAAGGGGGGTCAGTAGTTTCTTTTTTGGGTCACATGTTGAGAACTCTGGCCATGATGCATGGAAGTGATCTGTCTCTATAAATACCTGGACAACAGAATTCACTCAATAGGCACTCTAAGACTTTGTCCTTCCCCAGATGAACCACAGACAAAAAAGGATGGGACACTCCAGAGGGTCTGTCTCTCTCTCAGCTACGAGGGAAACTAATATCAGTGGTAGGTCTATTTTGTCTATCAGTCACCATCTACCCAGTGCAAGAAATTATTTAGTAAGAAAACAGAGGAATTCTGCTTCCTGTTTTTCCCAGGTGGCCATTCTGTTCACAACACACAACAGGCAGTTCCTCTTTAAGGGCTTCATCTGCTTGCTGATTGGTCACTCAGTCAAAAGAAGTTGCTAAGGAATCAGGTGCTAAAAGTACGCTTGAAACTCCTTGAAAATAAGCACGGTGAGGTGATTAAGGCGTGTATCTAGGACTCAGGAGATCTTGGGTCAGTTGGTGGCTCTGTAACAGCCTTCTTGTGTAGTAACCTTGGACAAACTGCTTAATTCCTCTCTGCTTCAACTCCTCATCTATCAAATAGAGTTAACAATACATCCTTTCTCCCACTCTTTGTCTATTTACATTGTAAACTCTTCAGGGCAGGGACGGTCTCTCACTGTGTGCTTGTACTATATCTGGCACAATGGAGCATCCATCTCAGCTGGGCCCCCTAGGCAGAACCATAGTGTAAGCAATAATATATGCACCTGCTTCTGGTAAAGTCTCTCCTGGAGTTTCCAAAGGAGCTCTGTAGTTTCTGAGGTTGGCCCTTTTGGCTCCAGATTCAAGAATATACAGATCTATGCTCATCAGTCATCCTTAAATCACTTCAGCGAATATAGGGATTGCAGCACAACTCTTCATACAGGGTATTAAGGAAGATTAAGACATAGCTCAACTTTTTTTGATATTGTGTCTTTCTAGATCCCTAAAATATTTTTCACATTACTATAAGTACTGTGAGATAGAGCTCAATAATAACAGAGTGAAAGAGAATTTAAAAATATAATCAAAGGAAAAAAGGTATATTTTCAGATGAGAGTTGAAATGATAGAGAGAATTAATGAGAAGGAAAGAAACAGGAAGGTAATTCTAGGTGGCTAGGGCTGCAAAGAAGACGACTCTTGCACCAAGAGTGATAAGACAATATGGACAGAGAAAGCATGTTATCAGATCAATGGTAAATGAGTGCAGGGATGTGGGCTGGTAATAGAAACAGACCAGGTCTAAGTATGGAGGGATTTTAAAAGAAGAAGGACTATACTGAACTGGATCCTAAAGTTAATATACAACTAGCGTAGCTGTTTCAATTGAGATAATGATGGAATTACAAGTTTTACCCTAAATTTTTCTGCATTTGTCTACTTATTGTGAGAACGTCAATAATTCTGTAATTTATTTCAAATAGATTAAGGCTCAGATTTTTAAAGTCTATAGTAGTGTCCATAATCAAATAGGTATTTGCAGGTAAGTGTATAAATATACGTATATGTTCATGGCTGGACCGGTAAACATGTACTAGGAGGAATCCCTATCCTTTCTGTCTGTTCCATGTAGTATTTAAAATGTTATAGTTTTGCTTTAAACAAGGAAAAAAGTATTCCCCAATTATCCCTTTCCAATTTAAGCCTAGTATACATTATTTTGTACATAAAGCATTGAAAAACTCAACCAATTCGAATGATGATTTCACAAGTGAAGAGGCCTCTTACACAGCAGAGAAAATCTTGATGGCTGTAAGGAATCATGACAATTCCTATCAGTAAGAAAAGAAGCAGGGGCAAGCAAGACTATTGTCTCATTGGCCAACAAAAGGGGCCCCCACTGAAAATAGCCTGTTCAATCACCATCTGCAAAAGGGAAACATGTTGTCAGCCTCCTTCTCCCAAAATTCTAATGACCTCTGTCTTGGCCCTCCGAAACCAGATACCTCGGAACAGACCTTCTACAGGAATTGAAAGCTTTACACTAGACATAGCACTGAGACGCTTGTTGCCCAAGCTATCTGCACTGAACATTTGCACTCACATTCCAAAGATATTTCCGTTGCACTGGAATGGCTGCAAATTTCTTTCCTGTGGAATTCTTTCCAAATAAACTGGGATGAACTGCACTTTATAACATGTGCAGTACTCAGTCCCTGACCCAGCCACAGTTGGTCTCATCTCAAGAAATCTTTAGCTGCAGAACTGGATGGAGCTGATAGCATATCTGAGTATGCTGGAGAGTCAAAACTTGAAATAGCTAACAGATGTAGGGAAGGGAGCAGAATGTCAGCCTTACAAGATATAGTAAAGATTCATGTGTGCACTTTGAAGGCAAAATTCTATTTAATTACTGGGGCTGTTCACCTTTTTCTATGCTAAATTAAACATGTTTTTCTTTAATTTAAAATATATTGTTTTCCTGTATTATTAGAGAATTATTAAAGAACATGGCCATATGAAGGGAGCAAGTATTCCCCTTTCCATTAAGGAAATAATATGCTTTTTATATGTGTGGCAGAATTAAAAAGTATAAAGCTTTGAATTTTAAAAAGGGTTATTAACTTCTTTCAATACTTTTCCAAAGTAAGAAACTAGTGCACTTATAAAGAGGAAAGGAAGCGTAGCACTGTTCAGAAAACAAAATGAATTTAAAAATGTGATTAATACTGCTACTGAAATTAAAAAGAAAGCATCTTTTAAAAAAATCAATTGTCTTGAAACAAAGCTTAGACTTTTGGCTATTGATAGTATTTTTAGACTCAGACTCTCTGGAGAGTTAAAAGTATGCAAATGCAGAGTGCACAGAGGCACAAACACACACATGCTATACCTTTGTATTACATTGGCATTTTATTATTTAATTAAACTACTCTTATTTTTCTAGCTCACGCATGCTTCCCTTGAGACGGCTTTGCTGTTAGCCTGCTGGCCTTGACTTCCAGCCAAAAACAATTCAGAAACAAAAAGGGACAACAAATCATATTTTCACAGACATTTTTATCCCTCAGTACAACCCTGTTTTCACACAACATCATACAGACTCTGTGAAAACTATAATTTATTGCAATAGCCATCCAAAACCAGGGTTTGACACATGCTCCACGGTGTGTTTCCACTTTTATAATGTCTTAAATTGTGCCATTAGGAAGGAACTGTTATGCTGAAACAGTGCAACATTGTTTCAAAGGACAGTAATCAATAGTTGACAATGGCCTAAGAGATACTAGTAGATTGACTTAAATACTAATAGAAACCAGTAACTGTATCTCCACTAAAACAGCTCAGACAGAAGTTGTATTACACACATTTGCAGATAAAGATTATTTTTGAGAAATACCTGTTTGCAAACAGTTTTGTGTATCATGGAGACAAGCTTTAAAACAGATAATCAACTTTACAAACAAAGTTAATTTATCAGGCTATTTATCACTACCTTTCCACTGCATAGATTATCACTTACCTGGTGGCAACCCTGTAAATTTGAGTCTCTTCCATATGATGAATATGACCCCCTTTCAGTTTTACCTGTCAATAAAAAATAAATGGGCGTGTAAATGTTACAAAATGCATATATCTTTTCTACATATTTCATATGAAATTAACCTACATATCCATATCGGTGTTTACATAAGTAAAACAGGCACTTCTGACCACATACTGTACGTAGGCAACAGAAAGGGATTAACACTTTATTCTGGGTATGATAACGTGGAAATAAGCTTCCTATTCTTAGCCATCCTGCTCCACACATGTCCTAAAACTGTAATTTAAAGGGATTATATCATTTCTCTATAGAAAGAAATAGACTTCTCACCCCTTCATCAACAGTACCCCCTTTTTTTGTTCCCCATCTCTCACTCACAAGCTGAACAACTGTTGTTGTTTTTTTAATTTACACAGCAGGCAGGCTACCTATATTGTGACCCCCGCATAGTAATTCCCATTGATTACACTGACACTCACTGGTGAGGGCAGAGCTAATCAATCATAGGCTCCCAGATGGCGAACTTAACAAAGAAACTGTTCAGGATTCTGCTTTTTACTCTCTTTCCCAAGAGTAAATTCCCTCATGATCAACGTGATGATGGAATTTACACCAGGGAAAGAGAAATTTGGTTGGAAATTTGCCATTCTCCACCAAAGTTCTGACTGCACCAGCAGTGCTGGGTCTTGAATAGAGGCCCAGTGACTGCCAAGCCACTATGCCAACCCTAAGTACCTAATTTTTTTTCGGTAGGCCTTTAACACACAGATCCAATAGCCGAGCTATAGCACTGGCTACAGGTATGCCATATTTAAAAGTAAAATAAAGATCCTTTATAAATTGAAAGACTGGTCTTGAACAAAATCAATCAGTAAAGAGACAGTTGCTACAGAATGCTAAGTCGTAGCTGGATAGCACTAAACCATGTGCAAGTGGAACAAAGAACAATCAGGAAGGTTGGTACAAAACATACTGGCATAAAGGGCCTGTGAGTTGGTGAGGATAATGACAGGGGGATGGTAGGATGATTATCAGACAAAATGTACAAGAACAAATCAAAGACCACTAAGGGCACTGTTGATAATTCTGAAGCTCTTATTACAGATGTATATGGCATTTTATGTATTCCTAATACTTGCTACTAAAGGCCAGATGTTACACATGCAACTCTTATCAATGTCAACAACGCCTGGGAACCCAGATCTAAGGTTCAGATTGTTTCACAATTGTAATAACTGGCTATACACACTACATTACCAATTCAAAGTGAATCATTTATTCAACATCACTACCAAGGATACATTCATTACAAAACATTTTCCTGACAAAAATGTTACTTTATTTGGAAACGTCATGCTGTAGTAATAACAAATATATCCATTGATCAAGCAAAGCTTGTAGTTTTGTCGGCATTTTGTGTTGGGAAAAAAAGAGCAAGTGGACTAAGAAGACAAAATTGTGTTTCTCGAAGACAAGTGTTGAATGGCAGTCTAAAATATGACTACATCTCATTTTCAGTCAATTGAACAAGACATAATTTAGCAGTTTTTCTAGTATAGTTTGATTTTTATAGAGATAATACCTATGTTGTGTCAGATTATTACACAGAAAGTTTATGCAGTAAGTTTTAATGGTTCTTAAAATTATCCTATACATACTTCCCATTTTGTCAGCCGTTTTTATTTTAATATATAAAGCTACTATATCTCTATCTTCTTTAAGAAATATTATTGATGAGGTCTGGCCTTAAGAGAGGTTTGGGATAAAGTAATCATTCTATTCTTCCTTAGTCCCTGGAGTGAAAAACAAAAGCATAAAAACTTTCTCTATAACAATTTAAGAATTTTTGTGGCTCATTTTTTAAATCAACTCAGTACTTCACAATTAACCAACAATATGCAGAATTTGTTTGTATATATTTAGTAACTTCCAACAGGACTTCTGTGTGGTAATTAAAAAAAAGGGATGAAACATCTATTTTGTTATCCCCACAGATTCAGTGCAGAGGAAGCTTCAATAGAAAAGAAAAAAACAATATTGAAATGACAATCAAATTCTAATCTTGAATCCTGGGGCCAGTGCCGAGTTCTAAAATCAAAACATCTTGCTGGTATGTGTCTGGAGTTATGTGTCTTACTTCACATCACCCCAATAAGGCTACTTGTTTTAAAGTCAGAAAGTCAGTACAAACAAAAAATGCTAAGGATTGAAAAGGGATGATGGTGGTAGTGATGGGGTGTTTCTGTGTGTGCGTGTGTGTGTGTATAAGCTAAGTACAAGCCACAACACAAGAAACTCTGAAAGCAATTCTCATTTGTTGCATGGGTATCAGTCGTCTTCTTTACTATCATATCAGATACAAGCTGCCTCATCTTAATTTCAGTTGTTAAAAAATATTTATCCAGATATAAAAATAAACCCACTGCAAATTACAAGTTGTCAGGGTTAAAAATCTACTTCTATTTGTGTGGGGGAGGATAAGAGAACAGCATAGACATGAATCATTCTCAGTAATTTGAGTGTTTCCATGACATCAATGGGCACTCGTCCAGGACTCTGTCGAAGTCTGTGAGGTACCAAAGCAGCACAGCAGCCAGCAGGAGATTGACTTTTTTTTTTTTTTTTTTAAGGATTATGCTCCTTGTAAAGATTTCATCTGTAGCATCCACTTTTACCACCAAACAGATAGCTTTGGAGATCATGAGTGAAAACATTTCATTCTGATAGTGTAAGCCCTTAACTTTATTACATCTTTTTTTGTTGTTGTTGTTCCCAACTACAGCTAGAAATCTGCTTCTCTATTAAAAACAAAACCATAATTTTTGAGAAAATCAAGAAACCATTTAAAAATACACACACACACACACACACACACATTCACGATCAATTGTAATTATGAAATTAACATTTTTTTTGTAATGACACTTCATTTTGTAGGAAAAATATCTTTTGTATAAACTGTCCATTTAAAATTAGCTACAGTCTTGATGTTGATTTTCTGCTTAAAAGTCACTGGCACATTTGTTTCAGATAATAAAATTTGCAAGAGTGCTGATAATATGCTATAGTAGGCTCTTAAAGTAACTATTTGTGCTCACAAATGCAAAAGCTTCTCCTGAATTTCTCCATTTACTGTACACTACGTATCGTTTTTAGTGACCCTAACACAACAGTGTGTGGTGTGTGTTTTCTAACTAAGGTTTGTAAAAGCTAAAGATTATTTTTAAAAAAAATGTTTTAAAAGACAGTCTACAGTGATGGAGAAACCCGACGCATTCACTGCGGAATTTTCGAGACAACCCTCTAGTACTAGAATGCGGCAGCCGCTGCGGATATTTTTTGGCACAAAGACAATGGTGGCAGTGCCAAGCCCCATGGCTAAAACTACTCAAAAGAGGCATAAGGGTAGCATTAATCGCTCAAGTCTTTTACTGCATGGAGTACTGATGTCCATAATTTAAAAACTAAAAGTACCCGTTAGTAATATTTGTTGTAAGCAAGGGGGGAGGGGGGAGGGGGAAGGGAGGCTTGAAATACAGACCAGAAAAAATCTTGTCAGACATCTGATTAATTTTTCTACCTAGAGGACCAAATGTTAAAATGTGCCAACTGTTTCTAGCACCGAGCACATGTAACAAAAGATATATCCTTATGTGGCTTTATATTCTGACAATTGAATCAAAGCTTCATAAATGTAGTTGACCTACAGTAGAGTGTTAAATAACTTTGATGCAAGCCGTGTCCTTTAAATAATGTATAGAAAGCATCTTTATTATTAACAGAAGTAATTTAAAAAAAAATCTTTTCAATTAATTGACACAATGTATGCCAATCAAACTAACTATAAACAAAGAACGAACAACATGCAGCTCCTCTTTTCGGACAAACACACTGAATCTGCAATTTTATACTCTATAAACACCCCAATGAAACAAAAATATTGCTTATCTAAACTGAACTAAATAATTGCTTAAGCTACATTTGCTATCATTTTAGTTTTACTGTAAGAAAGAGAGCAGCATAGGATTGACAATCAATCAATAAAGAAGCCACTTGCCTCTCCATGGTGCACTTTGAAAAATTAATCAAATTAAGTAGAAAATTTAAGCAACTTCCAAAGCATAAATGCAAGTCATCTAATTCTCCACTATATTTTCCTTTGCCCTGAGAGATAGGGCACCTTGTCTTTAGTATGCAGAATAAGGAGACATGAGGCAACTCTTTCCATCTGCTAAGGAAAAAGGAAGTGCAGCTATTGTTTTAGATTATTTGAGTTCAGTGTTTATGTTGATTTCATGTCTGACAGATTTTTCTAGAGATCAGCTCAAGCAGTAAAATTGAGATCCAGATTTCCAACACTCCGAAATTTCATGTTTAGATTTTGGTTTGCTTTAGTCCATGACAAAGAGAAGGCCAGTTAAAAAAATATGATTTGAGTTGAGTTGGAATTTGAACAGCTCAGAATTTGGGGCTATTCAGGTCTGGGGTTTTGGTTCAGACCAACTTCTTATTTCTTCATCATGTATTTTCTCACATTTTCTTGAATGTGATTTTTGTCTCCTCTTCCTGTGTTCTGCATTCACCGGCCATGGAAGAAAGGGAGTCTCAAGAGCATCTCAAGGATGGGCTGATTGGTCCACCCAAGGAGAATGACAAATTAAGGAGAGGGAAAAATCACCAAGCATGATAAATGTCAAACCTAAAGTATATTTTGGAGAAAGTTATGAGCAACTCAAGAGGGATTTGGAATGGAAAACTTCTTTTCTCAACTTTACATATAGTTTCATATTTGGTCAATATGCAATGCACAATGTGCAATGTTATTAATATACAAATAATAAGGTTTAATTTACATCATCATTAGGATCATGCGACTTTTGGCCTGACTCTATATTCCCCACATACTTCTATACTTCCCTGATGTCTGTTGGAGTTTCGGTGCACAGGAAATGCAGGATTGGCCCTTATATAGATAGGCATCAAGGATCGTTTAACTCACCACTAATGTGCAGCCACCGCTGGGCTGCAACGCAGCACCTATTGGACAGCACATGCAACACTGCACAATAGTTTACAACAGCAGTGTTTCAGTCTGTCAGGATTTTCATTTTGATTTTGCTTATTAGAGATTGAAAATTCGAGTAATTTTAATTTATAATCAGACTAAATTTAAAATACAAGTTCTCAGCCTTGACATCTTTTCCCTCTAAGAAAGCAAAAACAGAACAACCCCACCCCTCATTATATGCCGGGGGTGCGTGGGGGTGGGGATTCAACCAACCCCTTTCACGTTTGAACAGTTGCTATTCCTTTTGTGCAACAGCTACTTTTCATACTGTTTTGGCTTTCTGATCATGCCGCTCATTATATTTTGGAATGGTGGAAAGGGTGCAGTGCATTGCAGGAGTCCAGGAGCCAGAACAGGTGTGCACATCCGTTGTGTATATTGGAGATTAGGTCTGTGCAGAGACAGAGGGCAGAGTAGGTGGATTTGCTGCCAAACAGATTCAATAGTCATTGTCCACCATGGAGCAAGTGCAAAAGGACCCAAGAGGCTACTGGGCTTTAGCAACATCTGTAGATCAGCGCTAGTAGGGTACATCTAAGCTGCAGCTGTGAGTGAGCCTCCAAGCCTGGATAGAGAGACTACTGCTAGCTCAGCTCAAGCTAGTGGGCTAAAAATATCAGTACAGATGTTGCAGCTTGGGCCATAGTTTGGGCTACCCACCCAAGCTCAGACCCCAGCAACTGGGTGGGCTTGAGAGCCTAAGCCACCGCCTGAGCATCTACACAGCTATTTTTAGCATGTTCACCTGAGCCTAGGTAGCCAAGTATATCTACCTAAGCTGGGAGGCTTGCTCCCCGCTCCAGCATAGACATACCATAGTGTTCTGAAGCCTGGGCAGAGGTATAATTCGCCTTCCTTCTGCCTGCACACAGACATCCAACCCAGTTCGTCTGGCTGGGCACAGGATTTGGGGCTATGTTTCTCTCATACTTTTATGTCTAGAATGCATAATGCACAATACCCCAGTTATTTCAATAGGGTTTTGCATAGTATAATTTACACTACAATCGTATCCAATGGTAATGGAAGTATCATGTCAATGAGCTGTTTCATTCTTTGTATTACGCGTGAAGTACTGACAATAAGAAAAATCCTGCAGATTTTAAGCTGAATTTGTGCAATACAAAATAACGATATGTGACACCCAATCAGGTCTAAAGAAGGGCCCACGGACTAGATATAGAATCAAGGGAAGTAGTAATCCCAATAATTTTAATGACATCAAACCCAGTTAAAATGTGCCAAGGATGTGGCACAATATTAGTGGAAGAACGTTTTGTTTTCTTTTGTTTTAAATGAAAGAGGCTTTCTGCACTTACACTGACATGCTGTAAACAGTAATGGTTCCTAGAGACTTTACGATGCCAACGCAAGGGGAGATTATATATTTTTTAAACAGTACCATCAAAATATAAAGTAAATTAAATCCTAAAAACCTACACTAAAATAACATTAAGGAACTGACAAACAACCTAAAGCAAGGAAATTCATAGTTAAAGTGACATTTCATCACTAATTCAACTCATTGATCTTGATTTTATTCTTAAATAGGCAAGTCTATTTCTTGCATATCCCAAGGACCAGGCAGTAGCCATAGGGCTACTCCACATGCATTACTAGGTTACACATGTTCAGTCCTAATGCACCCCCTATTGCCTACTGCTTACATTGCAGGGATAGAGTTGCAAGTTGTGGGATAGAGAGGAGGTGTGTAAAGAATCAAAGGCATGAACTCTTTATGCTGTCAAAGTCAAATGACAATGTAGCAAGAATGTGGGGCCTGCAAATGCCTCCTGCTCCAGCTTGCATACCTAAGCATGTTTCACTAAAGTCTACTGTTTGTCCTGTGTTCATGCAGTGTGTAGCACAATGGAGCCCTGGTTAAGGCTGCGAGTTTATGACGGAGGTCGGAAGTCATGGATTCCATGACCTCCGTGACTTCTGCAGCGGCCGATGCACCTGGCTCGAGCAACCCCTGTGCCAGTCACACCAGCCGCTGCTGGGGCAGTCTCGGGCCACCGCCCCCCACCCCCACCCCCACCCCCGGTGACCTCCTCCTCCGAGAAGCAGCAGAGTTTGGGTGTGGGAGGGGGCAGGGGGTTGGGGCACAGGACGGGGTGAGGTAGGCTCTGGGCGGCGCTTTCTTGGGGGGGCTCCCTGGAAGCAGTGACATCCCCCTCCCTCAACTGCTAGGCGGAGGTGTGGGCAGGCAGCTCTGTGCACTGCCTCCGCCCAGAGCGCTGGCTTCGCAGCTCCCATTGGCCGGAAACCATGGGCAATGGGAGCTGCGGGGGGCGGTTCCTGCAGGTTCATAAAATATTAATCCCAAGTCAAAAGACTGAGGCAAGCTGCTTACACATTCCATCTCCATAATCTACCCATCTACTACAGTATATAACAGTTATGCATGGCTTTTTGTTAGTCTGCTTTTTAAATGAAAAATTCGCACTTAAAACGGTAACAATAAGAAACTGCTGACAATGTACTACGGGCCAGTTTGTGCTACTTTTTTATATAAAAGAGTACCTTATTCCTTGAGTCGTCCCATTGACATCGATGGGACTATTTGAGGATTAAGGAACTATTCAATGTAATGGTGGTACAATCGTCTTTTGAGTTTGGAAGAATAAAACCATTTACTCGTGCCACTGAGAGTTACTACTTGTCTTGATAATATATTGCTATATAACCACTATACATTAAGGGTCTGATCTTGTGAGAGGTGAGTACCCTCCAGCTCCCACTGACTTCAATGAGAGCTGAAATTGCTCAGCACTTTGCAACAGGTGTTCAACACCTTGCAGGATGAGGCCCTTAATTAGTGCACAGGACAGTATTATCATTTCTTAACAGTAATAGAAACCATGCACGTAATGAGCAATGAAACGTGTTTTGTATCCAGCATATTCACTAACTGGGAGCAGAATACAAACGGAAAAAACTCACCGAATTTTCACAAATCAAGTGTTTAAACAAAAACCGTTGGTGATATCCAATGGGCTTTGAAGAAATTACAGTTCATGGGTTAAAGAAATCTTATTACCTCAGTGAGATGGACCTCCACATTTGTTTATCTCATAAAACTGTTTATTCTACAGAAACTAATCTCAGGTTACCAAATATGTTTCACTAATGAACAACTATTCAACTAAACTCCAATGTGTAGAGGTGAAAGCCTATTTTTCTTTTAAATAATGATCTTTTATAAATTTAAAATGCCTCTGAACGTATATTCCCTTTCTTTTTTCATAGATTCACAGATTTTAAGGCTGGGAGGGATGACCATCCAGTCTGAAAACCTCCATAACACAGGTCATGGAATTTCACTCAATTTTATTTTGGAGGGAGGCAGTCAACACTAGCAAATGCATGCACCATATCCTACCAGCACCCTGCTCCGGCACTTGCAAATATCAAAAGATAAGCCCTAGAATAAATAATCATTACCAAATATGAAATATCATAGAATCTTATTGGAGTGAGTATCAAGGTAACAAAAAGGGTCAAAGTTTATACGAGTATGAAATAAAAAAGAAAAATATCTGTCATAATGCCTGAATTTTTAAGCAAAACGTAAGAGTAGAATGTAAATGTTGCATATTTTGTTATCCTAAACAAACCTCATAGCTTTTTAATTGCAGTATATTCCAGGGTAATTCCTTATCATTTGTTAGGGGACTATGGCTCAGGAGATTTTTATCATGTATCTGGAAACCTGGGTTTTCACTCAAGCATGAAAACAGAATCACTTTAAAACAAGCCAGATACATATCTAAGGCCATGAAAGGAGCAGAACTGAAAGAAGACAATAAACCTTGATACAGCCTATGTGTATAGGCTTTAAATCTTTAGACTGTAAACCCTCCCCTATCTAAACCTTTATTAAAAGGTTACTAAAACAAACCATGTTGGACATGGCTAGGGATCAAGAGATCAATTACAAGTCTTATCTTTAGCATGATGGGTCAAATCCACATCTAATCATTATCAACAAAACTCATTCTGACTAGATGGCTGTATTTTGTCCTAAAAGTAAAACAAGTCTTGTAATCTCATTTTTTAGCTTTAACAGTATATTAATCCAACAAGACACTACACCAATTTAGGAATACCTTCCATTCAAAGGGGTACAATGATAAGCATGGGTGTCCTCTATATTAGCATGTTACCTGGTTAAAATACATGACCTGTGCCTAAATAGAGAATTTCGGAGTCACTGGTGCTTTCAGTGCTTATGTCATAATTTGCCATAATATGTCATAAAAGCACAAAAAACTAGCATTTTAGCAGTCTGACTATAAGGTTAATATGTAACTTGCTGATTTTCTTTTAAAAAATTAAGTTACATATTAACCTTATAGTCATATATTTCAGTATGCTCAAATATATTTTCAGGTCTTACATGAATCTCCCATCAAACTGGTCCTACATAAAGAATTACTTAGTCAGCTTTTAATTTATTTTAAAATCAAATATAAAATTCTATTTTCCCAGCTCTCAGTGCTCTTTGCACTTTTAGCAGAAGTACATATAATGTTGTAGCATTTTAAAATTTAGAAATGCAAAAATTTGCTTCAATTCAATATAAATATCAGTTATTTGTAACACAGCTTGGTAAAGAAAAATATAAAAAGTTTTTCTAATATTTATTATATTTTGATATTTCACTGTTTCCTTAGTGACAAGGCTACATATTCTATAACTTTGGATTAAGTAAAAAGGGGTGAGGGTGGGGGAATCAAACCACAAATTTACAGGATATGGCAAAAAACAGAAGTGAGCTGGTATATACATTGCAACATACTATGATCGTGTATCCAGTATACTCAAAACTGCAATATCCAGCAGAGGGCATCCACAGCCTAAGATGTTTACACTTGAGACCTGACATTCCAAATCACTTTAGCCATAACAATTTGGGCTGAGAATACAGACAAGCTCATCACATCAGTACGCACAAACTAATCAGCACAATGTCTGATGAACAATGACAAAAAATGACTATCAAAAGAAATCTAAAAATATTTTCTTTAGATACACAAAGAAGTTCATTGCTATAGAAAGCATTCTCTTCCTTTTTCTAGACTATTAAATACTTAGAAATATTCTCTACTAAATGCAAACTATGGCATCTTTTACTCAAGCAAAACTTCCATTCATCAGTGGAAGTTTTGCCTGAGTAAGGAATTTTGAGTAGTGTCCTAAAAAAAAAAAATCAGGTTGGTTTTACACATATATTATTCTCTATGGATTAAATCCTTACCCCACTGAAATCAATGGCAGAACTTCATTTGTCTTCAATTAGGTCAAGATGTCACCCATATACTTAAATTACCTATAGAACTAGACAGATACATTATCCACAAAGAGTAGACATGTCATTATTTTCAGATTTTATTTAATTTAGAAAAGTTGCATTCTAATCAATCGAAGAATGCATCAACTGTTTTTCATGATTATTTCAGAAACCAGTGTATTAACTCAAGTTTGTGTTTGTGTTGGACCATTTTAAGATTACTACACGTGTTTAAGAACCCACCAATCAAAATATTCTAATCACTATTGTAGAATGAAGCCTAATCTTTCAAATAAGGCAGAATCCTTCATTTCAGATAGGTGTGGCAAGCATAGAGGTGAACATTTTTTAGCCTCCAGTTACAAGTTGCAGAATGTACAGTATTAAGATAATTAACTGCTACTGGCCCATCCACAGAAATGATCACTTTTAACATTAGCCTCGCCCCCCAAAAAGGGAATGATGGCTATTTGGGTTCCATGTCACATTTTTTTTTTTTTTTAATTTCAGTAGCCTTGGGAGATGAACTTAATTCACAAGGTCTACAAACCAAGCAGCTTAGGTTACATGTAGGTCACAATAAATAATACTCATCTCTTGGCCAATATGAGCTGCACTGTTACTGCATAAGTTGAAATGACAAGCTTTTATTATTCCTAAGCACTGGATTCCGAAACATTTGCACAATCTGTTAAGTCCAGACAAATTTAAATGGTTCTGACATGCAGCCTGCTAGGGTCAGCGACAGGGATAATGCCTCTTTACGTGGGTAAAATTTTGTGGCATATAGGTCACTCTCTTAAGGGGAATCAACTGTGTGTCTCTTCTTTGCATTTCCACCACAATCCTTCATCCTGCAGCCTGAAGCTGAGAGTGAAATGCAAGAAAGGAGCCGAGCGCTCAAAGCAAAAATCTGCTTCCAGGACAATCCATTATATCTGACAAGTTAAATGTTCCATGGTAGACCATATGGCATCAGAGCAGGGCTGACGATGGAAGAGGGAAACTCAGCAAATGCATCACAATTAAGGAGTTTGACTATAGACTTTATTTTGACTTACTCTATCTTTTATTAAATTTTAAATGTAGTCTTTCCCTTTCAGCATACCCCTTATAAGGCCCCACAATGGGCTTTGCATATATGAGGTTCATCAGAATTATTTTTTCTTCATTCTTATGGTCATACACGTTTTAAATAATGGATCTGAATAAGTCATTTTGACAGAATGGATTTGCTAAGTATAGAACCTTTCTATTACTAATAAACATCATAAAAATATTATTAGTAAGTTGTTAAAGACCCAGAAACGAGAGAAAGAGAGACAGAAATTAAGAAAAGAAAACGTTTAGAAAAAATGTTCTGACAATGTGTTCTATGATACTGTGGAGAAGTCTCTCAAGGGAAAGGATGGAACCCACTTCACTTAAAACTAGACTGGACACTACCAAAAAAGCTACCCATTCCTGCCAGTCATCCTAATGAAGTCACTGGGAGCTCTGTGATTATAAAGTACTTATAGCATTGGGTCCATATTGTCAGCCTGCACAGCCAGAGTGAATGACTAAAAGCCCTAATAGATCTTTTCCATCTTTAAAGTTTGACTCCTTTCATTTTCACTGTGCCAATAAATGGCCATCCCTCCAGTCTCCGAACACTTAGCGGAATCTGTACCAACATACACATGTTCATAACTAGTTTCATTTCTTAAATCAGAAAAATTTAACAGCTGTGGGTCCACAACTGACATGACCCTTTTTTTATTCTTTGGTTTGTCCAATAACAGAATCAAATTACTGAGTTAACTGAAGACTTCAATTGCAATGAATTAGCCCTCTGTAAAAGACTCATAATACACATGGTGGTTTCCTAGCCTACAACCCACAGTTACCTTCTTTGTAGCTATGCTACTCTTCTTATATCACCATTATCTAAAGACAGACATTGTTCAGTTCTAGAAAGAGGTGTCATTACAAGCAGAGTGACTATAATGGAGTTATATGGAGCTAGAAGCCAGGGAATATTGTTGTAGCAAAGCTAGTATTTTTGCTCAAAGGGAAGTGTTTACAGAGGCAAATAATGAAATGGAAGAAAGCGAAAATCATTTTAACTACATTGAACTGCCGTTAAAAATAATTTTAAAATAATACAATTTAAATAAAAGAACTGTTATTTGCCCCGAATTCCTTGGGGAAAGTCTGAATTGGTAAACAGAACTGAAAGAGGTTTCTAGAGAACTATCAAATTAATCTGGTTCAATAATAAACAGATCTGTTCTCAACTGGCACCTTTGGTAACAACAGTGCGAGCATTTGGGGGCAATACACAAGAGTTTGTAAAATAGGTAGCTAAAGCTGAATCTGTATTTAGACACTTAAATGAATAGTCTCATATTCAAAAGTACTGCAAATCTATCTACTCTGACTGATTTCATGGACGCTGCTGGATGCACAGAATTTTGAGCACGAGGGCACTTATTTAGGTACCTGAACAGAGTTGGGAATCTAACTTTAAACACACATTTTTATATCCCATAAAAAAAAAATAAAAAATAAAAATCTTGGTGACAAAGGACGAGCCAATGCTGCCTTCCATGAGGGGCCATTCTGCTGCTCAATGGAGTCAATGGAAAATTTCCCATTGATTTCAATGGTAGTTGAACTAGACTCTTACCTGGGTGAAACTTTCACTGACATCAACGGGAGTGGTACTACTGTACCTGAGGGCAGAATTCAGCGTTTTCAAGGATTTCTGGAGAGTGAAACTGTGGTCACTATTGAAATTTTCAAAAGGTTTGTAAACATGTAAATTGTAATTATTCTTCTAGTCAAAGAAGAACTTAAAGAAGTTTGCTTAGTCAAAATGAACGTTATGCAGCACTGTAACCCCACCAACCCCAACACAGTATGCGCCTTCCTTCTTTAGTTAAGACGCGTTCAAAATGCAAACTTCAGATACAGATTTGGATTTTTGAACACTCCCAAGTATGGAGTAGCTCAGTTCCATGGCTTTAAATCACCCTTATATACATAGATAGGGTCCGTGGCCAAATTCTGTAGGTGGTTCACAGAGTCCAGGGAGATATATATGCTCTGGAATTCTAGTTCAGGACCATCTTTAGTTAAATGTAATATTCTCCCTATAAAAGGAATAAATATATTTTCCCCAAATTAGGTGCTGTTTTTCAAATAGCTAAAATCTGAATGTTTGCTATACATGAGCTCCAATTTACTCCCATTGTATAACCTTATGAAATCTTGCATAACAGACTCACACTAATATTGGGAATTATTTGATGTAAGAAGTTTTAATTTAGAATTTTTGAGGCTGTATCATTTTAGGAACAAAAGACACTCCCATCCCATCCTCTTTCTCTACTCAAAATGATATGCATTTGTACTTTGCTTTTGCATAAATCTTTTCAGAGTTCTTTTCTTTAAAAAAAATAGGTTTAAAATTTGCTATTGCTATTTTTATATCCTTCTGCCTGTAAAGGCCTGTTGTCTTAGTTACCATGTACAAACTTCAGATTGACAATCATTAGAACTAATAAAGGCTTCTAAAAACAATCTAAACAGTTTTTTGATAAATCAAGATGTCACAATTGATACCTCATGACAAGCCAAGCTAGAAATGGATACTGTGTATTTCAGTGGAAAGACAGTATTTCCAGCATGCCAGAAAAATAAACACTTTTTCACTTATACCAGAATAAATCATAAGTGACTCCATTGAAATCAATGGAGCTAAATTAGTGTAAAACAAATGTCAAAGAAAAAATAAGGCCCAGTGTTTCTAGTCCTGGTGGCTCTTAGGATATAGGAACCTAAATTTATCATTGGCCTAGCACTTAGTATTGTTGGTATTGGAACTCAGTCCAGTGTCATTACAAATCTGGGCTTCTACTCCATACACATTTTGTGGCACATTCATTATATTTGAAAAAGGATCCTTTTCTTATTTGAAAAAGGGACACCATTAACTGTAAAAACACATTTCTCTCTAAAATTGGCGGGGGGGGGGGTGGTTAAAGCCTACTATTGGTACAAATAACACGGTAGTCTACGGTAACCATACGAGATTAGAGAAAAAGATATTTCTATGAAGAATTTTTTTGTTGGCTATCATTATTTATTATTTGTATTACAGCAGTTACTGGAAATTGCAACCAAGATTGGGGCCCCATTGTGCTGGGCACGGTACAAACATAGAAACAGACTGCTATTGCTGGAAAGAGCTTACCATTTAAATAGGCAAAGTGTGGGAGAAAGGAAGTATTATTATTCTTATTTTTACAGTGAGGCACACAGGCCCAAAGCCACCAAGGGACTCAGGCATTGTAGTGCCTAACTTTTAGGTGCCTAGCCACCCAGTGGAATCCACATGCCCTGAGATAGGTGCCTATGCTCCCTATGCTATGTATGGGGAGAGACAGGAGCAAGGAATGGGATCCACAAAAGATGCACACGAGGCAAGGAGTCACCTAAACTAACCGATAGCAGATATGGAGGAGAGGGTTTATCCTAGGCCCCACCCCTCAGAAAGAGTTGGGTGCCTAAGTCTGGGCTGGAAGGAGGCACCAATATTTGCTTGGGATTCAAAACTGGGAACACTCTCTTGGAGTCAGATGCCTAAGGCATTTCTTCCAAGAATGGCAGCAGCTCATGCCTAACTCCAAACAAAATGGCTGGGAGACAGGAGAAGATTATGGGACACTCTGATGTGGGTCTCAGTCTCTCCTGTTGAAGCAGTTCCACTGTGTATAAATAAATATGCATTGGGCCAGAGAACGCATGAGAATGAGTGGTTAGGACATTCACCTCACAGATGGGAAACCCATGTTCACATTCCTTCTCATCCGGCATCATCGTGGGTGAGTTTCCTAACCCCTGGGCTAAAAGTTACAGTGTGGGCTCCTCTTCCCCCACCTGGCACTTATGTTAGTTAGACATGCCAGATTGGCCCCACAGGTGAGCACCTAGTTTCACCTGGTTTGAGGATCCTGCTGGGGTTCAGGCATGAGATAGGCACCCAGGCACCTAGACTGAGGCATATCCAAAAGCAGAAATTTAGGAACCTAGAGAACTTTAACAGTGAAAAGTTAGGCACCAAGGGATTTTAGGCCTCCAGGGTTGAGCAACAGCTTAGCAGGGGTGTCAAGGCCTAAATTTTTTACTTAGGCACCTAAGTCCTTTTGTAGATCTGGGCTAGAAAGATTAAGTGACTTGCTCAGTCACAAAGAAAGCTTGGTGCAGAGACAGGAATTGAATCCATTTCTCCTGAGTTTCAGTCTAAGGCCTTACCACAAGACCACAGTCTTGCAATTGTTATTTATGTTGTGCATTTAACAGCACTTTGTGTATAACACATTTTAATGTTTCCCTGACCTAGTCACTTAGGCCAGGTCTACGCTACCTGCCGGATTGGCGGGTAGTGATCGATCTATCAGGGATCGATTTATCGCGTCAAGTCTAGACGTGATAAATCGATCCCCGAGCGCTCTCCCATCGACGCCGGTACTCCACCACCGCGAGAGGCGCAGGCAGAGTTGATGGGGGAGTGACAGCAGCCGACTCAGTGCTGTAAAGACTCCGCGGTAAGTAGACCTAAATATGCCGACTTCAGCTACGCTATTCCCATAGCTGAGGTTGTGTATCTTAGGTCGATCCCCCCCGCAGTGTAGACCTGGCCTTAGTTACTTTCCACTTTTGTTTATGTGGATACTTCACACAGCAATGGAGAAGACAAAAGGTGCTAAATTAATGTAGATTATCTCACGATTCCAAGATTATTGCATAGATACAGAAATAAACTATTTACTCCATGGATATTATAACCTATGTAACTATAATTATATAGCAATCAATATCAATATATGTATACGCACACACACACATACACACAGAGAAAGGGAGAGAGATGCAAAGACAGAGACAGTTACACAAATTCACACCAATATTACATCAGTAAAATGAGGTAGGTCTTCATGCTTTGTAGATTCTACTACTGTATCCAGACCAATGTGTTTATTACTAATTAAAATGTCCATATGGTAGAACAACACCTGATCCAAGGAGCTTTTAAGTACAATAATTGTCAATGCTGAAGTCTTACATTGATAACAAATCTGAAATTTTGGCCTGGATTGAATATTGCACGCATTGTTTTCTAAACCATTGAAGAAATACAATTAAAACTTTAACGAACTATTTATTTTCCTATGTAACTTTCTTTTTTTTTAAAGGGGTTTTGTTATCTCTCCATTTTAAAAGAATACAAAAGAAAGTTAAGAAACTATAGAATCAATTTTGTGCATTTAACATCGTCACGTCATATAAAGCAGCTAAGAACACTCTTAGTGGTTGAAATTCACCGAGCTACATGAACACTGTGGAAGTACCTTAACATAGTGTTACCATAGTGTGGGGGAAAGCAAGCTATGGTATAATGCTGTAGATTAACTCCAAATTCCTTGTGCATAGCACACCTGAGGGAACTGCCAACTCCGTACAAGCCAGAGCAATGGGGTTGTTAGTAGGTCAGGTTTTCGCATTAACGGAACGATCAACAATTATGGATCCGTGCAACACTGCAGACGGGAGCTGGAGTAGTAACCATATAGAGGGGCCAGATAGCAGTCTACTGGGAAGTAGATTCAATTTCCCCCAGCTGCTATGTTGTTTCACCTGCGCAAACCATGTTTATTTGGGCTTGTGCAGGAGTTGTGAATTTGACCCAGTGTACATAATGATCCTGCTGTTTGGTGACAGGAAAAGTTAACATTAACCTTAGTGATAGGTACAGTTGCATCCGATGAAGTGGGTTCTAACCCACGAAAGCTTATGCTGAAATAAATGTGTTAGTCTCTAAGGTGCCACAAGTATTTCTTTCTCTCTTATTTTCTATTAACCTTAGTGAATATTATGGCTGCAGAATCACGTTAAATTTCTCTGCAATTTTTTTTAAAGAATAGGGAATATTATTTAACCTTAACGAGTGTATTTTATTAAGCCCCTTGCTGTCCATATTTTAGAAATCCATGGCATGATTTTCAAAGGTGCTGAATTCCTGCAACTCTCATTGAAGTCAATGGAAGCTGTGGGTTCGTGGTAGTTCAAAATAGTAAAGCCACCGGGTTCTAACTGCCAAATACTCTTTTAAAAAAATTCTCAAAAAGGGGACTGGGAGCTAGACATGGAGAAAAGATACCATCATTCTCACTTGCCAAGCTGCAAGATGGAGGGGATGCAAAAATTTTAACACTGTCCTCATATCCCTTAAAATACAGCGCTGCAACACTTATTACCTAAGGCGACTACCTGGTGAGGGCAGAGCTGACCCCTCATAGGCCCTCTTATTTCCCAGTTTAGCAATGGTAGCAAATGTTTCTGCTTCCAGCCAATGGGATTTTCAACTATTTTGCCTTTCAATCCCAGGGGAATTGTCATTGAAAAGATAAAACTCGGAAAATGCAACACTTGGCACCAGGAATGGAACTTGGACTAGGCTTCCCAAGAGCCAGAGGAGTAACAAATTACTCCCAATGGCACTTTACTTTCAGGGGAAAATAAAAAGGCCAAATATATGTAGAGTTTTACTTTCTAAATGGAGAAATGTAATGATCTTTCATGGGAAATTTTAGATTCCTGGAAAACAAAATAAATATTATACATGCAGGCCTTCAGGAATCAATCCAAAGCTGTAAACCAAATATGTGAATCAACTTCCTAAATAAGCAAAAACACAATTTTTCTTCAGATTTAGGTTCACAAGCACAAAACGTTTCAGTTAATCATGCAATTGCTTTTTTATACAAGTCATTTAATAATAGGTTAATTATAGAAATGGCCTTGAACCTAAACCCTTAATCAGAAATCACAAGCTTTAGAGGGTTCAAAATAGGGTTGCCAACTTTCTAATCACATAAAACTGAACACCCTAGCCCTACCCCTTCCCCAAGGCCCCACCCCCTACTCTGCCCCTTCCCCGAGGACCCCCCAACACAACATTCCCCCTCCCTCTGTGGCTCACTCTCCCCCACCCTCACTCACTTTCACTGGGCTGGGGCAGGGAGTTGGGGTGCAGGAGGGAGTGAGGGCTCCAGCTGGGGGTGTGGGCTCTGGGGTGGCACTGGGGATGAGGAGTTTGGGGTGGAGGAGGGGGCTCTGGGCTGGAGGGTTGGGTTGAGGGATTCGGAATATGGAAAGGGGCTGCGGGTTGAGGCAAGGGGTTGGAGTGTGGGAGGAGGTATGAGCTCTGGGCTGGGGGTGTGGGCTCTGGGGTGGGGCCGGGGATGAAGGGTTTGAGGTGCAAGAAGGGGCTCTGGGTGCAGGGGGAGGGACTCAGGGTTGGGGCTCGGGGTTGGGGCATGGCCTTACCTCGGGCAGATCCCAGTTAGCGGCGCAGTGGGGCTAAGGCAGGCTCCCTGCCTGTCCTGGCACCACACTGTATCCCGGAAGCGGCCAGCGGGTCTGGCTCCTAGGCTGGGGGGCCAGGAGACTCCGCGTGCAGCTCTCGCCCGCAGACACCGGCCCCCCAGCTCCCATTGGTCGCGGTTCCTGGCCAGTGGAAATGCAGAGCCGCTGCTCGGGGCGGGGGCAGCACACGGAGCTGGACCTGCTGGCCGCTTCCGGGGCGCAGTGCGGTGCCAGGACAGGCAGGGACTAGCCTGCCTTAGACCGACAGCACCACCAACCAGAGTTTTAACAGCCCGGTGGGTGGTGCTGACTGGAGCTGCCAGAGTCCCTTTTCGACCGGGCGTTCCAGTCGAAAACCGGATGCCTTGCAACCATGGTTCAAAAAGAGCTCCAAATTTTGCAGCTCAGGATAGCTAACTGAAAGTTAAAAAAAAATGGGTGGGAATATTTCTCCATGCTGCTTCACCTGCTCAGGGGGTTTTAAATAACCAGTGGTTGGCGACACAAAGAGGCCCAGACCTGAAAACTTTTTCGAGCAGGAGCAGTCACAATGCTTATTCAAAGGATGCACTACTCTTGGAAGGGAAGGCTTAAAAGATTTTTGGTTGTTTGTTTGGGGGTTTTTGTTCGTTTTTAAACTTACATTGACTTATCCATTCCAATTCATTAAGGTCAAATTGTTAAGAAGTGCTGACTAATTTTACAATGCTGCACTCGTTGGCCAGGTTTTCAGAAGAATGAAGCACCCATGACTGTAGCTGACGTTTATGAGAGTTGGGGGTGGTCATGCTTCTGAAATATCAGGCCCAAGCATCACACATGGAGCACATCAAAAATCAAGGAACAAAAAGCAGTGGTCACATTTGAAAAATGTGGTCCCAAGTGCCCATCCAAAGATCTAGGGATCTTACCTAATTAAACAAGCACATATAAAAGATCATGAACATTTACATTCAAAGACTTCCTCCCCACCTCCTGCCAAAAAATCTCTCCCTCAATCCACTCAACAGCTACATGATTCCCATTCACCAGACAAAGAAAAAAAAATATCTTTCTTTCAACCCATCCCTCAGGAAGAGCTCAGAAATTCAAACAGGAATTATTTGGGGGAAGTTGTATAGCCTGTGTTATACTGGAGATCAGACTAGATGATCACAATGGTTCTTTCTGGCCCTGAAATCTATTATTCTATTAATTAGAACTCATAGTAACCCACCAAAATAAAAACTCTGGGCTCTTCTGATATAAGGTCAGTAAAATACATAATATGCTCATTGTTGTTTGTGGCATTTAAGGACCAAACACTTCTCACCTTGTTCATGCGAGCAGTCCCACAGGAGTCCAGGAAACTGCATGAGACAAGCAGTTTTTGCCCCTTAGTAATGCATTTGCTAATTCCTTTGTAGTAGAAAATTAACTAATCTTAAAGTCATCTAGCCCACCAGCAACTCAAATTATTATTACTTGTATTATGTTAGCACACAGAGGCTCCAGTGAGGATCGGGGACCCATTGCACTAAGTGTTATACAAACAAAGTTAAAAAAAGTTGTCCTTTGTCTTTGAGAGCTTACTGTGAAAGAACCTACACAGGTGGATCTTTGTGCTTGCCTAATATTTCATTTAACTCAATGGAACTCTGCATACTGTAAATCTCTGTCCCAATAGAGTCCTTTGAAAGACAGGGACCATCTGAAAAACTGGGAACAATGAATGGGTCGTCTCAGTCCAATTCTTTAAAGTGTGTCCACTCACAAAAGACAATTCACATTTGTACTAATTATCACTTTTTGCAGCCTCAGAGTTCAGGCATTGAATAGGCATAGATATTGATATGCCCTGTCAACCCTGGAATTGGTCCCTCCAGGTCATAGTTAAAGCATGTTGGGAAAACAAGCATGGTTTATTATATATTCTCTGTGCCAGAACTTAGAAATAGAGAATTTTAGTCACCACATTTGGCAATCTGGTATCTTCACCAAAAAAAATAAAAAAAGAAGAAAAAAAAAAGAAGAAGAATACATTTAAAAAAATTAACAATAATTTAAAAGAAATAAAAGACAAAAAACATCCAGATTTATTTAAGTAATTTTTAATCTTGTAAAATTAAAATGGTATGTGTGTAAACAACTAAACCTCCTGACCAATGCTTGTTTTTAACTTCTGCTATTGCATTTACACTTATTAGAAGTGGTCAGAGATTTTATCAGAAGTGGTTTTAATAATAGCAGGAAAGTGCCTTAAGCCACAGATTTTAATTGAGCCCAAAATACAGATTTGGGAATAAAGAACCAATCACAGCCGGAAACTCTTTAAAAGGATACAAAAAAGAAACATCATCTTCAGCAGTTACTCTACAATAGTTGTACTGTATGTAAAGGAAATAAAGCGCTCTCTAAAATTTAAGAATGAACCTATCTATTCAGATTGCTTACAGGTGACATTATACCATCTGGTTGGGCAGTTTGCCCATACAAAAGGAAACAAGCTAAAAAAGTAAAACCTGCTTCATTTTAAAGAAAAGGGTATGCAAAAAACAACAGGAATATATAATCATATGCTTATACAATTATGTTCTATTCAGAAACGTTACCAAAAAGATTTTTTTTAAATCAAGCAACTGAAGCAAATTCGGTTTTCTTAGAATAATTTAGGGCTAATGAAGAATGGACACATGTTCGATAATAACCAGAATATATGCAAAAAATAGTTAGCATGGTTCTGGATCAAGAAGAAATGACAGACTGCACAAAAAATTCACAGGGAAATGGAGAACTATCAGTACAGTAATGTCAAACTTTCTACCTACCCTTAACAAGGATTATTTATACTTTTCTCAATTGTGCTTGGACAGAAGATTTTGGAATTCAAAAACAAAAACCAAACAAAAAACCCAAACAACACACAACAAACAAACAGGAAATTGCGTTTAATCAATGCACAAGTGTTTTGCATTAATGACCAGACATTTACCAGACATGGAGCATTTACAAATTTCTGCTGGATTCTGGGAAAACATTCTTGAAGTTTGTCTTTTTCCTTGAGAATCCCTTCAGTGCTGTTTATGTTTCTCGTCTGAAATCATTTGCGTATTAATAATGTTTTGTCTTCTTAACGTCAGTGCTTCAAATCATTATGAATCTCTTCCTTTTCTAATTTTATTGTCTAAACAAAACTTTCTAATCTACTTTGAGGCTGATATGGCAAAACATGCTACAGTGCTAATCCCAAATGGTTACTCACAGATCCAAAGATCCAAGTCTGGATAACGGCACACAGAGCCTTTAGCTATGCACTGAACATTCATTCACATTTCTAGTCTACAGTGTGGAGATATCCATTTAGAATTTGTGCTTTATAGCACATGTACATTTCAAGGGGAAATGTTTAACCAGATGTAGGAGCCAAATCAGGTGTAAACGTTATGAACACCATTCCAACTATTTTGCAAAACACAAATGAAACCATACTGCCAAAATATCTTCGAGGGGGGAAAAAACCGGCATTCTCATGAACAGAGCAATATTTATTTTAGGCCTTACAAGAAAGCAGCAGTAGAATAACCTGTGCAAATGTGTCCTCAAAGGGAGTTAGGAAACATCTGGGTCCAGATCTTGCACTCTTTACGCAGGGAAAATCCCATTGAAGCCAATGAGTGTTTTACCTGGTAAAACATGCACAATGAAGACTTAGATATAAACTACTGTATAGTGAATCTGCTCATTCAAAGGAGGAGATGGATTGAGCCAAACATCGAGCTTTCTCAATACTAATTTGTTTAGGGTTTCTTTGTATGTGTGCACAGTGCAGCAAAAAAAAAAAAAGAGTAAAAAACATTTTCTAAGTTTAATAGCAATTTCCGTACTTAAGTGAAAACAAATAATTATTTTTGAAAGGTCCCTTGACCTTGTACCTCAAATTATTTTTGCATCACATTTTTTTAATAGTTCATGTTTTCACGGGAAAGGGGGGGGGGCGGGGAGGAATTTAAAGAGTTAAAGGCTCCCTACCATTAATTTGCATCTGGTGCTTTTAGTGTGTGTATGTGCATGTGTGTGTGTTTTTCTTCCCTGAAAAGTTGGCAGAGCCGCCGATTTTCCATAATGCAAGCATTTGGGAATTGTGAGCGGAATGAAACCGATCCAATCTCCTGACTGCGACATGAATTTTCATTAATTACAACCTTGTCAGCAAAAGCATTATCAAAGCTGAATATGAAAATGCTAATGAGTTCTCATTTGCATATTTTTCTTTGTTGGAATGTCATTAATTATTACATTTTATGATGATGAATGCAGCTGTCGAAGCTCTCCGATGCATAATTAGCCATCAGAATGCCAGGAGCCGATCAGCATTTTTGGGTAAAAAAAAAAACAAATTTCACTTCAACCTCTTCCACTCTCTCCTCCCTATGAAAACCCCCCAAAGTTTGTGCTGATGACGATGGTTCTGCCATCACCTCGCTTCGAGGAAGTTATGGTGGGGGTGAAGAATTTCTTTTTCCTTTTTTTTGTGTGTGTGTTACTAAAAAATTATTTTGTTTTTGCCGATCACGCTCTTATACAATTGGAGCAGCTCTTAATAAAAAAAAATCGTTATTCCAGCTTAATTAATGCCACGCTTAATTATAACACCATGATGTCAGCGGTTTTAATTAAGTATTGGCTCAGTTACAAAAAAACTCCTCGTTGCAGTAAGAGTCACTATCCACAGATTTGGATTTTTGGTCTTGATCGGTTCATGAACTAGTCAAATATCAGCCGGAATTAAACTACATTTGCTGGGGGGACAGTAAAGAAAAAGTATTCTCATACTACATTACTTGGATAGACTTTAGAGCTTACCTACTTGACCACTTTTCTGAGCTAAAGTGTAAGTGAAGATGACAAAACATAGCTCATCCTCTCTCAGCCGCTGGGAACGGTGTTTATAAGTAAAAAAAGAAAAACAACACAGAGCAGATGGGACCATTACACATGACCAAACCAATCAATCACAGATGAAGGGCCCAGGTGCAGCGCAGCCGCGCAACAACGCACCATTTCACAGTCTGTCAGACACATACACATGGTCGTACATGAATGACCCTCCTCAGCTCCCCCAGGACCTCATCTGGAGCGCGTCTCCCCTTTCGCCTGCCTAAGCTCCAACTGACGTCTTCATAATCGCCCTGTCTCTCTATCTGCTTTAGCTCCAGAGAAGAGAGAGGAGAGTGGAGGTGGTGGGGAGGGGAGATAGGGACTCAAATCATTTTCACATGTAAATAGTTCAGCCTTCCCCACCCACCTGAATCCCACCACCCAAAAACTGCCTCTGCAACCATCATTAGCATCATAAATGTTTAAGAGTGGCTGTCTGGTTGTCCAGACATACATGCTGTCATACTTGTTCTTAAACAATTCCATTGTGCACATGTACAATCCTGCCGGACTTAGACATTGCGGTGATAGGCACCTTAAAACGCCCACATAAGAAGGGCCAACAACTCCAACAGGAGTTTTGAATATCGGAAGGGGTTCCTAATTAGAAAAGTAAGGTCCAACACAACTCCCTGCAAATAGCAGCAATTAACAAGTGTGTAACTTAAGTACTACATTTCCACCGTAAGCCTGAATTCGCTTGCTTTTGAAGGTTTGATTCTCATTCCGTTTCACCGAATTTTTACTCATTTTTAAATGCTTTGAGAAAGAAAGGAAATTAAACCACAATGTTCATTGTTAGGCATGCGACAGATGACATTTTAACCCATAAGATGCAAGGAACTATTGTGTATAAATATTTATTTATAGAACCTTGCCCAGAAACTTCCGTTACGTATCTATTATTTCAAACATTTTTGGTTAGGTAAAAAGAAAAGGAAAGAAAGAAAAAAATATTGCCACATTGGTGTAAAATGTTAATGTTATCATTTCTGACAGCTATAAAAGCAATGCAGCTGCAACTAACTTGCACATTATAGTAAAAGCCACTATTAACAATATATACTCAAATCCCAAGAGGAACAACAAAAAACTCCAGTCACTCAGCCAAATTTTATGAGCTATAAGGGAGAGGAGAAAACTCTACTTGAATTTGAAATTGAGAACAAGTGTTTTTTAAATGTGGAAAAATTATGGAAATTATGGGGCTTAGTAACACCCAATCATTTAAGTGTACTATATATGGTCTGATCCTGCTCTCACTGAAGTTAATGGAAGCGGAGTCATTGGCTTCAAACCAATCCCTAAATAACGAGGAGTCTGGTGGCACCTTAAAGACAGATTTATTTGGGCATAAGTGGGTAAAAACCCACTTCTTCAGATGCATGGAGTGAAAATTACAGATACAGACCTAAATACTTATTTTCCCAATGTTATAAAACACCGTCCTACTTTGTGTCCTTTATCAGCAAATACAAAGTTAGATAGTTTAAAAAAAAATGTGAAGATGGAGTTGCACATTTCTAAAAAGATATGAGGAAAAAAGGTTACTAGGATAGCAGTCTCATGGTCTGGAAAGGTATTAATATGTCTTCCTTGATTTCTGTTTATGCAAGCAATCCAAAATAGGTCTAGTCCACACCAGGATACCAGCAATGAAATCCTGTATTTCATTTCATTTAAAAGCTGTACATATTTCTAAGTCATAAGATATCAAAAAAAGCTTAAAACAAAACAGAAAACTTTTAGGTTTATTTTTGGATCTTTACGGTAACATAAAATGACTTCTCTTTTTTTTTGGTTTGTTTACTAAAATGTTATATGTATTCTTTAAATTTTTTTGATCAAGCTCTTGTTTGGCACGTTTTGGTCAGGAATGAAAATAAAGGATTCACAGTGATATAACTTCTATTAAAGCAACACCACAGGGCACAACTCCTGCATGCTATTCAATCAGATGTGTTTCCTAATTCAGATTTGTATGCGAAGCCATGAAAAACCCAAGCCACATCTTCTTAATAACATTTTAAAAGTATCTACCTTGAAGTTGTATCATATACAATTTTTAAAAAGCACAAGCACTTTTACAACACACTGGGCATCACCAGAGCAATTAAAATAAACCCTTTGTCTCGTTGCGGAGAGCGCAGGCTCTTGCCATCTCTCAGTTCAAACAAGTTCACAAAACAGTTTTATGACATGCTTGGTTGGGGGGGTGTTTTTTTTCTCATCTGCATGAAAAGTCCTGTTCTCTTCCTCTTCCCCCCATCCTTTTCATTAGTACCATGGAAACGACTGTATTTCCCAGAAACCTTTGTGTTCCCAAAAGTGTTCTACCATTTTATGCTGTCTGCCTGTTCACACTAAACTTGTCTATAAACTCCCTAATGTTAGCACCCATCATATCTATTAAAATCTTCCACTGTTATGAAGAAAGAATTAACTTGTGTTTTGAATGGGCTCCCTCCCCTTTCACGGAACAGAATCTACACATTTGCATTAATAATTTTCTATTTTCTAGCTGAAAAGAAACTGTAGTACAAAAAGCAGATGTGTATGTTGGATTCTTTCAAATTAAATTTCCAAAAGCAGAGCCTATTCTAGCTCAAGATCAAAGGCACTAAAACGCGATCTCCTCCCACTTGCAGTATAATTACAGAGATTTCATTTCTTTTGTTACAATGAGCACAACAGGTAAATCTTAGAACCTGAAGAATAATGATCAGGTGCTATTACACAGCTAGGCTGTGTTGTAGCATCCCTCTGTTCTGTACCCCTGCTGTTTAAACTACTACTCTACAGGGGATGGGAAATATCTGCTGGAGATATTCCACTATACTTTATTCCCGGAGATTTCTTTTCCTTACAAGAATCATGCCAGTGAGAAACAAATTTGAGACGAGCACACTTGGCCACATATTGTATCCTGGTACCACGAAAAAAAGGACGTGATGGAAAATGCATTCCTTTTAATATTGATGAAATTAAAGAGGGGGAGAGTTTGCAAGTTCAAGTGTTATGTCAAAGTCATGAAAATACAGTACTTTTTACAGCCACATTTTCTGCATGCCTCTAAAAATGAGAGGTGCATACTCAAAAGCACACAAAGCCTTCCAAAAACAATATTTTAAAAGAAAAATATACTGTTCTTCTCTAAATAAAATTGTTGACAGTACTTATGCGAAGAACGTATGGAATGTTATACTGACTGAGCTTAAGGCCAAAAATCTCACACACACACACACACACAAAGAGGAACTTTCAGGACAAATGAAAACCTATATAGGCCTATCTGTCTTTCTAATTAACCAGTAGTTACGGCATTTTTTATTTTTTATTCCCTATATATATATGTCTAATTTTATATCTTGACAATATCTGTTTCTAATGCTGGCCAGTGGGGTACATTCCTATCTTTTTCCTTCTGGATGAAGAAATTCTGCATGTAATTCCTTTCACATATGGCCCTTGCTTAGCTCAAAGCTCACGACTCTGATTTTGAATTTGTCACTAGATCAAATAGCCCTGCAGCATCTCTCCTCTCTATACCCTTCAGAATGTGATCCCCTGTAATCTTATCCTTTCCAAAGAAGACAAATCTAGTTTTTCCTCAGCTTTTTAAATAACTAAGCTCTCAAAGTCTCTGTGTCGTGTTTAGCTGTTCTCGTGTACATTTCTATTTTATATATTAAATATAGATGTGCATCTACTTAGTGGATGAATCAAAGACAGGATGAGTAACCTGGTAATGAAATAAACCAGATTCCTCCTTCCAGTGGAACTACCCGGTAAAGAATCCCTATCCCTAAAATAAAAAATAAACTAGTGAAGTCCTGGCTCTTTCAACCACCCATCTTTGGAATCAGTACTCTGCAATTTTATTCTTAAAGGCAATTTTCCTTTTCTAATGCTTTCATGCTGTCAAGGTAGGTCCCATAAGTTTGCACATACAACACCGCCTGGTGAGGCAGCACCAGGAGGCTGGCATCCTAAGGAGTAAGGTGCCCAGAAGCTGACAGGGACAGAAGTTGAGCCACAGAGCATGTACACTGGAAGATAAAATTTCTCAGGAAAAGGTAGGTAATCAATATGGGACGTTCTTTGTGGATTAAGTGATTTTAAGCAAGCAGTGGTAGCTGGGAGGGGATAAGAGTGGGAGGAAGAGGCTCACACTTAAAATCTGTTAGATGGCGTGTATTTTATCAAAGCTATAGTGTCCCAGGATCACAGAACCAGGGAGTCAAATTAAAGGTGATAATTAGTACAAGTGCTAGTGATTAGTATAAGTCACAAGGAGTTGGGGCTCCTGGGTTCTATTCTGGTTTTGCCACTGAGTTAGCTGTGTGACCGCGGCCAATACCTTCATGTGCCTATGTTTAGTTCAGTAAAATGGGTACAATGGCCCAAATCATCCCACTGAAACTGGTGTGTGGCGTGACCCCTGTGAGTGAATGAGTTCTTTCACACACACACCCCTCCCCACCATGCAGAAGTGGAATTCCCCACCTCCACAGCACTGTTCCCTCCCATCTCATTTGGTCTGGCTTCATAAGGGGGAAATGTGTGAAGGCTGTGGATACAAAGGAGGAGGGAGCGGACAACACATCAATCCCTCTCCAACCTGGTGAACGTTTTCCTAGTGAAAGATAACAATGCTCAGGGCTGCATTATCTTTTCCACTGAGCCCCCACTGAGCCAGGTGTCCTTCCCAGCGGCATGGTTAAAATGAGCAGTGCTTCCAGGGAGCATGGGGTGCGGACAGGGCTGCTGAGTGACCGTTAACTGCTGCAGAGCACATAGCCTCTGTTCAGATGGCCCTGGCCTCACATGGATTCCTGGAGACCTGCCAGATTTGGGGTCAAGCCCAGTGGCCTTTTCCATGGGAGGATAAAACCGACCCCCTCATCATGACAGGATGATGCAGGAAGATCTGCAGGGAGAAATCCTTGATATTTCCTCTGTCAGAGAGCGCACTTTCTCCCTACCCTTACCATGGGTTTTACTGTGGGAGAAGATGATATAAGCAAATAATATTTCTCTGTCTCATTAGGGGTGCTGTGAGACTTAATTCATGAATGTTAGGAGAGCGCTTTTCAATCCTTGGATTAAAAGGTGCTGCTGGTGTGTAAGTGCATCAAAGTGTTATTATCTGTCACCAGAACAGGATGAGAAGACAAGGAGAATTTTCATGGCCAGCACACAAATAAGGTGAGCACAGGAAAAGAACAGAAGGTGGAGGGGGAAACAAAAATTGATGGGAGAATAGAAAAGGAGACAGGAGATGGCGACAAACTTTTTTTAAAAATACATCAACAGAGTAGAACAGAGGGCGTGGTTTAATTTAATTTCTCTATACTGAACAAGAGGAATGGGGAGGCACGAAAGAGAAAAGGAAAGGGCACAAGAGAATGAAAGACTGTGGAAGAGGAATATACAAAAGAAAGGGTTCTGTATCCCTTGGTCTTTTTTTTTTCCCCCCTTTTCCAGTTCCTTCCCTTCCTAGTTTTCTGTTTGCCTGACCCTTCTTGCCCTTCATTACCTTGTTTCCTGTTATTTTGCTTAAAGCTGGCAAAAACTGACGAATTGCACAGGCGTTAAAACTGGCCAGAATTCCAGATATAACCCCAATCTAGGCCAGAGGTATATTTGGCAAATACAAATCCTTGCCAGATTTACACAGCTCTAATAATAAGGTGACAAGAATTGTGCACAGGATTACGGATGTGGCCTCACTCACCTCTTACAAAGTGCCAGAATAGTTTCCTTTGACTTCTATTCAACCTCTAGTCGTGCATCTCAGATTGCTAAGCCTTTTTTTTAAACTATTGTGAAGTATTGAGGTGAAGGTTTAAACATGCTGTTCCCCATCAACACTCGGGTCTGTCTCATGCTCATTAAATAACTCCACAGGTTTACTGAGGAGTACTATATAACCCCTCTTATTTATATTAGTCTCCCTACCTTGCTTTTTCTTACAACTTGAATAAGACAATTGGGTCAGATTCTGCCCTCACATATTCTGATATATGTTCTGGAGTCAAGTAAGTAGAATCTGGTTCCTTATCTCCCCTGGGGCTTAGTTTATCTACTTATCTGTTTAATGGATCACACAGGCAAAGAACCACAATCACATTACTCCAACTGGCCCCCCACTCATCTCAGTACCTAATTCAAAAAGGCCTTTCTTAATTTTTATAACCCTCTACCGATTTGCCCAAATTGCCTGAAATATCTTGTCTCTCTACATCGACCCCAGCTCTCAACTCACCCTGCACTCAAGGCAGGACTAAGTATTATCTAGACCATCCCTGACAGGTGTTTGTCCAACAAATTTAACTCTAACTGTTCAATTTAAAGCATTAAGAAAAGCAGTACATCAAATAAGACTTCATGGGCAGATCCTTACTCCCTCACAGAGCCTCGTTTAAGTCAGTAGGGCTCTGCATGGTGGCAGGGTTCCACCTGTATGGATTGTGGCCAATAGTTGTATTTCAATATATTTTATATTGCCTTCCTTTTTAGTGCAATTTGCGCCCCTTAGTTTTATATCTTTAGCAAATCTCATTACATGATGGAATAAATATGCAAACCCTTATGAAAGAAACAAGTCCAGCTTCAAAGCCAAGTCTTTTCCCAACATGTTACAGGTGTACACCACATGAGCAGTCACAGAAAATGCAACTGTTCAGGGTGTGATGACAGCTTTATATAATGTGATCAAAAACATTTCACATGTGAAAAAAAATCAGAGTCAGACAAAGAACAGTTCTGCCACACAAAGAGCTGAAATCTAATCAAACAAAACACACTGAAAAGAGCTGACTATTTAAATGATCAAGTTAAACAAGGCACAGTTCAGGCATAGAAAGAGGCTAGTTTGGTCTCTCATTCTTCTCTAAGGTTTATAACCCTACCATACATACCTTCACAATTTGTTTTGCTAACTCAAACACGCATCCCCTGCGGCCCCACCCTCCTGCACTCCCCCCCCCCCCGAAAAAAAACCCTCATAGGTACTGCTTTTTACAGTCAACAAAACAAAACAAATTTGGAGTCTTTTGAATATAGGAGAAAAAAAAGCTTCAATTTCAAAAACGAACTTGAGGTAAATTTTCAAAATAAGACGGGAGAGATTTTAAAAGACACAAAGTGCAGCCAGGCATCCAGTTCTTATTGACACGCCTCTTTGTAATGTTTACCTTGGGAAGAAATGAAGCATGACACATTTTAAGGAGTTCAGGAGGTAAGTGTGGGGTGCGTATATGTGGAAAATTAATCTTCAATATTAAGTATGAAATGGCAAAGTGCACATTGTAAAAAAAAATCATTCTCAGATTAATGCCATTGTAATCTTTATATTATACAACAGTAACATATGCTTTTTTTGTAGAAATATGGATATGTTTTTATGGCAGGTTCTTTTAATAGCTGTTCGCAATAGATGCTCTTTAAAAGCTCTCACTTGCCTGTGAGTCTGCAGTGAATAAAATCCACTCGGATTTTATTCATAGGCTTTGGTTAAAATCAGTAACAATGAAAAGATGATATTTTGGCCACAAGGACAGGTGTTCTTTTTTCCTTGGGGACCATCAAGAAATTAAGTGTGGCCTAGTGGACTGAGCAGTAGACTCGGATGCAGAAGACTTGGACTCCATTCCTGCATCTACCATTGACCTACAGGGTGACCTTGGGCAAGTCATTTCTCTCCCTGTGTCTCAGTTTTCCAATCTGTAAAATGGAGATAAATGATACTTTCCTCCTTTGTAAAGTGCTTTGAGCTCTACGAATGAAAAGTGTTAGCTAGGTATTGTTATTAACTAAGGCTAGTGAAGTCAACGTGCATTTCCTAGTTCACATCAGGACTAGCAGACATACAAAATTTTATGAAAACCAGGCTTTATTTACTGTGTGTTTTGCTTCTTCAACAAAACCAGTTAGAAGAAGAAGAAATATTGTACTTAGCCAAGTGAGAGGCTAGAAGTGAGGTATAAATGAAGCCATGAGCTGGCTAAACAGGTATAAAATGGTAGGCATTATTAGAAGAACAAAAAGGATGAAAAGGAGATTAAGGCAGGATTGTTTGTTCATTGGGATCCAGGCCCTATGGTTCAAGGGGCCTGAAGCCAGTAGTGAATCGGAGGTAAAGGAGCATTGGCTGCTTCAGTTGGGGAAAGGGTAAGAATCAAACCAAGATACTAGAAGAAAAGCTCTTGTCTGCAGCAAGAGGGAGCTCATGGGTTTGAAGGAAGTTTCTTTTTAGGGGGTGTGAAGTTTTGAATGATCTGGGCTCTGTTTACCCCAATTCACCCTTGTAAAGGACTGCAACATATTTAATAAACATAAAGAGAATTTGTTGCTGGATCAACTCAGTGGCCTAGTAGTAATATCCTCTATTTAAGGACAAATGATCCAGGTTCAGCTTCAGCTTATGTTTTTTCATTCCCTGTCCCCCAGGAAGACAATTGCTAACATGAAATTGATGTTCTGGAGGAGATCACAACTTTTGGGTCCACAGTTCTGCAAAAACTAAGGCCTGTATTGAATATTCTAAGCCATTAGCTCCAGCAGTTGTTAACACATCTGCTTGTGCCGTGGAAATCAAGCATCTCCTAGTGCCTCCAGCCTCAGTGAGAGATACAATCTGACAGCCATTTAGACATGGTTCTCTTGAAGACAGTCAAACCAAATGAATTTGTGTCATAAGTAACAAGAAGCTGGGTACTCTGTACTAGATAAGAGATTGAGAACTTTTAATATCAATTCTGTAGGAGAAACATCTCTAGATAGACATGTGGACATAGGAACAAGGTTGGCAGAATGACTAAGGTGTAACTCCATCACTATATTTGGAAGCAAGATATTGTGCGTCTGTAGCACTACCTGGTCTCTAAACATTTTTATCTGAGATAGACCAATCACTAAGGTTTGGAGCTCATTCAAATCACCATCAGCATGTGAACGACCGGTCTCGTAAGAAACCTGTGCTTTCCGGTGTGAGTAGTTCATGGCAGGGAGCTTCAGGAATTCAGACATCAACACCGGGTGCACAGTCCAAACTGTGCTGGTTGGAATCAATACTGAGCCCGGGACAGAGTGTATCAGAGGAATGGAGGCATGAGGTACATGCTTCCACTCCTACATGCTACCATGGTATCATTAGGACCTAATATGCATTACTATTGGTTTAAAAACCTTTAATTCAATCTTTTGTTGAAAGAGGTCACCAGACAAATCCATATGCCCTCCCTCCTCAAATGAAGTCATTTGTCCATTGGCACCCATGTAGTGCTGGAGTACAAAAGAACTCAACTGTTCCTTCCAGGAGACAGAGTAGGCTACAGAGTAGAGGTCTGTTCTGACTCTCTCAGTGTAAACCTTGCGTGGTCCGCTGACACCAGATTTGGCATTGTAAACTTATTATGGGATGGTAAACTCTTTGGGGCAGGGACCATACGTCCTTCTGTATTTGTAGAGCATGTAGCACACTGTGGGCACTACAAAAAAACAAAATATTATTAATTATAAAATTCAGTCCAATGCAAATTAGGCAGTGTCCTTGAGGAGAGATTACAGCAAGAAACAATGTATGTGTGTCGTGGGGAGGGAGAGAGATATCTTCAAGGTTTCAGGACAAACAGAGAGGGCCACTTTGAAAAACAAATATTTTTCTCATAAATGTGAAATGTTCCTTGTCTTTTAAGAATTCTGTGATGACTCCCCCATGGCTCTGGAGTTTAGCCCACCTTCTGATGGACTTATTTCTTGGTCACCTATTCTGGCATATTCCTGATTTCCTTTAGTATTTCTTTTCTCTCTCTGATAAATTTACGTCCGTTTCTGGCTTCTGTCCCACATTCTCCTTTATGAACACAGGCAAAACAAATCATTTATTTGTTAGTCATGTCAACATTCTCAGTTATCACAATTTCCATCTCTGAAAGGTCCAACCACCTACTTTATTGACCTGCTAGTCTTTATGCACTTCAATAATCTCTCTTTATTTATCTTAATCTCATGTATAATCTTCCTTTCATTCTCCACTTTTGCTTCTCAATCATTCTTTTTAAACTCAACCTTATTCTGTAATCATTCTGGAATACCTGATGTTTTATATCTCACATATGTCTCTTTCTTACCTATGATTACTTTTTGCCCTTCCTTCTTCAACTTATACCAGCCAGTTTGTTTTTCATTGTAGTATATTTATTCCCAGACAGCATAACTGTGTGTATATATAGTCATATGTTTTCAGTATTTATTTTTCATAGGCTCCATTTCCCCTCTATGTTTATTCTCTTCACTATTTTAACTGTTTCCCTCCCCCAATAAAACAGGTTCTAATATCCGAGGTTGAGTCTGAGCTACTGCTAAGAACGTAACAGGTGCTCAATTTGTCCCTCTCACTCACTGTACTGTCAGCAGATAGCCCAGTGCCTTGTAAAGTGTCACTGGATATCCTGTGTATCTAAGGCACTATATAAACCAAAATCAAGTCTAACCCTCCCAACAACTGCCTTATTCTAAAACATGCCTAACTTACTTATTTCTACTAGCAAGCTTAACCAGATCATAGTTACTAGACCAAATTCTGCACAGACTTACACTCTGTGAAACCCCACTGACCTCACTATCCCTAAAGTATACTCCACCTCCACATTTCAGTCATGCTACTCAAAATAAAATGGAATGCCAAGATCCTCAGCTATCTGAGGACATAGCAAATCTCAGAAAGGTGTATGTGAACATGGCCTTTCTTCTCCGTTATCCAAGGATCACTGTGTACTTTTCCAGTGTCTATGTGTAACTTAGATCAACCTTCTGATAAGGTGTAGGGGTCTGGCTGAGATACCCACCTTTTCCTTGGCCATCCTCCTAATCAGGCAAAAAAAGAGAGGCAGGAGAAGTAGCTTTCCCTCTGTGCCCCAAATCCCTCTTACACTACTGAGATCTTCCTAGGATCGGATATGCCAGCTTTGTGACCAGATTCTGCTAGTGATGCAGTGCAAAGTGGCTGCATTTTACATGAAAAAAATCTCTGGATAGAAATTCCATGCTTGAAAAATAAGAGTATAGCAATAGGAATATACTACTGACCACCTGACCAGGATGATGATGATGACTGTGAAATGCTCCAAGGAGAAGGCAAAAAATACAATAATTATAATGGGGAATTTGATATACTTATATTGATAAGGGATATGTCACCTCAGGAAGGGATGCAAAGATAAAATTTCTAGATAACATAAATTACTGTCATGGGATAAGAGGGGAGGTCCTCTCCTGGATCAGTAGCTGGTTTAAAGAGTAGGAATAAACAGTCAATTTTCACAAGGGAGAGGGGTAAATAACAGGGTCTCCAAAGGTTTCAACATATTCAGAAATTATTTACACACTGAGGTGGTAACAATATAGACAATACAAAATTACTCAAGATAATATAGTCCAAAGATGACTACGAAGAGTTAGAAAGGGATCTCACTAAACTGGGCGATTAGGCATCGAAATGGTAGGTGAAATTTAATGTTGATATGTGTGAAGTAATACATATTACAAAAATAATCCAGACTATCCATACAAAATGATGGGATCTAAATTAGATGTTACCACTCAAGAAAGAGATCTTGGAGTCATTGTGGATAGTTCTCTGTGCTCAATATGCAGGGGCAGTCAAAAAAGCTAACAGAATGTTAGAAGCCATTAGGAAAGGGATAGATAAGACAGTAAATATCATATTGCCTCTATATAAATCCATAGTACCCTGAATACTGCATGCAGTTCTGGTCACCTCACCTCAAAAAAGATATATTAGAACTGGAAAAGGTACAGAGAAGGGCATCAAAAATGACTTAGGGTATAGAACAGCTTCCATACTAGAAGAGATTAAAAAGGCTGAGACTATGCAGCTTAGAAAGGAAACGACTAAGGGGAGATACAATAAAAGTCTATAAAATCATGAATATTATAGAGAAAGAGAAAGTGTTATGTACCCCTTCACATAACACAAGAACTAGGAAGTCACCTGATTAAATGAATAGGCCATAGATTTAAAACAACAAATAAAGTACGTCTTTATTCAACACACAGTCAACCTGTGGAACTTCTTGCCATGGGATGTTGTGATAGCTAAAATTATAACTGGGGTCAAAAAAGACATAAGTTAATTGAGGATAGATCCATCAATGACTATTAGTAAGCCCTACCAAATTCACAGTCCATTTTGATCAATCTCATGGTCATAGGATATTAAAAATCATAAATGTCATGATTGCAGATACTTACATCTGAAATGTCATGGTGTTGTAGCTGAAGGGGTCCTGACCCAAAAAGGGGAGAGGGGAACAAGTTATTGTAAGGAGGTTGCAGTATTGCCACCTTTACTTCTGCACTGCTACGGGCAGCAGCGCTGCCTTCAGAGCTGGGCAGCTGGAAAGCGGCGGCTGCTGGCTGGGAGCCCAGCTCTGGAGGCAGAGCTGCCGCCAGCAGCAAGGCAGAACTAAGGATAGTATGGTGTGGTATTGCCACCCTTACTTCTGTGCTGCTGCCTGCAGAGCTGGGCCTCGGTCAGCAGCCGCCGTCTCCAGCCACCCAGCTCTGAAGGCAGCAGCACAGAAGTAAGGGTGGATTGGTCTGGTATTGCCAACCTTACTTCTGCGCTGCTGCTGGCAGGATGCTGCCTTCCGGAGCTGGGTACTCGGTCAGAAGCTGCCACGCGCTGCCACCCCCCAGCCCCCACTCTGAAGAAAGGATAGCAATTCTGCAACCTGGGGGGAGGGATAGCTCAGGGGTTTGAGCATTGGCCTGCTAAACCCAGGGTTGTAAGTTCAACCGTTGAGGGGGCCATTTAGGGATCAGGGGCAAAATATTGGGGATTGGTCCTGCTTTGAGCAGAGGGTTGGACTAGATGACCTTCCAACCCTGATATTCTATGACCCTGCTACAATAACCTTGCAATCCCCTGAAGCCCTCTTTTGGGTTGGGATCCCCAGTTTGAGAAACGCTGGTCTCCCTCATGAAATTTGCATAGTATAGAGTAAAATTACACAAAAGACCAGTTTTCACAGGAGAGACCAGATTTCACAGTCTGTGATGGGTTTTTCATGGCTGTGAATTTGGTAGAGCTCAAACTATTAGCTGAGATGGTCAGGGACACAATCTCATGCTCCAGGTGTCCTTAAACTGCAACTGCCAGAAGCTGGCACGGAGAATGGATCACTCAAAATTACCCTGTTCTGTTCATTCGTACTGACACATCTGGCCCTGGCCACTCTCTGACCCAGTATGGTTGTTTCTATGTGCTTATGTCCACCACACTGCAGAATCTGTGATAGAAAGTTGGTTTTGGAATTGACTATTACCATAGTATCATGTTTCCAGTACCCAGCACTCTGTTCATCCTCCTGGGATTCAGTCTGGATTCTAGCACTGGTGCTAGCATCATTGATCTGTCAGTATCTCCTGTCGATCCATCATGTGTATGAAAATTGGCTACTGTGAAAACTACATGGGCACTGATAACTTCTTCCTGACTTGTCCTATTTGCTCTGCTAGAGGGGCTAGCTTAGCAGTACTGACATGGAGCTGGTACTGAGGGCTAGTGCTTCAGTGCTTTATCTTGGGGGGCTAGGGGGGGAAAGGAGGTGGCAGTTGATTCCCTCTTAAGCTTTTTAACTATTACCTTTGTGTCCGTGATTTCTGAATTTTATATGAGGCCATTCAGATTTCCTTCTTTTTCTTTTACATTAATCCAAACAGACAAAGAGTACATGAAAAAGAAGATAGAGTGAGAGATTGGATATATCACACATTTAAAAAAAAAAGAATGTAAAGTATTAAAAAACACTTGCCACTAAATGGCAGATCTTTCACATCCAAGACCTAATCAGAACATGGTATCTTCCAGTTATTTCAGACATATACACAGTAGGCCACCTTTTAAGACCTGCTCAATTTCCTCTCAATGAGTTTTAGAGAGCAAGCATGTTTTATCCCAAAAATATTCTTCCATCGAAGAGTTGCAATTTTGGTTGTGTTCTCTTTTGAGCTATAGAAATCATTTATGGCCATAATCACATAGTAAAAGTTTGCAGAATAAAGAGATGTATAGGTACTCTGATTTTAGTTAAAATGATATATAATCCAATTAATGGAGTCTGTTGAATGTATGCTCTTTTTTTCCTACAGGGTAAAAAGATCAAAGCATGGACCTTGTATACCCTCATTTACTTGTATAGTGTGAAAGCTTGATTTAGATTGTAAGTTCTTTGGGGCAGGGACTGTTGTTGGGTTTTGTGTTTGGATAACACCTAGCACAGTGGGATCATGGTCCATGACTGGTCCATGACATGGTGCTATAATACAAATACATTAATAAAATATCAATAACAATAATAATAATAGACCATGTGTGATGTATCTAGTGGTATGATGCAAATGAGATATTCCGTACCCTGCTATGGCCCAAAACTATTCATTTTATTATTTTTATCAGGATTGTTTTATACTTGACTTTATATTTTGTGTATCTGAGCCAATATAAAAAACCAGTGTAGTACTAGAAACTAAATATTGGGGACAAGAACAGCTCAATCCTGGCAGAAACTGTCAGAGGTGCCTGAAATAAAGAGAATTAAAAATACAGCAATAACCAAAGTAAACATATTTCTTGCTGTAAGACTATGGTGTCTTCCCACAGAAGCCAATGCTAAATTTCTTTCTTTCAATAAGCCCCTAATTATAGAGAAAATACTTAGAAGAAAACTGTAACAGCAAGACAAACTGCATTTAGTTTTGACGCAAAAACAGGTTGTCATCATACCTATGCCCTTGGGTAAGCTCCAGTGCAGTCTAATATTAAAATCCAGTCATCTTTGAGCCACCAAGATTTCCTCGTACACTTAGATTATGATATTATCTCATCTTTGAAGAGAAATAGAGCATCTTATACTAAAAGAGCCTGCTGTGACTTAGCTTCTGCATTCCTTGATTCAAAATATTTATATACTATAAAGTTCAGGCTCAAGGTAAGTACGGCCTCAAGATGATTATTAATTATCCAGCCAACTCCACATTGTTTTACACATCCTGTCCCTTAACTAGAGAGCATAACAAAACCATTGTTTTTGCTTGTTTAACGGACCGTGACTAGAGCAGCTACGTAAATGACCTAGTAATTCAGCAAATTTGTTTTGTTTCACAGATTTTTCCACATGTACACTTTCCAGCTGTAACACGGGTCTATTGCATATACAAACCAGTCATCTCCTCCTACCTCTGCCTTTCAATGTATATTTACTAATTATGTGATCAAAAATACCTCTGGAAAATATTAAGATTGTAACCAATTCATAAACCAAAGAATTTTTAAAAGATGTGCCTGTGAATGCTTTGCCTGGTTGGCTGAGATTTTCTAGAAATTGGATTACCCCCTCTCTGCCCCATGAATATTTTAAGGAAGTCACAAGCTCCTTTTAATGCTAGAACAGGTGTGAGCTCAAATTCCCTCTGCAACTAATATCAGCTCAGCGAGAGAACAGCAGTAAATTCTTATTTGAAAGCTAAACTAAGTTCATCCTGATAAGGAGCAGAAGCTCATTAACCATTAAAATGCCTTATAAGTGTTATTTTAAAAGCCATTTCTTTGTCTGGCTGTATTAATGTGAGTTTGAGATGTAGAAAAATGCAGCTCCTGAGAGCACATGAAAATAGAACCTCAGTAAGTACTGCACAATTGTGCATTATGGCAGTTTATGCTAGGGCTGTGTGAACCCCTACGGAGGCCTGGGAACTAAATCTTGTAGTTTAGTTCAGCAGGGTTGGAAAAGAATCAGCCCGTAAGGTTGTTTGGAGTTCAATAACTCTAAACTCCCAAAAGAACCCACACGTGTACCCTAACTCCCACATCTGGGTCACTCCACTTTTCCCCACTCCAGATTTAACAGGAAGCCCTGTGATTTCGCCATGTCTTCTTGTGGGGAGAGAGGCAGTGGCTGTTAGCATGTGGGTGTAAGGGTTTCACCAACTCCCTTACTGTCGGGATGACCTCAGCCAATTTTTATACCCAAACTTTCAACATATTGAGCCTCATACACAAGGCTCAGGTCAAGCAGGTTTGAGGGTCAATGAAAAACTTTCACATAGCTCTACTCTATGTCATCCTATAAGGAATACAACTGTCACCAAAAATAACTAATTAAAAATACTTGGACTTGTTTTAAAATAAAATAGACTGGAATGTAAACTTCACTGAAAACTATGTAGTACAAAATAATATTACAACCCTTTGCCTTGTATGCAGACATTCATAGTCAAAGTCTACTGGTTCTTTTTATACATCTGACACTACCTTTCCAAATAAATGAACGTGTATTTGTAGCTTTTTTTCTGCCACACTACACAAGAGGCCTGGGTTAGCCACTAAAATACTGGTCTTTAGTGTCAGGTGCTTGTGGGGGGAATGGCTGTGCTGCAAAATGCTTTACCTCCTGGATGGGAACAATAATATTGTAAATCTATATAATGCCTTTCATCTCAATGGAATGCAGCCATAGAGGGAGGCAGTCAGTATGCTGGGATCTAATATCTCCAAAAAGCGGGCATGGTAAATTTTTGTGATATCTTCCAAAACACCTCCACACCATAAACCAGGTGATACTCAATGTATCTATCTCAAAAGCATAAAAGGCTGAATCAATCATTCTGGGATCTGCACCCAAACAGTCTGAATGACTAAACCAAACCTGATGCTGATAATCATCCAGAAGCACATCAATGTGCTCTGCAGAGACCTCTATGGCTAATCTAGAAGAGAAGATGATGAAGGCAAACCCATCCAGCCCTTCTTAGATGAAGGAAAGTCATAACATGTAACTTTGAGATAGGTATAACACCAGGAAGAGGAATCCACCCTAGCAAATACTACCCCCATAACAACAACAACAACAAAAAGTCCAAACAACTGAGTGTTACAATATGTATATTTAATTAATGAATCATCTTAAAGAACAGTATGTAATCCATGCTAGACACAAGCAGTATGAAATTCGTGTTGCTATTTAGCACGGACCAAGAGTTTTAGGAGATTTTGAGTCAATTACTAAATTATCTGAGGCAATACTAAAATGGACCTATACTTCTTTAGGTTGTAGACAATTCTATCATCAGTTCATAACTTTGTTTACCAAAATAAATACAAAAATAATAAATTACTACGTAGCTAAATCTGGGATGCAAATCTGGTGAACATCACTCCCTAAAGTAATTTTTCCATTCAAGAACAAAATGGATCAACTATACAATAAGTCTGTTTTCATAATCCGAATTGTCCCTTGGAGCATTTAGAGCATACAGCTCTCTGTGAGGTTTTTTTTCAAGTTAGTGTGTTTATTATTAAGACTAGCCACATTTTCCAATTTTGGGGGCACTGTCCAACGAAAGAATTTGGTTGAAATGCGTGTGTGAAACACAGCTACAAAACTTGTAGGGGTTTGGTGATACTTGTAAGCCATGTCTCAACTCCTCCAGTTTACCTCAATGAAAAAGTCTCCTGTTACACACAAAGGGAGCTGAAGAAATGTTTCATCCACTCAGCAGGTATATGCGTATTGCCTTCAAATACAGTAGTCAGGATGACAGTGGTGTGCACCGCAAAATCACAACATAATCCTGCAGGTGACATAATAAAATGCACAACAGGAATATATTTACATAGAGAGAAGCCTGGAATCAGAGACATTGCTCTCAAGGACAAATTTGCTTTATAGGAATACTGTGCAGGGGCTTGACCTTAACACCTTTGAAATGAACAGCAAAACTCTCAGGCTTCAACAGGAATATGGTCACCTGAAGGCCTAAAATGTGATCTCTCAATTTTGAGATGCCACAGCAATCAGATCATCTTCCCACTCAGTCTGCTCCTCCATTCTTCTAAGAAAGAAGCTCCACTGACATGATTCTTGATTTGTTTCAGTATCAAGTCTAGTTATAACAATGCCAATGAGAGGCAGAGCATGGCTTTGGCATAGTACGTGTACAACTGTAAACAAATATAGGATCCTGGGTTTATGCTTGATATATTATCCTAGTGTTGTAGCTAGTGAAGAGTCCCTATCAAAATCCCAGATATGGACACCTCTTATGTATTGGACAGGGACAGGGATGGTTTCCAAATTTATATCTGGACCTCTATCTCTTTATCGGATCACATATCTCTTTTCTGGACCACGCCAAACCCTAGCATCCAAACACCAATGTACTTTGATGTGGAAAAAGAGTCATTATCCATATTTGGATCTGAATCCGGCATCCCAGGCCCATCTTTCAGGGTGGTGGAAATGGTGACTGGTTTTTGAGACTCAGAAAGACAGTTAAACATAAATATATTATTTTTAAGGTAAGTAACATTTTGTGCCTCTCAACCTTGGCAGTGTGTCTTCAAGCTCTAGACATGCAACTTGTTATTTTAGAAAGTCTTGACTGCTGTAAGAGACCAACCATTGTGGTCACTGTTCCCTCTAACCTGTGCGCATGTGCGCGCGCACACAGATCCTAAACCCTGCACACACAATGAAACCCCGCACGCACAAAAATTTGCACAGAAGCACAACGATTTGCACGGAAGACATTTTTTGCGCACACGGCCTGTCAAAAATTTGCACAGAAGAAATTTTTTTGCGCACACAGCCTGTCAAAAATTAGAGGGAACATTGATTGTGTTCTTGAGAATGGTCCCTCCATCTGTTTTCCCTACCCCTCCTGACTCCAATTCCTCACAAACAGTTCTGCTGGGCACAGAAATAATTGCCTCTCTCTCTAACGCTTTCCAATAATCCCTTCTGCACTTCTATGCAATCGGAAATTTGCAATAGTTCCAAAATAAATAAAGTTATGACTCCATACTTGAACTGAGACCCACACAGTATATACCCATCTTGTAATGTCCTCCAACAGTGAAACTGTCCTACAATTATTAGCCTTTAATATTTGTCCTCTAAAGGAAGGAGGCTCTCAAATTGCCATTTAAGTAACCAAACACTAGCTTTAGGTACCTAAGTACTGATTTCAGCACCCTAGAATAGGCACCCATATCCAAACATTATATTTCATCTTTCTTTTAACCAGTTACCCATACATAACAATGAATCCTGTTTTTTACTATATATGGATCCTTAAATTAGATAAACTCAGTGTATTGGACAGGGTAAGAAGGGACTGTCTTCTCCTGTATGCACAAAGGGTCCCTGATCCCAACTAGGATCTGAGTATGCTTATGCAACACAAATAATAACCCTCTTATATTGTATCCATATTGCTGTTCTATTCAAAGCCTGATAACAAAGGGTAGTCCATGCCTTTTGGTGTGTCACAGACAACATAACATAATAGGAGATATGCCAATCTCCTAGAACTGGAAGGACCTTTCAAGGTCAGCGAGTCCAGTCCCCTGCCTTCACTAGCAGGACCAAGTACTGTCCCCTGACAGATTTTTGCCCAAGATCCATAAATGGCCCCCTCAAGGATCGAACTCACAACCCTGGGTTTAGCAGGCCAATGCTCAAACCACTGAGCTATCCTTCCCCACAATCATAAAATATCAGGGTTGGAAGGGACCTTAGGAAGTCATCTAGTCCAACCCCCTGCTCAAAGCAGGACCAATCCCCAATTTTTGCCCCAGATCCCCAAATGGCCCCCTCAAGGACTGAACGCACAACCCTGGGTTTAGCAGGCCAATGCTCAAACCACTGAACTATTCCTCATGGATGATGGTAATGATACACCGGAATGTAGAGAGCTGGGGGATGGGAACAAACCATGGTGAGGTTTAAGATACAGGACCAGATTTGGAGTCTCTTGGTCTCCTCTCTTGACTTCATTCATTTTTTTATTTGACTGTCTGGTAAATTTTTAACACACCCTATAAATAAAGATTGCTTAGTAGATACTCATTCAGTTCCAAAACCAGAGATTTCCCCCCCTCTGTTATGAGCTGTTTCTTGCCAAAATGAAAAAGGTTATTAAAATTGCCACAATTATAATTAACATTTAAAAGGGATATATTATTGGCATTTAATTATATTGCAGTTGTATCCTGAGGCCTCAATCACAAAATGGACCCTATTGTGCTGGATGCTGTACAAATATAAAACAAAAGTCAGCTCCTGACCTAAAGAAATCACATCCAAGTGAGGACAATATGAAACTGGTGGGTATAAAACAAAACGGTGGCAGAGAAAAACAAGGATGACTAATAGGAACAGTTCTTATCTGAGTCAATGGGGGCTATACTTTAGAGTCAATGGGAAAACATACAATAACCCTTTGCCTTCTGCCAGGACTAATCTAAGGATATGGTTGTGCATGACTGCAGGTTCAGCTGACATACCCAAGCTAGATATTGGGACAGTGAAGCCTGAAGCCATAACCATGGGAGCTGCAGCACAGATTAGCCCCATGTGTAATCATAGAATATCAGGGTTGGAAGGGACCATAGGAGGTCATCTAGTCCAACCCCCTGCTCAAAGCAGGACCAATCCCCAATTTTTGCCCCAGATCCCTAAGTGGCCCCCTCAAGGATTGAACTCACAACCCTGGGTTTAGCAGGCCAATACTCAAACCACTGAGCTATCTCTCCCCCCCCCCCCCCGCCACTAATTACCCAGGGTTTGTGGCAGTTTTTGTACAGCTAGCACTGCTGCAAACTTGCTGTTCTAGGACTGGAGGATGGAGCAAGCTACATTAAAGCCTGTGATTGCCGTCTAGAACCAGTCACTGATCGGTCCATCAGCCCTCACAGAGAGAGCACCGATCACAACACAGCAGATGCATTGTTCTAGCCAGTCCTCCAACTTCCCACTGGCCAAGCTATTAGTAGCACCGGAGATCCAACTGACATAGCACACAGCAGCCTAGAACTCCTGAGCGATCCACCAACCGCAGCCTCCCAAGCAGCTAGGATTACAGGTGCACGCCACCATACCGGGCCCTAAAACCAGTGTTCCCTCTAATTTTTCCCATGCATGTGTGGAATAAATTTTGTTAGGTGCACCAATATGGAGGTGGTGTGTCACACATCACCTCCATATTGGTGCACCTAACAAAACTCATGTGGCGGGGGTGGGGCCAAAGGGTTCGGAGTGTGGGAGGGGGCTCAGGGCTGGGGCAGAGGGTGCGGGCTCTGGGGTGGCACTGGGGATTTGGGGTGCAGGAGAGGGCTCCGGGGTGGCAGCTCTGGAGTGGGGCCAGGAATGAGGGGTTTGGGGTACAGGCTGCCCTGGGGCTACGGCAGGGAGAGAGAGGACTCCCCCCAGCTCTCTCTCCCTGCAACAGCACCTGGTCTGGGGGGGAGGGGCACCTATCCCTGCCGCGGCAGGTCCGGGGCTGGGGGAGAGGCATCTCTCGTCGTCGCAGCCCTGAGCGCCTGCACCGCTCTTAATAGGCTACCGCACAGCTTACAGGGAACTTAGGTCTAGGCATACCCTAATAGACGGCCAATCATTACCTTTTTCCTTGCCAAGAGACTTTATATGTCCCAAATTTTACACAGAAACCTCTAAAATGGCCACCTCCATTCTCATAACACAAAAGAGATGGGTTCAGTTTCAATCTTGCTGAGGTTTTCTATGGATTTTTCCATTTCTATGAACCTTCCCATTCATCTTCACCAGCTATACATTTGTAAATATTCTGTGGTCATTACAATAGAAAAATCACGTGTGTCAGCTATGATTTGTTGTAAACTCATGAGGCTTTGCCCAACAACACCACTCTACCGGCTGCAGCATAATGCAACAGGAGAACTCAGACATCAATTAAACAAGTTTCTCCTTGTAAAATTGGGAGATACATATGTCAGCCAACTATCAGGTGATAATAACAGTACTAAGAAAGGTCCATGAAATGGGGGAATTACAGATGTATACTTGTATGCTTCTCTACAGGAATAATACAACAACAATATAGGCATCAGAATGATACAACAAAAGATTTCGGATATCAGTAAGACAAATACATGTCTCTTTTTTAAGTGAATGATACATACATCACGCCAAATATAAGATAAAAACAAGACAATATACAAAGAAATTCAAGAAAGAAAGAAATGAGCTAAGATCTAGTAACTACTAGGCCAATAACGGCAAGAATCAGATGGACAGACTAAATAATAACAACAACAATCATGCCCTAGGCTGGGAAACTGGTGGTTATTTTGGCTATAGCCTCTCTATTGTTGGTTCATGCAGTGGCTGGTCAGAGAGCCTGCATGTAATGCAGGTTGGTGTGTCCCTACCTGTGTGAATGCTGGAGGAAGTGTAGGAGCAGGAGCCGGTCTGCAGCTTGTCACAGAAGCACAGTGTGAGAGGGAGCCCAGGCTGGTGGGTCAGAGGGTTCAGTGATAACACAGTTCCAGGTGGCATGCCAGGGGAGACCCGTCACAAGTGTCATTAGGGATATGGGGACATATTTTTTGTTTGATTTCTTTCCTTGTGCTCTCTGCTTGGATCGGAGAACACAGCAGAGATGGATTCTCTCTTTTTCTTTCTCTCTCGGAAAAAAATACAGGTGAAAGTAGAACCACCGCTTGATCACACAGAATAGTCTCAAGCAAGCAAGACGAAAAGAGAAATACCACGTTACTACCACATTTGGCCTGTCTCAAAAAGGCCATTCTCGATTTTGATATCTACCATAAAGAGTGCCCTGGGAAAAGGCTTGTGAGTACAGTGAAACACAAGGGGAAAGAATCCTAAATTACTTCAGGCTCCAAATTTTTTCTTGGGAACCATTCACTGCTGATTCATGGGCACACTTTAAGCACAATCCAAGGCTGAATTAAAGGGTTTCTGCAATGGGCGTCAAACATATCTTATTCAGTGAATGAGTCGTTTTTCAGTATTTCTTTTTAGCCTCGTCATTCAGTGTGTGGTGGAGGGCTTGTTGTCAGCTGTTGACAGCAGAGGACCATCCAAACCATTCACTGAATAGAAATGTTATTAGCTTTTCCTCTTGAATGTTTCTATGATGCTGTCACCACAGTATCCAAGTACTCCACAAACACTAATGAGTTTATCTTCACAAACACCCCTGCAAGATTAGGTGGCATTATTATTCCCAATGTACAGCTGGGAAACTGAGGCACACAGAGATGAATGAGAAAAATTGTCAGAAGTGTCCACTGATTTTGGGTGCCCAACTTGAAACTCCTAGGGCTGATTTTTTAGAGTACTTAGCTGCTTTTTTTTTTTTTTAAGCACTTACTATGTCCAAAGTACAGTTTCAATTAGCTTCAGCTACAATTCTGAGTACTTAGTGTTTCTGCAGATCTGGCCCCAAATCTATCATGTTGAGCACCCAGAATATGAGGAACACACAATTAGTAGCCACCTGTGAAAAATTTGGCTTAAGTGACTTGCCCAGCATCACACAGGAACTCCGGCACAGGCAAGGATAGACTCCACTTCCCCAGGATGGCTTCGATTTCCTTAACCATAAGACCATCTATTCTCTTTCTGCAGTCACCCGCCTATAAACTCTACACCTTCCAACTTCTGCAACAAATGAGGCAGGTGTCCTACATACAGTAGCCTTCTTCACTACACAAGCCTGATTCACTCCCTGAGCACCATCCATCCTATGCACTGAATGTGGAAGGAGGCCTATGGAAAAAATAGGAGGTGATGATGTCATGAAAGACTGTATCATAATGCATATGCACAAAGGGGCCGAATTAAGGTTGCACAGGCAACCTTAATTATGGCATTTACTAACTTTGAATCTTTGATTTAACAACCTTAATGTTTTTTAATCTTTTTTTTTTAAGTGACTTCCTAGTTTAAAAAACAAAACAGGAATTCTATTATTTGGAACCATACTGACATCCAACTTGGGTCATCAGGAGGTTTCAGACCTTTATAGAAATAGCACAGACCTCAATCACTGTAGGTAATGGAATAACTGACAGCAGGTGTAGACGGTTATCCTCCCTGTGGATGAAACACTAGAAAGGGAAAAGACACATTTTACTGGAGAGGAGGAACCATAGCTATTTCTTGACAGCAGAGGAATGTAAAGACTCGGTATTCCTGGGTTCAATTCCGGGCTTTAGAGAGAAAATGTGATTTAGTGGTTATAGGCCTCTCTTCCTATATCCCTCTGGGGGGAGGGATAGCTCAGTGGTTTGAGCATTGGCCTGCTAAACCTAGGGTTGTGAGTTCAATCCTTGAGGGGGCCACTTAGGGATCTAGGGCAAAAAAATCTGTCAGGGGACAGTACTTGGTCCTGCTAGTGAAGGCAAGGGACTGGACTCGATGACCTTCCAGTTCTAGGAGATTGGCATATCTCCATTTATTTTATTTCCCACCCCCACAACCTGTCCTTGCCTATCCAGCACTCCTGCACCACCCCAGCCCCTCTGCTCCCCTCCACATTCTAGCTCCCGCAACATCTTCTTCCTCTGTGCTCAAATTTTCCCCCTGTAGTGGACCCCATGCCTCACCTCTGTGCATTCAAATCATTCTCATTACCAGCAGTGGGAGGATTGACAGCACAGGAGAGATACTCTGCCTTTCCTAAGTTACAGTACCTTGCACAGCAGTGCCCTCAAAGCAGCAGGGAGAAGCAATGTCATGCAAAGCCTACTCAGCCCCAACTGCCCTGTGCTGGAGATGTTAGGAGTAACAAGAAGGGTTTCTTCAGGTATGTTAGCAACAAGAAGAAAGTCAAGGAACGTGTGGGCCCCTTGCTGAATGAGGGAGGGAACCTTGTGACAGAGGATGTGGAGAAAGCTAGTGTACTCAATGCTTTTTTTGCCTCTGTCTTCACAGACAAGGGCAGCTCCCAGACGGCAGCTCCCAGACGGCTGCACTCCGCAGCACGGTATGGGGAGGAGATGACCAGCCCTCTGTGGAGAAAGAAGTAGTTCGGGACTATTTAGAAAAGCTGGACGAACACAAGTCCATGGGGCCGGATGCACTGCATCCGAGGGTGCTAAAGGAGTTGGCCGATGTGATTGCAGAGCCATTGGCCATTATCTTTGACAAATCATGGCAATCGGGGGAGGTCCCGGATGACTGGAAAAAAGCTAATGTAGTGCCCATCTTTAAAAAAGGGAAGAAGGAAGATCCGGGGAACTACAGGCCAGTCAGTCTCACCTCAATCCCTGGAAAAATCATGGAACAGGTCCTCAAGGAATCAATTCTGAACCACTTAAAGGAGGGGAAAGTGATCAGGAACAGTCAGCATGGATTCACCAAGGGCAAGTCATGCCTGACTAACCTAATTGCCTTCTATGATGAGATAACTGGCTCTGTGGATGAGGGGAAAGCAGTGGATGTGCTATTTCTTGACTTTAGCAAAGCTTTTGATACAGTCTCGCACAGTGTTCTTGCCAGCAATTTAAAGAAGTATGGGCTGGATGAATGGACGGTAAGGTGGATAGAAAACTGGCTGGATGGTCGTGCTCAACGGGTAGTGATCAATGGCTCCATGTCTAGTTGGCAGCCGGTATCAAGTGGAGTGCCCCAAGGGTCGGTGCTGGGGCCGGTTTTGTTCAATATCTTCATCAACGACCTGGAGGATGGTGTGGACTGCACCCTTAGCAAGTTTGCAGATGACACTAAACTGGGAGGAGTGGTTGATACGCTGGAGGGTAGGGATAGGATACAGAGGGACCTAGACAAATTAGAGGATTGGGCCAAAAGAAATGTGATGAGATTCAACAAGGACAAGTGCAGAGTCCTGCACTTAGGACGGAAGAATCCCATGCACTGCTACAGACTAGGGACCGAATGGCTGGGCAGCAGTTCTGCAGAAAAGGATCTAGGGGTTACAGTGGACGAAAAGCTGAATATGAGTCAACAGTGTGCCCTTGTTGCCAAGAAGGCTAACGGCATTTTGGGCTGTATAAGTAGGGGCATTTCCAGCAGATCGAGGGACGTGATTATTCCCCTCTATTCGGCACTGGTGAGGCCTCATTTGGAGTACTGTGTCCAGTTTTGGGCCCCACACTACAAAAAGGATGTGGATAAATTGGAAAGAGTCCAACGGAGGGCAACAAAAATGATTAGGGGGCTGGAGCACATGACTTATGAGGAGAGGCTGAGGGAACTGGGATTGTTTAGCCTGCAGAAGAGAAGAGTGAGGGGGGATTTGATAGCTGCTTTCAACTACCTAAAAGGGGGTTCCAAAGAGGATGGATCTAGACTGTTCTCAGTGGTAGAAGATGACAGAACAAGGAGTAATGGTCTCAAGTTGCAGAGGGGGAGGTTTAGGTTGGATATTAGGAAAAACTTTTTCACTAGTAGGGTGGTGAAGCACTGGAATGGGTTACCTAGGGAGGTGGTGGAATCTCCTTCCTTAGAGGTTTTTAAGGTCAGGCTTGACAAAGCCCTGGCTGGGATGATCTAGTTGGGGTTGGTCCTGCTTTGAGCAGGGGGTTGGACTAGATGACCTCCTGAGGTCCCTTCCAACCCTGAGATTCTATGATTCTATGTTCAGTGCAGAAGGAAGCTTTGGAGAATTTAGCTGCCAAGCTAACAAGTTTCTACTGAGCATGTGCAAACTGAAATTTTTCAAAGGCTCACAAATTAGTCAATATAGGTGAATATTCGCAGGGTTGGAAAAATGCACATCCCTGACACCAAGCCAACCTCCCTGCAAAATTTAATGTCCTTGCAACAAAGCACGGAGAGCTCTTCTCAATGAAAGAGCTCTATGGATTTTTTTAAAATATGGGCAAAACATCATATTTTTCCCTAAACTCATTTTAAGAAAGCGGGGGACTATTTTTTCTGAAATTAAAAAAAAATTAGCTTATGTCAGATACTGGGTATGGAAAATTTTAGCCCAAATAGCTATAAATTGGCAAAGTTATAAGAAATTAAAAACAAGGCCTTATAATTGAAAATGTTGGGCAACCTTCATATAGGCAGTGCTACCAACTCTGCCAATAATCACAGTAATTGAATAAGAAAATCTTGTCCAAATAAGGACAGTTCCTACAGAGACGAGTGCTGTCATAGCACAGTATATATTAATAAAACTTTACACTTACTTGGAATACTCAAGGAACTCAAATATTTTTCAGATAATAATTTGTTAAGCCTCGTAACTCCAATCCATTTTATAGATGGATAAACCTACGCTAATTTGAAGGGGAAAAAAGAGGGTAAGCAACCTGCCAAAGGTTACACAGCAAGTTAGTAGCAGAGATGGAAGTAGAACTCAAGAGTCCTACCTAACACTAAGTGTTATACAATACAAAACACTGTCTTTATATGCCAGTTTTAATTAATAACATACAGTACTATATAATCTAACAGCAAGATTCACCCAATTTATAGTTTATCATCATTTGCAATTTTCCATCCATTTTACCTGGGGAATGTGCCATCTCCTCAGAAATAAAGAGAAAACCAGGCAAAAACTTGACAGAATAATAAAGAATATTTAACAAGATGGGATAGAGGGGAGAGGCAAACAAATGCAAAATGTCCAATCTGGAGATGCAACTATCTGTCTCTGCTAAATTTCAAGGGCCAGCCCTCTAAAAGGCATGCTGAGAAAAAGTTCCTAGAAGAGGACAACCATGCACTGGGAAGGATCAATAGCGACTAGGCAGTTATGATGGAAGATACATCTGGAGAAGGAGCTGCTCCGGTATAGTGCATATTAACACTACATCACATCTGTTTTCATTTTCTAGTTAGGAATAGAAAAGGAACACAAAGATCCATAATCTTGCAATGACTTTGTCTTCACGTACCTAGATTATTACCAAAGTCAAAACTCCCCTGATGCACATCAGCTTCATAGCCAGCAGGACACAAAGGAGCCAGCATTACACCTGACAGCCCTCCAGCTCATGTACCCATTTTACAGCTAAGTAAAGTAGCCTGTCCACATGACTCAAGCAACCACCAAACCCACAACCTTCAGAATTGTAGTCAAGTAGCTTAACCACTCAGCCACCTCACCTCTTTATGCCACAGCCATAAAAATTAAGGTATGTATGTACACTGAATCTGAGTTCCTTTAAACGTTCTCAAAGCATACATCAAAGATGGACAAAATTCTGCAGCATTTATTTTATGCCAATAAATAGATTTGATTGTTCAACAATATATATAAAACCAGTATTACCAATGCTAGAATTATTTGAAGGGGGAAAAAGGCTAGGAGAACTGCACAAACTGTTTTTGTGTATTTTTAAAAATAAAGAAATAAAGCAAGCTTGCCTCTGATCTTATCAGTGGCCATAAAACCAGCCTTTTAGAAATCCACAGGTCTGGATATCATTGGAATGGGTAAGATCTCCATTTAGGTTTTTTCCTTCTTTGCACACTCAAATGTGATTGTTTGTCAAGTGGACTGTGCTACTCTCCTTTTAGTGGACTGCTGCTGGGATATCAAAGCATTCACAACATTTCACCTTTTACAGTGTACTGGGTTACACTCAGGATGGTTAGAAATACTTTGAAGCAACACAAAGCTAAGTATTCCTGCAAGGCAAATTGAGCAGAGGAACTGAATTATAATGAACCAGCAGCTGTCACAATATGACCACAGTAACCAAATCAAAATATCAACCAGTAACCCAGATGCGATTCAAAGGTCACCAAATAAGCCAGGAGCTTTCTTCAACATCGCCTGAAACCTCAATCTAATCCTTGCAGTGAAATGTTCCATTAAGTTACAGGGGTTTTAGAAACAAGTTACTGTATACCGGTAAATGATTTAATGTACTAGCAAGATATCATAGGAAGGATCAGTTCACAAACAATGCACCTGAAAATCAAGCATACAGTATGGAATGATATACAACTATAACAATGTATTCCATGCCCTGTAGTGTTACCAGTTCTTGTATGTATTCTTACTGGGCAACGTTCATTTATTGTTAAAACAAAACAGTCTAGCTGATTATTAGGACTCTGAAGACACAGAAAGATAACTGTGTTTCAATACATGGAAGCAATAGTTCAGAAGAAAAAAGTCATTTTCTGCCATAATATAGTTTTGCTAATTCCCTACAGCCAATAAAAATGTCTTGAAGCAAAGACTAATTTAAATACTCTCTGCAAGAATTTGGACACTTAAAAAAAAGAAAACACATTTCAGTTAAAATACATACTTGAAAACAAAAGCTTACAATATAGGCCTACAGCCACCAAAACATTTCTACAAATATTCATGGCTCATCTGTATGCTGTCAATAACAATTATACCCAAAATCTTTTTTGTCCTGGAAAACTATTCTTTCTTCAAAATTAAGATTTCATGCTAGATCACACACAATAAGAGCTAGATTAAGCCAATAGGGTACAACCCCATGAAAAGGAAGGAATGTAGAGGATTTGACCCAAGAGTAGCTCCCAAAGACACTATGCCTGAGACAGGCAGCATGCTTTTGAAGGCCTATTAGACCAAAGTAGTTTCCAGGTACATCGTCTTATAGAATGCAACTTTGCTGGCTGGAGTAAAGGTGGAAGGGAACACCTCATCTTGAGACTAACACTGATGTCAGCACTAGCTTCCAGGAATCCTTGTGTTTTCTGTGCACAATGGCTGAGAATTGCATCTGGCCCCTGTAGTGAGGGGGAAGTAGCAAGCAAGGTTCCTTTCATTCTCTCCCTGTGCTTTTGCCAACAGCAGAGAGCCATACATAAACTTGACCCTGACTGTGCAACTATAAAAATCAATGATTTCTTGTTCACTGGTACGAGAGGGACATACAAACACACATCAGTTTACAGGTTAAGTTAATAGCACAGATCAATGGCTTTGAGGCCTCTGATGAATTTCTCATATATTTTCATATTGAGGGAATAAGAAGGTGATGTGGGTTAAGCCCCTAACCTTTCACTTTTGTAGGCCTAAGTCCAAAACTGGTTGAAAGAATTGGACTCAGGGTTGTACACTATCCTTGGTAGCCATTTGATTTGCTTACACCATAAAAACAGCAAATCATTAAAAACAAATGCGCTCAAGAGATGATCTGAAATACAATGGGTGTTGCAAGCCTGGATCAAAGTGCATTGGCAGTCTTGTTTTTTTCCCCATGCTCCATACACTTATGTCTGTTGTGGCAAATTGCCGGCACTACTATGATGGGTCCCGCACTTTCTCTTCTTGTGGGGGGGTTTCAGGGTGCCATTTCTTGCCCCTGAACTGGGGTAACAGCTATCCTACTAGTATCCCAGGGAAGGGGAGTGGAGAGGGAGGGACCCGGGCCCACCCTCTACTCCAGGTCCCAGCCCAGGGGCCCTATGATAGCAGGTGAACCACTTGTACCAGTGATTCTTTTCCCTGGGCTACTTCCCTCTCCTGACCTTCAGCTTGTGGGGCTTCCTGCCTTCCCTCTGCACAAGCCAGGTGTCCCTTTACCTAGGATCTTGGTCTTCTTAGCCCGCCGCAGCACTTGTCAAAACTCTCCTCCGCTTCCCTCCAAACTGCTCTTTGTTCCACCACCAATCCACTCTGCTTCACTCCTCCAAACTGTTCTCTGCTCCACCACCAAACCACTCTGATTCAACTCCTCCAAACTGCTCCAACTCCTCCTCACTCTGCTCCAACTCCTCCTCCGGCTGATTGAAGCAGGGGGATTTTATCAGGTGACGGGCTTCAGGTGCTCTAATTGGTTTCAGGTGCTTTTAATTAATCTACAGGGAATAAGGCTTCTCCTCATCCTAGATCACTCTCCTGCTGCCTTCTGGCCATGCTGTATCACACTGTCTACACTGTGCTATTTATCTCCAAGAACACCAAAAAAGAAATACTAAAACCTCAGAATTTAAAAGACAATGAGGTAAAATATTTAGGTTTATAGCTCACAACATTAAAACAACCCAAATACATTAAAATATACAAGAAAATTCAAAGGAATTGAAGTTTGTAACTCTTTTCTGTAAAATGAATATTGCTCATCATGTACTTTGCTGACATCCAACTTGGTTACTGAATTATGGGCACTACCCATAAAACATTTATATTAACATTTATTGTTAAGAGTAATAACAATGTAATGACATAGAAAGAAACATCTTAGAAGTTAAAAAATGCTGTTCTTTTAATCTGATAAAAGCTATGGATTATGAAACTACTAAGGGCTTAATTCCATTTTCATGCCACCATAAATCAGGTGTAACTTCACGGCAATCAATACAGCTACACTAATATAAGATAGGCTCAAGTTGGATAATAATCAGGCTCTATATCTGTATCAATTGCCAGCAGAAAGAAGAGCATGTGAATAAAATTACAAGTCTTTCTCTGCAGGTGCAAACTGCTCCACAGTAGATCTGTGGGGACCTTTTCTTTGGATAATTTGATGATCTGACAGGAAGAGGGAAACTGATAAAACATGTACTGGGAGCCACATCCCATATTAGTTCAGGATGGACTCAATTAAAGTAAATATGGTGCACTGTTTGTAATTGCAACAATTAGAATTCATCATAAAATCACAAATACAATGTAATCAGCACAAATTAATAGCAGTTTCGGTTGTGGAAACGTTTGGGAAATAAACAGCATTACTGATTATTTTATTGAATTATTATCATCATCATCATCATTAGTTAAGTGTGCAAAACCGTACAAGACACAGAAAAAAATAAGGTCCTTGCTGCCCAGGAGTACTAACGAGTTTATTATCCCTCAAAGAATTGTTTCTCTCCGTATTTAAAATGATCTTTCTAATCATCAACTTTTGAAATAGTAAACTGCTCTCTGACTTTCTGCTCAGCAGAACACTGCCTTGGCCTCAACTCTGAGGCAGTTTTGTCAATGTCAGGCAAACCGTCTCGCCAAAAACAGAATCCTCTTCTGTTAAAAATCTGCTTGAGGTGGAAAATGTAGCACTCCGAAAACAATAACGACCCGTGTTTCAGACGAGACAGCTTATCTGCTTTCATTAATAACAGTGGGAGATTCACAAACTTAGTAGCATTCTCTAGCATAGTGCAGCCGGCGGCCTTGGCTTCCACATTTAGGACTTGATTCTAACTATTGCAATCAAGGCGGAAGTGCACAGGGACTGCAGCAGAAGCTCCAGGAGGAGCTGACTCCTGGCATCTTGCTGGGGAGTGTACATTGCAACAGCTCTCATTCACCCGCATAAAAGCTCTGCTGGCCAATACCCCAGAAGGTGGGGTACCATTACCACCACCCACTACTCCCCTCTCCTATTTTGGGTAGCCAGCTTCAGAGGGTGCTAGGAGCAAAAACAGCCTCCACCCCTAATGAGATTGTCTGGCCTCTGCATAGGCGAAACAAGAGACACAGGGAGGCTCCTTGCGACATCATCCCTACCTCTGCCCCTCACACACCTGAGCAGGTTGGGCACAATCTAGGCTTTAGGAGATTAGTGGAAGTGGGGGAATAAAAGTGTGGTTTCCATGCCATTTGCTGCTTAAACTGGCACAAATTAAAAGGAATCTGCTATAATTACCAGAGAATGATTTTAAATTAAGGTTACAAAATGCTTTAGACTGAGTGAGCAAGCTGATTGGCTTCAACAGTAGGCGTGCATTATTACACAATAACACACTTGTCAGAAACTGTTAGCCTCTCTCTCTCTCAGACACACACTAATCTGCACATGGAGGAACATCAGTATTCTTATTTCCAAACGATTTTATTTTTTCAATAAATATACATACACTGAAACTTAAGGACACTGCGGGAACATTCCACATCCAGACCTTTCAGCATGATGACCATTACAAACCAAGTGCTGCTGAGAGACATCTTGAATTTGAAAGTGTTGGTATTTTCAGAAAAATTTAGGCCTGCTTTTTCTCTTAGCTGCGGCTGTGAAAGTCCCATTGACTTTGACAATCAGGCTTCAGCAAAAAAATCACATTTAAGAAAAATGTGTTTATTTTTGTAAAAAAATCTAATCAATCTGTTATTTTATTCCTTAAAAATGTGCTTTTATTGCAATGAATACTTTTTGAAATAAGGGCAAGAAGCATTTTCCCCAAATGGGGGGAAAACAATGGCGGAATAATGCTATTTATTTATTGGGTAAGGCAGGCGCAGAGGGTAAGAGAGACAGACTTAAATTGCAAAGATCGGCATTAAAGGGTTAAGCGTGAAAGCATCACTCAGCCCAGTGGGTTCACAGAAGTGTGTGACTATTTGTAATGTATTTGCACTACCTAAACCCAGTGGCGTGAGTTAAGAAGGGAGTGTCGGAATTTCCTTGCTTTTGTTGGCTTAAGTCAGACCCTTGAAACTGTTGTAACTATGTTTTGTGGGGGAATACATACAAATGATTACAAACTTCAACATTATCCCGAATGTTAAACAACTCACAAATATTTCCTAATATTAAAAGACAAGGCATATTTTAGGAGAATACATTACATTCACAAAATGATATATCACAGTTACAGCTCTAGGTTTTCTTTGGCTTACATTCAATCACTGCATTTCAGCTAATTCATTGATAACTGCAGTAGAAGGGTGTGATCTTGGCCAAGCACAAGGATTACTAATATTTTTACATCATATATTTACTTTAACCAAACTCATTTATCAACCATGATTTAAAGACAGTAGCTATCATTCACTTGCAAATAATTATAGCCTTTCTTTATACTGCTAGGGTTATAGCTGCTACACTAAATCCTTACAAGCTTCGTTAAAATGAATGCAGGAATGTCCAAGCTTTCCTTAACTGTGAGGGCTGACTTGCCAAATGCCACGAGCTGAATTTGGCTTGTCCCAAGCGGAGCACATTGCAGGCAGCTTCATCTTTAATCCAGAAGTTTGCAGTCCAGGGAGACTGCAAGTCCCAACAGGCAATGATCCATCACGATCCAGAGAAAACAATGGTTTATGATCTCAATCCCTCGTTATTTATCTGTTCCCTCTAAAGAACATTTATTTGTAGTATTTTCAGCAACATTTTTTGTACTTTAAAAATTCTGTTTAATTCTCAGCCAAGTGGTCACACCTTTAAAGAAACCACTTAAGCCTCAGGAAAAGTACATTCACCGCTCTATGTAAAAACAGCAGTCACTGCTTTAAATGCCATATACTTCTTACATGAAGAAAACAGAGGCTATTCAGTAAACAGCACTGGTGTACATTTTTCAAAATATGAGGTTGCTCAAGAGGCAAAATTCAATATTTCCTCCCAAAGACTATGTACAACAAAACCCAAAATGCTTGGGAGAGTAACGGAAGCCCTCAAATTAAACTATGGTGCAGTCACTAACTTCCCCTTTTAAAAATTAAGCCTTTGAAAAACAAAACCACATTAAGAAATTTGATTTCTTCTTACTTTGTATTCTGGAATTGACAAAAGGAGGAGAGAGATTGTCATGTGACCCAAGGTCCCTGCTTGCCATGTGGTCATAGTGAGTCCCGTCTCCATAGTTCTGTTAATAAATTGGGAAGGGGAAAAGAGTTTTACAATTTTAACACAAACATTTTCTGTAAGAATAACAGAGAAAGAAGTTATACTTTCCCCCTCGATTCTGAAGAATGAAGAAACTTCATTCCCTCCATTGCCCTCTTCCACTGGGTTTGTTGGGGGCAATGCATCCAAAATTTATCTGAAGCCGGTTTAAACCTTTTATTGTTAGTAATTAATATGTGTTTATTTTGTGGACACACTTCCTTGGTAACTGAGATAATATACCAGGGAGCATGGTGATGTGCAAACCATCAAATGTCTTTCACCTACTATGTCAGTCTTTCTGCTTTCATATCAGTCGGGGAGAAGAAAGAATATATCTGGGTTTTTTAAAAATCTACTATCTGTAAGTAGAAATTTGCCATTTTAACCCAGTGGTAGCTGCACGCTCAAAAAGGCAAAATTTGGCCTGACGTGTTTGGGTGTTTAATACTACTTCTCTCATTAAGGAACAAGACCCCAAAGCTGGGAGGATTAACCCATGAGGTTAACTTTATGCACCCTGAGTACTTCCACTGAAGTCAATGACACTAGTCACAGTGCAGAAGTTAAACACATGCATAAATCTTGTCAGGACCAGGGCGCACATTTTCAAAGCATCCCCAGCCTAGCCTCCCAGTCTAAACTCAGTTACTGTACTTGTGCAAAACCTCAAATGTAATCACAAAAATGAACAAGAGTTTGTCCATCTGTAGTGCTGCTATTACATTTGTATCTTCAAACACTGTTACTAATTTCTCACAGCACCTCTGTGAGGCACAGAAATGTCATCCTCGTTTTCAGATGGGGAAACTGAGATGCACAGAGGTCAAGTGATTTGCATAAGACAACCAGAAAGCTGATATGGAACACTGATGAAAATTCAGGATTCCCACCCCCACCCCACCCCACCCCCGGGACTGTGCTCATTTCTTTATATCATCTCATCATATACTGGTACACTCACATTCAGACATGTATGCCTAAATAATTGCGTGTGGAAATGTACAGGTTTAGGGTGAACAGATGTTCCGATTTTATAGGGACAGTCCCAATATTTGGGGCTTTTTCTTATATAGGCACCTATTAACCCCACCCCCTGTCCCGATTTTTCACACTTGCTATCTGGTCACCCTAATTTTCAACACATTTTTCCCCCTAAAAGCAACCACAAGTGTCAAGTGCGGAACTAAGGATAAAAATAAAACTGACAGATGTGTGAAGTAATGATGTAATGGATGCTAAACCAGGTATAATAAGAAATGGTGATTGGCTTTTCCTCTTCTATGGAAATGGTTGAGATTCAATCCTGGTATGCAGTAAATGGGGAAAAAATCATTCTGCTCAGCTGGCTGCAGTGTAATGCAAGGCTAAGTAAATTTACTTAGAAGTGTCAGTTGGCATAATGTTAGCCAAAGGCAGAATCTGCCCATAGGAGGAAAAAAAAATAAAGAATGGACTCAGTATGAACAATAACACTGTCTTTCACCTCACTAGACTCTTACTTTAAGGTGCTGAAACACAGCTAGCAATGCTTGCAAGCCCTGTTTTTTCACATTCATTAAGAGACAATTAAACAGCAACGTAAACAAACTTTTAAAATAGGGGTGAAGCCACATGTTGCCTTGCATCGTTTTATATCATGGATTTACAGAATACATGAAGTGATCTTGATCCTGAAGTATATACTGTGATTTTTGAGCCCAAGCCTCAGAACAATATTAAGACCCCGATCCTGCAACTGGATTGGGGCACAGGATCAAGGCTTCTGACCCCAATGGGAGGTCTGCCCAATTAAAGAGCTCAGGACTCGGCCTTTTTCAGAGAGGGTTGATTGTGCAACCCTTACTTACACTGGTGAACTTTTACTTATGTGAGTAGATTCAAGGGGACTACTGAGGTGAGTAATGCCTCCCCAATGTATGTAAGGGTTATACAATCTGGCTCATAAGTGGACAGAACTGTTGGGTGTGTGTGTGTGTGTGTGTGTGTGTGTGTGTGTGTGTGTGTGTGTGTGTGTGTGTGTAGTTTTATTGGAAGGGATATTTCTTATTACTCAAATAAATGTATATTGAATCCTGAGACTCCATGCAATTCTAAACACAACTTTCGAAAAGTCAAAACTAATGAACTATGTTGTATTCCAGCTATTATAAAAATAAGAAATATAGTGTGTCTCAGTAATTCCCATGGTAGGTAGTAGTTCAGTAACGACACTTTACTGTAATAGGAATTAATTTAATGTCAGTGTGTGTGCATTATAATGTGAGGAGCAGGAAAGATTTCCTCATCTCATCCACATAATGCATTAGAATGTCAAACTTGACAGCTGGAGCAATGGGTGGGTAAAGTTACTGGTAAGTAGGAAGATCTTACTGTACTTTGAAGATTAAAGTTAGTAGCACATTGCCTGAAGACAAGAGAAGTCACTATCCACAGCCCTCTGAAATGTTCTGACTTTGGAAATGGAGGTATTATCCCTTCAAGGTTGAGGAAAAAGATTGGTGGGCCCTAAATACGTTTGAGGGCTAAATTTTCAAACTGGCTACCTCTGCTGTGCCACCAAAATATGCACACTTCCAAGCAAATAGGTAAGAATTTGTGCAAACATGCATTTGTACCTGCAAAATAGGTAAATGTGAATAAAAACTAGCCCTTGTGTGCAGTCACTGAGTTTAAGGATACAGGTGTATGTTTGCCTACGCATGAACAATTTTATAGGCAGATTGTAGGCCTGTACTTGTTGAAAATTGTCCCCAAAATGTTACGGATCCCTTAAGCCTCACATACACAGCCCATCGTGAGTTAATGATTTGTTCTAAAGACATTCAGGCTACACCCCCACCAAAGCAGGGAATATCAGTTTTAAAAACTTGTACTCTTTTGTTACTGTCTTGAACTCTGCCTTTTCACTGAAGAAACCAACAGAGGCTGAGCAGAATGTTGAGGTAGGGCAATGCAGAGATGGTAATTTGAAGAGAGGTCAGAAGTAGAAAGACAATGTAAATGGCCAGATTGCGTGGGAACAAAGAAATGCGGGCTCTGATATTGCCACCCTTGAGAACTCATGAGGAATAGTAGCTTTCCCTTCCAGTAGTTCCACTTCAATGGGACTACCCAAGGAGTGAGGAATAATCCTGCATCTTGGCAGGGAGCTAGATTAGATGACCCCTTGCGGTCCCTTCTAATCCTGTAGTTCTGTGATTCTAAGGTACCGTTCAATGTTAGGAGGAGTGGCAGTATCAGACCCCCGTTGATGAAGGAGCACATTTTGAGTGTACAAGTGCTTCCCAATACTATGCAATGGATTTTTTGCAATTAGATATCTGCACCAGTGAGACACAAAATCTACCAGCAAGCTAACTACAGCAAGTGAAATGTCAACAATAACAAAACATGCCTCTTACAGTACTGAGATAACATACAGTGTTGGATCAATGTCTGATACTGACTAGCAAGGCAAAATGGCTAATGAAAATTCTTGCTAGCTGTTAGCAAGAGTGGAGCAGGTGTCAAATTCAATCACAGGATCAGATAAGAATGTAAAAAAAGGCAATTTGGAAGAGAAGCTGGTCTACAGCCAACTTTGCATGTACATTTTTCTATGCAATCAGGTGTAAAACTCAAATTTAAGACTGTAAATTTACATATGCAGGAAGTCTGGTTTAGGAAAAAGATTAGATATACTTACCCTGGATGGACTAGGATGTCCTCCATTCCCCCAGGAGCCTGAGCTAGTTCTGTCTTCTACATCTAGGGACAAAAAAGTTCTTTAGGCTTTATTGCAATAATTCTTTCCTTTTGTGTAAGCACTTTTAAATTAATGTTTCAAATTAATCTCCTGTTGCCTTTAATTAAGAATCAGGCATAGGGCTACTACGATGATAGTGGCTTCTGACCCAACCACTTAAATTAACTCATTTAAATTCACAGCAGAAATGAACTGGACCCTCAGGAACCAGAGGTTTGAACATAAAAATTACTTCAGTGGCTCAGTGTTTCATGAGACTTAAAAACCTGACTCTGATGTACCAGTTAAAGTTGTACCAAAATAATTGCCACAAAATATATATAATCAAACATCAAAAATAAGATGTGATACAACAGACAAAACCCAGAAGCTAATGTAAAACATTTTCAAGGTAAATATTCCGGCACAGATCCTCACTCAGACCCAATTCAGGAAAGAATGTACTTAAGTCCCAGTGAAGTCAAGAGGAGTTATGCACATGCTTAATCGCTTTCCTGAATAGAGATGGATGTAATTATATACTTAAGCGTTTTCCTGAATTTCCTTAATGCCTGATGCAATGCCTATTGAAATCAATGGGAATCTTTCCATTAGCTTTGGATGCTTTCAACGGTGTGCTCAACCACTTAAAACATTTCTGCCCCCTCCCTTTGAGGCAGTAGCAACATACAATAGGAAAGATATGGCAAAATTGCAAAGAGGTAGTACAGTCTAGTGCAGGGGTAGGCAAACTTTTTGGCCTGAGGGCCACATCGGGGTTCTCAAACTGTATGAGGGCTGGGTAGGGAAGGCTGTGCCTCCCCAAACAGCCTGGCCCCCGCCCCCTGACTGCCACTCTCAGAATTTCCCCACCCATCCAACCCCCACTGTTCCTTGTCCCCTGACCGCCCCCTCCCAGGACCCCACTCCCTATCCAACCCCCCCTGCTCCCTGACTGCCCCAACCCCTATCCACACCCTCGCCCCCTGACAGGCCCCCTGGGACTCCCACGCCTATCCAACTCCCCTGTTCCTCGTCCCCTGACTGCCCCCCCTCACAACCTCCATCCCATCCAACCGCCCTCTGCTCCCTGTCCCCTGACTTCCCCCGGAACCTCCTGCCCCTTATCCAACCCACCTTCTCCCCACCCCATTACCATGCCGCTCAGAGCAGCAGGACTGGCAGCCACCCTGCCCGGTTAGAGCCAGCCACACTGCTGCGCTGCCTGGCAGGAGCTCGCAGCCCCGCCGCCCAGAGCTCTGGCAGCACGGTGAGCCAAGGCTGCGGGGGCAGGGGGACAGCAGGAGAGGGGCCGGGGGCTAGCCTCCCTGGCCAGGAGCTCACGAGCTGGGCAGGACGGTCCCATGGGCCAGATATGGCCTATGGGCTGTAGTTTGCCCACCTCTGGTCTAGTGTTTAGAGAATGGGCTGGGAAATCAGGATTCCTGCATTCTCTCCTGAACTCTGCTGCTGAACAGATGTATGACTGGGACCTGGTCTATACTCCAAACAAAGATTGACATAGCAATAGAGCTCAGGAATATGAAAAATCCCCACGCCTGAACGGCACAGCTATGCCGATCTAGCCACTGGTGTTGACAAAGCCAGCCAGCCAGAAAAATGTTTCTGTCAACCTAGCTATTATCACTCAGGACGGTGATATTACACCCCCTTCCATTCCTATAGGCTGCATCTACACTATGGTGTTATCTACAGCGCCATAGCTTACCACAATGGCCCCTGTAGTGTAGACATGGCCATAGAGTGAATCACTTTCTCTGGCCCATTTATCCATTTGTAAACTGGATAGCACAATACCTACCTCAAAAAGGTGCTGTAAGGCTTAATAAATTGCTCTTTATAAAGTGCTCCAAGATCCTTGGACAAAAGGTGCTATATAATTGCTAAGTGTTACAGAATGCAACTCTAAATTTCCCTTGACAAAACTGGAGGAGTATTACAAAAATGTTATTTCAAGGGTGGAATGCTGTCTCATAACATTTTTCTGTTACTGTTTCTCTTGATGCTACTGTAACCAGTGTAATTTCTTTTATTCTTTCTGTTTTGGTCTTTCCTAGGGTAAGAAGAGTTGTTGTTTTTTAATGAGGAGTTTTTATTACGGTTAAAACTGTCATAATGAGTTTTTATATTGTTTTAGATGGGATGTTTCAGAAAGAGAAGCAGACTAGCTGCTTCAAAAGACACCCCAATTGCAAACAGATGTCCCTGGCGGATAGTCAGACAGTGAATTGTGTGCCTCAGGGCAGGTCATATTAGTTCTGACATTGTATCAAGACCTGGGAGAAGAGGCTACAGTCCCTAAACTCTACTATTTAAGGCTGAATGCATGATATTCTTTGTGGTGTACTCAAGGATGCTGGAGTAAGCTTGTATGAACACTATCCTCATGGAATCCTCAGTACACTTAGGTTGGGAATCTCCTCAGGCTATCCCAGTTACCAAAAAACATTTAATGACTAAATAAGGTGCCAATACAACAAAGCACTTAAGGACAGATTTAAATTTAAGCATGTGAGCAGTTCCATTTAAGTCATGTTAATTTAGGACATTCATTCAAGTCAGTGGGAATACTCATACTTAAATAAGCACATGCCTCAGAACTTTGATCGACTGGGGCCAGAACGGTAAATTTCATTCAGTCTCTTTTCATGATGTGTTATATTTCACTAAATCTGATTTTGCCATTAATATTATATTTGAGGACCCCTGTTCTGACACTCCAGGGTCACATATTCAATCTTCTGTGAGTCAAAAGGACCGGGGCTCAAAGGGAACTGGCTCTCACAGAATTTGAGCTATGGCACTTTTTTCGAAAGAGAAAGAGTTGAGGTATGTCCCAGCACTTCTAGACCCTGAGTCAAAAATAGAAAATGTTACAACATGGCTGAGTTAGTGAAGAAACAAGCTTGACTTCAAAAATTACCTGACTCTATAGAGCTTGGTTTTAAGGATTTTTATTAAAGCACCTTTATGTTTCAAGGCAAAAAATATCTAATGTAATCGTGGATATTTTCATTATCCATATACATGTCTACTCATTTTTGCACTCCTGCTAAGAGGTTGGTCTCAATTATACCTAAAGGCAATGAATTCCACAGGCTGTGTTGAGAGAAAAGTATTTATTTTTACCCATTTTATATTTGTTACCTTTTCATTTCTTTAAATGCCACTGGTACTTATATGATGACAAAAGTGAATAGGAGTGCCCAATTTACCCTCTCTTTACCATTCACATTTTGTATACCTCTATCCCATCTCTCTTTTTCCCCTCCTTCCCAAAACAATCCTGTAATTTTAAATCTCTTTTCACATAGAAAACTTTCTATGCCTGTAATCATTCCTATTACCCATCTCTGAATTCCCCAATATTTCCACTTATATCTTTTTGAGTCAGTGTGACCATCAATGAACACAGTATTCCAGATGAGGACATAGGTTTGGCACATAATGCACTATAATATTTCATTATTATTCTCCATCCTATTTCTTATGGATTTAATAATATCACTGCTTATTATTTGTTAAGCACAAACAGTAGCTTTTAATCTAATTACACAAAAAATACATATTTGGTCTAGATTACTAGAGGAATTTTAAATCACAGCATTGCATTTAAATATATGTGTGTGAGACTATATATAATATATTCTGATATAAATAACTGGGTATCTAACAGTACATTTGCACTTCTAACTTAGGTATGTTAAGTGTTTGAGGAGCAAAGCTATACATTAGGAAATCTAAAATATGGGTAGTATGACTATTAATGTTTTGTAAACAACATATTTTTATCTTGAATTGTTTTGTGTTTAATTTTATTTTTTTCCCATATAATAATTCCTATTATCTCAATAAAAGTGTAAAGTGTTAATAACAAAAGACATTCTCAGGTAAATATTTAATTAAGCTCTACACAAAGAAAGAAAATGCGTATCATTTACCTGACAGATCAGATCATTCATGCCATTCGGTTAATTAAGCAGGATTTTTTAAAAATAATTTGTGTTATGTAACTGATAATTAATTCTTTCAGGTCCTGATTTAAAGCCCACTGAAGGCAGTGGAAATGCTCCCACAATGAGCTTTGGATCAGGCATTGGACCACCATGCAATCACTCTACTATAGCTTCCAAAATCCTTATCAAACTCCTTAGGCAAACTGGCAATAGTGCGTGTTATGCACATCTTTGTCCGTGTGAATATCTCAAACTTTCTATAAATATCCTTTATATTTATAATGTTTCTGTCTTCTCTTTCCAAAATACCAAATATGATTACATGAGAATATAAACTAATCACTTACCAGGTGTGCCAAATATCAGCCTGCAATAAATGTTTATGGCTGAGTTATAAACCTCCAAAAATGGAGCTTATAATGTAAATGCTGTCACAGTGTTAGCGATACTGTTGCAAACATCACCAACAAACCAAGAAAAATACTACAAAACTGGTCTTTTAGCTCCTAAAACTTACTTTGAAAAATAATGAAGACTTGCGTATTTGAAAAGGCTAAAATAATTCTGGGTGAAACTGAAAGTGAAACAAAAGTTGCCACTTTTTGGTAGTGTTGTTTGCATCTAGGACATAATGGTAATAATAACAATGCTTTTACATTTAAGCTGCACATTTCAACCCCAACATCTTAGGAACAACGAAGGCTGATTTTATAAACTTAACTTGACTAACTTTACTTACATGAGTAATCCCATTAACATTATAGCCTAGGGTGACCAAACAGCAAATGTGAAAAATCAGGACTGGGGGTGGGGGATAATAGGAGCCTATATAAGAAAAATACCCCAAAATCAGGACTTTCCCTATAAAATCAGGACATCTGGTCACCCTATTATAGCCTGCAGTATCAGCCGTACAAAGCTGACACTCAAACCTACATAGCCATTTGCTGATCCCAAGCAGCACAGACTCTTTTCTCCCTGAGTGTCTGACAGAAGTCTGGGGGCAAATTAATTTAGTCTCCACTCTGTTATGACAAAAATTGCTGATTGGGAGAAAACATCCAAAGGACTGGACCACGGCTGTGAGTGTGCCTCCTACTGAATGTATATATCCACCTTTGGTCAATTCAGTTGACAGTCCTCAACTGTATTGTACCCATAACTACTTTTGAGTTCCCAAGTGACAACAGTGGCATGTAATGCTTTTTTTTTCTTTCTATCTACAGCTTCGCTCAGAGACTGTGCCCATTCCTTCCTGCTGTAGTACTCACCATAGTAATCCATGCCTGTGTAACCTCAAGGATAGATTACTGCAATGCGTTCTCCTTGAGGCTGCACTTGAAAAGCACCTGCAAGCTTCAGACACTGCAGAATAGAGGCTCGTCTAGTGAGTGGACTGACCTCTCACGCGCACATAACACCAGTGGCTCCATTCTCGGATGTGGCTGGTGGTCTGCCAGAACAAGAGTCTGACATGCTTCCAGGGGCAGTGCAAACTGCCCCTGGAATTGCAGTTGCAAGTAACACCTCAGATTCATATAGCTGAAAGCAAATAGCAATATTTCCCTATTTTTCAATGTGATTACATTGTGTCTTTGACAGCACATTGTGTTGTCAGTTTTACTAGTTCCCCTGTCTGCATCATCTTGGTCAAGCTTTTCAAAGGGTGCCATCAACCTGAAAATTACATGTGTGTCTGAAAACTTTGTATCCACCTGATCCAGCAATCTGATCCGTGGAGGCAAACTCTTACCCATGCATGGAGTTCACTGAGATCCACTGTGCTCTGGATGGATGCAAGGGTCAACTTGTGTGGATCCAAATGCAGGATCAGGAATGCAGTTGCAAGTAACACCTAAGATTCATATAGCTGAAAGCAAATAGCAATATTTCCCTATTTTTCAATTTGATTACATTGTGTCTTTGACAGCACATTGTGTTGTCAGTTTTACTAGTTCCCCTGTCTGGTCAGTTTGCTCCTTGATAAAATAATTCTTATGACCATCATCCAGGAAGCAGAAAAATCTTTATAAAGTTTATATATAAGGATTTTTTTAAAGAAGGACATTATTTAAAGCATGCTCTATCAGAAACTCTTTCTTTCTTTGAAATTAGTTAATTTTTAAAAAATCCGTATTGTCAGGCCCTTTTATCTGATCTAGGGAAATGCAGCCTAGATGGAGCTACTGTAAGGTGGGTGCAAAACTGGTTAGAAAACCGTCCCCAGAGAGTAGTTATCAGTGATTCAGAGTCATGCTGGAAGGGAATAACAAGTGGGGTCCCGCAGGGATCAGTTCTGTTCAATATCTTTGTCAATGATTTAGATAATGGCGTAGAGAGTACACTTATAAAGTTTGTGGACGATACCAACCTGGGAGGGGCTGCAAGTGCTTCGAAGGATGGGCTTAAAATTCAAAATGATCTGGACAAACTGGAAAAATGGGCTGAAGTAAATAGGATGAAATTCAGTAAGGACAAATGCAAAGTACTCCATTTAGGAAGGAACAATGCACGCATACAAAATGGGAAATGACTGCCTAGGAAGGACTACTATGGAAAGGGATCTAGGGGTCATAGTGGACCATAAACTAAATATGAATCAACACTGTAACACTGTTGCAAAAAAAGCAAACATCCTTCTGAGATGTATTAGCAGGAGTGTTTTAAGCAAGACACGAGAAGTAATTCTTCCAATCTACTCCGCGCTGATTAGGCCTCAAGTATTGTGGTATTGGAGTATTGTGTCCAATACTGAATGCCACATTTCAGGAAAGACGTGGACAAATTGGAGAAAGTCCAAAGAAGAGCAACAAAAATGATTCAAAGTCTAGAAAACATGACTTATGAGGGAAGATTGAAAAAACTGAATTTGTTTAGTCTGGAAAAGAGAAAACTGAGGGGGGGACAGGATAACAGTTTTCAAGTACATAAAAGGTTGTTACAAGAAGGAGGGAGAAAAATTGTTCTTCTTAACCTCTCAGGATAGGACAAGAAGCAATGGGCTTAAATTAAAGCAAGGGAGGTCTAGGTTGGACATTAGTAAAAGCTTCCTAACTGTCACGGTGGTTAAGCACTGGAATAAATTGCCTAGGGAGGTTGTGGAATCTCCATCATTGGAGGTTTTTAAGAGCAGGTTAGACAAACACCTTCAGGAATGGTCTAAATAATACTTAGTCCTGCCATGAGTGCAGGGGACTGGACTAGATGGCCTCTTCAGGTATCTTCCAGTCCTATGATTCTATGATCTATGGATAATGGTGGGGGTAGTATTTGCATGGTTTGAGAGTTTTTAGAGCTATATTTTGTGTATTTTTTATTTATTTTTGTATTAATGCTAAGAACATATGTGCTGAGTGAGGGACACTTTTTATGAATCAGTTAAAAAACAAGTATTTCAGAGCTGAATCTTGGCCAACTAACCCCATGTTATCCACTAGAGACAGAGGAACTTTGGAACTAGCTCCCCAACCCGCAATCTGTGAGATGGACTCTCGTGCAACATTTGGCTGACCACTGAAGTCAATGATCCAGTTGTACGATCAGAGTCTAGTTTGTTTTCTTTCCCATCTGCAGCCATTTATTATACTTAATTTAATTATTATGTTATTATTGTTCATATAAATATAATAATAATGGGTTGCATTTAAAGGGCTCACTTCTGTAAGCTGTTGAGTACTCCAGTCCAATCCAACAAAGTATGGAAACATGCTTAAAGTTAAGCATGCATGGTTAGACAAACACCTGTCAGGGATGGTCTAAATCAGGGATCGGCAACCTTTGGCCCACGGCCCATCAGGGAAATTCGCTGGCAGGCCGGGAGGTTTGTTTACCTGCAGCATCCGCAGGTTCAGCTGATCGTGGCTCCCACTGGCCACGGTTCACCGTTCAAGGCCAATGGGGCTGTAGGAAGCGGCGGCCAGCGCATCCCTCGGCCCATGCCGCTTCCCACAGCCCCCATTGGCCTGTGGGAGCTGCGATCGGCCGAACCTGAGGACGTTGCAGGTAAACAAACCGTCCTGGCCCGCCAGCGGATTTCCCTGACAGGCCGCATGCCAAAGGTTGCCGATCCCTGATCTAGATAATACTTAGTCCTGCCATGAGTGCAGGGGGACTGGACTAGATGACTTCTTCTGTGATTCTTGGAAGCAGTCCCACTGAAATCAATGGAACTTACATGCAAAGGTAAGCCCATGTTTTGTGGCTGCCTGAACTGAGGTTTCAAAATCCTCTGCTGGGCAGCATCCTGCTACTGTGTCACCACCTCCTCTTTGCACTGGGTGTGCCAGCTCCCAGAAGGCACTATGGACTGCTCAAAATCCCACGGAACAGCAGATACACCGACACTAGGGTGCTCCCAGATTTTGAACATCCCATAACAACTCAGGATAGCTGGGACTGCTAAGGAGAAGGAGGGCTGACTTTGGGAGGGTAGAAAGAGGGTCAATAAGTGGGTGGGGTTTGGTAGCTTATACCAAGTCAGAAGGAAGTTTCTAAGACACTGTTCTATTTACCCACATACGCTATTCAGTACCAGATTAGAAAAACTGTCCTGATAGAATAGCTACAGGGCATGCCCCTCCTCCATCCCCTTTCTCTCTATAGCCCCCACACAAGGCAGATTATAAAAGCTGAAATTTCTGCTTGTCCTAGACTTCACTGAAAACTCCTTGCCATCAACCTTGTTTTAACTTAAGCCTTTAAAATACTCAAATTTTTCCACCTATGTTAAAGTTTTGGCCTGTGATCTGAAAGTGACAAGCAATCGCTCTTGGACATTATCTTCAGGGGTTGTGTCTTAGCTTTCAACCAATCTTCTTTGTATTTAGACTTAAATGTGCAAGCCACACTATATTACTCTGCAAAACATCAATGAGAAGGCTTAATTAAGTAACACTGACAGATAAATCCATTTCTTTCGCAGTAATCAAATCAAAGCAGGTTGACATAACACAGGAACTTAATACAGTTATTCCCTTGTAATTGGAAAAAGGCCCTTTACTTCTCATTAAAGCAATCTTCTGGGTATTGGCATAATAAGAAGGCTCAGGGCTTTAATACTGCCCTATAAAAGCCTCAAGATACAGACCCCTTAAGCAAACATGCCTGATTATCTAATTCCTTGATCACAGCGGAACATGTAGTTCCTATTGTTTAAAACTACTAATTCTTTATCTCAGTTACAGTTTAAAAAAAGTAAATCAATATGAAGTACACATGATGGAGATCTCTAAAAAACCAAACCCTAGGTAGGGGGGAAAAGGATGTATTCTTTAAACAACTCCAGTTCTTCATCTTGAAAAATGCACTCTAAGGTGAAAAGGTTTTTATGCACATATACATTTATCAACATTATTCATAACAACAACTTTGATTATATATATATTGTGACAAAGTTCCTCCTCTACCTCGGTGGGTCCTGCGCTTATTGGCGGATTCTGCTTGCCTCAGAACTCTTCCCCTCTAGTAGAATCCACAGTCCAGGTTAACTCCTCCTGTGTCTGATCAGGAGTTGGGAGGTTTGGGGGGAACCCGGGCCCGCCCTCTACTCCAGGTTCCAGCCCAGGGCCCTGTGGATTGCAGCTGTTTAGAGTGCCTCCTGGAACAACTGCACGACAGCTACAACCACCTGGGCTACTTCCCCATGGACTCCTCCCAACACCTTCTTTATCCTCACCACAGGATCTTCCAGCAGTACGCCCTCTTACTCTCAGCTCCTAGTGCCTCTTGCTCCCAGCTCCTCACATGCAACCTCCTTCCACAGCTCCTGACATGCGCCCCTCAATGACTCACTGGGAGGCTTTTAACTAGTTTCAGCCAGCCCCTGATTGGCTGCAGGTGTCTCAATTCATAGAATCATAGAATATCAGGGTTGGAAGGGACCTTAGGAGGTCATCTAGTCCAACCCCCTGCTTAAAGCAGGACCAATCCCCAATTTCTGCCCTAGATCCCTAAATGGTCCCCTCAAGGATTGAACTTACAACCCTAGGTTTGTAATTAACCTCCCTGCCTTCTGGAAAGTTCTTAATTGGCCCCAGGTGTCTTGATTAACCTGGAGCAACTGCCATAAGGTATCAGGGATTTGTTTAGCCTGGGGCTAACATACTGGTTCCTTACCACTTTCCTATAGCCCTCTGGCCTTGCCCCGTCACAATATATATATATATATACACATTTGTTTTAGAGTAAATAGTAACCTCGCAGAATATTTTTTTAGCCCTGCAGAGTGGAATAAAACTCGTGCAGATTCTGGGTGAAGGCTTCCCAGTCTTGATATGATGCCACCATGGTGTCCTATTTCCAACCCTCACCTTTGACAATGGGAAGGGGCTACAAACCCCTTGCCTATATGCAACAGTTCTCTCTGCATGCAAGGTAGAAACCTGAATGTCACAGGCACGGGTCCAGAGCTTATTTGATGGCTGGGTTATTCTCAGCATGAATCCCTGAACAGTTCCATTTACCTGTGGCCATGGTGGGGTTATATGTGGCATACAACATCAAAGTGTTCCACAGACAGATGGAAGTCTGTCCCTTGCATATTTGTCCACTGTTCTTTCTATTTTGTTTGCAGGGTTTTTTGAGTGAGATGTGGTACACTATCAACAGTCAAAGGCTAACCATTCCGTCACAAAATGGTACTCAAAACAATTATGCATTTTTCAATTTCTAGAAATGAAAAAAATTCTCAGCAATTACTATTCGGTAAGCCTACCTTAATTCACCAGTAAGTTAGTACTACAGGTATTCCAAAAAATAATTCTGTGAACTCTTAGGCCCTGATCCTGCAAAGATTTAAGCATATTACTTACATCATAAGTAATCTCATTAAAGTCAATAGAACTATTCATAGGGTGAAATCCTGGACCTACTGACTTCAGTGGGACCACGATTTCACCCAGACCATGTAAAGTTGAATATGTCTTTGCAGGATCAGGGTCTGAGGCCTAGTCTACTCAGAAAATTAAACTGACCTAACTATGTCTCTCAGGGCTGTGAAAAATTTCACATCCTGAGTGCCATAGTTAGCTCAGCCTAATCCCCAGAGTAGGCTCGCTAGGTCGACGGAAGATTTCTACTGCCTCTCGGCGAGGTGGATTATTAACTACACTATGGAAAAAACCCTTCTGTTGATGTAGGAAGTGTCTACACTACAGTGCTACAGCGACACAGCTGCAGCGCCATAGCTGTGCCTTTGTAGCAGCTGAAGTGTAGACATGGCCTGAAAGGGCAACTTAACCATGAACAATAAACAACATGGGTTTAATAAAAAACAAATAATCTTGGACAAACTTGGCCAATTTTAGTAAACACAGGGACTGCAGTGGATGTAACACAGACTTTGTACAATGTCTCAGTAAATCCAACTTGAAAATGTAGTTAAAATTAGCTTGGTTATGAGTAGGGCCATACCAAGTTCACGGTCCATTTTGCTCAATTTCACAGTCGTAGGATTTTAAAGATCGCAAATGTCATGATTTCAGCTATTTAAATCTGAAATTTCATGGTGTAGTAATTTTAGGGGTCCTGGACCAAAAAGGAGTTGTGGGGGGTCGCAAGGTTATTGTAGGGAGGGTTGCAGTACTGCTACCCTTACTTCTGCGCTGCTGCCGGCAGCGTCGCTACCTTCAGAGCTGGGCAGCTGGAGAGCGGCGGCTGCTGGCTGGGAGCCCAGCTCTGAAGGCAGAGCCACCACCAGCAGCAGCGCAGAAGTAAGGATGGCATGGTACGGTATTGCCACCCTTACTTCTGCACTGCTGCCTGCAGAGCTGGGTCCTCAGTCAGCAGCCGCCACTCTCTAGCCACCCACCTCGTAAGGCAGCAATGCAGAAGTATGGTATTGCCACCCTTACTTCTGCGCTGCTGCTGGCAGGGCGCTGCCTTCAGAGCTGGGTGCCTGGCCAACATCTGCCGCTCTCTGGCAGCCCAGGTCTGAAGGCAGCGCAGAAGTAAGGGTGGCAATACTGTGACGCCCTTAAAATAACCTTGCAACCCCCCTGCGACTCCCTCTTGGGTCAGGACCTCACTTTGAGAAACGCTGGTCTCCCCCCGTGAAATCTGTATAGTATAGGGTAAAAGCAAACAGAAGACCAGATTTCACCGGGGGAGACCAGATTTCACAGGGGGGAGACCAGATTTCACAGTCCATGACACGTTTTTCATGGCCGTGAATTTGGTAGGGCCCTAGTTATGAGCACACACATGGATTCAAAACCATAGTACTATAAACAAATAGTAATAGGAAAAGACAATGTACCAAATCTGGGGGAGCTGCCTCAGTGCTGTAGGCACAGTTTCATTTAATGTCTTCATTAATGATTTGGAAAAAAAATGCAAATTATATGATTACATTGATAGATGATACTAAGCTGGAAGGTGTTGTAAACTGTAGTGAGGACAATGAAGTAATGCTAAGGAACATAGTGTCCAATCCTGCAAGCCCTCTTTACTGGAACTTCTATTGTCTGAACTCTCTGGGAGTTCCCCAAACAGAGGGCTTGGAGTTAGAAATATGGTTAGAAAATAACAAAAGGACATTTTTCCTGGAAAAATGCAAACTACTAACTGGAGAAATAGTCCAAAAATACAGATTTTCAATGAAAGGAAGATGCTTGGAAAGCATTAACATCAAAAAAGATAGGGTCGATATGGGACAATAACTTAGATGAGTTTGCAGCATGATAGGGTTTGAAAAAAAATATCACTAGCAAGTTTGGGATCCAGAGTCATCACATCATGAACCAGGAGGTGATACTTCCTTTACATATAACACCTTAGAGATACTGCACCAAGGCTGTTGCATACAATTCTGGGCACTTTGCTCCCAGAAAAAAAAGGTCAACAAATTGGAGAAAATTCCAAGAGTAACAAGAATACACGAGAGCTGGAAAGCAAAATTGTGGATTAACTGCTTCAAGAAAGAGATAGCATGTGAATGGGATAAGAAAAACAAGAGATTAAATGACATGGTGATATGTACCCAACGATATAGCTGAGAACATAATAGTGACCAAAAAATAACACAAGTAAATAGAGAAAAAAGGGCACAGCAGATGATCTTGTCAGGTTTGGGAATGATGAATGATGACTGACATATTGCTCCTCCATACATGTACATGCTGCCTAACCATGTCACATGCAGAGCAAGCATTCAGTGAAAATGACAAGATTATGAGATTAAGATTTGCACCAAGAAAGGCTTTCTGAAAGCAACCATTGTTTTCAAAAGCACGGGCTAGAGTGTCACATTTTGAATGATGCTGTGGGAAAATAGCCATTAAGCTAACAAACTGTATTAGACTGATCTTATTTGATTGGTACGGGTGTTATTTATTAGAGTGCATGGATCACCGCCCCAACCTTTCTGTGTAAAAACAGATCAAATTCAAAATCTCACACATCAGTCACCTAACCTTATGTCATACCTTCTGCATTAGGAAAGGTGTGCCATGACTCTGTGCCAGGATGACTACAAACCTCAGCTTTCATCCAGCCTTCCCACAATAACTCTCCCGCTCCACCACCACCACTACCGTCACAGAAATTAAATAAATTATTTACAGTCCTGGCTGACTGGAGTGAAGAAAAACAGAGAAAGAGACACACAGAGAAATACACCTAATTCTGTACACTTTAAAATGCTGAGAGGGGCTAGATAGATTCAGAAACAGATACATTCAACTTTCCTGCCACAAGATAAGCCTTGCAGCTATTCCAAGATAGAAGCTGAAATCACAGCTCTTTTTAAGTCAGTGAAAGTTTCACCATTGACTTCAGAAGGGCCAGGATTTCACCCAAAGTTCTTTATGTTTGTTTTAGATACAGTGTAAAGAAGGGGAAGAATAATGTGGAATATAGAGACGACCAGCATGCTAGGAAATCATCACTATAAGATTAGTTGTCACCGAAAGTATGTAGTAATACAGAGATTAATTAAGCATCCAGTATTTAAAAATCTGTTTCTGAAAAATCTCCACTCTCTCAATTTCAGAAAGAAACAAATGCTTAACTGTGCGTTTTCTTAATTTTCCCCTGAACAGTTGCCAACCAATACTTTAAAAAAAATACTAAATACAGTGCTGAATAAACTGAAATTCTGGACAAAATAACTCAAGAGGAAGTAAAGTTGTGTATATATATATATGTGTGTGCAAAGTATTATTTATTATTACTATTATGCATAATATTTGGGTTCCAGATATTATCTAAGTAGAATAACAAAATGCTATGGCAGAGCAGCATACATACTGGAATACAACAATCTTCTAACGTATATCTACTCTTAATAATTAATTATATATATTTTGGTGCTGAGTTTTCTGCTTTGAAATTCACCTGGAAAGTATATGGAGAGATGCCTATCTCATAGAACTGGAAGGACCTGGAAAGGTCATTGAATCCAGTCCCCTGCCTTCACTAGCAGGACCAAGGACTGTCCCCTGACAGATTTTTTTTGCCCCCCGATCCCTAAATAGCTCCCTCAAGGATTCAACTCACAACCCTGGGTTTAGGAAGCCAGTGCTCAAACCACTGAGCTATCCCTCCTCCCGAAGTAAACAGATAGGTGAAGTTCCAGAAGATCAAATGTAGGTAAAGTTCTGGATGATCAGCTGCTGAGCACAACAGTTAATGTCAAAATATTAAACAAGCTAGTTTTCCAAACAAAACACAAAATGACATCGTCAAAATTAATATATATGTTTATTCCCTGAGAGGAGGATACACAGTATTTGTATTGGAAATACATGCATTCCAAACCACTGGAACAAACTATCAAGAGAAGTGGTGGATTCTCCATTCCTTGATGTCTTCAAATCAAGACTGAATTCCTTTCTGGAAGAAATGCTTTAGTCAAACACATGTTATGCTTCAGTCAGAAACAAGTTACTGGGCTCAGTACATGGGTAACTGTGTGAAGTTTAATGGCCTGTGTTATCCATGAGCTCAGACTAGATGATTTAACGGTCCCTTAAACTCTATGAATTTATGGATCTTAATGCGCACTGACATACACCTATCCCATATCTGCCTCGTTCCTGTGGTATAATCATAAGGGTGGATTGCGGAGAAGGGTGACAAGATGATCTTTCTCACAAAGGTAATTGCTACCAGGGGCTCAATCTTTAAGGAAGACCTAATGATGTTCAAGCCTTGGTTTCTGCAATGAAAGGATTGCTAGGAGGGATCCAGGTCTCTTTGATATGGGACACCTACGGTCAGGAGGGAAAGCTGGGGTAAGATCTACAGTCACAATTCTGCCCATGAAATTGGGTCCTGCCAGGAAACTAGATGCTTGACAAACCATGCATTTCCAAACTGTTTGAGTTCGTTCAGCTGAATCAACTGGACCATGGGTTTTTTATTATTATTATTTGAATCATTCTTTTCAATGGATGTTCACTTTCTGATTGGACGTTCATCAAGATTCCCAGCTGGGTAATCCCAGGTGTGAGAGTGAGTGAGCTTTGTTCCACCTGAAAGACGTCAAAAGAGGGCAAGTCCTGTGTACCGGTCCCTTGGTCCCAGAAGAGCCATACCTCCATGTGCAATGCCACCAAGACACTTTCCCTGCAGAGGGCTGCCACTGTTATCATCATCATGTGAAGGCCTTAGGGACAGCTGCCAGCCCCAAAGGCGAGAGCCATGAACTGGAAATGCAGTAGGCCTACACTAGAATTCACCTTAGTAGAAATTATGTCTGGAGGTAAAAGTTGTTTATGTATGCATCCTGAAGGAGATTTAACACAAGAAAATCTCCTGGCTTTCAGGAGAGTTTCTATTCTGATTCTTTAACCATTCCCAATTATTTTAGATCCAGAACTACTCTTTTGCTTCAATTCCAACTCACCCACTTTTGCCACCATTACGTCATGCAGATAGGATTTCAAAGAAACAGTTTGATCAAGGAATGGCACCGCAGAGTTAGTTTCCCATGAAAATGTGATTGTTTTGAGAAAATCTTCTCTTTTCAGGTGACTGGGGCGAGAAAATAGGGAGTATCCTAAGAGCAGCAAGTTCACTGTACTCACAAACATACCCTTCTTAATAGAACTTGGAAGAAATTTGATTTGACACAACACTTTTCTAAAGAGGAAAGTCGGAAGGGGCCCCCAATCAGATGGAGTTGGGGAACAAGTTTCTGGTTCAGACTCCTATTTCAGTTACAGAAGTATAAAACCAGACTAACTCTATTACACTTTACTGAAGATTTTACACCTGTGTAATTGTGAAGAGTATGTAGACCTCCACATTTTCTGTGGAGATGAAGAGACTGTACCCTTTCCTGGCAGCACTTTAAATCTTCTTAGGAGGTGGTTATGTGAGGGAATGGAATGTCTAGCCTGTAGGCTAAGGAACCTTTATAAACCATAGTACCACCTCAGGGTTTCATGCTTCTAATCTTCTAGATCATCTGATGGTGAGGATCTAAGATTTTCCTCTTTTTCCTCCTCTTCTTCAAGATCAGTTTCTCTGTCTCCTTAATTGAGCAGTTGGCCAATGACCTGATTGTTGATCCGCCTTGGTCCAGCAGCTGGCTCACTTGGAGTGGGTGGTAAAATCCTCTGTGGGAAAGATGCTCATGATGGAGGAGGAGCCTGTAATGGAGGCCTGACAATGCCACTCTAAACAGTGAAGCTGTTGTCATTGTTGTCCCTAGAACAGATGTTCTTGAACCATCACAGCATAAAAAAAGGCTTCAGATCAAAGAAAATATGTAATGGGGATGGAAGGGGATCACATCTGAAGGGCTGGAAAAGAAAAGGTGACAGTACAAAAAGAGTGCACAGGAACTGCCCGAAGTATAATTAAATGAGCTAAAGACAAAAGGAACAACAACTGAGGAGGACAGGAAGGGCAGCCCACATTCCCTAGGAGTGTTCAATGGATTGGGTGTTACAGTACCTGCATAGGCAACAGAGAGGAAGAACAAAACCATGCAGCTCACGCTGGCAGCAGCAGAGAAAAAGAATGATTTGTTTAAAAAATAAACTAGATTCCGTTTTCTACTACGTTAGCTCAAAAAGCTTATTGCTTTTCTGCTCTTGGAAACATACCACCAGGTGTTCCTTCAGTGAGTTTAAACCACTCTTGGGAAGGTGAGTTAGTGATATTAGTCAGCTGTTGAGTGGCTTTGAATACGGAGCTCTTTCTCAGAAGTTAAGCACAAAAAAGTTTCTAATGAAAATCGGGTGGACTGCATAGATCAGCTAGGGTATATATTTTCCTTATTACATTAACATACGATACTGCACAGTAAAATTTTGAATATTATAGGAAAGTACAGTCTGTTTATTAAAAATTTTACTGATTTTTTTTTAGGTTGGGGCAAATGTCTGAACTTACACAATAGGGACTAATAAGTACTGCTAAGTGCTTAGAATCAGTCGGTAATGTACAGTACTTATTTCCTCATATAAGTCTGCCAATATATTTTTATTCTGATCAGTTAAACCCTCTAGTAATCCAGCCCTCAGTTTCTTCTCAGAAGAGACTGTCAAATATGCTGAAGTGTGCTGACATGATCTAACATCCACAAAAGACTAGATGGAAACTAAAAAACATCTTGCTCATGGCCAAATTCACATTTGATCTTTGCCTTCAGAGGGAAAATATTAGCACATCAACCATGGAACATAATTAAAGAAAAGGGGTTTAAATTGGAAATGTATTTAAATGAAGGAACGGAAACAGAGATTACTTTAGATACATAAAAATGACAGAGGAAGAAAGCAAAAGATTATTTTTGCATATAGGACATACTAATGTTTGAATACAGCCTAGTCCCTGCTATTCTTTCTTATTGTAGGAGTTATGAATATGTCAAAAAATGAAAAGGGTGGGGAAAAATACCAGAATGTAAATATAATTATTTATCACCGTCTTAGACTAGTTGAGGATAAAGACAACATGGTCATGTGGTCACTTGGGAAGTCAATGCATGTCCAAGGAGTCAAGAACAGAGAGGTGGAAAGAAGTTAACATTGTGGAGGGCCATGAAAACAAGAACAAGGAACTTTAATATGATTCGAGAGACAACAGGGAGCCTGTGAAAGGATTTTAAGAGCAATTGAATATAGGTGCAGCATGAGGTGAAGCAAAGCATTTTGATTCACTGGCAGTTTGAGGTAGTGAGGTGTATATCAGGAATGTCAGAGAATAAGGGTATGTCTATACTACCCGCTGGATCAGCAGGTAGCGATCGATCCAGTGGGGGTCGATTTATTGCATCTAGTCTAGACATGATAAATGGACCCCCGAGCGCTCTCCCGTTGACTCCTGTACTCCACTGCCACGAGAGGCACAGGCGGAGTTGACGGGGGAGCGGCAGCAGTCGACTCACCGCAGTCAAGACCCTGCGGTGAATAGATCTAAGTACGTCGACTTCAGCTACGTTATTCATGTAGCTGAAGTTGCGTAACTTAGATCAATCCCCCCCCCTAGTGTAGACCGAGGCTAAGTTAATTCAGGCTTGGACAAGAGTTTTTGTGGTGAGGAAGGAAAGGAACTGATGGATTTTAAATATATATACAAATGCAACATGCAGCAATTCACATATAATTATCCTTTATGTTGCAGCAAATAGATTAAGAACAGATTTGAAGTGGCAAAATTCTACTACTTACTTGATAAACAATTTACTACTGGTTTGCTCAGGGGATTAGGTACAAAGCTTTCCTTTTTTTCAAAGAAGTAGAACCAGCTGCCAGATATATACAATACACTTCAATAGCGTCTGTTAAAGCCACAAATAATTGGAAATTTCATTTGAATCAGATGGGCAATTTATTTTATGCCTGAATTTGCAAAGTCTGTACAAATATCCATGGACAGTTTGGGTCCTCACTTAACAGCATTTCCTGTAAAACTTCAACAGTGTAAACAAACAAAACTGTTCTCAAAATTAATATTCATAAAAAAGAACTAGATTGTCCTGCCTTCAGATGAGCTTATAAAACTTCACATGCTTATTCTAATTGAGTTACATAAGCTATTTTCTACTATACATATGATGTAGGCTTCCCACATTATGGACAGTTGACTTTCACATATCCTTTACATTTACGATTACAGAAATCCAGGTATAAATCTGTTTTTTAGCAAATATGCTGACACTAGGGAAAAAATGGTAAAAGAGAAATTATATACTTATATTCTTTAAAATTTGCTGATACAATTTTTTCCCCATCAGGTTAGTGGGGGTGTGCGTTGTTATTGGTCTGGCTGGGTTTCTGGAGTAAAATGTCTTTTTTTTCTTCTTGATCTTCATTTTAATCTGATGGTAGGAGGAACAGGGGGCGAGGTTATTGGCTAGAATCAGACTTTACTATTGTCCACTTTTCTGTCAAACACTGTTATTCAGATGCCATTTTTGTCTATTATTTCCTTGATATAGGGTTTTTTACATAAATATATTTAAAATACTTTAAAAAACAAGAAAGATTTTTGATCTATAACGTATTACTTTACAATACTTAATTCTTTGATTAACCCAATAAACTAACAGCACTCCAAAGCCATTACTGTTTATCAGATGAATTCAGATGATGTACATGCATTCTAGAATCACATGCTAAAAATGTTTTAAGGATAGCAGATTTTTTTTTAAGATAATTCATTTTAGTCTTTGGTGATGAATGTCCCAATAGTAAATAAGGGGACACTTCAGATCCAAAGTACACTTCACTTCTAAATCCAAAGGAAGTGGAGGAAGCTTCACATCTGAGGGGACCAAGCACATAAGAATATACTGTAGGAAACACACATGGACTTTCCAAGAGGGTAGATTGTATAATCTCTCTCTTTTCCCTCTCTGACTCTGTGAATTTTTTTTTCTTTCTCTCCTGATGTACAAAGCTCCTGTGGATCACCAGCTTCCAATCTATAGGACGCCACTCTATCAAGCAGCCTACTGGTGACATCACCACTGCATATATTTGTCACTGGGATCATTCCTCCCCCTTCTACTCTGCTGGAACTGCCTAATATACTTATTAAAATCAATTCTTTTCCCTACGAGTAGAGTAATATGCTAGGTAGGTTCTACTGTTGTTTTGTGATATCTGAGAAGTGTTGGTGGCATGAGGGGCCAAATTTTACTTCCTCATTTTAATGTTCGCTCTGTTCCTTCTTTGAGGGAATTCTGGATTAAGCTACTGAATAAAGTTATAATATTTCCTGCCTTCTCTTGTGTGATCTAAATACTAGAGCTTTATAATGGAAATATGAGCATTAGAACATGCCAAGTTATTGTAATATGCAGGCATGCACTAAATCAGGTTACAAACAATAACAACAAATTCATCTTCTGAGCAAAGAAAAACATTATGATCAACATTTTCAAACTTGGGCAAGTAAATTCATATTTGGTCACCTATACAAAAATGGCCAAACTTTTAAAGATGCTGAACACCCGCAAGTTCCATTGGTCAAATGTATTACTAAAGATCAGGTCACTGGTCATTATCTAGAAACCTTTATCTAGTATTATCTAGAATCAGTCACAAAAGCCTATTCCAAAATAACTATCACCTACAGTAGACAAAATGAAACATTTTTGCAACGACCCAGTTCCAGCAAAGTGAAGCAAAGCAGCCTCCATCTGAGTCAATCAGAGAGCACTCAGAGCAGGTGGTCTGATCATTATTTCAGTTAAGTGTGCCAACTTTTTGCCAACACAGCAGTTATACCATGATATTTGGTTTAGCAGGCCATGAAATATTAGGAAAAACTGTACTCAAGTAATTAAAGCTAGATAATTAATTCCTAAGATCAGGATTTTTCATTTTCTTAAAATTAGTTACCGGCACAATAGTTCCAATATCCTTTTGACATAGAAAGATGTACATAAGCACATAGTTGGACCAACACATGTACTTTTAGAAAAATCTCTGCAGTGTTCCTTTGAAACTATTTTATTCTTTCAGAATTAGAATAAAATGTTAATATACTACCTGGTATATTACTTATTCAGGATCAGGTTAACATTCAAAGAACCAAGCTAAAGATTCTGGTTTGCCGGCTGGGGAGAACTCTACAAAGGGTAACCACATTTTTAAATACCTATCCTCTTTTTGGCGCTTCTCTTGTGCAGCTTCTTGGTGTGAAAGTTCTTCCATTACAAGGACGGTCCATATTTCAGTATATCACAATTCCATAGGAAGAGGAAATACACATTTCCAATAATGTGCAATACAAAGTCTAGCTGCTAACAATAAAAAGGAAATTAATTTGCCATTCTATTTAAAATGTAGATCCTTTACTGGAGCAGTAAGTAAGCAGGTCAGGAAGTCAGCATTTTGTCATAAGATTAATCTCTTTAATATTTTCCTCCCAAAACCATCTAATCCTGGACACAACCACCATATGTGCAAGTATGTCCCATTTTCCCCACAAACCCTCCAAGAGAGTGCCTCCCTCGTAGCAAAAATTTGATGGATCTTAACAGGAGTCAAATACCATCTATACAGTACTTTATTTTAAAAATATTCTTTATGAGCTATGCAAATTGCAGATGTGTAAGAAATCAGAGATGGGAGAGATCTATGAAATCATTTTGTCCTATCCCTGTAGATCAATGCAGTGTATTCTGAAGTGCTTTGTCCAGACTAGTTTTGACTGACTCAACGTTTAAATATTGGATTTAATTTACCTTTTAATTAACAAAAATAATCGAGGACGTAGTTTGATTTACAATGGGAAAAAATCTCAAATTGCTAAAATAAGCTGAATAATCATACGGAATAGCATTTATTAATTTGCTACACAGTTACGCCACATTAGTAATCTCATTAAACATTGGCAGCAGTGCTGCAATATATCACTACAATCCAGGGAGAGCACTAGGGTTCCCATAAGGCAGGGAAAAGGAACAACCAGGTTAATGCTCTTGTTCACATACATTATGTAGATTATTTCATAGAATAAGTCAGTACAATAATTTATAGCACCAAGCTGACAATGCCAGGCTAAGCACAGTATAAATATTCTCGTAAAAACTATATGCCAGGATTTCAAAATAACAGGTGCCTAAAGTTAGGTTCCAAAATCCTAATTTAGACACTTAAATAAGTGGCCTGATATTTAAAAGTGCTGAGCACCTAGCCGCTCTCACTGAAATCAATGATTTTCAAAAGTGGTGGGTGCTCACCACTTTTTGAAAATCAGGCCGCAAGTTTAGGTGCTGAAATACGGCATTAAAAGCCTAATTCGTTAATGATTCATGATCTCCAGAAACTTATAAAGTAGAACATGATTTTCATAGGTGCAGAGAACCCTCATTCCTTATTGATTTTAAAAGGGTGCTGCACACTTCTGAGAAATGAAGCTCTTTGTGTCTTAAAAGGATGGGTTGAAAAATTTGACATGTAAGATTTCAGCATGGGACTACTTTATGGAAATCTTAAATGAACTTAGACCCCTGATCCTGCAATCAGACTGCATAGGCAGCTTGATACTCCTGTGGGGAGATCCAAATGAAGGATTAAGATTTATATTGTCTATTTTTGAGTTATAAAGATGCTAAAGGAATAAAGAAGTCAAGGTTTTTAAGATTTGTTTTCACTCACAGAACCCAGTTGTGCCTTGTCCCTAAACAACCATTTTCCTGGTTATTGCCCTTTCAGATTGACTAGTGACTTTTGACACTTTGAGGTTGGAAAAGTAAATACTAGGCAATTAAAAATTAAGAAAAACAACTCATGGGCTAAATTCTTCTCTCAGTTACATCTGTGAACCCTCAGAGCAAAATTTGGCTCTATTATGTTTTGCCAAAAGCTAGACAAAAATACATTCCTCTGACGTGCTTCTTTAATATATACCCTACTACACTGTGATTTAATAGCACAGGGGTTAAATTATGAGTTTGAGGCAGGGTGGAAATAGCGAGGAGTGAGAAAGTGTTGGTGAGTGGAAGCCAGTGCAGTGAAACCAATTTGTATGATCAGTGGAATAGTCAGTCGTAAAGCTCGGAGCTTTTACTATCCAGCACTGTAAAACCTTAGGAGCATCACCCCATTGCAAGACAATACTCCAGTGCCAAAAAGTTGGAGGCTTCTGGGCCATGTCTCACTGCTGACACTTACGGGAATGTAGTCAGATGAAAGGCGTTGTCACCAAGAAATTTCATTGCTACACTGATTCCTGGCTGTGTTTTCAGCCCCTTGGGGCTATTAGCAACTGGCATAATGCAGAACTGCAGTAGGATGCAGTGAATTCTATGATGAACTTTATGGCATCTTTACATGCAAACCCACTGAAACTGCATTCTGGGTGAATTAGCTAGATCCTATGATCTTGCCCTCTGTTTCTTTGATCTCCTGCTAACCCAGTCCTGTGGCTCCCCATTCCAGTATGAATCATTACGTTTGCTATGCACCCCAAGTTGTTGAGGGTTTTTTTTTTATAAATCAAACCAAGTGAAATATTATAAATGATTGAAAACCCAGTTTTAAACGCTTCTCTCCCATAGACAGAGAATGACTGGCAATAAAGTAGTTCAAACTGATTTTTTTCCTCAATATTATGTCTGAATGTAAGTCTGAATTGAATTTCTGTATAAACTTCAATACTACACCCTTATCTAAAACAGATTTTTTTTACAGACCACATTAGCAGCTGGGTTGTGTACTTCTTTGGTCAGTACATGACTGGTTAATTCCCAATATTTATGTTTCTTGGAAACAGAAAGATTAGTGAGGAATGTGTAACTGGAAAAAGTTGAGGTAAAAAAAAGCAAAAACCACCAGACCGGCTCATTCTCCAACTGACTGCTGCAAGAGTCACAAAGTGTAGCTTTGCAGCTAATAAAAGATATCTTGAATGCATACTGTGGAAGTCTGATGAAAGGGAAGTCAAATGAAAACAGTAGAAAAATAACTAATGAGAATAAAGGACCTTTCTGTAAAACTCAGTCTTTTGAGATTGGCACTATGGTTTAAGTCTACTTAGGAATGGTTTCAGCCTTACTAAAATTACATTATAACTAGCCCTGAAATATTTGCAATTAAAGAGTATCCTAACACCACTTAGCAAACACCAAACTCACTCTCAGTCAATGTACCAGGACACTAGAATCAGAAGACAACCTTTAGATTACTGGCCAAAGAAGTGGAAAGTTCCAGAAATATTAAGGGAGGAAGGCATTGTTCAGATGCCCCAGAGAAGATTAATAGGAATCTAGGCTGCTATGAAAGGGTATTATAAGCAAGGCAAGGGAATTTATTTAATTATTAAACAAGGCCACATTGAGCTTTTGCCTAAAGTAACTCCATCCAATTTGGGGCAATCTATCTGGGTAGAGATTCAAATATCAGAGGACCAGTGAGGAGCTCCAAAAGTGCTTAAAGATTTGGCAGCGTGTCTTTGCTGAGAGATTAAACAGGTTGATATCTAAGAAGGGAGCATAAAAATTTGGGTATCTATTCAAATAGCAGTAATAGAAAACTGTTTCCCCTCTTCCACCCAAAAGCTTAAATAAAGGCTGGGATTTTAAAAGAGATGAAAGGATGTAGACACCCAACTCCCCTTGGTGCAATGGGACAAATGCCTGACTCCCTTAGGCTCCTTTGGAGGCTAATCAACAAATCAGCATTTTGAATTTTCAGAATCAATTTGACTAAATTCAAATGGAGAAAAAGAACAATTACTTGGGCATAATTGGATCTTGCATGATTTATGGTGTTAGATACCATGGAGATTCTTGTTCTTGTGCACAAAGGTAAACTGCTCATCAAAAATCAATAAAAAAATATTTAAAGTTCTGCATACGATTAATGCCCATAAAATCCATTAAAGGACTTAGGTTCCTACGGAGGGACTTTGGCATCTAAATCCAAAAGTTAGATCCTCAACACCTCTGCTAAAGCTGTCACCTAACCTTGAAGGCATCTAAAATCCCTTGGCATGTAGATTTTCACTGTAAAAGCTTCCTAGGCAACTTAGTTTCTTCCTGTGGGATGCGTACAACACCTCAGTGTAGGCACCAAGACACCTATCTCACACCTAAGCACCAGCACGCTCCTCAAACCAGGGGAAAATAGGTATTTCCCCTCCTCTTCCCCATCTCACCTGTGCGGCTTGATCCAATAGCAGTTCTCAAAGCATACCTAACCCCACTCAAAACAGCTGAAGGTGGGGGAAGAAAGGGAAAGGATAAGGATGCTGTAACCTTTGGCTCAGTAGTTAGGGAATACATATTGGAGACCCCAGTTCAATTCCTCCCTCTGCCCAGTGAGTAGAAGGAATTTAAATAGGGGTTTTCCACCTCAATTTTTTAATTGTTTATACATAATTGAATAGCTTCAACAGGAGCAGTTGAGAGCACCCACTGTCAGAATAGCCCATAGTCCACTGGTGCGAGCACACACCTAAGAAATGGGAAACCTAAGTTCAAATCTTCACATTCTCTTCTCTGGACAGAGGTGGGAATTGAAAGTGGGGGAGGGTCTCCCACATTGCAGGTGAGTACCTTAACCACTGGGCTGAAGATTATAAGGGAAATTTCTCTGTGGCCACTGTGTGGAGTTAGGTGTGAAATAGTTTCACTTTTATTGAGAAATAGTTCGGGCACCTGATGCCAGGAGAGGCTTCCTGGCTGTGGATCCCAAGCAGAGATAGGTGCCTAGTTAGAGGATGGAGCTTAGGATACATCCCTCTCATCAATATCTGCTACTGGCTACCTTACGTGGCTTCCCACCTTGCATGCTGGCTTTTGTGGATGCCATTTTCAGGTGCCTATCTTTCCCTATGTACAGGGAGCCAGGGCTTGCTGATCCCACTAAGAGTTAGCCATTGAAAAACATTTGTGGGTTTAGGCCTAAGCGCTTTGTTGAATTGGGACCCAAATCTGGGTCTTCCAGGAATTTCCCACCTTGGGCATAACTGCAGTTACCTCAGGAGTTCTGTGCCTGCCTCTGGGGTACTGAACAGGAATCATCCATTAGGTTTAGGTAGGTGTATCCCAAGCTCTCAATATCCTGTGTTTATAGGAGAAACAGCCATGGACTGTCCAAGCCGCTTCCTGTCTTTCTCTACTCTGCTTCTGTGTTTACATCTACAAACCTAATGCACTGTACTGTGTACTTTAACACAAGTAAAATACAGGAGAAGTGGTGAATGGAAATGGAACCCCTCCACACTGCTATGAGCCTTTAAATACACAGAAGTAAATGAAAATAAATTTCTGACATTCAATACAGCCAGCTGTGTTTAAAGCTGCCAAATAAAGAATTGAAATTCAAGTGTTGTATAAATGTGCCAAAATACAATGTGCCCAAATTCACCCCTTCCCTGTGGTTTGGCAGTCTGTGTAACTTTATAAGACTAGCAAAAACATAAATCTTCATCTAAGCTTTCTCCTCAAACTTGAATAATCTCAAGATTGCCTGCAGGACTTCTGTTTCCTTTTGCCTCTGAGGGAGATATTCTACCCCTTTTATATATCTAGATTGGTGCTTGTTGAATGCACCTTATCTAACATCAGAGAGATGCAGCAAAAATACCTCTGTATTTCTAGAGAGACAAGGTGGGGGAGGCAATATCTTTTATTGGAACCAACTGTTGATGAGAGAGACAAGCTTTGGAGCTCCAGAGAGCTCTTCTTCAGCCCAGATCTCATATCCAACATGGCTATAACAACTCCATATTTCTATGCAGGGTTCAAACACTTTACACCAAAATGACTAAATAAAAGCACTGCCTTCTCCATGCAAGGTCCTAGAATCTGCTATCCTGTTTTATTAGCATATTCAAATATAATGGGTTAGAATAGATCCTCTGCTGCACCAAGCAAAGCTTTCTTTCTAAAAGATATGCATTGGTTCAACCTAAAGTTATGGGTTTGATGAAGGAATTACTGCATAAAATTCCATATTATGCAGGACATATTCAGTCTTGCTGAATTCAAATGGTCACAATTAATGAATCAGGCCCTAAATATCATGATATTGGCTTAAAAATCACGAGTTTAAAAACCTATTCTTTTTGTTTGCCTTCTCTTCTTGGAGTCTTGGGGAGGGGCATTCAGATCATGTTTTCATGCTTTTCTCTGCAAATATGAGGGTTAAACAGTAACTTTTTTTTTCTTCAAAATTGAAAGATGAGATTCTCACATAATCATATCACTTGTCTCCAAGAGTTAGGGCTTCAAGTAAAACATCAGATATAGTGAGACATGATAAAATTGCAAGAGTTGGAAACACTGCAGAATGGTCTTTTCTGGCCTTAAAATCTATCATTCTCTTGTGTGTCTTTAGGCCCAGATCCTGCAAACACTTATGTACACAAGTAACTTAACATACAAGAATTCAGTGACACTGCTTGTGTCTGTAAAACTACTCATTGTGAGTTGTTTGGAGCAGGAATCATGTATTTTCTCTATAAACAAACATTCTGTGTACTAAATACACTAAAGATAATAAATATTTGAAAAATTAACAAATGTATGCTTAAGATTAAGACTCTTAAAAGGTTTTCCACAATATGAAAGTCCCTGTTTAAGTACATTTCTACAACACTACGTCATCCCTAGGTTTATTCAGCTTAAACCACGAGTACTACTTTCAGTTACCAGCATGTGTCCCAATTTAACATTTATTTTATAAATAAAAAAGAAAATGGGTTTGAACAAGATGTATTTATATAATTACCATATTTAACAGGCAATTACGTGTCTTCTTTACAAGAATAGATAAATAATATATGCACATACATTTATCAACTGTGCATGTACCAGAGAATAAAAAAGAAATAATAAAGAGTAAAGCATTATATGTTTCATGCAGTTTTCATTGTTTAATATTTGCACAAGGGAAAGCAATATTTGTCTTCAATGAGGCTACAAATTACTTGCAACACATTTTGACTTGGGCATAACAGAGCAGAAATAAATGCATTATTCTTATCCCAAGCTATGTACAATGTGCCTATTGCACCAGTGGGGTTTGTTCCAGCCATTACAAAAGAGGAAAACAAAAGGCGAATGGGAACTTTTAAACAGAACATTGTTACTGCATCATCATCATTGAAAGTAACTTGCTGCCATGCAGCAGGTCTTCCTCGAGGCATCCAAAAAATGAGTACAACATGCTTGCAACACCTAAACCAGGGAACAGTATAAACAGGTTATGATGACAACTAAATCAGATGTGTAACACTTTAAGTGTCCATTAACTAATTCTACACTGTAATGGAATAGCAAAAAAAGAAGAAGAAGAAGAAGAAGCATGTCATCCACATGAATACCAAATTAATTCATTATGATCAGTGCTACTACAATGAACACCAAATTAATTCATCACTGCGGAACACACAAAGCACTACCCACTTGTTATACCTACTGACGAAAAATAATAGGATGATTATTCTCCACCAATATGATGTACATGGTCATAGGCACTGCCGGCTTACTCATTCACAGAGAGAAGTCTACCCTTATACATAACCTTCATCCATTTGTGTCTGTTACATCTGTAGGGATTTTTTGAGTCTGGGGGGGAGATGGGATTACTACTGGTTATTTATTAATCCTGGTCAACGTAAGTCAGCTAAGAAATTGGCACATCGCAACATGCACTAGTTTGTCTAATATAAATGTAACTGATTGCATGGATTCCGTTTTTTTCCCCCATTCATGCGGAACTTGTATCATTTCATGAACTAGTTCAAATCTTTTTCCAAGTCATTCCGTTCTTTTCTTTTAGGATGACAAAGAATATCAAATACAATTCCAAGAATTCCTCTTCCTTGAAACCTTTGTTCTATGTTCCCTTTCTGTATGTGTCACAGCTGTTAACACAGCCCATCTTCTTCACTGGGTTCTAAAAAATTTGTGATTTGATTAACCCCTTCGGGATGATGTGGGTCAGCTCTAGATAATATTCCCTCGCCAAGCTTCAGAACCCGTTTGTCAGTGGTACGAGATTTCCACTCCTCCAGGAACAGTTAAAGCCTGCCTGCAGTCCTGGTAGAATTTGTTAGTGATAGTGTAGATAATGAGGGCATTAGATTTTGAATCGAAGGATCATTGAATGATGGTATCTTGATGCGTTCCTCATTTTCTACCTCTGGGCCAGTATCTGTTGCATCTGGTATTCTTTGTCTCTGACCATATGCTTATAAGGAAGTTCTAGGACTGTAGAACCCTTTCTTGTGCCTCCTTTGCTGTTTCTGAGAAGGCAGTAATTTTGCCATGGAACTGGCTTCCTCAAAAACTTTTCACCAGTAAACTGGGAGGATAGGAGCTTTGGGGGATTCCAGACCATCTTTTTTGAGGTTTTGAGGCAGTGTTTGCCCAAGTTAAGTGAAACCGCTTCCAGTGCCTCAGATTCCTGAGAACTTTATGGAAAGCGGATGCTTTGACAATAAATGAGGATGGAGGGGAAATTTTTCAAAGCATCATTGGAAATCCTTTGCATCTTTGGATTATATTTCTAAATCATCTTTCAATGGCCGTAGAGGAGGTGGTTGAGAATGAAGCCTGCCAAGAGATCGCAGATGTTTGAAAGTTGTTTCTTAGTGAGCCCTCTCTATACCCTATGGTCTTTCAGGAAGAAATCCTCCTGAAATAAGAACATAAGAACATAAGAATGGCCGTACTGGGTCAGACCAAAGGTCCATCCAACCCAGTATCCTGTCCACTGACAGTGGCCAATGCCAGGTGCCCCGGAGTGAGTGGACCTAACAGGTAATGATCAAGTGATCTCTCTCCTGCCATCTATCACCCCCCTCTGACAAACAGAGGCTAAGGACACCATTCCTTACCCATCCTGGTTAATAGCCATTTATGGACTTTATCTCCATGAATTTATCCAGTTCTCTTTGATTACAGTATCCTTTGCAAATGATGCTACAGCAGCCACTATTGTAGAGGACTGGACCTCAAATATCTTACTCCTCTGCATCACATAAAAGCATAATGCCTATTTAACCAATATACTCTTGGGTATGTGATCCCACTCCCATAAAATGTTTTGTTTTCCTGTGATTTTTCCTTGACAAAGAACAAGCTAATGGGATGAAAAACAACCAGAGCCAGTTCACCCACTGCTTTTGGATGCCATTTTCTCCTAGTTATCCCTCCATCTCTGTTAAATATTGAATTTGTCTTTAGAAGGGGTTCTTCCAGCAGAATATGGGGCAATTCAGCCCTCCTCCCCCTCTCAACTCCCAATACCTTCCCTTCACAGCACTCTGCTAACCTGGAGAACAGAAATCAAGATGTCACTTCCAAACCAAACCTGGATGTCTTTAACAGTAGCACTGCCAGCTAATGCTCATCTTGCAGAAATTTATTTAAAAACAAGAGCATTTATGTCCTTTTGAAGATCCAGAGTATTTTCAGATGCGCTGATAACAAGCAGACGTTCATTGACAAAATCAGTGCAACGGAACTGTGCACTTGTTCATTTCAGCACATCCTGTTTACAGCCCTTGTGCTACTTACTAAGTCATCCAACTGTGACAATTGTTGTCCTTCTGAATATGTTAATTGTGATTTTTTTAGAACTACAGAAACATGTTTACAGATACCAGCAGACTTTCACCAACAATAAAACTGGTAAGAAGTAAATATGGGACAATCATCCAAAAACATCCAGCGATCCTTCAACACATCCTGGTGTGTGGTGGCATTTGGGACACCATTTCCATTTAAAACATATGTTAGAGATAGCTTTAAAGCGCAAATGAAATGAGGTGGTACTCTCCCATATGCTATTGGATTCACTACATTTCAAAGACTTCTTACACTACAGTGTCACAGTAAAACTGTTTGTGCCCATACTAGATAACTCCTGCTCATCCCCATCAGTAGTTAGGAACCCCTAAATACCAATGAAAGGTACATGTATTAAAGGACCGAGGTAAAACCTGTAGCAGTGTTACAGCATGAGCAAAACTATAACCTACCACCACCCATTTTTTTTATCAATGTAGAGATGAACTATGCAGGAGAGGAAGAGGGCACACACAATTCCAGTACTTGTGCACCTAGAATACAAATGCCAGGGGACTCCAGCACCCATAGTAATATTAAAAACTCTATAGCGGGCAGGACAAGGCGGGCCCAGTGCTGTTCCCCCAGCTAGGTCACCATTAGGAGTAGTACACAATGCACTCTATATGTGGGTGTACCAGGCCTATCCCCAGTACTCCCGAACATAATGCACTTAGGCACAATCACTTCAGGAACTATTGCTGTGAGTTGTCAAGGCCTCCTTTACAACCCTATCCCTAATGTGGGCAGTTGCTTAAAGTCACAGTCTAGCCCCCGGTGTTTGTTTAAGTGCTTTATATTAAGAAAGCACAACACAGAGTCAAATTTCCAGTGGGACTCCTTAAATGTGCCTGCCATATTTTAGGGAATCTCCATTTGTGCATATGAGCAAGCAAGGCAGGTAGGAGTACGGGACAAAGATGCAATGTATCTTGACATTACATATTTATTTTTGACAATAATAAATGGCAGATGCATGGATCCCAAAACATATCATAACCCACCAAGTTCATAGGAAACTGCAAACGGAGGTAAAAAATGATCAATACAATCAAAAAGAGATAGATCACTTGCAATCCATAGGGAGACCAATTATGAAATCCTGCACCCATTGAAATCAATGGGATTTTTTGCCATTGACTTCAGTGGAGCCAAGATTTCACCCCAAAAATGTTCAAATATCTAACAAGTGAGACTCTGTACCCAAATCACTATTTCTAAAATGTCTGCAGTTTTTGTGTGTCCCTATATGAAGCAATTTTCATGAGGCAAATAAACTTAAACCAACTCTTTGTGCAATATGTAAGAGGGAAAAATATGTCAACTCTTGGAGATAAAATGTCAAATTTTATATACAGCATAAGCACTTTATTACTCTTAAGTGTTATACAGAAATTATATTATTGCCATCTCATTTATAAAAGTTTTCTCAAATTAAAAAAAAATCATCACTATAAATTTTCAGCTCTAGTGGCAAAAGGTTTATTGGTCTTTGTACTTCATTAAAGGTTCTTTATAAAGTCATGTTTGTTCTTTTGAGTAGCAAATAAAACTACTGAAAAGGGCAGGTTGGTTTTTAAAAGAGACAGATATGACCTAAAGGGAACACATTTTACTGTAGTGAAATAAACGGAGGAAACAGTTTGCAGATTAAAAACCCCTTGAAAGGAAGCATCATCTTTGGGGGAAAAAAATCTTAGCTGAGGAAAACAGCTGGAAACAGGAAGCTTTTGTGCTTTCATCCTGCCTGCTTTGATACCACCGCATCCCCATATCATAAAAAGGCAAAGAGACTGATGTCAGCTGCATCTCATTTCAACAGATGGGGGGAGAAAGGCTTTGTGGATTGTAAGCGAGACCATCCACAGTTTCTCTCTCTCTCTCTCTCTCTGTATATATATATATCCTGCAAACTTTATTGATTAAATAGAAAGGTAAAATAGCAGCAGATCTGTTATCCCTTCCAACATACTAAGAAAAGTATCTTGTAAGATTTTACTCCACAATCAAAATATTGTACCTCCTTAATTGTTGGAGTTATTTTTTTAGAGGGCAACGGGTGGGTTGGTATGAATTCTCTCAGATTAGCCTGCTGTTGTGCAGGTGCACCTTAGTGCCCAAGAATTCAGACTAAATGTCATTGGGTTTCTACATACTGCCACAAGATTAAAAACGGTGCTGCTGCTGAGTTATGCCATTTGCTTCTTAACTCTTAGCATTCTCTGGTTATAATGATGCTTCGACTGATAAGCAGTCCTCTAGGCACTGAAAACCACTTATTCTTACAGTGTCCTTATGCTAGTTTCATCCCCATTAGAGCCTTGGAAGCCAGCTCTTAGACATCCAGGACAAGTACAGCATGGCAGAGAAAAATTACTTTAAGCCTTCCAACTGAAGTCTACTGTAATCTTATGTGAGTAGGCAGAATTATCTCAACCAAGTCAACTAAATCTTACACAGCATATTCTTCATTTTCAATTTTTCATACTTTCTTTTATAATATTCTTTCAATAAATTACACTAGTGTTTTATAAGACGAAACAAGAGGTTAATATACAAGCACTCATGACATCCAATTTGAAAGTTGTCATCAATGGAATTAATAATGTTTACATAACTTCCTGATGTTAAATTTACTTCATATCCTCACATCTTTCACTCAAGCCATTTCCCATTACCAAGAGAACAAAAGCCTCTCCAGGACTGTGGGATCTAATTAACAGGATATGCTGTCTTCTCTCTAAACACATTCCATATCTTTCTAGCTGCCATGAGCAAGGGTTTCTGTAATTCTACTACCACCTCTCCTCCAACTGTGATGTTTTCTTCGCCATTCATAGACTCACTGCCTACCACTACTCCTGCTCATAGTTTTATTCCAAGCAACAGCAGAAGAGTGAATTTGACATAATTTTTGTCTTTTCAGGTGATTTAGAATAGGGGCTTTGAAACTGACCAGAATCTTGTCAATTTCACTCTGAGGCTACTTGAGGAAACTATGAGCAACAGAAAAAGGCAATGGAGTTCTTTCTGCAGGAAGGCAGCATTGTATGAGGGCACTCGTGGAAGGTTATCTTCACCATTTGTACATAAGGAAAAAACTTCTTCTTCAAGATGTGTTGCTCGTGTCCATTCCATTCTAGGTGTGCGCACACAGTTGTTGGAAATTTTTGCCTTAACGGTATCCATAGGGTCGGCAGTGGTGCCCCCTTGAGTGCCGCACTCATGCGTCGGTATAGCAAGCATCGCCGGCCCTACAGTCTCTCTGTTCCTTCTTGCCAGCAACTCCGACAGAGGGGCAGGAGGGCAGGTAATGGAATGGACACGAGCAATACATCTCGAAGAACAACAGTTACGAAAAGGTGGGTAACCGTTTTTTCTTCTTCAGGTGCTTGCTCATGTCGATTCCATTCTAAGTGACTCACAAGCAGTGTCAACGGCGGAGGGCTCGGGGTTCAGAGTCTTGCAGCATGCAGCACTGCTCTGCCGAAGCCAGCATCGTCCCAGGCCTGCTGGGTAAGGGCATAATGGGACATAAACGTGTGGACAGACGACCAGGTAGTAGCTTTACAGATCTCTTGGATCGGCACCTGAGCCAGGAAGGCTGCCAATGATGCTTGCACTCTAGCTGAGTGCACCTTGACTATTTCCGGTGGAGGCACTTATGCCAGCTCATAGCAGTAGCAGATGCAGGCCATTATCCAGGACAAAATCCTTTGAGCAGACACTGAATTGCAGGTTAGCAGTTGGATAAAGTTTTCTCCAAAGTCCTTCCAGTCTTTTGGCCTCTTTGTTTTATGGAGTTGAGCTGGTGTGCTCCTGTTTGTCTTTTTCGTTGGTCACAGAGACAACCGGCAAGCCCGGGGGAGGGTTGGTATAAAGATACTCAAACCCTTTGGACAGGACAAAGTACTTCTTTTCGGCCCTTTTGGGGGTGGGAGGGATGGACAACGGGGGTTGCCAGAGGGCCCTGGCAATTTTGAAGACTCTGTCATACACTGGTAGTGCGACACAGGCAGGGGTAGAGGCTGAGAGGATGTTGAACAAGGTGTCCGCTTGCTCAGCCATCTCCTCCACCTCTAGGCCCAAGTTCTCAGCTACCCGTCAAAGCAGGGTCTGGTGTTCTTTAAAATCGCCCGGCAGGCTGCCCCTTGAGGGTCCCACGACTGCCTCGTCCAGGGAAGAAAATGACGACTGTACCACCGGGGGAGGCCCAGAGGCATCATCTCCCATGGGGGAGGGAGCTTTAGGGGTGGTTGCAGTCTCCTCTGCCTCGACCTCCGAGCGTGCCTCATGCACCGAACCCGGTGTCGTCAGTGCCGCCAACTATTACTCCAAGGTGGCAGCAGATGAGTGGTGCGAAGGGTGCATTGCCATGACTGGTGTGCCCCATGCGCTCTAATAAGGCCACTGCACTGGCCACTGGCTGTGCTGCCAAGGCGGCGCTCTTGATGTTGACGCGGCCTCGGGTGCCCAATCGTGCCGGTGGAGTCTGGGTGAGGGGCTGAACTGCCCTTCTATGCCGGAGGAATCCCCTTCTGGTGACCATGGTTGGGCCGTCGATGCCTGAGTCTGCCTGCTGATCGTCGCCGCCGGAGATCAGTGCCCGGAGTGAGAAGATCGGTGTTGGTATCGAGGGGACTGGTGCTGGTGCCAGGGGGACCAGAGACGTGACGAGGAGCACTCACATGGGGCAGGTGACTGAGAGCTGCACCAAGAGGATGACCAGCAGGAGAACAAATGGTGCTGATAGTACGGAGACCAGCACCTCCCTCTAGGTGATCCGCGTCAAGACAGCGGGGACCACGATTATGGTGCTGGTGACCGAGGGCGAACCCCAGAGGATCTTAGCTGTGACTCTGGCAATCTGCGGTGCGAAGGTAGAGAGCACTGTCTTGTTTCAGGGGATCGGCGGCACTCCACTGCTCCCTGAGGGGTCTTAGCGGTTGGCTTGACCTCGTGGGGAGCCTTTGCCATTTCCTGTGGCACATGTTGTGTCGGCGGCACAGCGGCCGCCTTTGCTCTCTTGGCATCAGGGAAGCTTGGGAAGGCATCCGTGCTGTCAGGGGTGTGGATCCCATACTGCTCCCTGGAGTCAGTGATGGACCTTTTAAGGGGCTAAGGGCCCTGACCGAGGAGGCACACATGCATGGCTCCTGATTGTCTGGGCGGCCAGAATTGGGTCCCTTGCCCAATGACCCATGGTCCTTCTTGCCTGGAGCCAGGAGCCGTGCTTCTTAGTTTTCATTTTGGGCACCGGCAAAGGGGAACGGTGCCGGGCACAGCCCGGTGCCAGGGGTACTCTGCACAGCGAGGTCGAGGTACTACACGATTCCTGGCGGGACAACTTGGAAACCAGGCAAAGGACAGACTCCATGAGGAGATCCGCAAATGAATATCCCGCTCCTTCTGAGTCCTGGGCCGAACGTTTTTACAGATACAGCACTTGTCCCTCACGTGTGATTCCCCCAAGCACTTGAGACAGCTGCTATGGGGTCACTTACAGGCCAATGCCCATTACAGTCCACAAAGGGCTTAAACCCGGAAGATGAGGGCATGCCCCGCCTGGGGCGAAGTCCCCAGTGGGACTATAACTTCTAACTACTAACTACACTTAACGACTTAACACTAACTACTATAAACAAACTATTTACAAGGCCCTAAGGCTTGAAGTCAGTAGAAACGAAACCGCTAGCCCTTGCAATGCAAGGAAAGGTGCTCCGACTAACCACCACAGGCAGTAAAAAGGAACTGAGAGGGCATAGGGCCAGCAGTGCCTGATATACCGACGCATGAGCACAGAACTGAAGGGGGCGCCACTCCCGACCCTACGGATATCACTAAGGCAAAAATCTCCGACAACCACACCCATGGGCACGTCCACACCTAGAATGGAATCAACATGAGCAAGCGCTCAAAGAAGAAATTATCCCAATCACATACCTACAAAATCTTTAGAACCGTCATGCCATGTAGTATAGCAGAGATGGGAGAGGATGGCAATATTTAGATGTGAATTTTGTTTAGAGTAAGGTGAAGGTCACATTAAGGTCTCTTCCAAAATTGAAGGGCATTAGGATCTTTAGTCCAAGTTCTGGCCCATCCCGCATGTACCAGTATTTACATGAATAGTGAAAGAATATACAAATTTGTATATAAACTTATACAAAAGATCAAAATAAATCCAAGAGGTAATAAAATATGATTTTATATATATTGTGTAACAAGCCTACTTTATGAGCTTTTGAGTTTTCAGTATACTCCCTAAGAACTAGCAATGATGAAGGTGCAGAAAACTAATGGCTTTAAAACAACACGCTAATCCCAATATTAGTGCCTTGGAAAAGGAAAACTGTCAGGAATTTGGAATAATGCCCAGTTATCTGTCTTACCTTCAGTAATAAAGCTGTCCTATAACCATGAACAAAAGGGAGTTATCATACATTTTAACCTTACTGGGGATTTTTCAGTTTGGTCTGGTTTTGGTTTTTGTTGTTGGATTTTTTTGTTTTTTATTGTTCTTTGTAACTAAACATGATAATCTACTGGTTTAAAAAAATTGCAGATATTCATCAAAATGCCAGCATAAAGTCTGTTATTTAGTATTTATTCTTAACTGTCTAGTTCCTTTCATTCTTGCAAATGTCCTTTGTTAAATACTTGGAATGATTTTAGCTACTGAAATTTTAAAAAGCTAGAACCAAAGTTATGATGTTAAAAATGGTAGTAGTTGTACCTTCCTGAATCTGAGTTCTTTCAATTTACTAATCCTGACCCATCTCAGATGAGATCTTAAGAAGTGTCTATATATTTTAGGTACTTCTACAATCCCCACTACCTTAGTATCTAAGCACCTCACAATCTGTTGTGCGATTATCCCCAAAACACCCCTGTGAGGTAGGTAAGTGCTATTGTCCCAATTTTATACATGTAAAACTGAGGCCCAGAGAGAGACTAAGGGGTATGTCTGTACTGCAAAAACAGATGCATTCTTAACTCGAGCTAGCTAATCTGCATTAGCTCACTCAGATTAAAATAGCAGTGCAGACAAGGCTACTTGGCTTTTAGTTCGTGTTAGCACTTTGAGTTAAAGTCTATAGGAGAGTCTGGGGTTGAACTCAAGTTGCCGCATCTTCACTGCTATTTTAACCTGAGTTAGATACCTCAAGCTAAGAGCACACTTTTTTTTTCTTTTCTTTTTTTTTGCTGTGTAGACACACCCTCTGTGACTTGTCCAAGGACACCCAAGAAGTCTGAAGCAGGGAGTTGAATTCAGGTCTCCTGAGTCCCGGACTAGCACTCTAGCCACTGGATCATCCTCTCCTAGTTTCCTGTGAAAAGTTCATTCCAGTCACTTTTAGGCAGAATTAGCGCCCCGTTCCCTCTCCCTCTTCTGATGCGGATGTTCCCACCTCCCTAGCAGCCATGAGACAGGAAGAATTCTTCGCAGTTTGTCTCCCATTCTTGCAGCAAATAAATGAATTTTAAAGTAACCAACACAGTCCAAACATACTTTACACTGCCCTAGAGATTCACAAGGACAAAACAGAAAGTAGGCAACTGCTGAAACACACACATACACACACATCCAAAAGGAACATTTTTAGTCTACAAATTGTCTTGTGTTGTATCTCTCCTCCCACTTCTTTCTCTGTCCTTTGTCTTCATATTGTTTACCTAGGCCCTGATCCAAAGCCTATTGAACTCAATGGGAATCCTTTCATTGATTTTGAAAGGCTTTGAATGAGACCCTTAAGAGTGTAAATGATTTGTACCTGTCCTCTTACCTGTCTCTGAAGCACCAGTCTTATTTCTGTAGCAATCGAAAAGTTGTTAAGAAGACAGATGAGAAGTCTTGTATGTGTCAGTACAGTAAGTCAGGCAAAGGTAATCCATAAAGAGAAGAGTCATTATGGCAGGAATTTAGCCAGAATATTCCTATTATTATTGAACACAGTAATATAGGCAAAAGTTGTGGCTAAACTCTGAGACAGCCACAAAAAATTCAGAGTCAAAAATAAAATTCATTCTGCTGCGGTGAGTTGCTGCAGGCGATATAGTCATATTTAAGGGGCATCAAGACAGCAGGTCTTCTGCAATGTGCACTTCAAAGTCTAAGAATGTTGTTGCTTTAATTTTAGAAATACTATGCAACCAGCAACCTGGAGAAAAATGGGGATGCCCCCAGTTTCTGATCCTGTTGCCCCAATTTCCCATGTTTTTTAATTTTGAGATGGGTGGAGAGGAAGGGAGCACACCATCTTTGAGAAGCATTTGAATTTCTGACAATTGACAAATCGGTGTAGTCATCCAATAAACAGCTCATATAAAACTAGACACCAGTTCAAATCTCGATCTGGTTTGTAGTGATTCAAAGTTTTACCACTACTGTGGCCTTTGTGAAAAAGGCTGGAGGTCTCAGTCCAGTACCTTGAGAACCAGGAACCACTTAGGAAAAAATAGCCATCACCATAATTGTCACCCTTCTTGGCAGTATCAGCTCAGAGACCAACTTCCTCTCTTATCCTTAGTCACTGGGGAGGCTGTGCTCCTGTGCTTGTGCCATCCGTATTCAGTGTGGCTAAGGGATTTCAGCTTCCGGCTCTGCCAATCCCGAACCTTTCTCAAGCACTAACTTCACTAAAATTGCTTTATTTTATAGCAATCTTGGTGCCACATTTTTGCTCTTCAGCTTCAGTCAACCCCTAAAGTGAATGGAAAATGAAACTTGGTAGTAGAGTTAGGCCTGACCTTGTGAAGTGGGCTTCCCTCATTCCCACTGACTTCCCTGAAATGTCAGTCAGAAGGCATTAAGCAACTCACACTATTGAACCTTTTGCACTTAATTCTCCTCTCCAGTTGATTTCAGCGCTCTCTCCATGTCAGACACAATCAGACACGCTCACAGTTACAAAAGTATTTTGCCTATTTTTATTAGGGAGATGCTGTAACTGCCACTTTGGAACTTTACACAGATTATTTTAAAAATGGCTTGCTCTAGGTGCTTGTTTTAATTCATTTGTGCCCAGTCCATCAATCGATAGCTGGGGAAAAGATTACAGCAGCCGTTTATTTATATGCAGCAGCACAATTGGAACAATAATGGACTAGCAACAAAAACAACAAAAATAAAATATGAGTCAACTAACTCTTTGCCAGACTGAGGTCTCAAGATGGGCTTGTTCGGTCCCCTGGGAATCCCACTGCTATAAGCACAATAACAGCAGGACATGCCTCATTTCCTTCAACTGCTCAACATGGCTCTCTCTGCTATGTTTGTAAACTTCCTTCCTCTCCGCATCAGGCTGTCAAACTGTCGTCAGTTCTGGGGACTAATAATATCCTGTTGATGTCTGGGCAGGCCAACTTTTTTTTAGATATATATATATCCTTTTTTGTACACATTTACCAGTTCAAAACAATGACTGAGCATCGTGCAGACATATCTACACAGATGGTCCAGCCCGGCTAACCACCTGACAGGATCAAGCTCACAGTCAATAACTATAAGAGAGCCCAAAATGATGCTGATGTAACAATTTCATGATGGGAAATGTATCAAGTTCCCAAAGCAATTCATTCAGTACTGAAACCATTTTTCTCTTTAAAGAGAAACAATATTGTCCAAAAGTATCTCAAAGATAAGCCTAGAAGCAACTTCTGGTTTCCTGTGTCAGGAACCCTCAGCATTTCAAGATAATCGTTAGCAAAGAAATGCATCTGGGATGGAAAAATGGACTTAATATCCCTTAAAGCAATGTTAATGTTTCCGTCTTCACTAGTTTTTAAGATTACAACTCAGTTCTCTGCTTGCTTGGAAGGAAGTTCACACAAACCATAATCCAAAGCCAAACAAAAGACACTGTGGGAAGAGAAACATTTGCTGGAATGAATATATTTTAGATTAACTGTTAAAACAGTAGAGACAGATCCTGCATTCCTGGGGGAATTGATGGAAGAATTAACTGAGCAAGGACTGCAGGATTTGGCTCTGAGGAAAAAAAAAACATTTACCTGGAGTAGGGGCAGGGAGAGAAGAAATTTAGATTTCCCATAAATCTGGATGATGCCCCCAGAACATTCTCTCTCTTTTCTTCTCATGAAGTGATGGGTGGGATCCTGATCTCAGTTACCCTAGCTAAATCAGGAGCAACTCCATTGAAGGCAATGTGAGCTGTGAGTGTTCAGCACCTCTGAAAATCAAGTCACTTATTTAGGTGCCTAAATGTGGAATTAGGTGCCTACATTTCTTTAAATATGTACGTTTGACATTTTTGTCATACAATGACTTACGGAGCTGCAATTAGAACTTAAGAGTTCCTAGGCTCCTAGTCCCATACTTGAGCACTACACCATGCTGCCTCTGCAGCTGATGGTGCCATCAAACATGAAACCTGGAGAGAACAGTGAATAAAAACTGGCCACAGGTTCAAAAGCTGGCTATCACTAACTCCCTTCAAAATCCAGCGAGAGACAGCTCTGCAAACGTCTATGACAGAAAACATGGAAGGAATCCATAAACACAGACTTGCCAGAACTGCACCCCAGAACACAGCATCACGCACAGTATATCTCACAGAGAAGATCACTCGCATCCATGATGGCTACAGGGGGCAATAGGCTCCGTCTTGATACTGAAATTCACCCAGGGCACTAACTCTTAGCTTTTTGAGAGATCCCTTCTCCCTTAGAAACCCAGAGCTGGCACCAGAGTTATTTTCCACCAGACCAACAGAGGGAGGCTCACGAGTGCAGGAGACAGACTTTCCTAAGAACTGGACCTAAATCATAGAACTCCCTCCTGCAAGAGATAAGAATGGAGTAAATGCAAAACTCACTTTGACTTTGCTTTCCTTCAGTAAACTTTCACACCCAGACACACAATATCACCAATCACTCATATGCACAAACAAGAAATCCTATAACTTAATCAACCTGTTTCTCCGACAAGTTTGAAAGCAAGGAAGGAAGGAAGAATATTCTTTTTTCTATTTTTAAATACTTGGGATGCATTCAGGTACTGTCTATAATGATGTTGGGATAGACAGACTGACAGGCATATAGATAAATTCCAGGGAGCAGCAAAAGAGTCTGGGGTACAATGATCCACATGTTTATGCACATATTCCTCCTATCTCCCCATGTAGATTATTCATAATCCAGGCAGGACTAATTTGTAACCAGAAAGTAGCACTGAGCCAGGGAGATACCCAGGACCACATAATGAAGCAGAGGCCGAGATAGAAAAAGAAGCCAGGAGTCTGGTTAGTATACACTAATCACTAAATCATACAACCTGTCCCTATTGGGCAGATGTGAATCCACCCCTAGGATGATAATTTATAGAAAAAAGTGCCTTTTATTTGATTTAATTTTAAAGGGATACTGACAACTCAATTTACATCCAAATAATAGTATTTGGGATGGTTTTTTAAAAAGAAAACAACTGCAAAACATAAGTGAAACTGACCAGTCATCATACAAGCTGAGTGGAATGTGAAATGTAAATACACGATGAAAACATTTGCTGGAATGTTTAAAGTATTTCATTTTAATCATTTAAAGTGGTATTAGTTACAAAGATCAAGAATTTTTCTTTAATACAAATTTTACATTGACAACATCCCATTAAACACCTCTTTTGCTATAAATTATACAATATTCACATAGAAAATCTGAGCATTCAAAACACTTTTGACGCACAATAAAATCTCACATGAGCCTAACAGGTTTTGCAGCAATAATCAGAAGCTATAACCATTAGATTGCTGTGGCAACATTTATTTTTTATAGGAAATCTGTATAATGGAAAACACACATGAGCCCTTGGAATTTTCCTATAAATATCTAAGTATTCCCAAATCACTGAAGAGAATGCAAATACACACTTCTTTTACTACTTTCAGGAAATTCTCAATGACTTCCCTGTCATATAGTCCAATAATCACTGTCTCTTCTGTGACATTTTGTAATTTCCTTACTGCTAATGTGTATCTCCACATTCGTCCTATGATTAAGTAGAAAGTCCTTCTATTCACATATAACTAGCCTATGCCTTTTAGCATAAACACTGCCTGCATCACAAGAGTTATATTTGGTATTTTCCCTGATGATTCCATGTTGATTTATTTCCCCATATTGAAAATATACTGCAGTTCCATCTCATACAAGCAGATTTACATAGGTATTGTATCTTCCATTATTTATGGAAGTAACTCCATAGATGTGTGGATAAAAAATGTGTCCCCTTTTCAATGTTCATGAGTCACTCCTAAAAACAATAGATATCTCTGCACAGATATGCTAGAGATACTGAATACTTTTGCATTTATGGTACATTGTGCGCAAATCCCCTTGTGTAGATAAGAATATGGCCCTTTCTTGATGTCCACATTTGTCACACTTAAAATCACAGGATGTTCTTCCAATACAAAACCTTGTACTGCCCCCCGCCCCCGCCTCCCCAATCCCTCCTTTAGTATGCAATACATCTTACTCTCACATGGTTATCATAGATTTTGACTTTGGCAATCTAGCTCCCAGAACATCCAAAGTGACCCTAAATATGGGGGGAAGAGGCATTGCAACATTTTTGTCATGCCATCATGAACACATATATTACCGTGATGGGTCCTACAGAAATCCTTAACATTGATAAATCATTGTGTTGTAACATGATGGCACAACATCAAGATATCACACCTTGACCTTCCATCTGCAACATCCTTCATAGCTCTCTAATGGAGTCTCTGAATATCTTCAAACCATATTTCAAGAACTATTTTTTTACCAGTTTTTGAATCCTAAATGTATGACTCCATATGTGGAAGATACATTACAAAAATGAATTCATATATAACATATTACTACACACAAACACAGATATGTATATTACCTGCTTTCAAATAAATACCATTTGCTGCCATCCACATACACCAGAAACCAAAAGTGTGACTGAGCAGGATGTAAAATGACAGTAAATCCCTTTTTCTGAAGTGCCTTTTTGAATATGGAAATACCTGTTTATTGATTCATTGATTTGTTGTAATCACCCCACAAGTTGTGTCATTTACAGGAAGTTTTAAAATAAACAATAACTAGATAAAAACAGATCTTTTTCTTCCTTGCCATCAGTTGGGATCCACTATACAAGTCCTCTCCTTCCAAAGTGCTCTGTTCGGTGCCATATCCTCTATCACACACCTGCTAACATGTCTTTCTTTATCACATCTCACTACTGTCTTGGTCAGCCTCTCTGTCTTTTTCCTTCAATCTTGATCTATTGGCATCTCTTACCCACATAGTTGTCAGGACAGCACTTTACATGACCATACCATCTAAGCCTGCACTCCCTCATTTTGTTTATGGATGTTACTTTCAGCATGTCTCTAACATACATATTCCTCATGTAGCCTTTCTTGCTTACTCCATTCATCCATCTCAACATATGCATTTCTGTGGAACAGATCGTTTGCTCTTTTCTTCTTTGTTGCCCAACTCTAGGCACCATAGAAAAAACTGAATGGCCCACAGTTTTATAGACTTTCCCTTTTAGTCTCTAACTGGTATCTTCCTGTCACATGCTACAGCACTTATCTCTCTTCTTTTGAGCCAGGCATTGATTATTTTTAAGGCTGCGCATCTGGCATGGAGGTCACAGAAGTCATGGATTCCATGACTTCCCGTCACTTCTACAGTGGACAGTGCTGGCTCAGGGGCTGCCCGTGCCCACAGGCTCTGCCCCTGCAGCTCCCATTGGCTGTGGTTCCCAGCCAATGGGAGCTGCACAGCCAGCGCTTGTGGGGGGAGCAGCACGCAGAGCCCCCTGGTCACTCCGCCGCCTAGGAGCTGCAGGGACACGCGGAGCCAGGTAGGGAACCCCTGCCAGCCCTGTGAACCCTCCCCCCCAGCACCAGTGGGGGTCCCTGGCCATGTGCCGCTGCCTGCCCCCCCAGCACTAACAGGGGACCCAGGCTGTGTGCCACTGGTCGCCTCTCCACAGCACTAGCAGGGGTTCCAGGCTGCACGCCGCTGCCTGCCCCACCCCCAGCGGGGTCCCAGGACACCTCCCCCACACCCACGGCACCCACGGAACACCACCACCACTCCGAGCACTCCCGGTCCCACGCCCAAGTTTTAGTTAGGGGTATGTAGTAGAGTCATGGACAGGGCATGGGCCATACATTTTTTTTTTACCGCCAGTGACCTGTCCATGATTTTTACTAAAAATACTTGTGACTAAAACGTAGCCTTATTTATTTTAGTTCTAATTTCGTCCACTAGTTCCCCAGATTCTGGAACCCAGATACCTGAAACTTTGTGTTTTCGGTATTGTCCGCCCATCTAGTTTCAAGGATAATTCTTCAGTCTTCACATTACTGAAACCACATACCTCTGCTTATTTTGAGCCCATGTCTCTTTAACACCTTTCTCCCTTTATCTAGATCCTCTTCTAGACTATCTTTCTCATGATAAAGAATGACACCACCTGAAAACAACAGGCAACAAGATGCCTCCTTCTGTATGTTCCTTGTGAGGGTATCCAGCATGAGAATAAACAAGAAAGGACACAGTGCTGATCCCTGACGCACTCCAGCCTTTACCAATAGTTTGTCTGTTTCACCACTACATAACTAGATAAAAAGAGAGACACTTCAAAAACTAGCTGTAATCTTAAAATAAATGTACCCCTTTCCTGGGAGAGAGATAATGTTATCTCTAGTTTCACGATACAAAAGAACAGAGGTGGTTTCTTCAGGAGATAGGCCTTAAACCAGATACTGTAGGACTTTAAAGTTGTATCCAGTTTCACTTGTGTAATACACTTCCCACAGCAATTGGGCTGCTGCATTCTGGTCCAGCACTAACCTCTGAGTGGGCTTCTAGAGTGCAGTGAAATAATAAAAGCTGGTGGTCACAAAAGCAGAGGTAATTGTGGCAATGTCCAAATCAGAGAAATGGTCATAGAAGAAAATAGAAGTGGAATACAGCATTTCTGGCCACTCAAATTAGGTTGACCAGATGTCCCGGTTTTAAAGGGACAGTCCCAATTATCGCATATTATGTCCCACTCCCATTCCGATTTTTCACACTTGCTATGTGGTCTAACTCAAGTCATCTGGGAAAGCAAAAACAATCAGGAAGCCAGACAGTCCCCAAGGATTTGGGTGAAAGCCCTGCGCTCATAAGAGCATTCTCACTATACTCTCTGAATGCTTCACCTAAACAATTCAACATCACCTCCTTCGAATCTGGACTGGTCATAATTTACACTCATTTTGCACATATATCAATGACTCCACAAGAGGAAAGACAGAGAAAATCATATCTATTACTTGTATATTTCCCTTCCAGAAGTGTTTTGTGTTACATTCTTATTTGGAGATTACAGCTGAAAAAACAGTATTTATGTTGGGTCAGAATTAAGGTTCTAGTATTGTGATGAAGCATGCACTGGTACTTGTTAAGATTGTGCTTATGTTTATTATGGGGGTAACATCGGATTTGTGAGGTCCTTAACTCTTCATTTCCTTGCTTTTAAGTGCGTGGGATTTGCAAATTATGAGATTTGCAAGCACATGGTTGTCACTTAGCAACCTTAATAAAGCACTGTCAATGTATTGTCACAAAATTTAATCTTATCTATCCATTTACTATTATAGTTGCTGAAGAAATACTAGGAGTTTATGTTCTCCAAAATTCAAACCAAGATATTCTAGATATAAGTTTGCATAGACAACATCATCAATTTCCATGCCCAAAAAGAAGCTGCAAATCCTGCTATTCTTGCAAATATTTACAGTCCAGGGGCAGAGAGAAAAAGAGAGAGATAAATTGTTAGCCGAGCTCAAATAAATCTTATTCCGTTACATTTTGTTTCCTTTTCTCCTGCTGTGTAATAGGCTGTATCTCTACTTAGGTAGGTGTGTTCATTACATTGCGTGCCCAGCTAGCCCAGGTATAAATAGCAGTGTAGACAATGAGGAACCAGTAGAATACAAACACACCAGAACCTTAAAGTATATACCCTACCTGGCTCCCTACACACCCAAGCAGCGCCTCCCATGTCTACACTGTAATTTTCAGGATAGTGTCCTGCTGCCTCCCTGCTGCTGGAGCCTTTCCCTGCAGCAGTGAGAGGCTCCAGCAATGGGGAAAGGCTCTGGCAGGGAGAAGGCTGCCAGAGCTTTTCCCTTCCACATGAAGCTACACACCACACTGTAGATGCAGCCTGCTTTTCACTACCAAGAGTAACTCCACATACTCTATATGCTGGCATCAGTGTAGAGAAGGCCATAGTATAAAACACAATTGAGGTGTGCTATCCATCTCACTTTACGTAATTAGCCATTAGCCTCTCCAGAGGCTACAAATAAGAACTCTGTAAGTAGCCAGGATAAGTTAATTTTACCTGTTGTAAAAGGGAGCTGGTGATGATAAATGGGGATAAGAAATTTGAAAGGAAAACATAACAAAAATGATTCTAAAAATGCAGGAAAATGAATAACTCAATGTCTGATTTAAATCTTATAAAGTGAAATTTCAGCAGAAAATTTCTTTTGACTAGGAGCACTCCTTTCCCTTGTAAAAACAGTATTTCTTGACAGATTAAAAACTTCTCAGATCTGTCATAATGCGCTAACTTCATTTTACCCATTCAGGGGCATAAATGCCATATGGTCTCACTGTTTGGAGATATTGATATTACTGGGATTAACCTGCAGATCAATTTAATGTCTAAACAACTGTGATTTAGAGACTACACTTGAATGGCAATGAGATCTCCCTGTTTTACTAATGATATGCTTCTGTGGTGCATTTACTGCAAAAACCCACCAATATAAGGAAGAGAATGTTTCATTGTATTGATATGTACGTGCAGAGCAATGACTGCCCCTGAAGCTGCCTTGGTTTCTCTAATCTTTAAAATGTGAAAATCATTTGCATGTGAGATTTAATTAATAAACATTTGCAAAGTACTTGGGAGATCAAATGCATTTAATAATAGTGTGACATTATTATAATTATTATTATACGTGGGACTATTAGTGTTGTCTATTACTAAAGTTGCCCGATACGTCCCATAAGATCCCAATTTCAATTGCTTAAAACTTTACCAAACTTTAACCATTTAGTCTGAAATTTTCCATGCCTGGTGTCAATTTCAGGCCAATGTGTTTGGAAATATGGTTCAGCCATTTCCAAAATCAAGGCTTGGCAAAGACACATTGTTCTGCCCACATTAAAAAATTCTGGCAACCTTTTTTTGACTACTGTAGCATCTCCAAACTCTGGAGCAATGACATAACATTTGTCAGAGATGTGTCTTTTGCCATTCCTGTGAAAATCCACCCAGATTTGGCCAATTTATAAACCTTTGAAAAGACACTGTTTGCACATGCACAGTGAAGACTTCTTTGATTTTAGCAGCTAAAATCTCCAAAGATTTCATCTCCACTGAGCATGCTCGAGCCTCTCACAGCCCCTATGACCGGATTATGCATGAGCCATTCCCACTGAACAACTGCACATGCTCAAGCCCAGGGCAACTGGGGCAAAGCTGGTCTTTCTCTGCTTTCCTTGGAGTACTGACTGCTCCCAGCTGCTTCAAGACAGGGTAGGGTCAGGCAATGGAACTGAGAGCCAGGTGCTTATCTCTCCAGGGAGCATGGAGGAGGAAGCAGTCTGATTTGAGTGCAAAGGGGACAAAGGCCAGACCAGGGTGGAGGGAAAGGAGTAGATTCATAAAAGGTATTTGATGATACTGGGCCTCGAAAGGAGGTGAAGGAGAAACTAGGACTAACTGGGCAAGTATGTGATCATGTAATTAAAGACTGTATCGTAATGCATACACACAAAAGGGCCAAATTAAGGTTGCAACCTTCATTCTAGAATTTCCTCACTTCTCAGGGCTTAACTTTGCATTAATAATGTTCTTTTAACATATAGTTTTTGTGTTTTATTTTTATATATACTGAAGATGGAATTTGGCAGGCTCTCTTCACTGACCTTAGCTTTACGTTAGTAATATTTACATGTAATTCATTGTTAAATTCCACAAAGTGTTACCATGTAAAATTAACTGGTTCAAGTGTATAGTCTTCCTTGTAAATATCTCCTATAAGTTACACTATTTACACACACACACACAAATACAATAAATAAAATAGTATTACTACAATGTATTTTGCTTGAAAACTGTGCAATAGTACTACAATCTGAAATATATATATAAAAATGCATACACACAATTATTTACATATACTATACACAAACTGCTTAAAGGGAGCTCAGCTTAGCTGTTAATTGCTCATGTATAATAATTGGGTAACAAGTCTGGGCACACTACTCATATTGGCAGATCATTACAGATCTCTCCAGATAGTTTAATAAGGCACTTTTAAACTGGAGAAATCTTTTGCAAATTGATCACAGTGCAAACATAATTTCACTTATCTTTCCTATTGCTCCACATATTCCCTTAATGTTCACTAATTAACAAACCTACCTGTTCTAAAAGCGGACTCAGTTCCATCCGTCTTCTGATCCTGCACTGAAATCAGAATCCTGATTTAGTAACATCACAATAGTTTCCCTGTCAAGGAGATGCTATCACTTGCTGGATTCTGACATCACTGCAGGAAAAGGTGGAAAGAGAAGCTGAGCTCTGGGAAGGGAATGTTATTAAAAAATACATAAAAATCTACAATAAAAATAAAGACAATGAATATGTTTGACTTTGTCCAAATTTGCTTCAGTGAGAGGAAGTGTTGTTCAGTATCTAGAGAGGACTGAAATCCAAAGCTCCTAAGTAGAGCTGGGTGGGAAATGGTTTTCCTGTCCAGCAAAAAATGTCAAGAGTTCAGAAATTCCTCCCATCCCAAATCGGGACAAAAAGTGGAAATTTTTAAAATGTTCATGAACTGAAAATATTTGTTTAAAAATTGGTTTGATCAATCAAAACGTTTCGTTTTGATGATCTTGCAATGTTTCATTTTGATTTTAACCCTTTTAAAATGTTTTAGATGCTACAATTAGCTTAAATTTTAAAACAAATTTTTCATTTAAAAACAGATCCAAACTTTTTTTCCAAAATGTTTTCCAGTTAAGAAATTCATCCGGCCCGACTTTTCTCCTGAGAAAAGTTTGATGTTTTTTGGATCAAAAAACATGTTGAAAAATTCCCCACCAGCTCTACTCCAAAGCTCTCTGGAGCAGAAACTATCCCTGTGCATAGGGCCTAGCACAATGGAGCTGGGGCCTCTTTATTTTGCACTACCAAAATAAAATTAATAAATAATAACAAATTCAGAGCTCTACCACTGATTTATTATGTGACTTTAGGTAAGTCACCAAATCTATATTTATCTGCTTCATGGGAAGGATGTGAGTATTAATCAGTTAATGTCTGTAAAGTGTTTTCAGATCCTGTGATCAAAGACACAGAAGTATTGGGTGTCGAAGGCTAGAATCCAGCAGTGAACTGGCTAATCCTGGCTCTGCCCTCAGACTAGAGAACTAACTGTCCCAACTGCACTTGTTTTCTATAATCCATGACAGCATTTAGATACTAGAGTGATGGGCACTTTAAAAACGCTGATAAATACATAACTGTTAATATCCTCGTCTGTATTTTGCTAGATGAAACTCAGACCAGTAGGGTACAATCTAAATAGAAGAAATGCACAAGCACAATGCTATGAACAGAGAGGATCAGAACACTTCTTTTCTCTCTCCTTCGGTTTCCCAACCCAACAATGCTGAATTAATGAGTCACCCCCTTCTGCTTATGTCAGCATTACACGTTGGTTGAAGCACTCATTCCTCATAATGCTAGTAACAGGAGTCTTCCCTGCAGACTGAACCACAGATTTCTGAACCTGAACTCTTTTGCAGAGAAATTTGTTTTCAGTGTTTTTAAATCCAGGTATTATAAAGATTGACCCCAATGTACTCTTTTAAGCTTGCTCTAGAGATTTAGATATGGTTTATGGGCTGCAACATGACCAGTTAGATCAACCCTTTAATAATCTCCTCTTCACAGTTCTAATACATTCTGCACTTTCTCGTTTAGAATTTAGGTTGACTGCAGTTTTGGATGCTTGAAATATATGTTAGTATCGCCAGTGATTTTTAGTTCCTTCTCATGTAATCTTTTCACCATATTCCCTTCTCTATTTGGGAAAATAGAACCACCCTCATTCTAATCTTCCTTGTATGGCCAACCAGCAATCTTTCCATTTCTGTGGCTAACATTTCCGTCACCCTAATTCTCCATCGTAAGCCTTTTACACTGGGCTCCTGCCATCCTGGACTTCAAGCTGGTGAGATGGGGAAGTTACACTATAAAAAGAATGGAGTAAAACAATGGTGAATCAGGGCTATTGTTCCAAAATCTGAGCTGGTGTAAATCAGCTGCTGTAAAGCTACACTGAAATCAATGGTGCTACATTGATCTGCAGCAACTAAGGAGCTGCCCCATAGCCTTTAACTACCTACTTAAAAGAAACTCTTTATCCAAAGCAATCTATATTACACCATGCAATTAAATTGTGCTTTTTATGAAAAAACTACACCAGTGATCCCATTGAAACCAATGGGATCCCTGGCACAGTAAGTGCTAAACATACTAGTTCGTTTCCCTTGTTTTCAAGGTGAGCTGTAAAGATTTGGCTGGATTTTTACAAATCTGTTCGTAAGATCTCAAAAGAGGAAAACAAAAATGTAATAGCAGTAACTTTTATCAACATTAGGGCAATTGTTAACTCCCTCAGATGCTAAGAAATCCAAGCTACAGACTTCTAGTGTCCTTTGCCAGAATGAGCAACATCAGCATTACTATGTGTTGAAAGAGCCATTCTATTTCACTCAAAATGACACTTCTCACTGCCTCCTCATTTCCTCAAAACGTGCTCTTTTGAGCTGAAACTTCTTACACAGAGGTTCAGCACAAACATGACTTTTTGAACAAGCTTTAACACAACTGGCCAAACCAAATCAAACCAAACTGATCAAATTTACAGATGACGCAAAGTTGGGGGTGGGAGAAGGTTCACAACCTCAAAGCCTGAAAGTTTGAGGGGAGGGGGAATCACAACCTCAGCATAAGACAACAATGCGATGCTGTTGCAAGAAAAGCAAATGCACTTTTGGGTTGCATTAACAGAGGCATAGCATGCAAGTCACAGGAGGTGATAAGTACCACTCTACTCAGTGCTAGTTAGGCCTCAGTTAGAATATAGTGTCCAGTTTTGGTCACTGCTGTAGAGAAAGGATGTAGAGAAACTGGAGAGGATCTAGAGAAGAGCGACAAAGATCTTTTAGAAAAACATCCAGATCTTGATTTTAAAATTGTCAGGGAAAGAGAATCCACCACGATCGTTGATAATTTGTTACAATGGTTAATTACTCTCACCGTTAAAAATTTACACCTTATTTCTAGTATGAATTTGTCTAGCTTCAACTTTCAGCCACTGAACTGTTGTTATACCTTTCTATGCTAGATTGAAGTCCCCATTATTAAATATTTGTTCCCCATGTGAGTACTTACAGACTATAATCAAGTTACCCCTTAACCTTCTTTGTTAAGATAAATAGACTGAGATCCTAGAGTCTATCACTATAAAGCATGTTTTTCTAATTCTTTAATCATTCTTGTGTCTCTTCGCTGAACCCTCTCCAATTTATCAATATCCTCCTTGCATTGCGGGCACTAGAACTGGACACAGTAGTCCAGCAGCACCAATGCCAAATAAACAGGTAAAATAACCTCTCTACTCCTACTCGAGAGTCCCGTTTATGCATCCCTGGATTGCATTAGCTCTTTTGGCCACAGTGTCATGCTGGGAGCTCAAGTTCAGCTGATTATCCACCTTAACCCCCAAATCTTTTTCAGAGTCACTCCTTTCCAGCATAGAGTCCCCACTCCTTAGGGTGACCAGACGTCACATTTTTAAAGGGACAGTCCTGTATTTAAGCCCTCCTGCAGGTGTCCTGATTTTTCTTAAAAATGCACAAATTGTCCCATATTTTTTGACTTCCCCCCCATTAGTACTGGTGGGTTCTGTTGCTGGCCGGATTCCTGCTCGCCAGCCACCCGCCCACCAGTGATGAGTGGGGGGAGGGCCCAGTGGCTGACGATGGGGGTGAGTGTCCAAGGCTGGTGACAGGGCGAAGATGCAGCATGCGGGGCCAGCCGCTCCCGCCCTGCTGGTCAGTCAGCACAGCCCCTGCTGCATGCCAGCTCTCGGCAGGCAGGGCCCCGCTCCCCACTCTGTTTCCTGCCAATGCTGGCTGCACGCTGCAGTGGCTGGTGAGTGCGGGCAGGCGCCAGGCAGCTGCCGGTTACGTGTCACCTCTACTACCCACCCATCGGCCCTTTACGTGCTCCCCCCTCTCGCGGTCCTCTCCCTGCTTTTCCGCTTCGCTCCCCCAGCCCCGCTGCTCCCCCATATCCCCCCTCAACTCACCAACAGCCTGGCCAGAGTCTCCTTCCTTCCCCCACTGCCTCTGGCTGTGCCGGCACCACAGGAAAGCCCAAGACCCTCCGGCCTGGACACTGGCCAGGATGAGCCTAGCCCTGCATGTGCCCCTGAAGTCAGGTTCCCTGGGTACTGGTGCACAATGCATCCTTAGGACTTAACCCCTTCCTGCCCGCGCTGTAGCCAGAAGCACCTGGAGGCGTTAGCTGCCTTTTGACACTGTGCGGGCAGGAAGGGACAAGCTGCAACCAGCCACATGGGTGGGGGGAAGGATGGGAGAAGAGATGAGCTCTGCAAAGACACGGGCCAGGTCATCCCGTCCCCACCTCCTCCTCCCCTGCGGCTGGAAGCAGCTCCCGTCCCTTTCCCCCGCCCCCGCACAGTGCCGAAAGGCTGCTGCTGGCCACATACTGGTGTAAACCTGTCAGAAATCTGGGGGGGCATGTGACCCTGTGTGCCCCCCCGGCACATGTGTTGCCTCAGATGAAGCGCCAGGTACCAGGAGAGGCAGGTCAGTCCCAGGGGCCCAGCCAGAAATGGAGGGCGGAGAGCACCAGGCCGGGGGGGGAGGGGGGGGGAGTGTTGGGTAGGTCGGTCACCTTTCCCTCTCCCCCACCGGTGTAAGAGAGGTGTACGGGAATGCGTGTGTGTGTAGGAAGGGGGTGGTTGGGGGGTGTCACTCCTTCCCATGTGAACCTGAAAGCCTTAAAGATAAGAAGGTAATGGGGGCTCAGTCAACTTGATGTTAATTTGAATGTTTGTACTGCACAGTTCTCATTGATTGCCTTGAACTTGCTTGAATACGATTAAATTTACCAGGTGTCCCATATTCAGCACAGGGAAAGTATGGCCTACATTCTTTGTTCCTAGATGGATATATGTACATTTAACTATATTAAAACACTATATTGTTTGCTTGTGCGCAGTTTACCAAGTGATCCAGATCTCTCTGAATCAATGATCTGTCTTCTTCATTATTTACCACTCCCCCAATTTTTGTGTCATCTACAAACGTTATAAGTGATGTTTTTATGTTTTCTTCCAGGTCAGTGATAAAAATGTTAAATAGCATAGGGCCAAGAACCAATCCCTGCGGGCCCCCACTGGAAACAGACTCACTCAGTGACGATTCCCTGTTTTCAGTTACATACTGAGACCTATCAGTCAGACAGCTTTTAATCCATTTAATGTGTGCCAGGTTAATTTTATATTGTTTTTAAATCAAAGTGTTTCATGGTACCAAGTCAAACGTCTTACAGAAGTCTAAGTATAATATATCAACACTATTACCTTTATCAATCAAACTTGTAATCTCATCCAAAAAAAATCAGGTTAATTTGACAGGATCTATTTTCCATAAACCATGTAGATTTTTATTAATTACATTACCCTCTTTTAATTCTTTATTAATCTAGTTCCGTTTCAGCTGCTCCATAATCTTGTCCACGATCGCTGTCAGGCTGACAGGCCTAAAATTACCCGGGTCATTCTGTTTACCCTTGTCAAAAATTGGCACAACTTTAGCTTTCTTCCAGTCTTCTGGAACTTCCCCAGTGCTCCAAGAGTTATTGAAAATCAACATTAATGGTCCAGCAAGCTCTTCAGCCAGCTCTTTTAAAACTCTGGATGCAAGTTATCTGGCCCTGCTTATTTTAAAATGTCTAACTCCAGTAGCTTCTGTTTAACATTATCCGGAACAGAACAAGAACATTAATTGAATGCTCTACAGATTTTTTTCTGCATTATTATTGATAATTCTACCATGTCCATCTAGTAATGGACACCATTGTCGGGTAGGGTTGCCAACTTTCTAACTGCAGAAAACCGAACACCCTTGCCCTGCCCCCTGCCCTGTTCCTTCTCCGAGGCCCCGCCCCTGTTCTGCCCCTTCTCCAGGGCCCCACTCCTATTCACTCCATCCCCCTCCCTCCGGCACTCGCTCTCCCCTAGCCTTGCTCACTCGTTCATTATCACTGGGCTAGGACAGGGGGTTGGGGTGTGGGAGGGAGCTCTGGGCTGAGGCAAGGGGGTTGGAGTGTGAGAGAGGGTGCAGGCTCTGGGCTGAAGGTAAGGGGTCTGGGGCCAGAAATGAGGGGTTCAGGGTACAGGAGGGGGTCTGGGCTAAGGTAGGGGGTTGGGGTGTGGGAGGGGGTCAGGGGTGCAGGCCAAGAGGTTTGGAGGGTGGGAGCAGGCTCTGGGCTGGGGCAGGGGTGTGGGAGGGGGTATGGGCTCTGGGCTGGGGGTGCAAGAGTGGGTTAGGGGTGAAGGCTCCAGACAGTGCTGACCTCAGGTGGCTCCCAGGATGTGATGACATGTCCCTCCAGCTACTAGGTGGAGGCACGGCCAGGGGGTTCTGTGTGCTGCACCCATCCGCAGGCACCACTCCCATAGCACCCATTGGATGCGGTTCCCAGCCAATGAGAGCTGCAGAACCAGCACTTGGGGTGGTGCCTGTGGGTGGGGACAGCGTGAAGAGCCTCCCTGGCTGCCCCTCGGGACATGCTGGATGCTTCCAAGGAACCGTGCAGAGCCTGCCTGTCCCGTTGCACCACCAAATAGACTTTTAACGGCACAGTGCAAAGTGCTGACCGGCGCCACCAGGGTCCCTTTTTGACCATATAATCTGGTCGAAAACTGGTCACTTGGCAACCCTATTGTCAGGATTCTTTTTGTTTCTAATATAATTAAAAAATTCTTATTGTCCTTAACTGTGCTGGCCATATATTGCTCCTTGTGCCACTTGGCTTCCCTAATCAATTTTCTACATTTACTAACTTCTGATTTATATTCATTACTATCAACTTCCCCTTTCTTTTGTTTGTTTATATGTATGTATATACACACACGTTATTTTTTACAGTTGCCTTCGCTTCCCCTCTAAACCAGGTTTTTTTAAAACCAGCACAGCCTTCTTCCTCAATTATGGGATTGTGTCTTTTGAGGGCATTTATGTGATTATGGAAAAAATGTCTCATTAAAAATTATGATACATTTCTGTGCTAAAACAAAGGGCAGCTCTTAAGTAGCAACTGTTCATTTCAGAAAGTGTGTTAGGAGCAATGTCAGGGTAATAAACCTCATCATTAGCCTTCCTGCCAATTTTTGTTGTTTTAAAAATCGTGTTTTCCTGTTTTTGAAACATATTTTTCTCCCTGTTGCTTTTATTGTGAAAGACACATACAAAGAAAAGGGGAAACTGATAAACTAGCCAGGAGAAACAGTGAAACTGACTACACAAAATGTACTGCCAAATGTACAAAGTAAAATAACTGGAAAAGATAGAAAACAATGCATTTTTTCTCTAATCTCAGTCAGTTGTAGTAATATTATGTGCAACTAGTAACAATAATTGGTTAAAACTTTTCAGACAGAAATATGGTTTTTAAACTGCTGGTGTTCCTCACCATTAGATAGAAACTCACTCTGGGTTTAATCCTAATAGATACAAGTGCCATTAACATATTTAAATAAATTTGATTCACAAATAAAATTATAAGTGATTGAAAATGATGTACTGGTCATGCCTAGTACTTCAATTTCATTAGTGTTTTAGAATACACACTCAGTGCTGCTCTCCAGAGAGTTCTGTATTTAAATGTGTGTCTCTCCAATGATAATATAATTGCAATCGAAATTTCAACCAAAAGGAAAACTTTGAGAAAGCGACGAGTGGGTGAAAATAGGAGGTTTGAAGTGAGTAGCTCTTCCACCCGATTTCTAGGACGGTTATGTTGTCACTCATTCAGGCACTGGAAAAAGGAAATCCACTGGTTACATTTCCCTGGATATCTGAGAAAAATGAAAGATTAACTTAACTTTTTAAATACCAATTACATTTTTTAAAGTATAGAATTCTTCCTCTTGGGGCATTTTACATTTTTTTTTTTAACTTTAACTCTTTACTTGTAAGCGTTGTGCAAAGATCTGTTCCTGTATCAGTGAAGTAAACAGGAGCTTTGCCATTGACTTTAATGGATGCAGGATCAAGCCCCATATTCAGAAGACTTAGGACCTGATCCTGCTAACACTTCCTCATGTATGTAGTACCAGTGAGAGAGATGTGTCCAGTCTAGGAATACACACGAGTTACTCTCAGTGGCCTGTCACTCTGACCTTTTGGCTTCACAAATAGATTGCAAACACTTCAGGCAGGCCTATAAACCCAAAATGTGCTACATATTACATTAGTCACATTTTTAGCATTTTAGCATCTAAGCTGTTTCTCAATTTCAAGATCTGACTGACCAATATGTATGTGATGTTAGCATTGTGATTCAGGTTCTACTCCCAGCTGAATCCACAAGCTGCTGAGACCAGGTGAGCGTGGAGTACGTTTGACAGTTGAGCTGAGATTAAAATGTTCTGGAGGAAAGGCAGAGCGGTTTAAGAGAAACTTTCATGAGGTGAAAGTTCAAGAACACAGTAAGATCCAAATTATCTGTTGATTGACAACCGGTGCAAACCCATTTAATTCAATTACATTGTATGGGGTGTGGCCAGCATAAAATCTGGCCCAAAATATCAACTTTGACTTGGAATATCGCCATTAAGTACAAAAGGGCCAGTATAAAACATTGATCAATTTGGTGTGTGATCTTTATTTAAAAAAAAAAAAAAAAAAAAAAGCTCTCAACATTAAAATCCTAAGGACTTTTTCTCTCTCCTACAAATAAGAGACAGAAAAATAAGGACCTTACCAGGGAAATTAATACTTTGCATTTCTCTCCCTCCCCTCTCCCACTCCCAAAATGTGATGCTTCCAGGAAGAAACCATCAAAAAGAAGTAATGGCAATAGACTGTTAAGCAGCTGAGAGTAAGACGATCTTGATATTTGAATGACTGGTTCAGAAGTGCCGATAGTAAGAATAGGAAGATCTGTCATACACAGTGTAGAAAAGTGTTTCAGAGAGAAGCTCTGTAATGATGCAAAAATGACTTTAAAAATTATATTGCCAAACAGGAGAAACAGCCAACCAGATACTGGAAATTAGTGAGCAAAGAACCACAAAACATTTAGAGGCTTAGTTCAAGTAACCTCCCAAAAGTTCAGATGTTTATCCAATAGCTCAGATCTCTTGGGTCTGGAAAAGTGAGTGGGAAATCTCACACGAACAGCCTGTCTCATGATATTTCAGCACTTCCACTTCTGGTCCTGGCCAGAACCAGGAAGTGCAGAGGCGTGCTCAAGTGAAAAATACTGGAAAAAATGTTATAAGAACACTTCCCAACTCGCAAAAACATTTGGTTACATTTGAATATTAAGCACAGTTATGGGTTAGTTCTTATAATGTCTGAACTCATTTATTCATCCCTACTAAAAATGTCACAAGTTCATAACTTTGCAAAACCCTGATCCACAAGGAAAGTTTAGAAAAACAATGTTCTACCATCATGGTAACAAATTTGGCACAGAAGATAGGTAGATAGTTGCTAGTGGAAATGAAGATATAAAACAATTAAATATAGCTAGCAGTCATGAGAGCCACACAAACTTAAGCACAGGAGGATTCAAATTCCAGGGCATTTAGGTTCTTTTGGAAGACATAGGTTTTGAAAGATCCATAGTATTTGGGTAAACTAAGTACGAACAGAGGGGTCCCGCCAATGTACTGGTGAAAGGTTACTGAGCTGTAAGGGAGCGTCTGGGTTGATGGCCAAAGGAAGGGGCAGATATATAGAAGTCTATACTGAAACCAGCATAAAGGAAAAAGATGTGCCTAACCAGGCAGATGGCTGAATTGAAAGGAAATAATATGATGCAGTGAAACGTACCATGAAGCCAGAAAGGGGTTGGGGGGAGGGGAGAGAGAAGAAAATAAAATCAAGAGAAATCAGCAAAAAAGGAAGTTGCCTGGAGGAAGTTTTTTAAGTTGTGGGCATAAAACATCAAAAGATTTTGGGGAAAGAAAGAAAGAAAGAAAGAAAGAAAGAAAGAAAGAAAGAAAGAAAGAAAGAAAGAAAGAAAGAAAGAAAGAAAGAAAGAAAGAAAGAAAGAAAGAAAGAAAGAAAGAAAGAAAGAAAGAAAGTTGGAGAACATATAGAAGACTGAACAGGAATTTAAGATAAACGTTAAAAAAAATGAACAATAAGAGGTCAGCAAGGTTGGGCTTCTAAAAGACAACAATAATTTACTGACCGAAAAGGTAGAATTTTCTAAAATATTAAATTAATCACTTGACTCTGTGTTTACAAAAGAGGCTTGGAGATATATTCTAAAAAAGAACAAGAAGCTTCTTGAGGCATAAAATATGCTGAAGGAAACCAGGACCCAGCCAAAACAGGTGAGTAAGAAATAAAAATTTCTGAATTCATACACAACCCATAGATCAGACGGAATCATTCCCACAGTTCTGAATAACCACAGAAATGTAGGGCAGAAAGGTGCCTCAAGAGGTCATCTAGTCCAGCCCCCTGGGCTGAGGCTGGACCAAGTATACCTTGGCCATCCCTGACAGGTGTTTGTCTAGCTAGTTCTTACAAACCTCCAATGATGGAGATTCCACAACCTCTCTTGGGCCTGGTCTACACTGGGGGATCGATCTAAGTTACGCAACTTCATACATGAATAACGTAGTTGAAGTCTACATACTTAGATCTACTACTACTTCTACTACTGCGGTGAGTCAATGGTTGACGCTCCCCCGTCGACTCCGCCTGCGCCTCTTGCTCCGGTGGAGTACAGGAGTCGATGGGAGAGCACTCGGGGGTCGATTTATCGCAGCTACACTAGATGCAATAAATCGACCCCCGCTGGATTGATTGCTGCCCGCCGATCTGGCAGGTAGTATAGACACTCTTGGAAGCCTAGTCCAGCACTCAACTACTCTGATAGTTAGAAAGTTTCTCCTAATATATAACCCTAAATCTCCCTTACTGCAGATTAAGCCTATCATTTCTTGTCCTACCTTCAGAGGGGATGGGGAACAATTCATCATCATCTTTATAACAGCCCTTAACTTATTTGAAGGTTGTTATCAGATCTTCCTCAGTCTTCTTTTCTCAAAGCTAAACGTGACAGGTTTTTTAACCTTTCCCTCTAACCCAATATTCCAGTCATGAGATTTACTCCAAGTCTCTGTGATGCCAATTAACTCATAGTTTATTTTATGCACTAATACTTCGTTTTTCCTGTTTATTCCCCTGACACCATGTATTTGTCTACAGACTTCTAAGATATTGAGCAGAGTCACCCACTGTTATCCCTCTAGTTCTTCCTATGATCCTATTGTAATTTCCCATCCCCCCACCCCTCACGCAACATGTAGCCCTCCGATAAGGTCACCTTTTTTTGTACCTACCTGTGAGCTTTTATCACTTGCACCATTTAAACCTAGTTGGTGCAGAAAAGGTTTGCGAAAAATCTATATGGACAATTGATATTTGCTAAGCAGGGTAAATTGGAATTGACTGAACAGAGTAAAATGTAACTTATCTGTATTTAAAAAGAACATCTTGGGAGCATGTACCAAACAATTTGCTTGTACATCTGATGTCAGCTCTGGAAAAGTGATGTACAAAAGGACTTCAGCAATGGAAAAATGACATTAATGGATTCTAGTGACACTAAGAAGGAACTTGACAAAGAAAAATGTTGTGAAACTAGTGGTAATCAAGAGATTTGCAAATAGAGAGCTCCTCAAACAAATCAGAACAAATGTTTTGAGAAAATCACATTTCTTTGTATTTGTAAGGAATACATGTTTATATTTATAAATGGGGAATAATACATTTCTGGTGCCTTAGATATTTATTTCCTTAATTTTAAATGCTTGTGTTTGTGAAGACTTGGAAAGATTTTATAGGTAAGTACATTGTTGCCACCTAATCATTTTATGTGGTTTTTTAAACATTTCCCAAGGGTTTTTTGTGTTTTATTTCTAACTACTCTCAGTTTTTCTTTCATTTAGGTAATTGATTTTTAAAAACAAATTTAAATAAATGGACGGATGGTTTACCAGATCATTAAATTAAAGGAATCAGTGATCGCTAAATGAACAGAGCCTGATGATCAACATCCATATTTCCCTAGCAACTTAAAAATTGTTGTGGAAAGAAACTGTTAAGAAGAATGCACTGCCTACAAGAATTACATCACTCCAATACTTTTGCTTTGATCATTAAAAAGAGTCATTGATGACAGGCGCCACTGCAGAATATGCTATCCATGAGCTGTTTATTTTCTCCATCACCTTCAATTTACTGTCACCATTGCTGTATGTGAATTGAGAGTTCTGATTTGGAAATATTTAATGTCTCTGTGGTAGGAACCATTGTTTTGTTCTGTGTTTGTGCAGTGCCTAGCACAATGGGGCCCTAATACAAAAAATGTAATACACAAGTATAACTAAAAATAATAATAATATCCACTTTTTACAGGTGTCAATGACCACACGATGGGCAAGACAGTGGAGAATCAGCCTCAATACTCTCAGCATGATACAGTGCTCAGTGGCTTCATATTACAGTTTGAATCAGCAGTAAGTTTCCTGGACCAATAGTGAATTTTCACTTCATGACTTGCCTAACAGAGATAGATGCCAGTGCTCACAGGAAGGAAGGAGAGTACCATCACTGAGTGGGATTACCGAGATCAAGCTTCCAGAGATATTACTATGCTGTGAGCACTTCTGTCAAACTGTTCTGCATTACTCTACCCTTAACTAACATTTTTGGCATCACTGATTAGTCAAGTTTCCATGCTTATTCTTTTCAATTTTAAAATATGACACAAGATGGAAATTAAAGTTTTGAGTTTTTGGGGGTTGTTTTTTTTTTGCTAAACTCAAAATGTCAACACAGGTAAATCTCCTCCCTGGCTCTTAATAACAGGGAAACAGCATTGCACAGTGAGGCCAAACCTGAGGCAAATTAGCTTCTTGTTCTTTTCATTGATTGTAAAGGGGAGAATGCTACTTGCGCATCTGAGAAGACAAGCAATAAAATGTATTTCTCTTGCAGGCAAATCTTAGAACAGATAGCAAAACAATCTCAGTCTCTTGCTAAAGGCATACTCACTAATTGAAACAGAAATAAAATGAGGAATGGGAAAGAGATAAAGCTACAAAGTTATGTCTTACTCCAATTAGTAGGTAGGGAGTTAAAAAAATATATCAGTTAAAGACATTCTACAAGTTTCAGCATTGGAAATTGGAAGGGAAAAACATGCTGTAAAATTGCAGGCACCTGGTCTTGAAAGCACAATCTAGAGCGTTTTCATTAAAGTAATATTTTACAACTGCATACAGTCCAGTGACAAATCAAAGTAAAACAGCAACATCAGCTGACAAACGTTTCCCGTGTTGCAATTAAGCATAGATATCAGAGATTATAAAAGGCCAAGTGGGGATTCCATCCCCTTTGCCAGTACAGGATTGTTCCAGATAGGTCACAAGATCCTCAGCTGGAGCCATGATCCACTCAGTGAAGCTGAAGAAGGAGTGGGCAAAGGTGGCTTAAAGTCACTTTCACTGCTCCCTGAGCATAGGGCCAGCCCTCAGTGCAATTTCAAACAGCCTCAGGTTGTTCTAAATTATGACCAAGTGCAACAGATAGACATTATCCAAGCACAACAATGTTCTGATCACACACCCTTTCCCCAGTGACTGCAAGAGAGGGTGGTGGTGTAGTGCTAAAATAGTTTGACGCCATTCAAGGATTCCCGCAATGCTGGGGGAATCCCCAAGGGGCTGGAGCCACTGAGCTTCCAACTTATTTATGCTGTTCAGTGGCACAAAGCAAGGGAAGGGAGAGGGTCTGGCCCACTACATGTGCAGGCGCTTTATCTAGTCTAGTTTTAAATGTCTCTAGATATTGGGCTTCCACTGCTTCCATTAGCCTGTCCGACAGTCTCGCAGATTTCACCATTTGGAAGTGTTTCCTGTTCATTTAGCTTCATTTGCCTTCCATCACCCAATACAAAGGCTAATCATCCATGGGATTTACACTCCTCATATTTTTAAGGACAGTTATAGCCTACCCCCCACTCCCCTATGTCCTCCTGTTCAGTCAAACTATCACTATTAGTTTCTTTTGACCTTTCCTAACAAATCACTCCCTTTGCCCCCTTGATAACTTTTGTTGCTGTTCTCTGAATAACTTCCAGTTTATATATTTCTAGCATTCTGGGGCCCAGAACTGCATGCAATATTCTAGGTGCTTTCTCACCAGAGCCAAGTAGAAAGGAACTATTACCTTCCTGCTCTGTGTTGCAAAGCCTCTGGGTATGCAGCTCAAAATTGCATTGACTATTTTTGCTATCATACTGCACTGCAATCTCATTTCTCACACTGCTGTCTCTCCTAGTTTCCCATTCTAATAACATATTAAAATTGATACAGAGGGCCATGCCTCATTTTTAAGTACTTTTTTGTATTGCTACTATATGATTTTTGTATTAAACCACCAAAACTGCAAGGCTGATATTTTAAAAAAGATTGTTCTGATGTTCCCTAATGGCCAGGTATATGTATACTCACCATTTAGAAATAAAATAATAACAACTAATTCATACAATACTTTGCACTTCATTAATACCTTTCATCTAAGGATCCCAAAGCTCTTAGCAAATACTAATTAATAAAGCTTCAGAACAGGCCTACAAGGTAAGTAGATATTATTAGACACTTGCAAGTTCCAAACTAGAAATTGAGTTTCTTCAACTTCATGGATAATCAGGGACTATTACTGTTATTAAATTTTATTACAGTAATGTCCAGAGGCCTCACATGTGATTAGGGCCTCATTGTATCTGCCAGTGTACAAAGATAAAATAAAAGAAAGTCCCAGCCCCAAAGAGCTTCCAGCCTACACAGTGAAAAAACATGGCAGGTGGGTGCAACAAAGCAGAGTGAGGATCGGAGAAGACAAGGGTGATGGTAGTAGGAATACAAGGTTTCATAACCTTTAAATGGCCAAAACTATCTTACTGATCCATGGTAGAGCAAGCCCATTCTTGTGAAATCATCTGCTTGTTAGAGCTAAGACTGCCTCATAGGCCCTTGATGACTTAGTTCCTGCAGTTTCAGATGGAAAACTCTTAACCAAATGAAAGGAAATTTTGAAAATTGCAACAGCTTTCCCTCTTGCCACCCACCTTTCCACTTATGGACGTACCTAACACAAACTCTGACGCTGTGGCAGAGTCAAATTTGCTTTGGGGGGAAAAGTATGTCATACCATAGTATTGCAGGTATAAGATTAACCAACCTAATTTGTGTGAAAGGGTCATTCATGTAATGTCACTGAATATTCATAATAGGAGTTTCTATTGTTCACTTCCTTTTGTTAAGAGATACATTACTCCTTCATTGTCACAGAACTCAGATGACAGAGGCACTTTCATGGAGTCAGTACCACACTCTAAATTATAATGGGGTTGCTGGAAAAGCTTTGCCCTGGCTAGCCACTGACCATCAGGAAAGAGATTAGTGTAGTGTGTAATAAATTAGAACTATAGAGCATGCAATAAAATTGCAGCTACATATTATCTTACAATCTTCACTTATCTAGAAGTACTTTCATGGCTGACACAGATTAAAAGCATCATCATCATCATCATCTACTGGCTACAACTGCAGTGGGCCAAATCTAGTCCTGATACACCTGGGAGATGCAGAATGGCATTTCTCTCCACCAGCATGGAATTTCCTCTGTAAAAGGGCAACTGTAAATACCGCCAAGGTTTCAGTAAGAATCCAGTTGGCAGAGGCTGAAGTGAATCAGCCACCCCCCACCCCCTTCTTTGTGGATTTTACACCACGGGGGCTCCAAACTCTGAATCTACCCCTGAGAATAATTGCATTTAGGTATGGCCTGAGTAAAAGATTCCCTGAAAAACTGGAAGCTTGCATTCTTTCCATTGCAAGGCATGTGAACTGACAAAACACAGCACTAGTGCCTTTTTGATTTCCAGCCTCAGTTATCTACCTTTCAGCCTGTCTCAGGCTTATAATAAAAGCTTTATACCTATGGAAAGAATTGCACTTTCTCCACAACTGTGTATCACCACTGTCACAAGCAGTGATTACCTACGCAATATACAGCAATCCTATTAACTATATTCAGCCCAGGTGTTACTGTTCTAGAAAACAAACCTGCACCGTACATGACACAATGCAGAAACGAACTGCTTTTATTTTCATGCTGAATAGCTGCTTGAAAGCAAAAGGAAATACATTCTCTTGGTACAGCAAAAATATGTAAGTGTGTGAGTCAACAGTTCCAAAAATACATTTCATAAGCTGCAAAACAGATATGTATGTTGCCATGGCACTTCAGCAAAATTAACAAATCTTAAACTTGTTTCATATATGAAGAAAAAAATCTAAGTGCTTTCTGGTTCCTATATAGTCTCTACTTCATTGTTTTATGCTAAGTGTCAAATCCTGCTGCCATTAAACTCAATGGGGAATTTTGTCACTGACTCCAGCTGGGCCAGGATTTGGTTCTTAGGGACCGATTTTTTAAAAGTATTTAGGTGCTTAAAGATGCAGATAGGCACCTAGTGAGATTTTCAAAAGCACATAGGTGCCTCATTCTCAATGAGAGTTAAGTGCCTCGGTACTTCTGAAAATTCCAGGAGGCACCTATTTGCATCTCTAGGTGCCTAAATAGCTTTAAAACTCTGCCCATTAGGGCTTGATCCTATCCTATTAAAGTTAATGGGAGCTTTTCCATTTACTGAATGGGAGCAGGATCAAGCCTTAAGTGAATTCTGAGATTAAATTACCTCTTCTCACAAAGAGCAGAGCTCTTTTAAGTAGGTATTAGCATGAATGTACTAAACTCTGCTCTCATTCACACCTGTGCAAACCTGGAGCAACTCCAAGGAATCCTTGAATGCTTTCAGTTTACACCCATGTGACTGAGAACAGAATATTGGGTAATTGTATTAAAGTATGATATACATATAATTCAGCCACTGGAATGGGTGGGGGGCATGAGAGGGGTTATGCAGTGATGGGTGACCCAGGAGGAATGCTGCATGATTCAAACCACACACACACCCTCAGCTCCTAGGGAGCACAGAGTGCAGTAGCAGCTTCACCAGCCTCCAATCTGTGGTATGAACTCATCCTTGTGCTCCACAGCCTAGTGTGATAGAAGGGGCCATGCCATTACCCCATCCTAACCCTGTCCCATTCCTCCCTTTCTGGATGGCAGAGGCATTAGCAGGAAGCAGTGTCTGCACTCCACCCAAGACTACCTATGGCCCTCACAGTGGGAGGCTCTTCCTCCCCTCTTTGCATCTGTAATCTCTTGGTGAATATATACATCCAACAGTGTTCTGTTAGCCAAGAGAATTCCATGATACTTCAGAAAAAGTTACACACCATTCTCCTGATGGCAACTTATCACTATTGACTACCTTAATGGCCACATTTTCAAGTGTATATATCTGATTGTACCCATAAAATATCTGCAGGTATGTGCAATCAAGGTAAATGTGCACCTTAAACTGGTAACTGTACATGCAACTGCCTGATTTGTGTGCATACTACATATCATATTTTGGCTAAACAGTTTTCTATTTGTTCCCCAACACACTACTTTATGAGCACTGCTCCCACAACCATTTTTAAAAACTGGCCTAAATTCTTCCTTTGGATACAAGCAGGTAACTCCTACTGTTTGTAATGGGAGCTATGCTTGCATACCAAAGGGAGAATTTGGCCTTAAGATCCTATTTGTATTCTCCCTTTGAAAAGAGAAATGATGCTCAGCCCTTTGAAGGCTCAAATCCTGCAAAACCCTTACACTGGTAGTCTCTACTTATGTGAGTAATCTTGCTGAAATAAACAGAACTTGTGTGTGAGTGAGGATTTACATGACTGGGTACAGTTTGTTCCGAACTGTTGAAACAATTCTATGGCAAAATTGAATCCATTTTTTGGAATTCAAGATAAAAATCACAAATAAAATATGGTCAGCATTCTGTGTATTTAAGCTTGCTAGTCCAATGCCTTATTCAAAAATGCAAAAGCGGTAGTTAATTTTTAGTCAAATCTTTCAATGTATAAAATTGTGAGCATATTTAACAGCATTCAATAATATGAATCCAAATCTGATTCTCATGGGAACAAAATTAACAGCCATATCAGGTAAAGAATCCTTACTATGCATAAGATAAGACCACCTTTTGCTTGTATAGAAAAAGCTATGAAAATTAAACTCTTTTAAATCTTCTCTTAGCTCAGAGGGTTACAAATGAAAGTGGAGAGCAAGAGGGTTTGGGGGGGGGTTATGGTAAATGTTAAATATAAGGTCTAATCAAACTTTTTTGCAATATGCAAATAATATCTCAGCAATTCACTAGTTTTCAAAGATGTGTGTCCCTATAATCACTATAAATCAAAATTAGGTGAGAAAAATAAATTAGCAATTTGCAGAGACTTAATAATCTTGCTTTTATTATTCATTTCAGGCTATCAGCACCATTAACAGCCTTACTTTCAAAAATAGACATAACACTATCATAACATTTCATGTTTCCTGTTTTTTGAAAGAATGTCAGTAACAGCTCCCAACAAGTGTTTCCATCAATCAAAGTTAGTAAAAAGAACAGAAAAGAACAGAAAAGAAAAGAAAGCATAGACCCTGGCTTGCATGGGCGGGGGAGGGGAAAATTGTGTTCCAACCCTTGAAGAAAAACATTTACCAAAGTTCAGTATTGACTCTAGACAGATTCCAAACAGCTGTAAGTCTCTGGCACATTTAAATATACCAAGCTTTACTACAGTACAGTTGAGTTTACAAATGATCAACTACTTTTAATATAGCTTAGAATCTTCACTCATAGTTACCCAAGGGAGACAGGGGGAAAATGAAGTTATCAACAATTCTAAAAACCACTGAATATTTTTTTAAACCAGCTAAGGTACCATTTGGTTTTTTTTTCTTTTAAACGTTGTTTGGGTGCTCCTTTAAACGTTATTTATATTGACTTTCACACATCAGTTCATTACAATGAGACGAAGATGTCACAAATCGTTATTGAACTATATATGCCCTTTTTTTGTTTAATACAAGAAGCTCTACAATAAGGAAATTTTTCCAGTATTTCAATGAAGATTATTATGCTATGGTCACGGATCTAATAATTCTCAATAGCATGACTTTCCGTCGTGAAACTGTGCTTAATAAGTACTATAGAAGAGAGTGTGATTTCATATTTGAGGTGTCCTATCATGATTTACTCACTTAGCATCTCCTATAAGGTGCCAGGCACCCTCAAATCTCATTGAACTCAGCACTTCACAGCATCCTGGTGGAGCTACTGTGCACTGGACAGAATGAGTTAGATTTTGGAAATTTTGTCTGTCTTCTTATTCTTGCTTCTCCCTGATTAGAGAGATAGATGGGTTGGCCAGCAGTACAGAGAACTACAAGATAAGGGAGTAAGGATGTTTGATGACTTCACAGTATATTTTGATGATGTTGTATAGACTGCCTTTTTATAATGTTTGTTTATTTTCTTTGTTTACGGGTTTATGTGTCAGTGCAAGTGTGCATTTGGTTTTGCATGGTTTTGGTTTTGCATCCCTGCCCATCCTGGCTCATAGCTATTGACGGACCTGTCCTTCATGAATTTATCTAGTTCTTTTTTGAACCCTGTTATTTAATTTGTTTGGTCTTTGATGTGATAAAAAACAAAAATCAGTTAATAATGGACGGGTAAAAGAAATTATCTCTAACTCAGACACGTGATTGATGTTGACAAATATATTCCACAACAGGCTTTCCAACTATACTCAAAATTCAGCTTCTACATAATAAAGGCCTAAATAACAAAGTTAATTTTTTCTCCCAACATTTCTTCACCTGTCCCTCTTTATCACCTCACTACCCCCCAAACCAATGGCTTGATTTTTTTACTCAGCGTAACAACTTTCTCTACTACTTTATACCCTTATGCCAGTTAACTTGTATGCCTGTAAAACTTTTAGCACAAATATGGTACTATGCAAGTAAATAAATAAATAACTAGTAAGCCACTACAGTGCTCAAAAAATGGTGACTCCATTCTGCAATCTGAGACATAGGGGGCACACGTCCACTTATCTTGTGAGCATCAGGATTTGCTGCAAATGATGTACTGTCATGTGACTAATACTTCACTGCCTAAAGACGTCCTTGTTGAACGAAGTTTGTTCATGTTGCAATCCTAACACCACATCTGGTGTTCCCAGTGACCAAAAGATTCCTCGTTAACTTCCAGTAAATACATTATTTTCTACAGAGACACTCTAGTGACTAAGTGGAAAATACTGAGGAAAAAGAAATGTACCGGACCATTTATACTGTTTTTATATGTAGCTCAATGGGCACAATGCTGCTGAATACAAGACAGCAGTTCAATTGAAGTTTTCCACTGTCATCACAAACAGCTGCAGAACCCCTGAGACTGAAATACAGCCTCTCCATTCAAGCTCATTTCATCCATTGTTACTTATAATATGATCTAAAGGAACATTTGCAGGATTTCATAGAAAGTTTAAATGTTGTTTGATGAGCGCCATTAGATATTTAAATCTGAAATGAATGACATACAGTAGCAAGAGAAGCAATCACAGCACACCTAAAGTAGAGCAGAAAACTTCACAGCTATTATCTCTACTTGTTCATGGCTAATATTTGTAATGGCGCATGCAACAACACCATAATGGCAATACAAATCCCTGCAGAATAAAACCCCAAAGACATCAGTTCTTGTTTCAGGTATTCCTCTTTCAATGAAAATCTACTGCAGACAAGCTGAGCATAAGATGAATAGGAAAATGCCAAACGAAGAGGCATTTCTCATTCTTTTCAGAGCCATTCCATTGAAACCCATTGGAAGATTTCTAGGCAATGAAAAAGGTAATTAATAAAACAGAATTACACAGAATAGCTACTCAAAGATTTGGGTGCCTTAGCCAATGACTGGTGGTGATTTTGCTAGCTGTACCACTAGTATGCTACACATGTAATGTTAAATGACCCGTTCTTGCTAACGTTCTCAGTGCTACTGTTTTGGGGAAAAGGTACTGTACAGTACTCCTGATATCCCTTCGTTGGGCTCCTCCCTGAGCAGAGACTGAAAATTGTACTACAATGTGTGGTAGTTTTATGGAGAAAGTGTATAAAAGTCATTTCACAAAAGCCATCTCTGTATCATATTAACATCTCCCATTTGGCACAGGTCTGTTAGTTTTTCAGCATCCTTTTATTTTATGGATATACAGTAATGGTGTATACTTTCCATAATTAAACAGCTCTTTTAAAAAAAATCTATTAAATGTTTTTGGGAAAAACAAATACAGAATACTATGAACACAATATTTTGCAAAGCCTAAATCATTCTAAAGGAAAGGATTTAATTTATATCAGGGAATGAAGCATTGGAAGACTTTTGGGAGCTGTTTTGCAAACCTCTTTAGATTTTAACCAAAAAAAATTATTTAAAATTACAAAGATGATCTCCAACATCTTAATGGATGCAGCTTCATGTCTTGGCAAAGCAAGATAGCTGCCTCTAACATCCTTACTATGACAGAAGGTTTCTTTACTCTAAGAACATGCAAGGTGACACTCTGTATTAGCCAACAGACACCAGAGTCTGTCCATTGATTCATAAGTTAAATGACTGACATTCCGCAAGATTTTTTTTTTGCCTGCTATGCAATGCAAAAACACTTTGAGTTGATGTCTTAACTGCTTATGGTTTTCTTTCATGGAAACACTCAACCTACTATTTTGCTTAAATAATGCATGGAAAAAGCAATTTGAAAAGTCTTATTCCTACATTGCATTTCCTGTCCTGCTTTTCTTGGTCTTCTTCTAAAGTCATCTGATTGACTGAATCTATTCAAATAAGTGAGGTCTCCTTTCATAAAGTGCATGATGGGTTTTCAACTTCACAAGAGCAAACCAGACAAAGGATACAACATATGATACAATTAGATTTTAAAAGGAAATTTCTGTTTTAAAAGGACAGATTTTTTGCTATTTTTCTTTAAAAGACAAGTAAACTAGTTGCATATACCAAAACATAAGATGTATTAGGAAGTGACAAGCAGAGCACCTTTCTGTAGTTCAGATCTGTGGTTCACTTCATAGAGCAAAAGGTGGACAAATAATTCAGTGGATATACTTATTATAGGCAACCCAAATCCCCCAAAACATGCTCTTTACTCAGGTTGGCACTTGAGACTTATTGCTGCCACTAGCCAAAAGTGCCACCACTTTTCTCTAAGAATCCCACGGATGAATATCAACATATCCAATACAGACTCTGAGGTGTGTCTTGACAACAGGCAAGCGATTCCTTCCCTTTTAGATTTCACTAAGGACTAATTCAGGGGATGGGATGAAGGAAGCTGATTTCCATAACATGGAAGGCACAGGTGCCGAGATTTCAGCTCTTCCGTGATGCTGAAGCAGGATGTATTTTACCTTGGGGATCAATCATATAATTTCAAATAATATATATCCTAGCAAACAACATTTCCCATATGAACTTTTTAAAAACAATTATAATCAAGAAAATGTCTGAAGAGTCAGGGTTCTATGATACACTGATAAAGTTTCCGATCCTCAGCTGGTGTAAACTGAGATAGCTGCATTGACTTCAATGGAGCTACGCCAATTTACACGAGCTAAGGATCTAACCCACTCTGATGTCAATAAGACTGCCACCTGTGGAGGGCTTGCAGGATCAGCACCAGCGTCTTGCAAAATAATATGAAGGGGTTAGTGAGACCTAGGACAACAGTACAACCGCCTACCCCCTTTTCATTATTATTTTTTTTACAAATAAATATGCAGCCTGTGCAAATATTTGTAAATTTATACATTCAGCACAATAAAGCTTGCCTTGTCCACAATTAATATATAAACCAGACTATGTTTTTAAGCCATGACTCACACTGGGCGGAAGCACACTAAAAGAAGTGCCTCCTGGAGCAGGCAAATATGGCAGCTTCCCTAACACTGCTAAGGATTCACTTGGCCTGTGCCATCTCCCACATCATCCCAGCCGTCTTCACCAATTTTCAGGTATCTAAGGTGAAATCCTGGCCCCATGGAAGTCAATGGTAAAACTCCCATTGATTTCAATGGGGGCCACGATTTCACCCTTAGTGCATACTAGTGCAGTAGCATAGGACAGAACTAGCAGGGAGTATTGGCTCTACTCCACAAATGGACTATGTCTTGCCCCTGCATAATCAGAACCATAAAGACTCCTCAGACCCTTCCTTTCTTGCACATCCATGCAGGACTGGGCACCGTTGAACTCAAAATGGTTGCCAATCTGGAGCAAATTCTGCTTAGTTACATCTGTGCAAACCCAATGAGTTTAATGAGGTACCACACTGTTAAATGAAAGTGGAATTTGATCCTGTCTTTATATAGAAAAGGGGCAAGTGGAAAACAAAAATCATGGTGCTTTTAGTCCCTTTTCAGTAAGTTATATCAAATGATGTCTTTTACTAACTGCATTAGAGAGCAATTATGACTTAATGGCTGTCTAAATCCATTATCAGTGTACATTTAACCTTTCCATATTTAAAGATAATATTTAATTTGAGCAAATTAATGCACTGCCTGTGAGACCAAATATATCTATTTAGCCTTTCTGGTTTTCCATCAGCGATAATTCTCTTTAGATCCCAACTCCTGTGACAAGAAAACTAGTAAAGATGGTCTTTTTTGTATTTGTACTTCAAACAGAGGTTAATAAAACAGAAGCTACAATAACCTAAGTGAAAAGCACATTCCTTATTAACTACTGCACTCCGTATCTCCCATCACTATTAACATTATTTTAAATCCACTCCAGATTCATTTTTGATCATGCACAAGGAGATGTTTATATAGTTCTCTACCTTTATCTTACAGTTTTTCAAAACTAATTACTGTTACCAATATTTCTGAAATGGTCCCCATCTTTTAATCTTGTTGCCAGCATAAGCGTTGAGTTACAGACTTTTCTGGAACAGCATTTTCAGAAGAATGCACAATATTTCACATTCTCATGAAACAGTGGCAATGATGTTTATGAAGTCTGAAGACTGCTTTGGTTTCACAGTTATATTTTAAGAGATTATATCACCTGGGGAAGGTATCATTGCATTTAAGTTTGCAGTCCAGCCACGCATTCTCCAAATTTAAAAACAAGAAATTATAAGACACTGTAAAGGAAATTATTCCATTCATACTACAGGTACCATAAAACAGCCTTGATTAATCAAATTAAAATGTATACAACTTAATGTTAATTACTCTAATATTTCCCAGTGGCCAAAGGGCCAGATTTTCAAAAACAGGTGCCTAAAGCTTGTCTCCTAAATCCTTATTTGGGCACTTAAATAAATTGACTTATTTTCAAAACTGTTGAGTCCTCCTAGTAATAGGATAATGAAATCCAGATAATTTATTCAGATGTCTAAATATAGACTGAGGAAGTCAACTTTAAGCAACCATTTTTGGAAATGATATTGAAAGCATATTAGGAACATCAACGTACAAATAAAAATGTACAGTCTCTGCCTTCAAGATCTTCCAATCTCATTTCATACATGACTCTGTGAAGAGGGATTGAAAACAGGAAAACTGTGGGTGCAGGAATAAAATTATGAGATTACCCAATAAAAATATACGCTTCTACTAAATTTAATTGTCTAAATGTGATGCTTCCTTGGTGCCATCTACATATTCTCTTTTCTCTTACATAAAAAGGTGGCATTTTATTAGATAAAAATGGCTGAATGATCTCACTTCTCTGTTGCAAGCACATTAATATTCCAAGTGACTGCAAGTGCATTATCATATCAAAATCTGGCGGGGTTACAGAACTAACTTGACATCTTATTCAAATACTGAACAGTTAAAGGAGTTCCTCTGTGAATAAGGCACTTTAAGTATAGCTTGACTTTGCACATTATGTGCACCTTTGATTCCCTGGCACCAGTTGCCATGTTCCATGACAAAAAGCAGAAAAAATTCAGTTTACCATCATAAATCTGGCATAACTCCATTGAATTCAGTGAAATTACACCTGATTTGTGATACATCTAAGCAGTATTTGGTCTAAAATTAGATAGCAGTGCTGCAATTCCTTATTCAAGCAAAATTCACACCGAACTTCAAGATTTGGTCCAACGTTTGAAATAATAATTAAAAATACGGAGGGTTTATATTCTGTCTCCTGAACAATTCAGAAGGTTACATGGTAAGGGAGCTGCTTGCGTTATCATTCACACATACTCAGCAGACACAAAAACCATGCTAATGTCAATATTCAAGAGGACTTTCAAAGTGGAAGGAAGCCCAGAAGAAGAGATTGGACCTCCTGCCGTGAAGACATCCTCATGAGAAGCATCCCCGTAGAAAGGGATGATGTAGCCTGGTGAAACTACCTCCATTATATATCTGTCTGATGTAATGAGGTCTCAGGAAAACAGGAAATGGAAGAGATAATCTACATATGGTTGGTGGCGGAAAGGATGGTGTAGCATAGGAGCCATACAATGGGCTGATTTGTGACCTTTGACCAAAGGGTCAAAATGGTGGCTTGGAAAAGGTCACTAACTGGGGGGCAGAAGACATTCCCTGGATGTCTTCTTGGTCGGCCTTTGTGAGGTAAATACTGCACTGGGTGAGACCATAAGGGGCTGTCTGCGACTTGCTAAATTTTCTTTTTCTTGCAGGGATGTAAATGCCCAAGAATCACAGGGTCACCCTAGAGTCCTTGAGAGAGTGTCGGGGCTCGTCTGTTGCACCACTGAAGAGTTTGGACCCTGTCACATATCTAAGGAGTGGCCCTTCCTGGCCACCCACTAGGACTCCTGTGAGAGGAATCCAAGCCCCTGTGTTCTGGATCTCCAGGGTGTTTAAAGCTCCTGGATTCAGCTGGGTTCACCTGCTTTTTTTGATCTGTCTTTTGGTAATTTTCTATTACTCCCGGTCAGGAATCAGGGCCTACAGCAGACCTACCCAGTACAGCTGACCTGCAGCAGACTGACTGATTGGCTACACCACCTGATTGGCTGGAAGAGCCAGCAGACCAATCCTAAGCCAGCAGCAGCTCACTGGTTGACCAATGCTCATGCCTAGCACTGTGAAGATTCCTGAGTTATTCCCGTTACCCCTGCCATGCTCCCAGCCTTGCCTCAGACCTGCCCCGTCCTGGGACCCCACCTTGCCCATTACTCTGCTTGTTCCATGTGATTCTCAGCTCTGGTCTCCGGTTCCTGTCTCCAGCTTGATGCTTGGGTCTGGTACCCAGTTCCTGACCTCTAGCTTGACCCTTGGCTCTGGGTTCTGACTCGGGAGGAAGTGTCTTGTTCCAGGTAGAGCAAACCTATTTTCCCAAGGTGTTTTAGTTTGAATAGGTGATCATTGCATGCTAGCACTCACCATTGTCTCTGGCCTGGCAGAAACATGACTCAACCCTGGTAACTCATGGGGATCTACATATATATACACACAGGCTTTTCATGACACGTAATTCCATGATACAATATCACTTCTGAACTGTGGATGATTTAATGAAATAGTAGAACCCCTAATTCATTCCCTTGAAGGGAAGATCTTCTACCATATTCTGCACTTCTCTAGAGAGACCAGGGGGCTGCAGCCATGAAGCTCAATGCCTAACCATGGCTAGAGTGAGAGACTGTCAGCCACATCAAGAGAAGCATATAAAGATGCTTTGGTGATCATCTGAAATGAGGCCTTTAAATTAGTTCCTCTGGTCCAGTGGCAAATGGTCAATACATTGGGAGAATTTGGTGTACTTGGTGTAGTTGTACTTCGCCAACAAGTTTTATAGAGTTTTCTGGAATTTGATGGTAGGCGACCATGAATTGTAACGCAGTTGAATAATAGCTCTTGCGGCCGAGAAGGACCAGGTGCTTAAGTAGATTTTGACCAGACTTGTCTGTTTCTTTTGTTAGCCATATCAACCACCAGGGATTTAGGGGTGGGATGAGGGAAAAAAGAGCATTTGGCTGCCATACAATACTCTTTGTCAGCTCTCTTGCACATGGGTGGTACCAGATGTCTGCTATATAGTATGGGCTGATGACAAGAGGGTATCATTAATAGGTAGGACTATCTTGCCTTGAGATGAAGTATGCAGAATATTCACTAGGGAGTGCTGAAGCTCCTGTATCTACTCTAGGGGAATTTTTAAATTCTCTGTCACCATCTTTATCAGTTATTGAAAAACTTTGAAATCATCCATGTAGGATGGGAAAGGGGGCATAACAACCTCATTTGTAGAGGAAGAAGATTTATTGGAAGGAGGTGCCTCCTCCTCAGGTCTTGGCTCTTGATCCACTGAAAGGACTCCCTGGCACAGAGGAGCTTCCCGGGGAAGAGGTTCCCTAGGTACTGATGGCTACTGCTCCTCCTCCTCTTACAAAAGGGCACTCTATAAAATTGGTCACGTAGGGGGTCCAAGGGTTCCAGAAAACCCAAGGTGGCAGAGCACATGGAAAAGAAGAGGGACTCCAAGGGTGTTCTTGTGAGGACTGACAGATTAGGCATCTCATCCACAGGATACACTGCCAGGAAGGGAGATTTATGGAAAAGTGGTGGAATCTTCAACAGATCTCTCTGATTTCAAGTGTGTATCATCCCCCATATCCAATGGAGGAGGTAAGGATATTGGTACTGGTGATCAAAGGATTACCAGCATCTGAATGAGTACTGGCGTTCGATATTTTGTAGGAGAACGTACATTATTGACCTTCAAGAAATGATGCAAATTCTATCCATTTATCCAGGCACTTTCCGAGGAGTTACTTTATTGCAACTGGGGTTCTTTTGTTTGCGAGGGAAGTATTTTATTTGCATTTGCTAACATTTGTGGGAATGACATACAGTTTTTGTTTTAATGCTTTTATTGTAAATGCACATAGAGATCGAAAAACAGGTGCAGCTTATAGATGGCAAATGGTCTAGATTTAACAACTTTGGTATGCCAGGATAGAGTGCACCAAAGAAATGGTCTGGTGGTCTCTCAATGGAGGGAGATAGCTTGTTTGCTCATAGCTTAGCACCTTCCTGAAGTTTCAGAGCACCATCATCATTCACTCATAAGAGCACTGACGGTTACTTTCACAGACATGGATTTAGCACCAAATTTAATGCTGATGCAAGCAGTCTCTGCTTTACTGGCTTCAGTGCAGTTGTGCCTGTCTCCTGTCTGACACTAGTAAATCGGATCCTGGATATTAAATGATAGGTAGCCTCAGAGAAAAATGAAAACCAAACAAAGTATTTTGATGGGAAAGGGAGAAGAAGGGGGTCAGTGAAGAACTCCCAGCTGGATTGATCCTGTACTCTGTGCAAAAGCTGAAAAGCTAGAATGATAGGTTTGGATACAGACTCTTTAGCAAATACCAGAACCAGTATGAGAAAGACAGAAACAAATATTGTATATCTAAGTAATCTTTATTACTCTCAGAAATTATAGATTATCACTACAAAAGTTTTTCCCTCCTGCTGATAATAGCGCTCCTTAATTAATTAGCCTCTTAGAGTTGGTACGGCAAATTCATGATTCTCTGTATGTATATATATATATCTTCTTACTATATGTTCCATTCTATGCATCTGATGAATTGGACTGTAGCCCACGAAAGTTTATGCTCAAATAAATTTGTTAGTCTCTAAGGTGCCACAAGTACTCCTGTTCTTTTTGCGGATACAGACTAACACGGCTACCACTCTGAAACCTGTACTTAAGTTGTCATCTTAAACACCAAAAGAGGATTGTAGCTACAGGACTGAAAGAAAAAAATGTTGGTTAGATTCTATTTGTGACCATCAGAATTGTTACCGTAATTTGGCCTTAATGACCTATAATCTCCTTTTGCATATGGCTTTTAAAATGGTTATTATTCGGCTTGATCTATGACTATAATGGAGCAGAACAGAACTGTGAGTATAATTAAAATAAGTTCCTGTAAAAGTGGAATATGTAGTACATTGCTAATGTGTAAATGACTAAATAACTTAATTAGGTGAAATGAAGTGCACTTATAACTACAGATGCTTAAGCCGAATCATGATAATGTTGTGTATATGAATATATATTTTTTTAAATATGTTTATTAACCAAACAGTAGGGCAAAGAAATACAAAGCATACACCAACTATAAAAATAACAGGGAATGTATTTAAAAGGTTTTCATTACAAATTATCATGAAGCTAGAAGAAGTCAATATTTTTAATCACTTTAAAATACTGAAACACGTTTTCTCTATGCTCTTCTACTCCCTGAAAATCTGTTCTGACCCCAGCAAGGTCTTACCCCAGCAAGGTCTACATCAGCATGTAAGATAAACATTAATCTTCTGGTAACCCTAAAGAAAAAAATAAACATGACCACAAGTGCAAACTATACATTTTCTCCACGGTTCCTGTCACTTCCATTCACACAAGCTTGCAAGATATTGAAATGTACAAGTCTGTAGACAAATGGGACAGACAAAGGGCCCAATCCCGCTCCTGTTCAAATCAGTTCCAAAACCGCCTCTGACTTCAATAAGAGCAAGAGCAGGCCCCAACACAGAGAGGAAACTGCATGAAGTGCACTTTATGACTCAAAAAATAGAACAGGTCTTGACAGTGTCCCATTTGAGAGCATCAAACTCAATACGAGGAGCTGTAAAAATCACTTACAGCACTTGTATTCCTCAATTCATCCATATTCATTCTTCCTCTCTCTATCACTGCACCCTAGGTGAATGTAACATAACCATGTGCATGATGAGGAGATGAATAAGACAAATTATTGAATGTGTGTTTGAAGGAGGCTTCAGCCAAATCAGAAATCCTGAAATGTGCACTTCTAATTTTACGATGAAAGAGAAAATAGAAAAAGTCCTCTAAGTGGAAGCTTCACAAATGCTTGAAAGAGCTGCAGCATCTCTTCATCCCAGGAAGCAATGATCCTGCTTGCTGTCCTCTCCAAAACAAAGATGTTATGGACTTTATCCCATTAGCTCCTCCCCAACGTAAGAGTAGATCCTTAGCTGATGTAAATCAACGTAACTCCATTGACTTCTATGGCGCGATGCATGCCACTTTACACCAGCTCAGGATGTGATCCACTGTAAATCCACCATCACTTTATTTAATATTTTTAAGCTTAAGAGAAAGCCAGGACTACCAACTCTTCATTTGTGGATAATATTTCCCCACTAGTGTTTTTTGTTTTTTAAACTTTCTCACCCTTCTGAACCTGCTGCCTCCAAACAGGAACAGAAGTGTTAGTGCTGAAATATCGTAAGAAATGCCATTCTTGCAGTATTTCTAGCTAAGCTTTAAGCAAGAAATATCACTATCCCACCAGAAAGCCTGTTCCCACTAGATTTTCAACCCAGTTTTGCAGATCCAAGGTAACTGGGTAAGCATCTAAGCTTTTGGGTACTTATCAACACAAAATCTTTTGTCAGGTTTGCCCATCAGAAGATGAGATGTTCTTCTGCAGCAAATAAGTTCTGTCATGAAACCCTAATGAAATTAATAAGAAAAATAAATCTTTCCAGTACAGATGTTGAAGACAGCTCTCAAACGTTTCAAAGAATGTTGGCATTATAAATGGCATTTATCTGTATCTAAGCAAACCAATGTCAATACAAAATTCTGACTGTAACAAAAGTCTCAGATAACTATGTGTTATTAGCCATTGGGCTGGGTAAAACAAAATGGCGCTGATCATGGAGATGCACAATCATGCCTGTAAAGACTCTCCGCCAATTGGATGAAGGACATGTAACTAACAATGGGATAAGATGAGAGTTCAAAGAAACTCTCTCTTTGAAGCGTCAACAAGAAACTTGGCCTCTTAGAGTGCGGTAGCTTCCTGACTGTGGGAAGCTCACATACTCTGAAGAGATTCTATCTTCAAGTTTCCTCCTTATGAACAAATTAAGATTAAGAAACTAGATAGCATGTCTGAAACCTCCTATACTTTTGAAATGTGGCAGCTTGAAACGGACACCCTCTCCTATCTTTCTGAGAGATCAGATACTGGGCCAGATACAGGGCTATAAACTAATTGGGCAGCTTAGGATTCCCTTGCTAATAACAATAACTTGCTATGCACAGGCACGAGAACTTTGCTTTGGCATGATAATGATGTTATCATGGAGTACTGAATATATGCTGTTAATGATGGAGGGCTGGCTTCACCTCTGACTGAAAGGAGCTGGAAATAGCTCACTGAATAGTTATACACAACCTGGTCTCCTATAATAGTTTCCCCAACATGGTAACCATATTTTTGGCTGTCTTCAAGGAGCATCTCCAGCCACGACTAGAGGGTATGCTTTGAATAAATAGCACAGCTCATTTTTGCAATACATTTCTGTGGATCTTTATTCTTTGTGCACATTTTCACTACAAAGGGAACATATGGTCCATTATAACTGCTTCAAAATGTTTTGGAGGCATTTGAAAAGTTTTTAGCCTCTGGCACCATGGGGTTTACAAATATCCCTCTCTACAAGGGTTCCCTGGGGGGAGGGAGTGATATTTAAAATATACAGTACCTTTGGGATACAATTCATTTAGATACCGTGGGGTCGCAGTAACTCCCGTTCACCTTCAGCTATTTCTTTTGATGGATTCATGTACTTGGAGAAATGTATTAAGCTTCATTCTTCCCAATAAACAATAAGAATTTTTGCTGTGGGATGCATTGGGCTGCTAAGTTAAATCAAGACACATTCTAGAAAGTAATGAGATAACACTTTGTTTTTTAGCATGGGTTTAAGAAAGCAACAGACAAAATGTTTGTTATTTCTTCTAGCTCCGTAGAAGTTTCAGATAAGTCTTTCCTTGATATCAGAGTATGTATTGTTGGTAAAGAATGTTTACTCTGAATATTGTACATATTGAGAGCTCAGGCATGGAATAGATTATTAAACTCTTTGTGATATGGAACCAAGCCATACTCTAAATTTTGTGCCTCCCCAAACAGTGACAGTCTTCCATGAATATAAATAAATAATATGAAAAACACAAGAACAAGAGAATGGATTTGCTTTTCATCTAATGGAGATCCTTGATCTGACAGTCATGAGAATGGAGAAAGGTCATTGTATTCTGGGAAAAAGGGAAGGAGATAATAATACAGACGCTGATAACACTTAAAGAGACCCCATCAACTAAAAAAAACCTTAGTGTAAATGAAAAAGATTTAAAAGAATAAGTTCTTTCTCACTATTATTTTCAGTGTGTTTACTGGTGCATTTCACACTACTTTGTATATTAGACATTTCCCCTACATACTTAATTTCCTGTTTGTCTGGGCTTCTCAGACAGAGACAGATGGAGATTTTAAAACAAAAAATAGGAAAATGTGGTAAAACCACAAAAATTTGCAGGGGAATTCCAGAGTAAGTGTAATATCTGCAACCCATGTTTTGAAATTGATTAGACTTTAAATTGATTGTGCCTCCTGCAGGAAATGGGTCTCATCCTGCTCCACCAATGGGCAGGATTGGGTTAGTATAGAAAGACTAAGCCTGCCTCACTTTTGTTTCCTTCTCTTTTTTTTTTTTTTTTTTTTGTAATCTCAGTGGACTTTCAGTCTAAATAATGGATTAAGGAAATCAATAAGGAAGGAACAAATATAAAATCTCCATGAGACTTAGCAAAGTGTGTCGGTGCCTCTCCCTCTAAAATTCCCATTTTGAAAATGCGTCCCAGCCCTGCCCCATGGCAGACTGGCTTCTTACATGTAAAGGTACAGTACACCACACATTCCAGTTTCCACATTCAAGGAAGGAAGGACAGTCTTCCTGATACAATCTCTGAGTACCCAGGACTGAACAGAAATGTCTAATATTAACCCAGAGAGGAGTGAGAATTGTTATATTTTTTTTTAAAACGTCTGGCAATAGTCTTTCAACTAAACTAGTTTCTTGCTTAAAATAATAATAACATAAGGTCATTAATTGTCACCACTAAGTATTAAGCAGAAAACCAACAAGGTACTTGTAGACGCGGAGCATCTACAGAAAAATGTACATGAAAAGCTCCTATGGTGACCAAAACTGTTCTGAACTGTCTGTTTATTTTTGTGTAATTGGTAATTTTGCTATGTTAACTTCCTAATTAGATATCAACGCATTTTCAGGATCTTGTACATTTCAATCACAGTCAGGGACATGAGAAGAAGCATTGCTAGTTCACACTGACCAAACCGCTTAATCAAATCGTGACATGAGCATGAACCTGAAGCACTGTCACTGCTATGCTGCCACTAGTGCCAATTAGCTACTCCAGTTTTAAAAGAGAGAGATAAAAGAAATAAAGTGGAATATAAATGAGGAAATTAGGAGAGTAAAAAAACAATGTCCATTAGTTAATAAGATGGTTCTTAAATTAAATTCTCTAATTTGTGGTGTTTATGAAATATCTAATTTAGAAACATGAATTTTCTTCTATTTATACAATAAGAGACAGTACTGCGTAAGTAAATATTCCCAAAGAATACAAAATCTACAGAGCAATTAGATAAGAAGAACAGAAGTTAAGCAGTGCATTTGTTAGCACCTTTGATCCTGTAGAATGAAGCGGCATCATCTAGCTTCTAGATGTACTTAACTAAATTTTTCTGCGAAGGCTTCTATGGACAAAATACAATCAAATAAACATGGTTTCGGAGGACCTAGAATATCCCAACGAACAGAACTGCCCTCAAATAGCATTAGTTTAAGACCAATCAACAAAGGCTCCTGATAACATGCTGCATGTGGTATCTGATACCTAGCCAGTCACAGAAGAGTGAATTCAGTTTACAAGGTCCTACTAAACAAATAGTTTTGGTAATATGTAGACAAGATGAAAGAAAACAAGGCAATAAATAATTGTAGAAGTCCATCAAAAAACAGAATAGCCCAACTTATCTACACAGACAAGAATAGCAAATCTTTATTTTCCAAATCTTTATGTTCATTTCTCCTCCAAATCTTCATCACAAACATTCAGTTACTGGTGAAAAAGGATTTTAAACCTAACAAACAAAAAATGTAGCTCAGGTAAACTCAGGTAAAATTATGCACCAGAAATCAATACAGTTCTCATGAAGTGCTTTGATATCTACTGTACTGTAAAAGAATGTATTTAAGAAGGACTAAACCAGCAATTATTTCTAAATCTGGGTAGGTATGATTTCTACAAGGTGAAGTGCAAAGCTTTAGGCTTTTACAATAAAAACACAACACAAATCTCTTAATATCTAGATCATTGAAGTCCAAATCCTCTCCTCCATGCCCAACGCAGGTAAAAGAGCTAAGTGCTGGGGAGGTCCACTGAGATGAAGGGAGACAAATGACTCTCCAAGCCAGTGGAGTAACAGTAGGGCAAACCCAGGTCTGCTATTGCAGTCTTAAAGCTGCAGAAGCTAAGGAACCTCTTGAGCCTCCTCCTTCCCTTGCAGGAGGTTTGGGTATTGGATCTATCTGTGGCGGTCATGCAGCCAAGGCCCTACTCCTGCACTTCTCTCTAAATCGCTGTTCAGTCCCTGCAGTAGTTCTGATGCCTATTGGATGGTAGTCACGCAGTGGAGGGAGGGGGCAAAAAAGGACTGACTTATAACAGAATATAGACCCAATTCAGCAAGATGCTGAATCCCTTCTGTGGATGCTCAGCACTTTGCAGGATTGACCTCTTATACAGAGTTAAAAATTAAAAACACATTTAGAATAAAAACCAATATTTGAAAATCACTTTTATTTTTATTTGTATTACAGCAGTGTTCAGAGGCCCCAGTGTGTGAGGCACTGAACAAAAGGAAAGAGACAGTCTCTGCCAAGAAGAGACCAAACAGACAAAGGAGGTACTATCTACCCCATTCAGATGGGAACTGAGACACAGCCAGAGATATGTGACTTGCCCAATGTCACAAAGAAATCTGTGGCAGAGCTAGGAAATTAACCTAGACGTCCAGTCCACTGCCTTAACCACAAGATAAACCCTCCTCTTCCTTCACACTCCTGCCAATCCAAAGGTCAGCATTCTGCCTGTTCCTTCCAAACAATGATAGCATGGAGAGACTGATGTCATCAACAGTAACCAAGCAAACACAGACTCCTGAACTCAGGTCTTCTAGTGAGTAAAAGGATAAATATTTTGCTTTAGGTTTCATTTTAAAGAAAATAGCTCTATATAAGAGTATCTTTATCATTTTCCACAACTAAAATGTTAATCTTCTTCTGATCAAAATGTAATATAATTGGGCCTAATTCTGTCCCAACTAAAGTCAATGGCAAACCTTCCATTGAACTTATGTGGGATCAAGATACTTGCCTTTTTCCATTTCTGTTCACTTAGTACTTCAGCCCAATCTTATCCAGAACGAATACCCCAGGTCAACCAGCTAGAGTCTGTACTTAAATGTTAATGCGAGATCCTGAAAACTGAATTTGAGCACTATTTGGTTTGCCATAAATTGACACATTATATTGGGTTTTGATAGTTTGATGTTCACGCACGATAATGTTGATTAAACTATAGTTCAGGCATATCCCCTATTTTATGTGATTAAAAAGCCACTTTAATGGTCAAAGAAAACAAATGTATTAAATTAATATACAGGGTATAATTAAATCACAAAAAGTATATGTACAGATTTTTTATCATTCGAATTTAAGATCGTAAAAGTGATGGAACTCGGGTCACTCAAGTCATTGGAGTTATGAATGTGCATCTGAGGATAGAAATTCCCTTTTTTAAACCCCATTTTACATAGGTATCAAACCACAGGATGTATCTATATACATATTAAATCCACATAAGAAATCTGCCTTACGCTAACACAGATCGTCATTCGTGAGAGTCTCAGCCAAAGGAGCATCACTGCAGATGTTACCAGGTTGCCTTGCACTCCCTCCTAGCCTCTGCCCTCACATATGCCCTACAAGATTCACTCTCCAGGCTCCACGGATTTAAGGTAGAAGATACTCCCATGCACTTATTTGCATCTTTCCAAGTTTCTATGGAGGGACGAGACTTTTACAGTCTGTTTAAAATATAACAGAAACATTTAAATGCAGATTTGTCCCCAAGTATGCTCTGAACCCCAATGTCCACTACTACATAGTTGACTGCAATCCCTTTCCTGCTTCTGACTGGCGCTAGGCAGTGGTTGAGAAAAGGGACTGGACAGCCTGAAAGCAAACCCAGCATTGCTCTCTAGATGGGAATCCCTTCACAGGTCCGTCATGCTAGCAGTAGGCAAGGCTGCGAGTATGGATCTACCATGCACCTCGTTACCCTCAAAACATATGCAATATATGCAGGTTCACACAAACAACTTGTAAGCACTTGCACTACAGAGTCTCCAAGTGTCACAGCCTCAGCTTGCTTTTAAGACCTTAAAAGCAAGCTGAGGATAGGCTTGCTTTTAAGACCTTAAAATAACTCTCTTTCATGCATTTGCATCTCACTGATGGCCAACACTTGCTGTCCTCACTCCGGCAAAACTCCCATTGACTTGAAATAGGAGCTTTGTCCAACTAAGGAATGCAGGATCAGACATCTTAAAAGGGAAAACCAGTGATGAAAAAATGTGGCACTGACAGGCACTATGTTACAGTTTGGGGGTATTTTGCTCCCAGACTTAAAGTTTATATGCCAGTGCTGAGCAAAGTTCAAATGCTCAGTCCAAAGCACAAACTTCTCAGAAAGAAGGTTTGTAATGGAAATGCTGACAGACCCTTAAGTCTAGTGGCACTAGCAGGTGCTTTCACGGTACAAAGACATAATTCAATCAAGTTTTAGGCTGATGTCACAAAGTACAAAACAACTCAAATGGTTTATGAACAGTACCAGAACCTCTGAGATTAAATTACAGTCTTGATATTCAATCAGGAGTCATGCTTTTTTATTTTTAACATAACAAAATCATTTTAACGGTTATTTATCCAACAGGTTGACCATAGTTAAATGCATGATCTGAGGAGAAACCAGGTTATGCTGTGTTAATCTGGTAACCCCCCAATTTTATATAAATTATTCAGGAACAACGCAGTTCAGGAATCCTTTGTTTATGGCCAACATCATCAGAATTCAGACAGATGGGTGCCCAATCTAGTTATATACTCACAAAATATGATGAACTGGAACCCTACCATCTTATATATTATATTGGTATATCTGATTAGACTGAAAGTCTTTGTCAAAGATGTACTCTAGTTCAATCACAATTTATTGGCTTAGATGCAGAAATTACTGGGTGAAATTCTATGGCCTGTGTTATGCAAATGGACACACTAGATTATTATAATGCTTCCTTCTGGCCTTAAAATCTGTGGATGAGATTCTCACCCCTGTTCTGGTCATAGTACACTGGGTAAAAGGGCCGGAGCAGCATTAAGGGGTTCTAAACACCTAGGATCCAGCCAAGAGGAGAATTCCCCCAGCACAGGAACTGAAGACAACAACCACATGCTGTATTCCAAGGACTCTTGCAAATCCTAGTATAAAGGGTGGGACTGACGATGGGAAGGGGATGTCAAGGGTATGAAGAGGTGGAGCTGCAGCACATAGTGTTGCAGAAAATCTAGACATTGCTTCTATCTATAGGCAGCTGGTGATAGGCTATCATGATGTGGACAGCCCTGGCTAGGGGCCACTGAGGGCCCCTGAACTACTCAGAATCAGAAAGGCACAGAGGTGACAGATACCTTAGCCCCACTTCCCCTTGGGCAGCGAGTTCTATCATGGCACAGCACAGACTCTCACCCTATGAATATAATAAGCACGAATATATATAGCATATCCACATAGGGCTCAATTCTGCTGCTCCTAATCACATGAGAAAGTCCACTGACCTAACTGCTCCCACTGACTTCAATAAGAATACTAAGACAAGTAAGGTCTGCAGGACACGTCACTCTTAAAGCAAATCTGAAAGAAGACAATTAAAGCCCAATTCTACTCCCCTGAAAGTCAACTGGAGATCAGAATTGGACTTCAGTGGAAGCAGGACCAGACCCTTATTAAACATTTAATTTCAGTGACCAATATCTCATCTTTCACTTTCGATAGACTTTGAAAAGACTGGGTGAAAGGTGCTTAACCTAAGAGGCCTTTCCATCAACTGAAAGAGGAATCTCTAATTATTTTTAAAAATCAACTCTAGAGGATAAAACTAATTCCTCAAAAGTACTCTCCAAATACAGCAGGACGTGTGAAGTGCTGTTTCCAAAATAGATCAATACCGTTAATAAACTCCATACTGTCATTACCACCAATGATAGTTGAGAAAGTCATTCATTAAATGCTAACTGTCACAAGAAAGCACAATAGCATTCATAGGAACAATAGTGTTACTGTACCTTTAAATAAAGTACCTTTTCACAGCTCTGAAATCCACCAAGATAAACTGATTTTTAAACACACCTGGTTGTTTGATAAGCTGATCAACTGCATGTTTATTTATTTTTGCGATGAACTTAAACATGGCAACCTTTCTCAACACTTATGCTAGTCCTGCAAGACTGTTAAGAAAAAAAATATTTTAATAGCCTTATAAAATATTAAGAAAATTGTCTAAAAATTCAATCACTACTGCTGCTGTACTACAGCCTTGCCAATGACTTCTAGGCAATAAGCCCTTATTGAGAGCAGGTTAAATAAGACGTATGGAGGCCCAGTATTCAGAAGAAGACACATAGCATGAAGGCACAAATCCCAAATGTTTATACTTCATAATTACTGATAATGGTAGCAGAGCTTGGGCACCTGGGCCAGATCTTGGGAGGTGCACAGTACTTCCTAACAACAACAGGAGTTGAGGACCCTAAAGACCTCATTGCCCTGGGCCTTTGAACATTCAAATATAAATAGCTACTCAAATGCGGACGCACAATTTTGGTAGTTATTTTTAAAAATCCGGTTCTGTGTTTAAAATCAAGTTTCCTACATGCAGTTTCTTGTAGGAATTAACACTGCAGAATAGAGTGCGCCAGACTAAATGTCCAAAGTGATCTCGTTCAGCTCTTATTGTTATTATTATGTATTTCCAACCGTGTACTAGGGTGCTTTCCAGACAGAAAAAAAGAAGGTCAGGATTCCTGTCCAAAGGACCTCTATGAATTTAAAGACTGATAAACATATAGACAAAGGTTATAGAGGAGTATAATATACACACTTATATTTACTACAGTATAAATATATAAATTTATAAAATAGGATGTGTAAACTATTTCCAAATTACATTGATTTTTCTCTCTAGAGATCAAAATCTGACTTTATTTATGCCCGTACAACCCAACTGACATCAATAAGAGTTTTGTCTGAGTGAACACTATGGGATTTTGCCCCAATGGTTCTATAAGCATCTAAACAGAATTAGTACTTCCTGTAATATAAATGAATTTGCACTTTTTTGACAAGTTTAATTTCTACTTATTGAATGGCTACGTTGACCACCTTGATAACATTTATCCAAAAACATATTGGTAAAAGATCTTTAAAATACAGACTATTTGAAACACACACACTGTTCCTTATTAAGCAATTGCAGATCTGTTACCTCGGCTCATGGGAACAGATCTAAATAGCATCATAATATCAAACATTGAAAACCACAGGCCAGAGGCCACCACAACTCTACTTCTTTCTAGGCCTTACTAAGTCAAAAACTTCCAGATACAAAATGTAGTTTACCTTTAGAAGTAAATGTTTGATCTGAAAAGCATACAAAATGACTTTATTCCTTTTTTCTTACATTTGCTATGATACACAATTTTAAGCTCGAAACACAATTGTTTATATGACAATCTTTAGTACTCTGTGATTCCGAGCATTTAAGAGAGATTCAGCATAAACTTTTATTACTTAGTTCTATTATATATGTTTATGTGACTTAGTTGTTCATCTGTTATTTAAGTGATTTCCTCATTGCAGTAATATGGTAAAGATAATTTGCTGATGTCGTCCAAAAATGTTAATGATTTAATTCTTAACAATCTTTGAATCCCAAAGTGTGTTTGTTTAAAACCTGTTATTTACTAAAGTCATTATCAAACACCGGACTTTCAAATTCAGTCATGGCACAAATGGTAGTGTAAATTACACACTGGATGTAAGATGGCCAGAAAATGTGTATAAGTGGCAAAGCAGTGCAACTTGCAGGATCTGTTGTTCAGCAGGTGCACAACGCAATTATCATTTATGCCTCAGTAGTGTTCTATGGGAATCAAATTCAGTTGATGGGAGTTGCACTGACTTATGACAAGAATGAATGCGAATTTGGTTCCTAGCTTGCTGCGGGTGGTGTGGGCACAAATCAAATTAGAAGAAACCTATTGTATCTCATACCCTCCTGATAATCTCTTTTTCTACTGTATCCCTCAGTGTGCAAGTTACACTGGTTTTGAAACCCCACTTAATGCCAGATCAGGGCAAGTTACACTGGTTTAACACTTGCACCTTTTTAAGACTAACTTACAATCATTCAATAACTTATAACATCATTTATGCCACTGCTAAATTTGGCCTACAGACTCCCATGGCAGCTGCACATGATTCTTTCAAGCTGCACTGGCTGAATTTGGACCCAATTAATTTTGTATCACTCAGACTGTGAAAATATATGTTTTAGAACTATAAAGTACATACATCATGAGGTATACCCTGATCACGATTAAACAACAAAGCCATACTAAACACAAAAAAAGATATATACATGTACTTTGTTAGCTACTATATTACAGTTTCAAATATAATAAACAGAGTACTGCACTCTACATAGCCTTTTTTGTAAATTGTTACCTAAACTATCTATCATCTTCCAAGGCTACAGTATGTCACTGACCTCTTCATCAGAAGTTAGGAGGGGGTGATATTTTCTTTCTGATATTATTAAGATGCAAATTTAGTTTCAAATTTTAAAATATATTCAAATAATTAGAGATGGCAATTACTTTAGAATGCTCTTTATAGGATAAAACTCACTTTGGCACTTTGAATAAGGTACATGCTTGGTAATAATCTCTCCTATTTACTCCTAAATGTTTAACTCCTATAAGTATGTAGTACGGGAACTCCGGGCAAATTCTAACACCACAATGTAGGCCTCATCCTGCTTCCAGTGTAGTCGACAGGAGATTTGCCATGGAGGCTAATGGAAGCAGGATCAAGCTCTTTATACATAAACATAGCTGGAAGGATGGGAGGTAACCAGCATTCTTTTTCTTCTTAATCATAATTACACAACATTAATGATGAAAAATATGGAAGTAGTTGCTCTTGAGTATTTGAGTAGCTAAATACTCAAGGATTAGCAAAAGACAAAATAAGAGATGAATATTACAATCCATAAATACAATCTGACAGGGGTGAAGACTGGCAGGTTAAATGATCCGAGGGTCTGCGATTTCTACAGATACTTTTTTTTTTTTTGGCATCAATACACCAAAATGGTGGAATGTCTTGTGTCAAGTTGATAAACATGACACAACATGCAACTAAAGCCCACACCCATATTAAATAATATTTTTCTAAGTCTGACCCTTAACTTAATCCATTACAAATTTGAACATCTACAGCTAGTCTTTCAGGGCACCTATTTAACTGCAACATATAATCATATACCAATGCCAGTTTCTACTTCTCAGTTATTTAAAACTACTCCTCTGTATGGTTAAAATCTCTCATATTTTATTTTCTGATGTTGAACGGTAATTCTGCATTTAAAGAAAATAATAATAATAATAATAGCTCTCCTCAAAACAATCTCCCAATTGCATCTATTCTCCCCCTCACACACGACTCCTACTGACACTAATAGGAGCTGTGGCACTATGTGTGTAAACTGAGGTGGCACTAGACCCAATAGCTACCAAAACCTTTTTTTAAATAAATATTATGTTTAGTATAAGTTTTTCTGCTGATCAACTAATAATAAAAAAATATGTGCTTTATCACAGAAGCGCATGCTCAAAGAATGAACTGTGCTAAAAGCCCTTCACATTTTGCTACAATTTACCCACAAACACAATCCAAGTCAAAAATAACTTCACAATCAAACTGAATTTGTTTCTTTCTATTTAAAGAAATACTAATTGGTGATCACTATTTTTCTAATTCAGCACAACCTTAATCAAACTAGGGACACAATTAAAAGCAAGCTTTTAAATCCTTTAAATCAATTGACATATTCAATGATGTCTATGCTAACAAAGATTTTTCGCACAATAGGAATGGCCAATCCTAAACATTAATTCATTCTATTGCGTTCTCATCCACACAATATTCAAATACACATACCGTGAGCAATCTTTAATTGCTTGAAAATGTAGGTAAAATTAAATACTAGCAGAAGAAGAAGCCAAAATTTAACACAATTGGGAGGGCGAGGGATTTTGTAACCATCATATAATAGCTGGAAATCTGAAGTGTGCCAGATGTGACCAATGTACTAGATCTAACAAGTTGTTCAGTACCAACAATATCATATGTTGGTTTCAAAATCTATTCTCAAAATCAAGTACAAACAATTATTGTCTCTCTCTTATCTCACACTCCCAGTTTTTAGGGCAGAGAGCTGATTTAAATGAAGGACATGACAGATATTCAAAAAAATATTTTAGAATGTTGGAAAAGTAGATTTTGTTATTTTGGCATCTTTTCCTAAAAATGAATAAGGCTTGATTCAAATGGACATGTGTATGTCTCACTTTGGTTTTAAGACCATTGGTTAGCAGGTACTAAATCACTTTACAAATTCAATATACAAGTTGAAATCACTCTAGGGAAGTTTTCTTAAAGATAATTCCAATCCTCACCAATTCCCCCTGTTAAGGTCATAGAGCCTCTGAACCAGCATGGCTGAATTGTTTTAGTGCTCTTTGCTGAACACCTGCAAACATCAAACAAAAGCTGCTGGTCCTTTACTGGGTTGACAAAAACCTTTCATGTGAAAAATGCTCCATGGGAATGTCATGGCTGTGGCTCAGGTTACATTCCTTTCTCCCTTGCAGCCTCACCATTTCTTAAGGTGGTAAGAATCCATGTTTGTGAAATTAAAGATTAAAGAAAATATGGCTCTACTTTATTTTCATTCACACTCTACACATCACAACAGAGAATTGTGTATTAAATGAGTAAAAAGCTATAAGATGACTTCAAAATTAAATGTTACCACACTTCGGAAAACACAGTTGGTTTCACCTCACTACGTGGGAATACTTTTCTTTGGGGTCTTTTTTGTACTGAGAAGTTTCAAGCCAACAGAGGGATGACGACATCTGTGCCTCTTCAATACAAGAAATATCTGTTTTACAGAGGAATGTCATTTGTCTACTCAAACTTTTTAAGTTCATCTATCCAATAGAAAAAGTAAACTGCATATAAGTCTCAGTTTTGTACAAATTTTGATAGCTAAAAAAAATTGGGACGATAAATTATATTTCTGAATTACTAATATCACTGTTTTTAATGCTGCTGAATATTCATTTATCTAAAACATATCTTGCAGCAGTTTCCAAGGTACTGCTATACACAGCTAACTGACTAGCATGAACACCATGAAACAATAACTACACTTTTTCTTTATACAAGTATATCTACAGGCCACAGATATATGATTTAGTGCATTCGGTACAATACTTTTAACATGTGAGCATTGACATCTTTTTTGGGAACCAATGACCATTCATTTTAAATTCCCTGTCTAATGACCAAACAGGAGATTTTTATATAGTAAATTGCAAGTTATTTACACATGGAATAGTGTACATTGTTCTTCACACCACTGTGAATAAAATCTACCAATACATATTTCTATTTATCAGGCAGGGCAATTCTACCTTCGTCTGTCGCAAGGTGGTATATTTAAGCATATGCATGTTAGCATAGATTGTGAGATTAAGTATGAATTTCAATGAGAGCTGTTATTTCAAATGGTCCACATCTTAATATTACTGACTTACCTCAGTTCATTAAATCATTTGCATGTCAAAAATGATGCACCAAAGTTATTTCCATAGTTTCAGTTTTAAACTCAATTTCACTAAATGTATAGAATTTTTATCCTTTGTTATTTTTGATCACACTGACTTCATAGCTGAAGCGTAAGACAAATTTCTTAAATATAACAATCTAGTTAATTGCTGCTAGACCAGAGTTAGCTACTGCATTGATTGTGTATAAGCATGACAAATTGATTTGTCTGGCACAAATGCTTTACACTTCTGTCCAATGAAAACAAATGTATTGAATATTATACGTTCAATAAAAACAGCTATTGTCAATCAAATTTTAAAAATAGGATTAAGCACTTTAACATAAGAGATATTAGGCAAACTATGACTATAAAGTTATTAAGATCTGTAAAATCTCCAAAGACACTGCATTGAAAATATAACTTTATTACAGAAAAATCATAAATATCTTGTCATTATTTTAAAAATCTACATATTATCAGAGGAGACTTAAAAATAGAGTTTAATAACTAAGTGGCAGCTAATATGATATATAAATATGGTATAATACAGACTAACTTCAAATTAGTGGTAATAAAGTCCTTCTTTAGAAATTAAAAGTTAATTAACGTATCAGTGCATTTCATAAAAATGGTTAAACTGAATGCACAGAAGAGGTTTCTTTAATTACTTAAGTACAAACTGAAAAAACCAGACATGAAACTATATGCAATGACTTACTTATATATATAGATATAGATATATAGATATAGATATAGATATAGAGAGATAGATATCCATTGACAGTTTGCAGTAAAGACTTGTCCAAATTTACTATCTGATTTAGGGTAGTATTCTGTATACAATACTGTTAGGTACATTGTACAGTTATGTTCAATTGCCAGTACTTTTAAGACACTGCAACTGTTTAACTGTAGATGTATTTGTGACACATCCAAAACACTACTTGCAGCAATGTAGGAAACTCTCTTAAATGGAACTGAATAGGCAAAAGAATAAAGAAATGTAAATGTGTCTAATTTGAAGTAGTCAGGCATATAAAAATTTCCGACATAAAACTCCTCTCTAATTGCCAGACAATCATTGTACAGGTGTTCTATTGCGAAAACTCTGATATATACATATACATAGATACACATATATAATGTGTCACCAACAAGGATTCTATATTTATTAAATGAAAAAGTCGCCCATAATCTACAACTACAATAAATAATAAATAATATTAATAATAATGATAATACTCAGTGAATTTCAGGGGACTCTTTGAAAGGAGTAAAAACATTAAGCAAGAAAAAGTATTAGTGTATTAAATTAAAAAGAAAAATTTTGAGATTTCAAAATGATCAAGATTATTCCATCAGTAAACATTAACATTAAGAATTCTTTGCTTTTGTATGGCTGACCTTTCTATTATGATTCCTATTTATTTATTTATTTTATTTAATAAAAGAGGCTTTATTCCTGTTTACAAACTATGTCTTATCCTAGCTGTTTTGGTTATCGTTCTCCATATATAATCACAGAAACTCTAATTTTTAAACAAAAAACATTCTCCAATGTTTGATTTTAGAAAAAAAAAGAGATTTAACCTAGCTCACTTTGAACAATTATACTGTTGATTTTTTTTATTTACAATAACAAATGTATGGAAATATTTGAAAATGTTTCAATCAGACTTGTCGAAATAATAAGAATAAGAATATCAGCTCTTACATAGCGCTCAATGAATGTGCTCTCCAAAACAGATTAACACAACCAAAACAGACATAATGCATGTAAATAAATAACTAAGAATATTTTAATTGCATGCTAAGCAAAGATTTTACATACTTGAGCCAGTAAAATGTCCACTTGCCAAAGAAGTTGGTCCATTTTTCCCACTGCTCACAGGAGGTGAAAACATCTACAAGAAACAAAGAAACATTACTGCTGGAAAACAGGAGATTTTGTGTTCATTGTTAACCCAAAGTTCCTTCCACATTCTCTACAAAGGACATTAATAGTTTATTTAATATGAATCATCCATCTGAGACCCGAAAATGGTACAGTATTTCTTACAACCCCACCCCCAGCCCCTTACCAATACCACCTTTTTTTTTTAATTAGGCTCATTAGAGTCCCAAACAATATAACTAACATTTGGAAAAAAATCACGGTCCCCAACAATATTACCAAAACTTAGTGAGGAACAATCCCCACTCAAACTCTTATGCTGACAAAGGCAAGGGAAAAAAAGTTTTTGTTGAAACCTTGGCCATAAATGTAGCAATGTCCATTTCCATCCCGTTTTAGGATTTGCCTGTCATATGTGAACCCAAATAATAATAATGCAAAGTGCCACCTGCCCTAAATTCTCATTTCGTCTCTAACATGAGAGCAATTTGAAGCAAGACTCTCTCTCTCTCTCTCTCTCTCAAACGCTCTCTTCCCCTCCCCCTTCTCTCTCTCTCTCCAGCATTTATTTCGACCCTAATTGGTTTCCCTCTTCTTCGACGTGTCTAGTGGATAATACGCACCTTCCCTGAGTCAGAGCCTGCAAAAAGCGAAGGAACAAATGGAAAAAGTGCAACAAGCAAAGAGGGGGCTGCAAAGCTGCCTCAGGCTACATTTCCTGGCCAAACTTCCCAAAGCCATTTCTCCAAAGGAAAGTCTTGAGCAGCAGAAGATTCAAATAGCCTCTTTACAAGGTGATTTTGATTTTTGTGGTAGCGTTGAGATTCTTTTTAGAACATACATGCACCTTACACCAAACTGATTTTTTTCCTTAAATAAATGCTCCTGACATATTGTGGGGAAGGGGGGAGGGATGAGGAGGAAGGGAGAGGAAGGATGGGGGGGGGGGGATAAAACTAGACAAGTGCACACGTCCGGATTAACGTTTGCCCTCAAAACTAGGCTATTTACAAGAAACCCAAAGAGACAAAAAGTACTTTAAAAAAAGCACCATCTATCCGGGGGTCCTCAGGAAAGATTTAAACAGGTTTAACGACAGCAGAAGCCATCTGAGATTTCAGTGAAAACTTTAAACTGAGGCAGTTGTGGATTTCTTTGCACTCTCAATGTGCCCAAAAAATGAAACAAGGGAAGAACTGAAAGTAGAATATAAGTAACTAATTAGTAATTAATTAGTTCATGTGCCATCAACACTTTTGACGATGTAAATAAGTGCTGAGTAATAGTATTATATTATTGTTAATATTAACTAATGATGAGAAATGTCCATTTTTAGGAGGGTTGATTTTTTGTAAAAATAATTTCTGGACATCCATGACATTAAAAGTAAGCTAGGAACAAGATTGCATCTCCCATCACGTACAAGAAAATATAATAAGACTCTTGTTTTTGGTTTTGTTTTGGTTTTTAAGCGAGCATATTTACCATTGGTCTAGCTGCTGATTAAAAATTACCCAATGTACTTAGATCACAGTTTTGTTTTGGGGTGGGCTTTTTTTGTTGTTGTTTTTTGTTTGTTTGTTTGTTTTTTAGTTTAACAGATCAGCTAGAAGATATTTTTTTACAGCTGTTGTTAATTTCCACCGTTGTTTCTTACCGCACTGAAATCCAGTAAATCACTCAGTTCTTTGTCCGTCCCTAAGGCAGCCATTCGCTGTTGGTGATGCATTTTAGCAAAATCACACAAACCTAGAAACATGGAAATAACCGCAATCAGAAACCCAGTCCCGAGCCTTACAGGAAACACAATCGGATTTTGGGGTGGGGGGCGGGTAGATTGAGGAGGGGGAGTTGAGAAGAAGGGAGGGGAAAAAGATGGAGGGGCAGCAAAAAACAACAACAAAAAAGGCGATATTGTATTTCCAAAGAGACGATCGAAACCTGGTAACATCCACTCTAAACCCAAATCCAAAAAATAATAATAATAACAATAATAGAGCCACGCTCTCAGCGCATCATTTATGCAACAGGAGGTTCAGCGAGGAATGAATGAGAATCGCAGAGAAGAAACTACAGCCATCCGCTCCCAACTTTTTCCTTTTCCTCCTTCCATGTAAAGCAGCGTGTAAGGAAATTTAAAAAAAAAAAAAGACCCAAAGTCTAGAGTGAAGAGCCGCCGGGTGCAAAGGTAAACCAGAGTTGGGGGTGGAGTGGAAGGGGATGGGGTGGGGGGGCGAATTCAGGCTTTGACAATTAGACCAAATCCCTCATTTATGAAAGAGAGGATGGTTAAAAAAAATTAATAATAAAAGCACCCCAGGCCCCTTTGCAAAGTCATCAGTTCCTTGAAAGTGGGAAACGGGGCCGGGGGAGGGAGGGCCTAGGGAGACTCGCAGCCCCCGTGGAGGCAAATAAATAAATACATTCAAAAAGAAAAAGCCGCGTGGTGAGCAAGCCCCCTCCAGCAGCTCCTGTCCGAGCCCGCAGATCCGAGCTTAGCTCCACCATGATCACCGGCCGGCCACTGATCGACTCTAGCCTAGCTCCGGTACCTACCGCCCGAGAGAGGAGAGAAGGGACTCCCCTTCCAAGAACAGTCCCGAGCTCTGGGTTTCATGGCTATAATCACTGCATTCACCAAACACACACCGCTACCGCCACTAAAGAGCACGAGAGACACGGCAGAGCTCTGACTCTGAACCAAACTCTTTCTGCCTTAGGAGAAAGCGAGAGGGAGGGGAGGGGAAAAACAACCCCGCAAACAAACCCAAACAAGCCGGACTGCAAGTTCAGCAAAGGAAAGGGGACAAAGCAGCAGCAGCAGAAAGAGCACGTTCCCCTGGCTCTGGGATTTGCTTTCACAGTAACACCTCCAAAAAGAAAAAACGCAAGCAGGCACCTCATTTTCCTCCATACCCGCAGCTCGTGTAGCCTGAAATCCCAGTCAATTGGTGCCGATTTCCTCCCCGCCCGAAGCACTTTTAAATTGATTATACTTTAAATTTCTTCAGCTCACACACATACACATGGCAAAGCAAGTTTATACTAGGCTGCAAATACACACGTGATCGAAAGACTTTGCCAAGAAGAACAATATTCTCCCCACCACCACCCGTATTATCCAGGTCATCTTTTTGAATTCTGTTTTGGTTGGGTTGTGATTTTTTTTTTGTATCTAACGCTACATTTCACATGCTGGGTTTCAATTTACTGAGAGTATTGCTGCAAACTTTTTTTTTGGGGGGGGAATCAACCATTTGATTTGTTTTACACTCAAGTTTCTGGGGACCATGCCAGCGGACCCCTCCCACTCCACCCCTAAAGCATGTTATACCTTTACTTCAAATTTTGCTGCTACAGGCCCCATATACTCCAAAATCTCAACCCTGACTTCATTTTCCAGCAGGAAACAAAGCACTAAATTCATTAGATTGATCGTTGAACAATCTAAATTCATACATATAGCTACACTGAACAGATGCACTATTACAGTGCATTTTCAGTTTGCATTTACACATTGCACGAGTTGTAAGGTTTTTTAATATATAAATAACACAACGGGATCAACAATTTTAAAAACACACACACAAGTTACTCTAACAGCAAATTATAACTTTACCTTAATGGCCACAAATATGTTCACAATAGTCCAAGGAAATATATATCTATTTTAAAGAGAGAAATCTTCTGCGAAAGTGCTTTATTAGCTCACATAGGTTTGACCCCCAAAAACAAAAACAACCTCCCCCCCCAAAAAAAGTTCTTTAACTGGTTCTCAGTCCTGGTCCAGGGTTATTTACCGATTTAAACGAACTCTACACCTGACTTTGTTTTTTGTTGTTGTTTTGATTCACCACCACGAAACAAGTGTCACAAAATCTCCCCGCCCAAACGGAACAAAAATAAAAGCCAGCCAAAAAAAAAAAATCCAAGTAACTTTTCCCTCTTTTGTTTTTATAAACACATGGTTAGTCACAAACTAGTAAAAATCTTGGTGGTGGTGGGATGTGTTCCCTCTGTCCTTCCTCGGTTGTTGTTTTTTTTTTTAAAGTCTTAAACTTGTTCCAAGTTTACAGATCTCTCCTCATCATCATCATTGACTCCCCCATGGAGACATTGGTAATAATATGTTTCCCTGAAAGATACATTGTAATCCATTCACATCCGGGCAATACAGCGGGGGTTATAAAGAGAACGAGCCGCTTTGCTGCTGCCGCCGCCGCCGCTGCTGCTTGCTGCCGCCGCGTCGTCTATTACGGACAATGACGAGAGGAGGAGGAGGGAGAGGGGAAGGAATGGAGAGAGTGATAAACAGGCAGGCTAGAGAGTCGACCAAGATGGAGTCAGCTCAGTCTAGGTGGGAGGAGGAAGAGGAAAGTGGAGGATGGTTTCTGTTCAGGATAAATGAAACCTCCCATTCACCCCCACCCATCCCAATGCAATGAAACAGGAAGCTAGTGAGGAGGACATGGGGTTGAAGTCCTGTGAAAGAGACAGACAAATAGGAACTGAAGAGCCCCACTGATGGGCACCAGCTTGTGGTGCTTAACATTTAGGAGCAGCTGGAATGATTGACCAGGCTAGAACTGGGTTGCAGGTTTTGCCACCTGCTCTAGTATAACCGGGCGCACCTTGGTTTACTTTTTCCGTGCAATATTGTGACCAGAGGAGTGTTTGTGAGATATGTCCCCAAAGCACTCTTGGGAGCTGTGTTGTGAAGATGCACTGTTGCTGTCTTACCGTATATTGAAGTTTTGATGCAACATGAACATGATGCGACATTTGCTTTTGACCTCTATTATTATTTTTATTTGGTTCCAACAATTTTCTCAGCTCCGTGCAAGGCACAAAAATAAGAAAGTCCCTGCTCCAAAGAGCTTACAGTTTAAAAGGCAGACATAAAAAAAAACCACAGGGGAACTCAGAGGAAAGTCTATTATTATTTATTAGTTAAACTAATTATGTGTTAGCAGGGATTGAATTGAGGACAGGACGGTGCTTGGTGAACCCTAGTTTGAATGGCATTCCCTGTATAAAAAAGAAGTATGGAAAAAGAAATAGAAAACACATGTTTATAATATTCAATAGGATAGCAACCCACCTCCAGCTGGGAAGGTGCTTCTGCTGACTTGTCTGAGATCATATGTGGCTCCCGTTCAACAGGAAAAGAGGAGCTCATGAAACTGCCACAACAACACTATTTGCTAAAGGCCGCAAGGCCTTGAGGAGTCCCTCTATATTATAATCCATCATGAAATAAGGGGCGCTCCAATCCCTAGTTTTGCATTTGCTTAAGCCTTCGGTGGCATAATCTCTGCCTTTTGCATTTAGATATTGCAATACATTGTGTATGTTATGTAAGATAACTAAATTTCTTGACGGGGGGAGGGATAGCTCAGTGGTTTGAGCATTGGCCTGCTAAACCCAGGGTTGTGAGTTCAATTCTTGAGGGGGCCATTTGGGGATATGGGGCAAAAATTGGGGATTGGTCCTGCTTTGAGCAGGGGGTTGGACTAGATGACCTCCTAAAGTCCCTTCCAACCCTGATATTCTATGATTCTATGACACACACATACTCCTTACCCCCATAGTTATGTTGACCATATCACATCAATGTTTCAGAAGAGAGGTTAATATAATTATCAGGGATGTAACAAATACCCAACATATGCCAGAACTGTATAGATATAATCTATTTTAATATGGATTTTTTATTAATAATTTTAAAAATATTTTTAAAATATCTGCAATAACCACAACATCAATAGTATTAAAAGGGGTGTAATAAATATGCTACCTGTGGGAAAATGTGAACCAATAAAACAAACTATGCTCCTAACAACAGTAAAATATAAATAAAATATAAAAATGACCGTAATGTACACAAGGGACCCACGTAGTCTGTGAGAAACTGAAGCTAATTCTTCCAGCAAAACTTCTGCATTTCTGGGATACACTGGTTTGGTGGACTGGGAATTCTATAACAGCTTCAAGTTTAAAAAATGAGGATTTTTTAAATTAAATCTGAACATGACTAACACAATCAGCATAGTAGCCCCAGTGATATTTATTTTGATATTGCATTCAGTTTATTTTATATTGTCCACACCTTTGCAGCTTTCAATCTGCCACAGAATTTTGTATGGACAATTCATAACCACAGAGGCTGTCGGGGTGCAAGCAGGAGATACTGACACCTCAGAAGATATGGAAGGTGGTTTGGAATTGTGCAATAAGAATATTAGTTGGATGCTTTTGTTAACATGATAAGCAATGAAACAGTTAACAGTGTTGACATAATTTGTCATCTGTAGGTTCCTGAATCAACAACCCACTGAGATATATAGGGTAGTTCACACCTCATATACCTCACACCTCATATACTCATATACACCACAAGCTATTGTTTCATGCTCTCTGCAGACTCAGCATGTTGGTTTGCATTCAGTTCAAGTTTTTACAGTTTTCTCTACAGCCATCAAGGCTAGAATACATTAACAAATACTGAGCTGACCCACCACAGCTGCAAGATATGCACAGGCGGGAGGAGGAGTTAAAAGAAGCAGAACAGCTCCCTGGTTGGCAGACCAGAGAAGAGAACAGCCCTCAGTACTGAGGAAAAGGCTCAGGGAAGGCAAGAACTTCCCCAACAACAACTGCCTGAAGGTCCCTCCCTGATCCTGATACACCCTGAGAAGGAGTCATTCATTGCTCTCTCTTACTAACTCAATTTATTTGTGTTAACTCACCTTACTTTGTGTTTATGGACTACCCTGGAAGCAGGGACCCCATCGAGAAAGAGCTGCCACGTCACTCCCAGCCATGAGGAGGTGCCAGTGATGAGTCGACCCCTTAACAACTGGTGGAGAATGTGAGTATCCGTCCCATCTCTAGAGAAGGGGGAGAAGTGGCTGACCCAGATGGTCAACCACCCTTGACCTAGAGATGTGAATTGGTAGGACAGACAACATGGACCTAGAATGTCTTCTCAAATTGATGACTGAGAACCAGCAGCAGCAACAGGCACCCCAGCAGCTGTAGCATCAGCAACTCCTACAGCAAATGGCTGCCCAGCAGCAAGACCTGGTCCAGAACTTAGGGGCACAATAGCAGGAACAGCAGCAAAAACTGGTCCAGCAGGTAGTGGCCTTGATGCAGCTCAGTGTCTCCTCTGGGCTTCCCCTTCAGGAGCTGTAGGCCTGGGCCTGGTAGCCCTGCCCGTGCCAGTGAAATTCACAAAGATGGGCCCTGAAGATGATCTAGGCCTTCCTGATACCGTTTGAGTGAGTGGCAATGGTAGCCCAGTGGCCACCTGATCAGTGGCCACCCTGTTGGCATCTTACCTGATGGAACCAGTGCAGACCACATTTCAGGGGCTGGATAGAGTTGCCAACTGGCATTTTCCAACTGGCAAAAAAACCAAACACCCCCACCATGCCCCCAGCCCTGCCCTTTCCACGAGGCCCTGCCTCTGCCCCACCCGTTCTCCGATGGCCCTCCCTGCTCACTCCATCCCTCCTCCCACCGTTGCTCACTCTCCCCCACCCTCACTCACTTTCACCAGACTGGGGCAGGGGGGGGTCGGGTGTGGGAGAGGGGTGAGGGCTCTCAGGTGCGGCTGGGGATGAGGAGTTTGGGGTGTGGGAGGGGGCTCCGGGCTGGGGCAGGGGGTTGTGGTGCAGGTGGTGAGGGCTCTGGCTGGGGGTGTGGGCTCTGGGGTGGGGCCGGGATGAGGGGTTTGGGGTGCAAAATGGGATCATCTACTTGGCATATACTTTGGGGAAGGGTCAAGTTCGGCTCCTCCTGAACAAGTCCAGACCCTCAAAAGCATGCCCACTCCAAACCACAAAGAAACAAGTTGGAGGTTTTTGGGCTCACAAGCTACTACTGCCAGTTTGTGCCAGAGTTTTGGATGACAGCAGCCCCCTCACAGACCTAATTAATGACAGCAGCCCCAAGAAAGTTCACTGGTCGGAGGCCTGAGAAAGGCCTTTGAGAAGCTGAAAGACCACTTGTGTCAACAGCCTGTCCTGTTCAGTCCCAGCTTCTCAAAAGAGTTAATTTTATGAACCAATGCCTCAGAAGTAGGACTAGGCCAGTATTTCTCAAATGCGACCATCATGGCTGCAAGCAGCCACCAGTGGATTTTTTTTGCAGCCACGACAGCCTGCAAAGCATGGGTGGAGATGGGGAGGAGGGAGCAGCAGCCTCTCCCTCCAGTGCCCAACTGTTGCTCCTAAATAGCTGTTAGGAAGGGCAGTAAGATGTGTGGGCTTGGCCTTTGTGCTGGCTCTGCCAGCAGGGATCAGCGCTTTGCACCATGCAGCCTCCTCAGGGGCTCCAGACAGCACCTCCAGAGATATATGGGGCAGGTGTGCACGCAGGGCCGGCGCGCCAACTAGGCAATCCTAGGCGGTAGTCTAGGGCGCCGGGAGCTGGGGGAGGGGTGGCTGGCCGCGGCTGCCGCCCGCCGCCCGGCTCCGCGACAAATTTAATTGACGCATTATTTTTTTAATGAGCATCATCAGCATGGAAGCATGTCCTCTAGAATGGTGGCCGAAGAATGGAAGGGGCATACGAATGTTTAGCATATCTGGCATGTAAATACCTTGCAACGCCAGCTACAAAAGTGCCATGCAAATGCCTGTTCTCACTTTCAGGTGACATTGTAAATAAGAAGCAGGCAGTAGTATATCCCGTCAAAGTAAACAAACTTGTTTTTCTTAGCGATTGGCAGAATAAGAAGTAGAACTAAGTGGACTTGTAAACTCTAAAGTTTTACACTGTTTTGTTTTTGAGTGCAGTTATGTAACCAAAAAAAATCTGCATTTGTAAATTACACTTTCACGATAGAGATTGCACTTCAGTATTTGTATGAGGTGAATTGAAAAATACTATTTTTGTTATCATTTTTACAGTGCAAATATTGTAATAAAAATAATTATATAAAGTGAGCACTGTGCACTTTGCATTCTGTGTTGTAATTGAAATCAATATTGAAAATGTAGAAAAACATTCAAAAATATTTAATGAATTTCAATCGGTATTCTATTGTTATAAGTGCGATTAATCGTGATTAATTTTTGTAATTGCGATTAATTTTTTTGAGTCAATTATGTGAGTAAACTGCGATTAATTGACAGCCCTAGTTAAAACAACATTTTAATAGTTGCTCATTCAGTGAGCACTAGCCATCCTGTGCACTGAACAAAGCAGAAGTCCTGGAGAACAAAATAGCAAGTGGTCATCTACTTTAGGATTATGTCACAATGCACATGCACAAAGGGGAATTTCCTAATATTTCAGTGCTTGACCTTGCAATGTTCTTTTAACATAGCTTTTTGTGTATAAATATATATATCTTGCATAAAGTCCATTGGTTTGCTATTTGGGACTGTCAGTTGATTGGATGCAGCTTTTCATGCTCGTCACATCAGCAATGTGTTGCTTGTTGGTTAGGTGGCTGCACCTTCCAGTGCTTTCTTCCCGGCATTTTCTGGGCCTCTCTGTGATTATATTCAATGGGGTTTGGATCAGGCCCTAACATAGGGAAAGTGAGCCAGTCACCAAAGCTGGAAGTAACTATACTCATAGTGCTCCAAGGTCACAACATGCTTCGCTGTTCTGAAAGCAGTTTGGAGAGGTGAGACACCACGGCTGATTGATTATAAATATGATCTAGGCAATGGAAATTGATTTAATTAGCCAAGGACTGGTTGGAACAAAGGAAAGAAACTCAATCTCATCATTCTAAACCACATAAATATTACACATTTAACCATATACTCACAAAACATTACCAGAGTCACAGATATCCAATTCACATGTGTCCTTACTCCCAGATCTGGTGTCATGATTTAGGTCAGGCCCCCTCCTCAATGACAGTTCCCCTGGAGTCCCAGAAAAAGCCACACTCCCCCAATTTAACCTGATCAAGTGAAGGAAGAAAAGGGGGAAAACTCTTCATAAGTAGGCATAAGCAATTGTACAGGGCGTGCCGCGCAAGTGGTCATATCTTGTATCAGTCATTTGCGTCAGGAAAGAGCAACTGAGTCAGCTCATCATGTACCACACAGTCCAACTGTCTCTGAACTCTACCTTCCTCTAAGATTCCTCCAGGACACACTGCTTGAATCTGGACTGTCACCCCTCCCGGAAACTGCTTGACCTCGTTCTCTGACTACAAGGCCCCAACAGGCTCTGGGCAGGCCTGTATCCTACTGCTCCTGCAGTTGTCCTCAGAAATGCCTTCTCCTGCTGCTAGATCCCCAGAGAGCCATCTCCCTTGCTGAGATAGACAGGATCTTCACCTCCCTTACCTTACCTGGTTGGCCAGAAGAGGGCACTGTTATGCTCTTTCCCCTCCTGCTGAGCTGACACCCTCTGGGAGTGGAGGGATAGAAATATGAAATCTGCTGATCATCAGATTCATCACACAACACCTGTAGATGTGCAGAGAAACAGGTCCATTACCTGAGCCAGGGGTGATGATTGGGGCATTGGTCTTCTCTGAATGGATCTTGTGATTCATTTATGAAGGAACTAGCCTGAAACCACCAAATGAATGTTAATAGTCATTTATTTGGATGATGACTTTCATTGCGTAGGTATAGCTTAATTATTGAGTTTCTCTAATTTAGGAAAACCTGGATATTTTTGGCACTGAATAAGGGGTCTGTTTTCTAACAACTAATGCCATTTTACATTGGATTTTTAGTGCTTATTTATTGTTTTAGAGCTGGAAATGTACCAGAAGCTTGTGTGTCGCACTCATCTTTTATAAATATTTAACCCCTAGTGAATTTGTAAACATGATTTAGATACCAAATGGTCAACAAAGAAGTCTAGAGAAAAGAGATAAGAATATTAGATGGGAAACTATCACAGAAATAGGAAGACAAACATGGACATATTATTCCTAAAATAAACTAGAGTAAAGGCCAAGGTATTGCAAAACACTAATAACAATTTCCGAAAGTAATTATTCTAGCGGGAGCTGGTAGTGACACCTATATTTAGGTTGCCTAATACTTTGTTATGCTGTGATGCACCCCAGAACATCAGTGGCAAAACACAAGGAAATTGAACCAAAACGTACGTAGGTGGTTAAATAAAAACATGTAATAACCATGGACCAGTTAACTCATTGACAGTCTGGACAAAACATAATAACAGTCCAAATGTCAGGTATGTAGCAGCAGGCCCTGAGTAACTGCACATACCCAATGCTATGTGCACTGAGACACAAGAACTGTAGCAGTATGACTTCAGGGAACAGGCACCAGGAAACAAACAGGAACGGGAAGCAATCAGTAGGAAGGGCACACACACACACACACACACGTCATCACAGTACACACACACACATACCAGTCATCACAGTTTCCTTCTCTTTTCCCCAAAAGTTCAGCAGTACCTTCTTGGAGGCACAGGTGATCCCAGGACCATAAGTTATACCTCTGATTCAGCTTGTGGGTGGATTGCTATAGTGCAAATTCCCCAACTGGCCATATGACATAATCAAACACAGAAAGGGTGTCATCTTCTCTATCTGTTCCCCTTTCAGTAGGCAGTATACCTTGCTGGTTAACAACACATTCTCCATGTAGTAAACACACTCAACATGCTTCATACCCTGCAGCCTGCACCACAAGTATTGAAAACACTTCCAGACCCTTGCCTAACATATACTGCTTGTCCAGGATAGAACACATGGAGTCTTGCATGGATAAATCTTGCATATTTCCTAGTCACGTCAGTCTACTCTGAGGATGGCAAAGGGGTGGGATGAACTTTTTCCATCAGCATAAACAACGTGTTCCTCATACGTCAGCTGAAGAGGTGATGGAAAAAGGTTTCTCCAGTACGTTCAGGAGGTATATTCTGAATGCCACATAAACCATGACTCAATGTAATATGGAAGGATATATTGCGACATTCCTCCAGTATACAAGCGATATAATTTTTTCAGAGTCCTGTGCAATTGTTCCACTATCCTAGTTCTTTGGGGATGGTACACAGCACATTTATAATGTACTGTACTTTTATAATATACTTTGTCAGAAAGCCTTCAAAATCTCTTGATACAAAACGTGACCCCATTATCTGAAATGAGGGTCTGTGGTAGGCCAAACATTGCAAATAAAGTAGATAGACAAGAAATGAGCTCCTTTGACGTGCTTTGTGAAGGGGTAACGTGAGTAATAATCTATAACAGTCAGCAGTGTGTAGCCATGCAGTGAAGTTGAGGGGCCAGTAATATCCACTGCAATTCTCTGCCATGGTCTGTCTATGACTACTGGTTTCAAAGGGGTCGGAGGAGGAGTAATTCTATGCATTGTGCAGGCTGAGCATGCCTTCACACAATGCTTAATGTCTGAGTGCAGCATTGGTCACCAAGTATAACTACGTAGAAGTTCCTTCATGTTCATAAATCCCAAATGTCCTTTATGAGCCACCTCCAGGATTGTCGCAACACTGCTGGGATGATCACCTGGGCTCCTTTACATAAGATATGTGGAGTAGAACATGTCTTCACCGTGAGCTCAGAATGAATTTTGTACAATGTAAACAAAGTTCTCTTAGTGACTTGGTCCATCCAATCCACTTGTACAGTATGTATCATCTTGCACAGTTCAGCATCTCAAAGAGTAGCATCATTGGTCTGGCCTAAGTCAATTGACATATCTTTCAGTAAAAAGTATATTGTGTACTCTGCCATTTCTGGGTACGAGGGCACCAACCCAGTAGAATTTCTCAAAAGAGCATCAGCAAGTAAATTATGTCTTCCTTTCATATATACCAAATTAAAGTCATACTGTTGTCACTGAATAATCCACTGCTGCAGTCTTACACTCAGCAGCTCAGTAGCTTTATGATAGAGAGGCCCAAAATAGGCAAATGTCTTCCCACTAAGTAGACCAGGGACTGGGCAACCTTTGGCACGCAGCCCATCGGGAAATCTGCTGGCGGGCTGGGCCGGTTTGTTTACCTGCAGCATCTGCAGGTTCGGCCAATCACAGCTCCCACTGGCTGCAGTTCACCATTCCAGGCCAATGGGGGCTGCAGGAAGCAGCGTGGGCCGAGGGATGTGCTGGCCGCTGCTTCCCGCAGCCCCCATTGGCCTGGAACGGCGAACCGTGGCCAGTGGGAACTGCGATCAGCCGAACCTGAGGACGCTGCAGGTAAACAAACCAGTCCAGCCCGCCAGCGGATTTCCCTGTTGGGCTGCATGCCAAAGGTTGCCGAAGCATACAATGGCAAAAACCATCACCAAGAATTCTAGCTCCATCTGGGAATACTTTGCTTCCGTCAGGGTGAGAGTATGGGATGCAAATATAACCTGTCTCTCCTGGAACAGAGCTGTGCCCAGGCACTGATTGCATGCATTGGTTTGAATCACTACAACCTTCCTTGGATCAAAATAAGCACAGGATTGCATTGACAGAGGGCTTGATGCAAGTTTTAAAAACCCTGCTTTGCCTCTTTAGTCCAAACCAACTGGCCCTGGCCCAGATTGAATCCCACAGCAGCTTGGCAAGAGTACTAAAATAGGGCAGAGTACATCCACCTATGTACTGAGCTAGGTGAAGGAAAGAACATAAACTGCTTTGATCAGTGCATAATGGTAGCGAAGCAACAGCTTGCAGCCATTCGGGTGTTGGTTTCATACCGTCAACTGACAGAGAATGCCCTAGAAATGTTACAGCATCTTTTGCAAAACTGCACGTGGCTGCATTCAACTTTGTGTCAGCTTGTTGGAGTTGGGTTAGCACCTGGTCCAGAATGCAATTATGCTCAGGAAAGGTGTTAGGGAAGACGAGAATGTCATCCAAATAGCAACATGAACTATGGATATTATCAAGGAGCTACGAGACTACTCTCTGAAATACCTCAGGAGCAGAAACTAAACTAAAAGGGAGTCTTTGATTACAATATCTCCCGAATGGCATGCTGAAAGTCAATAATAACTGCAAACTTTCAGCCACAGGTATTTGCCAATAACCAGATTAGTAATCCAACACAGAGAAAATTCAGGATCCACTTACCTAGCAACTCACCTCTTCGAAGTTTGGCAATTGAAACAGGTCATATTTCACATATTTTTTAAGTATCCTAAAATCTGTGCACAGTCGAATGTTGCCATTTCTCCTGTATATGATCACCATGCGTGAGTTTCAATCTGATGGCCCTTTGCCCTCCCAAATGATACCATTCTATTTTATGCACTGCAATTCTGCTCAGATCTAGTTCACAAGTGCAGGAGGTACACAACATGCAAGCACTGCAAAGGGCTTGGTGTTGAACCCAACTGCAGAGAGTACACGTATCCCGTGGATAGAACACCATCACTGTTAAATAAATCACAGTATCTCTGAATGATATGTTGGCTACCCCTTCCATTCTACATCCAAGTTATCCTGTGCAAGTTCTTGCATAATACTAAGCTGTAAACACAGATTGTAGGACAAAAATGGAACAGCATTTGCAGCAATGTCTTTAACAATGTAAAACTTTGCAATCAAGAATATGCCTTTCTAGAGCACAGAGCACACAGCTTCACTCACAGTCTGCAAAGCATACAAATTCCAAGCTTTTATAACCATTGCTTTCAAGGAAATGTCCAGATTATGAACTAGCCCAAAGGGAAGAACATTAACTTCAGCACCCGGAACCACTATGCACTTCAGTGGTGCACTATTAATTTCCCATGATACGAGATAATAGCTTCAGCTCATTGGTCCTGGCAAAGATGGTCTTATACGGCTCTACATTTACAGTAAGCATTTTGGGCCTCCCATCACTGTGAACCAGTATACGGCACACTAGCTTCAAGTGTCTTTCCTTCCCACATGCTTGGCACATAGCAGTTCTAGCCGGGCAGGAAGTGAAATTACCCAGATGACTTGTACTACCACAGCAGAAACAGTAAGGAGCTGGCAAGTTTCACGGCTGAGGCTGTGGAGCGGGAGTAGGTAGCATCGTATGACTAGGCAATGGAAGCAGGAGGAGCAGCTGATGGTTTAAGAGTAGACACAAAGGTAGCAGCTGTCTGAGACATAGAACCCATTTCAGACTGAGCCCTCTTAAACGCTTCACTCTTAACAATCATGGCATGAAAAGTTGGTTTCAATCAACTTTTAGCATCTTCAGTTCTAGCATCTTCAGCCTGTAGCTGTTCACCCAGTCTGTCATGGCCTACACCACTCACAAAAATATCACAGAGCATGATCATCATAATGTCCCCAAATTCACAGTGCTGGGCCAATTTTGCAAATGACATGCAAATTCACATATGGTTTCATTGGGTTGCTAGCAAGCTTCAAAGCCCCTTTTTAACTTTAGGAGAACAAAATCTCCATCCCAAAATACTCGTTGTAAGAGACCTGGGCGTAGGCGGTCTGGCCTAGCTGTCACAGCTGGGCTGGAGTCTGCATGTCAGGGATGGTAACCGCTGAACAGGAGTCAGAGGAATCACAAGCGCCAGGTTCCATAAGCAAGAGTTGGGGCAGAGTGAGGCCAGGGTCAGAGATCAGAAGACAAGGTGAAGTCTGGAGTCGCAGAAGGCCAAATTCTGTGTGGTTGCCCAGACAACTTTCTGGGTCATCCCCCAGGGTTAAATAGGGCACTTGACCAATCAGCGGGCTGCATGGTACTATCACTCTTGCTCCCTTGTGGTACTTCCTGCAGCACCTACTCTCCACAGTGTTCCCTGGCTGTAGCTCTGCATGGTCTCCTGGTGGCACTGTGGGAACGTCAGTCATCCAGGACTATGCAGACCCAAGTTTTAGTCCACAGACCTTTATGCTCATCTCTCCACCAAAGGAGAACTTGGACTCCAGGAGTCTATCATAAATGTCAATGCCATCACTGGCCTAAGCACTTCTGCAGCCAGAATAAACTAGCAACACTGGAGAGTTTCAGAATCTGCCTGTAGTTCCAAAAAAAGCTGAATAAAATATTGCTAGTCAACAGCCAAAGGATGTGCAGGCAGCATAGATTGCAGAATAGAAGCATTGAATGTTACACTCTGCTGCACCCCCAGAACACCAATCCCAAAACACCAGGAAATCAAAATAAAATATGTAATAACCATGAAGCAGTTAAGCCAACTCTGTCTGGACAAACCATAACGGTCCAAATGGCAGGTATGTAGCAGCATGCCCTGAGTAACTGCACACACCCAACACCATGTACACACACGAAGAGGAACTTGAACGCTGAGTTCAGGGAGCAGGAAACAAACAGGAACAGGGAGCAGAAAACAATAAGCAGGAAGTCAACCAACACTTCCCATTGTAAAAGATACTTGCTACCTTTTTATTGAGAAATTCTAACACCTCCACTGTTTGCAGCAGGCCTTCGAAATATGGCAAGGATTCAGGTTTATCTGAGTTATAAACTGTTAAAAATAACTATTTCACTTCTTTTCCTTGCATTGCTTGGGAAAATATTGGCAGTCTGCCAAATAATAACTAACCATGAATATTCTAAATAGCCAAGCCCCTACTGCTGCCAAAGCAGTAACATCAGCAGTACACACTGTCATGGGAACATGTGGAGCTGCTGGAGCAGTGTTAGTGAGGGGTGGGGGTTAGGGAAGAGAAGAGAGTGCTGGGCTGAGCTCACTCCCCCAGCCATACACCCCAGACTCTGTACGTGGCCTTAACATTCCATCCCCTCCTCTTGGGGCATCACATGGGGCAGGAGTTCCCCCAATTCCCAGCAGGGGAAGAGGTGGGAAACAGAGCAGCACTAGACTCTACACCCTAAGTCCCCCGAGAGCTAGTACGTGGCTCCAGCAGCCCATCCACCCAAATCTGAAGGCAATACATGGGTCAGGACCCCTCCAGCTGAGGGGAAGAGAAAGAACTAGACTTGGCCAAGCTATCCTGACTGCCTCTCTGAATAAGCAGTCCAGCTCCCCCTTTAGAAATAATAGTCTTCTCTTACTGCTATCTAGTCTTTTAACTCAAGAAGTATCTGTCTTATGCATTTGCATTTTGATACAGTATTTAATTACATGATCAAACTGTTTTTCCCACTGTATCCTCCCCCCCTTCATTGCACAGGAGGCAAACACAAGGGAACAGAATGAAGGTTGCATTGGCAACTGTAAACCTGGCATCTCCTCACTTGCAAGCACTTGACTGTGCCGCATAACTTTCTTAATGCAGTTTATTTATATAGTAGCTATATTAATATTGTCTTGAGAAGTCTCTTTTACCTCACAGGGAAGTTGTGTGGATTAATTAATGTTTGTACATCACTTTGAAGATGTAATGGACCATGTAAGTGCTAATGGGTAGATTAGTCATTGAGTCAAAATTCCCTTTCAAGTGAATGGGAGGTTTGAATGAGTAATAATTGAGTACTTTCCCACGGTAAAACTCACAGAGTGGGACAGAAGGTCCAGGAAATACTTTGAGGCTCACCTCACTGAGTTTTCTTTATTGTACCCTTCAAGGGCAGGGTTTTGGGGGACCATGAAGGACACAGGAACTTGGCCCTCTAAACTTGCAGATAACAGGTCTTCTGTTCCCAGTCCCACAAATACTTGGATCTTCTGTGCAGAGGGCCTGTGCCCCCAACACACAAACACATTATCTAGAAGCAAGGCTTTCTCAGGAGGTGAGACTGAAAAAGACCCAGCTACCCTACAGTTGTGCAACAGAAGTCACAAGGGGACTCTGTGAATATTAATGATGTTTTTAGCAACATTGGACGGAATTTTAAAAAGTGCTCTTTATTGGCCTATGCTCCTATTAAAGTAATTGGGAATTTTACTATTGACTTTAATGAAAGTGAGTTAGGCCAACATTAAATCCTTTTGAAAATTGCACCCATCAAGTCTCAGGTGGATTTCTGCTAAGACACATGATGAGAATGGACCTCCTAAGTCCTTGAGTCCAGTCCCCTGCTATTGTAGACAACTGAACCATATTATCCTGTTTATAAACTTATTGAGATCCATCCTAAAACTAGTTAGGTTTCTTGCTCCACTACTCCTATTGCAAGGCTGTTCCAGAACCTCAGTCCTCTGATGGTTAGAAACCTTCTTCTAATGTTCAGCCTAACTTTGTTCATGACCAGTTTATACCCATCTGTTGGATCCTAGAGAGATCATGCTGTCTCTGAGGGCAGGTCTACACTACGGGGTTAAGTCGGGGCTAAGTTACTCAACTCCAGCTATGTGAATAACGTAGCTGCAGTTGACGTAGCTTTGGTTGACTTATTGCGGTGTCTACACCACGCTGGGTTGACTGGAGAAACTCTCCCAACGATTTACCTTATGCTTCTCGTTCTGATGGAGCACTGGAGTCGATGGGAGAGCAATAATGGTCGATTTAGCGGGTCTTCACTAGACCCACTAAATCGACCCCCAGTGGATTAATCGCTGCGGTGTAGACATGCCCTGAGAGTGTAGACATGCCCTGTAAGTGTAGACATGCCCCGAGAGAGTGAGGTCATTCATGGTTTCATCACCTTCTACCTCTGGTACACCCCTCTAAGTCCTATGGAGTCCCAACCTTGTAGATTTTCTCCAACATCCCCCTAACCTAACCTTGGCATGCTCTTTTTGGCAGTAAAATTAACAGATTTTCCTTGGTTGCACATTTCTTTAATAACAAAGGCATGAATTGTTTTCTATTTGTTTTTCACAACAACCATCCAAATTGGCCTGTCAAGAGAAATTTGGGGCCCCAGTACATCGTGTTTAGTGAGACCCCACCATCTCCCATTTTGTTTTATTTACACAGACATTACAGACTTTTATGGGAGGTCAGGGGAGGGGCGGGGGGAGCTGAGCTCAGGACCCTGATAATTGTCCCCCTTTTTGCCCCCCTCTTGCCAGCCCTGATCTCTGCTTCTAGAGGATGTGTTCTTTTCACAAAACTGGACCTTAGTTTTGGAATTGGAGATTGGGCGTTGATGTATGAAAATCATGTGTTTGTCAAGACCAGACACTTATCTCTTCCAGTCTCAGGTTTAATTTTCTCCCTCTTCCCTTCAAGATTAATGGACCAGCTGAAATTCTAGAATACTGTAACTAAACAGAATGTTGTACAGTCAGTGTATCATTATGTCAATAGACTCATAGAACATTAAAACTATAAACTGTTGTCGACTATAGAGTGGCTGCTGAATGCCACCTTCTGTTATTCCTTCCTCAGCCCTCACATTGGTATAGACATAATTTCCCTGTGACAGGGAAATGTGAGTGGACAAGGCTATTATGTGAATGCTGGAAATCATGATCTGATCAAGATTCATAGGATTCCAATGGGCTTATGTGTTTTCTTGAGAAGGGGGTGGCATGACACACACAGCGTTTATCTGATTTTCAGCTAATCTTGCTAATTGAAGTTCTAGGAGTATTATCAGAAACATAACTGTGATCGGCGCAAGTTGTCTTTCATGGCAAAAACAAAAATCTAGCTAGTGGTTATTGGGTCCTTCGTTGATGGGCCCTAAGGGATGATCAACATCTTCCTTCAGGAGACCATATCCCAACGTTTGTTCAATTAAGCAATAATTAGGACCATGTTATACTTGAATAAGGAAGGGTGTAAATTTAAAGCAGAACAGTTATTCTGGAATAACTTCATGGGTGGGCACTCTTGATGCTGCCAACCTTGCCAACTATCTACGAATGTTATTGAGATGGTGTTGGTGAATCAATTCTCTCCTCATCTGGAGGCTTGTGAGTTCTCCAATCGCTTTCTTTCTGGGCTTTGAGCCTGCTTATGGTATGGAGACTCTATTGGTCTCATGGATGGTCTATTCCCAGTAATGAACAAAGGTCAAATGTCCATGCTTATTCTATAAGCTGTAAGAGGTGAACTACAGGGAAACATGGCTGCTGTGCCACAGTCGTAGAGGGTGTAGTATTCACTCCTCTCTACCTTAACCAGTTTAACTGGCTGATGTGGAACTGTAGCCATTCTCCTGGCAACAGTACTAGCTCTTTGGAGACCCTGTACTTCCTGACTCCTATTGTGCCTAGCCCCTGCATAGAGAGTGTGAGGAGAAAGTGACCTGTGTGCTCTCATTTCCTTGCAGTCCCAGAGGCCAAACACAATCTGGCCCACACATTTTAGCTTGAAATTGGTGGTTTGCGTGTTTGAAAGAGTACTTTGAAGTGACTGCGTTATAGTATCAGAGATACTTTATTAGGGCTTGTCGGCTTGTTTAACACAAAAGTTATACTTGAATAAGGAAGGGTGTGAATTTAAAGCAGAACAGTTATTCTGGAATAACTTCATGTGTGGACACTCTTCTTCCAGAATAAGAGTGTCCACATATGGAGTTATTCTGGAATAGTTATTCCTGAATAGCTACTATGGAATATCTGCATGTGTAGACAAACCCTTATTTCATACTAGTAGCTGAAAGCACATGCTGTTGCAGGAGTGTAATTCGTATGTGTAAAAACAGGGGTTCTTCTTTCCTTGAATTGTGTTATAGTGAGCAATGTGGCTGTTTGTACATGTTGCCCAAAGTCTGTACACAGAGCTGTGCCCTGGCTGAAGGCACAACCACCTCTCTGTTACGTGACATAGCTGTTTCTCCTACCTTTTCTGATCAACTGTCATATTCCAACTGTCATAGAACCTTTGGACTCCAACATTCCGACTGGTTCTCACAGGGCCCAGTGATGACTGAACCCAGTGATACTCTGAACCCAAAGTGCTCTCATTCAGGCTGGTAGCTGTTTTCGTCACTTCACACTGACTAAACAGACATTCTAAGCTTCAGAGTGACACACAGACAAAGTGACAATCCTGCGATATTTGTATTGATTTGTGAGGGTGGCAAATGAGGGATGTGTGTTGCCAAGAGAATCTATGTGTGTTTGGGGTTATTGTGTGTGCTGTCTGTGTTGTTGTGTGGGTGGTTTTGAAGAAGAGAAGGTTACTCACCCTGTGCAGTAACTGAGGTTCTTCGACATGGGTGTCCCTGTAGGTGCTCCACTTTAGGTAAATGTGCCTGCGCCTTTGATCGGAGAATTCCGCCTGTGTCGTGTGTGCGCTGTCCCTTCCTCGTGCCGTTGATGGTGCCTATCTAGCACATGGGACCAGATCCTCCTCAGTTCCTTCTCTATCTCTACCACAGAGTCCAGAAATTGAACTCTGTAGTAGAAGGGAGTAGGGAGGGTAGTGGAGCACCCACAGGAGAACCCATCTTGGAGAACTTCAGTTACTGCACAGGGTGAGTAATCTTCTCTTCTTCTTTGAGGAGTGTCCCTGTGGGTGCTCCACTTCAGGTGACTGTCGAACAGTGCCCCACATTGGATGGAAGGGGCTTTGGATTTGCACGTGTAAGGGATGATTACACTGTCAGACATAGAAATGCATCCAATCTTGAACTCTGGTCAACTGCATAATGTTTGGTGAACATCTGTGTGGAGGCCCAAGGGGCTGTTCTACATATGTCCATGATCAGTATGTTGTTTAGAAAGGCTATTGAAATTGATAGATATTGGAACCCCAATGGGTAAGGCTAAGATTTAGTCATAGGTATTTTTAGTAAAAGTCATGGAGAGGTCACGGGCAATAAAGAAAAATTCATGGCCTTTGACCTGTCCATGACTTTTACTATAAATACCCATGACTAAATCTCTGCTCCTGGGGCCCCGCTGCTCTGGAGGGCCCTGGCTCCAGTGGTGGGGGCTGACTACACTGGTGGCCTGCTGCTCTGAGCCATCCCTGGGACTCTCTCCCAATGGCCTCTGGGGCTGCTGCTCCAGCCATCCCTGGGACTGCTGTTGCTCAGGCGGTCCCTGGGACTGCTCCCAGGACCAATGCTCGGGCATTCCCTGGGACTGCTGCTGCTCTGGCCACCCCCGGGATCACTGCTCCTTGGGCAGTCCCCAGGGATGCCCATGAGTCTGCTGTTCGGTGTTCCCCGGGGCCAGCTGCTGAGGTCAGTCGCACCTCTGGGAGCGGCCCTGGGGTCAGTCACATGGTCGGTGCAGCTGTGGAAGTCACGACGAGGGTCACAGAAAGTCACGGAATCCATGACTTCCGCAACCTCTGTGACAGAATCACAGCCTTACCAATGTGGGTTGCAGGTCCTTCTGTTGGTAGTAGAGGTGGATGCACCCGGAAATCCATTTAGATAGTCTCTGTTTGGAAATAGCAGAACCTTTAGAGCATTCTGCAGTGGAAATGAAAAGCCTCAGTGATTTTCTGAAAGGCTTAGTTCTATCAAGGTAGAACACTAAGGCACGCCTGATGTCTAGAGTATGTAGTACTGAGTCCTGTTGTATACTCGTGTGAGGTTTAGGGAAGAATGAGGGAAGATGGATTGGTTAGTTTATGTGGAAGGAGGAAGATACTTTAGGTAGAAATTTTGGGTGCGGTTTTAGAGTGACCTTGTCTTTGAAAAAGATGGTGTAAGGTTGGCGTGCCATGAGGGCCCCTAACTCGCCCACTCGGCAGGCTGATTTGATAGCTACTAAGAATGCCACCTTCATTGATAGATGTGATAGAGACAATGTTGCTAAGGGTTCAAATGGGGGCCTGGTCATGCAGCATAGTACTAAGTTCAAATCCCAAGGTGGGGTAGGTATGAGTACTTCAGGGTAAATGTTTCTGATACCTGTAAAGAAACATTTGGTGATCGGATGGGGAAATATTGATGTCCCATTAATCTTACGGTGAAAAGTGGTAATAGCCGTGTAGCGGGGTAGCACCCCGCTCAGGCATGAAGGGGCTTGAAAACAGCTCAGGAGAGGGCTGTGGCTGGGGCAAGCAGCTCCAAGCTGAGTGGGAAGGCAGGTTCAGCTGGGGCCACTCCCCAATTAAGGGTCAGCTGGCCCTTATAAGTGATCAGTGAGCCAAGAGCAAGGAGTCTTCCTCTGCCTGTAGAGGGAGAAGGCCTGGCTGCAAGGGCTAGGCAGGTACCTGAAGTGGAGCAGGGCTGGGGAAAGGCTAAGGGAGTCGGGGAGCTCTGGCCTAAGAAAACCCCAGGCTCCAAGGCTAGACTAAGGCCCAAAGGGGTACTGTGGTTGCAGGGGCAGCCCATGGGTAGGCATAGGCAGCAGGTCCAAATCCCCTTTGCCTGTGATGAGTGGCTGATACTGCAGTCTGCCCCAGTGAGCAGGGGCTAGATGGTGACTGGCAGTGGCCTACGACTGAGGCGAGGTGGGGATAGTGGGTGGGGGTTCCCCTGGGAGGGGGGAGACTCTGAGATTAAGGCTGTGGGGTATTGCCAGGGGGCAACACCCCAGTTAAAGGGGCACCGGGATCCTGGGAGGGACACGGGGGCCAGAGCGGTCAGGCAGATCACCGGCCTGCAGAGGGCACTCCAGAGGCTGGTGAGCTAATTCCAAGAAGAGGCCAGCAGGAGGCGCCGCAGGGGTGAGTCCAACCCGCTTACAGGGGGGAACACGTATAGCAGAGGTGTAGCCCATTTGAGGAGGAAGGCATCCCACAGGGATTGGGGCCCCAGCCCTGCTCTCGAACAGAATTGCATGCATTTGTAGTTTTGGGGTGTTGCAAAGGCAGCGCTTGAAGCCCAGTGAACCGGGGATGGCTTGAACTATGGTGGTTCAGCCCTGAGGGTGTACACAAACTATTCTAAGGATTAGGAAAAAATATGATTTTTTTTTTAATGAGAAAAATAAACAGGGAAGAAAAGGTTAAGCAACTCTAACTACTATACTAAAACTACTCTAAAAACCTATTCAAAACACTAAATAAAGCTATGGGTTTGCATGCTGATCGGAGCTCCATCTCAGGTCGAGGACGGCTGGGAAGGAACTGAGAGGGGTCTGGTCGCACGTGCTAGATAGGGGTCGACAATGCCGCAGATGGGGACAGCACATGCGCAATCCAGACGAGCCCTGCTGCTGAGATTCTCTGATCAAAGGCGCAGGGATGCACATTCACCTGAAGTGGATCATCCAGAAGGGAACTCCTCGAAGAAGAACGATGGCAACTGGACCAAGTAATCCACCATCTGTGCAGTCTCCCTCAGACAACCAATTAAATTGTTTCATGCAAATTAGCTGGTGACAGTTGCATTACCGCTGCTATCACATTGGTCTAGGACTCTTGGCATGGCATAAATATATGCCTTGCTATTCAATGGGTGTAATTTGTAAAGTCAAAGTGGCTGAGAACTTAAAAATTGGACAGTAACAGACTGTCAGGGACGAGGGGTCTCAAACCTTGATCTATGGGCCTTGTAACAGCCAGTAAGTTTCAATCTGCCAACAGTTGCCAGAACTAGATGCTACTCTCTGACAGAGAACTCCTGTCCTGGGATCTGATTGGTGGCACTGTGGGGGTCCTGATTGGTTCCCTGCTTGTATTTAAATCAATCCCAGAAACAGGAAGTTGTCCAGGAAAATGGGTTTCCCCTGTTTAGGACTACTTCTCTTGAGTTCTCTGATCTCCTCCTGGTAACTTGACCCTGACTGCTTCCTGACACTTCACCCCCAGTTTGCCTTCTGGCATATCTCAGACTCTGATCTCTGATGCAGTCTGACTCCTGCTCCAAGCACTAGGTCAGACCACCTATGTCATGGTCAGGACACAGAGTGTGAATCTTAGTGATGACTGAACCTTGTGATATTCTGAACAAAAAGAGCTCTCAGCCATACTTGTAGCTGCTTTTATCACTTCACAGTGACTCATCAGTAAGACCCATGACTAAATTGTAGTATTTTCAGTAAAAGTCATGGACAGGTCATGGGCAATAAAGAAAAAGTCACGGCCTATGACCTGTCCATGACTTATACTAAAAATACCTGTGATTAAATAAATCTTGGGAGCGGTGGGGGACCTCTGCTGGGGAGGGACATCCGGGAGGGGCGCTGCTGGAGGGGGGTCCCTGGGGTCAGCAGCACCAGCTGCCGGGGGCTGTGGACCGTGATTGCTCTGGCTGGCCACCTGGGGACCGCTGCCTGGGGCCATGTACCGCAGCTGCTCTGGCCGCCCTGGGACTGCTGCTGGGGGCCACCAGAGCAGCGGCTATGTGGCTGTTCCTGGGGCCACCTGAGCAGCTGGCCCTGCAGCAGTCCTGGAGTAAGCCACATTGGCCACTGCAGACATCATGGAGGTCACAGAAAGTCATGGAATCCGTGACCTGCATGACAGACATGGAGACCTACTCATCAGACATTTTAGGCTTCAGAGTAATATTTTTGGAATCTTATACAGTTTGTAAGGGCAGGCATGTATAGTTTTTAAAGGTGATTATTGTACATGCTTCCAGGTGTCATGATGACTGAACTTTCAATAAACTGAAAAATAAATATATTTCTAATGCAGTCTTTCTCACATATACAGTAGAAGCCAAATTCATCCTAGCGTAACTCCAGTGACTTCAGTGGTGTTGCACCAGGGATAAATTTGGCCTGATGGCTCAAAAGTGTTCTTTGTCAGATTTCCACAGAAAAGTACTTTCTGAGTGAAGAAAATTTCTCTCCTTTACCTCCACTAATGTCTGACAATCTAGTTTACTCTCTTACTCCCTAATGGAACAGCATGTTTGATTTCAATTAAAAATGAAATGTCAGCATTTTAGGACATACTGTGTAGCTTTAATGGATGCGCACTACTCTAGTGCATTAGGGAAAAGGCAGCATGTTTGGAAAAAAGCCCAACACGGAGGAAGGAGTCGAATTCTGTTTCACATTTCCATTGGAAATGCAAACCTGAATTTATTCTGTCAAGCACGCCATTTAGGTGAAGACTCTGTGGCAAGAATTCTCCGCATTAATTTCAGTTTATTTAGGGCTACCTTTATTAGATCTTGTTCAAGATGGACTTATTAAATTACAACCTCATTACCAGCTAAATGGCTCTGAGTAATTAGGACCCTATTCTGGGTGGTGCTGAGTGCCCTCAACTTCTATAAGACTGATTTGCAGCCGAGTGTGCTTAGCACTTAGCAGGAGACGCTCAGTATTTCACAAGACTGGGTCCTAAGAACTGGGCTGACGGAAAGTCTAGGAGAGCAAACTTTGCAATACAAACAATTTTTTAAATATGCAGTGTTGTTGTAGCCATATCGATCCCAGATATTAGAGAGACAAGGTGAGTGAGGTACTATCTTTCTTGGAAATAAGCTTTCGAGCTACACATAGCTCTTCTTCAGGTCTCTGAAAGACAGAAGAGTTCGGTGGCACTCGATAGCTTGTCTTTCTCACCAACAGAAATTGGTCTAATAAAAGATATTGCCTCACCCACTTTGTTTCTCTAATTTTGTTTTATTGTCCATTCCATTAAAAGTATAGTTTTATATAGAATTTCTGTTTCAAGGGAGCATTTCCATGTGTTCTGGGTTTTGGTTGCTGCAGATAAAAACCTAGAGGTGAGCAAAACTGCCGTCAGGCTAATGTCCTTCGGTGTCTCCCTCTTAAGTGAATGGGCATATGTAGATAGTTATGAAAATGTATAGGTGGGGATGACAGCTTGACTAGGAGTGCAAAACATACAATAAAGAAATTGCTTCTAAAAGTTTCAACAAGAGATCTTTAATATTTCCTGAAGTATCCATAGGCGCCAACTTCCGGTGGTGCCGGTGGGGGCTGTCGCCCGGCGTCGGGGGCAGAGCCCCGCCCCCAACGCCGGGTGACGTGGCGGGACCCCGCCTCCCGACGCCAGGCCCCGCCCCCGATGCTGGGCCCCGCCCCTGATGCCGGGTGACGTTGTGGGGCCCCGTCCCTGCTGCCGACGCAACGTTGCCCAGCGTCGGAGGCGGGGCCCCGCAACATCTCCCGGTGCTGAAGTGAGCTTGCCGCAGGTCCCGGAGCTGGCGGGGAGCTGGGCGCAAGCCCCGGGGATGGTGGGGAGCTGCTGGTGGGTGCTCTGCACCCACCAGTTTTTCCCCGTGGGTGCTCCAGCCCCGGAGCACCCACAGAGTCGGCGCCTATGGAAGTACCAGCATCTGGAAAATGAAACATTTTTACACTTAAAAAGAAAAAGATTTTTTTTTAAAATTAGACTTTGCAAGAGAATAATATTGTTTGGAGCTGTATCACATTTGATTTTACATAAGCCAGTAAAATCATAAACTTTATTACCAATTTTCTGTCTATCTTTCTATCTACCTTTTCATGCACACCTACAATTTTCAAGACTAAAAGAGAACTGACAATAATTTTCTGCTTCATATATGAAGCTATGCTTCATATAGCTGGCCACTGAAGAATATGACAGTATATTAATTATTATTATTAATTATATAACATATAATTATATAATTAATAGTTTAACCTAAAATGGCTGCTTTATAGAAGCTTATTATTCTCTGAAACAGAAATTATTCTATTTTAAAATTGGACTCGATTTTGCATGAGCTCAAAGTGCAGACAAGTGTAATCAATGACATTTCCACACATTGCTGCTTCACAGGGTCAGGCGATTTATTTATTACTAAAACAAATTGCTGTATAACATTTTTTTCCCTTTCATCTTTTAAATTGGACTAAAAATTATAACTGTTTTTGTTAACTTGGAATTATATGATCAATTACCTACATGCAATAAAAAGATAACATTTGACAGCACAGCATTAGCACAGAATCATTTCCCATTCTAAATCAGAGGTTCTCTAACTGGGGGGTGTGGAATGTATTCTGGGAGGGCATGAGAAGGCAGTGTGGAGGCTGCTGGCCAGCCATCCAGCTCTAACTGCAGCACCACCGCCAGCAGCAGCGCAGAAGTTAGGGGGGCAATGCAACCGCAGAGCAGAAGTAAGGGTGGCACGGTATGGTATTGTCAGCCAGCAGACACCACTCTCCGGCTCCTCAGCTCTGAAGGCAGAGTGAAGAGCCGTGGCTGCTGGCTGGGTGCCCAGCTCTGAGGGCAGTACCACCGCCAGCAGCATTTATTTAAAAAGGTTGTTCGGCCACACGAGAAAAGAAAAAAAACACATAGCCTGTCAGTGTTGTTTATTTTCACTTTATTAATGTGTTAGTTCTACAAGAATCATGTCTAATTATGCCAGATAGTAAAAGTGCCAATAAATTAATTAAACAAAACTGCATATTTCTGTCCCTTTTTGATCTAAAACCACTTTGGGCTGTATCCTAGAGCCCTTACTCACATGGACCTGAATTTGGGGGTCAATCATTATTGCAAGTGTTTAGCACCTCTTTGGGTTGACCCTACCTAAGGGTCAACCCAATAAAAGGCTACCAGATCAGAATGTTAATGTCTGACACCCACTTTGCTCAGATATAAATTATTGATTATACATGATGTAGCTCAATGGAGAATCCAGGCAGGGACGTCTATCTGTTAACTTCAGTGGGTATTAGATCAGACCCTAACAGCCTAGTTCTGGGAGGTTCTAGGCACTTATGACTTGTTGAAATTGAGGACTGTTACAGTGGCGTACCCAGGTTTAGAGCACAGGGGGAGCGGAGCTAAAAAAGGCGCCGGGAGCAAAAAGCGTCAGGAGCAAAAAAAGGCTCCGGGAGCAAAAAAAAATGCTCCGCTCTGGTTGCAGCGTAGGAGCAAAAGGCGTTGGGAGCAAAAAAAGGTGCCGGGAGCAAAAAAAAAGTGCTCCGCAGCAAAAGGCGTTGGGAGCAAAAAAAAGGCGCCGCTTCTGCTCAGTGGGGGAGCGGCCACTCCCCCTGCTCGCCCCCCCCCCCCGGCTATGCTACTGGACTGTTAACAACTCCCTGAAGCTTTTCAGCATCTTGTTGGACTGGTCTGTAGAATGGACCTATATCCGTCCACCAAAATGTCAGGAAAAATGAAGCGTGAACTTCTGTATTTTGGAACGATACAGTCACACCCACTTAAACTCACTATCTGCTGGACATTGTATGTCTAAAAGGAAGGGGAAAGAACAGCTTGAACAGAGAACGCTGGCTTAGGGCTTGGATCACTGTGCAAAAATAAAGGTGTCCCCTCCCACCACCACCCAGAACTATTACATTACAATACCTGGTTGGTGATGATGGACTAAACCTGACCTGTTCGAAGAGATGTGAAAAAGTACCATAAGACAAATTGGCCAAATCAATACTGAAAGAATTGTAAAGAAATTAAACACAAATTGAAGCTTTTTATTTTGGGGGGGAGGAGGGGAGAGAGGAAAGGGCAGGGCATGGAATAAGAAAAACATAGTTATTCAGTATTGCTGAAGTTATTGCTTTGTTTTTTCTCTTACAAAAGTTATTCAGTATTGCTGAAGTTATTGCTTTATTTTTTCTCTTACAAAAGTGACACAAATAGGTAGCCTATGTGACACTGTTCATGAGTATAAGCCTACAACTGAGTGATCAAAATCTGATGGCATATTCATTAGAGGTCACATGGTTAGACTCAAGGCCAAGTATAAAAATAAATATTTAGTGCCCCTTTTTAACCATGTGAGCCAGGCCACCAAATGCATACTGAGTAGGACTGTCAGACGCTTATGTATTGCTTTACCTTCCTGAAGTCATAGAGTACATAAAAGAGAAATATGAGACAGAAGACACAATTCCAGTTGTCATAATCTCTAACCTCACAGATTTTATAAGACAAATGGTTTAAAAATGTCTAAGGCCAAGGGGCAAGTTCACAGTGTTTTATAAAGCTTGCTCAGAAATTGCCTAGATAAATGGCATGTACTTGGCTCATGCATCATTTGCAAGGATTCTTTTAGAGCGTTTGTACGATTTAATGGTGTATTCACCCTAACAGTATTATTTAACCTAGTTGAATGTTACCTGAGGGCTCTATCTGGACAGAGAAAGATTTTGTTATTATTATTATTATTATTTATTACTTGTATTATGGAGTGCTCACAGGCCCAAAACGGGATCACAGCTCCTTAGTGTTGGGTTGGGTGCCATACAAACATAGGGTAGGATATATTCTCTTCCCTGAAGAGCATATAATCCATTTTAAAAAGAGATGATGTAACAAACAAATGAAGGTGAGGATGGAGGCAGGTATGATGTTGCACCCCATAATGCTTTATAGAAATATGCTTATGAATGTAAATATGACATAAATGGAATATGTTTTATGCTATATATGCCATGTAACATATCTTTGCAAAGGTTATGTTCTACTGAATGTATTCATCCTATTTGTATGCATGTATCATTTTTATAGCTGAAGTTTTGAGTGATGGCTCTGTGCTTGTATTTAAAGTGTTTGCTGTAGGAAGCACCTAAGTCAAATCTGGTCAACATAGTGTGAAGGGGTTATTCAAGTAATTGGGAGTACTTGGCTAACAATGGACCTTGATAGACGCCAATCCACATCTGAGCTTTCCTGGGAACATTCAAACTAGCATGTGGACAATGGCATTGGCCTGTAAAGAACTGAGTCATGAATGGACATGTGACTTGCCCATGTGACTCCAAAACTCCATCTTGTAGCTGTAATTCTACACAGGGGGAAAGAGGGGTTTCCACCCATGAGAAAAAGACTATATAAGCCCTGGGAAACCCCTCCATTTTGTCTTCAGCTGGCTCAAGGAATAGCCTTTCCACCCCAAAGGATGCCTGAAAGAAACTGGAACAAAGGCCAGTGACTACAGGGCTGTGAGTGATTGCTGGACCCAGACTAGAAGGAGGCTAGTCTGTCAAAGAAGCTTTTTGGAACATCTCTGAGGGTGAGATTTACCTGCATTTAATTTCCTACTGTATTTGGCTTAGACTTGTGTGTTTTATTTTATTTTGTTTGGTAATTTACTTTGTTCTGTCTGTTATTACTTGGAACCACTGAAATCCTACTTTTTGTATTTAATAAAATCACTTTTTACTTATTAATTAACCCAGAGTACGTATTAATACCTGGGGGGGGGGGAGGGGCGGGAAACAGTTGTGCATATCTCTCTATCAGTGTTATAGAGGGCTAACAATTTATGAGTTTACCCTGAATAAGCTTTATACAGGGTAAAACGGATTTATTTGGAGTTTGGACCTCATTGGGAGTTAGGTATCTGAGTGCTGGAGACAGGAGCACTTCTTAAGAAGTTTTCAGTTAAGCCTGCAGCTTGTGGGGGACGTGGTTCAGACTTGGATCTGTGTTTGCAGCAGGCAAGCATGTCTGGCTCAAACAAGGCAAGGTACTGAAGTCCCAAACTGGCAGGATTAGAGATAGTCTAGGCACATCAGGTGGAAGTCCCAAAGGGTGTTCTGTGATCCAACCCGTCACAGCAGGATGATGATAACAATGAGAGGAATACCTGGCTAGCTGGGTTATATGCACTGTTAGCTACTTGAAACAAACATGTGCAATAATATTTGACAAGAGATATAAAAGAATGAGCAAGAGGGGCTGTCACTAACAAGGGCAATTAGTTTTTAGTGAAATTGCTACTGTACGTGTATTATGATTTAGATATAAAGATTTTCAGGTTTTGGAAAAATGGATTGTGATACCATTTTTCTGTTGCTATCTTTTTTTTGTATATCTCTATTACCCTCATTTTATTAAATTACTTAGTAAATGATAACTTCTATGTGTGTTTGTGATATGCCACAATAATTTTCTGGGCATCTGTTATAACGGTATTAAATACTTTTTTTAAACGTGGGCTGTACTTAAAGAGTGTCAAGATTTAGGAGATTAAGCATAAAATTTCAGATTTTGATTCAAATATTGTGAGAGAGATCTATACACACATTTTTACCACTGTTTCTTGGAGATGGCCACTATAGGTTTGATTGTGATAATCTATTTGGTTGGAGTGGCATATAATCCAGTGGAAGATAAACATATATGAAAACTGGGATGGAAGCACATAACTAATATTTGTTTTGGTTGAATTTCAAGGATTAAATTGGCATGAATTTTCATGGAAAGTTAATTTCAAAGTTGCATTCATTATTTTGTGGAAGCCCACATTTTATATCATATTTAACCTGGAAGTAAATGTATGATTATTCAGTTAGGGAAAAGAAACAATACTATGTGACTTTTATGATCAAAATTAGCAACACTGTTCAAAGGTCGAGTCTCAAGTATTGAATACTCTTGCAAAACATTTATTGAGTAAAATTAAATTAATGTATTGGATAATTTGAAATTAACAATACATTTGAGGAAATCACAATTTGCTGATCATAAAAATGTGAAAACTGTCAGAAAAATGATTCATTGTGAATGATTCTCTCAGCTGTAATGATGAGGAATATCTGAAGTAAAGAGTAACAAATACCTGCTCTGGTCTGATCACATTTTTATAGCCTTTCAAAGGCTCTAATACAATGTTTCGAGTCATTTTCTCAAGTGCTTTCAGTAGTAGTATAGAAAGTCTGACTACTTAGGCTACATCCACACTACCTGCCCGATTCGGCGGGTAGCGATCGATGTTCTGGGATCGATTTATCGCGTCTCATCTAGATGCGATACATCAATCCCAGAACCGCTCCCTGTCGACTTCGGAACTCCAGCTCCGCGCGTGGACCAGCGGTAAGTACCTTTTAAAATCGATCTAAGATATTCGACTTCAGCTACGTTATTCACGTAGCTGAAGTTGCGTATCTTAGATTGACCCACCCACCCTAGTGTGGACCAGCCCTAAGTTTTGATTTATGAAATTCTTCTAGTGTAATATGTTTGTTTTTACCTATTTCTTGATATGATAAATATTGATGTCAGCTATTTCTTTGAATTAATCAAATTTCAATGTTTTTCAGTTTTCACTAACTTTAAGTGTTAAAGGCCACTGAAAAATTATTAATTTGCATCTGAAGTGTATTTTATCAAATGTTAAGATGCTGCTAATTCCTGTGTTCCATGTGAAAATGTCAATACCTTTGTCATACCACTTTATCCAGGGGAAAATATTTTTAATCATTTTTAAGCAAGGTACAGTATTATGCGGTATGGAAGCAGCTTTTGTTTGAGATTGTTTTATGGACAATTGGTCCAGGGCTGTTAAAGCATTCCAAGTGGATTTTATGATTAGGTATTCCTTTATAGTGTTTAGTAGTGTCATTAAGGATAAAAGATTCCATTTCAACTGGAATGTGAAGGTCATTCCATTGTTCAACCATTTCGGGGTTAGGGTATGAGATGTAGGGTTTAGGCACACAGTGCTGTTTCAATATAAAAAACTGTTGATAGTTCTGAATATTGGGGAGGTTCACAACTCTTTGTTCATGTTACTAATAACTTTATCAATAATCAATCAGTTTAATAATTCATCAGTGTTTCTTATTCTAAAGCAACTTGTAACAGTGTGTCCAAATTGTTTGGAAGAATACTGCTATTTTGATTAAACCAACATATGGAAACGCTTTCAAAAAATAAAGAGGGAGAGACAAGTGTGGTAGATAATCAGTCATATTCCTCTTATTCAATGGGATTATCACGTCATGGGTAGGTTGATCAGGATTTGTCCAAGCATTACATTTCATGATACGAATGTCAAATATGATGAAAGCATTTGTTTGGAGAACTCTATTGCTCATTTGAAATGGATGGTGTTGTCCTAAAATTTCCAGAATTGTAGATGAATGTGAAACGAAGTTTCCTGGTAAATGACTACTGTGATGAACAAGTAATTCATCATGAAAACACCAGTGCATATTAAAAATGTCTGTAGAAACAAGTTAAGTAACTTCTTGTGTGCATTTCTCTTAAGAGAAAGTCTAAGAAGGAGACATTTATTTTATTGCTGAAAAATGTCATAATAAAACAGCTATTCACACAGTGAAAGGTATTGAGAGGTTGGATATGGATGCTACAACAATGTTTAAAAAAAGTAGATGAAGGATTGTCTATGTTAGATGGAAGAATAGTCTCTCATCATTTCAAGCAGGGGTCTTGCTGCCTGTTTGCAATTGCAGTTGATTATTATACTGAGTTGTTATTATTAATGGCTATTATTATACCATCGTGCCTACAAGCCGTAGTCATGGACCAGAACCCCATTGTGGTAGGTGTTGTACAAGCACAGAACAAAAAGGTGATCCTTGTCCCAAGAAGCTTTCAATCTAAGTATAAGACAAGAGACAATGGATGGATACAGACAGACCAATGGGGGAGTACAAGAAAACAATGAGACAGTATTGGTCGGCATGATAGGCAATGGTCTCAGCAAACCAGCAGCTTAACTGTTGTCAAGTTTTTTGTAGGCATCATAGCAAAAGAGTTTATTATATTCTCCATGGCTTTGCACCCTATGTGGTCACCTACACCTGCAAACAGTGAGTATAAAATTTAGCCAAATCAGAATGTTGCCATTTAAAGCTCACAGTGCATTTACATTAAATTTTCACAGGTGTAAATTACTACACAGGGTGCAAGACAGTGAAGAATCAGGGTGATAGCAATTAACATTCTTGAAAACATCAGTAGATGCATGGAATTAACATGCTATCTGCTAAAAGGAGCTATGTAAATACATTCTTTGTTTTGCACATGAGTGAATAATACCAAAGACAAGTCAATGACTGATGTATGTCCAACAAATGCAAGGAAAAATATATCTCTTTAGATTTCCAGCATTTTGTAAAAGTAGGAGGACTTCACATACCTCCACAAACAATTCTGTGCTTCCCAGTACACCATTGTTCAGTATACTAGTAACTTAATGGATCTCTACATTTTGAAAGGACTGGCTGAGCAAAAACAAGTATTAGGAGTTAAATAGATGAACTGATCCCACATCAAGAATGGACTATATTGGGCAGCTTTGTGAATATGTTCACTCCATTTGATCAGCCACCACAGATCTAAGTGCTAAAGCAGCATATGTGAGCCAAAGCATATAGTGTAAACACTATAGTATGTATTTTGGTGCAGTTAATGGAATGCTTCAATTAAAGAGAAAGAATCCATTACAAAAATAGTTCCTATGGTGCCAAGGTGTTTAGGGAAGAGTTACACAGAAAAACTGATCCCATCTTTCAGGAAATAAATTTTGGCTACTCTCTGGATCCTTGATTCAAATGATCTGTTCTTGCTAATGACATAATGGAAAATGTGATATCAAATTTGGCAGGAAATGTTCAAATGACCAATGAGGCAGTTCAAAGAACTGCAAGACAATCTGTTCAGCCCTCTTTGTCCACTGCTGTTTTTGCTTCTGGTGTGTCCACCATTTCATCTGGAGATTTATGGATGCATTTGGATTTAGTAAAACAAGAGCAGCATGAACATGCAACCATTGCTGACCAAACAACAACAGCAGCCTCTATTGTAACTGAAGACCTTACTGAACCTACAATAAATCACAGGTCTGATCCTCTTGCCTATTCAAAATCCAAGGAAACCATCTGGCCAACACTCACACTTTTGGCTAATAAGTACTTTGGAAACCCTCCCACAATTGTGTCGTCTGGAGGAATATTTAGAACAGGAGGAGATGTATTCTCATCCCACAGGTCATGTTTTAATTCCAATTTAGAACAGCATCTTATCTTTGTCAAATTCAATTTACCTATGCTAGATTACTAATATCATCATTCATTCCAATGAAACAGCTACTTTGAATGATTTCACATAGCTTCCCATCAGAGATTTTGCACAGTGTCTGCTGTCATTACAAAATAAGCCAAAGTCCCTACAAATCTGAATAAAGACTGGAAGTGGATGAGTCACTACGAAAACTAACTTCCCCTTGCTGATACTCACACCTTCTTGTCAACTGTTTGAAATGGGCCACCATGTTCACATTGCCCTCATTAGCACTACAAAAGTGATTTCCACCCCTTCTTGTCAACTGTTGAGAATAGCCCACTTCCATCTTAATTGAATTGCCTCGTTAGCACTGATCCCCCCCACATGGTAAATCAAATCCCATCTTTTCATATGCTGTGTATTTATACCTGCCTACTGTATGTTCCACACCATGCATCTGATGAAGTGGGTTCTAGCCCATGAAAGCTTATGCCCAAATACATTTGTTAGTCTCTAAGGTGCCACAAAGACTCCTCGTTGTTGTTTTTTTAAAAAAAACATTAGAAACTGGACCTTGCTTCTACAGCTGACTCTTCTGTGTAGGTGTCATGCCTTGTTCCAGTCTTCTACACAGCCCTTCTTTTGCAAACTTTCGCCCCACTCACTGACACTGTTGGCTTCTACAATTAATTTCTTTCTTTCATAGGTCCTCTTTTCAGGATATAAAGTTGACAAAATGTCTGTCTTTTAGGACGATCAATCAAATATGAGAACAGATGATTGCTCCTGTTTCTTGCAAATATATTATCCATGCCTCAGTCCTTACATTAGAGGAGACCAATGGTTCTCAACCTGTGGGCTGAATGCAGCCCAATCAGCACAGAGCTGCGGCCCATGTGACATCCTCAGGGTCATACAGGTAGTATATATATCGTGTGGATACAGCCCACATAATACATAGAGCTGCATATGCAGCCCACAATGGTAAATAGGTTGAGAACAACTGCTTTGGACCATTAGAGCCCTTTTCAGCACAGGGCAACTTCAGAACAGCCTTTTCTGTAAACAAAGCATTATCTGCTCTAAGACCCCCAATTCAGGAAAGCACCTAAGTACATGCTCAACTTTAAGCACATAAGTAATCCCATTCCTATTTTTCAAGGCACCTAAGCAACTTTAAGTTAGGGTGAGCATATTTTCCCAAAGGGAAAATGGGACACCGCAAGGGGCCAGCCCGAGCGTCCCACTCCCCACTACTGGCGAGAGCCCTCTGCCTCCTGCCTTTTGGGTTGGGCCAAGGCCCCCCATTTCCTCCATGCGTGAGGTTGGCACGAGCCCCACCTACCTGCCAGCGGGGCTGGCCTGAGGCTCCCTGCCACCCACCTGCATGCAGGGCCGTCCTGAGTCCTCCCTCCTATGCAGAGCTGGTATTGCCGTTCACCCCACCACCACTGCCCATTCCTCTGCGCCCCGCTAGAGATCACACCCCACTCTGTCTCTCTTTTTTTTGGGGGGGGGGGGGGGGGTTCAAAACTGTGTATTTGTCCAGTTTGCTCTTTACAACTAGCAAATGAGTTAAATGCCCAGTTTTGCCAAAAAGTCGGGACCACCGGGACAGTGTTCTGGCCAAAACTGGACGTATGGTCAGCCTAAGTGCGTGTGTTTAAATCCTATCTAAGCATGTACTTTGTTGAATAGGAACTGGATTACACATGTGGCTAAAATTAACGGTTTTCAAGTGCTTTGTAGAATCAGGGCCTGAACTGCCATCTGCCTAAGGAGCTGTGCCCTCTCAATTTTCTATGATCTCACCAAATCCACAGCAGCCTTTATTGTCAACTCATTCTTTTTCTTTAGCTCCTCATTGACCAGAGATCTGTATCTTTCTATTTTAAATGGCAACACCAAATTCATAGCTGAGATAAGGGAGAAGCATCCTGATTCCCAAAAGGATTCAAGCTATTATCTCCAATCAGTCTGTATGCAGCTGCTCACACCCACTGGTAGATAAACATCCCACTGCTTTGTTCTGGTGGCTCTCTGGCCCAGCACACTCTGCAGCTGAAGGTTTGGCATCCTGTCTGAATGGACTAGGGCAGGGGTCTCCAAACTTTATGAGACGAGGGCCATATTAGATTTCTGAAGGGGCTTCGTGGGCCGAAGCGACGGTGAAAGAAATTAAATGTATGCAAATATATGCAAAATATATACAATCATTAAAAACCCAACACTAAAATGTAACTATTATGAAATCATTAATTTCCATCTTCTTTACTCCATTTATTGGAGATGTAATTAAGCATCTGGCTTATATTTTTACTCTAAGGCAGGGATCCATGCCTCCTCGGCTGCATCAGCAACTCTCCCCTAAGTTGGCTCCCCTTTTGGGGGGACACTGGCTCCCGGGGGCACTCACCCCTCTGCACAGCTCAGCTGTGCTTCCGCCCCACGTGAGCTGCTGCTGGCGGCCCCTCCCCCTGCCTGCTCCGCGTGCCTACTCAGCTGATCGCTTCTCCAGTTGGTTGGAGGCCTGGACAAATGGACGCCCCGGGCCGGATCTGGCCCACAGGCCGTAGTTTGGAGACCCCTAAACTAGGGTGACCAGACAGCAAGTGTGAAAAATCGGGACGGGGGTGGGAGGTAATAGGAGCCTATATAAGAAAAAGACCCCCAAAATCGGGACTTTCCCTATAAAATCAGGACATTTGGTCATCCTAGAATGGACTGTATTCATGAATAAAGCAAACCTCTCTCTCTCTCTCTCTCACTCACGCGCACATGGCACGCATGCCCTTCCCTGACCTAGGATTATGACCATTTAGTCTGAATGTGTTTGATGAAAAAAATGGCTTATGTGACTTTGGTGATCCGAGCCGGTTTGGTGAAATGTTTGGTTTGCAGGAAGGATCATAAGGTAGGATCCTAGTAGTTAGATCGTTGAACCCCTGCCAGGGCAACATATAGCCCCCTGGTGGAGGATGCTGAGAAGACCGTGAGTATTTTACCCATGTTCTAAGCATGTTTGATTCTGTCTTAACTCTTGTCTTTTTCAGAAGCCTTGCAGTGAGAATTGGACTTATTGAATAACAACACAGCATTGTCTAGTAAAGATGGGCTAATGATATGTGATATTTGAAACTATGGCAATCTCCCAGTGTTTTTGTACACATGAAAAACGTACATAAAAATTATATATACATACATACGTAAAATAATCATAGGATATTCATGGGCATCAATCCTGGCCCATCTCGTTTGCTAGAGAAGCATCTTATTTAATATTATTTAATTATTTATACTTTTTAAAGTTTAGATTTCTTTTCACCCATTGGATATAAATTACACCCAGTCAGATACTTTTACATTTTCCACCTTTGTTAATTTTTGAAGGATCCAGTCCCTCAGTACAAACAATTTTCCTAGATGAAGTAGTAACTGGGGTCAGCTTAGGGGTCCAAACAAACATGCAGTGTGTCCTTAATGTAACCAATTTAATCACACACATCATTGAATGAATTTTCCATTTGGACAATACAATGGCTTAATTATATGTTTGGTTTCTCCAAATTCTTCATTGTAAATCTACATAAGGCTACATTTGAAGATCATTGTGGAACTCAGCAGAGTTTCACACAGAGCATATTACACCTGTGACCTTGGATACATCTACACCGCAATAAAAGACCACACCCATGGCTGCCCCAGGTCGGCTGCCCCATGCCTGAGGCCTGCGAACCTGAGTCAGCTGACCTGGGCCCTGAGACTTGGTGCCATGGGTTTTTTTCTTGCAGTGTAATCATTTCCTCAGTCACCGGCTTCCAGTTAATTTCCAAATGCAGTTCAAGGGGTTTAACTATATGAAGTCTTATATGATTTAGGTCCTGGGTATCTTAGAGATCTCCTTTCCTCTGTCCTCTCATTCAACAGTGGAGATCATCTGGGACATTTGAACTGACAATCTCTAGACTCATACATTTAGAGAATTCTCAGCTGAGGGCCCTTGATCTGGAATTTTGTCTCACTGCCTTTGGAATGCTGAAAGTTTTATCTATTCACTCAGACTTTTTCTAGGAGGCATTGGGTTGGTCGGATACCATTAGTGTAATTTTTCAGCATTACTTTAATTTAGATGATTATTATACATGTTTTCAAATGTATTTATTGATTCTGTATCTAAAGAGAAAGGATGGTCTGGTGGTCAAGGTGTTAGAGTGTTACTTAGCAGACTTAAGTTCAATTCTTGAAACTGTTTGTATGACCCTGAGCAAGTCATTAGATCTCTTTGTGTCTCAATTTTCCCATCTGTAAATGATGGAAAATACTTATTTTCCTCACAGGGATATCATGAAGATAAATCCATTCATGCTTGAGAGGTGCTAAAATATTACAACTATGGAGGCCATAATTACTGAGGCAGAGAGAGAAAAAGATGTTGGTAGGTGCACTGTATAAATCAGAATAAGAAACTTCAGAATTTTCAGTACATCTCCTCCCAACCCAGCTTCTGCCTTTGTTTACTGCTACTGGGTCTGGTAATTTTGAATGAAATGCACTATTTCTAGGAGATAGTTTTTAATGACATCCACACCAGCTGCTTTTTTATTTTCTTCCTGGTTTATCAGGGTTTTTATTTGTGATTTAGTAACTTCTGCAGCACTGCCGATATCTCCATTGGTTAATGTGAAGTCTGAATCTTTAACAATTACTTCTTCAAACTCTGGTTATTAATACCACAAACAACCCTACTATTTACAAGGCTATCCATTAATTCTCCGACCTCACAAAATTGGAGCTACTGGAGGCTTCACTGAGTGCATCATGGTAATCCATCTTGGAGATGATAAAGGTATGGATAACTGTAGCAAAGTGCTCATTAAGAGTTCACATTTTCCTGGTTTGTACTATAGATGGAAAAAGTGCTGCTGCTATCTTCATATCTATTTGGTTTGTTAAAGAACAACATCCAAAAGTGTGGCATTATTTGAATTTTCTCTTTGAGAAGCAGTGAAAAGTATTGTTAATTACATTTCATTTCCAGGAAATTTTGCTCTCCATACATACAGAACTACTATAACCTTCAGATCTGCTTTTGTTTGAAGCCTTTGTGATCTTCCATTCTTGCATGAGGAGTAACTCCACTGAAGCTATACCACTATAAAACTGATGTAAGGGAGAGGAGAATGAGGTCTTTTATGTAATAGTTTTTGAATTACATTTTCTTTCTCTAGACCAGTGTTTCATTTATAGTCATAGGACTGGCTCCCTCCAGCGACTAATTTAACATATTAAAAAAATCATGCGTATTACCCCTACACTTTCAGAAAGGTCTCAAATTTGACTTTTGAACTTGCTATCATAAGGTATTCATGGTTTCTACTTGTAATATACCAGCTAACCAATACACCATTGTTATCATGCCTCTAGCTGGGTTGTCTGCAGGAACTGAACCCAGGACCTAAAAGTATGAGCTGCTACTGCCTGGGCTAAAGGACCAGCCCGTGTAGTTTGGAGGTAGTAACAGACTTAATAGTTTCTATAACTGGTGTAACTACTAGATGGGGACAAAGAGCAACCATGTTTTAGAATGGTTTACACTACTTTTTAATAAATCACAAAATATACAAGGCCCTGAATATTTTTGATTCACAAGAATACACCTAATTATTTGACTTTATTCATTAAGGATATATGGGAATGCATGTGTATATGGGTAATGGGTATGGGTGTGATTAATGAAGCAGGTGGACACAACAGCATCATGTCAGCAAAGGGCATGGTAACAATACTATTGCTCCTATGACCAGAGCTGTTAGACAATATTTGGCATTTGCAGGGTTGTTTCTATATGATGAGACATGGATTATAGGAATCAGGTATATTCTTTTGGGTAATCTTGTTTACTTACAAAAATGTACACAGTAGAGACAAACAGCAGACAGTTTCCTTGCTCAGAAAACTTCAAGTCTGCCTCTCCAGTGAGCTCTGCGCCCAAGAAGCTAATTTCTTCTTCCTCCCAGGATCATACTCACAAGTTATTCTCCAGGCTTTCTGCCTCCTAAAACACAGGCTGCCAAATCAATATTCTAGAGTAGACCCACATTTGCAATCAAGGAGACCTCAGTCCACATGGCTTACCCATGTGGCCTTGGACAGCCCCTCCATTGTTTGTAGCTGTCTCTACTACAAAAAGAGGCTTAATTGCTCCTTCCATTGGGTCTGAAAGAGTGGTTGGCACACCCATTGACTTTAAGATCTGTGATTGTCTTTGGCTCATAGATTCACCTGATGGCAGCCCTTAGCAATCTTCACCATAAAAATACATTGCACTTCTACAGCACCTTCCACCTGAAGATCTCAGCACATTACAAACAGTAATGAATGAAGCCTCCCAGCCCTCCATTGAGAAAGGGAAGTCATTTCATCATTTTACAAATCAGGAGATACAAAAAGATTAAGGCCCATATTAAGATCAACAAATTTTCGGTGTCTCAGTATTTGAGTGCTCATCTTGAGACTCCGCAGGTCTGATTTTTGGAGATGCTAAGTACCCACAGCTCCCATTGAATTCAATGGGAGCTGTGCATGCGTCTTACAGTTCTATGATGTTTTCCTTCACAATCCCTTGATCATGGTAAACTAACATCTGCAGGGATAAATGCTGCATATTGGCATATCTGTTCAGCTCAGTGTTTCTGAAGTTATTGGACACAGCACCCTGGAGAAGTGTGTCTGGTTGGTGAGCCTCACCTTCATGCTCAGGGTCTAACTGATTGCCATATTTGGGGCTGGGAAGGAATTTCCCCCTCAGGCTGGATTGGCAGAGATCCTGGGGTGGAGGGAGGCAGGTCGCCTTTCTCCGAAATGTGGGGCATAGGTCACTTGCTAGATTCTCTGAAACTTCAAGTCTTGACATCAAGATTTGAGGACTTCAGTAACTCAGCCAGAGGTCATGGGCCTATTGCAGTGGATGGGTGAGGTTCTGTGGCCTCAATGAGCAAGAGATCAGACTAGATGATCATGCTGGTCCCTTCTGGACTTAATGTCTGAGTCTGTGAGTCTAATATATACAATAAGATGGGCAGGTCTTGAAGAGCACCCGGGATGGAGGGTATACAGGGATACAATTGCTTTCATTTTCCTGAGGAGATCCTCAGCATACCAACATTTGGGAAATACTGATTTATCTAAGGTATAATAGAAAACTGTTTGGTATATGTGAATGGTTAAAGTTTTATTTAGATGTTACAGTTGTAAATTTCATGCTAATTTTACGTGTGCCTGAGAATCCAACTACGAGACTTTATGCTTTCAGATTATTTACTTTTCATTAGACCATACCCCAGCCAGTGGGATATATGTGCCAATATTTCTCTTTCTTTTGGATAATCCTTTGTGTGGGATGAAATCTTTATTCCTGCAAATGTTTTAAGGATTAAAAATCCAGTCAGAACTAGTTTTTAGAATGAGCTCTTCTGAAAAAAAAGATACAACACAAACAGAACTCTGAGTTCAGCTATTGTATAATTTGCCCACCAACAGAAAATATGTAGACAGGGGAATACATACAAATGTGGATATCAGTAGAGCTGTGCAGGAAACAGTTAGGCCATTCCATGAAAATAGTTGAAAAAGCAGGTTTATGTAAGGCATATGTAATTATTTATACAAAGTGGAGCAGAGTTCCAACCAAAGCTACTGAGAGAGCCACTTAAGAATAGCAAGCTGGCTAGAATATTCAGGTAGGAGGTGGGAGATCCAGGCTCAAGTTACTATTCTGAAGCAGACACAGAAGGGACTTCAATCTGAAGCTCCTACATCACAGTGCCTTAACCACTTAGGTATTATGGGACCGCTTTTGTTTTTTGAGGTTTTGACCATACATCATCGCCCCAAGACCCTTTTTCTTCATCAAAACTGGTACATTCCTGCAGAAAGTTTCTTTTTTGATGAGTAAACATTTGCTGAGAACTACAACAACAAAACCCCAATATTTTGTCTGAATGTTCCCAGTTGGTTCCAGGTACCAGATCACTTAAATAAACAGAATATAACCCAGGGAACGAATTGATCTCCAGTGTAACCCCATTGACTTCAAGGAAGACCAGATAAATTTGGCTTGATGTTCTGTTAATTAGGTCTTGCTAGCCTGTGTCCTGCTAGTGTCTAGAGTGAGAAAAAATTGGGCTCAAATTGGAGCAAGCTGTGCTTTAGACCAGGGTTTCTCAACCCCTGCCGGAGAATGTTTCAAATAGTCGTGTGGCAGCTCCTGTGTCTCTTGTCCCCTAGGGCTGGCTGGGCTCACTGGCCTGCTCCAGGGACTGCAACCTCTGGGGTCCCAGAACAACTCAGGTTTGGCCCAGCTGTATGATTATGGGAATTTGAGTAGGCCAAATTTGAGTGAGTGGCGTGCAACCCCATGAGCCAGGTTGCAACTCCACTCACACAGATTTGGTCGTCAGGGACAAAGCTGAATGACACTGCAATTCCGGATTTTGAAACGCCTGAATTGGAGAGCCAAGCCCAGCCAGCCCCATAGCACAGCAGCTGTCACTGTGGGGTGAATGCTGGGCAGGACACAACCCCCTTGGGGACAGGATCTGACCAAAACCACCCTAGGGCCTTCACCCTCACACTATTACTGGGTTGCGACAGGCTATAAACATTTACAAATGGGTCCTGAGCCCACTGCCTTAGACCCCTATTTATCCCTCTCGAGTGCATCCTACTTTCCTTTTCCTCTCTTAAAGAGTGGAATCCTGCAGTCCAACCCTTCTTGGGCTGGATCTCCAGGGGGCAGCCCCCCTGGTTCCCAACCATGTTAACAAGCCAAGCTATGTTTGGCAACTGTTAGGCCCCTTCCAGGGATCTGTGACCAGCAAGCTCATGAAAATGCCTGAAAAACAGCTCCTTCAATACAAAGTGTTATTTATTCACCAGAGAGGAATAAAACAACAAAAAGCCTATATGCCTGGCTCTTATACATTTTGTATAAATAAAGCCCACTTAGCCCAACTTAGTCCATCTCAGGGCCGAGAGAAGCGGACTGAACTGCTACAGCATGTTTTGGTCCCTCCCTCCTCTCTCCCTCCCTCCCTCAGACCCGTCTCACAGTTGCTGCTGTACACTCCACCCTAGGCCACGATCTTTGAGGTTTTAGTATCCCCAACTTTGATCCTAGATTTGGGCCTGGTAGGAATAAACCTGGCTAGTTTAGTTGGAGTCAGACAGGTGGGTTCCCCCCCACCCCAATTATTAGCTCCCTCATTGTTTCCTCAAAGATCCTTGATATTTGCTATGACCTTATCTTTGCCATTGTTTTGTTCCCAGTTGTTCTCTCCCTAATAGCCTCTTTGACTTAGCTCTATGCAGTTAGGCAAGATAACATCAGCGAGGTAAACTGAGGTGCACACATTTATAAAAGAAATAATGCAGCTATTTCTCTCATTGTTCACAAAGGACATCTCTCATTTCATTACCCACATTCCACACATTTGTTGTCCCCTCACTTTTGTTGCTGAATATTATTTAGGGTAGATTTTCCAAAAGTGTTACGTGTGTTAAGAGCTCAAGTTCTACTGACTTGTATTTGGACGTATGTTCTTAAATCACTTAGGCACTTTTGCAAATGTCACCCATACATCATAAATAAAGAACCATGAAATAGGTTCTAGAATATGTAATTTATGCCAGAGTAATGAATCCCACAGCATCTTTATTTTATGGCCCTTATTTGAGGCCTGGCTGAAAGTTCCATTCCACATTTGGGCCTTGACAGGTTGAGAGCTCTGATCTAGAGTGAAGAAAGTAGAGGCGTGTAAAGCTTTGGTAACTAAACTGAAACAAGTGAAATTCAGTTTTGGAAACTGTTACAAACCTGAAACTTTACCAAGTTTCCTGATAGGCTTATGGAAGTTTATGAACTGAGACCCTAGGCTAAATTTCAGGCCAAGCAGGCATGACTCAAGGTCACAAAGATCAAAGATGTCGGGTTTAAACAATTTTTTTTTAAAAACAGCAGTTTTGAAACTGCGTTTCAAAGTGCTTTGAACATCCTGCATTCTATAAAACAGAATAATTAAATTTCTGCTTATTAAAAAAAATATTCCTATGCTTCATCTATTCACACAATATTCTGTGGTGTTTTAAACCATCAAACTGAAAAAGAAAAGCTGAAGGCATGAATAGAATCTTATTGCAAATGTACTGCATTATCTATGTGACCCTCATTATAATAGTCAATACATTTACATAAATGGAGCATGTTATTTTTTGTCTTTTACATATCAGTATCTCTATTTCATCTGTAAAATATACTCTTTAGCACAAGAGTAATTGAAAACAGTAGCAATACCATCAGATCTGACATATTGGACCACACAAATGTACAGTTTATACATTGTATGTTTGTTTTAAAAGGAAACAAACTTAAATAACTGTCCAGGTAATACTTTCCTTTAGAGTGAATGAATTCCAGATAAACAGAAAAATAGAACAGATAGTGGAGTTCCTTCTCCTGTTGATCTTTTATTAGGAAATGATGAATAGTGAATAAAACCTTTAATAATGATAATGGCTTGCATTTTTATAGTGCCCCCAAACACTTAAGACTTCACACACACATACTATTGATTCTGGTTTCAACGGAAGCCACAGGCATGTGTCCAAGGGCAGAATTTGGCTGTATGCAACAACAAATCTTGGCTGGCTGCTAGACTATATATTACCCATAGGGTGAAAAGAAAACTCTGCTTCCAAGACTGTGGTCAGGCATATCAACTTATTAGTTATATAAGGGCTTGTCTAAACATGAAAGTTATTCTAGAATAAAGTAGGGTATTAATTTAAAATGGAATTGCTAATCTGGAAAAATGCCATATGTAGAGTCCTCAGATAAAGAAATAATATTAACTCAGTATATGCAGTATATCTTAGGGAATACTGGAAATATTTAGGCATTGTTGCCAACTCTTGTGATTTTTATCATGAGTCTTGTGATAGTTGGTGTTTTCCTTAAAGCCCCACCTGTTGGAATCAAGTTATTACCTGAAACATCTCAGTTGTCATTAAAAATAAAGTTTCTGGACCTTGTGACTGTGGAGAAAAGCTGGAAAACACGACCCTTAAATGTTTTAACATGAGAAGGCAAAATCAAAAGAATCCAAAATGTACTATTAAAAAAAAAAATCATTATTTTTTGAATGCTTGGTGTTGACAATACGGCTGAGGTAACATTATTTTTTTGTCCTACATGGCATTTAGTATCACCTCAGTATTTTTTCAGTGTCTAACATCATACAAATGCCATTATTAATATGTTCCAAACTTTTGGCTAGATTGTTCCTTCTGCTCCTGTTAATGGAGGGGACCCAAACCTAGCTGAGCTTGGAAGTGAAGATTGCTGGCTTTCCATTGCCTTCATGACTGCATGGAATCTTTACTAACAAGATCAGGCTCTTTGGTCAAGAGAAGAAGGACCTAAACCGAGAGCGGGTCCTAACAAACCTAGCCCTAAACATGGCTGCTGTCTGCAGCATTGCACGAGCCACTATGGAGAATCCCCCACAAATCCTGACTGAGTCATTGTTATCTTACATATTGTGTGCCACAACACAATGAAACTTCACCACAACCATCATGCTGAGGGTATGCGTTCACTGCAGAATAAGCTTGGGTCATCATCTGAGGCTAGCCTGCGCAAGCCACAATGCAAAATTCTACCTGAGTTTCTGTACAGTCATTTGTGCTGCATTCCTCTGTATGTGTTGTTAGGGATTCTGGGATGTATATTGCATGGTTATTTTGTACTGCAGTAAGCTGAGTTGCTCTGGCTCTTTTCTAGTGAATTCTGAGAGAACTTGTCTGTCCTTCTGGATACAAGGGGAATTGTGGGAAGTCACTGAAGGACTATCATCACTTGAGTGATTTAGGCTGTGTCCTCACTGTAAAGTAAGTGGGTTATCAGCCTGAGTGAAACAGCAACACTAGCTCTAACCCATACCCCACAGCTGGGCCAGCTAGCCCAGGTTAAAAGCACTACAAAACTTGGGGGAGAGAGTTTTTGTGTTGACAGGAGGGGGGTTAAGTGCAACCTCCAAGTAAGAGCCTAGGCTAATTCTGCAGTGAAGACACAACCTGTGCATAAGGCTGGGGCAGCAACTGGTGGAAAGGCATTTGCAACCTGGCTCCTTTCTCTCTCTTGTCCTATATGTAACTCCTATTGATATTCCTAAAGGGAGAGGAGACCAGATACCCAAAACAGAGTCATGTTGCCATGGAGGTGGGGCCAGGGGAGGAAGTAGTGTGGAAGTGCCATGCCTCCACAGGGATGACTCAAACACCACTGGATCTTTATACATATGTAGGCTTAGGGGACTGAATATATGAGAAGAATAGATGCAACTGGAAAAATAGGGGGCTGGAGGTATTCCTTCATGACTCTCTGATGCGGGTAACAACAATATCTTCCCCCTCCCCCAAACTTTCACCCTGTGGTAGAGGGGAGAGGAGGCCAGTTTGAGTCACAAAAGCGCTGCAATATAACAGCAGGAGGCTCAATACGGACTCCCGCTGTGGAGACAATAGCTGATGAATGGAGATAAAAGCTGCCCTTAACATTTGTAAGGCCTGTCTGGTCTACACTTAAAATTTAGGTTGACCTTGCTACTCACTCGGAGCTGTGAAAATTTACAACCCTGAGAGATGCAGCTAAGCTGGCCTAAGTCCTGGTATAGACACTTCTAGGTCAATGGAAGAATTCTTCTGTCTGCCTAGCTACTGCCTCTCAAGGGGATGGATTTACTAGAGCGACAGAGGAACCCTTTCCATCACTGAAGCAAGTGCCTACACTACAGTTCTATAGCACCACAGCTGTGCTGCTGTAGTGCTTGCAGTGTAGACATACTCATAGAAACACTGCCAGACTCAGGCAACAGTGGGAACCAGAGGGAAGAATCCAGCTTCCGTCCTCAGATTTCTGTTGCCTGACCTCACAAGAAAGGGGAGAAAGAGTCCCCTCCTCACAGCCGAGGACATCCACCAGCCCCCTTCTCTCCCCCACTGGGGACAAAGTTACTGCTGGGCCACAGGGTCAGTTACCCCCTTTTGTGGAGACTTGGCCCAAACAGGGGGGAAGGGAAGGTTTGGGAGGGAGGTAGACACTGAGAGGGTAGGTAGTCACCTGTCAGGGATTGTCTAAATAATACTTAGTCCTGCCTTGAGTGCAGGGGACTGGACCAGAAGACCTCTCAAGGTCTCTTCCAGTTCTATGATTCTATGTGGAATCCATCAATATCTGTGGAATCGTGCTATGTGGGCATTACAGTATAGCTAGCAGGTGTTCTGTTGGCATTTCCTTGCTTTTTAACGTTTGGGGAAAACCTTAACCCCTTGTAAGCAAAGTTTTGTTTATGGAATTTCCTGGATTTTTAATATGGCTAGTGTAGAAGGGCTTCGGGGGAGCATAGAAGGGAGGACACACATATTCCCCCCAACTTCCCCTATGACGTGGGGCTATGGAAGGAGCAAGGATATTTATGGAAGGGATAAGAAGAGACAGTATGGTGGGTAGGCTTGATTGGATGCATAGGGGAACCCTAATAACAAAAGAAATTGGAACAGTTGATCTTCTCAAGTTGCACTATGTGCTGCTGACAGGTATTGTGAAGGAAAAAGATGTGTGGTATCTTCTCAATTCAGAATGGTAGTTTCTAAAACATGTTCATTCTGTTCTAGGATTATGAAAATCTAATCTCAATCTAAATCATTCAGCTCTGACAGCTGCATTCAACTCTGGTGAGATCAAAAAGAATGTTTGGGCAGAAACCTAGGTACAGGGCCTCCATGCAGAAAGTCCATCATCGAGGTTGAGGGAAGTGACAGCAGGAAGCAGTTGCAACTTCCCTTGCACCAAGAAGAGGAACGGTGTCCAAATGGGGAAATGGGAATGGCCAGAGGATGTGTGGATTTAGTGCATCCCCTTTATGCCCTCTGATGGAGTCTAAGGTGGAACCTAAAGCTTGCATACCCCACTGGAAACATTACTTGCTCTCTCTCGGGGTGAATCCTGCCACCCGTAACCAGGTCCTTGCTTGTGCAAAGATCTGCAAGATGCACCTCCTGAGCTAGGCAGAGTGAATCTGGTATCTTATGTTTCATATTTGCAAGATTTGTTTTCTCCCAGGGCCATTCTTAATCCCAGTCCCAAATGTAGGAGTCTCGGCACCTAAGAATGAAAACCTGAAGATATAGACATTGTAAAAATGTAGGCTTTCCCAAGACAGGAAGGGCAACCATGCAATATGTTTGGAAAGTATTTTATTCATCTTTTATTTATTACCAAGAATATGAAGGAAGGTGAATAAAAATGGTCCAGTATGTAGATCAAGTCATAATCCTTTCGATTTCTTTTGGAAGAGTGGAGTCTTAACAGGATGATCAGATGGAACTATGGAGAGCTTTAAGACCCAAATCTCCCAGAAACATGCTTGGTTTTCTTCACAGTTTAAAACTCTGGAAAACAGCTGTTTTATGTTCCAATGTACAAGGGACAGTTCTATGTACATCTTCACAACTTTGAAGAAGCAAAGCAACACAACCAGTGGAGATCGCCACAATGTGACCTTGGATTCTGCTGTATTGTTACTGCTACATGGTGTTTCAGTGGAGCTGGCACAAGAAAGGACTCTGAATACGAGCAGTTAATGCTACTTGGTGTGGAAGATTCCTCGGTCATGTGGCTTGATGATGGCATTGCATATTTATATGAAGTAGATCCAGAGGTTCAGTTGGTGCTGCAGAATTGCACAATGTTCTGTTGCAAATATGGTCAGATTTAATATCAGATATTAATAGGAAATACTTTTCCTTAGTTCTTTTCCTAAAAACTTCTTAGCTGTAAATATATACATGAAATAATTTTAAAATCTCATTATTCAATTTAGTTTACATCACTCATGCCATCTGTTTACTTTGGTGCACTTTTCACTCCTGACCAAACTCTAAAAAGTGAACTTTCTACTCCAATGTCTGATATATAAGGAAGTGTGAGAAAGAGACTTCCTCAGGCTATCAGGAATCATAACAAAAAAATTCATCAAAAAATGGTGATAAAAAACTGCCTGACACGGGGAGAAAGGAAAGAGATGGCATTGAGCGACAAACTGTCAGTTGTCAGATCAGAAATAAACATTGCTGACAAATGGACACAGGATCAAACCCAACACAGCATGTAGCCTTATTGTGGTGGGAACTTACCTGCTTGTGACAGATACTTGAGAGGACTGTCTCTTTTTTTAAACTCCGACAACACCTACATAAACTTGTCCTGCCAACTGAGTCTCAGTGAATTGAATTGTTAAAAAGAGAGGAAGCGTGGTCTGGTTAGTAGGGTGCTAGGCTAGAACTTGTGAGATGTGGATCTAAGTCCCCGCTCCCCTGCAAACTTCCTGTGTGACCTGGGGGAAGTCACTTAACTTTTCAATGTCTGAGTGCCCCCATCGGTAAAATGTGGCTGATATTACTTCCCTTCTTCACAGGGGTGTATGAGGAATAAATGTTAACGATTTAGAGGTGCTCAGATACTATGGTAATGGGCTCCATATAAGTCCCCAAGAAAAACAGACAAACCTGCTTATAGGAAATCCCAGGGGAGTTGCAGATGCATAGAACCTCTCAGGATTTGCCTCTGGGCTTAGAGAGTAGAAGAAGAGCAGTACCTTCACATTTGTGTATAGACAACGTCTAAACTTTTGTATGCCTTCATACACATACCTTTAGAGACCTGGTGATGTGATTTAGCAGCTGGAAAGAACGGAGAGATCTGGCAATGTGTGATCAGCCACTGCTACGTGGGCTGCCAGCAGGTGTTGCATAAACCAGTAGAGTTCTGTGGAACACAGTTGGGGAACCATTGCCCTATAATGTGCTGCAAATAATGTTTAAAATGAATCACAGCATTATTTTAATTTGACATTTAAAAAAATCTTGACAGCTTTTGCATTAATAGTGGGTCAAATCCCAAAGTCCTTACTCGGCCCTTAATTGGGCAAATCTCCCACTGAAATTAGATACAGCAGGAAAAAAATCGTAGGGACTAAATCAAGATTTGGCTGATTAGGATTTATAATTTTTTGTTTTTTTTAAAAAAAAAATCCTAAATTTTGGACCTAAACTATCTGACTTCGTCCTTTTAGGAAACTAGAGCAATGCTATGTTTTTACGATAAATATAGAAGCCTCCTTTTTTTAAAAGGTAGACTGGTTGAGACAGTGGAGACACTGTCAGGAAAAGCCCTGCACTGACATGAATAGGGATGGCTAATCGATTCTATGAAATCTTAAAGGAGAGCAGTGACTGATTTGCTGAAGATGATTTGTAATCGCTCAAGAAAGGGAAATTTTGTATAGCTGTTGTTTATAAATATACTGTGCTGAAGTTTCTCATGTTCAGTCTCACTCTTAACCCAAAGGTAATTTTTTTTGGGGGGGGGAGGGGAGAGGATATTAACAAAATAAGTTGATCTGTGCAAGCTTGAGGAGGGGAAAGGGGACTTGTTCCTTTAAAAAAAATTAATATAACTTGAATAACTCTAAAACTGATTCGTTTTAGACTAGCGATGGGTGTAATCCTCAAGGAGGACCATTGCTGATGACATATTGAAAGAAATTTGGTTCACAAAAATGTTATAATCAACTACTGGAGACACAAGGTGGGTGAGGTAATATATTTTATGGGATCAGCGTCTGTGAGAGAGAAGCTTCCAAGCTTACACAGACCTCTTCTTCAGGTCTGGGATATTTACTCAGGGTGTTATGGCTAAATACAAGGTGGAACAGATTGTTTAGCATAGGTAGTTAACACATATTTGAAGGGACACTATTCAAGTGGCCCATTAACACCTCTTCAGTCAAAGAAAAGCGGGGGAGGGAAAGGCAGCTGGTGGGGGGGAGGGTTGTTTCTTTTTATAGATTGTTGTAATAAGTCACAAATCCAGCGGCTCTATTCAGTCCATGATTTTTAGCAAAGTTATGAATTTAAGCTTCCGAGCTTGTCTTTTGAAGGTGTGCAGGTTTCCTTTGAGGATGAGGACCGAGAAGTCAAATATAGAGTGATCATTTTCTGAGAAGTGTTCATCCACCGATGATTCCGTGTTTTTTGTCTTTTATCATTTTTCTGTGTAAACTCATTTGAGAATGTACGGATTGTCAGGTTTCACCCACATAGTTGTTAGCTCATTTAGTGTAGTGGATGTGGTACACCACGTGTGTAGGACCCACCGATCTTGAATGGTGTGTTGTGAGTGGTGTTGATCATAGTGGCAATAGAGATGTGTCTATGACTGGAGAAGTGTTAACTACTTATGCTAAATGTTCTGTTGCACCTCCTATTAGCTGTGACACTCTGAGTATGTTTCCTAGACCTAAAGAAGAGATGTGTGTGCCTAGAAAGCTTGTCTCTCTCACCAACAGAAGTTAGTCCAATGAAAAGATATTACCTCACCCATGTTGTCACTCTAATATCTTGGGACCAACACAGTTACAATAACACTGCATAACTAATTACTGGCCATGCACCTTACTTAACTTTTGTTACTAGATTTTTAATACGCAGGGTGCAAGTCTGCAGAGATATCTATGTCTGAATTCCTCAGCTGAGAATATTGCAGCATGTGAAGGATGGTAGAAGTATTGCAACTCAGCATGGTGGGCACTGATTTGGATGTTGTCCCTGGAAAAACTTCCAGTCCATTCTGTCGTTCACCTGCCTCTACATCTCTGCTATGATGCTGTTGCTGATGGTCTGTGTCAGACTCACATTACACAGATGTTTCTCTCATTCTATTGCATGGTTCTTTTTCAAGTGATATTTTAGAACAGGTGTCTCTGTAGGGACATCCTTCTTCCTTCGGCTAATGCACACACAGCTGACTGCCTTACTGCTGTCCTTTGGACCTAGCACAGAAAACAATCCTCATATTAATTATATGGGTTTCTTGTTGGTGGTGCATGTCTCAAGAAGTGCCACTCTCCCCCTTCCCCACACCCAGTGCTACTGCATGTAGATTCTGGGACTCACTTCTTCAGCACCTGCTGTTCCCCTCTGAGACCTTTATTTATGGGGCTTTCTTTCATTCTGCAACCTACAAGGCAGCCTTTTCTGAGTGTTGCCCTGCCATGTCCAATTCTTGTCATGACAATGTTGCCATCTGCAGCTGTAGGTTTGTCCCCCAATCACGAGAAACTCCCGCACCAGGCATGGGATGAAAATTGAGATGGCATTGCTTATTGCTCATGCTCCATTTCTGTCTGGTGTTCCTTATGCTGGCTGAAAACTCTTGGGTGATTATCAGAACCCTCTGGTCAATCAGGAGGCAACTGGCAGGGGCTAGGATCCCATTCCACAAAATAAATTTTCATTCACTTTCCCCCCACCACACCCCACAGCTTCATTAAGCTGGTTGACACACTACTGGTTGACTTAAGCTTCCTCACCCACTCAAGCCTTTGTGGGACCAAACCCAACAGCTGGGGGATGGGGAAAGGTGAATGAAGGGCCCTGAGTCTAGGCCCAACTGAATGTCTAAAACAGCTGAACCTTCGTGACTTACACAAATAGTATGTTACTTACAAGCCTGTATCATTCATATCATTGCGATCTGAACAGAGCAGGGAGCTTAATGGGAAATAGTTCAGGGTGGGGCTTGTCAGTACTGTGCTCCTTTTTTGCCATTTGGGGAGGATTGCTTTAGAATCAGCCATTTCACTGCCAATAACAGTTCTTTAGTTTTTTTGGCTGCCCATCTCAGTTTAAGTCTTGAGAGGGGTTGATAAAGAACAGGCGGAATCATGTTTGTTAAGCTTTCCGAGCATTTATATGTGTAAAATAAAATTCTAAAAGGTTTTGGGATGAAGGGGAAGGAGCTAATTCTACCTTGAATTTGATATGTTCCTCTTCCAACAGTGGCTCCAATTCTATCTTCCGATGTAGCCCTGTACACCAGAGCCACAAAGGGAATAGAAATGGTCCCAGCAAAAGTCTCCTGACATAAAGGGCATAGAGTGAAATATAAGATTCTACACTGGCACTCAGCATCGGGTTTACTGGGGCAGGCCAGGGCCAGGTGAGGTTGGAACAGCGTGTGGACCAAGTGCACTGCTCTCTGGCTGCTCTTTTCCAGTTTAACAGTCAATAGAGTAACATTACAGTAGCAGTCAGTTGTGCTGTTGGCTGGGAATAGAATTGGGGAGATGCAAAGGTGATTTAATGCCCCCTCCATGCCCAACCATCTTTACTGTACATAATGCACGAAAGGAGGAAGAGAGAATACGATGCAAGAGCTCCATTTGCACTACATTGTATTAGTGGATATGAAAAATGAAAAGTCAGAACATATTGATTAAGATGTGTAGGTCATTTTTAGTGCACAGTTTTCTTGCTGCCTAATATACATTAAAGGTAAGTAAATATCATTTACATTAGGTTTAGATGGAGTAACAGGAATAAGGCATTAAATCATTGCTAATATATTCCTTCCCAATTCCCCATTGGATGAACTAGACAGCCTTGTTGGTCAGGGCAAAAATACTCTGATTGTGTCCTCTGTGAAGCTAGAGACAGTGCTTAAGGTGATGAAAGGAAATGGAATATTACAAAAAGTAACCGGAGGGAGGAAACACAAATCAGAAGTGCATCTGGCTAATTTAAATGAATAGGTTCTTGCATATTAAATTCTCTTACTGTTATTGTTAATACTTAGCCACAAGTAAAATATTTTAAATAAAAGCTGAGATGTTGTATTGGATGACTTCAACAACTGTTTAACCTCACTGCAAATATTTAATACAAAGTCTTCACCTTGATTCTTTGGGTAATAGGGTAAACTATGGATGGACATCTGATACATCTGCTTGGTCTGGTTTCAAGGAGGTAGGGCTCTTTTCCTGAAATTCCACAGACCATGCCCACTGCCTGTTGTGCACCTCTGTGAGACCTTCCTCACCCAGGGGAGAATGAGGACATCTTCAGAAGTATGAAACACACAGAAGACAGTGTGACATTGCACTCCATATGTTTTATGGAAATATGCTTATGAGTGTGAATATGATGTAACTGGAATATGCTTTATGCAAAATGTCTCTTGTAAGGTATCAGAACAAAGGTTATAACCTACTGAATATATTCCTCCTATCTGTATGTATGTATCATTCTTGTATCTAAAGCTAGAAATCTGAAGTATAACTCTGAGGTCCTATTGTAATTATGCAAAGTCTGGGCCATTAATGGTGGTTTAGAATCGTGATGGCTCCCATTGACTAGGACAATTGGTTGTAAATGGCTCTGTTTACTTACAAACCTTCCTGTGTATGTGTAGGCCAGCCCAGGAAGAATGGAGGCTGGGATCTCACAGGACATGTGATCATGTCTCCTGATACTGAAATCCATCTTAAATCTGGTACTTTTCCATTTGGAAGGAGGGGTGGAGACCCAGAGAGACAAAAGATTCCCGCCTTGTGCCAAAGCTATAAAAGGGGGTGAAACAGAACAAAGGGGCTGCCAGTCATGAGAACACCCCTACTTTCCACCTAAGATTTCTGCTGGAATTAACAAGGACTGTACTGGGGAAAGGATTGGGCCCAGACTAGGAAGAGACTAGTCTGTGAAAGAAGCTTATTGGAACAACTCTGAGGGTGAGATTTTACCTGTAAACGGTTTATTAATGTATTAGGCTTAGACGTGTGTGTTTTTACTTTATTTTGCTTGGTGACTTACTTTGTTCTGTCTGTTATTACTTGAGAAACCACTTAAATCCTACTTTTTATACTTAACAAAATTACTTTTGTTTATTAATGAACCCAGAGTAAGTGATTAATACCTGGGGGAGCAAGCAGCTGTGCACATCTTTCTATCAGTGTTATAGGGGGCAGACAATTTATGAGTTTACCCTGTATAAGCTTTATACAGAGTAAAACACATTTATTTGGGGTTTGGATCCCATTGGGAACTGGGTGTCTGGGTGCTGGAGATAGGTGACCTGCTGAGCAGTTTTTGGTTAAAATCTGCAGCTTTGGGGGCATGGACCAGATCTGGGTCTGTGTTTCAGCAGGCTAGTGTGTCTGGCTCAACAAGGCAGGGTTCTGGAGTCCCAAGCTTTGGCAGGGAAAACGGGATCAGAGGTAATCTCAGCAAATCAGGTAACAGTCCTAAAGGGGTTTGACCGAACCCATCACAGCCAGATCCTCAGCTGGTGTAAATCCATTTACATCATCTGATAATCTGGTCCAAAGCTTGTTACCTAAGTTTTCCTTTCCATGCATTTTGTACTGGGGTAGGGGCATTGAGTAGTCAGTAACTGATTTAAAATGGCAGAACTAGAACAGAAGATCAGGTGCCAAGACTCTGCTATTTACTCAGAACCTTGAGCAAATCACTGAGGGCCGATTTTTTTTTAAAAGTGGCCAGTGATTTTGGGTGCCTCAAATTTTGGGTTCTCAGTGCTTCAGTTAGAGTTTGGGGTGCTCAGCATCATGGCCTTGTTGGCCAATTGAAGTCAATGGGGGTGGGAAGTGCACCTCTGAGCCTCTGAAAATAAGGTCAAAGGCAAAGGGCATAAAAAGATATGAACTCAAAGTAGTTATCCCATTTGCAAGTGACTACACAAGGTACAAGACAAAGGTCAAAGGTCAAAGGCATAAGGGCATAAAAAGATATGAACTCAAAGTAGTTATCCCATTTGCAAGTGACTACACAAGGTACAAGACAATGGTGAACTGGATCCCAAGTTGTACACCCAAAAATGGAGGCAATTTAAGCACTGTCCAAATCTGACAATTTAGGCTTTAATCTCTGCCTCTCTTTTTAGTCATCTTTAAAATGTGTACCTAATTGAGGGATTGAGCTTGAGAAATGTTGATCATCAACAACTCCCAGTGACTTTAGCGAGAGTTGTAAGTGCTCAGTGCCTCTCAGAATCAGGAACAAAGGGTACCATAAGGGTTAATTAAGTAATATTTTAAAACACTTTGAGATCTTTGGCTGAATTATGCTATAGAAATACAACTATTATTAATATTAGATTATATTTTAGTAGATATTAAAATGTTACAGGTCTGATTGTGTTCTTGTTTTATATTAAGTTGTGCCATATCCTTAGCTGGTGTAAACTGACACAGCTCCACAGAAATCAATAGAACTATGCCAGTTTACACCAGCTGAGGATCCAGCTTGACTTCAGTGGAGCTTCTCTTGATTTACACTGATGTAATTGAGAGCAGACTCAGGCCTTACATTCTTCCAGTGCTTATTCTTGTTTAACAGGTTCCCCCCCCCCTCCCCCAAAGTAAAAACAAGATGCAATCTCTCTCGTTTTTTACCTCATCAGCAAGAAAATCAGACATGCAAGGGTTCAGTCAAGAAGTGGTTATAGGCTAAGGAAGTAGGCAGAATGTCTAAAGGAAAGATGTGTTTCTTGCATGAATAACTTCCTAACAATCTGCTGAAGGAGTGGTTTTATATCAGGCTGAAACCCCAAACCAGCATCATTTTAATTTGCCAAGCACCTGTGAAAGAATGCAGCTGCAAGGCCATGGGAAAACAATGGGAACTGTGACAGTTCATTAATATAAACCAGCAACTAGATTTATTTGGAAAAGTCATTGATATAGAATTACACTGGAGGACGCAGTGGCATTCCTGAAGTATGCCAGCAAGCAGCTAACTAAGATTATAGATGTGTGTACATCATTTGAACTTGAATGGTAATTTGGTAACTGTTATAATTTATTGTGTATGTCAAACAGTATAACAAATGTATGATTGCTTCAGCATTCCTTGTTTGCTTTGTTTTTTACTCTGTTATTTGGTTTCATTTGGTCAGTGGGAATTATTTGTTTTTTGTTTTTTTTGCTGGTAAAGCAAGAGTTTGGAAAGTGCACGCAGTATGTAAAATGGCTTTACGCATAGATGGGAACAAAAGAACATCTTAATGAAAAAATGTTCACATGCATTTTGATCTAAACCTATGCACTAGGTAGAACATTCTTATTTTTGTAAATGAGATGCTCCGATACCAAGGCAATGAAGATAGTATAAGGACCTGAACAGAATTCTGCTCCCTCCCCCACTGCCATGGAGACCCAGGGGAATCAGTGAACCCTGTTTCAGAAAGGGGGGCAGGGTGACTTGGAACATACAAAGTTGGGCCCCTATCAAAGTGGCCTACTCCCCCTCCCTCCATGCACCATGAAGTCTGCTTCACAAGGAGAGATTGGAGGAGCAGGCAAGAAGAAGAGAAAGAGCCGAGCTGGTGCATCTAAGGGTATGTCTATACTTACCCGTCGCGTCGGAGGCGCGGGATCGATGTTCTGGGTTCGATTTATCGCGTCTTGTCAAGACGCGATAAATCGAACCAGGAAGTGCTCCGCCGTCGACGCTGGTAATCCAGCTCGACGAGCGGAGTAGGTGGAATCGACGGGGGAGCCTGCGCGCCGCGTCTGGACCACAGGTAAGTTCGAACTAAGGTACTTCGACTTCAGCTACGTTATTAACGTAGCTGAAGTTGCGTATCTTAGTTCGACAGGGGGGGTTAGTGTAGACCTGGGCTAAGTCTACAACCAGGAGCACCCACAAGCCATTTCCCTGACAGAGGAGGAGCACACTGGCAGGTGAAACTACTGCAGCTCTGAGGCTTTTGCCATGGCTATGGAGAAGATCTGCTGCCACCCAATGGTCTAGAGAGAGGAATCCCTTTGTCCCCATGAAGAAATTTAGCATACATCCTCTCCACTTGGGCTGCTCACTGCTTTATTGCAAACCAGTTTATGGCATATCTTCAGCCTAGCGTGTGATTAAGAGTGTCTGTCACTTCATTCAACAGTTACAAATTACAATGATGTTCCAGGTAAATCGGAAACACTTCACTTTGCATAGATTAGAGGCTACTACAGAGATGTGGGGCTACAGACATTAATCGGCTAAAGATTTTGTGGGGTTGAGGGAACAATGTCACAAAGATGCTTTTACTGCCTGTTTCTCAGAAAACAATAAAATGTAACATGAGAAAACGGGAGGAAAATAGCACTCAGCTTTCACATGTTAATGGTGTTCAGAAAAATGCCAGTGATTAGAACAAGTGTAATCCACACACCTCCTGGGTGTGGTGTTCTGTCCCATCTAGTGGCACCGAGACCACTTGGAGAGAGCGAGAGAGAGATTAATGAGCTTGCTCTGCAGCTTTAGCTAAGAGCCATATGGCTTTTAGCTCATGTGGTAGGGACTCATGCATTTAGCTCTAGAGGTCCCAAGTTCAATCCCACCTGCTGAAAACCAGGGTATGTCGGTGATACAAGTAGGGGCTGCTCTGGGATTTCAACTGGGAAGTCTTTGAAGCTTGGGATGTGCTTCCTCAACTAGCAGAAGTATGTAACCCACACACCTGCTGGGTGTGGTGTTCTGTCCCATCTAGTGGCACAGAGAGCGAGAGAGAGATTAATGAGTTTGCTTTACAGCCTTAGCTAAGAGGCATATGGCTTTTAGCCCATGCAATAGAGGCTCATGCATTTACTTCCAGAGGTCCCAGGTTCAATCCCACCCGCCGATGACTGGGGACTGTCGGTGTTACACAAACACAATAAGAAGTGAGCATATTCAGTTTCTATTTATTTTTCTCTTCCTTGATTTTCGCCTGTCTTCTTCTCTTCCCTCTATGTCCCTTTCTTATTTTTAAAACTTAATTTGCTGATTTCCAGTCATGGGAGCTGTCTCTGTGGGTGCTCTAGTGCTGGAGCACCCACAGAAAAAAAAAGTGGGTGCTCTGCAATTATTGCCAGCCCCACAGATCAGTGCCTCTTCCTCCCCGCCAGCACCTCCTGCCTGCCGCAATCGGCTGTTCAGTGGCGTGCAGGAGGTGCTGAGGGGGAGCAGGAGCAGGAAGAGGTGGGGGAGGAGCAGGAAGAGGTGGGGCGGGGGTGGAGATTTGGAGGAAGGGATGGAGTGGGGGTGGGGTCTGGGGCGGAGTGGGGGTCGAGCACCACCCAGGAACTGGGGAAGTCAGCACCTATGTTTCCAGATACAAGAACAATATAAAGTAGAAATAAAATCATGCACACTAAATCAGTGGTGCCCAGAATCTCCTCATATTATCCCTACAGAAAAGAGGTATATCAGCCAATTCTGTGTACTAGTTATGGGCCCTGTTGCTGTATTATGTGTAAACACAAGAACGGCTCAGAAAATGTATTTAATATTTTTAAACAGTAGAAGAAGCACATGAAGCTTGGCAAAATCTCTAACACCCAAAGTACTTTCACATAGAGCTGTTGATGCCCCTGTTACCCTTCTTCTGTGCTCCTCACCCCATAAACACACCTCCACATACATGTATTTGTAGATACCCTCTCCCTACAGGTACCTCCCCCCACAGTGCTGCCTCTTCCTACCCTCATTCATTCAGAAAACGCTCTTCCAGTGCATTACGTGTCTGAGCGTAATTTAGAAACTCCTTGGGGCAGAAATCACATCTTTGTCTGTGTTGTGCAGACTGATGGCATTTAATAAGTAATTCTCACTGCTGTGTAATGTTGCAGTTAGGAAGTTCTTTCTAAGTTGCACAGGAATGAAAAATGGAACGACTTTGCTATGGGTTTGATAAAAACTGTCATTGCATATACACGGAGTGACAGCAATATTGGATATTGGGGAAGGAAGGAAAAATATGAGCATAATATATTATACAGTAGTTGTATATGATCACTTTTGGACCTAAGGGCCTGGTCACCCTCTTAGCTTTTAGCTTGTGTCTCATCTGACTGTAGCTAGCATCCTGGGAGGATTTCTTCGGGTTGAGCCATCCATGCCCATAACTTTGACTAAGTGTCCTAGTTGCGTATCTGTTTTCACTCAGTTTTCTCTGAATCTTGAGTTTTGTTTTCCTTCTCTCCAAGAATGGCTTTGCAATGCTTATCCCAAAGTAATAGTCAGTAAAGGCAAATTATCTTAAATCAAGCAAGGTTTATTTAATTTAGAAAATAGAAAATAGAGAGAAAATCAAAGTAAATGAAATGCCAGTAGAATAATTCATATCCAATCTAAGGTCTTGCTCAATAGACTAATTCTTGTAATTACAGCCATTTGAATTGAGTAACTGTTTGATTTACATCTGAGGGTTAATTTGTCCGGCTTCCAAACTAACAACCTCCTTTATGCCCTGTTCTTGCAAACACCTATACATGTGCTTAATTTTGAGTACACGAGCAGTCCCAGGGAAATCAGTGGGACTGCTCATGTGCTTAAAGTTAAAACATGCATAAATCTTTGCAGGACTTTGGCCTTTACTTGCATCTCCAGCTTTTGTTTTCATTTCTTGGCTTGTGCTCACCCATTTATGTTGTTTCTGTCCAATTGATATTCATGTGTACATGACATGTAGCCATTTCAAACAGAAGGTGCCTTGGTGTATAGATAATCATATTTTTCAGTTACAACACTTTCCAGTTATCTTATTCTGTCTCCTTTTTATATATAATTTACCATTTACCCAATACTTAATGAAGCTTATTATAGAAGCTTGATAGAAAGCATTCCAACTTCCTTCCAATTAACATGCAGTACTTCAGAGAAATCCTTTGAACTTGGATAGGTGTTTGGCGATACATATAACCTTTTTGCATATAACTACACTTAAGATATCCTTGTTAGATTAAAGACTAATCACATGTTGATTGGTCCCCTCCTGTCAGGCTTTTTTGATTTTCCAGGTGGAATAGTTGGTTTCACATATTTTCTTTCAGGTGCAGACTTGAATTACCATCCTTCTATAACACTTTCAACGTATGTTAGAAAAGCTAGTCTTAGATCGCCACATGTACACTAGTGATTTTTAATTAAATTTGTATCAGGGCTGTAGGCAAGATTTTTAGGTGGTCATTGAGTAGTGAGGGCTTATATGATGGTGAATGCTGTCTTGTGCCTTCAAGGGAATGCAAGTTTGGCGGCACAAAGGACATTGTATTGACAGAGAAAAGGAATCCAAATAAAAATGTTTGCTTCTCCCCAAATCCTGTGCACTGAGTTAAAAGTGCTGGAGCAGATCTGATTTGGAGTGGTCAGGCTTTATTAGGGATCCAGGTAGGACTTTTTTGGAAGTAACCACATCAAAACAAGTTGTAGAAAACTTGGAGATTGGCATATACATCATTTAAACTTTCCACTCCATGCAAGTGATCCCAGCTGCCAGGAAGTGGGAATACTCATGTGTCCAAAAATAAAAACTGGGCATGCTGTCTATACTGAGTCCTCCTCTGGTGCTTCCTCTCCTTGATTCCTCAGAAAAAGGCTCTTTCTTAGTCCCCTGCGAACTGGAATGATAAAAAACATATGGTTGGAGAAAAGACTAGAAGCTCACATATGAAATGGGCTTTAAAAACCCTGCTTTTTAATTAGATATAAATTGTCACAATCTATGATGAATCTTGGCACATTTGGGTTATGCAACAAACAAGTGCTTTTTATATCAATGCAGCTGCAGCTTTCAGTAGCATTTCACCTGCTGCTGAGCTATTTCCTACATTCACTTTAGAAAACATTGCCTAATAGAACAGCAGACAAAGGGTATGTCTTCACTGCAAATTGAAGGTGGGTAGGTATACCTATGCTAGCTTTAATCTAGGTAGCACAGGTAACAATGTAGTGGAGATGTGGCAAGACAAGCTTCAGTGCAGGGTGACAATCTGAGTATGTACTCAGGGTCCCTGGATGGCTTGTATTATTACTATTGTTCTTCACTACTATTGTTACATGTGCTAGCTAGATTAACACTAGCAGAGATATGCCTACCTATGCTCTAATCACACCTTTGCTTTGCACTGAAGATAAACCACAAGAATCATCATGCTTACGTTCTATTCCAGACTCCATCAGCAACATGCTGTCTGATCCTGCAGAAGTCACCGCACTCTGACATGAGAAATACACACAGATTTTTAGAAATGTTTGTGCAGTTATTACAATGGCATGTGCAAATCGGGTATTTGCACAAACTTATAACTGGCAGTTTTCATGTGTAAATATCTGACCTTTGCATAGAATCATAGAAATGTAGGACTGGAAGAGACCCCAATAGGTCATCTAGTCCAGTCCTCTACACTGCGTCAGGACTAAGTATTATAGACCACCCTTGACAGGTGTTTGTCTAACCTGTTCTTAACAATCTCCAATAATGGATATTCCACAATCTCCCTAGGTAATTTGTTACAGTGCTTAACCACCCTGATAATTAGGAAGTTTTTCCTGATGTCTAAACTAAATTTCCCTTGTTGCAATTTAAGACCATTGCTTCTTGCCTTGTCCTCAGTGGTTAGGGAGAACAATTAATCACCCTCCTCTTTATACAAACCTTCTACATCAGCAGTTCTCAAACTGTAGGTCAGGACCCCAAAGTGGGTCGGGACCCCGTTTTAATGGGGTCGCAAGGGCTGGCTTAGACTTGCTGGGGCTCGGGGCTGAAGCCTGAGCCCCACCGCCCAGGGACGAAGCTGAAGCCTGACGCCTTCAGCCCTGAGTGGCAGGGCTCAGGTTACTGGCTCCTTGCCTGCGGCTGAAGCCCTTGGGCTTTGGCTTTAAAACCCCCACCCGGGGTGATGGGACTCGGGGTTTGGTCCCCGTACCTGGGGGCAGGACTTGGGCAGGCTCAGACTTCGATCCCCCCTTCTGGGGGTCGTGTAGTAATTTTTGTTGTCAGAAGGAGGTTGCGGTGCAATGAAGTCGGAGAACCCCTGGAATAAAGACATAATCTTTAATGTTTGCAGTATTGTTGTAGCTGTGTTGGTCCCAGGATATTAGAGATTCAAGGTGGGAGAGGTAATATCTTTTATTGGTCCAACTTCTGTTGGTAGAAGAAGACAAGATTTTGAGTTTACATAGAGCTGAAGAAGAGTTTGGAAGGCTTGAGAAAATGGTTGAATTTTGACCAAGAATTCAAAGGAGTAAGACAATCCCCCTGACTATCTCTTTGGATCACATTTTTAGATAATTTCTACCTAATAGAGTGGTTTTCATATTCTGATGGATCACAGTGATATTTCATAGGTATCTTCCATGCTTATAATGTAGCTGTGCATATTTTATGGTTGTAATTCTGCTTTTCTTAACATTCAATAAGGATTCATTTTTAGAGGACCCAACAAACCAAATTGAAATAGTCACTCTCTTCATTCTACCAGTCTTAACTGCTGAGGAGGTGAAAGACATATTCCCTCAGGAGACTGTAGAGAGAGCAGTTGTGGCTGGCTGGTTTCTTGTGCTCTCCCTCTCCTTGTGCACACATGCAGTGACTGGCCACAATTTGTCCCTGTGTATAGAAGGCTAAGAGATCATGATTCAACTCTCATTTCCCCTGGTGAAAATCAGCAGTAACTCCATTTAAGTCAATTGAATTACACTGGTATAAAAAAAAGAGTAAGTGAAAGGAGAATTAAGCTCAGAGTGTAGGTTGGTATAACACATGTTTTTTTGGGAGCAGCTCTAAGGCCTGACACTCCCCCTGAAGCCCCTTTTTATACACCAATAAAAACAAGTTACACGTTGCCCCTCTGACATGGTTAGTTATCACCCTTTACCTTGTACCTGTTGGTTTGATCAAAACATCTCTAGCCATCACGCTCTCATCTGACCTTATCTTTAAGAGGGGTCAGTGTGTCCTGGTATCATCTCCGGGGCATGTGCTTGTACCATACTTCGTATCTGGTACCACCCTTCTGGAATGTGTTTGTGTGACTGTCCGGTGCCTAGTACTTCTCAGGAATGTGTGTTTTTGCAGTACCAGCCCTGTTCTTGCCAGGTTCTGTGAACTTGCACGCAGGCAGAGCCTGACTTCTGCTCATAGCCTGACTTTTGCTAACTTTGCTTTATATTAGCAGGCCCTGACTACTACTTTAGTTCAGGCCTCAGGCCTCATACCTGGCCTTTTATACCAGGCCTCGTGTCTCTTTCTACTACACTGGTGAAGACCCTTCTGCCACCGTGCTCCAGGAATTCAACTTTGCCAATGGTCTGATATCCTCCATCTGCTCCCTGCTGACCCGTTCTCAACACAGATCCACTAGATCCTGAACAATGTTATCTGACCCAACTCAAGAGTTCCAACTAGAGAATTGCAAGGATTGTATTTATGCAAGGGTTGTATTTATGTTCTGGAGGGACAACCTCGGTTTCAAGTATTGAATCTATGCCACAATTTGCCACTTGTGGAATCTGATCATGAGACACATCTGGTGGCCAGACCTATGATCTTATATCAAGGATTATATAAGGTCAGATGATCTCTGAGCCCATACCAAGAATCCATAATCAAACCCCCTAGGTCTCTTCCAGCATCTGCCCAGGCTGCTGAAGCTTTGGTCTACTATATCAATAGACTTTTTGTAGAACTGCCACAGTCCCAAAGATACCCTGTTATCCTGGGTGTTGTTGACCTCCTAACCAAGATGGTGCACTTCGTCCCGTGCTGTATTGTTTCTATCACACAAGAAATGGCTCAACTCTTCCTGGAAAATGTCTCCCATTACCACAGGTTGCTAACAGGCATTTTATCAGACCAGTGTCCCCAGTTCATGTTCCAATACTGGCAGAAATTTCTCAGACTCCTTGTCATTGAGTCCCTCATCTCGTCCACCTATCACCGGCAGACTTATCGACAAACAGAGAGGGCCAATCAAATCTTGGATCAGTATCTTCACTGCTTTTTGAGTTACCACAAGGATGACTGACTTCCCCTGTTGTGCTACACTGAATTCACATTAACAATGCAATCGATGCCTGGACACAACATAGCCTATTCTTTGCAAATTATGGCTTTCATGCTCACTTCCACTCAGACTTGCCCATGTATTCCCCAGTACTGACTACCTACCTATGCTGGGTTTACCAGGAGTTCAAAGAATACTTCCAGTCTGCCAAAGAAGCCTATAATCACCATGTGGACCAAGATCATCAGGCTGCCCACAATCATATCATAGGGGAGAAGGTTTGGCTCTCTGTCTAGAACCTTAAATCAAATCATGCATCTGCCAAGATAGACTACTCATACCTGGGCCTCTTCAAGATTATAGAACAGGTGAACCCAGTGGCCTTCAGGTTATAGCTGCCCTAGTCCTTGAAGATCCATCCTGTCTTCTACATCTCACTTTTTTAAAGCCCTACACTGAGAACCCATGTCTAGACCGCTCCAACACACCACCGCCACCAGAGACAGGAGGATTACTTGGTCCACCAAATCCTCAGATCTCAGCGAGCTAGGAGAAGATTTCAGTCCAGACGACAAGTCTTGGAAAACAGTAAAGAACATCCACACTGTAGCTCTATTGTGAGAGTTCCATTGCAAGTGCCCCAAAGCCCCTGGGAGGTGCCCTCAATGGAGGAGTACTGTCAGGAATCAGGGCCTGCAGCAGAGCCAGTCTCCAGGCAACCTAACAAGTGCAGCTGACCTATAGTAGGGCTGCCTGACAGGCTATAAGAGTCAGCAGACTGGCTCTCAATCCCAGCAGCAGCAGTATTCCAGCAGCAGCTCAAACCATTTCCCCATTGCTGCAATAACTCTTGCTCCTGCCTCGTTCCTTCTCCTGCCTTGGGCCTGCCTTGCCTCATGCCAGGTTTTGACCCTCGGCTCCAATTCCGGATTTCTGGCTCTGGCATCTGGCCTTTGACTGTGGTTCTGATCCCAGACTCCAATTTCTAGCTATCAACTCCCACTCCAGCTCCTGGGCCTAACTCCTGCTCCACTGACTAGCACAGCCATCCATTGGCAAGGAGACTGTAAGATGGGTATGTTAAATTAGCTGCCACCAATTAATTCACATTTTTTTCACCTTCTTCCTGTCTCTTGGTTTGTAAGTTAAACCATCTTAGATTTCTTTACACCTATTTAAGCAATTAGGTATTTACTTAATATTTGCATTACACAAGTGTCCACAGGGCCCAGTCAGCAGCATTGAGGCCCCATTGTGCTAGGCTGTGTGTGTGTGTTTAAAAAAAAAAAGAAAAAAGTTACACTCCCAGACCAGGGGTAGGTTTAAAACTGGAGTTTCATTAAACTTAGTATAAACCCCCCACAAAAAGATACAGCTTACACAAGCCCCATTGCTGCTCAGTCCTTTTAGAGCACACTCAACTTTGCTGCTGCCACCAGAACTATCCCCTTTGAGCCCCGCTCAGCAGAACTTCCATCCTTAAGGGGACAGGGCATAAATAAATCTACTCCCTTATGAGTAGGCGTGGCAGAATTAAATTTTAATTTGTTTATCATTTCAAGAGAAAATGTTCAATGTTTATTTTTATGCCTTTAAAAAAAAACACTTTTATCTACTTAAACTTTCACAATTGCGCAAAATTATGTGGTGGTCAGGAAATAGGCAGTCAGACAATTATTTAATAACAGACACTGAGATTCAAAACATTAAAGCAGCGGTTCTCAATCTGTGGGTCGTGACCCCATTTTAATGGGGGTCACCAGGGCTGGTGTAGACTTACTGGGGCCCGGGGCCCAAGCTCAAGCCCAAGGGCTTCAGCCCTGGGCGGTAGGGCTAAGGTTACAGGCCCCCTGCCTGGGGCTAAAGCCTTTGGGCTTTTGCTTTGGCCCCCAGGCCTGGGGCAGTGGGGCTTGCGCTTTGCCCCCCACCCAGGGTGGCAGGGCTTGGGTGGGCTTAGGTTTCAGTTCCCCCTCCTGGGGTCCTGTAGTAATTTTTGTTGTCAGAAGGGGGTCGCGGTGCAATGAAGTTTGAGAACCCCTGTTTTACATACTTGAAGGCTGTTCTCATGTCCCCCTTCAGTCTTCTCTTCTCCAGACTAAAAACACCCATTTAAAAAAAATCTTTCCTCAAGGGTCATGTTTTCTAGACCTTTAATCATTTTGGTTGCTCTCCTATGGATTTTCTTCAATTTGTCCACATCTTTCCTGAAGTGCGGTGCTCACAACTGGACACAATACTCCAGTAGAGGCCTTATCAGTGCTGAGTAGAAGAATTACATCTCATATCTTGCTTACAACACTCCTGCTAATACATCCCAGAATGATATTCACTGTTTTTGCAACAGTATAACATTGTTAACTCATATTTAGTTTGTGATCTATTACCCCCAAATCCTTTTCTTTCCTAGGCAGTCATTTCCCATCTTGTTTTTGGCAATTGATTATTCTTTTCTAAGTGTAGTACTTTGCTTTTGTCCTTATTGAATTTTATCCTGTTTATTTCAGACCATTTCTCCAGTTTGTCAAGATCTTTTGGAATTCCTGTTTATCCCCCCCAAGATTCCAACCCTTTTCCCAGGTTTCCATGTTTTGGACTTACCTATGAGCTTTTGTTTCCTGCCCCTGTCAAACATAGTTTAAAACGGCCTCCCTAGGATAGCCAGTCTGTATCTGAGGATACTCTTCCCCTTTCTTGATAGATGAACAGTAATAGCATGGGTAATACATAGCATGGGTAAAATAGGCACAGTCTTACTTGCACACATTTCTGTAAATCAAGCCCTTAACCTTTCTGTACCTAAACTTGCCCATCTGTAAAATGGTTATAATACCTATTTCATTAGGGAGGTTGTGTAATTTATTTTAATAGTGCTTATAAGGCATTTTGATTATACAAAAGGCACCTCTAATTACATAAAACACATTAGAAAAGTGTCAAGTATCATTATTAAGACATTCAAATTGATAGGTTTCATTCTTTAGATTTTTTTAAAACAAAAAATGAAACTCAAGAGTCTGCTTTGTCTCTTGCTGCATCTTGCTGAAGGCTGGAGCCAAAGAATTACTTATACCATTGCGTTATTGGCTGCAGCTTTTGTTAGAGCATTACCTGCAAGCATGCTGACTTCTCACACTATCAGTCAAAATCTTTCCATCCTTTATCTTAAGAAGCCTTATCAGTATAAAATGAAGTGAAATTGTGACTGCTTGTTGTTTTTATCTGCTATTTTAGACTGAGTGTCCTATAGTATGGTCTATGTGCATTCTCGGAAGTACACTGGAGTAAGAATGTATGACTGATGTCTCCCCAGAACATTCATCAAGGGGCCAGACCCTCAACTGGTATAAATCAGTGTAGCACCACTGAACTCGGTAAAGCTATGCTGATTTACACCAGCTGAGAATCTGGCCTAAAATGTGGCTCTCCCAATGAGCAAAATGTCAAATAAGTAAATTATGATTATTCACTCCATATCTAGGATGCTGATGAGGAGGATGATTATTATTATCTGTTTGTTTGTTAATTTGTACTCAGTATTGTACAAGACACAAATATAAGATACTGCTTCCCGGGAGAGTTTACAATCTAAGGCCCTAATCCTTCAGCCATTTAAGCATGTACTCAAGTGTAAACACATAAGTAGTTCCATTGAGTTTGGGGATTTTTGAGTTGACTTCAGTTGGACTATTCATGAACTTAAACTTCAGCACATACTTCAGTGTTTGCCTAATACCGATAAGGCAAGGCCTACAGAAAAACTAGAGAGATGGTGTTGATGTGCCATTTTCTTTTCTTTCTTTTTCTCTTTCCTGCCTCTTCCCTCTTATAATTGATGGGTAGGAGAAGGTAGAGTTTGATGAGGAGTTTGATGACTTTATAGAATAAATCAGCAGCCTGGTGCACTTGGTTTAGGAGGTCATTGCTGAAGGGGCAACAGAGAAGAACGCATGAAGGCAGAAGTTGGAGATGGAAATGAAAGGGGTTGTGGGGAGAACATCAGTGGTGGAGTGAAGGGGATGTAAGAACTTTAAACTTGATTCACCAAGCCACGGGGAGCCAGTGGAGGGATTTGAAATAGTACCAAGATTACTTTAGCTGCTGTAGTTTCAATACACTGGAGGGAAATGATACGGGAGAGCCTGAGGGGAGCAGGCAAATCTAGTCAAAGCAGAGACATGGGCGAGTACATTAGTCTCATAGACTCATAGACTCATAGACTTTAAGGTCAGAAGGGACCATTATGATCATCTAGTCTGACCTCCTGCACAATGCAGGCCACAGAATCTCATCCACCCACTCCTGGAATAATCCTCTTACCTATGTCTCAGCTATTGAAGTCCTCAAATCATGGTTTAAAGACTTCAAGATGCAGAGAATCCTCTGGTAAGTGACCCGTGCCCCATGCTGCAGAGGAAGGCAAAAAAAACCCCAAAACCTCCAGGGCCTCTGCCAATCTACCCTGGAGGAAAATTCCTTCCCGACCCCAAATATGGTGATCAGCTGAACCCCAAGCATGTGGGCAAGACTCACCAGCCAGACACCCAGGAAAAAGTTCTCTGCAGTAACTTCTAACATCCCATCATTGACCATTGGTCCTATTTACCGCTGATGGCAATTAAAAGTCACTTAGAAAGGAAGAGTTATGACAGGGAGAGTTTTGATCAGTTGTGGATGAAGAGGCACAAATGGTTGGTAACAGTCTGGATGTCTGAGGAAAAGCAGACGGTAGTGAGCCTGAGCACCAGGACAGCAGACAGTATATGCCAATATAAGAACAGAATGGCTAATAGGAATGGTATATATACATCTACAAAGACTCATTATGCCAAAAGGAAAATTTCTCAAATTGTGAGGCTGGTTTGGGACATAACAAGCCCCAGAACCAAATTGTAAATAATGAATAGTAAGTAATTTCTTAGCAGCTGCCTGAATGCTTTTAGGCACTTTATAAAAAAATATTTAACATATTAGTTACTTAGGACCAGATTGTGCCTGAATCCTCTATGCATGCACAAGTAGAAGAAGGGTTGAAAGAGCCAACTCCCATCTTTGTGCCCCTATAAAGAACAATCAAAGCCCCTGTGCTCTTCTGAGCACAAGGACTGTGTATGAGGCTAGCATGGCTAGCAGTGTTAGAAACTCAAGGAAGCAAGGCCATGGTCCCAGGAGTGGTGCCAGCTTTTTTGCCGCCCTAGGCGGCAGCGGCGGTGGGAGAAGCTGCTGCCGAAGTGCCGCCGAGGACCTCGGCGGCCGAAGAAGCTGCTGTCGAAATGCCGCCACGGTCCCCGGCAGCCGAAGAAGCTGCTTCCAAAATGCCACCGAGGTCCCCGGCGGCCAAAGAAGCTGCTGCCAAAATGCTGCCGAGGACCCGGCGGCCGCCGAGGGACCGGAAATGCCGCCCCCGAAATCCCGGCACCCCAGGCGACTGCCTAGGTTCGCCTTATGGTAGCGCCGGCCCTGCATGGTCCCATCCCTTTCCACACTAGCTAGCTGATGGAAGCACATCCTGTGTCCTCTGATGGGGTGGCACAGTGGCTTATGTGACAGAAACTCTGGAACAGCCCATGCTGTTTCTCAAATAATGCAAGATAATGTGATGCACTTTAGTTTACAACCTTAGATATCACTCACGTGTAGCATCTAGTAATATGCGCCAAATTCAGTATGATAATGGTACAAATTATCCACAATCACTTAGGGCCATAATATATCCTCTGCTTCTTTGAGCAGAGTATGGGGATTCAGTGGATTATGGGGCATGAGGAGTGTGGCATCATTCTCCTTCCTCATGACCTGTAATTCTGCCTTCATCTTCCTTATGTGGGGGTGCTCCACAGGGGACGGGGTGAGCTACCTTACTGGGGATGGGGTGAGGTAGGGAATGAGGGAAGCAAGGTTGGAAGAGGATGGCCACCCTCTGCAGCATCATCTCTTCCAGACCCAGGTCTTTGGAGAGTGAGTTAGATGCCAAGTTACCTGCCTACCCAGATTTGTCCTCTGTATGGTGGAATCCCCATTTTAGTGGAGTTCTGGGGTGAGCAGAAAGGAAGCTTCTCTTTTGTAAAGTGCTTTGAGATCTCTAGATGGAAAGCACTGTGTAAGAGCTAGTATTTTTATTGGCAGCATGGCTCTCACAGGAACCGTGTTGCCACTGGACCAGACAGGACAAAGGCTACTTCTATACTCTGAGCGAGGGTTGTGACGCCCCTGCTCGTGAACACATACTCACACGAGCGCTCATCAAGCTAGTGTGCGTATAAATAGCAGTGCAGTCACAGTAGTGTGAGTAGCACCAGTGGCGGTGCGGCTTAGCCATGCCAAGTACAAATGAATGAAACTGGTGGGTACGTACTTGGCACAGCTAAGCCATGTCTCCATTGCCACTACCTGTGCTACTGTGGCTACACTGCTATCTCTACTCGTACTAGCTTGATGAGAGCTAGCGCAATTATGTGTATATGAACAGGGGAATCACACCCCCTAGCTTGTAGTATAGATATAGCCTCAGTATGGAGCAGAGCTTTTCTGTGCAGATCGCAATGCCACATGGGATCTCTTGGGATCTGTCCTTTTAGGAGGCTGATCCTAGCCAGTTTCACAGAGGACAAACTGTAACTTTGAGAGAAGAAATCTAGGCAAGATGTAACCTATCTACGGGTATGATGTGGCTAATTAGACATTTTAGGCCACATTGTGGCTTCAAGACATTGGCCATGGTAGGAGGTGTGGGCACTGGCTCAATGGAAGTTCCTGTAGAGATTGTGCGCCACACCTGCACAATCCCTCTAGGCTTGCTGATAGAGTGTGCTACACCCTGTTACAATATGTAGCCCGGACTCCTTTCCCCCATGCTGGCGAAGTTCTGCTGGATGGTGCAGGGTGTATTGGTCCATTACTAGATGGAAATGGTAGCAGTGTCAATAATAATGCAGAACAGGGAGAAGTGTTGTATAAATATTCCTGTTCCATATTTGGGAAAAAATCGGATGATGTACTCACATCATATGATAACACTCTTTCATTCCCACTAGTATCTCAGGACGATGTTAAACCAAATCTACTAAAGTTGGACATTTTTTAATCAGCAGGTCCAGATAAATTGAATCCAAGAGTTTTAAAAGAGTTGGTTAAAGAGATCACTGAACCATTAATTTTGATTTTCAATCAGTCTTGGAACATGATGAAAGTTCCAGAAAACTGGAAAAAAGCTACTGTTATGCAAAGGGATAAATGAGTGACCTGGCTAATTAGGCTTATTAGTCTGGCATCGATCCTGGGCAAGATAATGGAGTAGCTGATATGGGACTTGATTAATAAAGAATTAAAGTAGAGTACATAAGAACATAAGGACAGCCATACTGGGTCAGACCAAAGGTCCATCTAGCTCAGTATCCTGTCTTTCGACAGTGGCCCAATGCCAGGTGCCTCAGAGGGAATGAACAGAACAGGTAATCATCAAATGATCCATCCCATCACCCATTCCCAGCTTCTGGCAAACAGATGCTAGGGACACCATCCCAGCCCATCCTGGCTAATCCCCATTGATGGGTCTATCCGCCATGAATTTATCTATTTTGAACCCTGTTATAGTCTTGGCCTTCACAACATCCTCTGACAAGGAGTTCCACAGGTTGACTGAGCGATGTGTGAAAAAATACTTCCTTTTGTTTGTTTTAAACCTGCTACCTTTTTAATTTCATTTGGTGACCCCTAGTTCGTGTGTTATGAGGAGTAAATAACACTTCCTTATTTACTTTCTCCATACCAATCATGATTTTATAGACTGCTATCATGTCCCCCCTTAGTCGTCTCTTTTCCAAGCTAATATCTCCTCATATGGAAACCGTTCCATACCCCTAATAATTTTTGTTGCCCTTTTCTGTACCTTTTCCAATTCCAATACAGTATATCTTTTTTGAGATGGGGCAACCACATCTTCATGCAGTATTCAAGATGTGGGTGTACCATGGATTTATATAGACGCAATATAATATTTTCTGTCTTATCATCTATCCCTTTCTTAATGATTCCCAGCATTCTGTTCACTTTTTTGACTGCCGCTGCACATTGAGCAGATGTTTTCAGAGAACTATCCACAGTGACTCCAAGATCTCTTTCTTGAGTGGTAACACCTAATTTAGACCCCATCATTTTATATGTGTAGTTGAGATTATGTTTTCCAATGTGCATTACTTTGCATTTGTCAACATTGAATTTTATCTGCCATTTTCTTGCCCGGTCACCCAGTTTTGTGAGATCCTTTTGTAGCCCTTTTCAGTCTGCTTGGGACTCAACTATCTTGAGTAGTTTTGTATCATCTGCAAATTTTGCCACCTCACTGTTTACCCCTTTTTCCAGATCATTTATGAATATGTTGAACAGTACTGGTTCCAGTACAGGCCTCGGGGGGACACCACTATTTACTTTTCTCTATTCTGAAAACTGATCATTTATTTCTACCCTTTGTTTCCTATCTTTTAACCAGTTACCAATCTATGAGAGGACGTTCTCTCTTATCCCATGACAGTTTACTTTGCTCAAGAGCCTTTGTTGAGGGACCTTGAGTGTAATATAATTAATGCCAAACAACCTGGATTGATGGCAAATAGATCCTATCAAGCTAACTTGATTTTTTTAATGAGATTACAGGTTTGGTTGATAAAGGTACTAGTGTTGATGTAATAGACTTTTGACTTGGTACTGCAAGACATTTTGATTAAAAAATGAGAATGATATAAAATTAATGTGGCACACATTAAATGGATTAAAATCTGGCTAATTTATGTCTCAAAATGTAATTGTAAACAATGATTCATCTTCAAATGGGTATGTTTCTAGTGGGGTCCTGCAAGGATTTGTTCTTGACCCTATGCTACTTAACATTTTTATCAATGGCCTGGAAGAAAACATAAAATCATCACTGATAAAATTTGCAGATGACACAAAAATTGGAGTAGAAAATAATGATGAGGACAGGTCATTGATACAGAGTAATCTGGATTGCTTGGCATGTAAAGAATATGCATTTTAATATGGCACAAGAGCAAACTATCCTACTGCATAGGAAGAGACCACCCTGTCTTATCCAGGAGATCTTCAACGATCTTCAATAATCTTCAATAGTTCTACAAAAAGTGGAAACTAGGTCATATTATAAAGGGTAAATATAAACAAATAACACAAGTATGTAGGGACAACATTAGAAAGGCCAGTGAACAAAACGAGATTAAACTAGCTAGAGACATAAAGGGTAACAAGAAAACATTCTACAAATGCATTAAAAGCAAGAGAAAGACCAAGGACAGGGGAAACCCATTACTCAACGAAGCGGGGAAAACAATAACAGAAAATGTGGAAATGGCAGAAGTGCTAAATGACTTTTTTGTTTGTTTTCTCCAAAAAGGTTAGTAGCTCTGGAATAAATTGCCTAGGGAGGCTGTGGAATCTCCATCATGGGAGACTTTTAAGGGCAGGTTAGACAAACACCTGTCAGGGATGGTCTAGGTAATATTTAGTCTTGCCATGAATGCAGGGGATTGGACTAGATGACCTCTCGAGGTCCCTTCCAGTCCTATGATTCTATGTGACTAGATTAAAGTTTATAAGTACACACATGGGAAACAAATATTTAATAATGGGTTGTTCTTTCTAGCAGAGAAAGGTATCACATGATCCAAGGTCTGGGGAATTTGAAGCTAGATAAAGTCAGACTGATAATAAGGCATATTTTTTAACACTGAGAATAATTAATCATTGCAACAATTTACCAAGGATCATGGTAGATTCTCCATCAGGGACAATTTTAAAATCCAGATTGGATGTTTCGCTAAAAGATCTGCTCTGGGAATTATTTTGGGGAAGTTCTGTTTTCTGTGATATACAGGAGGTCAGACTAGATGATCAGAGTGGTCCTTTCTGGCCTTGCAATATTTGAATCTATGAACCTCTGTTACGTCTTCCTATCTTGCCTCTTTGGGGAGGCTAGCACTGCCACTGTCACTAGCCTTGAATAAGCCTTGGATTCAGAGAACTCAAGGCCTTTGCAGTCTAAGAGATGTGAAATTCAGGAGGATAGAGGAGGGTCTCTCACACTCTCCAGCACCTTTTCAGACCCTTGCAAGACAAGGCACATGTACTGTGTTGAAATTATTTAGTAGCTATACAACTGAACATTATTATTTCTTATTGGGAGACAGTGAGACATATTTGAAAAGAAATTTGTTATTCCTAGTGCTCACTACATGGTCCTCAGAGGAGAAACCTTTAGGGTGAAATCCACCCCTTTGCGGAAGGCCAGCATAAGACCTATGAACTACATTTGTGCCACATAAACGCCACTTCACCCTTAAGTAGTATGCATGGCACGGTGGGTGCTGAAGGTGTTCCCCTGACTCCCAAAAGCCATAAATGGTGCAGGCAGAAATCTATGTAACTTTCAGCTCAGTTGTGTATAAGTATAAATTCCATCTGCAACACAGCCTCACCTGCAATTAAAGAAATTGTTTTAATTAAAATGCATTCAAGGCCTGGTGAAAGTAATTGCTGACATGGATTTAGAGAGTTTGGAGATACATCACACATGAAAGAGATTCAGGGCTTGAATCTGATCTCACTTACACCAGAGTAAATAAGTGATGAGTCCACAGGAGTCAACAGAGTAACCCCTGTGTAAAAGTGTTGTGAGCGAGCTCAGAATTGGGCCCTCTGAGTAAACAGCTAGAAAATCAATTATAGTAAAGCTCACATTATGAACGTGTAAGGAATATTGCCTCTTAGTTACAGCTGGTCAAAAACATTTCAACAAAGCTTTTCTGTTGAAAAATGCTGTTTTTGTCAAAACCAAAAAGTTTAGTGGAAATGCACGTTTCAATTAATTTCACTGCAGATCCAGGATGGAATTTCTCATCAGAGAACAGCCCTCTAGAAGATCCGATAGTCTGGTGGTTAAGGCAGTTACCTAAGATCAGAGAAACCTATATTTAAATCCCACCTCTGGCTATTTCAGGGCAGTGACTTCAACCAATGCTTCTTACTTTCTAGCTAAGGACCCTAAAGACCAAGCTCTGAGTCTTGTTGGAACTGTTCCACTTTGTATAAATAATTAAATATAGATTGGGCCAGAGAAGGAGACTGGGGGCATGTCTACACTTACTGGTAGATTGGCACTGCTGCAATCGATGCAGCGAGTGTCGATTTAGTGGGTCTGGTGAAGACATGATAAATCTATGGGAGAGCACTCTCCCATTGATTTGTGTACTCCACCTCCCCGAGAAGCGTAAGGGATGTTGACAGGAGATGCTCTCCCATTGACACAGTGCAATGTAGTCACCGCAGTAAGTGGATCTAGCTAAGTCGACTTCAGTTACGTTTCTTTTTCTTACAGTAAAAAATTTAAACAACATATACAATTTTAACTTCCTTTGGGAAATTAAATTATTGTTTTCCAGCCGCCTCTTTTCCTGGCTGATGTGGGAAGCATGCTAGGCAGCAGAATGTGCTACACTTCTAAAACATCCCCTGCAATTCTTTCCAGAGCACAGGAGTGAGGGACCGTGCTCTCCCAGAAGGCAGCCATGATGTGAGGGAGACGGAACCAGAGTGGTTAACAAGAAATTCAGGGAACAATGGAGGAGATTTGGATCAATGGAGGAAGAGGGACAGTGAAAAGGTGTGTAAGGGCTGTTAGAAAGGGCTAGATAGAGAGTGAAATTGGTGAAGAAAAAAGATGGGACAGAAGTAAGGATAGAAAGAAGAAAAGGAAGGAATAAAACTGCACGTACAATTATGTCAAAGAGATGGCCTTTTGGCTTATGCACAGAATGGGGAGTCAGGACTTCTGCAGTCCATTGCTATAGCTCTACTACTGATCTGTCTGATTCCATTTTTCTGTGCCTCACTTTAATGACACCTTTTGAAGGTCCTTGGGCATACAAGGCGGGGGAGAGTCTTATTGCTTGACAAGGAACTTGAACTCTGGACTCTCAAATTAAAAGTCAGATATTTTATCAACTGAGCTAGCTAGGCTCAGTCAGAACTTAGTAGCTATCTTACACATTGATGCTTAAAGGTTGAGCTCCTAGACCCAGTAGTGAAACTTCCATTATTTTCTGAGGCAGAATATTCCCCAAGTTTTTACACAATTGCATCATGAGTTCAGAATTACTGCTTTGTCAATTAGATGCTTGAACAACAAGAGCCTTTAGACAACACCAGAAGAATTTGGGAGAAGCCACAAACTATTGAGATAGCTTTCCCTTAATGTCAAAGTTAACAACATACAGTAATATGTGTCCGGCTCCTGCTTTCATTGAATCAATAGCTATTTTGCCATTGACTTTGGTAGAAGCAGGATTGGGTCTATACTTGCTATTAAAAAAAGCTATATACCAAACTAATCATTAACTGCTGTAAAACATTACAGGAAAGTAAAACCGATGCCATTAAATTACAGATCTAGGGGGTAGAGTCCAAAATATCCAAAATGTCCTCTTTTTCTTTTTTAACGACTGTCATTATATTTTGATGTGTTTAATAATACAGCAGAGGTTAAATGAAACATGAAAAAGGGATGTACATTAAAATTGAGATAACTCTTCCTTCAGTGAAGTGGAACCCAGCAGATGTAGCTGCACACTGTAATTGCTGCCTGTTTCCTGTCAGTCTGATTAAGTTGCATTGTCCCTGCTCCAAGTGTAAGAATCAGTGGCTTCCCATAGGGCACAGCATGGGACAACTGGCTTATGCTGTCAGATAACTATGTGCACCTCCTGCTTGTCCTGTTAATAATATAGACAGACAATATACATTGATGACTTATAAAATCAATAGGCTGTGTAGTGAGGCAGAAACATACAGTTGTTCGTCTTACCAACATTCCAGCCAGGAAGGCAATTTTTATTTATTTATTTATTTATTTATTTAACAAAGTTAAATTCCCCAATTCAGCTTTACTATATAAAAATGGTTTCTTAGAGCTGTAATGCCGATGGATACTGTTATTCTAATGACAAATGAATAGTGGGCCTTATCCCCCACTGTATTATCCCACTTTTATTCTGCCGTAACACCATTGATTTCAGTGGAGTTGCACCACCGTAAAACCGAAGAAGCGCAGTGGCAAGTCTGGCCCATTACTTTTATTTTAATAGCTCCCCACCCGCCCAAATGGCCTACAATAATGTTGTGCAAACTTACGTCTGAAATTAATTGTGCCTGCTACTGCACACATTGAGATGCCTTTCTACAGGTCTGTAGATGTAATCAGGTAATAAGGTGAATCAGGGCGATCCAAAACCAATGGGAGTCTTTTTATTGACTTTGTTGGACTTTGGATCAGGCCCTAAATGGGTGCAAATTGTGAGGAAAACAATTGTGGGCACAATTAATATATTTGCATTTAATTGTGGGGGCAAAATTGTGCCTAAACATAGAATGCTGGATTGAGGCCCTGCTCAAATTTAGTGCTTTAATCTCAAAGAGTGGAAATTAATATTAGCAGACTTTAACACATTTATTTTCTAATTTACAAACGGTACCTATTACGTTCCCCAGATACGTGTGCTTGATTATAATGATTATCATATGTACTTCTAAGGCTCTCATCACCATAATATCTAGATGTCATTACAGAAATTAAAAAGGAGCATCAACATTTCTTCCAAGGAAGGAGCCAGTTTCTCTCTTCCCACCACATTAGTAAAACCACAGAAATTAAACTATAACAAAAGTGGCACAAAGTCAGCTAAAGAAAACGCAGCCAACTCCTGAGTTAAACACACAATCTGCTCCTGAAGCTAGACCCTTCTCCAAAAATCTGTTTAACTACGCCTCTAGAAACTCAGAGAGAGTGTGTTCTGGAGTCAAGTGCCCCTCACTAAATTCTTACTTCCTCCAAACCGCCCCCCCTACGGTCCCCCTCACATACAAATCTAGGGACATACAGCTGACCTCAACTGTCAGGATGGAAAATAAGGAGAGAGAGGCATGTCTGTTAGATAATCAGGACCTAAACCATATTGAACCTTACAGGTCAAAACCAACACCTTGAATTGCATCTAGGAGCAGACTGGTAGCCAGCATAGCTCACAAAATATTGATGTAACAGTGGCATCTGCAGCCATATGCACATTACTCACAGTGCATACTATTGTCAAGGCTGGATTAAGGTATAGGCAAACGAGGCACGTGCATGGGGACCAGTTTGTGTGTGTGTGGTGGGGAGCCAATCTGCACTCCAGCGGGTCTGGTTCAAGTATTGGTGCAGAAGTCAACCCAAGGTCGAGAGTGAGAAGACGCACTGGCCACCTCTGCCCATTTGGGTTTGAGTGAGTGGGACTGTGAACATAAGAACGGCCATACTGGGTCAGACCAATGGTCCATCTAACCCAGTATCCTGTCTTCCGAAAGTGGCCAATGCCAGGTGCCCCAGAGGGAACGAACAGAACAGTGTTCAAGTGATCCATCCCTTGTCGCCCATTCCCAGCTTCTGGCAAACTGAGGCTAGGGACACTTCAGAGCATGATTTTACATCCCTGCCCTTCCTGGCTAATAGCCATTGATGGACCTGTCCTCTAAATGTGATGTGGCACCTGGGGGGGTCACAGTACCGCTCAGGTCTGGCCTTCAGATATGGTCAAGATGGAGGAGCTGTGGGCCAAACCTGAGTGTGCATTGAGGTGGTCAGTACTGCTCCTCCTCACCGCTGCTGTGGAGCTGGCTCCTGCACTATGGCTCCCCACCAGGACCTGCCCATCCTTACCCTGCTTCCAGTAGCCTGCGTCCCTTCCTGGCCACAGGTCTCATGCAGTGCCAGTCTCAAGCCCTGCTACAAGTATGGGGACCTGAGGCTCGTGCTTGCATGGGGGAGCTCGCTGGGAGAGGGGTGGCAGGGAGCCCTAGTGGGGGGAGCGGACATGAGAGAATTTTGCCTAGGGTTTTGTCAATGTAGGATAAAAAAGAGTATATGTATATACCATGTAAGTTAAAGTGAGAGTGGTTCAGTTGTGCGTAAAGTGTGAAACATTTCTGGATATGCCTCTGGATATAATATGGTCTATGCAGGAAACACCTCTGAGCAAGTGGAAAACCTCATTCTGCAATAGGTAATGTTTCTGAATGGTCTTCAAGGAGAGACCACATAAATTGCAATAATTCACTTCTGTGTTCTTATAGATATTCTACTTGTGGTATTTATTTTAATTGTTATCCTTAATTTAAAATAAAATTATGTTTACATGTTTGACTCTTTGTTTATGGAAACATAAAGCCCGCCTGGTTCAGATCTAAATCCAAAGTGTCTCAAAGTTTAGGAGTTTTGAAATCTGGGGCTAGGTCTACACTAACCCCCCCTGTCGAACTAAGATACGCAACTTCATCTACGTTAATAACGTAGCTGAAGTTGAAGTACCTTAGTTCGAACTTACCTGTGGTCCACACGCGGCGCGCAGGCTCCCCCGTCGACTCCACCTGCTCCGTTCACAGAGCAGGATTACCGGCGTCGACGGGGGAGCACTTCCTGGTTCGATTTATCGCGTCTAGACAAGACGCGATAAATCGAACCCAGAACATCGATCCCGCGCCTCCGACCGGACGCCTAAGTATAGACATACCCTGGGTTCTTGGTTCAGGTTGCTACAGAACAGGGGACCAGTTGAGGTCCAGACCTAGATGCGAAGTTCCCAGAAGTTTGGGAGTGTTTGTCTGTCTTCAACTCTTCTCTAATCTTTCCCCTTGCTGCTTTACTCTATTGTTTTTGTGCTGCATATATTTGAAAATCCATGAGGGAAAAAGTCTTTTTTTTTTGTTGCTTTGCCGTTCACCTTGTGAAGAATCACTTAAGTTTCTTTAAAGAGCTTTAAAGCTGCCTGTTTCTTCTGTAAAAATGAAGAAACACTGGTGAAAGAAAGCCAGCCTATCACATGCATTCGAATTTAGGAACCTTGAGTGATACTAGTTATATTAGGGTATGTCTATACTTACCCGTTGCGTCGGAGGCGTGGGATCGATGTTCTGGGTTCGATTTATCGCGTCTTGTCAAGACGCGATAAATCGAACCAGGAAGTGCTCCGCCGTCGACGCTGGTAATCCAGCTCGACGAGCGGAGTAGGCGGAGTCGACGGGGGAGCCTGCGCGCTGCGTCTGGACCACAGGTAAGTTCGAACTAAGGTACTTCAACTTCAGCTACATTATTAACGTAGCTGAAGTTGCGTATCTTAGTTCGACAGGGGGGGTTAGTGTAGACCTGGGCTTAGTGCCACATCTCTTAAGTGTTTTTAATAGGGATAGTCATTATCAAAGTAAAAGATTTAGAATTTTATTTCACTTATTAAAAAAAGGTAGAAGCCACAAGAAACTCACCCTCCCTTGTCCTATAAGTCGCTGAAACATTGTTATCATCATTGACATCAACATTTTTTATTCAAAATTACTTTTTGTTTCAAAATTACCTTTCATTTTATTTTATTTTTAAAAGGGGGAAAAGCTCAAAATTGAAATTAAACAATTCATTTTGGTATGAACGCAACATTTCATTTGACCCGAAATAATTTTTTTGCTTTCTATTTTGATTCACCAAAAATTCCAAAAATATTTGGTTTTGGGTCAATCCAAAACATTTTTTTTACAATTTTTTTGGAACTGACAGCAAACTAAAAAAATCCATCATTTGCACAGCTCTACTTAATACCTGATTTTCTAAGACCATTCATTAATAATGCTGGTGCAAAAGCCAGGAAATAAACAAAAGGGAGCCTTGCTAACTTTTGTTGTTTTATTATAGAGGAATAGAGGGGGAAAGAATTACATGTTTGCCAATGGAAAACGACTCAATAGGCAGAAACACAAGTATTGTCATCTTTCTAATAAAGTATCACAAAGAACCGAGTGTGATATCACAAACGATGGGGAAATGCCAAGGGCTTTCTTATGTTAACTGAAGAGCTCAGTGGACCATTAATGATAATATTCATTAAGTCTAGGAGCACTGGGGAAGTTCCAGATGGGAAGAAAACTAATATTGTGTCGATTTAAAAAATTTTTTTTAACAGGATGACCTGGGTAATTATAGGCCTGTCAGCCTGACACTGATGCTGGGTAATATAATATAATATAATATAATATAATATAATATAATATAATATAATATAATATAATATAATATAATATAATATAATATAATATAATATAATTAATAAATAAAGGGACTCGATTAATAAACGAAGGAGGTCAATGTAATTAATGCAAATACACTTGATATCTTTTTTGATAAGATTACTAATATGGTTGATAAAGGTTATAGTGTTGATGTAATATACTTAGACTTCTGTAAGGCATTTGATGTGGTACCACATGACACTGATTAAAAAGTAGAATAATAGAAAATTATCATAGCACACAATAAATGGATTTTTTTAAATGGGTAACTAATATGTGTCAAAATGGAATTGTAAATGGGGAATTAACATCAGTTGGTGTGTTTCCAATGGAGTCCTGCAGAGATCGGTTCTTGTCCCTATGCTATTTAACGCTTTTTATCAATAACCTGGAAGAAAGCATAAAATAATCACTTATAAAGTTTGCAGATTACATAAAAATTGAGGGAGTAGTAAATAATGAAGAGGACAAGTCACTGATTCAGAGTGATTTGGATTGCTTGGTAAACTGGGCACAAGCAAACAATATTTGTTTCAATATGGCTAAATGTAAATGTATACATATAGGAACAAAGATTGTAGGCCATACTTACAGGAGAGGGGACTCTATCCTGAGAAGCAATGACTCTAAAAAGATTTATTGGTCATGGTGGATAATCAGTTAAACATGAGCTCCCAATGTGACGCTATGGTCAAAAGAGTGAATGTGATCTTGGGATGCATAAGCAGGGAAATCTTGAGTAGGAGCAGAGAGGTTATTTTACTTCTATAATTGGCACTGGTGTGACCACTGATGGAATGCTATGTCCAGTTTTGGTGCACACAATTAAAAAAGGATGTTGAGAAATTGGAGAGGATTCAGAGAAGAGTCAAGAGAATGATTAAAGATTAGAAAACATGCCTTATAGATGCAAACTATTTATTTTAACAAAGAGAAAGTTAAGGGGAGACATGGTTCCTGTTTATAAGTACCTTCATAGGGAACAAATATTTACTAATGGCTTCTTCAACCTGTCATAGAAAAATATAACATGATACAATGGATGGATGTTGAAGCCAGACAAATTCAAACTGAAAATAATATGTACATTTTTGACAGTGAGGATAACAAATCACTGGAACAATTTACCATGAGTCATGGTGGATATTCCATCACGAATAATATTTTAATCAAAATTGGATATTCTGAAAGATAGCTCTAGGAATTATTTTGGGAAAGTTCTGTGGCCTGTGTTATACATGAGGTCAGACTAGATGATCACAATGGTCCCTTCTGGCCTTGGAATCTATAAATCTATTAATCTTATGTGGGGTACATCACAACCCTTCAGTTTAATGTGTATATAAGGGTGTTAAGAGTGTTAGAAAGTATGCTGATGACATTATGATCCATGGGCTTGATTCTCCAGTGGAAATGAGGTGGGACTCCACTAAAACCATGGAGCTACACCAATGTAAGGAGAATCAGGTCCTCTGGTCTCCATCTCATATGAGCTGGATGGTGCAGTAGATGATCCATTGTCTGTTTGTGATTGATACATGAATGAGGGCTAGCTGGCTGAAACGTAGATAACCGGAATTATAAAAGATTGAGAGGTAATGCTGGTAAATCAGGGGAGGCAACTAGAAGAATTGATGCTGATTATATTTGCATGGTTGTTTGCCTTTTGTTACTCAGGTTTGTATTTTGGTGATCTTGCTGTGGCTGGGGTTGGATATTTATGTGGCAACTGTGACTAAGGTCTTTTTTTCAGCTGCTGGTGTTGAGAGGATTGCAGCATTTTCTTTTCTATGCAGACCTTGGTACTCGTATCCATGTCTCTGTCATCTTGGCCTTGGCTCTTCCCCATTGAAGTCAGTAGGTGCTTTTTCATTGACATCCATGTGCACAGAATTAAGCCCCTTTAGACTAGAATGTAAAGCATTCTGCATGAGGAGCCACACCTTGATACCGTCTAGAAACTGAATTTAGTGTAGATTCTGAATGCCCCCTTGCTAAGTTGTGGATCAAGTAAAGATCCCAGGAGTCAGAAGGCTCCAAGGAATTGCCAGAGGCGATGCCACCCGACTGCGAAGTGGTGAGACAGCCCAGTGCTGAAGGAGCAATGCCAGTGGAGTTGGATAGGAAGTAGCCCATGGGAACCAGACTTCAGTCCGGTTGTGCTGCCAGGATGTAAGGCTGCGAGTTTGTGTTTCCCCATTGACCCAGTGGCAGAACCCCCCGCCATGACCAGGGCCCTGGCCATAGGCGCGGACTTTTGTCGGCGCCGGTGGGTGCTCGCGCCCCCGGCCCCATCCCCAACTCCACCCCTGGCCCCACCCCCATTCCACCCCTTCCCCAAATCCCCGCCCCTACCTCCTCCCCCGGGCACGCTTCATTTCCCCTACCCCACCCCCCACCCCAGGCTTGCAAGCCTGGGAGGAAGGGGGGAGGGGAAATGCAGCACGCCCACCGGCAGCTCCCCGCCAGCCCCCTCCCCCCGCGCCCAGCTCACCTCAGCTTCCGGGTTCCGCTTCCGGAGGTACGGCCCGCGAAGCCACTTTTTTAAGTTCACAGGCCTGCCGCCCATCAGCTGTGTGGCGGGTGGCAAGCTGGGGCGGGGGGGGGGAGCACTGCGGTGGCGCCTCGGGGGAGGGATATGGGGAGGAGGTGGAGACGGGCCCTCCGCCTCCTCTCCATACTCCTCCCCCGAGGCGCCACCGGAGTGCTCCCCTTCCGCCCCCCCCGGGCTTGCTGCCCGCCGCACAGCTGATGGACAGCAGGCCTGTGAACTAAAAAAAAGCGGCTTCACAGGCCGTGCCTCTGGAAGCGGAACCCAGAAGGTGAGGTGAGCTGGGCATGGGGGGACTGGTGGGGAGCTGCCGGTGGGTGCTCAGCACCCACCAATTTTTACCCGTGGGTGCTCCAACAGTTGGGGCTTGCTGCTTACTCACCCTACGCCAGAAGGCCTGCACCAGACTATTGCTAGTACTCCAGCTTGGAGACTGAGAGCTCTGTCTGCCCAGATGACCAGAGCTCCAACTATTGTGGTCTGAAGTAGTGAAGCAGAGTGGCCTCCCTCTGGACCTGAGAGGGAGGGAGCACTAAAGGTAGTCAGGAATTTTGTAAAAGCCTTCCCATTTTAGGTGTTCAAGTGCACTCATTCTTCTTCGACTTTCCTTAAAGGATGACTCACAGTGCCTATGAGCACCGTCTTCTGGAGACTGTCTTGCCCTCCTAATGTGTTCTTGAGCTGCTCATCATACCCTTAGGGAGCGCTCCAAGTGGTCCAAAAATCACTGGAATCATCTTTGTTCTAGTTTTCCATAATTGTTCCACTCTGTGGTAGAACTCTTCTCTTCTTGTTTCTTTTTTATGTTTCTGTCTGATGGTATGGCAATATCAATTAACATGGTCTTGTTTGTCTTCTTTTCTACAACAACGTCCTGCCTGTTTGCCTGCACTGTTCGGTCTGTGACAATTGCCAGATCCCATAAAATCTTAGTTTTTTCATTCTCTAGCGTGCTTTTAGTTCAGCGGTCATGATACTTCATAGTTCGTTTAAATCTGTACTTGCCATAGAGGCTCCAATGCAGACACTTGGCAACCTCATTGTGCCTGTTCATATATTCTCTCTGTCAGGCTCCTTCAGAAGCTCAACACATGCTCCACCGTCTCTTCTTTTTTGAAACATGTTCTGCAGTTCAGGGAGCAGTTCTGTCAGTCAAGTTTGTTTAGAACATAATTCATTATCTCCTTTTTGGGTGTTGTTTGGACAGTTGCATGATGTCAACCTGCCTCCGCACAGCTCACCCAGCTGGGTGAGGAGCCTGCAATCCAACTAAGCTCTTCTGAGGCCCGCTTTATGCTGTTCATATTAATGATTGATTTGCCTGTATTCTCCTTATTGGGTTGGTTTGGCAGTCTATTCCCCACCTGATGCCAAACCAGTATTTCTAGGCCTCAAGGGTTTATTAATTATTATTATTATTATAAGTAGTAGTATTGGCAAGTTTACATTAGTTTTCATGACTTTGGTTGGGCCATCTGCAGGACTTCAAGGATTTTATTTTTGTTCTCTTGTATTGTTTAATTTCAAATAAAATATCTGGAGTCATGGGATAGGTGTTTCCTATACAACTAAAATAATAATAATAATAATTAATAATAACAATAATAATAATTAATAACAACATAATCAACAACAATAACAACAACAATAATAATAAAAAGAAAAAAAGATTAAAATTAAACTATTTTAATATTTGAATAAATAATGGAAAGTTTCCTTTAAAAATGTTACTCCTATTATGGGCTATTCAAAGACGTAATGCCAGCTCTGGTCATGAGAAACTCATATCAGCTTGACCTGAAATGCAGTTTTCTTGTCTTCTACTGCTTGTTTAGTCCCCAATTTAGAAAAGGTACTTAAGCACGTGTCTAACTTTAAGCAATGAATAATCAGTCCCATTGACTTCAATGGAACTACTCACATGCTTAAACTAGGCATGCACTTACGTACTTTCCTGAATGGAGGGGTTTGTGCATGTGGATAATGACTGGTGAATCTGCATAGTCGGGGATCTACTGGTCCATGCAGAAAGCCCACAATAAGCTGTATTGTGCAGGACATAGGTGATGCAGTTACCCTGGACTGGCTCCCCAAGCCTTCCTCTCCTACAAAGATAAGCCTCACCAGTTCTGCTGCATCCAGGGCCCACTGTATTTGCGGGGAGGAAGGTGGGTTGGGAAAATTTTGCCCTTTTAGGACTATCAATTAATCCATGTCTTTTTTGTGTAAGGTAAACCAAATTGTTTACAATGCAAGTTCTTTTATAATATATGTTGTAAAATAAAGGGTGACAGCTATACAAGGCAAGGGAATACAGCAGAGTTGAGGCAGTACAGGTTATGGATTGTTATTATAATACATACCGTTATTGTGAAAGTTATAGCAACGATTTGTTTTTAATCAGTTCATCTCACTTGGTACATCTTTCCTCAAATAGCTCAGTTGTTAACACAACCCAGGCAGGAATTATTTGCATTTCTTTTACATCTATTAGTCTTGTGAATCACATTTCTGTGGTGAGTATTTGTTTATGCAACTATAGTGTGGAAATACATTCATTGCCTTCACTCTAATCAGGTCTCTGTCTTGATTAATTTCAGCAAATCAGGACAATTTCCCAGGAATCTAAGGTGTAGATCCAGGAAATAACTCTTGCATCAATTTTCTGACATCAAACCAAGAGCCTTTCAATTGGTGACATTCCCAACCTAGCTTTTATAAGAGAGAAATGCAACTTATACATGTCTTATCCTCTTCTCACACTAGATTTACACTGATGTAACTCTATTGACTTTGTTGGAGTAACTCTTGATGTGAGAGAAAAGTCAAGCCCATGGTGGATGTAAGTATATATCTGTACAGATGGATAGACAGATAGACATGGTACAGCTTTACTTCAAGGGAAATTTTCCATCAGGCTCTCAACACTAACTAGTCATTATTTACACACTCAGATATTGATGATCCGGTATGCGGACAAAGGCTGTGGAAAACATCTCCATTTTCAAATAGAGTTTTAATTATTTGTAAATACTTCAGTTGTTCAATAGATAATGTCATGGATTGGTCTTCACAGTGTGAAGTGCAACCGTCCAGAACCCCCACAGTATTATAAATAGGCTTTGAGCTGCGATTGATTGATGTTTGGCATAAAATCTATTCCTTTGAGCATGTATATTCCTTCTGTTCACCAGTTTCATACAGATTTACTTGGGCTGATTTTTTATTCAAATCTCCAATTTATGTAGGGTTTAAACTGTTAAATATTTAAAGTCCTTTTCTCATCTTTTTTCCCCCCTCTGTCTTTTTCTGTTAGAGGTAACTAAATCTTTCGCCTCAACACAAACAAGAGTAGGAGATTTAGTACATTCCTGTGAGGGGAAAGAAAGAGTTTATTAATTATATTGAGACTCAAATAATATGCTTCCTTGACACTAATGTTCCATCAGTTCCAACCACAAGTATCCTATGGGATACCTTTAAAGCTTTTATCAGGATCCAGATTACTACATTTATGGCTCCATAGAAGAAAGAATTTAACTAATGTAAAGAATTGGAGATATAGCTATCTCAAGACATAAAATATAACAATGGAAAGTTATTTCAGTTGAATCTCTGGGATTCTATAATAAAACATCAAATAAAAATAAGTATAATGTATCTTTTCAAGAATTTACATATATATCCGAGGTCCTCAGACTGAGAATTTGTCCTTGGTGAACCTCGCCTGCTCCAAACAGGGAGGATCTCAGTGGAGTTATGTCTCTTGGAAAATTTATTTTCCAACATATTATTTACATTTTTGCTTACCTACTCAACAGTCCCAAACAACTTTATGTTTGAATTGTTACGATGTTCAGAAAGGCACTGCTTTTCTTTCACTCACACTTCTTTTCGACACTGAGCTATTGTATTTGTATGCTAACACCCTTATGGACGTTATTATTCTCATTATTCATTTATTCTAATTTGTATTACAATAGCACTAGGAGGCCCCAATTAAGGTGAACACACTATTGCAGCAGGTACTGTATATACACATACACTTAGAGATGGTCAGACAAATAGTTTCCCTCTTTTACAGATGGGAAACTAAGGCAGCGAAGGATTAGATGACTCACCCAAGGTCATACAGGGAGTCTATGGCAGAGGTAGGAACTGAACCCAGATCTTGAATCCCAAGTTAGTCCCTTAACCAGAAGCCTATTCTTTGTCTCTTGCATGTTAGACTGGATTACTGTATTGTGTGCTACACAGGCTTCTTCAAAGATATTCTCCTCTCTCACTTGCACTAGTTTTAGTTTTACGCTATTGCCACACCATTGACTTCAGTGGAGTTACTCCCAGTTTACATCACTATTTCTTTTGTTGTTGTTAAAATATTATACTGATTTGCTACTAAGGGCCACATCCTTTGCTACATCTGAAAAGCACACAGCGCAAATCAAGGAGGGTAAGCCACTAGTCAGTGTGTAATTGTTGCCCTCAATGCCTGATTCGCCGAGGATGTGAGTCTGTTATAAGCCCAGATATAGAACCTACTTCCTTAGCTCAAGCTGTAGCAACTTATGCCTTAGCACTGGAGAGCCTGGTTTTATCCCCAATGTTGGCCAAGATGGTGGCTGTGACATAAGCGGGTCTCCTCTGCAGTTTGAATGACTGTGGGACAAGCTTCCTCTGTCCAGAAGTAGTATGTAATCCACGAGTCAGCGTGTATTGTGTCCCCCTTTTGTGCCCAACTTGCAAAGGATACGGTTCTGTTACAACTCTTCGCTGGGGAGTGTTGCTCTTTAGCTGTGGAGGTTCACACTTTCACCCTTGGCAATGTGCCTACACCGGCAGCAGAGGGAAGAGACTCTATGCTAGCAGGGGATCCCGCTTGCACTGGGGACATCCTCCTAGAGCTTCTTATACCAGGACTATGGCCAGATTGTATCAGCCGTATGGTGCACAGAGGCCACGCTGTGGTGCGGGAACGTAGTCAAACCAAATAGAGTAGTTTATAGCTGTAGAGAAGGAGGAATGGTAAAAATATGCAGAGCTTAGAAATAACATTGGAAACTTAAAAACAAACAGTATTAGGCTTTACAAGCAATCAAGCTTTTAAAATTGCATTGCTTAAAGCCCATTAAACAAAGCAAAACTCCTCTCCAAATTGGTAAATATAAGTTGTTTACAGCAAACAGAATATCATTGAAAATTCTAATTTTTGAACCTTTCACAGATGAAAAAAATCATGGCTCATCAGTTATTCAAACATCAACATCACTTCAGATTGATTCCAGGAGGGCTGTTAGATACATTCGTAATATTAAGAGAAACTAAATAGATTAGAGCTGGAGGATAAGCAGAGATATGCTGTGAATATAGAGAAGCCTAGTCCAATATTTTAAAAAATGGTTCCCTAACGTTAGGCCCAAAGGTCCATATTTAGGCATTAAAATAGGGTGACCAGACAGCAACTGTGAAAAAACAGGACAGGGTTGAGGGCAATAGGTGCCTATATAAGGAAAAGTCCCCCAAAACAGGACTGTCCCTTTAAAAATGGGGCATCTGGTCACCCTACATTAAAATAAGTTGCTTGAGTTTAAAAGTGCTGAGTATCCATGAAAGCTGGAGAGTGCTCAATATTTATAGAAATCAGGTCACTTATTTGGGTGTCCAGTGCTGGGCTTTGAAACCTAACTCTAGGCATCCAAGTATGAAAAGTTTGGCCCCGATTTCAGATAACTGACTTACCATTGCTAAATAACAGTTGCATCATGCAGGGCCTAATTTTGCAAGCACTAAAGCATATGAGTAACTTTACTCACTTGAATGGTCTCCTTAGTTGAGCTCCTCACATGAAGCATTTGCAGGTTCAGTAATCATTAGTAGGGTACAGTAGCTGTCCTGATGCACAGAGGAAGCTTAAACTAGGAATTAATTTATATATGTGGCGTTTGACAAACCTCAGTTCCTGATGTCTCACGCTCAGCCTTACTTTATAGTCACATCTGTTAGTTTAAAGCATTTTGAGTTTATTGAAGAAGGCTTTACAAAGAAAAAACAGATGATGAAAATCTCATCTGTCAAAACTGTTATTAAAACTGGTAACAGTGTGAGATTTTGTTTAAATTGAAAGCATCATTTATTTTTTATCAAACATTTTATAAACAATCACATTTGAGAAGGATTTGGGGGACCTGGAGAGCCCTCAACAAAATGCAGCTCATTATGTTGCTTTGTTTAATGTGTTGCTCAGAGATAAGCAGGGGCTGCTTTCCATTACCTCAATGGGAGGTATACTAGCTGGTGTGACTAGAGAGGTGGAAAAATCACCTATGCACAAATGCACATTTATCAATCACAAAGGGAGTACGGAATATCAAACGGCTGGGAAGTATTCACATGAAGTGAAAGGGAAAAATAGGTAGAGGCAGATTGTCAGACCTCAGTGTTTAAATCTTTTTGGCTCAGTCTTTGCAGTTTAATTATCATAATGGAGCAAAACGGAGGATGAATCTGAAATTGCCTCTCTCCTCCACACCACTACCACCATCAATGGATGGGGTTGCATGTGGGGATGGGAAAAGGAAGGAAGGAAATAACTGAAAGTTTCAGAGTTCATAATGATGCTGCCTATTTCTTTATGAAGAAAACATCACAATTATTGTCTTAATTCAGAGGGGGTCAAACTACATTCCAGGGGCCCACATCCGTCCTGCGGGACCGTCCTGCCTGGCCCCTGAGCTCCCAGCCGGGGACACTAGCCCCCGGCCCCTCCGCTGCTGTCCTCCCTCCCCCGCAGCATCAGCTTACCATGCCGCCAGCGCTCTGGCTCGCCACTCCTGCCGGGGAGTGGGGTGGCGGGGCTGCGAGCTCCTGCTGCTCTGAGCGGCATTGTAATGGGGTGGGGAGCAGGAGGTTGGATAAGGGGCAGAGGGTCCCGGGAGCAGTTAGGGGACAGGGAGCAGGAGGCGGTTGGATAGGCGTGGGAATCCCGGGGAGCCTGTCAGGGGGCGGGGGTGTGGATAGGGGTCAGGGCATTCAGGGGACAGGGAGCGGGGTGGGGGTGTTGGATGGGGAGGGTTCCGGGGGGGCACTTAGGGATGGGGGTCCCGGGAGGAGGTGGTCGGGGACAAGGAGCAGGGGAGTGTTGGATGGGTCAGAGGTTCTGAGGGGGGCGGGAAGTGTGAGGGGGAAGATAGGGGGCGGGGCCCAGTCTGTTTAGGGGAGGCACAGCCTTCCCTACCCGGCCCTCCATACAGTTTTGCAACCCCGATGTGGCCCTTCGGCCAAAAAGTTTGCCCACCCCTGGCTTAGTTGCAAGTTTGCTAAACAGGGCTTAAGTGACTCTAAATGAGGTTCATAGAGCAACTTGTACACTGAAGAAAACTTAGCAAAAAAGCATGTGCAAACAAAGCAACTGACTTTGGAACAGTAGCAAAGGGAATAAAGTGATCAATAAACTATGCTTGAATTAAACTAATGATGGGAAGATCTAAACGGATTTGGACTAGCAATTGGGGAGGGTATATTCAAAAGCATGCAGTATTAACCTAAGATCGCTCCCATTGAAGTCAATGGTCAAACTCCCATTCACTTCAATGGGAGCAGAGTTAAGCCAGTGCTGAGAGCTTCTTAAAATGCCACCTGTAGTGTATAGGAATAGGGTAGTATCCCTGTGTGCCCGCCAGTGGCACTTACCATGTTCTATATTTTAGAAGCAAACAGAAATCACTATCAGAAACCATGCAGGGGATGGTCAGGCCTAGGGGTCAGAGCCAGAATGGGGCTGGAACAAGGCCAGAGCAGACTAAGGCTTGTGGAGTTTGTTGCCACTATCAGACACGAGTGAGTTCCAAATCCTGACATGGCATTGAATAGACTGAGCTTCTGTTCCTCCTGTGAGGCTTATATACATGCCCCAAGTGTCACCAAACAGTTCCTGGCTTGTGGATTCACTGGAGCCTAGCACAGGAATGACTCATCAGTGCATGTGGCTTAATCCGGCTCCAGTTCAGGGATGACTCATCACCATACAACCAGTCAGAGTAGCAGTATATATGTAGCTGGGCCTCGTGATACATCCCATAAGAACATAAGAATGGCCATACCTGGTCAGACCAATGGTCCATCTAGCCCAGTATCCTGTCTTCTGACAGTGGCCAATGCCAGGTGCTCCAGAGGGAATGAACAGAACAGGTAATCATCAAGTGATCCATCCCCTGTCGCCCATTCCCAGCTTCTGGCGAACAGAGGCTAGGGACACCATCCCTGCTTATCCTGGCTAATATCCATTGATGGACGTATCCTCCATGAATGTATCTAGTTTTTTTTAACCCTGTTATAGTCTTGGCCTATTTTGGTGTTTTTTATGTATATTTAGTAACTATTATTATTTGGGACCCAGCTGTGTCTGCGTGGTTTCTGAATTTTTTTTTTATTTTTTTTTTTGGTGTACGGTGCGAAACACACAACACAATGCTAAAAGCCTGGATGTTTATTGCAAACTATTCATTATTTCTCAAGCCATCCATTTAATGAGATCAACAGGCTTCTGTCTCTCTGCAACTTAGTCTCTGATTTTATTAGCTCCATTTATGGTTATTTCCTCATAAACATGTAGCATATTAAAGTTATCATCTGCATATCTCTGAGAATGAACAAAAGTATCTAAGAAAATCCCCTCTCTGAAAATGATTTATGTACAGTGCAACATATTGAAAATCTGCTCCAGTCTGAAAGACTCTTTTAAAGAATATACTTTGGCCTGGAAGACAGGGTTCATCAGGAGATGTATAGAACAAGCTCAGTCAGTTGTGAAGTACCTGAACGATTAGCTGTGGATACAGTGATAATAAAGAAACAGCACCAAAAAGATAAATACTGAAGAATTCTATTTAGGGATTGGCCTAAATTCAAATCTTATCTATTCCTCCTCCAGACTTTGGAACTTGCATTCAAAACACTCCTGGTTTTAGGTTTGGTTTTACAAAAGCAACATCAGATTGATGAGGTGTTGCAAAAAACAAAGGTATTCAGTTTTCCTGTTACTGAGATTAGACAAAAGAGACTTTTTATTTGACAAAAGAGACTTTTTATTTGAATCACCTTTACTCAGATGGTCATGGATCCACAGGATCTGTGCTATGCCCCAGCTTTTAAATAGTCCCACGAAGGAACCCCTTCTGTGTGTGGCACACATGAAAGAATGGGTCTCCTTTGTCAGGGTAGGCCACAAGGCCTCAACATCTCTAAAACTGAGCCTCTGAACTCAGCTCTCCTGTTTCACACGTATCAGAGGGGTAGCCGTGTTAGTCTGGATCTGTAGAAGCGACAAAGGGTCCTGTGGCACCTTATAGACTAACAGAGGTATTGAAGCATAAGCTTTCGTGGGTGAATACCCACTTCTTCGGATGCAAGCAGTGGAAATGTCCAGAGGCAGATATAAAAGTGCAGGGAAGATTCAGGCTAGAGATAATGAGGTAAGCTTAATCAGGGAGGGTGAGGCCCTCTTCTAGCAGCTGAGGTGTGAACATCAAAGGAGGAGAAACTGCTTTTGTAGTTGGCTAGCCATTCATAGTCTTTGTTTAGTCCTGAGCTGATGGTGTCAAATTTGCAAATGAACTGAAGCTCAGTCTACAGTTTCTCTTTGGAGTCTGGTCCTGAAGTTTTTTTGCTGCAGGATGGCTACCTTTAGGTCTGCAATTGTGTGTCCAGGGAGGTTGAAGTGTTCTCCTACAGGCTTTTGTATATTGCCATTCCTTATATCTGATTTGTGTCCATTTATCCTTTTGCGTAAGGACTGTCCAGTTTGATCGATGTACATAGCAGAGGGGCATTGCTGGCATATTATGGCATATATTACATTGGTGAATGTGCAGGTGAATGAACCGGTGATGATGTGGCTGATCTGGTTAGGTCCTGTGATGGTGTTCCTGGTGTAGATATGTGGGCAAAGTTGGCATCGAGGTTTGTTGCATGGATTGGTTCCTGAGTTAGAGTTATTATGGTGTGGTGTGTAGTTGCTGGTGAGAATATGCTTCAGATTGGCGGGTTGTCTGTGGGCGAGGACTGGCCTGCCTCCCAAGGCCTGTGAAAGTGAGGGATCGTTGTTCAGGATGGGTTGTAGATCACTGATGATCCGTTGGAGAGGTTTTAGATGAGGACTGTAAGTGATGGCCAGAGGAGTTCTGTTGGTTTCTTTCTTTGGTTTGTCTTGCAGCAGGAGGCTTCTGGGTACACGTCTGGCCCTGTTGATCTGTTTTCTTATTTCGTCATGTGGGTAGCGTAGTTTTGAGAATTCTTGGTGAAGATCTTGTAGGTGTTGGTCTCTGTCAGAGGGGTTGGAGCAAATACGGTTGTACCTCAGTGCTTGGCTGTAGACAATGGATCGTGTGGTGTGTCCGGGATGGAAGCTGGAGGCATGTAGGTAGGCATAGAGGTCAGTGGGTTTTCGGTATAGGGTGGTGTTAATGTGACCATCGCTTATTTGCACCGTGGTGTCTAGGAAGTGGACTTCCCATGTAGACTGGTCCAGGCTGAGGTTGATGGTGGGGTGGAAGCTGTTGAAATCATGGTGGAATTCTTCCAGAGTTTCTTTCCCATGGGTCCAGATGATGAAGATGTCATCAATGTAGCGTAGATAAAGAAGGTGCGTGAGTGGACGAGAACTGAGAAAGCGTTGTTCCAGGTCAGCCATAAAGATGTTGGCATATTGTGGGGCCATGCGGGTGCCCATAGCGGTGCCACTGGTCTGGAGGTATATATTGTCACCAAATTTGAAATAATTGTGCGTGAGGATAAAATCACAGAGTTCAGCAACCAGTTGTGCTGTGGCATCATCAGGGATACTGTTCCTGACAGCTTGTATTCCATCTGTGTGTGGGATGTTTGTGTAGAGAGCCTCTACATCCATGGTGGCTAGGATGGTGTGTTCTGGAAGATTACCAATGCATTGTAGTTTTCTCAGGAAATCAGTGGTGTCACGGAGATAGCTCGGAGTGCTGGTGGCATAGGGTCTGAGTAGAGAGTCCACATATCCGGACAGTTCTTCAGTGAGAGTGCCAATGCCCGAGATGATGGGGCATCCAAGATTTCCAGGTTTGTGGATCTTGGGTAGTAGGTAGAATAACCCCGGTCGGGGCTCTAAGGGTATGTTGATTTGTTCCTGTGTTAGTGTAGGGAATGTCCTGAGTAGATGGTGCAGTTTCTTAGTGTATTCCTCAGTGGGATCTGAGGAGAGTGGCCTGTAGAATTTGGTATTGGAGAGTTGTCTGGCAGCCTCCTTATGGTAGTCAGACCTGTTCATGATGACAACATGACAACGGTCAGCTCTGCCCAGTGAGCCAACTGAGATAGACTCCAGTCAGAGGAGTCATTTACACTCTTCAGGGACCAATGCACTTCAGCAAGTATTTGCAGTGACAACCGACAGCCTTTTCAAAACAAGGTAGGATTTATTAGTCAACTGGAGCACAGCACTGGAAATCTTTTGGTTAGCACAGAGAAATAAAGGTCAGGACAGTCCATTCCGGCCAAGCCACGCTTTCTGCTCTCCGTTTCCCCATCCCTTTCTTAGACCCAAGTGAGAGCAGCTGAGCCTCTTCCAAAAAAAAATCCAACTCTTATTCCTTTCCTGTCACATCTCAATCCATTGCCTTCAGGCAGAGCCATACTGAGTTCACGTACCCTGCGTGCTGGAGATTCCCATGGACAAGGGTCAGTCAGTTCTTGGGGCTTCCATTGTCTTTCTAGATTCTCCATAGATATGGGTCAGTTTTCAGCCAGTCCTTTAATGAGTCATTCATTTCACTCACACCGTGAGGACACTAACTCACATGTCTTTGGTTTTGCCCCAAGAGCAGACTTAACCCTTTTGCACCCACAGGAATAAAATAATAGCTAGATCTATATCACTTTAATTTGGGGGTGAGTTTTCCAAAACTATATCATGGTCTCCCTAGCTGTCCTTGCTTTACCTGCTATTATTCTTGTGAATTCTTCTGCCTGTAGGAGAAAGATCTGTTGCGGGGACTTAATAGGTGCTTTTTAAATATAAATCCAATTAACTAACTGTCTCAAATAACTGATATCAGAGCTTTTCCTTTGGGTGTAGAAATATAAATATAAATATAAATTCAGTGGCAAAAAGGACATTAATGTAGAGTTAAAGGTGTTTTGTGGTATGCTGATGTTGCAGAATGCTGATTTGAGCAAAACTCAAACTTCTGAAAACCAAGAAATTCAGAGTTAAGGGTGCCCCGGCAGCCTTAACTCTGCCCTCTTTCAGCAATGCCCAGCTATGTCCCATTAATACACATACTTTTATTCTGCCAACCTCACAGCTGCTGAAATGTACAAGCTGCTCACCTCATTTTACAACCCATTCACTCTCACCTGCAGGATCTCATCTATCGCTATTAAACTGGGGAGCGGGGAAGATCTCCCACTCCACCTTCCCTCTGCTCCCCGGGACTTGGCAGGAGCCAGTGGGAATTATTTGTATATAGTCCAAATCCAGTCAGTGCATCAGGTGTACCTAAATTACATGGTGGAGGCAGTAGTTGGGTCTCCTTGGCAAAGGTGGGTTTGTGATACGAGGAGATGTGTGGATTACTTTGAGGTGTGTGACAGAACTGTAAGGAGATCTATATTGTTGCATCCTCTGATGTGTGTGTGTGTGTGTGTGTGAGAGAGAGAGAGAGTGAGCAAAGGGAAGAGCTGCATGTGTGCCTTCAGGATCCAGTCTGCATCATTTCAAGGCAGAATTGTAGATGCTATATAATTAACAGGGGACAGGGATTTTAGTACAAAAGGCATTGTCATTAGTGAGCTGGGGTACGAGAGCAGTCTAAGCATTTATTATTTGCATGCACTCTAGGTAGAGTGAGCGTGGTTGGTGTCAGATGTAGCTGTACTGAATGACAGAGGCAGTAGTTAGCTGTGCTTGGTAGAGGTGTGTTTATGAGATCCGCAGTCTCCTTTGAGGCATGTGACACAGCTGTGATTGTGATACGAGGAGTTCTAGGTACTGCATCCTCTCACATATGTAAGGAAAGGGAAGAGCTGGATGTATACCTCAGGCTGCAGTATGCATCGCTTTTATGCAGAATTGTACAGGTAATGTCAATAGCAGAGCATAGGGCTTTTGTTACAAAGAATATTGTCAGCAATGAGTGGAATATGAGAAGTTTCTTTGCTGTGTATGTAACGCCGACAGATGCTGGTCGTTAGGCGGGATCGAACCTGGGGCCTCTGGAGCTCAGTGCATGAGCCTCTACCACATGAGCTAAAAGCCAACTGGCTGTTAGCTAAGGCTATAGAGCAGACTCATTTTATGTCTCTCTCGCTAAGTGGTCTCAGTGCCACTAGATGGGTCAGAACACCACACCCAGGAGGTGTGGGGGTTACATGTACATTTTTGATGATTTATAAATGCTTCCTATTAATAACAAATTAAATGGCAGTGATGTAAGAACATAAGTACGGCCATATTGGGTCAGACCAATGGTCCATCTAGCCCAACATCCTGTCTTCTGACAGTGGCCAGTGCCACATGCTTTATAGGGAAAGAACGGGACAATTTGCTAATTCTAATGCTTTAATGATAGTTAAGTGAAAATGTAGGTTGAGATGGTATCCACTGAGTAATGCTATGTTTGCATTTGAGCTGGGAGGTGTGATTCAGAGCCCACGTACACATACCCACACTAGCTCTGCTCGAGCTAGCATGCTAAAGCAGTGTAGCTGGGGTAGCTTGGGCTAGTCGCCTGAGTACAAACCTGCCTAGACCCCCTGGTTATGTACTGGCATGACTAGCCTGAACCACCACCTGTGCTAACCTGGCTACACTGCTATTTTCAATGGGGGCTATAGAGTGGCTACACAGGAGACTTTACAGCAGCTGTGCAGTACACCTGTGTTGCTGTTAGGTCTGTAGTGTAGACATAACTTTAGATTCTATCCCTGCCTCTGCCATTGACTTCCTACGTGATGCTAGGCAAGTCATATAAACCCAAACTTTCACAAGTGGCTACTGTCTCTTCCTTGTTTTCTGCATACTCAAATTGAGACACCTGGGGTCTGATTTGCAGAAGTGTTGAGCATTCACAGCTGCAATTGAGGTTAATAGGACTGCTGCTCTGAACATATAAAGTGCTATCACATAAGTACTCTGAAAAATCAGGGCCTAGGAGTCTCACCCAAAATTATTTGTCTTTTTTGACAATTTTGGCCTCAGTCCCTGTGCTCACTTCCCCGTATGTATAATCGGGATAATAATACCACCTCACATCGCTGTGGTGTTGTGAAGATAAATTCATTAATGTGTGCAAAGCACTAAGATACTACAATGAAAGCACCATAGGAAAGCCGATAAGGAAATTGTTTGTTCTGTATTCTGTGCAGGGTTTGGCCGGTGTGTAGAATCTAAGCACTATACCCAGATGTACAGTCACTCTTTTCTCATCCTGTGTATTATATAATTGTAACATTAGCTTTAATACAAAAATTTAAACTATTAAAGTGTGCACAGGGCTGCATATTGAATGATGAAGACAAAAAGAAATATTGAAGATCCAACCCTTCAGTGAGCACCGTCCATCCTCTTCTCTGAATAAGGCAGTGGTTCTGTGGAAGAAAATAGTATGTGAACATGTAATTAAAGCCTCTGTCATAATACCTATGCCCAAGGGGACTGGATTAAGGTTGCATAGGTGACTTTACTTCAGGCATTTCCTAACTTTTGAGTGCTTGACTTTGCAGCCTTAATATTCCTTTTAATTTAGTTATTTTTTAATGTACAAAGCATATATAGTGTCTTGAAGCCACCTCTGTTTTGAACTCTTGAGAATTTTTTGAGCATTTCAGGCACAGCACAGGGAAACAGAATAGTTTGTCTTAATTAATAAAATCCAGTTGAGAAATACTGAATTCAGATAACAAAGGAAACCTCAAGACATATAAAGTAATGAAATTAAGAAAGACATTTCTCTGGCCTACTTGTCTTACCTATGTTGGTGATCAGTGCAAGGAGATGCATTTGGTATTCCATAACTAAAGAAGTGAAATGGAAAGTGAGACTTCATGCATACTTATTATGGGCAAGTCAGCTCATCTGACATTGACAGAAGTATTATGGACTTAACTTGTGTGAGGCACTACAAAGTATACATCAGCCACAGTAGACAAAATAAACTCATGGCTTTACCTACAGCTACATCAGTTCAATAGTACTTTATGGTCATGACAAGCTAAAATGGTGTAAAGAGACAGAACCCTTGGGTCTCTCTAACAGGTTGATTTCTTCACATATCTACTGGAAAGACTGTCAGATGCACTTTTAAACTTGCCTTGAGTTGAGAAACTCATAGGAATTGGCAGACAAGCAACTAAATATTTATTTATAATACCTGCCACTGTTGACACCTTGAAACAACTGGCAGATATGTGGGGGAAAGTGAAAAAAATACAAAAGCAAGCTATGCAATTTTGGGCTGAATCTATAAACTATTAAAAAACTGTTTAGACTTAAAACATAGTTGAATGCAGTATAATGGACTATCGTTTCAGTTGTAATAGATGTCAGTGAGACCGCACAGTGTCTAGCACAATGGGGTTCTGGTCCGTGACTAGAATACCACATTAATAGGAAAAAAATAATAACGCAGATCCTAGGTGAAATCTTGACACTATTGAAGTCAATGGTAGAACTTTAATTGACTTCAGTGGGGCCAGGATTTCAGCTCAGCAGTCTTTGAACCTAGGCTGTTTGTTAATGTTTGTCATTTCCATAGGAGTATGTTGATACACACGTTCCAGGAATATCTCTTGTTACTGAGATGATGTTGGTATCAGAATAACTCTGGTCCAGCTTGAGTCAATTTATTTTGAAAGCACTAGAGGCATAGCTCATAGGGAGTTTGAGATGCACTAGTTTCGGTTAGCCACAGGAATGGCAAGAAGCCTGATCCTCAACACTAGAAATTCCCACCAATTGGCATTCGTTTACCTGGGTTTCTCACCCTGTTCTTAACAGAGTAGATATACATAAAATCCAAACATACCCACTTGCTGGGAGATGGTTTTAATAGTAATTCAGTAAGAATAACATCTGTCTCCCAACTTGGCTATTCCTAAAGTTTCTCTGTGACTATCCCTGCCCCATATTCCTGCTAACACACCTAGATTTGAGCTAATTGGACTTATCCTGATTTAACCTCACAGGGACAGTTATTTTGCACTTTTTTTCAGAGTTCAAGCCTCTGATAACAAAATGTGCTAATGTGCATGGCCATCATCTTGGCTGATACATCAAGGACCCTCTAAAACTGAAAGTATGAGTGTCAACAGCTTGCTGTACAGAGTCAGGCTTTGTAGCAACGCACTGTAATAGACTCGCATTCTCTGTTGATCAAGTTGAAAGGGTGATGTGTAACACACACTCTCTAGCTGACCTGTGTACTCTACCCCTGATGAGAAGAGTAAGGTAGTAATTCATGTAGATGGAGTTCCGTAGCGTAGGTCGACTTACTAGCTCAGACCACCAAGCCTCGCCTTGCCTTTCCTTTAAATCCCTCCTTAAAATTCACTTTTCCCCAAAGTCCTGCCTCCTATAAAGTAGTGTCCTCTGCAGAGAAGCATTAAATAACACACACAAAAATCAGAGGAATACCATGAGTGTAAAATGACACCAGCAATCACATTTTGTGTGGGATTTTCAAAAGCATCTAAGTGACTTAGGCCCACAAGTCCCATTGACGTTCAGTGGCAGTTGAGCTCCTAAGTCACATAGACACTTTTGGAAAGACTATCCAATGCTTTTTGTTTGTACATTGTCTTTCTAGAGTGGGAGGTTATTAGGACAAGGACCTTGTCATCTTCTATGATGAGATAACTGTCTCTGTGGATGAGGGGAAAGCAATGGATGTGCTATTTCTTGACTTTAGCAAAGCTTTTGATACAGTCTCCCACAGTATTCTTGCCAGCAAGTTAAAGAAGTATGGGCTGGATGGATGACCTGTAAGGTGGATAGAAAACTGGCTAGTGATCAACTGGCTAGTGATCAACTGGTCGGGCTCAACTGGTAGTGATCAATGGCTCCATGTCTTGTTGGCAGCCGTTATCAAGTGAAGTGCCCCAAGGGTCAGTGCTGGGGCCGGTTTTGTTCAATATCTTCATTAACGATCTGGAGGATGGTGTAGACTGCACCCTTAGCAAGTTTGCAGATGACACTGAGGTCCCTTCCAACCCTGAGATTCTATGATTCTATGATCTTACTTCTCTAAGCACGTAGCACTCAGTGTTGTACAAACAATGGATGGTCACATAATGTAATACAGCAGTATTTTACACCTTCAATGTTCATAACCCTCAAAAGATCCCTGTGAAGAAGGTAAGCAAGTATTATCCCCATTTCCCACATGAGAAAACTAAGGACTTGTCTACACAAACCGTTAGTTTGCGACAAGTTTTGGATTGAATCTGCTTGGGGCTAGCCTGCCTCAGATTAACTGTCCATGTTTACCCTGCTAATGCATGTTGACAGTTCATTAGAGCGGTTTGATCTAGTCCTCTTTGAAATGGGTCTATCTCAAACCACTCTAATGACTGTTAACTCATGTCAGCAGGTTGCAGGTGGATAGTTAGCCCACGACAGGCTAGTGCAGAGCAGATTTGCACTCCAGCTTGTGACTAAGTAAATGTTTGTGTAGATAAACCCTGCAACATAGGCCAACATTTTCCAGGTTAGGCGACTAAATCTATATTTTGGCATCTAAATCTTTAATTTTGATGACTAGAAATGGAATGACCAATTGTTATAGAAACCGTCTCCTTGCACAAGGCAGTCATTGCTCCCGGTTCAAAATAAGGGTAGGCATGTTCAGTCAATTGAATAATCTGATTGACTGAACATTTGTACTGTATATAATATAGTGCTTTATGATGAGTATTAAGAATTAGTAAATCTGGGTTTATACAGTACATAATAATGAAATGATTCATTGTTAATTTTTGCATTACAGTATGTGGTAGGAAAATGCTATTAAACATATTGGCTTCACTATATTTATTCAATAGCTCAAACACTACCAGAATACTTGGCCTGAGAGGAAACATCTTGTTTACAATAATTTTGAGTACAGCAGCTAGAAGTCTCATGAAATGTACATCTAGGTTTATAATCATAGAATCATAGAATATCAGGGTTGGAAGGGACCTCAGGAGGTCATCCAGTCCAATCCCCTGCTCAAAGCAGGACTAATCCCCAACTAAATCATCCCAGACAGGGCTTTGTCAAGCCTGACCTTAAAAACAACTAAGGAAGGAGATTCTACCACCTCCCTAGGTAACCCATTCCAGTGCTTCCCTTCTACAGAAAAGGTTTTTGCTAATATCCAACCTAAACCTCCCCCACTGCAACTTGAGACCATTATTCCTTGTTCTATCATCTGGTACCACTGAGAACAGTCTAGATCCATCCTCTTTGGAACCTCCTTTCAGGTAGTTGAAAGCAGCTATCAAATCCCCACTCATTCTTCTCTTTTGTAAACTAAATAATCCCAGTTCCCTCAGCCTCTCCTCATAAATCATGTGCTTCATTTTTGTTGCCCTCCACTGGACTCTTTCCAATTCTTCCACATCCTTCTTGTAGTGTGGGGCCCAAAACTGGACACAGTACTCCAGATGAGGTCTCACCAATGCTGAATAGAGGGGAATGATCACGTCCCTCGATCTGCTGGCAATGCTCCTACTTATACAGCCCAAAATGCCGTTAGCCTTCTTGGGAACAAGGGCACACTGTTGACTCATATCCAGCTTCTCGTCCACCATAACCTCTATGTCCTTTTCTGCAGAACTGCTACCTAGGCACTCAGTCCCTAATCTGTAGCAGTGCATGGGATTCTTCCTTCCTAAGTGCAGGACTCTGCACTTGTCCTTGTTGAACCTCATCAGATTTCTTTTGGCCCAATCCTCTAATTTGTCTAGGTCCCTCTGTATCCTATTCCTACCCTCCTGCATATCTACTACTCCTCCCAGTTTAGTTTCATCTGCAAATTTGCTGAGGGTGCAATCCACGCCATCCTCCAGATCATTAATGAAGATATTGAACAAAACCGGCCCCAGGACCAGCCCTTGGGGCACTCCGCTTGATACCGGCTGCCAACTAGACATGGAGCTGTTGATCACTACTCATTGAGCCCGATGATCTAGCCAGCTTTCTATCCACCTTGTAGTCCATTCATCCAGCCCATACTTCTTTAACTTTCTGGCAAGAATACTGTGGGAGACCGTACCGAAAGCTTTGCTAAAGTCAAGGAATAACACATCCACTGCTTTCCCCTCATCCACAGAGCATTCATAATATTCTTGTAATATTTATTAATGTGAAATATATAGTTAACTTTTATGAAAGAGCTATTGTATGCTTGGGTTTACAATAAACAGTTAAAGCTATTAAAGGAGAGTTGATGCAAGTGGAATGTTTGCTTAGATTTGGCAAGAAGAAATATTGTAAATAATTCAAAGAGTGTAATTTGATTCTAGATTTTTCTGGGCTATGTGGCATATGGCCCTTCTGTTTTTGTTTTATTTAGCTTTGCTGCCTCCATTACGTAACTGTTCTTTTTAGTCTGTAATTAAACTGCAAGGTCATCCAGGAATTAAGCTCAGATGAAGTCCATGTAATGGAAACAAGTAAGACTGGACCATGCAGTGTTACATCACTCCTTCTTTCTAATTCATCTGGTGCTAAGGAAACGAGAGGGAGGGAAAGAGGAGCATGCCACATTGAGAAGACCAGAGAAGGAAAGGCTTAATGTGAGCTTGCTCTTGAATGGCATAGATTTCCCAGCACACAGTGTAGATAAAAGAGACAGTATAGGGACACAACGGGTGGCTTATTGTCTGCAGCCACAGAAATACGAAACACAGACTGATTTATAACAGAGATTATTTACATTGAATGACCTTCGATAAATTCTTGTATAGACTTGCTTTTTTGAATACAGTACAGTTAATTAAATGTGCATCTGTCTTTGTATTTGGATTTGATTATGCCTTGACTAGTTCAAAAGTGGGACCAGGCACTTAAATAGGACATACTAAAACTTTATTCTAAGAGGGTATCCTAGTTCTGTCTGTAGTTTGGGATTTTTCCTGCCTGCTTTTGTTCTGTGTAGTTGAGTTTCAGTTTTTAATTATTTTTTATCCTTTATCCTTGTTATAAAAACTTCAGCACCCTACCCAGGGACAACTTCAATGACCACATGAACTCAAAGGAGGGAGATGAGTCTGACACATATTCTGAACATAGAACATATCACATTGCTTGTTTCTCTGTCCTGGCTCTTTGTGAGTGTCATGGCACAAAGCAGAACCTGCATAAACTAAGGCAGTCACTTTGTAGCTGATTAGTAATGCTGTGAGATTATCAGTTCTGTGCTCTTCTTGTGAGAGTCAGTGTGGTCTGCAGGAATGAATGACAGGTTAGGAATCAGATGGTCCTGACTTCTAATCAGAGCTTGGACACTGGGTAGATCTGGCCAAATCACTTATCCCCCATTTCAGTGATGGGGGAAATAATGCTTACTCCCCTACCTCTTAGGCATTTTGTGAGGAATTAATTAGTTAATGTATGTAGAGTGCTTTGACTGCATACGTACTAAGTATTATGACATCATTTCTAAAGAGGAATAGTAGTGAAAACGCCTTTTGCATTTGAGATGCTCCTATTATTTTTAGTTATCTTTTCATTTAGAGATCCTCAGGTGAATGGTGCTATTTAAGTGCCAAGTGTTATTTATTAGGCACATATATTCTGTAATTACTTTGCAAATATAATCATTTTATTTGACATTACAGAGTACTTCAAACATTAATTGCCATGTAACTTGCAGATTTCAGATCTGATACATAAACCTAATCATCAGTCATTAAGTATTAAAGAGGAGAGTAATGGAAATATATCGAGTCACTGCATATCACTGATTAAGTCTAATTCCTAGAAATTCCCCAAAGCCTTTTGAGACATTGAGATTCAACTCTAAGTGTCCATTATGAATTTAGGCCTGAAGAACTGGTTGAATAGTTTAACCCCTTGAGGCACCATGACTCTTAGATCCAAATAAATGCTCCTCTTTAAGAGTAATATAATAATATAGATTGGCCTAATCCTTAGATGAGGCCAAATCTGATGTCAGATGTGGATCATTTCATGGGTGTGTTCACCACCAAGCAGACAGTCAAGCATCACTTGCAGGTACAAATTACATCTTGAGTCAGGAGTGCTTGCTTTAGGAGATAAGAACCCCCACATTTCTACCACTATTCCTTTCCAGTTCTGAAAATGACAACCTATCAATCAATGTATAGGCCCATTACCTTCCCAATGCACTCACTTATCAGTGCTGAATAAAATTTTCCAACCAGGTACGACTCACTATAGCAAGCCAAGAGCCATGTCACCACTGGCTATTCTGCTAAGCCATATTTAACTGGTACAAGAGAGGGTGTAGACACCACACTTCTATAAATATATGGGGTATGGGATGAAGGAAGCTCCCTAAATGTACGCGGGCCACCAGCACCCAAACCATGGTCCAGCCCCCTGCACTGCCTCTTCCCCTGAGGCCCCGCCCTCACACCACCTCTTCCCCCCAAGACCCTGCCTTCCTCTTGCTCCTCTCTGCCTCCTCCCTCTCTCATTCCCTCCCTCCCATTGCTTCCCCTTATGGAGAGCATAGCCCTCCCACTTTGAAAAGTGATAGGGCCATGGCCCTCTGCTCCCTCCCCAATTCCGCCACCCCTGTATGGGGTTTACAAGTCATAGAAACATAGGAATGCCTATGGGTCAGATCAGTAGTCCATTTTTCAATGTCCTTTCCTCTTATGGTGGCCAGTGCCAGAATCTCCAGAAAAAGGTGCAACCCGCCCCCTCTACTCCATCATTGACAATTATGCTATAACATATATATGGGGAAGTCCTATGATTTATGCCAGGACTGACTCAAACACATCTGAGGGACCTTACCAACCCAGTCAATTGATACTGTTATATGTCTCTTCTACCTTGTTGTCTGTGTACTCTGAGTGATAACTGAAAGTTTCATAAGGCAAACAGTACCTGGTCTGTGGCTCCCAGTGAGATCAGGGATTTGTTGTGCGAGTGGATTTGCATATATGTAATAAAATAAATGGCAGTCCTTTCCCTGAAGAGCTTACAATCTAAATAGGCAAGATAGACAATTGGTTGGAAAACAGAAGTGGAAATTTTAGGTTACAGTGTAGTAGCCATGTTAGTCTGTGTCAGCAAAAAGAAAATAAGAAAGAAAGAAATACTTGTGGCACCTTAGAGACTAACACATTTATTTCAGCATAAGCTTTCATGGGTTAGAACCCACTTCATCGGATGCATGGAATGAAACATACAGTAGACAGATATTTATACAGTCAGAGAAACATGATAAGGTGGAAGTGCGTAAACCAACCTTAAGAGGCTAATTAATTGAGAGGAACCATAACAGCAGGGGAAGAAAAACCTTTGAAGTGATAAACAAGATGGCCAATGTGGACAGTTGACACACAGGTGTGAATGAGGATCGTTAACTTAAGGGAAATAGATTCAATTAACGTAATGGCCAAGCCATTCCAAGTCTCTATTTAATCCTGAGTTGATGGTATCTAGTTTGCATATCAATTCAAGTTCAACAGCTTCTTGTTGAAGTCTGTTTTTGGAGCTTATTTGCTGCAAAATTACTACCCTCAAGTCTGTCACTGAGTGATTAGGGAGGTTGAAATGTTCTCCTACTGGTTTTTGAATGTTATGATTCCTGATGTCAGATTTATGTCCATTTATTCTTTTGCGTAGAGACTGTCCGGTTTGGCCAATGTACATGGCACAGGGGCATTGCTGGCACATATCACATTGGTAGATGTGCAGGTGAATGATCCCCTGATGGCGTGGCTGATGTTACTAGGTCCTATGATGGTATCACTTGAATCGATATGTGGACAGAGTTGGCATCGGGCTTTGTTGCAAGGATAGGTTCCTGGGTTAGTGTTTTTGTTGTATGGTGTGTGGTTGCTGGTGAGTATTTGCTTCAGATTGGGGGGCTGTCTGTAAGCGAGGATTGGTCTGTCCCCCAAGATCTGTGAGAGTGAGGGATCATCTTTTAGGATAGGTTGTAGATCTTTGATGATGCGCTGGAGAGGTTTTAGTTGGGGGCTAAAGGTGACGGCTAGTGGCGTTCTGTTATTTTCTTTTTTGGGCCTGTCCTGTAGTAGGTGACTCCTGGGTACTCTTTTGGCTTTGTCAATCTGTTTTTTTACTTCAGCAGGTGGGTATTGTAGTTTTAAGAATGCTTGATAGAGATCTTGTAGGTGTTTGTCTCTGTCTGAGGGATTGGAGCAAATGCGGTTGTATCTTAGAGCTTGGCTGTAAACAATGGATCGTGTGGTGTGTCCTGGATGAAAGCTGGAAGCATGTAGGTAAGTACAGCGGTCAGTAGGTTTCCGGTATAGGGTGGTGTTTATGTGACCATTGCTTATTAGCACAGTAGTGTCTAGGAAATGGACCGCTTGTGTGGACTGGTCTAGGCTGAGGTTGATGGTGGGATGGAAATTGTTGAAATCATGGTGGAATTCCTCAAGGGCTTCTTTTCCATGGGTCCAAATGATGAAGATATCATCAATGTAGCGCAAGTAGAGTAGGGAAATGTGGAAATGACTTTATCCCACATGAAACCAGTGGCAAAATTGGAATGCAGGTCTCCTGACTTCCAGTCCAGTGCCCTATCCACTAGCGCACACTGCCTTTCATTACAGAGAATAAAGGTAATCTTTGCCTTTATTCTTGCATCATAAAGTGTGTTCTATAGTGATGAGTGTTATAGAAAAGTTTGATTAAATCTGGAACAATGTATGTTTCAACCTGAAGAAAAGTTCTATGTAAGTTTGAAAGCTTGTCTCTTTCACTAGCATTTGGTCCGATAAAAGATATTACCTCACCCACCTTGTCTCTCTAATATGTTTTGAATGACCAGAGACAGGCTCCTGAGTTCTTGCATCTCTTCCCTCCCGTTTTCAGTCCTTTAGCAGATCATTCAGTGGAAAAGTAGGAGGAAGAAGAAGAAACAGTGGGACACTGGAAATGTTCAGTAATTTCCCAGCTTTTTGCAGGCTGGCATTCAACAATGACACCAGGCTGTTCTTCAGGAGGCGTTCTTTTACTGGATAGTTCCCCAAGTGTCTGTCATTGTGTTGGATCCTGAGTTTGATTCCAGACTAGTGGGTTGGAGTGACAAGACAACGACCCACGCAATGTGTGAAACATTTTCCAGTCTATTTTCAGAGCTCTTTGAAAAGTTCTGTCTGCCTCCACAATGGTCATCATGACATCTCCTCATCGAGGCCTTGTACTGAAGCTGTTATTTAGGCCTATGTTTAAACATTATTATTGCCAGAAGACGGGTAACACAGTGTAGACAGGGGATTAGCAGGGCATTATAATCTGTTCTGTAAAACTATGCTGTGGTCTCAGCATTCTTCTAAGAAGAACAATGTTTAAACTTGTTTAATATCATTTAGAAAAAGACAGAATACATCCTTAGTTGCACTCCCTCAGGTCTCAGGTTTCATGCCTTCACCTCTCCTGGGGTGGAATCACGCAGTTCTCTCATTCTCTGACCTGGGACTGGGTACCCTGCGTATTGCCCATGAGTCACCCTGCAGGTCCAGATGAGTTTGGGCACCCACAGTTCATTCCTTTGGGAGCCTCAGTGGCCCCAAACTGTCTTCTTAAAGTTAAACAATATGTTGTTCTAACAGTGGGACAAAGCATAACATGAGAAAAAGGATTTGAAAATAACAAAAGGACGGCTGTGATAGGGTGTTCGGAGGGACAGGCAGCCTAGCTGTTAGCGTACACGACGTCTGGCCCCTTGCTTCCCTGACTGGGCAGCAAAGGTACCTGGTTTCTGACCATAGGCCAGGAATCTTTTGGTCTCCACTCACATCTGGGCCTCCACCCTTAAGGGGGGTGTGGTAAGGTGACCTGAGGCCTCCCTCTCCACTGGGACCCAGCCCAGGGTCCTGTGTGAAGCAACACCAGCAGGGTCTTCCTGGTAGATAGTCTAAATCCACTACCCTAGGCTACTTCCTACCTATGCCCCTTCAGTTTGGTGCGTGGAATCTATAGTCCAAACAGCAGTGTCTCACCTGTGGTAGTGCCCCCATTTGCAGCATTCTGCCATGGCCTCAGGTCGTAGGGGACCTCGCAGCACATTTTCCTCACAGTCACATAGTAAGTTCACTCGTTGCTGGGTGCTCCTCAGTCTCCTCAACAATCTCTCCTTTGGCCAGGGATGCAGTGCTTCTCCCCAGGTGGATGACCCACTGGCCAGGCTTGTAGTGACGCTCCCCTCACGTAGAAAGGCAGAGCTACCTCCTGCCTCTTTGCCAGTTAGCCCTGAGCTGATCTGGGGTCTCTCCTTTTCTTCCCCCTTCAGGCCTGGCATTGGCTGCAGATAGAGTTGGGCGGGGCTAGCTGGGTCCATAGGTTCTCTGTAATCCTTTTTCGGCTGGTGTGAGGTTTCTCTGCTTCATCACATCTACACGCGGGTCTTTCTTACCTAGAGTCTGACCATTCTCCTGATAGGGACCACGGTAGGTCTAACTTGTCCCAACCTCCCACACTTGGCAGGTCAAGGTTCTCCATCTCTCTTTGTGAGGGAGTGTTTTTCTTTAAACCCTTTTGGTCTTTGCCGCTTATGGGGACAGATTCATTCCTGGGGAAACCTGTTGGGCAACCCTGCACCAGAGCACCAAAGCAAAATGGCTCTTGCACTGTCCCTTGAGTGCTTCTCTGCATATAGTAAACATCCTGGTGAAGATACAGCATTTGTAAATTATTACATGCAACTCCAAATCCATCAGACACCTAGTAAACCCTACTTCCTATTTCACTTCACTCTTTTTTCACTCCCTTTCTTTGCACGGTCTCTTCTGGATTTTACTTTTGGACATTGAGGAGCATTTACCAATATTTCCCTCAAACCACACATGCAAGTCCATTTGATGTAAACAGGAGTTGCATGTCTGAATCTGGGCCATGATATGGATCTCAAATCATTAACTTTATGCCTGAAGCTGGAAGTCAGCATTTGCCAATGCGCCAGTTCAGTAGTGCAGCAGAAGCTGTTGTATTTGTTGTGGTAGTATATATTTAGTGTGCATTGTGGAGTACAACTTTTTTATAGTCTTTAATTTATGCCTTTTTTACTTTCTGTTGTTTGCAGTTCCCTCGTAGCAGCTTGAATACCTTTATTTCCCTTTCCAATTTACATAAAACAGAACAACAAAGTTTTGTCCTTCTGCATTTTGCAAATATTAATTTCCCTTCTAATCCATATTTCTTCTGGATTAAGTCAATATGGCTGTATTTGATTTACTTGCCTGTTGATGTCCCAAGAAGGCCCTTCAACGACAGCACTACTGATCTGCAAATAAGATGTATTGGTTAATTTGTGCTCTTTCTGCTGGTTTTACAGTGGGTTCTTCTTATTCTTATTTTAGCACGGAGAGCCACCAGGCCCTTTGTACTAAGTGCTACCCCAAAGACCTTACATTGCAAGTAAAAAATGAGAGGCAATACGTAGACACAACAGACAAAGGAACACAACATAACAGTGAGACATTATAAGTGTTCTGCTATGACCATTGCTTACCACTGGCAGAGCACAAAATATTTGAGGTCCGATATAAACATTGCTCATACATTTGAATTCAAAATAAATGTTGAGAGTGACGTTTAGGTTCTGTGCTGTGTGCCTCTTGAAATGGTAAGAGGTGAAGCTAAGAAATCAGAGCTAAGTAAAATCCATACGAGCTTTTTATTATCTGTTCAAGAACAAGAATGGGACAGTTCCTGTGCTGGTGTAAATTGACATAGTTCCATTGGCTTCAATGGCGCTATACTGATTTAAACCAACATAGGAAGGGGACCAACTAGGGGCAGAGCTTTTTGGAAAGTGTAGGGGACAGTTTCCTGGTGCAAGTGCTGGAGGAACCAACTAGTGGCAGAGCTCTTCTTGACCTGCTGCTCACAAACAGGGAAGAATTAGTAGGGGAAGCAAAAGTGGATGGGAACCTGGGAGGCAGTGACCATGAGATGGTCGAGTTCAGGATCCTGACACAAGGAAGAAAGGAGAGCAGCAGAATACGGACCCTGGACTTCAGAAAAACAGACTTTGACTCCCTCAGGGAACTGATGGGCAAGGTCCCCTGGGAGAATAACATGAGGGGGAAAGGAGTCCAGGAGAGCTGGCTGTATTTTAAAGAATCCTTATTGAGGTTGCAGGAACAAACCATCCCGATGTGCAGAAAGAATAGTAAATATGGCAGGCGACCAACTTGGCTTAACAGTGAAATCCTTGCTGATCTTAAACACAAAAAAGAAGCTTACAAGAAGTGGAAGACTGGACAAATGACCAGGGAGGAGTATAAAAATATTGCTCAGGCATGCAGGAGTGAAATCAGGAAGACCAAATCACACTTGGAGTTGCAGCTAGCAAGGGATCTTAAGAGTAACAAGAAGGGTTTCTTCAGGTATGTTAGCAACAAGAAGAAAGTCAAGGAAAGTGTGGGCCCTTTACTGAATGAGGGAGGCAACCTAGTGACAGAGGATGTGGAAAAAGCTAATGTACTCAATGCTTTTTTTGTCTCTGTCTTCACGAACACGGTCATCTCCCAGACTACTGCACTGCACAGCACAGTATGGGGAGAAGGTGACCAGCCCTCTGTGGAGAAAGAAGTGTTTCAGGACTGTTTAGAAAAGCTGGACAAGCACAAGTCCATGGGGCCAGATGCACTGCATCCGAGGGTGCTAAAGGAGTTGGTGGATGTAATTGCAGAGCCATCGGCCATTATCTTTGAAAACTCATGGCGATCGCGGGAGTTCCCGGATGACTGGAGAAAGGCTAATATAGTGCCCATATTTAAAAAAGGGAAGAAGGAGGATCTGGGGAACTACAGCCTCACCTCAGTCCCTGGAAAAATCATGGAGTAGGTCCTCAAAGAATCAATTCTGAACCACTTAAAGGAGAGGAAAGTGATCAGGAACAGTCAGCATGGATTCACCAAGGGCAAGTCATGCCTGACTAACCTAATTGCCTTCTATGACAAGATAACTGGTTCTGTAGATGAGGGGAAAGCAGTAGACGTGTTATTCCTTGACTTTCGCAAAGCTTTTGATACGGTCTCCCACAATATTCTTGCCAGCAAGTTAAAGAAGTATGGCTGGATGAATGGACTACAAGGTGGATAGAAAGCTGGCTAGATCGTCGGGTTCAACAGGTAGTGATAAATGGCTCCATGTCTAGTTGGCAGCCGATATCAAGTGGAGTGCCCCAAGGGCTGGTCCTGGGGCCGGTTTTGTTCAATATCTTCATTAATGATCTGGAGGATGGCGTGGACTGCACCCTCAGCAAGTTTGCAGATGACACTAAACTGGGAGGAGTGGTAGATACACTGGAGGGTAGTGATAGGATACAGAGGGACTTAGACAAATTAGAGGATTGGGCCAAAAGAAATCTGATGAGGTTCAACAAGGAGAAGTGCAGAGTCCTGCATTTAGGACGGAAGAATTCCATGCACTGTTACAGACTAGGGACCAAATGACTAGGCAGCAGCTCTACGGGTTACAGTGGATGAGAAACTGTATATGAGTCAACAGTGTGCCCTTGTTGTCAAGAAGGCTAACGGCATTTTGGGTTGTATAAGTATGGGCATTGCCAGCAGATCGAGGGACGTGATCATTCCCCTCTATTCGCCATTGCTGAGGCCTCATCTGGAGTACTGTGTGGAAGAATTGGAAAGAGTCCAGTGGAGGGCAACAAAAATGATTAGGGGGCTGGAGCACATGATTTATGAGGAGAGGCTGAGGGAACTGGGATTATTCAGTCTGCAGAAGAAAAGAATGAGGGGGAATTTGATAGCTGCTTTCAACTACCTGAAAGGGGGTTCCAAAGAGGATGGATCTTCTCAGTGGTACCAGTTGACAGAACAAGAAGTAATGGTCTCAAGTTGCAGAGGGGGAGGTTTAGGTTGGATATTAGGAAATACTTTTTCACTAGGAGGGTGGTGAAGCACTGGAATGGGTTACCTAGGGAGGTGGTGGAATCTCCTTTCTTAGAGGTTCTTAAGGTCAGGCTTGACAAAGCCCTGTCTGGGATGATTTAGTTGGGGATTAGTCCTGCTTTGAGCAGGGGGTTGGACTAGATTACCTCCTGAGGTCCCCTTCCAACCCTGATATTCTATGATTCTATGTAAATGGAGGGAACATTATCTAGTGGTTTGATCAGAGAACCAAAAATAAAAACTGCTGTATTTTTCTCCCAGACATTATTGAATTACAAGTGCCAGTCAGTTATCCTATCTGTGCATCAATTTATGTAGAGCAGTTGTGATTGTCCATTGTCCTGCCCCTTTGTGTAGTCATTTAGACTCATGCAAAGTGAGTACAAAATGTTTGTGAAATGCAACTGTATCAGAATACAGGCATTTTACAAACCCTTTGCACAGCTTAGCCTCACAATGGAGAGGGAAAGGTGCTATTTAAACATACTAAGGGGCCCATCAATCTTGGAGCTGTCCGTTCCCTGATACAAGGGAGAGCATCTCACAGTTCCGGGCAGCTGCATCTGTATTTCCCCTCAATGGTCCTGCAAGGGCACCCACTCTTAGGCTTCCAGCTCCCCAAGTGTTTCCTTTTTGGATGGAGACCCTGCATCTCACTCCTTTCTGACTGGGGTATTTCCAAGCTGCACAGTTCTCTGCATGTGGGATGGCAGCCGGGACCCCAGGTGTGGGGCTGGCAGCCGGGAGCCCGGGGGTGCTACAGCACCCCCCACAGTCCTAGTTCCTGTGCCTATGCTTTTATGGGCCTCTGTAAACCTACTCCTTCCAATCCTTCTCTGAGAATTATGACCCTCCGTGGACCAGAGGTCATGTTAGTTGGCTGGATCAGGAAGAAGGCCCTGAGTAAAAGAAGGCTATTTATACAAAAATCCTTTCTTTGTCTGTTGGTCCCTGGAGCATCCAGCTTGATCAAATATATTTATCCGTCTCTGGGGTGTGGGTTTGAATGACTGATAATGGAGGAATTACATTAGCATCTCCCTCCCTACTAGAGAAGGTACATACAATTCCACCATAATTTATACACATTTGCATTTTTAATACAATTGATCCCAAAGATATTAAATCTAATTCAATAAGGTTTAACTTAATTCAATAATCATCTTAACTCCATAATGTTTGTCCAGGATATTGTCAGTCTGTCATAGAGCAGTCCAAGGGGCCATTCCAGAAGTCAAAAGGTTCTAGATTTATAGATTCAGAGATTATAAGGCCGACAACTAGTCTGACCTGCACAGCACAGGCCAGAGGACTTCCCATAATTAATTCCTGTTTGAACTAGAGCATATCTTTTAGAATATCCAATCCTGATTGAAAACATTGCCAGTGATGGAGAATCCCTTAATATATTGTTCCAATAGTTAATTGCCCTCACTGTAAAAACATGCACCTTATTTCTAGTTTAAATTTGTCTAGCTTCAATTTCCAGCCATTGGATCTTGTAATACCTTTGTATCATGTAGGTACTTATAGACAATGATCAAGTCACCCCTTAACTTTCTCTTCAATAAACTAGATAGATTGAGATACTTGAGACTTTTACTATAAGGCACATTTTCCAATCCTTTAGTCATTCTCAGGACTCTTCTCTAAACCCTCTCCAATTTTTCAACATACTTCTTGAATTGTGGACACAGGAACTGGACACAGTATTCCAGTAGCCGTAGAAACAGTACCAAATACAGAGGCAATATCACTTCTCTACCCCTACTCGATATTCCCCCATTTACAATCTATGGATCACATTAGCCCTTTTTGTCACAGCATTGTTCTGGGAGCTCATGTTCAACTGATTATCCACCATGACCTCCAAGGTTTTTTTCCCAGAATCACTACTTCCCCCATCCTGTAGGTATGGCCTGCATTCTTTGGTCCTAGATGTATGATTTTACATTTTGCTGTACTTAATTGCATATTGTTCACTTGTGCCTAGTTTACCAAGCAATTCAGATTGTTCTTTAGCAGTGAGCTTTCCTCTTCATTATTCACCAATACCCCAATCTTTGTGTCATCAGCAAATATCATCATCAGTAATGATTTTGTGTTTTCTTCCATTGCACAGATGTAGACACACCTGGATGGATTTGTGGGAGGGATAAAGCATAGGAGCTACTAAGTGATCACTACGCTAGTGAAGATTTTCCCTAGGCAGCAAGAGATCTCCACTAAACTAATTTTAATTCTGCTTTGCCCCCTCTGGCCCAGTAAATTTGGTGCACTATGCACAATTTAAATTACTTTAAAAGGTGCAAGGCAGTGGAGAGTCTGTAAGAAGGAGTGTAAAAATATTGTGCAGTGCACATCTACTTCACATTGGTGTTGTATGAATTTTTGTAAAGGCCTTTGAGATGCATTGATGCAAATGAAATATGAAGTGGTCATTTATAAGCAGATGGAATAAAATCTTAAGGCTCGGTTTGAAAAACACACAACTTTTAGGTGGTGCAGATTGGAATCAGGTTATTGGTCTTCTTCTTGTTTACCCTATGTACAGTCCATAAATAGTCCTTTTAGAAAATTCTCTCCATAGCTAAACAAGGGGCCAATCCTATTCCCTTTGAAGTCAGCAACAAAGTTCCCCTCAGTTTCATTGTGCACAGGATCAGGCCCAAGATTATCATTCCTTTTCTCTGAAATCCGGTATTACCAACTCTGAGCATTCAAAAATCATGAGTCATCCCTTAAAAAAAAATCATGAGATTGGCTTAAAAATAATGAGTTATTTAAAAATATAACAGTTTGGTCTCATTTCATGTGTCTTCTGTTTTCTAAGCCTTTAGGTTACATTTGAGTGACATTTTAAAGGTTTTCTCCACAACCAAAAAGTCTAGAAGCCGACTTCTTTTTTTAAATGACACCTGCGATTCTTACGAGTCTGGGAGCTGTGGCTCTAAGAAACACATCGAATATCCCAAGACTTGCAGTAAAATCACAAGAGGTAGTAACACTGGAGGCCTTAATATTTTTTAAGGGCTAGTCTACACTACCCGCTGATTCGGCAGGTAGCAATCGATCTTTTGGGGATCGATTTTTCGCATCTAATCTAGACGCGATAAATTGATCCCAGAACGCGCTCCCCGTTGATGCCGGTAATCCACCCCGATGTGAGGCAGAAGCGGAGTCGACGGGGGAGCGCCAGCCTTCGACATTGCAGCATCCTCATGGCGAGGTAAGTCAAGCGAGGTACGTCGACTTGAACTACGTTATTCACATAGCTGAAGTTGCGTACCTTACATCGACACCCCCCCCCCCGTAGTGTAGACCTGCCCTAACTGTTTGATCTAGTGATCTGGCTTTGCTTTTGAATTCTTTTCATAATAGATCTAGTAAAATGTAGACATGCAAATCCACTGGCTAATTAATAGAAATAATTTAAATTTTTGTATCAAAAAAATTTTCTGCCAAAATACAGGATTTCATTGGGAGTTTTTTTGGCAAGAAAATGTCATTTTTTATGATATTTCTCTTTTTAACGGGAAATTTTAAAATGAAATTCAAATGTTTAAATTCAGTTCACTTTTTGAAATCAGAATTTCAAAATTTCGGATTCTCCCCATTTTTTCTTTTTCTGTTTCCCCACTCCTCTTTTTTTAACTTTAACAATTAACCATGAAGAATCAGGCTGAGTCTTAGATGTGATAAAGCTTAAAGCTCTCATTGAAGTAAGTGAAGCCTGGCTTCCAGTTGTGGGTCCCATACGGCCAGATTCTCAGCTGGTGTACCTTGGCATTGCTCCATCACTTTCAAATCATGTGCTTCAAATATTACTGTTACAGGCAATGTTCCCTCTAATTTTTGACAGGCTGTGTGCGCAAAAAATGTCTTCTGTGCAAATTTTTGACAGGCCCTGTGCGCAAAAAATTTCTCCTGTGCAAATTGTTGTGCTTCTGTGCAAATTTTTGTGCACACAGTGTTTCACTGTGTGCGCGGGGTTTAGGATCTGTGTGCATGTGCACACACGTACAGCTTAGAGGGAACAGTGGTTACAGGCCTCACTATCAAGATTTCCTCCTACAGGAGTCAGGTACAGAGAGACACTCTGCATTCCCTTTTGCACAAGAACTGCTTCCTCCTGTTATCCCCAGATTCAGTAATGAGGTAAGGCCATAGCAGAGCTGGCTGGACACATGGAAGGGAGGTGCTCTCATGTGTGCCAGGGAGCTTGGGAACAGAGGCCCCAGGCCAGGGGGCTATGTCCCCATCACTTTTTACTGGCCGTAAGGGTGAGCGACTGGGGGGAAGGGGGCGGAGAGGAACGAGCAGTGGGCGGAGTCTTTGGGGAAGTGGTGGTGTTGGAGCGGGGGCTTGGGGAGAAGGGGTGGCGCAAGGGTGCAGGGCCATGGTTCAGGTGCTGGTGCCCTGCCGCCCCCCCACACATTTAGGGAGCTTCTGTTGCTCCTGATTGGGAAGCATTATTTTTCAAAGGGTATGACGACACTGCAGTCAAAAACCTGCAGCACTGAGTTTCAGAGTCTGAGTCAATTGACTCAGGGTCATGGGCCTCAAACTGGGGGGCTAAAAATAGTAGTGTATAAGTGTTTGGGCTCAGGCTGGATCCTGGGCTCTGAGACCCAGTTTGGGGGGAGGATCTCAGAGTCCCGACTCCAGCCCAAGCCCAAATGTTTATGCTGCTATTTTTAGCCCCACGGCCTGAGCCCCATTGAGCCTAAGTCAATTGACCCCAGCTCTGAGACATGGTCCCATGGGCCTTTTATTGCAGTGTAATGTACTCAAAGAGGTCCAATATGCCCTGCTGTTCCTCCTGGGGTATTATGAATGTGTATCTCCCCCACATGGCCCAGTGTCGGTGACACAATCTGACATCATATAATTAAAAAAGACCTTCCTATTAACAAGTCCTCCAAGTGCTCAATGTATGCTGCTGCTGCACTGTCATCACCATCATTGCATGTAACCCACATGCCTAATAGGGGGATATCTCTTTAAGAGATTGGTGTGGGGTTGCTGGAACAATTTGTATATGGGGGGAGGAAGGTGGAAACCATAGAAACCATTTATTTGGTGTTTGTTATTACTACTTCAAGCCAGGGTGTAGCAGCACCCCCAGCACCCCTCGTTCCAGCAGCACCACTGAATCTATTGGGGGGTGGGTTGGAATGAGTTGTGTCTGGGTCATTGTTGCTAGGCAGATGCATAATTAGCCTTCCACACTCAGAAGTTTCTGGAATTGGGGCAGTAGTTCTGGGTATGCTCAGTAGGTTCCCCTTAGCTGGACTCAGACTACATGAGGGCGAATAATCAGGGAAGCTGCTTTACAAAAGATCATGTGCCCTATGTAGGCTGGAAGAAGCTGAGCCTAGGAGTGGAAAGCAGGCTGTTTCCCCTAACTCTGAAGCATTTTGCAACAGGTCAGTGATATTATTAACCCTCCAACAGGGAAGCCCTGACAGTGTTAATTATAGACAGGGGAAATTAGGAGGGAAAATTCATTTCTTTTATTTTAAATGTTTGATTTTTAGCTAAACTGTTTTAGTTAAATTGTCTCAACTAGTATGATTTGCCAACTTTTCTTTTATTTAAATGTAATGATGGGGAAAGAATCACTTATTTTGCTATTCTCAGTTTGGTATTTTTCTTGTAACGGTTGTTTTTTTAACTATATACTTAACTGAGTGGTTGGCTAATTGGTTAGCTGACTGAATGATTTCAGTAGAGGAGGAGGAAGAGTCTCCATGGCTTCCAGCTGAAAATTTCTACGAGTAAGTGAAGGGAAAATGTTGCTTTTGACTCAGCAGATTTTGATCACCAAATCTGCACAGACTCTGAGATTCAGGTGAACTCAACCTAAGTTTTGGCAACTAAGAGTTTCTTCTCACTGTGTTTCTGTGAGGACTGACCTATTTGGATTACATTTGTTTTCTTTATTTATGTTTGTGTATTACTGTGAAGATAATGTTCATGGCTTATAAAAGTAGCCATGCTGTTATTGTTATTTATTTATTTTTCTTTATCATAAGATTTTATAAAGTTGGTACTTAAGAATTACATTTATTCCTTTTTTTGCGGGGGGGGGGGGGGGGACTTATTGTGGGGAGGTTGGCCCTGTGCAATCCTTGCTGAAAATCCTCCATGACTGAATTCTAGGTCTCAAGCTGCTTTTCTACTTGAGTTGGGGGGTTTTTTAGGCACTGGAGAAGGGCAATGAAGTAAACTCTGCCCACTAAAAGGTTACACAGTGTGTTTTTTAAGCTACTCATGTTGTTATTGACCGGTAACATATTAGTTGCTGTTGGAGAGGTCCTAGGTATCTTTGTTCTCTCATGTAAACTTCAAATGAGTTTTCCTTCCACTGTTTACATGTCTCCCTCTGATTTATTTTACTGATCACTGTTTCATTTTGCAGCCTACACACTGACACAGAACAGGTTTTGTTGCCAGAGGAGATGCCAGACAGGGAGACAAGCTGACACCCAGAGGCCACGGCCGAAAGAAATTGGCATCTGGGTCTTGCAGCTGCCAAACCTTCCCTATGAGTGGCCACAGCAATCCGCTCCAGTGATGTAGCAAACTGAGGAGGAGGAGGAAAAGGGCATGTGGTGCACAATCAATGCTGCAATCAAAAGGAAGATGCGGTGCCAGCTGGTTACTGCAGTTTTATCACTCTGCCAGAAACACAAAATAATATTTAAAGAAAACAACAACAACAAAAGCTTAGCAGCTTGCATGGCCTATAGCGGTGAATGTGAAGAGTGAGAAGGTGGGCCATGTTTGTGTGGCTGACACAGGATTCCTGCAGCAAAGGGGACCCTGAGGCCCATTTCTGTAGAGTGTCAGTGATTTGGAGTCAGTGCACTTTAGAATTCTGCAGCTCCTTTTGAAAGTACAAGTTGTGCCAGGCAAAAGTCTGATCTATATGGCTGGAAATGTGGAAATTGCAGTAGTGGTGGTGGAAAAGGTTATTAACATAAGGATGACCATTTACTACAGATGTCAAGAGATACTGGCTGCTTTTAATAGGCAAACCAAAGCATTACAAACATTTGATGTATCCAAATGGTGGGTGGGGTGGGGTGGGGTGGTAGAGGAAATTGTCATTCACTACATGAATTGTTTTATTGTGTTGACCATTTTCTGTAGTTTCGAGGCTTTTCTGTTAGGAAAAATATGAAGTGAATTGAAGAAAAAAGTACATATAATGTATGCTTGAGTACAAACACCTGAACTGATTATCTTACTGCTGTAACCCTTATAGTTCCTCACCTTCTCCTTCCCAAATTATCTGGTTACGTCTATGTATTACGTCACGTCTAAAATTAGATAATAAAGCTCTTTGGGGGATGGTCCATATGTTTATATTTTATTGAGATGTACCTAGTGCAACTTTTAGGCACAATAACAACAAACAACGGCTAAGAATCTAGTCACTTGCGCTCTCTTTTGTTAACTTCAGAGGGATTCCACCATGAGAAAACGGGGGAAAAAACTATCATGAAAAGAAGATATAAGAACATATTGCATATTTTAGGCACCAGTCCTTCAATATGAGCACGTTGGGTGTGTTCTATCATCCCCTTGTCCACTTTGCGTGTATGCTGAATTCTTCCACTTTTCATCTATTCACTTCTGTCTTTTTCAGATTGTGAGTTCTTTAGATCAGGACCATTTTTCTCCTTATATGTCTGTATGGTGCCTGAGCCATTGTGGGTTTTACTGCAATACAATTAATGATGCAGCTGCAATAAGGAAGTACCATGTGAGACTGTGTTATCTAATGTTAATTCCTTGTTGGCATCCGTTAGTCTCGAGAGACGATGGATATGCGCCCATGGGGAATGTTTAGTTGATGGTTGTGCAGTGTCTGTTGTGGCTGTGGAGCCCCACACGAGAGTGGCAGTCTCGACTGCATTTGCTGCATTTGAAGGCGGTGTCAGCTGTGGGTTGGAGCCGCTGCTTCCTTTTTCGTTGAACTCGCTTTTCCTCGGCAAGCTGCCGCAGCTTGTCTTCACCAGTTTTCAATCCAGTGGTCAGAGCGTGTCTCCATCTGCATCTGTCCTGGGCGAGCTCTTCCCAGCTGTTGATGTCGATTTGAACAGTCTTCAGGTTCCTCTTACAAACATCCTTGAAGCAAAGGTGGGGCCGTCCTGTAGCTCTGTTTCCGGAAGCAAGTTCGGCATACAACAGGTCTTTGGGGATCCGTCCATCTTCCATGCGACTTAGATGGCCAAGCCATCTGAGGCAGCGTTGACGGAGGAGAGTGAACATGCTGGAGATCTTGGCACGTTCCAGCACCTCGTTGTTCATTATTCGATCACTCCAAGTGATCCCGAGTATGCGACGGAGGCAGCGCATGTGGAAGGTGTTCAGTCTCTTTTCTTGCGAAGCGTAGAGGGTCCAAGTTTCGCTGGCGTAGAGAAGAGTGTTTAACACACATGCACGGTAAACAGCGACCTTTGTGTTGATGGTCAGCATGTTGTTGTTCCATACTCTCTGTGACAAACTGGCCAAAATTGTGAAGGCCTTGCCGATTCTACGGTTGATCTCAGGGTCCAGTGAGAGGTTGTCCGTGATGGTAGATCCAAGGTAGGTGAACTGACTGACCACCTCTAGCACATAGTCATTGATGGCAATGCTTGGATGTTCTGCATCCTGGGCCATAACTTTGGTCTTCTGAAGACTGATTGTCAACCCGAACTCTTCGCAAGCTCTGGAAAAGCGGTCAATCAGATGCTGGAGATCGGTTTCTGTGTGGGTGGCCAAGGCAGCGTTGTCTGCAAACAGCATGTCTCTGATTGTTGCCTCCCATACCTTGCTTTTGGCCTTTAGTCGAGCCAGATTGACAAGTCTCCCGTCAGACTGGGTGTGGAGATAGACTCCCTCTGTGGCATTTCCAAAGGCACGTTTCAGCAATGCTGCAAAGAAGATGCCAAAGAGTGTAGGAGCGAGAACACAGCCTTGTTTTACTCCACTGTGGATGTCAAAGGCATCAGAGGACGAGCCATCATACAGTACTGTGCCTTTCATGTTGTCGTGAAAAGACTGGATCACGCTCAGCAGCTTCGGTGGGCAGCCAACCTTTACCAGGATCTTGAACAGCCCATCTCTGTTCACAAGGTCGAAAGCTTTGGTCAGGTCTATGAAGGCAAGGAATAGTGGCTTGTGCTGTTCTCTGCATTTCTCTTGCAGCTGCCTTAAGGAGAAAACCATGTCGGTTGTGGATCTCCCTGCTCGGAACCCGCACTGTGACTCTGGATAAACTCTGTCAGCAAGCTTCTGCAGTCTATTCAGGATCACGCGTGCGAAGACTTTACCCACAACACTCAGGAGCGATATGCCTCTGTAGTTGTTGCAGTCGCTTCTATCACCCTTGTTCTTGTAGAGGGTCATGATGTTGGCATCTCTCATATCCTGAGGTACTGCACCTTCGTCCCAGCACTGACAGAGGAGGTCGTGGAGGTGTTCTAGGAGGACGTTGATGCCACACTTGATAACTTCTGGTGGGATGCCATCCTTTCCTGGAGCCTTTCCTGTGGACAAGCTCTCAATGACTTTCTTCAGTTCTTCCATGGTGGGCTTCTCGTCCAGCTCAGTTTCAACGGGAAAACCATCCACAGTATAGAGGGCAGCTTCGGTGACGGTGTTTTGCCTGGAGTACACTTCAGAGTAGTGCTCCACCCATCTATCCATCTGCTTGCCCTTGTCCTGGATGTTTTCGCCTGTTGCAGACTTTAGTGACACTCTCCACTTCTTTGTGGGTCCCATGGCCTTCTTGATGCCATCATACATTCCCCTGATGTTTCCAGTGTCAGCAGATAGTTGAATGCTCCGGCAGAGCTGGAGCCAGTAATCATTTGCACACTGTTGAGCTAGTCTCCGTACTTAGCAAAGTACCTGGCAAATCGATACTCTTGTAGAGTCCTATGACTGGGGGAACGCTTATACTCCAGGTGAACAGCGCGGCGTTCTTCAATGGCTGGAGTGAGTGTGGCGGAATTGGCCTCAAACCAGTCATTATTCATGTTTCGTTTCTTTCCAAAAACTTTCATGGCTGTGCTGTATACTGTGTCTCTGATGTGGTCCCATCTCTCTTTGGCGCAGCCACCGGGAGGCATACAGTTCAGCACCTCGGAGAGCTCATGGGTGAATTTCTCTGCCTTGTCTGGGTGTGCGGTCTTGCTCACATTGATGCGGGGTTTGCCCTCTGGCCTAGAGCGGTGGATCTTCTTTGGCTGTAGCCTCATCTTGCTGCACACCAGCGAGTGATCACTGTCGCAGTCAGCACTGTGGAAGGTGCGAGTAAGCAGGATGCACTTCAAGGCAGACCGCCTGATGATGATCAGGTCGAGTTGGTGCCAGTGCATGGAGCGAGGGTGTCTCCAGGACACTTTGTGTTGAGGCATTGTCTGGAAGAATGAGTTGGTGATGCTGAGGTCATGGTACGAGCACAGTTCCAGAAGTCGTTGTCCATTCTCATTCATTTCTCCAATGCCAAACTTTCCAAGACAGGTTGGCCAAAAGTTGTGGTCAGTGCCCACTCTGGCGTTGAAGTCACCCAGTAGTATCAAGTGCTCTTCTTTAGGGATACTCCTGATGATCGTGTCTAACTGATCATAGAACTCATCCTTGGTATCCCTGTTGGCGCCGCGTGTTGGTGCATACACGCTGATCAGGTTGATGGGTCCAGTGGATGTGTGAAGTTGGAGTGATAACAGTTTTTCAGTTCCTTGTTGACCAGGTTCCACCATCCCCAGTAAAGAATTTCTCATGGCAAATCCAACACCACACTCTCTGATTTCTTCGGCACTCTTCCCTTGCCAGAAGAACGTATAGTTCTTTTCCCTGAGAGTCCCAGCGTCTGGCAGCCGTGTCTCCTGCAAAGCGACTATGTCGATTTGGAGTCGTGCTAGCTCATCGTTGATAACTGCAGTCTTCCGAACATCGGTGATTGCCTGAAGGTCTTGTGATAGGCCAGTTGTCATGGTCCGTACGTTCCAGCATCCTAACTTGAGGGCTGGTTTCTTAAATGTTGGTTTTCTTTTGTTGTTGCCTGGTGCATGGTTCACAGTCCACTTGTCGGGTACTCACGTACACTAAGCCCCACACACCCAGTGAAGCAGGTGAACTGTGGTGGGACAACACCTTATTGGCTGGGGGATGCCCAGCTTGAGGCAGGTGATAGTTGTCCAATGAGACATGGTGATCCCTCCCACCGTCGGAAGCAACCCCTGGCGCCAGCTCTATGCCAATCAAGCAGGGGGCTTATAACCGGTAAACTGTTGCTTCCCGTGTTGTGTCGATGCTGTGAAGCGAAGCTGGAGTGTCCTCTCCAGGGCGCAAGCCAGGGCAGGGTGATATGGAGGAACAGCTGTTACCCATGCAGCAAAACCCCCCTCTCCACGCAACTGATGGATCCAAGGGAAAGACAATGTCGATGCAACTTGGCACCAGTGGCATCGCAGGAGTTGCCGGAATGACATTGAGGACAATGTCAGACCCCCATCAGGACTCCGACACCGGATTTGGTTTCAGGGTTGACTCCCTTAGCCTTTCCCATGAGTGGGTATTGCCACAAAGCAGCGGAGGTTTTAAATCAGAGTTTTCCTTCTCTTAGGTGGGCTGCCTTCCAAGGCTGACGAGCCCCACCTACCCGATTGTTAATTCCTTATATGTACTTTAAACTGGTAGCATTTGAACAGTAGAACACCTGGCTATATTGAGGGTAAGCTTTTATACCAATATTTATTTGAAGTCAAATTTGATTCCTCAACTTTTTGCATTTACAGTAAATATACAAACTTGTGGCTGTTTCAGTGCAATGATATGAGTGCTGCACTTGTTATATCTGTCATATTACATGTAAATATAAACATGGCAGACACATGGTGCTGAATTAAGGGAGTAGTATGTGAGGGTTTGTTCTCCAAATATTCATTCTTTTTTTGGCCTACTTAATAACATGTATGACTCTGGTCCCAGCAGGCAGACCCACCTATTATAGGTTCCTACCACTTTCATTGCTGTTGATACCAGCACCTCTGTGCAAATCTCTGAATGCGTTTCCAGAAAATCTGGTGCTCTGCATTACTGAGGTTTCCTCTGTGTGTTTGGAGTAGAGTAAATGTATACCTGTGACCAAAAGCACCGCTGTGTTCACACTCTATGCACTAATATAAGCTTTTACTTTAGGGGGCATTCTGCGCCACTGCGTGCACACAGAATTCATGTCCTGTGCAGGTTTCTTTGCTTCCCCACAGAAAAATGACTTTCTGATGGCGAAGTAAAGGGAAGCTGCAACAATGTTAATGTGCCCCTCCCCAGCTAGGTGGTGTCGTTTTGGGTGTCTGGCACAGCCAGCGGAGAGGTAGCTCACTGGAGGTGGGGTGGGGCTGGGTCCAGGTCAGACACCCCACCCCCACCCCGTCAACCCAACCACTGTGTATCTGGACCCTATAATGAGATTCAGCCCCCTGCACCCAGAATCCCTGCACCTTAACCCGCACCCACTGAGCCTGCCCTCACCCCTGACAGCTGGAGCCCTCCCCAGCCTCACCCTGGCCGGTGGCTCCTACCCTACACCGGACTCAGCTGGGGGTGGGGGAGAAGTGCACTTCCCCTGCATGGAGCAGGTGGAGTAAGGCTGGGGCTGAATCAGACCCACTAAAGAACCCCCCCCCCCCCCCGCTTCTTGCCCCCATCGCTCCTGAGCCACAGGGGGAGGGGTCACTGTATGGGGAACTAATCCCCTATCTGCCCAACCCCTCTGCATCTTGACCCCTCCCCCCCAGCCTTTCACCTATGAAGACAAAGGCACCTGCACATTTGGGTCTCTGAAGAGATCCTGACCGAGGAGAGGGTTAGTCACCATCTTGCTGGAAGACTGCATGAGAGAGACCATCTTTAAACAAAGCCTTGAACCAAAACTTGCGTGTTTTCACTTTTATTTGCTTGTAACCCTTTCTAACTTTAACCTTATATTTGAACTCACTTAAAATTAAAACAGCAGAATAATGGAGGCCAGTAGAAGCAAAAAAGAGTCCTTTACAGTTTGGAAGTCAAAACCTAGTGAAGATAATAGGAAGGAGCACAAACTCTGGCAGGTTAAGTATGAAAGTATAATAAGGCAGGCCAAGAAATAATGTGAGAAGCAACTTACTAAATATGCAAAAGAATTAACAGTAAGAATTTTTTGTAGATAGATCAGAAGCAAGAAGCCTGCCAAATAGGCAAGGGGGCCACTAGACAACCAAGGTGTTAAAGTAGCACTCAAGGAAGACAAGGCCATTGCAGAGAAGCTACATTAATTCTTTGCAACAGTCCTCACTGCAGAGGCTGTGTGGGAGATACCCACATCAGAGCTATTCTGTTGGCTGAATTGCCAATAGAAGAGGTTTTAGAACAAATTGATAAAATAAACAGTAATAAGTCACCAGAACCAGATGGTATTCACCCAAGAGTTCTGAAGGAACTCACATATGAAATTGCAGAACTAGGGTACGTACTGGAGTTACTATCACTAAAACAAGGCTCTCCCGGGTGAATAGAAGGTATTTTATGTTATGCTTATTTTTAAAATGGGCCTCAGAGGTGAACCTGGCAATTATAGGCCACTGAGTCTAACTTCAGTACTTGGCAAACTGGTAGAAACTATAGCAAAGAAAAGAATGATCAGACCTATATATAAACACGATATGTTGGGAAAGAGTCAACATGGCTTTTGTAAATGGAAGTCATGCCTCATCAGTCTATTAGAATACTTTGAGGTGGTCAATAAGCATGTGGATTAGAGTAATCCAGTCCATATAGTGTCCTGGGTTTTAAGAAAGATTTTGCCAAGGTCCTTCACCAAAGACTCTCAAGGAAACTGAGTAGTCATAGGATAAGAGGGAAGGTCCTTCAGGGATCAAGTAACTGGTTAAAAGATAGGATACAAAGTGTAGGAATAAATGGTCAGTTTTCAAGGTGGAGAGAGGTAAGTAGTGGGGTCCCTGGGACGTGTGATGTTCAGCATATTCATTTAAGATCTGAAAAACGGAGTAAAGGATACAGTGGCAAAGTTTGCAGATGATACAAAATTATTCAAGATAGGTAAGTCCAAAGCTGATTGCAGAGAGTTATAGGGGGATTGCAGAAAACTGGATGACTGAACAACAGAATGGCAGATGAAAGTCAACATTGATAAGTGCACAGTAATGAACATTGGATCTTGAAGTCATCATGGGTAGTTTTCTGAAAACTTCAGCTCAGCGTGTAGCGGCGGTCAAAAAGGCTAATAGAATGTGCACCCACAAGGTGTATGCTAAATAAAGGAACCCGAGTGCTGAAATCCAGAGTTGAACTGAGAGTTTTGGACCCCAGAGAACTGGATGAATTGTTCTGGGATAAGCCAAGTGGAAAAGGTCTAGGAAGGAATCCTAACAAGTCTGGACATAGAATGTCTGTACTAGCTAAGATAAGGGGAACACCAAGGGATTATTCCAGGAGTGGGTGGGTGAAATTCTGTTGCCTGCATTGTGCAGGAGGTCAGACTAGATGATCATAATGGTCCCTTCTGACCTTAAAGTCTATGAGTTTATGAGTCATTTACAATGGACGAGAAAACAATGGATAAGATAAGCCTGGAACATAAGATGAGATAAACAGTAAGTCATGCGTGGACATGCTGTACATGGATTGATTTCTACAAAGTGACCAAGCCAATCCCAAAATGTGTGATGCCATGTATAGTAAATGCAATGTAACGTGTAAATGGATATAAAGGACGAGGTTTGCTGTGTAACTTTGGATGTGTGGTGCACCCTATACCCAACCCCCTATGCTTGAGGCTGATCAACTCAGTGTAGCTTTGCTGTATGCCAAATAAAGGAACCCGAGTGATGAGACTGGAATTGAACTGAGTTCTTGAGGAAGTGAATGGAAGAGGTCTTGTGGGAACTCCAATATACTGTTGCCGAGACTTGAACTGTAGCCATAGCTGGAGATGATGTGATGGCAAAAAGTATAAGAAACTAGAAACAAAAAAGAACTAGATAAGTTCATGGAGGATAGGTCCATCAATGGCTATCAGCCAAGATAGTCAGGGATAGAAAGGGAAGACAGGAGTGGATCTCTCCAAAATTACCCTGTTCTGGTCATTGTTGCTGAAGCTCTAGTACTGGAAACTGTCAGAGACAGGATACTAGGCCATATGGATCATTGGTCTGACGCAGCATGGCAGTTCTTATATTGGAGGAAGGGCAATAGATTTGTGAAATAGTCTGTAATACTAGCCCATCAGTCTTATGGTGGAAGAATCTGAAGTTCAATGCTGTTCATTTAAAGTCATGGTGGCCCTATCAGTCAACAACAAATGTTAAAAACATAAATGAATGCAACCGGGAACAGCATCCAAATGTTAATGTCTATGCACTTGTCTCCTTGCCCCCTCCTAACAAAGGGGGGACAATGAGGGAGAACAGCTCTGAAGAAAAACTAGGAATGTCTCCTGAGAGGAGTTTGGGGGCCAGGCAATTGGTGGGCTTCAGGGACTCCCATGGGCGTATTGTTCCCCTCCTGGTTGCAATGCTCAGGGGGTCCCTTCATGAGTGGTTTTGGGTGCCAGTCAGGTCCTGGGAGTCCTGCAGGCTCCATGTTGTCTTCCCCATGAAATTGGCGAGGCAGGTCCTTGAAACAGGATCCTCCAGCTCAGCAGCATTCTAGGTGACAGCCAGAGGAGGAGGCAGGTGCTGATTAACTGGTCCTGTGGCCTCAGCAGCAGGTGGACCCCAAACTCATTCAGCCACCAGTTCAGTGAACCTCTCCATTAGGAAATGTTCCTGTTCCCTTTGGCATGCCTCTGAGTCCTGCCCCATGAAGTGGTTCATCAGTGTCTCCTCCTGCTGAAGAGTCCAAACCTTCTGTGCTCTGAAGAGTTTAAACTGCTTCTGGTTTCTCCTGTCCATCCTTATGAACAGCTCTTTCAGGGTCCTTCTCTATCTGCCTCTGCTGGCCCTGGGGTGCTGCTCCTGCCCTCTAGAGAACCAAAGGTCTTCTAGAGAAAGGTAGCGCATATATATATATTTTCTCCTCTTTGGAAGAAGGCAAGAAATCCCCCCACCTAACATAATTTTGCTGTGGAAGGCCACAAATTTGTTACTTTTCAGCATTGCAACTGTTACGATAGGTTCTTAGGCAACTTTTTCAGTCCATGAGTAATAATAAGAAAATGGTATTCATATTTAAAAAAATGTAAAATGCTCCTACTGTGGCAAGGTGTGGGGAGAGAGAATTCCTTCCAGGGGCTATGTTACCAGTTTACAATTTCTTCCCTGAAAGCTGGCCAACATTTGGAGAACATAGCAGATACCCGAAAGGAAGAGAAGTGCCTTTCCAGGAGATCTGGCAATCTGTGCCAGAGAAATATTTCTGCTTATGATCACCCCTCAAACATATTGCTGAATGGAAGGGTTTGTTCAGCTGTGAAGATGGACCAAGCAGGTTTGCACTGCTGTTGAAACTCAAGACCCATCTGGAGTTTCTGCTATACCAGAAATTTACTGAAATATGCTTACAGGACTTGGAGGCAAAGCAACTAGAAATTAACTATATTCTCTGCCAGCATGCAGAGTTTCCATGCAAAGGAAGATGCAACCCATGAGCACTGATTGCCCCACCCCTCCCGGCATCACCAGAAAATCCTGCTCATGTGCCTGCCTAACAGTGACATAGATAGGGAAAAAATGAGACACACCACAACCGTACTTTGTTCCCTGGAGTTTCAGATCAGCACCACAAGCCCCTCACTTCTCCACTGCAAAGGGACACAGCACTGTGTTTATCTAATTGCCAGACTGGATCTTCTCCCATCCCCATTTCCTCTGGCTTGTGCAGCACGGCTTAATGTGGGGAGAGGCCAGTCACTAGGGATCGTTACTGCCTGACTGCTGGCTGACAAATGCATGGGCACCGAGGCACAATGATTTTTCCATAATAATCCGTTTTGAAGAAATAGCTTGAGCCAAATGCGTAATAGTTGTTCATCAGAAATCAATTAAAAAACCCTTGATTTATAACCGTGTCTTGCTTGGGGATAATTTCAGGGTGGAGAGGAGCGAGGACTGGGGAGAGGAGGGAAAGTTGGAGGAGTTCAGTAAGGGGCTGTGGTGTGGCAATGCCGTGGCTTCAGTGCTGCAGTTCAAACACACAGAGACATAGCATATTATCCAGGGAAGAAAAGTCAGTGCACAGTACTTTGAATTCCTTTGATCTTAAAATCAGAAATTTAGCACCAGAGCAAGAGGTGCTACTGGTGGGTAAGGGAGGGGGTCCATTGTAACTTACTGGCCTGGGGTTCTGGTTCCTGATGTCTTCCTTGGGTTCATCAGGGGAGCTTTCTCAACTGGCTCCTCGAGCTACAGGTGCAGAACCACATGCTCTTCATCCTTTAGGTCTTCCAGGGCATCCTCCACAGCCCCCGTTGCCGCCTCACCCTGGCCCTTGTTAGCATCCAGTTGGGCAATGAGGAGGGGGTGGGTTGAGGAAGGGATCTTGACTCACTTCCGGCTCCTTTCTGGGATCCCTTAACAGCACCCATAAGGCTCTTCATAGAAGGAGCATGTGCAATGAGCCCTCTGAGTCTTTGGCCTGTACAGGAACTTCAAGTGCTTGTGTAACACCAACAGACCCTGGTTGTCGGTGGGAGGGATCGAACCTGGGACCTCTGGAGCTTAGTGCACGAAACTCTACGGCATGAGCTAAAAGCTAACTGGTTGTTAACTAAGGCTGTAGAGCAGACTCATTAATCTCTCTCTCAATGTGGTCTCGATGCCACTAGATGGGACAGAACACTACACCCAGGAGGTGTGTGGATTACACTTGATGCACACCCAGCACTGGGCCTGAGTCTTCTGAATGCCTGCCTGCACCAGCCTCTGTGAAATTTACCAGTACAGGTGCATGTTCCTGTCTCTCCTGGCAAAGTTGTGGAGAACCGTTTACCATAGGAGCCGACTTCCGTCGGCTCCGGTGGGTGCGTCAGGGGCGGGGCCCCCACAACATCGGCCAGCGTCTGGGGCAAAGGTAAGTGCTCCGGTAACGGGCGCGGGGCTGGCGGGGAGCTGCCGGTGGGTGCTGAGCACCCACCAATTTTTCCCCATGGGTGCTCCAGCCCTGGAGCACCCACGGAGTCGGCGCCTATGCTGTGTACTCCAACCTCACACTGATGAGCACCTGGGTATGCTCAGTGGGCCAACTGGCTGTTTTTTGGAACTGGATCCATGTTCACTTGTATTGATCTGTAAAAAGTGCATCGGAAAGCTGTTCTGACATGGTCAGAGCAGCACATGGTGAAAAACGGAGATAGGGACCTTTATAGATTGGGTAAAGGTGAGGCAGAAAAGGGTTCAGTGCATTGTGGGAATCAGGGTGGAGGACTATTGCAACTTAAGATCTCATACACTCCCGTTACCCCTTTCATACTGCAGATTGGCATGGATTTGTGGTAGTACCCCAAATGAGACATGTACTTGCTCATACCCCTTAGCGGTGCCAGCTTACTCGCCCTCCACTCACTTTCAGACACATGCTTCTGAGGTTTAGGTGTGGACAATAGGGGGGTTATGGTGCAACCACACACATGGATAATGGACAGTCATGAGTGTAGATGTACCTAAAAAAGCAAATTGACTGTATGCTCCTACTGCTAGTAAATTCACTGTAAGTACAGTATATGTATAGCAGACATCTTTGTCCATTATCTTTTTAAACATTCTCTGCCTGAGTCTATGCTAACATTTGTTTCTAACATATTCCAGAAGTCTAGCTGACTTTCTGCTTTCCCAATCCTGAATATTTTTTTTTCAACTAGGAACATGTTTTAGATATCAAGGAGTAATTTTTCAGTGCAGTGCACATGAAATTAGGCATGTAACTGCCTTTATTAATAGGACTTGTGCATCACATTTCCCCCACCCCCGCACACACAAAATGATGGAAATGTTCCTAAACATTTACATCGGAATCATTAAATTTGCAATGTATCCCATAAGATAAATTTACAATTGGCTTAGCTATGCAATAGCCAAGACTCACATAGATTCTCTGACATTTCAGAGGATGTGATTCAAAGAGGCTCTTCCTAGTGATAAGTGGTTGGACCTGGCAGAAATAAATGTTCTATGATCGCTTTCTAAAATATGAGGCACTCATTCTTGCCAGTGCTACACTCTTTCTTTTTTCCCAGTTGTGAGTATGTGTGTAAATTTAGTGCTTGTGAAGTATGCCAGATTGTGAGCTCTTGCATTTTAGGTCTTTTATTCACTGAGGGTCAGGTTGTGAACTGCTTACTCATGCTGGCGAGCAGGTACTCACATGAGAAATCCAATTTCAGTGTTCTCTTCTCAAGCAATGGCAAATCTACTTGATGCTATAAAGGACAAAAGTCAGTGGAACTGTTTGTGTGAGTAATTGCTCTGCAGCGGGAGTTCACAATATGGACCGTAGGTGCACTCTAGACAGTCTCCGTGCAAGCTGGGCCTCAGCCCTGTTCTGGAGGAATCACCTCTCTAGGGGAGAATGTAGTCCACTCTTCAGGCCAATTCAACCCTTGTGCAAGATTTCGGCTGATACTCTACAAAATGGTGTCAGCTGTGATGGTGGTTTTTGTGATGTAGACATTGCTCCATCAGGAGGTGGGCAGAAACCACAACTCAGTATACATAAGCTGTGGAACAATATTTATATGGTAGCAAATTTCAGTTTCTACCAATCTCAGTCAGCTTTGGACTAGGGGCCTAGAGGTGAAAGTTTCTGTAGCTGTCACAATCCTTTAAACAACTCATCACCTCACGCAACATTAAACTCCATGACTACTTTCTCACTTTGTAGATTATGAATAGTCAGAAATGCCAGGTCTTCTACTGGTGTTTCCAGAGCAGGGTTGCCATATTTTTCAAATGTTTTCCAGTATAATTTACAGAAACCTGCCTTTTGGCAGCACTACTAATTATTTAATGCTGTTTGTTTGTTTGTTCTTTGCATAGCTGGGCCACGTGGCCCCTGAGTAAGCAGCCAAGACAGGTTCTGTTTGTTGATGTCTTGATGAGGGATGCATGTCTCTGACCTTTGGACTTTGTTCAGCTCTGCTGTTTGAAGTCTCTGAATGGTTAATTGCTCCCTGGCGGTGATGGGGCAGAGCTGAGCTGAGGTAAGTGGGGAAACTTAGTATAAAAAGTCACTTGCAAATCCCGAGAGCTGCAAACAGAAACTTTTCAGAGTGAGTTTGGAGAGGGAGTGTGAAAGACTTTCCATCTAGGCCCAGCTCCACGCTCGATACCATAATGGCCAGCGATGGAAAAGTGGTGGTGATCTGCAATGGATGTGCCATGTCTTCTTTCCTGCTTGAAGCCAGAAAGGACTTCCTGTGTATGAAGCATAAACTGGTGCCTGTTCTGGAAGAAAAGATTTTTGGATTGGAAAGGCAAGTAGGGCTGCTACAGAGAAGCTGAGGAGTTCCTAGACAAACAGGTTCAGGAAGCATCTCTACCCCAGATTTATGAAAGAAACGAACTGGCCATGAAGGAACCAGATCGAGAAGAAGTCAGAGAGGAGGCTTATCAGTTCATAACTGCCAGAGGTAAGAGGATGAGGTGGCATTGTACAAATCTAGAGGCAGATCATAGAATCATAGAATCTCAGGGTTGGAAGGGACCTCAGGAGGTCATCTAGTCCAACCCCCAACCCCAGATGAGGATGGGCAGGCTGTAACCACACGGAAGAAGAGGACCAGAAGAAATTCCACACAAGTAGAAGTTTCCAATCAATACCAAGTCATCAGCACAGAAATTGTGGAAGTTTATTTCTTAAGATCCCATTGGTCAAAGGGAACAGAGAATATGTACAGGATACACCTTTAGATGACGCTTGGCTCAACCTATAAGAAAAGTAAGCTTGCCTGCAGAAAGATCTCCAACTGGCCAAGGAAGACAGATGATCCTCGCTGGGCATTGCACATTAGAGAAGAATCGAAAGAGTATTCTTCAAGGGAGAAAAGAACACAGGATCATGTGCTGTCTTCCAAAAGCCTGGAAATGAGACATCACTCTAAGATTGGATGGTTGATGGGTAAGGTGATGGTGCATATTGGCACTAATCCCACTGCATTTTGGGATATTTCACAGATAATAGAAGGCTTCAAAGATGACTTCAGGCTGAAGGAGAAGAATGTCCAAGTGGTCTTCTCTGAGATCCTTCCTGTTCCACAAGTGAAGGAAGGCAGAAGATTCTGCAATCAAATCATTGGCTAGGTAAATGGTATAGGGTAGAGGGTTTTGGTTTGGTGGAACATTGGCCCAACTTCTATGGGAAGAGGGAGCTATACAGTTTGGATGGCCTCCATCTCAGTAGAGGTGGAACCAATCTTCTCAGGGACAGGCTGGCTGGAGTAGTCAAGAGGATGTTAAACTAATAACAATAGGAGAGGGTAAAAGAGGGGAAGAAATGATCACTTGTTTGATACAAAATCAAGATGTTAAGAACAAAATCAATCAAGAAATCAAAGAATATGAAGAGAAGAAAACTTTTAATTTCCTATACACGAATGCTAGGAGCTTGGGTAACAAACAAGAGGATTTGGAATTGATCTACTTGGTATTCTGAAACCTGCTGGGATGATTTACATGATTGGAATGTTAAAATCAATGGTTATAATGTATCTGTAAAGGACCAAGTGGGCAAAAGGGTTGTGGGAGTGGCACTCTGTCAGAGATGGCAGTACAGTAGAACCTCAAAGATATGAACACCAGAGTTACGGACTGACTGGTCAACTGGACACCATGTGAAACTGGAAGTAACCAATCAGGCAGCAGTGGAGACCAAAAAAAAAATACTGTACTATTCATGTATTAAGAAAATAAGAAAGAAATACTTGTGGCACCTTAGAGACTAACAAATTTATTTCAGCATAAGCTTTCGTGGACTACAGTCTGCTTCGTCGGATGCCGCTTCGTCGGATGCATCCGACGAAGTGGACTGTAGTCCATGAAAGCTTATGCTGAAATAAATTTGTTAGTTTCTAAGGTGCCACAAGTATTCCTTTCTTATTTTCTTTTTACTGACACAGACTAACATGGCTACTACACTGAAACCTGGCATTATGCATGTATTGCATCTTAAAGGCAGGCACATCTGGGCTGCCTGTTCCCGCACCCAGGGCAGTCACTCACATCTAGGAGTGTGAAGATGCTGGGGCTGCCAGCCCAAGGCAGCTGGCAGAGCAGGAGCAGTGCTGGTACTGATATTGCTTTCACCCCTCCCCCTTCCCCTGGCTGGGTGGGGGTGTGTGTTGTTTTAATCCTCCCTCCATGGCTGGGAGGGGGACAAGGTTGCAGTCTGACTCAATGAATGAAGCTGCCTGCAAGGAAGCTGCCAGTACTGAGAGGGAATTCAGCTGCTGCTGGAACCTGGCTTGGAGTGTCAGGTGCTGGAACCGGAGCCCAAACTGCACTTTGTTCACAGTTATGACCATTTCAGAGTTCCGGACAACCTCCATTCCTGAGGTGTCCATAACTCTGAGGTTTTAATGTACTTGTTTCCAAGTCGCTGACAACTTGGAAGAAAATGATCTTGAATGCTTATGGATCAGTGTCCTAAAGGATAATGCACAAGATGGGGTAATAGTTGGTGTTTGCTACAGATCACCAAAACACACTAGGGAGCTGGATGACTGCCTCCTTAAGCACCTATCCATAATGTGTAGGGAAAAAAGCTATGTGATTATGGGGGACTTCCATCTGAGTAACATATGCTGGAGGTCTCATGCTGCCAGTACTAAAATATCCTTGGAATCGCTAAATATTATAGTGCTTAATTCAAAAATGTTGCACCCAACATGGAGGAATTCTATATTAGACCTCTTGACAGATAAAGAGGAATTGATCACAGTTACAAAAATTAGTGGTAGCTTAGGTACAAGTGATCATGATGTGATCACATTTGTGATGTGCACACCATATAAAGTCCAGGCCAGTAAAAAATATATACATATATTTTGTGTGTGTGTGTGTGTGTGTGTGTGTGTGTGTGTGTGTGTGTGTATATATACACACACATACACATACATATACATATACATATACATATATATATACATACATATACACAGACACACACACCATGGAAGAAAGAGGAAGTTGATAGTAATAAATATAAATTAGAAGCTAAGAACTGTAGAAAATTGATGAGGGAACCTAAAGGGACACAAGGAGAAATCTATGGCCAGCAAACTTTAGGACAATAAGGAGGAGTTTTTAAGTATATGGGGAGCAAAAAGAATCCTAACAGTCTTATTGGTCCATTACTGGATGGAATGGTAGAATGGTCAACAATAATGCAAAAAAGGCAGAAGTGTTCAATAAATATTTCTGTTCTATATTTGGGGAAATAATATATGATGTAGTCGTCTGATGAAACATAATGATGAAACACTTTGCATTCCAATAATAACTTGGGAGCTTGTTAAACAGCAGCTTTAAAATTAGTAGGTCTGATAACTTGCATCCAGGAGTTAAAAAAGAGCTGGCTGAGGATCTCGCTGGACTGTTAATGCTGGTCTTCAATAACTCCTGGAATACTGGGGAGGATCCAGCGTGGCTGATACAGGACTTGATTAATAAAGTATTAAAGGAGGATAATATAATTAATGCCAATCAATATAGGATTATGGAAAATAGACTCTGTCAGACTAACTTTATATCTATTTTTTAATGAGATTACAAGTTTGATTGATAAAGGTAATAGTGTTTGATGTAATATATTTAGACTACTGTAAGGCAGTTGACTTGGTACCTCAAGCCATTTTGATTAAAAACTAGAATGATATAAAATTAACATGGCAAACATTAAATGGAGGAAAAACTGGCTAACTGATAGATCTCAAAATATAATTGTAAATGAGGGAACATCAGCTGTGTTTTTAGTGGGAGCCTCACAGAAATCTGTTCTTGGCCCTACGCTGTTTAACATTTCTATCAATGACTTGGAAGAAAACACGAAATCATCATTGATGACAGATTTCATGACAGATATAGATGACACAGAAATTGGGGCGTGGTAAATAATGAAGAGAGCATATCATTGATTCAGAGTGATCTGGAACAATTTACCGAAGGCTGTAGTGGATTCTCCAACACCGGCAATTTCAAAATCAGAACTGGATGTTTCTTTGCTAAAAGATATGCTTTAGTTCAAATAATAATTATTTGGGGGAAGTTCTATTGCCCGTGTTATACAGGAGGTCAGACTAAATGATTACAATGGTCCTTTCTGGTTTTGGAATCTATGACGAAATATGGCACTTCATAATTTTTTTTTTTAAAAGGCAAGGTATTTCTTAACTGTTAACCTAAAAATAATCCAAAATCTAAACACCAGGACACTGCTAAATTCAGTTCAAGAGACAAATTCCAGAGTTATTCCTGTCTCTGTAAAATGGGGAACAAAATCCGTAAATCTGAATAGCCTTGAACTTTGGAGACATTTGGATCTGGACCTGGAGCTGAACTTTGAGCTTGGGCCCATCTCATTAATTTATCATTGACACTGACTACTTGCTATCATAAAGAGCAGGAATAAGGATATCAATTTTCAACAACTACATAATAAATCTGATGCATTCTGTACCAACATGGTTCAGAAAATGTGAAAGTATTTATTGTAATAGAGTGATTTCTACTGAAAAAGTAGCTCCAGCTGCTTCAGATAATGTTGTGGGAAGTCATTGCCTCATTGTTGTTTCGTTAAAGATTTTTGTAGCTTTGACAAACTGCCTAAACTAGCTTCTGATTTTACGTGCCACCCCCTTTATATTTTCAGTGTCACTTTTGATAGGCAAGAGGTCCATGACAAACAACTGCAAATGGTGTGCCAACCATAATGCAGGTACTCTATATGCATATGACCCATATCTTTTATAGCATAAACTATATTTGCACCATTGCCCAAGATGAGAACACAAAAGCCAAAGCTAAGAGAGAGGTAATCCACCTGTCAAACTGTTTCTGTAACTCTTCCAGTATGTTTACGACAGTATGGTCATTTTCAAAGCCTTTATTACACGTGGCTGTGTATTTTCCATAAATGCATATTTAGATGGGGATAGAAGCAGCATCTATTTTAACAATCACCCAATGTTATGTTCTATATAGTCCAGCAATGCATTGGAAGAACTGCATGGGGAAAAGAGCATTACAAATAGCTTAAGAAATCTATCTTTGAGCAACTTCCCCTTTGCTGTAAGAACCTGATATAAAACACAATAAATCGTGCAGCCCTCAGCATTATACACTATAGGTGTGAAACCATCTTTTTTCTCCAGGAAACTCATTTTTAGCATATTGGTTACTGTGAACTAACTTTTCCATGGTTGCTGAATGGCTCATTGCAAACTCTGTAGCATCCCTCATCACAAAGAAATGTATTAATCCAGCAAGGCACTTTAAAATTCTCCTGCTACTTTTAAAATCCTTGTTATTATTGATAGAGCATTGTGTGCATGAGTGGCATTCTACAAACCTGTAACAGTATAAGTTCTCACAGGAAAAGCCTACTCAGTATGTTTACATGGAAGGAGGAGTTGGAATGGAGGAACTTGTTAGCATAAAGTTAGCCATTATAGATATTAGGAAACCCTGGTTATTTTGGTTATCCCAACAAACAAATTACAGACATTTGTCCTACCAAAATTTACCAAAAAAGCTTCCAATCAATATGTGAATTACTTCAATTGGGAAATTCTACGGCCCAGATTCTCTCAACAATGCCATCTGGACAAGGCATCAGCATCACCATGTTTGTGTCCAGGCCTGTGGATGATTGTAAAATCATAGCACTGCAGTTTTTCCAACCATCTGGCAAGTTGCACCTGTGGATTTCTGAATCAAAAGAGCCATTGCAGGGATTCATGGTTTGTCCTGAACACAAACTTTCTCACATACAAACTGTGGTGAAAATGTTCTATAGATTTAAACACTGCCAGGAGTTCCCTTCAGGTGGTGGAATAATTTCGCTCCAGAGAAGCTGGACTTCTGCAGAAGTAAGCCAACACTCTCTCAAATCCTTCATGTTCTTGTGTCAATTCTATCCTGAATCTGTAATCACTAGCATCTGTGTCCAATATGAAAGAGGTTTTGAAACATGCATAAGCTAAGACAGGAGCAGACAGAAGAGGGGGATGAGGGGGAAAGGAGTGGAGGAAAGCTGGCTGTATTTTAAAGAATCCTTATTGAGGTTGCAGGAACAAACCATCCCGATGTGTAGAAAGAAAAGTAAATATGGTAGGCGACCAGCTTGGCTTAACAGTGAAATCCTTGCTCGTCTTAAACACAAAAAAGCAGCTTACAAGAAGTGGAAGATTGGACAAATGACCAGGGAGGAGTATAAAAATATTGTTCAGGCATGCAGGAGTGAAATTAGGAAGGCCAAATCACACTTGGAGTTGCAGCTAGCCGGAGATGTTAGGAGTAAGAAGAAGGGTTTCTTCAGGTATGTGAGCAACAAGAAGAAAGTCAAGGAAAGTGTGGGCCCCTTGCTGAATGAGGAAGGGAACCTAGTGACAGAGGATGTGGAGAAAGCTAGTGTACTCAATGCTTTTTTTGCCTCTGTCTTCACAGACAAGGTCAGCTCCCAGGCGGCTGCACTCCGCAGCACGGTATGGGGAGGAGGTGACCAGCCCTCTGTGGAGAAAGAAGTAGTTCGGGACTATTTAGAAAAGCTGGACGAACACAAGTCCATGGGGCCAGATGCACTGCATCCGAGGGTGCTAAAGGAGTTGGCCGATGTGATTGCAGAGCCATTGGCCATTATCTTTGACAAATCATGGCAATCGGGGGAGTTCCCGGATGACTGGAAAAAAGCTAATGTAGTGCCCATCTTTAAAAAAGGGAAGAAGGAAGATCCGGGGAACTACAGGCCAGTCAGTCTCACCTCAGTCCCTGGAAAAATCATGGAACAGGTCCTCAAGGAATCAATTCTGAACCACTTAAAGGAGGGGAAAGTGATCAGGAACAGTCAGCATGGATTCACCAAGGGCAAGTCATGCCTGACTAACCTAATTGCCTTCTATGATGAGATAACTGGCTCTGTGGATGAGGGGAAAGCAGTGGGTGTGCTATTTCTTGACTTTAGCAAAGCTTTTGATACAGTCTCCCAGAGTGTTCTTGCCAGCAAGTTAAAGAAGTATGGGCTGGATGAATGGACGGTAAGGTGGATAGAAAACTGGCTGGATGGTCGTGCTCAACGGGTAGTGATCAATGGCTCCATGTCTAGTTGGCAGCCGGTATCAAGTGGAGTGCCCCAAGGGTTGGTGCTGGGGCTGGTTTTGTTCAATATCTTAATCAACGATCTGGAGGATGGTGTGGACTGCACCCTTAGCAAGTTTGCAGATGACACTAAACTGGGAGGAGTGGTTGATACGCTGGAGGGTAGGGACAGGATACAGAGGGACCTAGACAAATTAGAGGATTGGGCCAAAAGAAATCTGATGAGGTTCAACAAGGACAAGTGCAGAGTCCTGCACTTAGGACGGAAGAATCCCATGCACTGCTACAGACTAGGGACCGAATGGCTGGGCAGCAGTTCTGCAGAAAAGGACCTAGGGGTTACAGTGGACGAAAAGCTGAATATGAGTCAACAGTGTGCCCTTGTTCCCAAGAAGGCTAACGGCATTTTGGGCTGTATAAGTAGGGGCATTTCCAGCAGATCGAGGGACATGATTATTCCCCTCTATTCAGCACTGGTGAGGCCTCATTTGGAGAACTGTCTCCAGTTTTGGGCCCCACACTACAAGAAGGATGTGGATAAATTGGAAAGAGTCCAACGGAGGGCAACAAAAATGATTAGGGGGCTGGAGCACATGACTTATGAGGAGAGGCTGAGGGAACTGGGATTGTTTAGCCTGCAGAAGAGAAGAGTGAGGGGGGATTTGATAGCTGCTTTCAACTACCTAAAAGGGGGTTCCAAAGAGGATGGATCTAGACTGTTCTCAGTGGTAGAAGATGACAGAACAAGGAGTAATGGTCTCAAGTTGCAGAGGGGGAGGTTTAGGTTGGATATTAGGAAAACCTTTTTCACTAGTAGGGTGGTGAAGCACTGGAATGGGTTACCTAGGGAGGTGATGGAATCTCCTTCCTTAGAGGTTTTTAAGGTCAGGCTTGACAAAGCCCTGGCTGGGATGATCTAGTTGGGGTTGGTCCTGCTTTGAGCAGGGGGTTGGACTAGATGACCTCCTGAGGTCCCTTCCAACCCTGAGATTCTATGATTCTATGATTCTAAGAGCCCTTTTCAACTCCGTAAATGCTACATCACACTTTATTGACCACTGCAATGTTGTTGTTTTTTCTCACCCAACCTACGCAATGGTTTTGCAACACTAACAAACCTACATATAAACCTGCTATAGCGGGAGCAGAGCCCTACAAAACTTTACACATCTGTGAGTGCCTGGGGAGTTAGCTAGTTCCATACAGCCTTATTTTTCTTTTTGTCAGTGGAAATTCCTGACTCACTGATTGTGTGCCCAACATAGATTACTTCTTTTTGGAACAACTCGCATTTCTTTGGGTTCCATTTCAGACTGGCAGTCTGAAATTTATCACAGATCATTTGTAAATGTATCATCAGTTCCTGTTCAAAGGGATTAGCATGTGTTAGGATGACATCTAAGTATATCAAACAGGCTGAGAGAGGCATGCCATGTAATACCCTCTCCAGAAGCCTCTCAAACTTGGCCAGTGCACTACACAAGCCAAAAGCCATCACTTTAAATTGCCAGTGGCCTTGTCCTGCTGAGAGAGCAGTCTTTTTCCTGTCCTTTGGAGCCCTCTTCCACTTGTCAAAAATCCAGTGTGGAAAATCAGACTGAACTTGCTACAACATCCAGGGTATCATCTATTCATGGTAATGGATAAGAATCCTTGAAAGCGACTTCATTTAGTTTTTTATAGTCCCACACAGAATCTGGTGCTGCTTGGATTAAAGGATCAGTTATGCCTCCCTGATACATTACCCCGAAGATCTGTAAAGTCTCTTCCTTCTTTGCTACTAGTCAATGGTAAAGTGGCTGTTCAATGGGCTGACTTCTTGCATATCAATCTTGTGCTGGACCAGTACAGTACAACCTGTATCTTTGATGGATCAGGAGAGCAACTCCTGTATCCTAATCAGAAAGTCTCTTAGATTGTTCTGCTGCTCTACAGTTAAGTGAACAGCAATCTGTTCCTGCTTCATATCCACAAGAACGCTAGTAACTAAAATTCCCCTGAGACCCTGGGTCTCAAAGCAGGTTTCAAACACTCCCCATCTTCCTCTGCTGGAAAGCTACAACAGCATGTAGCTGTTATAATGGTTTCTGCATTGGGGCTAGGAGAACTGCAAACCAGTTGCCTATAAACCATTTGTCTCACCTGGGCCACATTTCTAAAGGGCATTTCCACAGAGTGAATTTGTAAGACACTTTTCCTGGCATTCATTACACAATTATTAGCCATAATGAAAATTAAACTGGTTATTAGCTCAGCCATTAACTTAGCCATCCAGACTTCTTGTTCAAATTCCCAAGGTTGATTCTTCAACTACAGTTTTCCACATTTTTGGATGGTGGCATGTTTCCTAGTCACTGTCTCCATTTGAGACTAAGTAGGTGGTTTGGTTTTAGATCCCATATTCTCTAGTATTAGTATGTTGGTCTGATAATTGTTATGGTTGAGCCAGTGTCCACTGTTCCTGTGCTTTGCGCAGATGCTATTACACATTCAACAGCTAAACTCCCATTATAGCTGTTTAACTGCCCAGATCTAAACAAAAATGGTGGGGCTGATCCTTGTACTTCCAAGCTTTGCCCCTTTAGCTTGGGGTCCCCCAGTTTCCTGAATGGGGTGAGAAGTTTTCACTAAGCACTTGTGAAACAGTGTCCAGGAAGCTTTAAATGTATGACAAATCCTTCTTTTTGTATCAGAGTGGTAGCCGTGTTAGTCTGGATCTGTAGAAGCGACAAAGGGTCCTGTGGCACCTTATAGACTAACAGAGGTGTTGGAGCATAAGCTTTCGTGTGTGAATACCCACTTCGTCGGATGCAAGCCTTCTTTTTGTGGCCATTTTTTTATTTGCAGTACCAGCATTTAACTAAACTGCTTCCCTTAATTTTTGCATTATTGCCAATTTCCCTCATGTTGCAAATAAAATTGAACAATTTTTCCAATCAATCTAAAATGTCATGAACCTGATTAGAATCCCCCTTTTCCATCATGTATATTACACACCCAGCTGTGCTTACAGGGCTTTTAGCGTTCAATATCCATCTTCCCGATACTAGCAGTTCCTTCCTCTTCTGATGGGCAACTGCAAGGAAAGATTGAAGTTCCATGGAAAACGCCACAGCCTGGCAGAGTGTCTTTGGCCTCCTATCACTGATCTCGACCTGCAACTGTCCAAGTCTGGCTGAGCACTATAAATTGGTCCATTGTTAATTTACCCTGGAAGTCCTCCACTCCTCTGCCAGTTCAGGTGGAGTTTCTTTTTTTCCTTTCCTTCTAGCTCTTAGCTGTGCCCTGGCCAGCTCAGACTGATGACTGACTCCAAACTGCATATCAAGGGCTTGTACCATCAGAGCTGGGCCACTCAATTTGACTGCTAGAAACCCCACTCTCTTTTCATCTCTCCATCCGTTCATTTGGGCTATTTTGTTGAACTGAGCCAAATAAGCCTCCCAGGAAGTTTTTCTCTCAAAGGTAGTGGGCTTTTGCTGAAACAACCTGGCATCTCCCTTCTGAGCCTCTCTGGGTTACAAACAGGGTAAAACATCTGTTGTAAAAGTCCTGATTTACACAAATCTGACTGGCCCAATTCCTCATCCAAGCGATTGTCTTCCACTGTGGTCTGTGACCCTTTGGTTTCCTTCTGAAGCTGATTTTTAGCTGCTTATGTCCTTCCTGCAACTCATCCCTGTTAGCAAGTTTTCCTAATCTCCTCTGTTTTCAGGAAAAATCTGGTCCATGACAGTCAAAGGTGGTCAACTCATCGATCCGTTCTGCTAGTCCAGACTGTAAGTTTTTAAATAGGGTTTACCAATCTGCTTGAACACTTTATAGTTGCTGCCTCAACAAAGATTTTATTTCTGACCACAAGTCATCTCTCCGTCCTTGTGGGAAACTTCCAGATGTTGCTTTAATTTCTTTTGATAAGTCTCTAGCTTGTGTTTTAGGTCTTGTTTTAATTCCTTTTGACCATCAGCACTTGCATTATTTCTTCCTTCTTGGTTCAGGAACACCTCACAATTTTTCTCCTTGAAAACTGAATCCCAATTCAGCCACTAGTGTTGCCCCTTGGCCCGAGCATTTGTAACCAAATCAGAGCAGTACCCCAGATCCTGCATTTGTAACCAGCCTCCAGGGAAACCCCGTATGCCACATGGCTTAACTGCTGATCTGGGCCTTGGGTGGTGGCTTTTGTTGTTTCAGCTATCACTAAACAAAGTGCCATTTAATTGCTCCTTCAATTAACCTGACTGAAAGCTGTCTCACATCCTCATCAGCTTCAGCGAGGTTTGTGATTGCCAATAGAGTAAAGACAGGCTTGCTGGCAGCTATCAACACCCTCCAGCAAACTATATTCTTTCTGAAACAGAACTGGTACATCAAACACTTTATCCTCAGGATAATATATATGTTGAAGTTTAGAATTTCCTCAGTGTCCACAACACTAAACTATTACAACACAAGTAATGAGGCCATTAAGATGTAATTATAATACATCCTTGGAACGACAAAGAATTGGGTTCCCCCAAGAAGTGACCAAGCCCAAGCACTAAATAAATCTCTTAATATTCCTTCCTCATTTTGTCTTAAATTTTTTTCAATTAGGTCTCAATCCTACAAGACATTCTATGCCTCCTGAATAGTACCGAGTGACCTCAGCTCCCACTCAAGACAGGTCTTGCATTCAGTTAGCTCTTTAGGACAGGGACTGTCTTTATTTTGTGAAGAGACGCTCTCTCACCAATAGAAAGTTAGTCCAAAAAAAGATATTACCTCCTCTACCTCGGCTGTCTAATATCCTGTGGCCGATTTTGTATACAACAATACTGTATACAACATAGGTTTTTTTTTCTCATTCTTATAAATTATGTCCTTTAGGACTCTCATTAAGGCTGAAGTTCTAAAGACCTCACTGTGCCTCATTTGAAAAAAATGTGTTATTGCTCTTAAATGCCAGCAACCTATAAACTGGATGAACAGTCAACACAATGGGAAAAGCAACCAGTGCATTCAGGCAAAATTGTAGTTAGATTGTCTTGGAAATATCTAGTAACAGGTGCAGTGAGATAGGCTGGCAGAGCCCCCTCGTTTCATAACAATTACTAATAAGAAAATGAAGAATAGGTACTTACTCTTGCAATATTTTTATTTTAATTTCACTGAGAAATAACAAGTGGCCAACAGCATTTCAGCTTGTAATAAACATCTCTGGAATGAATCTCTGATGATCTTCTGTCTAAATTCATGTAAATACGCATTTAGTGGCTTATTTTACAATTTGTGCTTTTTGTTTGTTTGTTTTTTGACCTGTTCTTTTCAGACTCATTATTATCCATCAAGTCAGAGAGTACATTGGGGGCTCTTATGTCTCTGCAGATTTTGGTGACTATACAATTGCAGCAATTAAATGCAATACAAATCCTAATAAAGATTTTAATTGGAAAAAATGAGCATGCATGTTATAGTACATTTCCTCAGTTACTTTAAACTTTATTTTAATTTTGTGTAATAATGACAAGATGATATTTTTTCCAGGCGTTTCTTCTACTTTCCTGCTTCGAGGAGTGAAATCTAGGAAAATCTGTAGTTACAGCCCTTGGCTTTTAGGGGCAGTTCTCTCTCCCGCCCCTGCTGAATGCAGAAGGTGGGGGCCAGCAAGGATTCTAAAAATTAATACTGGCCACTCCAGGCTTATATTAAATCTCAAGGTTACAGCTTCTCTCTGACCTTGGATGGGTAGATGCTGCCACCACCCAAATGCAAAAAACACCTTTGAACCCAGGAAGGTGCACTTGGGAATTCCTTCCTGTGGGGTACCCTCAAGCCCTTGCATCCACCTCCAGGGAAGAGCTGAGAAAGAAAACCAAGGGAATCAGCTGTTGCCACTAGCTAATTAAACAACATATGCACAAACCTCTTAGGACAGAAAAACCCAATCCTGTTCTTAAAAAAGGTAAATTTTATTAAAAATAAAAAGAAAGAAAATACATCTGGAACTTAGGCAATTGTGAGATTTAAAAAGAGCAAATATAATAATTAAGCATCAAGAATGGTTTTCTTGAGGTTCAGTTTAATGGTTACAAGAAAAACAAAAGCATTTGGGATTAGCACAGAGGAGTTCACAAGCCATAAAGAAATAAAAGAAATAAACGTAATAGTGTCTTCCTAGACATTTCCTGATCTACTTACATATCTGGGGTTTTAAATGAGTAGTTTCTAGGTATGATACTGATGATTTTTTCATACCTGGACCAAGCTTCTTACAGCATAGCTGTTGCCCTGTCCGCCTCTCCCTGGGAGAACAACAGACTGACAAAAGGGGAGTCTTTGTTTAAATTTTAAAAAGTTCTAGCCTTCCCATTGGTTCTTTTGGCCCGGTGCCCACTCACTTCCTTTTACCTATGCATGCAGTCTGACTTTTTAACCCTTTACAGGTAAAGCAAGTAGAGAACAGCTACCAAGAGTGATTTTATAGCTAACTGGCTGTTTGTCCATAAAAGGGAGCTCCCGCCCCCTTCATTTATCACACGTGCCTTTCCACCATACCATACAGCAGACCTGGCTGGGTGAAAATGGTGCTGAGGTTGTATATTCTACTGGGGTAGCACTGTGGCCAGGGCTGGATTAATGCAGGGGCTTTATGGTCTGCAGCCCTGGGCCTCGGGCTAACGGGGGCCCTGCAGGCCAGATGCGGCACGCTGCTTCTTTTCATCTGGCCCATGGCAAGTCTCCGCGCCAAAGGTCAGACACCAGTCCCCATAGGGCTGGAGCCACGAGCACCAGCTCGCCGATGTGCCCTTGCTGCCCCTAGGGGAGGGGTGTTCAGGGAATCTCTGCGCACTGCCCCCGCCCCCAGCGCCGGCTCCGCAGCTCCCATTGGCTGGGTACCACAGCCAATGGAAGCTGCGGGGGTAGTGCCTGCAGCACCTGTGGGCACAGGCAGCATGCACTGCGCAGAGTGGCCTGGCCCCTCTGCCTAGGAGCCGGACATGCTGGCCACCTTGGGGAGCAGAGCAGCACAGAGCCAGGGCAGGCAGGGATCCTGCCTTAGCTCTGCTTCACCGCCAACCAAGAGCTGCCCGAGGTAAGCGCCTCCTGGACAGAGCCTGAACCCCACATCCTCTCCTGTACCCCAACCCCCTTCCCCAGCCTGGAGCCTCCTCCTGCACTCCAACCCCCTTCCCCAGCCCGCACCCTCTCATAACACTCTAAACACAGGATGCTACTCTTCTGAAAATACAAGATAATGTATTTATGAATATAGTACTTTTAAATCTTTTTCTTCTGTACTTATAAGATCCACCAAAAAGTATATTTTCATTCCATAACAATGCTGGTTTTTTTTCATTTGCCAAAGAATGATTTTGTTCCCTTTTGGTTTATAACGGAGCTGAAATTCACAGCCCAATATTTTGTTTTTATAAGCATCCTTAGCAATATCATCAGTGATGTCAGCACAGCTCCGGGAAGGGGATATGTTAAGCAATCTATTGTTCCTTTTCTGGCTGTTTCTGCAGTGACAGAGTAAGATAATTTTAACGAACTGTTAAATGCTCATTAGCAGGGTCCACGCAGACATTTAGTCCGTGGTAGGCTAGTGCAGGGTAAATTCACACCCCACCTTGCCACAAACGTAATGTTCCTGTAGACAGGTCCTTAGGTTAGGCATCGAGACTGCCTGTTATTTTTTATTGACTTTTTCTCAGTAAGGAAGAATTTTTTAAAAATTGTTACTTTTCATCTATGGGCCAGATATTCAGCTGCTGTAAATTGGTGTAGCTCCAGCTTCATATAATCTGTGAATCTGGCCTTGGTTGGCATTTCCAGACAAACTGCTGTCTTGCTGCTCCCCCTCCAGCTGTGAAGCATGGGGAGGAGCACACAAGTAGAATAGGGTGGAAAAGCCCCAAGGCCAGTGGAAGCAAGAGAGCGGGTGATTCAGTGGCATGCTCATCTTTCCCAGCAGGAAATGGAAACATGAGGAACCCCACGTGTTTTGAACTCTAAGCAGTTGGGAGGGGGGTTGTTGAAGCAGGAAGAGATAACGAGCACACGATCTGTGTGTGACATTCTCCTTTTCCTAACCGGCCACATTTTTGTTGGGTTTTCGAGTGGCACTCAGTGCTGCTAGACAGAGCAGCAGTGTCCAATCTATAGTGCCCTCTCTGGAAAGAGGGAACAAGGGGCAGACCTGACAGGAGCAAATTATAGCAATATAGTGCTTGAGGAATTGTTATCTGGGCAGAGATAGTCTAGGAACAGCACGATGGAGGGGCAAACCATCCTTCTCAATGCTCTCTCTGGGATCCATTGATTTGGGAGCATAGTTCCCCATGGAATCCCAGTCTCCTCTAATTTCAAGAAACACATCCTCTGCAGGCAGGTAAGCTGCACCCTGGGGATGGGATGATTTACACCATGGAGTTTCCTGAGTCCTTTCTCACCTTCTTGTATGTTTTAACCATAAACTTAGCCGCTGTGGTCACATTACAGTTTTATGGTACGTTATATTTCAAGCCTGAACTTTTTAACATCAGCTTATGCCTGAGAGAAGATTTATCGCTGGAGCAACAGGGCAGGTACTGGTACAGGTGCTGTATTCCAACAATGCTTTAAGCTTTAGCCACACCTCTACAGGAGTCCCACCAACAGAGGTCAGCCCGGAGATGTGCTGAGTCTGTTCATAACCCAGCCCCCCAGACCATGCCTCCTCCCTCCCACGTCAGTTGTGCAACTTCTTCTCCAGTGGAGGAAAAGACTTTCCACTTCCACGGGCCTGCAGCCAGCAGTGGTACTTGGGCAATGAATTTGGTCTTATGAGTGAGACCAATCAGTGTAAGCCCTGGTCTACACTGGGGAGGCGGATTTACCTAAGATACGCAACTTCAGCTATGAGAATAGCGTAGCTGAAGTCGATGTATCTTAGGTCGACTTACCTCGCGTCCTCACGGCACCGGGTCGACTGCTGCCGCTCCCCCGTTGACTCCACTTCCGTCTCTCGCCATGGTGGAGTACAGGAGTCGATGGCAGAACGACTAGATGCAATAAATCGATCCCCGATAGATCGATCACTACCCTCCGATTCGGCGGGTAGTGTAGACATACCCTAAGTCAATAGAGGCATTGTGGACATAACCCGGAAATAAAACTCCACATCCATCTAAGGTACTTATGTGGCCTCCATTATTTTATTATCTGAACACCTCACAGTAGTTAATGTATTTATTCCCACAACACCCCGACAGGTAGAGAAGTGCTATTATCCACATTTTACAGATGGGAGTCTGAGGTGCAGTGAAACTAACGCTACATCCACACTACCTGCCTGAATCGGCGGGTAGCGATCGATGTTCTGGGATCGATTTATCGTGTCTCGTCTAGATGCAATAAATCGATCCCAGAGCCGCTCCCCATCGACACCGGAACTCCAGCTCCACGCGAGGAGTAAGCGGAGTCGACGGGGGAGCCTGCCTGCTGCTGTGTGGACCAGCGGTAAGTACTTTTGAAATACGTAGCTGAAGTTGTGTATCTTAGATCGATCCCCACCCCGTAGTGTGGACCAGCCCTAAGGCCCAGAACCTCAAAGGTACTTACGTGAATAACTCCATTTAAATTTATGAGAGTTATGCTCCTAAATACTGCTTTGAGGATCTGGGCTTGGGAAATCTGTGATAGAGCACAGAAGTGTACCTGGGTACCATGCTAGAGCCCTGACTATTGAAACATTGTTCCTCTCTGTGTATTTAGCTATTCTTATCATTAAATTATTGTTATTTAATTCTCCACATCTAAGCGTGCTTTCTCACTTTATATTTTCTGTTGGCTTTTAAGTTTTTCCGTCTGTTGATCCTGTGAACTTTTTCATTTGGAAAGTGATTAGAATTTGCTTCCTCCAGATTCTCACTGTTCTGCCAGAAACACAATTCCAAAGCTTCCCCCACCAAAAAAGAAATCTTTCATACACAGGCATTAACAAAGAAATCTATGTTGCACTGCTGGAGTATATAGACTAGATAAGCCAGGAGGTTCTTTCCAACCCATCTATGAATTAGCACTAGTAAATCTTTACTAATATTTGCAGTATAAACAGCACAGCACTGAGATTAGCAGACTTCACAGTGTCTTGCAGCTTTTGAATTTGTAAATGAGGGGAGAGGGTAGGGGATGGGAAGCTGGGGAAGGGAGGACAATATATGGGGAAAACCAGTTATGAAAATTTGTCCTTTTTATTACCCTCTTGATTCATCTCTGGTATTTAATATACCAAATACTATATTTCAAACAATGTGCATATAAAATATCAATCTAGCATTTTTTAAAATGGAAATCTTCCTATTAAGAGGGGAAAAGGTTTAAGCCAAGCCCTTCAGTTGTTTTTATTCATAAATCCAGGAAATAGTTATCGGGAACTCTCTGTCATGACTGAAGGATTCCCACCCCCCCATTTTTCCCATAAAGCTTGCATTTATCTCATAGGCTGAGCAAGATGCCCTGCAAAAGAACAAAATTATTCAAACCTTTGTTAAAAGGAAAAGATATGTTGCCCTTGGTACAGAGAGACACAGCCTGGCTTGGTAAATGAAGAAAATGCATGAATAATTAAAAAAAACCCACACCATCTAAAATCTAATTAATTTGAATGAGTCAATAAGTTTCTGTTTCTGAGCACCTATAACAGAAGAGAAGGGCGGAAAAAGATGTGAGAATTTCAATTGACCTCTTTCCCATTCACCTATTTTAAAATATTTGGATAAAAAAATCTGCACAAAGTGTAATAAATAGGAATATGCACTTTATTTAATGTGAGTTTTCTCTAAACTAGTCCAATTTATCATTTTGTTAAGTGCATCCACATATTTATTTGTCAGGAGATTTTGTGAATCACTTTGGTTCTGATAGATACCCTATAGCTTTTCAGCAAATTCAGGCAGGTCGTACCTGTCCTTTAGACAGGGAAAACATCCTGTTTTGGTTAATGGTCTTTAAAAAAATTACAAAAGTAAATTGTGACAGCAAATATACCACGTCACACACATGTTCTATGGGGCTCCTTTGGTTGCCAGGCAACCGGTGAAAGGTGTGTAGTTTAAGAAGAGGAGCCCAAATGTAAGAACATAAGCTTCTCTGGCATAGGTTTCAAATACCTGAGAACAGGTTAGGATCTTTGTGGTATTTATGTATTTTGCATTTCTTCCTTACCTCATTCCTCTCAGGTGGGCAGCTGCTATCAAACAAAGCTGTCTCAGTGTCCAAACAGAAGAATTTAAGTAAGAAGGCAATTTTTTTTAAAGATTAGCAGGTCACATTTGGCTCTTGTATACACAGGTGTAAATCCAAAGTAACAGTTGAAATCCTCAGAGTTGCTCTGGATTTACACGGTTGAAGCTGAAAGTAGAGCATCGCCCCGAACTCTGAAGATACTCATTTTTCATTTGTGTACTCCCATTTAGCTCTTAAATGCTATATACACAGACTTACCAACAGATGACTGAAAGAGACTAATCCTATGCTAGATCTATGTAATCGCATAAATATGAGATCTAAAAACATTTAAAGGAAAGTCATTTTCATAACATCAAATTACAAAAAATTTCTAGTTAAACTCTATTGCTAAATTAAAGGTTGGAGCCGGCATTCAGAAGCCCATACACGCACTCCAGGGTTCTGCTGAAGAAGCCATTACAGTAGTTAAGAGAATGATATGGTAAAGTAAAAATGAAGCAACTACAGAAACTATACAGAACGTTAAGTCTTCAGCTATTATATTGCCATTTCTACCAGTACCTCTAAACAGCAACCAAACCTAACACCTGGTTCGGTCCGCAGTGATAGCTCAGTGTCTCTACAGTGGTAACAATTTAGAAGCAGGATGCTAAACAAGATATATACATGATGTCAAATATTGGCTGCACACATCTAAGCCAATCACTTCTAAATAAATTAACCATGGCACTGCCTAATATGATCCACCTGCTTTCTTCCTTGTGTTGTTCCAGACCCTACCTGAACCCCCCTTTGATTAAATGTCAAAAGCTTGCCTTGTGCCTGCAGATTTCACTGAAGGCGGATAACAGAAAGGTTCCTCCTGTGACTCCATAAAACTGAAATAAATTCCACTGGCATCTTGTAAATTTTTATTTTCTACAATGACTGCAGGCCCCATCTGCGACCCAGCTGTTATTAGAAGGGAAAGCGTTGGCCCTTCTGCATTACAAAACAGCATAGAACAGTAATTGCCAGTGGAAGAGATTAAGTGTAGACACTAAAAATGTTTACTCGCAATGAATATGCATAACGATGGGTAGGAAACAGCACTGGAAGATTAAAAAGAGAGAAGGGTTTGTTTACAAGGCTGGGAAAAAAAAAAGAGTGGAATGTCAGTTGGCCCCAAGCCTGAAATAGGAACGAAAAACCTTTGGGCAAGGCATTAGGGAGAAAAACAGATGGTTTGTGAACCTTTTATTAGATAGAAAAATCATTAATCAAGCCCAGGCTGGAAATGGCAGGGTTTTTGGTAGTTCATATTTTAGTTTATTTTTTCTTAAAGTGACAGTATGCTATTTTTTGACAGTCAGTGATATAGGTCCTCTTTTGAAAGGATATGCAGTCATTTTAACATTCAGTATTGGAAGCATGTCTAACTTTAGGTCCACACTAGCACCAAGCTGTTCCGCAAAGAAAATCCCTCAATAGAGTTTCACATTTCAGCACCTGTTTTGCTCTTATAGCAAAGCAATTTTTAAAAAAAGAGAGAAGTGGTGTGAGAAAGGGACTGCACCCTGGTATATGTTTTTCATACCTGTTTCATTCCGATTTGAGGTAAGAGATGTAGGGCAGGAAACTTCTGCAAATGGCTTCATGAATACAAAGCTGTTTTCCTGACCCTGACAATTCCTACATGCTGTATCACTTCTCTTGCCCTTTATTCTATCAGAAGAAAAATAAATATAATTATAATAGTTCACTACATTAAAATAATGGTACACAGAATGGAATGCCAAAAGATGATCACGCAATCTGGTCACCTACTATACTACCTGGAAATGTTGTGCAGGTACCAACTGAAACTGAATCACCCCTTAAAAAAAACAACACATTTTTTTCTTTTCGTTTTTATATCAAGCCAACCTCAAGACATGGCATTTCCAGTGGATTAATGACCTACTAGGCTTAATGGCCCAAGGCACATCAACGCCCCGCTAGCCTCTTATTAATCCCCAGGAATTGCCCTAAGCTAAGGTCATTATTGTTTAAGTAATAGAATCATAGTGGGCATTCTAATAAATAACACCCCATTTCTGGACATTTTCTTTTCTTGGAAACACCATATAAAACAATCATTCCTTTATAGAAATTAAACTGGACTAGAGTGGGTAGTTTATGTTTGGGCCATTCTCCATGTTGATGGGTAGCCCCATTTGTGTGAGTGTGTAATTGCTCTTGAAAATACTATTTAAGGCAGTGAGTATGGGCATTGGGAATGGTGGTTGTCGACAGCTGGGATATCACTCCTTAGTACTCCTTTCTGGAAAGGATTCTTCCATGAATGGCATTTCAGCACAAGTCAAATTACCCAGGGGTACCCAGTGATGGATTAGCCTTTTCTGTTGGCCTGGGACAAGACTACAAATTTTGTTGCTTGCCCTATTTCATCTAAGGGCAAGAAAATATGTGTGTGTGGAGCAGGGGAAGGGGGGGGGTAGATTTACACTGTAGACTGGCTAGGGTACTAGTGCTGAATTCAGCAGATAGACTAAACTTAAAGAACACACACCAGAGTGTGTCGGGCACAGCGTCCAAGGGAGAAGCTCAGCCCTATGCAGAAGGTCAGAATGAGACCCGTGCATTGCTTGAAAGCCATTCACTGCAAGAATTTAATATTTGAAATGGACACCTAGGTTAAATGATGTGTTTCTGTTCCCTGACCTGATGAATTTAAATCTGAGAATTAGGTTTCTGGGGTGAATATTTATGTTTAGACATTCAATAGTCAGTTTCTGCAAATATTCTTCATGAATATTTATCTGCTTAAAGGGACAATCTCAACTTGAAAAATCACATTTACTTCAGGGGATATTGTAACCAGTGACAGTAGCTGTAAACTGGGATTCTTACCAATGTTCCCTCTAATTTTTGACAGGCCGTGTGTGCAAAAAATGTTTTCTATGCAAATTGTTGTGCTTCTGTGGAAATGTTTGTGCGTGCGGTGTTTCGCCTTGTGCGCAGGGTTTAGGATCTGTGTGCGCGCGCACACATGCACAGCTTAGAGGGAACAGTGATTCTTACAGTAATCCTAAAATTATTCAAACTGAAAGAGATTAGATTTTTTTCAGTCTGTTTGTTTTGTGCGTTTTGACAGCACTTTTATAGCCAATCTCGCTGTGTTTTTTTGATGGTCATTAGCACTTCCGGTCTCATACACTACCACGATGGCACCACTCTTTTATATACTACTCTTGGGCAGCTCATATGCATGCAGTACCCTCTGTATTGCAAGAGATTGTGTCCCAGTAATAGCAGCAGCAAAGCTGAAAATGAAAGCAAAGAGGCTGCATGCTTGTAAACAAAGAGACGAGAGGAAGGCTGACTGGAACACATTTTGTTATTGTTTTTGAACCTACCCAAAAGACCCCTATAAACATCAGCAGGGGAGTAAAAAACCACATTAATTAAAATATATATTTTTAAATAGAAAATGCCTGTAAATGCTATTTTAAAGGGTGCACTATTAGGAACATAATTTCTGGAAAAAAAATCAGTTTAAAAAAATGCACTTTGACAATGTCCCTTTAGAATTTGCTGTTTCCATCCATGTTCTTGCCAGTAAACTTGTTCACTCAAAATATACTCAGAAAAAGCTCACAAAAGGGGCAAATCTGACTCATTTAAAAATGGAATAGATATTTTTAGAGCTTTTCTTTTATAGCATTTACCCAACTCTAAAAAAGGCCAGTTAGCTCCTAGAGTTGATTCAATTTTTTTGATGCAAACTATATCAAATAATGTCAAGCGTTTATGTTATGCTATTCATTGTCAAAGTGCTTTACAATTACAATGGCTTGCTCACAAAAGTAACCCCACTGATTTACTCTCACTAGTAAACTCATGCTGGCCTCTACACATGGAATGCCCTTCTTTCTTTGGTCTGCCAAGCCACCAAGCTCTCTTCCTTTAAATCCCTCCTGAAAATTCAACTCTCCCATATAACAGTGACCTGCCTAAGGCTTGATCTTACAAGGTACTGAGCAACCCCTGGATGTGCAGAGTGCCATCAATTCCCATTGTTTTGAATGTAAGAGGAGGGTACTCAGACCAAGAAGACTCACTCAGCATCTTGGGTGAGACATTTGTGGTATTCTCTATGCCTCAGTTGCCATGTCTGAAAAACGGGGCTAAAATTTTACTCAGTAGGAGCCTGATTCAAAGTTCACAAAAATCAATGAGAGTCTTCCCATTAATTTCAATGGGTTTTGGAGGAGGCTTTAATCCAGTCCAAACTTATGCCCATGCTCAACTTTAAGCATGCAAGCAGTCCCTTTGGCTCCAAGTGGTGACTAATTTTATACTGTTTGCAAAGTGCTTTGACTGTACAATGGAGCCTTCTTGAATAAACTTCTGTGAAAGAAAAAGACATGCTGGAATAACACATTTCTTATACAAACATGGTTACACATTTAAAAAATGGTTTCTACTTTAATAACAAAAAACAGCCTAACAACAATTAGCTGAGGACAGCGTAGTCCAGTTGGGTAAAATTTCCTTCTACCAAGTGCTGCACAATTTAGCCGTATATTAATTTCTTGGTTTTCTAATGTACAATAAGGGTTCATTTGTTTCCCCACTTCACGAGCCTACAATACAATATTTACTTCAAAGGTTTGGAGAGAGAAAAATACATTGGAAACCCTTCAAAACCTCTTAAATAAATTTTAGGACCGAATTCTGATCTCTCATTAGTATTACGCTGGTGTAAATACATTTTAGTGACATGGCTCCTGATCTACTCCGAAGTTGGAAGCAGAATCAGACCCTTACTCTTCAAATTCTGATGTTGGTTACCCTGCTGTACATCTAGAGTAACTGCATTGACTTCTGTGGTGTGATCTTGGATTTACACTTACATAACTGAGATCATAAATTGGCTTAATAGTGTTTCTGGAATTAAAAAATAAAACCAACAAAAACCTCAGCTATTTCAAAACATTGAGGCAAATAAGAGGTACAAAGGATGACATTAAGATTGAACCTTAAAATATTTAACAATAAAGTCAGGACCAAAACCAAAGCCAATATCCATCTTTTGGGAATAGAAGGGAATGGTCTTGTTTCCAATTTCTTTATACCACAGGGGAGCTGCCCACACATTTCCTAATTCTTAAAGTAATCATTCTTAGATGAACTTCCTGAAACAATATGAGCTTCATCTGAGAGGTGGAAGCGGGGGGGGGGGGGGCACACAATTATCTTTGTAAGGAATAGTAGCTCGGATTGCTAGCGTTGCATATGTTACAGCACATCATTAATAACAGTGATCAAAAGAAAAAGAACATCTTAGCAGCTGCATCAAATTATTATAGCAATTGGAATTTTCAAATGAGTTCAGAGTAAAAAAAAGGAAAAGAAGAAGAAGTAAAGGCAGCACCGTGTACTGTAGGTCAGGTCACATTGTGGTGCCACAGAATAATCCCAAAAGGCATTGAAATAGCTGGGATAAAACAGAAATTCTTCTCCCTATTATGGTCTTTGAAATATTATTAGAAAAAAAGTATGAATCTTGTTAGAGGGAAAATAAGGAGTGTTTAATGGAACATTTCTTCAAGGGGACTTGGAAAATGTGGAGGGTGAGATTTTCAAAAGGACTCAGCACCCAGTAAGAGCTGCCTATTGTAACTTTCCATGAATTCCTCCCCTACATACACACACACGTGTGTGTAAACACACCCACTCCCACACCCACTACTGAATTGGCCCATTCTCACAGCATAAACTACTTTCTGTGCTGCAATAGGTGTAAGGCCCTGATTGAGGAAAACCCTTAAGCATGTGCTTAACTATAGCACTATTCAGGACAGCATTACATGCATGCATACAATTAATCATGTGCTCAAGCACTGTCCTGAATAGGGAGGCTTTCCTGAGTTAGGGTCTAAAAGGGTGTAACTCTGTTGGAGTTAGTAGGCCTGATTCTTCAGTGTTCTGTACTTTGTGCAGTCTTTTTACACCTGTGCACAGTGAGCATAAAATGCTATCATTGTGATCTGACATTGTTTTACATTTGCTTTGCAATCACTATGCCTGGGTATACATGACTAGAGAACGTGTAGGGCAACAGAGGATCAGAGGCCCAGTGGAGTTACAGCTTCCGATGAAGTGGGTATTCACCCACGAAAGCTTATGCTCCAATACGTCTGTTAGTCTATAAGGTGCCACAGGACTCGTTGTCGCTTTTACAGATCCAAACTAACACGGCTACCCCTCTGATACGTGAGCTTTGTACAGTAGGTTTAAGTGAAGCTTGAATCAAGTCCTTCATTTCCTTTTCATGTAAAATTTGAGTCACTAGTAACAAAATGTTTGTTTCTCCCCTTTTAAAAAATGCTATAGTATTACAGTATTACACATTGCAGCAACATTGTGGCAAGCAGTAGTGTTTTGTGGCCACTATTGTAAAATATGGTAGCATTTTTTAATAAGGAAGGGGCCTGAGAAATGTACATTTTGTCAGTGGTTTGTCTTAGGTCACAGGTTTTTAAGCAGAACTCTAGCAGTAAAAGAGTGTGAATTACAATATCAAGCTCAGCTGAGCCAAAGAGAACTTCTCAGGGGTACAGAAGGACCTCAGAACACAGGCTTACAGATTCACTCTGGATAGTCTCTTCTGGTATCCAAACAATGTACGAATCATATGCAATCTGACTCTTTTCTGAGATCCTATCCTGCTCTCACTGAGTTCAATGAGAATTTTGCCATTGGTTTCAATGAGAGTAGGATCAGGCCCTCAGTGAACATAAACAATCATAGCACCTGTTTCTTGCTATGGTGTTTCAGCACCTCTGCATTCTTGCCTGCCCCCTTTCATCTCCATCTTCTATGGTAATACAGCTTGGTCTCATGCCTTGCTGTTATGGCCTCTCCATCAGCAGCTGATCCCAGACACTTTCAGAAAGTGGTCGCATGTGCAAAGGAGCAACTTAACATTGACAGGATATATCAAGAGATTTTCAAAGGGCACAAAGGGAGTTAGGTGCCCAATTTACAAACAATAATGAAGGGCCCTGTTCTGCTTTCAGTTACACTAGCATAAATATGGAATAATGCCATTGAGTTCATGGAGTTACTTAGTACATGCACAGGTGTAAATGAGAGGCGAATTTGGCCCTAATTAGGCATCACTCCTAGGATAAAAAATAATGGTTATACAGGGATCACTGCACCCAGCACTGACATTCAACCATCTCTGTGGTTGAACTAGGTAGCTGTTCAACAATGCCCAAAAACTACACAACACTTTAGGATGGGAAGCGAAGAATGTTGTATCAAAATGGCAACTGACTCCTGAAACAATTAATGTCGGGCCATCGTTAATTCCTACAGTGATTCCCTTGCAGGTTTGGAAGAGCATGAAGAACAGCTATTTTATGGCTCCATCCCTGTCTTTACCCCTTCCTAAACATAAAGAAACCTCATGAAGGGACTTCAATGGAGCTGGTGCATAAGGTCTGATGATGGGATGAACCACCCTTCTTAGGATGAACCGGGCTTCTGATAAAAACTGGGCCACTTCCATGGGTTTTATATTCCCGCTGCAGAAAAAAATATCAGGAGGGGATGCTATGGCTTGCTCTAAGAACACATCCAAATGTTTACCTTCTGTTAGAACTCATGTTTTATAATGGTATTTCGCAAATGGATGCAGCCTTTCCAAGTTCAACCTTTTTATTTTTCAAGAGCAAGTTTGAAAAATGTAATTCATGAACAGATAATATCTTTCTGGTAAGCTATGCATCCTGGGAATGACTTGGAACAGGCTTTCTTGGTGAGTTATGTGAGGATTAACACACATCCTGTTTTCATTCAGAACTCACAGAGGCTTTCAAGTAGATCCCAGACTGCTCCAGCATAGTCACTGGCTGATCATGTGTGCCTTTCGGACACTTCCTACAGGAAAAGGAACAAAGATGATCCCCACCCAGGCAAACAGCCTTCTGGAAGAATGGCCCTCATTCATCAGCTGTTATTATCTTTATTTCATTTACTCTTCTCAGAACCTCCCATGTCTGCAATCCAGTCTTTGCTTCCCAAAAGTCCCAGCTGTTTCTGCAAACTGAGATTTGGGAACATTTGATGCAATCCCCCGAAGTTCAGATCAATCCCAGCGCTCAGACCAAATCCTGACAAAAACACAACGGCTCACATAGTTTCTCCAACATGCTGGGTTTTGTGCATTATGACTCAGTCCATAATGAACTAACACACCATGCTGTAAATTTTATGACAACTGAACAGGATACTAGGGAAATTGCTGCAGTTCATGCTTTAAAATTAACCTTAAAACAGATCTTTGATGGTTCTTTAAGATACGCCCTTTTAACCAGGAGTCACTTTTAAAAAAAAAGTTTGTTTTAAAATAAAGGTGGTGGCAACTGATTCCACTATTGGTAATGATGATTATATTGATTATTATAGGAGATAGAGGTTGGACTCAAAGTTACAGAGTTTGAAGTAAAGCAGAACAGTTTAGGAAAAACAAATATTTCCTGGTTGAGGAGTAATTGATGGAGCTATAAATCTTTAGGGTTAGATTCTGCCACACTTACACAGAGCGGCTGAAATCAATACAAGAGATTCATTGAAATCTACAAGACTACTTGCGGTGTCAGGTACTTCTCAATGTGAGTGACTCTAAAGAGACACTTTAAAGATTCGGTTTTGATCTCAAATTTTAGCTTTTTAAAAATACATTCACAATCTCCTTTCTTCACCAAGGTTTTTATAATCTGAGCCAGTTACCAAGGCTTCAGTTCCACATCTGCTTCCTGAATATGATATTATAAGTCCATCGTAGCAAGCAGTAAAACTACAGGTGTTTTGTTGTTAAAGTAACCATTTTGAAATAAATGGGGCCTCTGATTATTCTATTTTATAGCTGGCTGTGTTCCCATTGCAGACTATCAGCTCAAGGGTTAAAAGACTAAGAAGACTGGTTGTGACTTCATTGCTCTTCCATCTGGTGGGAACCCTGAAAACCATTTGTAAATTAATTTTTTACTTTGAATGCACACTGCCACATACAGTCATCATTGGATTCTGCACAGACAGCTTGCACTGCTGCTTCAACATGTCTCCAGCGACAAGCCCAACTCCTACTGATTTTGAATGCTGGAGAATAAAATCATTAAGTATGTATGTCCATTCTGCTTGCATGCTCTCTACCCATATTTTATGCCATAATTATCATCACATCACTTTAGTAAATAATGTTGACACATGGTTCCATAACAGCTGTAGAATGTCCATCTGACACCCTCGCAATCAGAAGTTCAGCTCTTCGAAAAGGGGACAGATTGAGCCTTGAATTTCTTCGTCTGCACAATTTTCCTTTACAGACATAACAAGGAAGACATGGGATCACTGGTAGCACTGTTATAGATGAGGGAATCTATTCTTTTCTAATAAATCCCTTCAAATAATCCATTCATCTGATCTTTAAGAAATGTAAAGTGCTCATTAATCATACAACTGGTGAGCACTGATTTACAGATTAATCTAATTAGACCTCATTTGTTTCAGGTGAAGGCAGCTATATTAACAAATGCTGCCCAGTGCACGAAGCTCTGCACACGTGGTATGATATACAAGTCAGGATCAATTACAATGTTGACTTTGCTGCACGTTATAACGGTGCACACTTGCACTGTTATAGCTAAGAGTCTGTCAACATTTCCATTACAAAATCAAACATCGCTTTTAAAGGATTTATTACTCAGCCATAACATTTGGTTGACTCTTGGCATGCATGATCTAAGTCCAGAAACGTTTTATTAATTTAACAAATTTACTAATCCAATTTCAAGTCACTTCAGACTGGGGAAAAAATCAGCCTGATTGTTCCATACATTTTTGAATTTCTTAGAAATATCTTTCTTTTATAAAATTAAATTCTGTAGAAGTAATTTGGATTTAGGTTTTTATAGTACTTGGAAAAAGTAAAATGGACAATTTCTAGCTAGCTATAACTACATTGTTCAGGGGGTTGGTAATGGGCTATAGATCCTCTTTGTTATCTCTAGTTTTCTGGACAGTGTGATAAGTGGACACATGATGGTGGTTTGGTGGTCTCTGTGCATATATACCTACATAAAAATCCTCCAGCACATTTAGGGCCTGATTCAAAGCCTATTAAAGTCGAAAGAAAGGCTCTGATTGCCTCAAATGGGCTTTGGAGCAGCCATTGGGACATTTCTTGAAACTTTTAAAGAAAAGCCAAGTATATTATAGGACCTGGAAAATGAACAGACACTATCACTCCTAGATGGTACCCTTGAATAGCATTACGGTACATTGGTGGGGAAGTTTATAATGTTTCCCAAACTATAACTGTTCTGTGGATAAACAGAGAATTTCAGTCTCCAGAACTGAAACTTTGGTTGCTTTCACCAGCATAACATTGACAATGACATAGATGCATTAATTTTTCATCACTGTGTTTTCCCTCACAGATAAAGGCACATTAACACTGTGCCCCAATTCTGAGTTGCTCCATTACTGAACTCATTGCAGGAATGGAGAGGGGTGGATGTGTCTAGAATTCCTTTTTACATTCCTGATGTTTTGGGACTGCTGTGGACCCGACAGTCTGCTAGTGCAAGTTAGAGTAGCCTCAGGACTGCTCTAAAGTACATTCTAGTTTCCAAGGCTCTCTATAGGCTGAGAAAAGTAGAAAATAGTCAAAGCACAGTGCAGTCTGCTATCTATACTCCGTGCCTGCCTCCCTACATATTATCTCATCTCTACCCAGCCTTCCCCGACATGTCCACAACATAGATGAACACAGGAGGCACACTCTTTGTAACTGAGTGAGAGTAAGGAATACTCATGTGAATAAAACTTTGCAGGTTCTGTATTATTGCTTCACCACAATGCATTGGTTCTGCCATAGGCACTGCCAAAGAGGCAACTTCACTGACCCAGTCTCAAACTTATAGCAGTGAGGTTAGTCAGATTTAAAGCAGAAACTCATGGGTGGGGCAAACATCCCTTCCACTGATCAACTCAGTGTTCCTCAGCATCAGCAACATCTGTCATTTATAGAGTATCACGTGCTGTTTCAGGACCTCTGGATTACCAAGGCTCAACTGCAACGAGTGAACAATCAGTGACCGGCTTAGAGTTTGCCTTGTGTTTGTGAGCTGAAGTCAGACTCTTAGCAATACTTCAGCATGGGTTCTGGGTTTTAATTATATTGAAACTGGTTTGTGCAAAGAGTCTGTCAGATCTTGGCGTATTTAGGTAAACTCTGGTGCTATCAAATATCTGATGTAATAGGAAGATTGGCTCTGTTCTCATAGGAAATATTGTGGTACTCATGTGAATGAAACAGGTGTCTGAATAGACTCCATCATTAAGACTTTTGTCATCTACACTGCAAAACTAATCTGAAGGATACATTTCAAATCAGTCTGATTTATACTTTTAGCCAGATATTGCCTTTTTGATTCAACAGATGTGCACTTTGGACTAACTGTTAGATAACAGTGTAGACCAGAACATTTAACTGACATGGCAATTTTTTAAAGCCTGCTTGCAAGAAGAAAAGAAAATTCTGCTAGAAAAAAATGCTTCCTGTTTATTTTCATCTGCATCTAGGTAAATACAATGTAATGGAAACATTTAAGGACCTATAATCTTATTTACATTCTGAGCATGAATACAGTTCCCAGTACAGTGCAGACATCTGTCAGACAAACAGACAAGACGGCAAAGATATTTAAAAAGCTCTTTTCTTAAACAGCAAGGAAGCTGTTTGGGGATTTTAGCAGGCTGGCTGGTGTAAGATATGCTTTGTAGGTTGTTTCATAGGGTATTTACTATGAAAATTGTGGTGATAACTCAAGGACCAATCTAATTTGTCAGGCATTTTAATTTTTAGGGTTTTGTTCTTCCCTTACCTAGTTCAAGTATTGTTTTTATTATTATTATTTAAATAGGATATAGCATAACACAAATCACTCATTTGTATAACACTAATCAATATTTTCTATTTCAATTTAATCTAACACATCTTGAGTGGTAATAAATCACGAATGTATTATCAGTTGTAGAATAAAATGTAGTTTTCTGTAGCCCCTTACATACACCAAGTATCACTAATTCTTTTACAAAGCAGCAAGTTAGGTAGTAGCAATATAGCAGCTGTGTAAGCAAATGCAACAGCCATTGCATATTTGGCATTGCTCACTTGGCCTTGGACGTATGTCCTGTCCTATAGAATATGGGCAGAGATACAACTCCTATTGTTTTGGGGTGGTAGAAACAGAGAACCAAATTCATCCTATTGCACCACACTACAATATACTCAATCCATGGAGTTAACACCAGGGGTGAATTTGGCCATTTATCCCATCCCTAATTTATCCAGCTTGCACCTTCCTTTCTCCAAGACTGCTCTTGCCTGCCTCACTTCTGGGGCTAGCAGCAGACTGAGGTCATCCCTGTCAATGCTTTGCTTTAAAAGATATTCCAATTCTCCCTTGCCATGTAGCAACTGCAATATGGTTCCAGCCCAGTGGAGAGCTGCTCCTGCTGGTCAGAGCATTTTTGACTAAATGAAATGTCATCAAAGCCAAAACATTTTGTGGAAGTATTTCAGTTTTGCCAGTCTTTGTCAAAATGGCTTTTGGCTTGGGGAGAGAGTGAGACTCTCTCACACTCTGTAGCCTTGTGTTTAGGGAACTGGCTTGTGAGGGATCCATCCTTAAGTCCCTATTTGCCTGAATCAGGGCTCTGGGGTGAAAAAAAATCTGCTCTGGATCAGTCAGAGCAGGTATTTGACCTTGGCTCTGTCCCCCACACGCAAGGCCAGTGCCCTACCACCAGGCCACACACACTTCAATGCTGCAGCCTGAACTGAATACATCAGCTTTTCGATTTGCCAATGGGCATTTCAACAGAAAGCTGTTTTCACAAAAAATGTTTCAAAGGTTTCATTGTCATTCAAATAGGGACCCAAAACAAATTCTGAAGTGTTGCAAGTTTCCACAGAATGGAATTGTTGTCCTCTGCACAGTTCTAACAGCTCCGTGGAGTCAGAGCCAGCTCTAGGCACCAGCAAAACAAGCTGGTACTTGGGGCGGCACATTTCTAGGGGCAGCATTCTGGCGCCGGCCATGCCACCCCTAGAAATGTGCCCCCGCTGCCCCAGCTCGCTGCCGCTCGGCTTCTCCCCCTCCCTCCCAGGCTTTCACGCGTGGCAAGCCTGGGAAAGAGCGGGAGAAGCCAAGTGGTACATGGCATGCCTGGGAGGGAGGGTGACGCTCGGCTTCTCCCCCTGCCTCCCAGGCTTGAAAGCTTGGGAGGGAGGGGGAGAAGCCGAGCGGCGGCGGCAGAGCAGAGGTGAGCTGGGGTTGGGGAAATGCAGCACGTGCGGGGGAGGAGGCGGGGCTGGGGATTTGGGGAAGGGGTTGGGAAGGGGCAGAGTTGAGGTGGGGCCTGGGGGGGCAAGAAAAAAACAGGGGGGCGGCCAATGATTTGCTTGGGGCGGCAAAAATCCTAGAGCCGGCCCTGCATGGAGTCTCCCTACAGCAACCACCTGACTGGAGTTTCATGGAGCGACAACCCTGCTGTGCTTTATTCCTTGAGATGGGGCCAATATCTTTTCAATGCTGCTGAAGTTTCTCTGCTTTGCTGAGGGGTTGTTTCACCATTATAAATGTTGTTGGCATATTTAGAAATAGCTGCTACTGTGCCACTATTGAGAGATCCACAGAGCTGCAACTTTGATCCATATTTGCAAGTTTTATTACAAAATAGATTAAACTTGTAATGACATTAAATGTGCATGACAATTTGGAGAATTCTGTAGATTTTGGGGGGGAAATCTGAGCAGAAGTTGTTTCATTTGTTGCCGTAAGATTGGTTACTATTGCAGTTACACTGTAAGTTAAAAACAAAAGGGTTTCTCGTGTTCATGGGAAATCAGAAACACAGGGCTGGATTGCAGTACCCCCTCACATTGATTGCCTTCATTGGGATTACTCAGGGGAGTAACTCCTAAATTATTATGTAGCTATTGCTGTGCACTTCGAGGCAAGTGGCTAGTTCAACTACAGAGAACAGGGAACCTTTTATCCAACACTTTTCTTCCTTAGACCTTTTTGTGACAAGGAAGAGGAAGTTGCTTTACTGATTATTATTATACATCGGTTAGGGAAAGTTGAAGCTCATAAATGAGAGAGACCTGAGATTATGGATGCATAATCAGCCCCATGATTTAAAAATCTTTCCTCCACCCTGTGTCCTCTTCATTAAAGCTAGGTCGACTAGACAGTTTGAGTCATTTTGAGATAGGTCAATTGAAGAGGAAGTTTAACCGTTTCTCTCATGACACAGATCTGCTTCTATCAGCTGGCTGTCTTCCCCATTCTCTTGGAGTTAACTGAGGAATTTCAGGCTTGCCAATATGTTGCTCAGTAATCTGCACCAACCTACTTAGCAACAGAGCTATGTGCTCATGGCCAGGGTATATTTGTCTCAACCCATTATTCATCCTACTTTGTTGGTCCTGCACTGTCCTGATTCACTTTCTCACGGAAAATAATTGTTTCATTGCATTTCCTGAGATCTTTTTGAGTGCCCATTTTCAACTACCTGACGTGTAATATTGCTGCATAATTTGGAGTGTCTCCACTCCAGTTTTTGGATGCGAGACTTAGCAACAGAGAAAGGTGCTAAAGAGAGACAAAACTTATGTGGGTGGCTGGAGATTAGCCATTTGGAAATCTATCCTTTCCTTTGTACCACAAGCTGTTTTCACTTTTCTTCTCCAACTCACTGTACTTGGGTGCTACTCAGCTACAGATGCCTTATTTTGATCCCCAAGGCCATCCCGAGGAGCACTGGAGTGAAGAATATTTTCAGGTTCTATGTCCTCCTCTCAAATTAAAATGGGACTCCCTCTTTTTAAATTCCCTCTTCAATGGCTCACAACTTAGCTGTTTTCCCCTGACACTACCATTTCTTTCTTTCTTTCTTTCTTTCTTTCTTTCTTTCTTTCTTTCTTTCTTTCTTTCTTTCCCCAATTTAGCTTCCCCAGCTACCATTCCCCCCCCCCTTCAATGGTGTGGCGTATTTGTCTTGTGGTTCTTCAAGTACATCTTGATGTGTTTAGGAACTGGATCACATAGAGCAAGGCTTTCCCTTGAGTTGAACTCAGAATCACAGCACCTCACTGAAATATAGCACCTCACTGAAGTACGGCAATTTAGGAAGCTGCCAGTTAGCTGTTTTAAACCAACCCTGACGTCAATGGAGCTTCGCATGTGTATGTAGACTCATTAGACATGCCCTTCTTTGAGGGTGACATACCCACCTCTCCAGACTTCCCCTGTAGCGACCTGCCCTGGACATGGCATTGGGGAAGTGCAGAACCTACAGGATCCTCTTGCATGGGCTTCCTCCCCTCTAGTTCCATTGACACAGTGGAAACTCATTTCCACTAGATGTAGGTCTATAGTAAACGAGGCATTTCAAAATCTACTCCTATGTCCTTAACACTACCAGAGCTTCAGAAGGTGATATACATCTTGGAGTTCCTCTGAGAATAGGCAGGTGATATGCTACATGTGTTTATTTATCTAATACAATTTAGCAATTTACAACCGTATCAATTCTTGTTAGGTTGTCGTGTAGCATTTTCCAGTACATTTTGATTTGGTCTGTATCAGGTTCTCTCTCTCATCAACTTACATTCGGAGCATTTTATTTTGTTGTTGTCAGTGCTGCAGTGCTGAGCAGCTGCCATACCCCTTGACTAAATTAAGGAGAATGCTGCAGAATACATGTTTAAAATTCATGTCTGCCACTTACTAACTTCATTGGTATGAAATTCAGAACTCCTTTTATTAAACACCGTTAAATATTCTCTTTATTTCCAAAGACAAATATGAACAGAAACACAACCAAACATGTACTGTATTAAAATCATTGATTCACAATATTTAAATTTCCAGCTAGCCTCCAATTAGCAGGCTTTCCAATATTTGAACAGAAGACCATTTTAATGTAATTACAAACACATTTTAGGCATCTAAATTTTTTGCATAATTAGTTCCCTATTAAACTATTTATGTAGCCCTTTTTCCATCAGAAACAGAGAAAGCAGAACAATTTTATTCCTTACTGTTACAATAATTAACTATGCAAGTAGAACAGCATATTAATAGAGTATAATTTGTTTACATTTAAAAGAAAATTGTGTTAGATTAGCATAGCAAAAGACTATTTCCATATCCAGGCAGTAATATGCAGGCCTAATAGCAATTTACAGTGTAGTTAAAGAATATTATTAATAAAGTAATACAGTGTAATTCTGTTTGCCCCCACCATATTTCACAATGTCTTTAATTACAGCTAATTCCATCGAGACTAATTTGGATGTTATTAAGCAGTAGACACAGGAATCTTAAATACAACCTTTGTTAATAATTAATAAAGAAAGTTACTGTGGAGCATGTTCCTATAAGGAAAAGTAAATACATTGTAAGCATTTTATAGGAAGATTAATTTTCCCATGGTGGAATCTTATTATAAGGGTCAATAATTAATAATACATGATTGACACCTAAGGAAAGTTTCACTGAAATCTGAATTTCATTTGAACAGAGTTTAACTACAAGATTGCTCCAACTTTGTTAATATTTGTCAATTATGTGTTTGATCCTAGGAGCTTTTGAGTGCCCTCAATTCCCCATGAAATCTGCTTTCATTAAATCTCAGTGTCTTATGGGATCCCTAAGTTTGTAACAGTTTGCTGGAGTATAGCATGATATTTAGAGCATAAAGAATCATATTGCATAAGACATGGTATAAAGCTAAAGGCCATTGTCAATATTTTGCTTTTAGGAAGAAAATATAAAACTGTTACATGAAAGAAAATGTAAAATGTAAGATCCAATTCTAGGGTCCTCACAAGAAAATACAGAAAGAGGTACATGAAGGCTTAATTCTGACCTCACATTTATTTTACATTATGTTAAGGGGGTTACACCAGTGTGGAACTGGTTTTAGTGAGATCAGAATCAGGACCTCTGGTGAAAATTTTGTTCTTGGTTGCGTAGATGTAAATCCAGAATAACTCAATTTAAGTCAACGGAGTTGCTTCACTTTTATACCTGAGTAAATGAGAACAGAATTGGCCTAGTGAGACATACAACCAGGGAAAAATCAATACTCGGGGAAAATATTTGGTTCTCACTTATAGCAATGTGAGTTAGCAGTAACTTTAGTGAACTCCGTGGGCTTGATTCAGACCTGGCTTGCACTGTATTAAATACAATGGTGTAGCTTTGTTAACACCAGTAGAGGTGTTTCTTGTTAACACTGCTGTAAGCAAGATCAGACTCAGACACTCAGCGTAATTTCATGCAATTGCCACAGAAGTCTGAGCAATATTTATTGGGGAGGTGATGGTGTAAGTCACACGTTGAGTGGAAGTGGTGAAGTATGGTAACCTACATCTGTTTATTACTCAGTGAGAGTGCAATGTAAGGATAACTTACACGCCAAGGGGAAAAGCCAACAACAGGAAGGATAGTAACTAAAGAGCAGTAAGTCTGCCCACACCTTGGGCCAGATCCTGGACCTCATTAAGCCTACTATGCACCACTGGCTTAAGCAATTACCTAGGTATTCCCTTGGCACAAGGGAATCCTCAGATGGCATAGAGCTGGAGTGACCAGCTGCACACTATCCCCTCATCACAGGGAGCATGGCTAGGGGTAAGCTGAAGTACTGTTGCCCTCTGTCCATCCCTGGGATTGGAAACGACCCCATGAGAGCCATTGCACCCAAGCGCATCCCTGCAGTTTTTCCAAGTTGCTCCTCAGGACAAGACTGGTGTCAGACTGTCTGCAGATCAGGAAGTCACACGGGCTGCTTACAGCCACCTTTGCAGCACTCCCTCCAAATTGGTTCAGATGCAAAAGAACCAGGCTTCGGGTCATCTTATATTTTCTTGTTACTTGCTTTTCCTGCTTCCCAAACCCCTTCCACATGTAAATTACACTAGTTTTGCACACCTGCTCAGAGAATTTAGTTCAAATCACATTACTTTGTCATTTACATCAAATTATATCAATTTTATGATTATTTAACACCCAATGTGCAACTCATCCTACCATTTATGTTGCCACAGAATTCAAATTCAACATAATTCAAGACTTTCTCAAGAGAGGCCCAGAGCTGAAATGGAGGGATATCAGTTCACTAGTGAAAACAACAACAACAACAACAAAGCTGAGGAAGCTTATGTGATGACCCATCTTGGCTGAAACGCCAGAGACTAAACTGGGGACCTTCAAAGTAAAAGCATGAATTGCACAGTTTGAGCTAAAGAACCGACCTTCCCTAGGCGGGTCTGTAGCAAACTCATATCTGCTGTCAACACACACTCAATGGGTTACACTTACATATTTGCCTTTACCTACTATATTGTGTATCAGCCCCTCACACTCCAGAAATATTTCAACAACTGCTGCCCACACAACATACACATGCGTACAATACATATACTTTAGAATATAGTTTCAATCCCTCTTAATTTTGTTTTGTATTATTTGCATCCAACATATTGACATCAATAGATTTTTGTTCTCTTTTAAACATATGAATAGGCAGTATGCTGCTGAAAGCTGACTCCATATATTGCAAACATTCAACAGCATATTATATCATGCACTTAAAATAATAACGTATGTTTTCAAAAGGCATGGCATAAAGGGGGAAATGTCATTTCTTTTAATCACACCAAAATAGCACTTGGCCCAAACATTAAAACTTCCCTGGTTATGGTTACCAATAAGGCCTGCAAAAAAGAAACAGGCTGTTTGTTTAGACTCTCTCAAATAAAAGGTTCAGGCATCCCCAGACAGGGCTTTTTAGTAAAAGAAAAGAAACAATGTAATTGCTTTCAAGAGCACAATTAAAAAAACACTTACTTGGGCTTTGTGTGATTTTGCCACAAATCATTTTAGCATGACAGGATGTGTATTCTGTGCCTTGAAAACATATGCTGGGACATGCTGGCATGTGGGGAGTTTAATCCAGTGCATTGATGTGCATCTAAATATGGGAATGAGAAAACATCTTGATTGTCCATAGAAGAAATAACCTTCTATGGGCAAAATGTTACATCCAGGAAAAATTCACTCCTAGTGTAACTCCATAAACGTCTACAGAGATATCTACAGCAGGGGAAAATTTGGTCATTGACTCTGTGCCTTAATATTTCTATTGCTTTGGATCACAAATATACAAGTTTTCACAACTTCTTGAATATGGTAGCATTGGTCAATATGCAGCAACAAAAATAGTAGCAAGGAAGAAAAGTGACAGATGATCCTGAAAATGAAAAATAGCCCAAAAGTTGGTACACTTCATATATCACACAGACACGCATGGGATCATTTCTACAGCAGAGGGTGGGGGGGTCCAGATCAGAAGTTTTATGGCAGGAGATTCGAAAATAGAGAAAAACGGAGCAGAAAGACTGTAAGGAATCAGGATATTTTGGTAAAAAATGTAATTTACCATGAGATTTTTGCCTGATTTCCCTCCAGTTATTTCCTTGCACAAATTTTTGATTGAAAGGCAAAGGAGATAGGGAGGTCACCAGTTAACGTACTACCAGACTGAAGGGCCACTAATAAACTAGCATGGCCTATTGCACCGTTCCACGGTAAACTTACCTCCAGCTGATTACCGCCTTATTCGTTCAGAAAGTAATATGCCTTGTAGATTTTTAGAATATTTTAAAGAAAAGCTGATGCCTAAAGTAGGAACATAGGACCTGCCACAGAGGATCAGACGAGTGGTTCATCTAGCACTGTAACCTGTCTCCAAAAATAACCAATAACAGCTGTTTCAGAAGAAGGTGCAAGAAACTCTGTAGTGGGCATTGAAGAAATAAGACATTTAAGACATTTATTTAAGAAATAATCTGCATATTGAGGATGTTTCTTCCTAACCCTATGAGTCAGTGGTTGCCTTATGCCTTGGGACATGAGTTTTTATTAGATGTCATGGTCCATATATCTCTCCAACCATGATTCACATCCAATGTTTAACTAAATATAATGTCTAGAGGCCTCGGCTAGTTTGAGCCCCATTGTGCTAGGTCCTGAACAAACACAGTAAATGGCAGTTCCTGGCCCAAAGAGCTTACAGATGTTTAACAAATAAACAAGAGTTACTAGACACTTTCCCAGACTTCTGTTGCTATGCCTTAGATTTTGTTTTTTTTTCATCACAGGTACCTCCCCCTGTCTTTTTTACTCAATATGAACCAGATCCTCAGCTGGTGTAAGTCACCATGGGTCCATTAACTTTAATGGAGCTATACTGATTAACATCAGCTGAAGATCTGGACCAGAATTTGTATATGTTAATATGTACAAATCAGGATAATGGTGGTACAAAGTCCCAATTGCACAACCCTTATTCACATTGGAACTATTCAAAGGGAGTACCTGACTTGCACAAAATGACTACATGTGTCTTCTTCTTCTTTCGCATGGCTTGGTTGGTAGCAACAACTACCAATGTATGTCTAAATTTGATAGCCAGCACATTGCCGCAGCAGTGAGCTGGTGAATTTCCTTCAGGCCCCTGGCGAAAGAAAGAAGGGGACACTCAGATATGATGTGCTCCATCATTTGTGCCTGGTGACCACAGTCACATGTAGGTGTTTGCCTCATTTTCTATTTAAAGAGGGTTTGTCCAAATCTCTCATGAGATGTCCGGATACGATTTAATCTGTCTTTCCGACATAAATCGAAACCCGGTGGCTCCTTGGCAGGGTCAATAATGAGTTGTTTGTTTTGAGTGGTCGAAAATCTCCAGGTGGCTCTCCATTGAGCCTCAGGATCGAAGTTGGGTGTAAGGGTCTTGATGCAGTTCAAAAGAGGGTTGCGGGATTTTAATCTTGTCTTTGGCGGGTTCTGCAGGTCATCGTGCAGCGGGATCCTTGCATTTGCATTGACATGGTTAAGAAAGCAAGATGTCTGAGCAGCTCTTCTAATCTGTGGAGCCTGGATGTGCGATAAGATCGGGAGACAGTCGACTGGAGTCGATTTGAGCATCCCTGACACTATATGCATAACGTTGTTGAGTTGAGTGTCAAAGAGTTTAGTGTGATTATTGTGAGACCACACTGGTGCACAATATTGAGCTACAGAATATACAAAGGCAATTGTTGAGATTCATATGGTCCATGGATTGGATCCCCGTGATGTTCCGGCCAATTTTCTGATAAGCGTGACACAAGACCTGACCTTATTGCAGGTGTTCTCAAGGTGTTGTGGAAAGGTCAAACTCCAATCCAGTGTAACGCCAAGATACTTTGGGTTAGCCTCATGGCTAACACTCTCACCGCAGAACTGCACATTGAATTTGGTATTAGCCATTTTATTGTTCAGATGGAAAGTGGTTACCATGTTTTTTGGGGGGGTGTTAGGCCTAAGTTTCCAGCATTGGAAATAATCAGTCATTGTACTAAGATCTTGAGTTAGGGTGCAGCTGATGGTATGAAGGGTTGTGTGCTGAACAGCTAGGGCAATGTCATCTACACGTCTAAATGTCCACCACAGTGAGTAAGGGCTGCACATTTGGGTCCTGGGAGTTTATCTGCCTTTAGGGCTCAATCCTGTGAGGTGCTGAGTGCCTACAATTTTCACTGAAGCCTGTGGTCAATAAGGGTGCTTCTCACCTTGTAGGATTGAGCCCTTACTAGTCATTTCTCCCCTGCAGTAATAATCCATTGTTTTCCATAGCACTGAATAATGATGTACTCACCTCTGGTGCATCCCCTATATGCCTGGGTATAGCAGGCTTTCCTCCTCAAATGCCCCCTGGTGACACTCTGGTCCTGTGGTGGTCTGCCTTTTCTCACAACTCAGCCCTCAGGCCGCGTCATATTTTAGTCCCACGTCTTCCCACTACTCAAAGAATAGTTATCAAGGGTTTGCCGTCAAACTGGGGGGGGGGGATGTATCTAGTGAGTTCCTGCAGGTGTCTGTGCTGAATCTGGTACTAGTCAATATTTTCATTAATGACTTGGAAAATGGAGTGGAGAGTATGCTTATAAAATTTGCAGAAGACAGTAAACTGTGAGGGGTTGCCAACCCTTTGAAGGACAGGATTAGAATTCAAAATCATCTTGACAAATTGGAGAAACTGGTCTGAAATCAATAAGATGAAATTCAATAAAGACAAATGCAAAGTAGTATACTTGAGAAGGAAAAATTCAAATGCACAACTACACAATGTGGAATAATTGGGTAGGCAATAGTACTGGTGAAAAGTATCTTGGTGTTACAGTGGATCACAAACTGAATATGAGCCAACCATGTGATGTGATTGAGGAAAAGGCTAATATAATTCCTGAGTGTATTAATAGGAGTGTCATGTAAGCCATGGGAGGTAATTGTCCTGCTCTGCTGAGCACTGGTGAGGCCTCAGCTGGAGTATTATGTCTGGTTTTGGGAGTCACATTTTATATACGATATGGAATAATGGAGATAGTCCACAGGAGAACAACAAAAAATGATAAAAGGTTTAGAAAACCTGATATATGAGGAAAAGTTTAAAAACACTTGAGCATGTGTAGTCTTGAACAAAGAAGACTGAAAGGTCCTGATAACAGTCTTCAAATATGCTAAGGAGTTGTTATTAAGAGGACAGTGATCAATTGTTCTCCCTGTCCACTGAAGGTAGGATAAGAAGTAATGAGCTCAATCTGAAGTAAGGGTGATTTAGGGTTAGATATTAGGAAAAACTTTCTAACTGTAAGGGGTAGTTAAGTTCTGGAATAGGTTTCCAAGAGAGGTTGTGGAATCCCCATCACTGAAGGTTTTTAAGAACAGGTTGGACAAACACCTGTCTGGGATAGTCTAGGTGTACTTGGTTCCAGCCCTACATTTCTATGATTCTATGATAACCAACCAAGCCACACCGTATGGTGGTGTGGCGATGTTCAGTATAGGCTAGTTTAAACCCATGCTAAAATCATTTTGTTTGTTACCCATCCTGGGATTTAAATATAGATCTCCAAAAATAAAAGACTAATGCATTATAGGTAAGGCTAATTAGTAAATATCTTTGAAGATGTCCAAAATAGTTAAATGGCATTTGTTTCACTACAGGTTTTGGAGCTGGGTACATATTCAAATTCTCAATAATCCAAAATTCAGATAAACTCTCTATCTGAATTGCAATTATCTGCAATCCATTCCTCTCAACATTTTTTTAAATAGATTTATTTATTTATCTATTCTCAGCAGAGCTAGCCAAATATGCAAAATAGTGTTCAGACGCATTCATTTAAATTCATGACTGTAGAGTTCACAAGTAAACATGGTTCAGCAATGATTGGGGGTCCACCAAAAGAGAAATTGTAACTATATCATCATATCCTACAGATGGCTAATATTCATATGTAACTGTCAAGCATATCACAACGCCAAGCTTGAAGACAGACAGCATCAGCTTGTACTTGCATCTGAGCCATTAAAACCCAATGGGCCCCATGCAAAACAAACTATTACATACTGTACCCAGGGACTGGCAGGCTCAAGAACACAGGCAGATTCCAATCATTCTGAAATTCTGGAAAATGTGAAGAATCTAAGCAACAGTCTGTTTGAAGGCAAAGTGTTTCCTGGCCTGGCAGGCATCAGGTTATATAAGACTATTTGCACTAGACAGAGGAGAGTTTCAGTGTGGCTAGGGAAAATTGCAAGACCTCAGATCCACATACCTCTCACAAATGTGCTGCTACATCTGCAAGAAAAGTCACCTACTTCCCCTCTCTAGTCTGGTTGCATCCCCTAACGTAGCTGGCTCTGGTGCTGGCTCACGTGTACAGGGTTGCAAGCTTAAGTACAACTCAACAGCCAAGCTTCTCGTACCTTCTCTCTTGGCACTCAGCGCAGCTTTCTATGGAACCCAGGGTCTCTCCACATGCCCAGCAGTGTATTGATTTAGGGTGAGTTGGGAAACAGGGAAAAGTGTCACATCTATCAAAAAGTGGTGAAAAAAAAAGGGGAGGAAACAATTTAGCAACAACCCACAGCCAATTAGGGAGCGACTATTACCTCTTTATTGTACAGTATGATGCCTCTGTGTATGCAGTCTAACAGTGTATTGACCATTTTTGTTGGACTATCACATTGTAAAGTCTTGTCAAATATTTGGTCCATTTTCACCCCTAAGTCTGACAGCATTACTGCTGTCCAGGCTTCTTCCTCCATTGTATATTTGTGTTTTTAGATAAGTGCATTATGAGCGGTCTCATCACAACTGGATACATTAACAATTATCACTGCTCTTTGTTTACAGTCCTTCAGATGTTTTTCAGCTCTTTGTGACTGTGTTCAGATCTAAGCCAATTTAAATTGATGTTGAGAGTAAGGTTCCATTAAATATGATAACAAATGCTTTGCTAAACTATAAATATATAGAGCCTGATTCCCTGCTCTTTTCTAGGGTGAAAGGGCAGGTTGTTATGCCCAATTCTTGTGGACTTTAGTCCTTGATTCATCCATAAAAGTGTATGAATGGCAATGGTCTTAATATACATTTGAGGACCTATTGTAGTGCTGTAGTTGCTACACCTACCCATGCTCCATCCTCCTTTCCAGAGGATGCTGTGAAGGCCAAGACTATAACAGGGTTAAAAAAAGAACTAGATACATTTATGGAGGATAGGTCCATCAATGGCTATTAGCCAGGATGGGGAGGGATGGTGTCCCTAGTCTCTGTTTGCCAGAAGCTGGGAATGGGCAACAGGGAATGGATCACTTGCTGATTACCTGTTCTGTTCATTCCCTCTGGGGCACTTGGCATTGGCCACTGTTGGAAGACAGGATACTGGGCTAGATGGATCTTTGGTCTGACCCAGTATGTCCGTTCTTATGTTCTTATGTATGCCTTACATGTGGGGAAAGAAATGCACATTAGAGATAAACCAAAGCCATCTCATACAGATGCAAAGCCAAATTTTCCCAGAGCTCAAAGTGGTTCGGTTCACATCCATCTCTAATTTCCACCCATTGCTGCTGAGTTTTACAAAAGCCCAATGCAATCTTCCTCCAATAAATTCTCCGAACAATGGAATCTGAATTGCACCCAAAACAATAGTCTCAGTTTTCTTTTTCACTTTTAATAGTGCCCTGTGTTACACTGCATAAAACACAAAAGCCCCTTTTGTGTAAGCCCTGGCAGAATCTTTATTCACAGTCAGAAGTCTGGGAGGTTCCCTTTTTAGAATTGACAATCCTCTCTGCCTGCACAGTCTCCTGGGCAGAATGATAACCTCTCAAAACACCCATAATCCCAAAAGGAAATCTGTGTTATCAATTCTCCACATGAGCATCTAGAACATAAACACACTATACTCTCTGCATGTAATTTAGTCCTCTGGGAAGATGAACACTCCCTCAGTCCATCTAAGTTAGACATGATCCCTAAGGCATATAATACAATTAATCAATGTCAGCTTTTTCCATACCAGGATCCCCTCCAAAACTTCCTACTGTTCTAGCAAGGACTCCTTACCTATTTAGCTTTATGGTAAAGGTCGAGTCATTATGGCCCCCTGACATCTGTTCATGACCCCGCTCCCCTTATGCAATCTCCAAAAGACACATTTTGAAGACATTTGTCAGTTTTTACTTGTTTAATCAGTATCTGGTGATAATGGCACAGTCACAGCGGGTCATACTATAAAACATAGGCGGTAAATGTATAGTTCATGTAATCCCAATCCCACACCACTCTAAGTATATTGTAGAGTGAGCCTTTATGAGAGCACTGTAAATAGAGTGTTTTGTTTAATAAATCAGGCATAGAATTAATAGCCAACTTCAGAGTAAAAACATATTGTATTAATACAGCCCAACTTCATAAAATATAAACTCTGGGTCAGATCCTTACCTGGTGTAAATCCACATAATGCAAATTAATTTAATGGAGCTACATTCGTCTACATCAGCTGAGGATCTGGCTGAGGATCTTTTCTAATGTGTCATACTTAATAATGTATCTCAGCTCATGGAGCCAATGTATTCTGGCGGCCAGTTCAGTGAAGTTATTGCAAGCCCTTTGCAGACAATTAAAAAAATAAATAAACCTACTGCCTGGTGCCTATCTCTGCTGTGAGTTAATCGGTAGGTGAAGGATGGAATGCAATATGAAGGTGTTCTGCAAAGAGTGGGAGTTCAGCTGTTGATATTTCAGTAAATCAGATTGAATACTAACACTGCAACTAGAGAGACCAAAGATAGAAACAAATTTCATTTCAAGTGACCATTTGTACAGCTGCGCTGAAGCCGTCTAAAAGCACCACAGACGGTGAGATTTCCAGCCTCCAGAGCTCTCCAGGCTCTTCTCTTACTGATATCAATTTGAGCATTTGCATTTTTTTAATTGCTGCACCACAAATTTGCAATGCCCTCCCAGCACAATTTGACAGCGTGTAGCTATTATAGGTGAGTTTTAATGTGCTATTTACTTTAGAACATGAATGGTCAAATACTCCCCTGGTGCAAATCTGTTGGGTTTCTTTGGGTTAAATCAGTGGTTCTCAAACTTTTGTACTGGTGACCCCTTTCACGTCGCAAGCCTCTGAGTGCGATCCCTCTTATAAAAGGAAGAGCTAATGTCCATATTTTATCTTTCACAGAACTGAATTGATATTCATTACTTGGTTTTCCAAGTAAATGGTTGGGATTTTAAAAAAATAGATGTGAAACAAACCTGGGTTTTTCTCATCAATCCCAACTTCTTAGGTTGTGTTAATGCTTCTCCAAGATATAAAAGCTTATCTGAAATATATCTTGGTCTTTTTTTTTTTTGGTCCTTATAAGTTGCCATTCTGCTATCGCACAATACAATAGCTTTTAGTGCTTATTTTGGCAAGTCAGTTAGTGTAATATCACCTAATATGGGCTGCCAAAAAGAAGATTTTTGTACTCAGTTATTTTGAAATTTGTCAGATTTGTATGAATAATTAAGGTATATCTTTTCTATTTGGCATAAAGAATAACAGCATAAACAAGGAGCTATTTTAACACACCTAAAATCTGTAGGGCCAGATTGCACCTGCTCAGGCCCATTTATGCAGTGGATGAATGCAAATGTACCTTAAACCATCCCTAAAGGGGCTGATGAGGAATCCCTCAGCCTGGGGGAGTTCCAGGCTGGTACAGGTAGCCTCTCCTCAGCCCTTATTCTGTAGGATGTGTGTTGGGACCATGCCAGGAACGTGCCAGCATGAGGAAGGGGCTTATGATGACCAGAGGTGGTGAGGCCGGAGTGAGATTCACTCCACTGATCCCTCACCAGTGCAAGCATCCCTTGGTGACTGTTCTAGCCAATGTAAGTTAGAGCAGCCCTTTGGCTGCTTTAATGTTCACCAGAGGCCAGGCTAGGACCAGGGGAGATGTAAAGGTGGCTTAGAGCCATCTTTATCTATGCCTGCACAAAGGCACTGACTGAGTTTGGTGCAGTTGAAAATTGTGCCCAGAAAGTGCAATATAACTACTAAGTACTTGTTAAACCAGAAATTCATCTTCCCATTTCAATATTTACAGGAACAAACCCAAGTCACCACAAATCTTACCATCGAAAGATGCTCACAAATAAATATTCTTCTGAGCTAGGTGAAATTGGTTGGCCATTCTGAGGTATTTAGCCTCTAATTTTCCTTTTTTGGGCTAGCTGTAAATATGCAGATATTATTACTTAATTAGCCCCTCGGAGCCTCAACTGAGACTGAGGCCCCATTGTGGCAGGTGCTGTGGCTACACATAAGAGACCATAACGAGCGTGCAACCTAAGGCTCCGATCCTGCAATGACTTAAGCACGTGTTTAACTTTACAAACTGTGGATATGTCTACAGTTGAACTGGGAGGTGTGATTCCCAGCCCTTGTAGACATATCCGCTAAAGCAGTGTAGCCAGGATAGCCTGGGCTGTGGCTCAGGCTAGCTGCCTGAATACACACCCACTTGGCCCCCATGGACTCCAGAGACACTACTAAGGGCTTATCTACACCACGCAGCTTTTAGTGACAAGTCAACGTGTGTCAACGTCACTAAAAGTCAACGTGTGTAAACACTCTTTGTCGGTACTTTGTCGGCACTTTTGCCAATAAAATACTTCCAGCCCTGTGAGCGGCGTTAGCTTTATTGGCAGGAGAGACTCTGCCTGCGCCTCTTGTGGCGGTGGAGTACCGGAGTCGACAGGAGAGCACTCTGGGATCGATTTATCAAGTCTAAACGAGACGCGATAAATCGACCCCCGATAGATCGATTGCTAGCCGTCGATCCGGCGGGTAGTGTAGACATACCCTAAGAAAAAGTAAACTTAGGGTAAATATTGGGTAAAACTCATTGAGTGATATTTATAAGACACTCTGGAATTTGCTCCTGCCGACAAAGCCGTGTTCACACTGACGCTTGGGTCGGCTTGACGCTTGGGTCGGCAAAATCTTTTGCGGGGGGGGCTTTTTTAAGTACCTGGGAAAGACAAAAAAATTTGTTGACAACTTTGCAGTGTAGACAAACCCTAACAGTGGATAAAGTTAAGCACATGTGTGAATCTTTGCAAGGTCTGGGGCTAAACAGACAAGGGTGGGACCAAAGAAGTATTATCCCCACTTCACAAGTACAGAGAGATTACATGATTTGCCCACAGTTTCAGGCACAGCCAAAAACCTATCCCAGATTTCCTGAATCCCAATTAGTGCCTTAAGTACAAGACCAGCCTTTCTCTCTGACAAGGCATGTGACATGGTTTTCCAAAGTCATTTAATCACGTCTACAACCGTTCAGAAGAAACCAAAATGTTTGTCCTGGACTGATGTGCCTTTTTTACCTTTCTATATTCTTCAGTCAAAGTAACTAATGCATGCTCTTTTTTAAAGAAAAATCTAGCCCTGCATATACTTATGGCAACTATTGTATACTGGATTGTATATGTATATGCTGTATTTTCAAAATATACTACTAAATCAATTCTAAAAACAGGTCAATTGATATGATACTTCAACTTACATTTCTCCACTGTCATATGGTCTAATATTGAATTATCTTTGAGTAATATGCTACATCTTTAACTAGAATCACCGCTTAATAAAAGTTTTCAGTGCCCAAGAATACTAACATAACAACGCCTCTTCTCCAGAGAGGAGTTCTAAAGATGTATTTATTCCACATGTTTCTTAATTTTTTCCTAGTGAATCACACTGTTTTGTTTTTTATAAATACATAGCTATGGCTCACACATTGCCTCAAAAGATAGAGCTACTGTAAATAGCCACTCTTTCACCAGCGGCTAAACATATTACGAAAGCCATAAAACTGTAATTATGCATAAGTATAATGATAAAAAACCTGGGCGACATAAATAGATAATACATTTAAACATGAATAATTCTTTCTGTTAAGGCTTAAGGACCTGATCCTGCAAAAACTACTGCACGTGGCTAGCTTTACAGGGCCTACTCAGATACACAGTATATGTGCTTACGTCTTTGGGTGGGTCACAGCCGTAAATAGCGCCTGAAGACACATGGCTTCTTTGCCCACAAGAAGTGAGTCCAAGGCCAAGTTATTCTCCTGACCGGATGCTGGCTTCCAGTTCCATTACCGTTGCCCTGGTCCAAAGAATAACTGGTACTGTGGCATACCTACCTGTTCTGCATGAAGCGTGTACAGAGCTGATTGCAGCTATTCAGTGAAAATGCAGCCAGCCTATTATTGAGAGAGCACAAAAGCACTCTGGCCCCTCCTCTCCTGCCCCAACAACCCACCCCTTTCCCGTTCACCCCTATGTGGGAGGCTGTGAAGAGGTGAGAATGTAAAGCCACATATGCCCGCTCTATAAGTCCCCTGGTACAATTCTTCCCGCCCCCTGCTCCCTTTAATGCCCTTGTACACCACTGGATCAGGGCAAAGGGGCTGTAACAGAAGCCAGAATCTGGTCCCAGGTTCTGGTCTTTGCTGTTCCAGAGACTTTCTCTGTGACAGAGACTTTTGCCTGTCTGTGTCTCACTTACCCCATCTGTAAAACAGGGACAATAGTTTACTTACCCAAACTTCACACAGAGAACACCACAGTAATATAGAAAAGTAAATAAATAGGTTTTCTCTTTCTCCTGCCTCATTCAGTGCCCTTTTCTCCCATTTTCTTTCTATCCACATGCATTTTCTTTTCTTTTCCCTTTTGTTGCATTCTGGTTTTTTTTCTCCCTATCAGTCTTCTCTTTCCATGGTGGCTCCTGAACCTTACTGCCCCAGTCACCAGAAAGCTACATGCTGCTTGGAGTGTGGAGGAGGAATCCATTGATAGATGCATGAGGCTAGGTCCATCTGCTCTGACAGTTTGAGTCCCATGAGGGCAGGGAAGCATTGGCTTGTGGTCTGCTGCTTGAGTCTACAGCCCTGGGCACATAAGCTGCCTCTGCAGTTGTATTAATGGATGCCATAAGAACAGGTGAGAAAGATGGGAAGCTATTATGGAGCTGCCCTCCACTTTAACCACAGTCAAAGGATTGAGGAAAGGACAGATCCAAGGCATGCAGCCTTTCCTGCTCCAGCTGTTCTTCTGCCCTGCTCCTCTCTCCCTCCCGGATTATTTTGGCATCCCACAGGGAGGCAGAGAAACCCTGAGCTAACACAATTAGGGACCATTGTAGATGGAACCTAAATTTGCCTCGTGAGGAAGCGAAGGGTCTGAAATTAGGAGTAACACCCTGGAGGGAAAGGCTCTCTGAAATGCTTAAACAAGCACACAAAATATTCACATTGTTGCACACGTCACATTGAACTTTGTCAAAAAACTCACTCCTTTTGCTGCCCGTAGAAGGCTTTTGTTGATGCCGGTGTTATGAGATTACTCTAGCCTCTTATTTATTCTTTTTCCGAGATGTTTTCAGATACAGTAGCAGTACCTGCTTTTTCTGAGTGCCAGTTAAAATGTGCCTCTGGCAGCAGTACCTCCCTAGTGACATTTTCAAATGCCTCAAGAAGAGTAACCATACTGACTGTCAGATTTCACAGAGTGGACAGCATCAACACTACAACAGAACATCTTTTATTCTGAATAAAGATGCGCAAAATTATCAAGCCTAAGTGTTTTGTAGGTTGGAAATACGTGTCTCAAATAACAGGGTAGTTTACAACCCAACTCTACTTTTGACATGCTGATATCCTCAAATAGCAACAATAAAGCTTCTGTCTTCTTTCAAGATATTTGTCATCTCTTGATCTTAAGCCAGAAAAAATTGAATTCTGGGAGATCATAACTACAAAACTGATAGCTTATGTCCTCAGCAAGTGCTTATCAAGCGTAATCCAGAAAGATGGTACATTTCAAAAATGACAACTAAAAATCATGAATAAAGTTCGGCTTACTGAAAAAAAAAGCAAACAAGGCTTCAGACGGAAATGGCTTTAGGAGCTCATGGACTTCTTTCTAAGAGTATTTTAAATATTGATACTTTTACTGTAAATAGTGTCTACAAATGACTATTTTAGGGACTTTATAATTAAATTAATACAGAATAAAAGCCTATTTTACACGAAAGGGACAATGTCAAGTTAAATATCTTATAAAACACATTTATTTCCTATGTTAGCAGCACTATGATAGCTCTTCAGACTGAGAACAAATACTAAAAATCTGGCCTCTATCTTCGTATGTCCAATTTGGTGCACGCAGACACTTGTGAAATTTTTGTGCACTATCACTTGTGTATGGAAATGGCAGAAACTATTTGTGAATCTCTCACATTGGTGTAAGTCAAAGTCAGGCCTTCTCTGAGTACGAGTACAAACCACGCTCCTAATCCTACAAACACTCTCACACATGCTTAACTTTAAACCTGGGAGCCGTCCCATCGAAGCCAGTGGTGCCATGGCAGGATTGGAGCCTAAATGTGCACAAGTGAAACTTTTAGCTCCTCTAAAAATGGGCAGGCAAGAATTTCCCTTGACGTAAGGGATGTAAAGCTAACATAGCTGCTTGTCTGTGTCCCATTTGGCCCCCACCCTAGCATATTTAGCATGTCAAGTCATTTGTACAGTGTGTCAGGGTGGGAGGGAACATCATTACCAATGAAGCAACTATTAGATTTTTTAAAGCTTATTTCTTAATTCTTATCTTAACAAAGCAAAAATATGGGTTTTAAGACCCTTTATAATAAAACATACCACCTGTATAAAACTATATATAATATCAATACGTCATGCCACAGCCCTGCTGAAATAAAAATAGTTTTAAACCTGCTTTAAAAGAGGTTAGTTGCATCGTTATTCTAAGGCGAAAGGGGGGGAATTTTCCATGGCTTCAGAGCCATAGGCTCAGGGACTGAGACTTAATCCTGTCTCTCAAGCTTTCTGGCTCCTACAGCTTCATCCCCTTGGCCTTAAGGAGGCCAGAAACTGAGGAAATTATCTGGGACCCAGCTCATGAAGGGCCTTAAAACTCAGCCTGTGCCCCACACAGGCAACCCGTGAAGTAAACGCAACAGCAGGTAGGCATAATCCTCTCTGCCCTTGTCTGACAGTATTTGAGATATGACATTCCGTATTAATGCAAAAGAAGGATCAGCCTTTTTTTGGTATCCCTGAATAAAGTGCAATGCAGTATCCTACCATTGGTATCACAAAGACATGCCTCATGGCTCGGCAAAATGAATTAGCCAGCACACCAAAGTATCGTCACCATCTTTTATCATAACCGCAAGAGAGAAACTGCTTAAAAACACGCTACAGTTTGTGTTCTGAGTTGTAGATAAGACTGAAAAAAGAGCTATTTACAGCTCCTGTCATATAAAAAATTCTTTATCAGGGTAAAAAATCACAGATTATTGAAAGTGAAATTACTTTTAAAAGCCAAATGCTCATCTGGTGTAAACTGGCATCGCTTCATTGACTTCTGGCCTTGAGACTCTAACTTTCAGTATTTTTCAACTATCTTTTTAAAAATGTTTTCAGTACTGGACAATAAAAACAGTCTCATTAATTTTATTTTTGATGCTAATGCGCATGAACAATCATGCAATGTTTGCACCGCAAATACAATAGGGAATGTTCAAATCCAAACCCAGCGATTTTTCATTGAAACTTTTTTTTTTTAAATAACTCATAAAAATACAAATTTAATGTTTGATTTTATAAATGTTTTTCTTATTGTAGAGAACTTAAATTTGGGGCCTAAACCACCTGGCTGTCTCCACTGAGATATCCTATAGGCTCCTGCACTGTCCACCGTTCCCTATGTGTTCTAGAGCTCTGCTAAGCAATACTGGGCCAAGCAGAGGGTTGCTGGTAGATCAAACTGGGTCAAGAGTTTCTTGTCTAGGATGTCCTCACCATCCCCATTACCAGGAATCCCTAGCTTTTTCTGTTGTGCTTCCCCTCACTGCTGATTCCCAACCTCTTACTCGGACATTAGCCATCTGAGCCCTCCATATCACATTTGACCTATCACCAGCCAGAGGAGACCAAAGGGAATCATTACGCAGACAGAACTTAAAGGGACAATTTTAATCAAACCCCTCCTACCCCAACTACTAAAATATTATTGTTCTATGTGGTGCAGTGTTATGCAGACCTTTCTGCTAAAGTGCCTAAAGGTTGCTACCTTCTGAAGCTCCTGGCATTTACTTTAAAGTGCACTGCCAATATAGGGAAATTAATGCCAATCTCAAATTAGTCAACTGCTTCCAACATAAATGTCCAGACCTATGTGGATCTGTTAAATAGTAAAGACCAGAATCTCTGGTCCATTCTACTCCCTCTTGACGACTGGTGCAGCACAAAGAAAAGGGGGATTGGCCACAACCCCCTCGTTAGGGATTTTCCCAGTGTGTGGGAGTTCCCAGAGGATATAGCTGGCTCCTATGCCTCTCTTCTTGCAGCCCCTGGCACAGGAAGCATGTTGAGCAGGGATGGACATGCTGAATGCACGTATCACTCCAGCTATCTTCAGATGGCAGATGGTTCCTTGGGGACCATTGCCAGCTGGTGGGACTGCTCTAACATGTTCTGGGGCTGTAGTTGGCTCCCTGGTGGCTTTTCCTCTCTGCTGAGCCAAGCAGAAAAACTGCACAGCAGAGACTGTGGTCCTAAAGGTCCCTGACATTTTAAATAATGAGAAACAGGTGATTTTCCTATTTAACTACCATTGAATCGGACACCTTAGCACTTGAACACATTCCACCATGGAAGGCTAAGCAGATGCAAAGGAAACGACAAATAAAAATTAAAAACAGAGGAAATTGCTGCCCATTATAGTGGGGCCTATAGAAAAATCACAAGCAGCCCTTAGAAATGAATAGAAATCATTATGATGGGAGCAAGGATGGTTGGCATTGGTTTCTAAAGCTGCAGGCAGAACAAGTTCCAGCTTCTGAGCAAAGGCCTTATAAGTCTTTTCCCACCCCTCCACTCCCACTTCCCATTGTCCCACTTCCCGACTGCCCTTTACCATTTCTTGCTGCTCCAGTCTGCCTCTGCTTGCAACAAAATGAAACCACTTGCAAGAATCCTGACCACCTCCTTATGTCTCACATGATACAGTAGCCATGCTGGGCTGTTGGATGGTAGGAGCATGATGACAAAACAAGGGAAGAGAAGAAAATATGTATTATTAATGTTAATCAAAGTATTTATTTATTAGTGTGTACCCATCTCTCTGACACTTCTTCTAGCTTCATGAACTAACTTCCTCTTAATTCTGGTCTTAATTCCAGGCCAACATCTCCATATACATCCATATAAGTGTGTGGAAGAATAACAGGTCAAGAAAGGATAGCCCTGTAGTTAATAGCCAGGACTAGGAGTCATGGACAAATGAGATCTCTTCCTGGAGCTGCCACATTGTGGCCTTAGAAAATGTATTTAATATATCTGTGACTTGGTGTCTCTATCTGTAAAATGGGAATAATAATATCTACCACTAATGGGTGTGGTGAGGATAAATCAATATTTGTAAAGCTTACAGATATTCTTTGGTAGAAGGTGCAAGATATGATATTTATTCAAACTGTTCAGTGGTATTGATTAACGGGATATGCCACTTCTAATCCTACTTTAGATGCTTAACTGTCTTCTAGAAGAAGCATTCATTCCACTTACAATCATGTCAGAAGACCACAATCACACACAGAATGGTACTTAGTTGATCAATTTGCCATCAGTATAATTGTGGCTCCTCCCCCTTGTCTAATGCTTAAATAGGAAGGCTCACTTTAAGCGGCCACTTCAAACTGTGCTGAATTACACTCATCATTCCTGCTTCGACTTCTGAACTTTGATTACTGAGCCACATTAAGCACGTCTGAAGCATGCTTTGGCCTCTGATTATTTTTTCTTTCACCAACCTCAAAGTTTTTATACATTTCACCTCTGGAAAAAGAAAATAGGAAACATTTAAAAATCGAAGAATTCTTCAAGATCCTTTTAGCAGCACTAAGGCTAGGTGACACGGAGAAGAAAATGTAGTCAGCAGCAATTGTAAATTGTCTGGAAATCATAAATTAAAATTAAAGAGTTCAAATATGAAATACAATCATTTAATCGGGATGATTTATGCTCGTCCTCAGATGCAATTATTTACTAACACCTCTGTTTATTACTCTTTTGACTTTTTTAATTACTGTATTCCGAAAATTCAATTACAGAGTGTAGTATATATTTCAAGCAATAGTACTGTAAATAAAAGGAGAACCAATTAATAATGTGCTTAGTCTAGCAAAGCTAAATCAAGTGCAAGACAAAACGCTTGGAAACTTGATCAAGGTTTGAAAACTAATGGAAAAGATCCCACGATTGGGGAAATCTAAAAGAAATGGCAAGGCGTTAAATGAAAGTGCACTGTTCTATGAACACTACATTAACAGGTGAGCTATGAAAGATCATTGGGATTTCCTAGCTTGGTGGTCATATGGACTGTTGAGTTGAGAGAGACATATTTTGGATTGTGTTCTAAAGCTATTAAACCTCTCTCTTTCTCTAGGGATTGTGGGAGTTTCTGAGAGTGAGGCTGTGTTTGGTATGTGCTGTGTGCACTAGCGGTGTTTGTGTTTGTTTTTATTTTGTTACAGGCTTTTTTTTGTTTTAGGGGTGTTGCTAGTGCCCCCCTTTTTCCTTGAGGGAGTGAAGGTTTCTCTGTGGTGTCCACTTCGGATGGGTTTAGCAGTTTGACCCGCAGCGTAGGATTTGTTGCGTGCCTGCTGTTTCCTGCACTGTGCAGGATGGTGTTGCTGAGAGTAGGTAAGGTTATTGGCTGCCTCTCAAATGAGTACATCAATAGTAATTTTACTGGCCCAGGAGTAGTTTGTGAATTGTTTGGAACAGGAGTGACTCTGGGTCAAGAAGCCTTTTGTTCATGTTTTTCCATTGTTTACTCCTGCTACTAAAGTAGTTTTTTTCCAGTCTCCCCTTCCGACCCGCATCCCTACCTGCCTTCCTTCACAATGAGACGCTAGTGTCTGATCTCCCCTGTTATGGGAAGGTAGCTTATGCTGTTAGGATGATTCTGTTAGGCTGCAAGAACCCAAATGTGAGGCACGTTATGTGACTCTGGAGTCAGGTTTATGTGGTTCTAAATAACCCTGAACAGCCCTTGCACCTGTTTTTAAAGCACCACATAGATGGGGTAGATTATACAGTGTTTGCTACATCTTAAAAGATTAAATGTTTCCTGTGTGGGGACCATGGTCATTTGAGGAGTTCCCGGCCACGCACTGCTGGCTTTAGGGTCCCTGGGAAGAATGTGGGACCCCAGGATAGTGGGAAGGAGGCTAGGACATCAAGGGACCAGTAGGACACAGAGTCTGCATCTGCACTGCCAGATTCTCTCTCTCCCCTCATCATGTGTGGTCTTCCATTATCCAGGGAGAAGCCTCCACAGAGGAACCCTCTGTTGTGACCCCATCACTTGTGCCTGTATGGAAGTGAGTCCTGGAGGTTGAGGAATACCTCCCTGCAGAGGAAGCAGGGTGACAGGTAATATCACCAGTTTCTACTCCCAACAGAAAAACCCTCAGGGCCCCAAACTTTGACTAGCCATTTGGGTCCAAAAGGGCAACATTATTATCCCTGTTGGTAAATGAAAGTAAAAGAAAACCGCACCAAATGTGCCTGGGGTGAGGGGTCTCCCTGACTGAGACTGCAGCCAAGCCCAGTTAGGAGCCCTTCACCTCCCCATCTTCTGCTGGTGGGCCTCTCTGGTGGTCTTAAGGGTCCTAGATACCACTGACCCCTCTTCAAAGACTCAGCACAGAGGCAGGTTCAAAACAGTGAATGCTTTCGAGGCAGTTGGCTGAGCTGAGGCAGTGCTGAGGCAGGTGATAAAGCGGAGGTAGCTTGGATTGAAGCTGTAAAGAGCAGCACCCTACCTAAAGGACTCCGGTTCAGGCCTCACTATCCAGCAATGAAAGATTAAATCACTTCAACTGGGTCATGTGGTACAGCCCCTATAGCAACCCAGGCAGCAATTCCCTTAGGGGCTGGAGACTGACCTGCCAGAATTCTTGGACTCCATCAATCCTGGACAACAAGCTGCGAGTGTGAAGGTTGGGAGCAGAGAGAAGTGGCTCAAATGCATTAGTCACTCACAACTGCAAGAGGAAGACTGAGGTTGGGACTACTGTTAAGACTCCCAGGGGAGTTTTGCCTAATAGAATCTAGAAATGTATTGATTTCTGCCTTTCCCAAATTTAATTCTGTTGTTCCCCCAATAAAGTTCTCTTTGTCTTAAAACCCTGGACTTAGTGCTTCTGAGAGGGGAAGTATTTCCTGTAAAGGGTATGCAGGGTGGTATATATAGTCTTCCAGGTTTTTGGGTGGGAGCTCAAGCCCATGTTATTTAAGTTTTCAGAAGTAACCCCTAGACATTTGAACTTGTTGCCGACAACCCTTGATAGAACGGTTACACTGTGCTTGTGTTAGGAATTTTTGGGGTGTGTGCATAATGAATGAATGGACCCTAACCAGAGTTCTAGTTAGAATTTAACTAGAGAAGGGGAGGATCCTGCTTGGGTTTTCACTCTCTAGAGCTTCCCATCCCTCTGCTTTCCTGGTACTGTACTGGCACCGTCTAGGGTAGAATCTATAGCCTGGTATTGTGAGGTGCTGAGCACCACCTAACGGATGCTGAATTTCTCAACTCCAGTTAATTTCAGCACTTGTCAGGACTGGGTCCTTAACCCCTAGAATGGCATGTGGGTTGGGAAAAGCTCAGGAGACCACAACCCTCAACTCAATAATTTTCTCATTAGATTCTCTCCTTATTCTGATTTGTTTTGGAAGCAGCCACCCTCCCCCAACCGAAAAATGTTCTGCTGCTAGCGCATGGATCTAATTTCTCTTGCTGTACCTGGTGACTAGTAAATCTATCAGCTTTCAGTCTCGCTGCTCCAGTATTTCACATGTAATGTGGTACCAGCAGTAGTGATTTGTGAAATGTGATAGCTACTTTGTCTGTAAAAGCTGTAGCTCACATAAAATTGTAGTGTTTTAAAAAGCAACCAGAAAACCAGAAAGAGCTCTCCAAATCTTCTTCTGTCTTAAGGGGGAAAAAAGACTTATAAATGGGAATTGATTCTTGTAAAATCTTCATAAAAAATAAATCCAAATGTTTAGAAACATCTGCTGTGAAGCACAAGATTTCTTTGAACAAGTCCAGCCTAAGAGATCTGTGACTGGTTATATCCTATAATAAAGACAAGCTAACTGAAATGTTTTCAACACAAATTTTAATGCTGGTTATTGAAAGTATCTGACATTATAGACAAGCAATCTGAAAAGTTCCCTCACCAGATTTTGAAACAGGCCCATATCTTAAAATGATTTGATATTACACTTAAAATATGTATGTAGTCATACTTCAGCAAATTAGATACCAAACACTGGTTCTTTTCATTACTCACAATACCCAAAGAGGAGTAGCATGGTGTAATGGACTAGGCAGGTGCTGAGAAATGAAGGCAACTAATTTTTGTCCCTTCTTTTCTAGATGATGTATGTGACCTCTGCAATATCACTTAATAACATAACATGTGGGCCGCAGTTATCCCCGCAGTCACATGGGGATAATAATTCTTACACATCTTGTACAGCACTTTGAGATTTGGTTCAGAAGTCCTATTTAAGTTTGAAGTATAGAGCTGGGGGAAAATTGTACCTATTCCCCCATTTTTTAAAAATTTAAATCCAACATTTTGTTAATGTCATTGAAATTTCAAATTGCAAAAGGTTACCACCGGCTGTAGGAAAGTATTAATAATATTTGCAGTGATGTTTATAAACATTCAGTTATGTTTTATTGCTCTGTTTAAGACACTTAATAAAGACATCAGAGCAAATGAAGTCATAACTCCTGCAGAGCATGTTGTCCTACTAGCAGGGTTAGGAAGTTGCTTCTGGTTTCCTTAGTAGCCCAGTCCTGTGAGGGTCTAAGCAACCTCAACTACCACTGAGTTCAGGATCCAACCCTAAAAGGCCAGCATATTAAAATGCATATTAACCACTTCAATCCCCATTAGTGCTCTGATCACTGCTTTTACTTTGGATTGAAAAACCTTGGTGTTTCATTCAGAATGAAATGAGAAAAATATCGGTATTTTAGCACCTCAAGGTTCCCCACCCTTGCAATATTCTTCTTATTTTATTGCAAACTCCCTAGACAGTGTGGTCTAATGATCCATTCACACTCAAACATTTAAAGGCGATTTTACTTGAAATGTTACTCAGGAGTAACCAATCCATTATAAATCATTTTATTGATTTAATGGGATTGCTCATTTACAACAGAGCTATTGGACTAATATATGTATGTGGCATCCTTGTCACGGGAGGTTACGGAAACAACTGTCAGGGATATTCTAGCTATACTTAATTCTACCTTAGCATTGGGAGAAGGGACTAGATGACCCCTTGACATCCCTTCCAGACCTACATTTCCATGATTCTGTAAAATTCATGACGGTAGTCTGATACAAAGCTTTTACTGGCATGATTTTAAGATGGCTGCTTTAACACATGAATAGCAAAACCATGAGTGATATAGGCATGTGATCACAAATAAATGCCAATAAAGCCTTTATCACTGATTACAGACTCATGTTTAGATGTAGCTGAAGATGGGGGAAGCCACACAAAAATAGCTGAGAACAACTGATGAGATTGTGGCACAACTGAATCCAAGTCCTAGCCCTGGTCAACCCTTGAATGCTAGTGCTGAACCCTAATCTAAACCTAATCTGGATAAGGACCCAAATAGTGCTTCTTTGGCCCTTCCTCACAGGGCACAAAGAAATAATTTCTATTAATGTATTTAGTGACTACTGACAAAATAACAAAATACCATGCCAGGTCCTTCCCTCCACTGCATGAATTTGCTAGTGGGCAAAAAGAATATAGAGCTTTTCCTGGTTCATCCTTTAGCATTCAGGAATGCCTTAGATCGGATGATCTGCTCTCATGATGGGAACTGCACCATGGCACTAAATAGGCATGGCCCTATCCTCATCTATCCCCCTACCCACTCCATGGACTCCTGCCCTGGCTGGTAGGATTTGTGGAGCAATGAACGTATTGGCCAGTGTTCCTGTTTCTCCATTCACTCCGGCCAGAGCAGAATTTGGCCAGGTATTTGCACAGCTATGCTCAGATAAAAGAATCCTTCAAAGTTAGAATACAAATTAACTGGGTGGGTTAAAACCAGGAATGGGTGAACAACTTCAAAACATACAAAAACCAGCCAAAGCTTCTCTCATTTTCTGAAGTGAACCCAAACCTCTTATCACTCTGATTCCATCATTCCCTCTTTAATTCCCTCCATTAGCTTACTCTCCTCCACCACACCACACACAAACTTCTCATCCTAACCTTCAAAGACTTTCACCCAATCACCGACCTTCTTATTGTACTTCTGCTCTGCCAACAATGTCAGCCTTGATCATCTGCTTCTCCCACAAGTGCCTTCAGGCTTTCTCCCACGCCGACCGTAGTCATGTGAACAGTCCCTAGTCAAAATTCATTTAGCCATCACCTTATCCTTCTCCAAAGCCCCCATCTAGGTTCACCTCTGCTGTAATGCAAACTGAAAACGGCACTCTGATGATGGCTAGTCAGGTGGCAATGTGATGGCTGCTACTGATTGGCTAAGAGTTATGCACACACCTAATCTGTGCTAAACTATCTTTCTTTTCTTTTTGGTTACCCCATCATCTCTTCTTCTCCCTTCCATTCTGTTTGTCTTATCCACTTGTTATACCTTGTATTTTATACTACAAGTGTTACACACGGTTAAGTGTATTTTACAGGACCCCTGCACTGCTGGGATATCAGTTATCACAACCCCGTCCTAGGGAGCTTTAGCTCAAGCTACAGTAGTTCATGCTCTTTAGCTGTGGAAGTCCCTGGTTCAGTTGCTGTTGTGTCAGCCAAGATGGTGGTCATCACACAAGCTCTTTAAGTCAGGGACTATCATCACTGTATGTTTGTACAGCGCCTAGCACAGTGGGGTTCTGACCTTGTTGGAGCCTTTAAGCACTATTACAATAAAAATGTTACTAATAATATATCCTATTTCCTTTAAGCAAAGAAGCTGAGTGGTTTAAATGTTTTTATTGCTTTACACTATGAAATTTGTAATGAAACAATGAGTCGGAGAAGCCTCATCAGAGCTTCCCCTCATCTCTTCTCATCATGTCCTTGCCACTGTCAGCACCATTCCCTAGCTGCCATGGAGCAATAGAGCTCAGACCAATCACTTTGGAAACTGCCATTCCTATAGGAATAGAATACAAACTTAAGGACTTTGCTCCACACACCAGCTTCTGAATAACCAACCCTGCTTCCTTTTGTGAGGAGATGAGAGGAAGAAGGTTGGGGAGGAAAAGGGGGTTGGGGGAAAAAGTCTCTTGTTCAAATACTGACCATCCTTGTGAGATCTGATAGGAACTCAGGCCAGGGTAGAATGGATACAGGTTAATGTGTGATTGTTCCTCTAGAGCTGATAGTGCCATTTTATGATCCTCTTCCCCTCTGATACTCAGCTATTTCAAGTACTTGAAATGTTTTGCTTTCCACACCTTTTTGTTAGCTCTGCAGTGTGTCAGATTAAAGGAGCAGAGGTGTATTTCCTGCTTTTTAGATTTGTTAATGGACGTCGTACAGCTAAATCCCAGTGCGCCATGCTGAAAACTTCCCACTGCACATCCATATGGTCATGAGGGTTCCAGGACACTGTGTGTCTGAAGCTACTGAATGGCTTAATTAAAACATTAAACTGATTTACAGTTCCTAAATAATAGGTATCATTAAGCTAACTCTGCTTAAAAAGGGTTTTGACACATGTACACTTTCAGCCATAACATATGGAGCAAAAACCTGAGCACTCAGCAAAAGGATACAGCAGCAGCAGCAGCAGCTAAAAGTTGGACATCAAAGCATTTTAAGATGTATGCATGCAAGATGCTAAAGCAAACCAAGGTGAAGGGTGTGATGACTAAAGAATTTCAGGTTCCTGTTATCTGGTCAAGTTATATAGAATCAGAGCTGTACAACGGATTGCCTTGATGATGGATGGTAGTCCCAATACTGATGAATGGATCACCTGGAGTGAAAATGGAGAGTTGAACTGGTAGATCTAGTGGGTATTCTAGCTAGCATAAACTGGCTGATTTACACTAGCTGAGGATCTGGCCCATATGGTTGCATTTGGCCTAGGACATAAATGTTTGTTAAAACCAAGGTAAAGTCTACCGCTGAGTAAAAATCCACTAAATCCGTTTTTGCAAAATTTGACCAGAAAAAATATTCTCAATGTCCCATAAAAGATATTTTCTCTTTTCACACGTCATAGCTGGTTTTGCACTAAAAAATCAAAGTTTGAGTTTTTTGCCTGTTTCGGAGTGAAAATTTATTTTCTTCCAAACTAAATTTTTAAAATGTTGAGGCTTCTTTTCAAAATTAGGGACATTTTTGAGTGTTTGCTCCAAAGAAGAACTTTTCTAAGTGAGAACTCTGGCATCCTCTCCTTTAACAGAGGAGGAAGACTCGGGAATAGGTAAGGAGAAGAAAATGATTTAAGGTCCAGCAGACATAAACACACAATGTTCAAAATACGTTTGGGTCTCAGCAGCTCAATCTGAACTGCCTTGAAAATCCAGAGATTTTTAGTCAGAGGTTATGGACTGGATGCACATAATACCCTGCAAAAATGAAGTGTTACCAAAAAAGTTATTTTTAACAATTGCTGAAGGTGACTAAATTTTCTTATTGTAGAATTTTCTTCCTGTTTAAATGAAAACCATTCCAGCTGGTGATTTGTACACCAGAATCAGATCCAGACTTGATAATCTAGACTGTTGTTTCAAGGTATAAATAAAAACTTTTGTCACACAAAAGAAGCCCATAAATTACAGATTTTGTGAAACAGGTTATTATCAGTTAAATAGTAAACGTGCTACCTGGACAGAAAAAGTATTAAAACATATTTACACTTGAAAAGAAGTAATTAGTAGTAGTTGAATCATTATAGAAAGTGCCAATGAGGACAGATGAAAGAGTGTAAATAGATAAAGACAGAGCAATTTATTATTAAATTAAAATCACTTAATTACTGCAAATGCTAAATATGCAGTTTTCTGACATTTAAATGATATTTTTCACCAAAATTAAAATGAATTGTCCATCCTGAATTCCTACTTCTTAGACAGCATGTAAATGTCAGTCCTAAATTAAAGTTAACTAGAATTGGTGTCTGCTATACATTTTAAAAAGATTTAATTAGAATCTATAAACCACTTTTTTATTGAAATTTCCAAAGTGTTCTATTATTCTAAACATACAGCAAGCCACTTACTCACAATGTTCAAAGATTTTAACAGGTTTAGGTCAAAGGGGAGTTTCTGGCCTTGTAAGCTCAATAACACCATCTGTGAGAAGACTGGAGACTTTTGCCGATCTGGAAAAGAAAGCTCTTGCTTAGGAATATCAAAGCCTGTGCTCAATATACAGGAAGGATCCCATCTTCTCTAACCCCATTCCTGGGTTGTTGTCGCCCTCTCTCTAAAAGCCCTGAGAGTCATGGGAAGGGCCAGGGCCGACGAGAGGGGTGTGGGGGAAGCCGGTACAAATTACCAGGGCCCGGCCGTCCAGAAGGGGGCCCGGAGCCCTACTATCCGGGGCCCAGTGGCCCGGAAGGCGACCCGGGGCCCGACTATGTAAATATTTTTAACTGGTCCACCCTTGCTGGGGGGCCCGAAATTTTTTTTCACCGGGGCCCGAACCCGCTCTTGGTGGCCCTGGGAAGGGCCTGATTTCATCTCTCACCTTACATTATCGCAAACCAGGATGTAAGGATGTGCATAGAGCTACACTGGTGTAAGGGCGGACAGATTCAGGTGCAGAATGTTTTAAGCTAAACAGTACCTGTCCTCCAGTGGACTTTACTTATATACATAGAACAACTAATTTGAGAATGTCAAATTAATTAATTGCCACATTTTCTCTGTACTGTTTAAGATATTTTAGGATTGATCTGAGATGCCAGCAGGAGCTGAGGAACAGGTGTCTCTTTGAGATGTGTGAGTGTAAAGCAGTTGCATTATAATTAGTCTAACTTTCCTAAATAAACAAGCTCTGGGAGTATTGTGGGGTCCATTCCAGTGGTTTAGAAGTTAGCAACAAGATCACATTTCAGTTCCCGCTCCTGGCTTTTAGCACACATTGGTCAAATGAGGGGAGCAGATCAGACTGGGAAATATTCAAGCTTTCTCACCTATTTGTTATTTAATAAGGAAGCCTAATAAAGAAACAGTAGAATCTGCAGAAGGTTTTATGGTGGTAATATGCCCTTTTTGTGGCTCTCTGAATTTGGCATGGGATTGTCAGGGATCTGATAAAGGATATGAGTCCATAACTGACATCAGAAATTGGCCAATCATGAGTGTCTGAATAAACTATATACAAGGCTAAATCTTTAACTGAATGAAGCCATGTAGTGGGGTGGCACCCCGCTCAGGCCCTGAAGGGGCTTGAAACAGCCCAGGAGAGGGCTGAGGCTGAAATCTGGGCTGATTGGAAGCAGCCACAGCTGTGGCCAGTTTAATCAGGGCCCAGCTGGCCCTTATAAGAGGGCAGTGGGCCTGGAGCAGACAGTCTTCCTCTGCTTGGAGAGGGAGACGGGCCTGGCTGCAAAAGTTAAGCAGCGTACCCAGAGTGGAGCAGGGCTGGGGAAAGGCCAGAGGAGCTGGGGAGCTCTGGCCTGAGGAAAACCCCAGGCTGTGGCCTAGGGTTAGGCCCAACTAGGTGCAGGGGGCAGCCCATGGGTAGGCTGAGGCAGCAGGTCCAAGCCCCCTTTGCCTGTGATGAGTGGCTTATACTGCAGTCTGCCCCAGGGCGCGGGGGCTAGCTGGGCACTGGCAGTAGCCTACGACTGAGGTGAGGTGGGGATAGTGGATTGGGGGTTCCCTGGGGAGGGGAGACCCAGATCTGTGGGGTACTGCCAGGGGGCAGCACCCCAGTTAAAGGGGCGCCGAGGTCCTGGGAGGGACACAGGGGGCCCGAGCGGTCAGGTGGATCACCGGCCTGTAGAGGGCGCTCCAGAGGCTGGTGAGCTAATTCCTGATGACAACCAGCAGGGGTGAGTCCAACCCTGTCACAAGCCAATAAAGCTATGACCACTTACATCAGATGAGGATGTGGCCCAGTCTTTTTATTTACTGCTTATATTTGGATACTTTCATCGTAAGCCATAAGGCTGGTTAGCATGCTTCTTTTTCATCTGCAATTAAAAAAAATAGTACTTTTAGGGATGGACATGTTTAAATTAAAAGCCTGATGGTGTCTTAACAAAAATAAATCAAAACATATTTAGCCATTTAGTGAAAAGCAAATTAAATATGTACCTATCACAAGTCCCCCTACCTGCATGTATGGCATGAAGGCCCTGATTCTGCAGTGTCATCTTCTTCAGCAAAGCATGGGCTTAATTCCCATTGACTTCACTGGATTTAAGCACCTACTTAAAATTAAGCACACACATAAGTGCCCTGCTGAATAAAGGTGGATTTAAGCACACATTTAACTCTTAGCTAAACTAGGGCCTCGAAAAGGCATTGTCTTCAGTAGGGTAGCATTTGGGTCCTTTATTTTTAAAAATAAACTCATGTCAGGTGTTTGTTTTCATGCTGAAATTAGAGCTTTGGAGCTTTTTTATGTTGCCAGTTTAATTCATTTAAAAAATCCCTTTCTGTGAGCTTGCCTGCTATATGGCTACTGTACGCATAATCATCACTCCATTGAAGTGATTATATTAAAAACCTTTTTACAGTGCATGCACTCAGATCAAGATGTAATATGCATTTCATATCCCCTGACTCCCCGTCCTAAAATAGAGACAAAACATTCTGTAATCTCAGATTGCTTTGAATTAGTTTTAATTTGATTAGAAATATCCCACAAGGCTACCCTAGTACATAGAGATTATGTGTAATTAATGCGGTGATCAATTAGATCTGAATTGTTAGTCCATCAAGAAGCAATAACACGGGCTCTGATTTTCAAAGAGTTTTCCCCTAATCCTCTTGTTCTAGTGCTCTTTATGAGGAGATACAAAAGCTCTTAAATTAGGACAATGTTATGCACACACATTTGGAAAAATCCTTCTGCTTATTATTTATAAACATGTAACTGATATATCAGTCGATTTTCAGTGCAAGTGTAAACATGTGCAACTCCAATTTACTGCACTGGGGGTTGTGCTCATTTGCACCAGGACTGAAATTGGCCCCTTGATTGTAAATAATGGGCCAAATCCATCCCTGGTGTAATTCCAAGGTGTTTATAAAAAAGCAAAATTCAGCATACTTCCTTTTTCTCACAGTTCCTTAAAAAAAGAGAGTTAAATAAATCTTGAGGTTGATTTACTTATCTCAAATCAGCTGGTCACATGGACAGTGCAAGAACAATAATTAACTGAAGAGCTTGTCTGAGATGATGCAAATTGCTGATATCAGACTTAGAGCTATAATTTGAAGGCACATTTGACATGAACCACACATGGTAAAAGTATTTAAAACTGCCCTGGGGGCAAACAATTGGCCCCAATACTTATTAAAGAACAGCTATACTAAATTTACTTTATAATATTGAATAGATGTCCTCAAAGGAAAAATTGACAAGACCACACGTAAAAATATTTTCAATTCAGCAGTGCTGCCAGCCATGCTGTATGGCAGTGAAACGTGGGCACTGATGAAGAGAGAAGAGCAACGGCTGTTGGTAGCTGAAAGGGCAATGGAACGAGCTATGTTGGGAATCTCCCTTCTGGATCGTATACCAAATGAAATCAACAGAGAATGCAGCGGTGTGAAAGATATTGTCGTGGAAAGCAGACATAACAAGATGCGGTGGGCGGGCCACACTGCACGGCTCACGGATAACAGGTGGACCGCAATCATTGCTGAGTGGTACCCACGAGAACAGAAAAGGCCCCCTGGTCGGCCTCCAAGAAGATGGGAAGATGACATCGTTAAACGTTTCGGACGAACGTGGAGAAGAAAGGCAAGAATGGCAGACGTGTTGTGATCGGCGCAGTCTTAACGACAGCTGAAGTCCGATCGATCCAGGTGATCCAGGTGAATATTGAATAAATGTTTGCATTATTTTGTTGTATAACAGGGAAGACAAAGATTTACAGTAGGTACCTGAGTAGAGTTGGCAGGATTGGGCACAGTTGTTTGCATCAGGGCTGCTTACAATTTATGAGGAGACAAAAAGATGATAAATTCAAAATGAATATTATGCACAATATATATAATTCAACCAGATGTATTCACTGTACCCATGTGAAATAGGCAGGTGATATTATTATCATACCCATTTTACAGAAGATACACTGAAGCACAGTGAAGATAATTGATTTTTTTGTGGTCAAGTATAAAGTCAGTAGAAGAGCTAAGAACAGAATTTAGGATTCCTGTCTGGCAAGTCCCCGCTTTAACCATTGGACAGCAGTTCCTGCAAGTGAACCTCTAGCTTCAGAATATGCTCGTGCAGAAAAGCTACAAAGAGAGTCTGTTGCAATCTCAGTTATAAATACAAGTTTATGCATTTTACAAATGCAGCAGAAATATTTCATCTTGGATTCACAGATGGTGAAGGAAGCTTACACCTGGCACCCACTGGGATTTAAACCTGTGACCTCAGAGATGTGTGAGAAAAATATGTCAGCACTCTTCCACAGAGGCTATTCTGAATAATACTCCAAGCTGCAATATGACAAGAAAGGAGCAAGATCTCCCTTCTGAAGCTGTAATAAAGTTATGTACTTAAAACACATACCAAGGTGGGAATTGTATTCCAGTGTATTACATGTAAAATCGTTAAATAATTCATGGAAATTTATTATTCAATGGGCAATTCCTACAAAAGCTAAAATCAGACAGCTGAAGCCCTCTGGAATCTTTTGCTTCCTAACTGCTACATGTGTCAGTCTGCAAACTAAGGTATGAATATTTTAAGCAGAAGCTACTTTTTTTGTGTGTATATATAAATAGTATGTGTCACTGAAGGTCACAGTGTCTCATCTATTAAAACTGTACTTTAAAGAGGGATTTAAAATACTTCATTTTCGGCTTCTGATGTTTGCAGCAGGTTAAAAATACATTTTTGTGGTGTAATTTTAGTCCATGTCAGATGCAGAGCCTGAAAGCCCCTTTCTGTTAATTAAGTAGGTAATGAATGGGTAGAGACAGGTCATGTTTCACCTCAGTATTGGGCCAGTTCTGTACAGTCTTATTCCACCACAAGACCTCCTGTCCTCAAACTTTTAGTTAGAAATGTATAAAACATTAAAAGCTGATGTTTCTAATACTACTGACACTTACTCCACTGAAATCAATGGCGTTGCCCTGCTATAAGCAATATCAATGCTTGATGCTACTCACTCTTTCGTTTCTTAGTCTTCATTTTGAGTAAACAGCTTTCACTTTTTCTGTTCTTGGGACCACGATTTTTTCCCTAACTTTACAAAAAACATGTGGACTCTTTCCCAACAAATCATATTCATCTATGTGTCTGATAATTCTGTTCTTTACTATAGTTTCAACCAATTTGCCTGCTACTGAAGTTAGGCTTACCGGCATGTAATTGCCAGGATCGCTTCTGCAGCCTTTTTTTAAAAATTGGTGTCATATTAGCTATCCTCCAGTCATCTAGTACAGAAGCTGATTTAAATGATAAGTTTCATTCCACAGTTAGTAGTTCTTCAATTTCACATCTGAGTTCCTTCAGAACTCTTGGGAGAATACGATCTTGTCCTGGTGACTTATTACTGTTTAATTTATCAATTTGTTCCAAAACGTCCTCTAATGACACCTTAGTCTGGGACAGTTCCTCAGATTTGTCACCTAAAAAAGAATGGCTCAGGTTTGGGAATCTCCCTCACATCCTCAGCCATGAAGCCTGATGCAAAGAATTCATTAAGTTTCTCTGCGATGACCTTTCTTTCTTGAGTACTCCTTTAGCATCTTGATCATCCAGTGGGCCCACTGTTTGTTTAGCAGGCTTCCTGCTTCTGATGTACTTAAATCATTTTTTGCTGTTATATTTTGAGTCTTTGGCTAGCTGTTATTCAAATTCTTTTTAGGCCTTCCTAATTATATTTTTACACTTCATTTGCCAGAGTTTATGCTCCTTTCTATTTTCTTTAATAGTATTTAACTTCCACTTTTTAAAGGATGCCTTTTTGCCTCTCACTGCTTCTTTAACTTTGTTGTTTGGCTACGGTGGCACTTTTTTATGGTCCTCTTACAATGTTTTTTAATTTGGAGCATTTAAATTGAGCCTCATCATGCATGATGAAACAAAAGTCAAGAAATGCCAGGGATAAGGTTGTATGTGAATGGAGTTCAGACCCATCCCTTGTACTGGCAACATTTACCATTCAGGAGCTCTCCTGTATTCTTGCTTCTTTTCCTTGGGTGTCCCTCCTACAACAATTATTATTTTTTAAATGTTTTAAATCAAGAACTCACTTAAACCAAGACATTGTGCGTGTGTACACATGTACATATATATATAAATAGGCAAACCTTGTACCACTGCCTATTTTTCAGGTTAAAGAAGAATATGGGATTCTTTTGTCCATGTTAAAACTTTCTGGTGACCTTTTCTTTGAGAAGCTCTAATGCTCCCATGATTTGGAGTAGGACCTTGAAGTTTGCATATGCTCAATAGAGAGTTGCTAAAGCTTCACAGCTAAATACCCCAAAGATTAAGTGCACTGGGCATGCTCCAGCCCAGGGCTGAGCAACACTTTCCCTGGGATCAGCTTCGGGCTTCCGTGAGTTGGGCCATGTCTGGGCACCCAAACTGCAAGCAGAGAACCTGTCTCTCCTGTGCTCTCAGTGCCCCCCATGCTGGACCCAGGCAGCATAGAGGAGGAAGCTACCTGATTTGCAAGAGAAAAGAGCTAGATCAGTGGGGAGATAGACAAGGAGACAAAGCGCACAGGCAGGGTAGAGACTCAGACCAGAGTCGGCTGAGGAGGGAGACTGAAACTGGGACTGGGAGTTGGAGTGCAGGGAAGACTGGAACTGGCTGGGAAAACATACTTGAACTGAGGTACAGGGTGTAGATGAGACTGGGACTGGTTGGGCAAAAAACCTGGAACTGGGAGCCAGGTGGAGGGAGATTGGGACTAGCAGTGAAAAGAAACTGGGGAAGGGTGGGGAGACAATGCTGAGATTGGAAAAGAGTTTAGGAATGGAGACTGGGACTGGGAGTCAGTGGGGACAGGAAATGTGGGTGAGAGTGGGCAACTGGAGGCTGGGCATAGGGAGAAAGGTATTGGAAGAGGAGCAAGAAAAATATTATGTAATCATGTAATTAAAGACTGTACCATAATGCATACTCACAAGGGTGCTGAATTAGGTTACACAGCAAACTAATTCTGGCATTTACTAGCTTTTTGGTGCTTAAGTTTGCAATCTTAATAATGTTCTTTTAACATACCTTTTATGCATGAATATATTATTTCTGGGGACACCAGGTGGAACTGTTACACATACCCTTCCAAGTTCTTTTTCTTAGCATATGAGCAAATGTTCCATCTTGGGAAGACATGCTGTGTGCTGTTTTTAGTTTTGTTATAAAAGGTGCTGGCAGAGTAGCAGGGAATTTGTTCTCTGCCTTCATCTCTGATTGGAGTCAATTCTTTTGGAAGAATTTTTCCCTGGCAGTGGTGTTGGAGTGAGATTCCGGAAAGATGGAATTGTTCTGCATGCTGTTTGGGACCACCTCTGAACCAGGTCTGGTGTATATGTGTAAATAAAACAAGGTACAGACCTAAACTCATTTCTCCTCCACTGGGAAGCCAACGAATAGGACCCTGAACACCTGCTACCAGTTGGCAGATAGGAAACAATATAAAGCCAATAAAAAAACGTTGTTAAAAGAATGTTAAGTTTTCAAAGTCAAGTACTCAAAAGTTAGGAAATGCCTGTGCAACCTTATTTTGGCCCCATTATGTGCTTGCATTCTGAGATACTATGTGGCCATCTGTTAAAGACTGCTTCAGTGCACACTGAAAAACAGAAATTCAATTATGTGGAACCAAATTGAACTCCGCATGGGGCATCAACAAGGTTTTTAGATCCATAGCTCATTTCCTCTACCACTAAAGCTAATGGAACAGTATTAGGTGGCTAAACATTATGTGGCCCAGCAGTGAGAGGGGGAAGAGACACACATGTTGCCAATGGATGTTGCCAATTTCACAGGTATTTGCTACAGAGCAGAGGAGTGTAGCTATTCAGGAATCCTGGGTCTAATTCCAGCTTCTGGAAGGGGGTGTGCTGTAGTGGTTACAGACCCTTCTGATGCTGTTGCCCCAAGCCTGACCCCTCCTTCTCAGACCCTCCAGTCTGTTCCTGTCCCAGTCTTTCTCCTCCTCTCCAGCTCCTGTCCCAGTCTCACGTCTCCCTACCTTACCCCATCTCCTTCCTCACTCTTCCCCCACTTCCTCTTGTCCACCCACCATCTTCTATCCCAGTCTTTCTCCCCATCTCCTTCTCCTTTCCCCCTTAGCTCCTGTCTCATTGTCTCCCCTTCTCTGCTTCCCCCTGTCTCCTCCCCAGATCCTGTCCCAGTCTCATTCCCCTCCCTCTTCATCCTCTCCCAGCTCATGTTCCAGTTTTCCCCGTCTCCTACTTCCCTAGACTCAGTATCCAGCAGGGTGCCAACAGGAAGAGCATTGAGAGCATGGGAGAGAGACAGTCTTCCTTCTCTAGGGTAGGTCTACACTTACCCGTCGTGTCGGAGGCGTCAGATCGATGTTCTGGGTTCGATTTATCGCGTCTTGTCTAGACGCGATAAATCGAACCAGGAAGTGCTTCCCCGTCGACGCTGGTAATCCTGTTCCACGAACGGAGCAGGCAGAGTCGACGGGGGAGCCTGCGCACCGCGGTGTGGACCAGGGGTGAGTACTTTTAAGTTCGAAATAAGATACTTTGACTTCAGCTACGTTATTCACGTAGCTGAAGTCGCGTATCTTACTTCAAATTTCGGGGCTAGTGTAGACCAGCCCTTGCCACAGCAACTCCGAGATGCCTTAAAGAAGCAAAAGCAGGTTAAGTCCTGTTAAAGCCCTGCAACCCTGGAGAATTCTCAGTGCGGACAAAATGTTTGGAGAATTTAGCAGCCAAACTTGTTAAAGTCACTGTCGAGGACACACAAACTAGGATTTTTCAGAAGGGTGTGGCCAATTTTGAGTTGATTTTCACCATGGTGAACCTCTGATCAAATTTCAGGTCCCTGCTCCAAAGAATGGAGGCTTCTTGGTGGTATGGTAACAATAATAATAATTAACAGCTTTGAATGTATTTTCTCCTGTCAGTTTGTACTCTAGCACGCATGCCTTTTTGAAGCCAGCACGTACATTTTTGGTTAAAAAAAAGAGCTAGTAATGAAAATACGGTATTAGGGAAAGATTATATGTGCCTTAATACACTGGGTGGGAATCAGAACACTCACCGTACATAATGATAAGGGAGCCAGACAGAATTTACCAGGCCTGTGACAAACAGTAGAAGTAGAGCCATAAAAATGTTGGCATACTGTGGGGCCATGCGGGTACCCTTAGAACAAAGCTTCCTCAGCTCTCGTCCCCTTACGCCCCTACTCTACTTGCGCTACATTGATGACATCTTCACAGGGCCGGCACTTTCACTAGGTGACCCTAGGCAGTTGCCTAGGGTGCCAGAATTTGGGGGGGCACCATTTTGCCACCCTCGGCAGCGGGCGGCTGCCTCCTGCCTCCACGCTCAGCGGCTGAGCGTGGATCCGGGAGCTGGGGGGGTGGCTCACCGCAGCTGCCTCCTGCCTCCACGCTCCGCTGGAGCCGGGAGCTGGGCGGGGCGGCTTGCCGCGGCTGCGTCCTGCCTCCACGCTCTGCTGGAGCTGGGAGTCGGCTCACCGCGGAAGCCGTTCCTTATCCCTAATAATTTTTGTTGCCCTTTTCTGAACCTTTTCCAATTCCAATATATTTTTTTTGAGATGGGGCGACCACATCTGCACACATATTCAAGATGTGGGCGTACCATGGATTGATATAGAGGCAACATGATATTTTCTGTCCTATTATCTATCCCTTTTTTAATTATTCCCAGCATTCTGTTTGCTTTTTGACTGCTGCTGCACATTGAGTGGATGTTTTCAGAGAACTATCCACAATGACTCCAAGATCTCTTTCTTGACTGGTAACAGCTAATTTAATGTGCCAAATAATGGAGAATCAGGCCTATGTTTTCCTATGAAGATGATGGCTTCCTTAACAAACAGATTTTATCAGTCACTCACTGAAGATCTGAAAGTCCCTTTAGCCCAGGTTTAGCCTGGTCCTTATGGATATGTGCAATTGTGGAGAATTGGGAGTTTGAGCAAAACATTTGGTTATCCTAGTGTTTCATTGCCTCTCACTGCACATATATATATGTATGTAGTAACTTTTCATTATTTTGTGTCACTCGTCTCTCATTGTTGCTACGCATATTGTGCCATAATAACAGGAAATTACATTTGCATCTTGTGTGGCACAAGCATGTTGTGAATATCATAAAAACACATATGGTCATAAATGATTCTTTTAAAAAAGGCGATAAAACTGACATTTAGAAAACAGCTTTTGAAAAGAGAAAACATGTTCCTAGAGCTTTTGTACATTTCATCTATGTGCAAAAATCATCTCTGTGCCATTTCAGAGGTATTTTGTGCAAACGTCTTTTTTTTGTTTTTGTTTCCATTAGGTTCATGTGCCACGGATTTCACTTACAGTTTTGAGTTTGAACTATCTAAAATCTCAAAGTGAAACTCTGGTGAACTCAGTCAGTTTCCCCTTGTTTTAGGTTGAAAACTGGGGTTTGGCTGTATTTTAGAATCATAGTTTTGCACAGCTCTGATTTTATTCAGGAGTGAGTAGAGTCTGAACATGTACACCTTTGAAGTGAAATCCGTCTGTCTAATTTCATAAGGTTTTGAATAGGGATAAGATCAAGCTATAAAGTTTGTGATTACTTAGATCTAGGGTTGTGTTTCTGCCAACTATAGATACAGGGGCCAGTCGTGAAGGTTGGGTTTGGACCTCTGCAAAAGTTGTGGAAATCTGGATATGGGGTTTTGGTTCTCACCCACATCTTGTTTTAAACAAGACTCCTGGAACAGCAGAAAGTCGTGCATGATATAAAATCCTAGCTAACTCTTTTGGCTATGATTTTATATCATGCACGACCTTCTGCTGTGCCAGGAAAGAATTGCATTAGAGATCAGAAGTCCTCAGCTGAGCAGTGTGAAGTCCTTTCAACAAACTGGACAACATGACCTGAAGAAGAGCTCTGTTTAGTCTGAAAGCTTGTCTCTTTCACCAATAGAAGTTAGTCCAATAAAAGATATTACCCCACCCATCTTGTCTCTATCATGTCTACACATGTTCTGGTCCTTTTATTCTCTCTCTAAACCTGATTCCTCTCTACAACCTCCCTTCATCCTAACTCCTAACTCCTGACAAGGTTAGCTGATTACTGCTCATTGCAATGAAACTGTAGAATGTGTACGCATCAAAATGCAGATGTCCTGTCTATTGGTCACTGAACCTGCTTCTTTGCTTGATGTTGGGGATATTCTGTTGTCTGCTGGTCTATGTGCCCTGTCCTTTGCTTACTATATCCAACTACATAACCACTTCCTCAAAGTCATCTTCATTGTAAATCAGCTGTGGATATTGGTCAATCTCAGTGTTTCTGAAAAGATTCCTGCCAGTCTTTCCCTATGTTTACAGCAGGCAATTCATTGTAGCACATTTCCAAAGCTGTAAACCACAATCCTTTAATGTGTAGCCTTTAACACAATCAATGATAGGCAGATCTTATGTTAGCAAGCCATGATGCAAAATCCTCCGGAAATGTCTTTTTTTACACTTATTTTAGGATGAACAAATGGGTCTTGCTTAAGCCATCCTTCCTGATTTATACTTGAAATGAGCATGAGAACAGTCAACCAAGCAAACTAGCTTTGTAATGGAGTTGGATTTTGCTTTCCAGGCAGCACCAATTTTTTTCCAGTATTTGTATGTCTGGGGGTTGATCTTCAAAAATGATCTTGTGTTCATAGATTCATCTGATCTAATCTTCTCCATAACACAGGTCACAGAATTTTATGCCGCAATTTCCTAGTAGAGTTGTTTGCAATAGCTATGCACTAGAGCAGGGGTTCTCAAACTGTGGGTCGGGACCACAAAGTGGGTCATGACTAGGGCGACCAGATGTCCCGATTTTATAGGGACAGTCCTGATATTTGGGGCTTTTTCTATAGGCTCCTATTATCCCCTACCCCCACCCCGATTTTTTTATACTTGTTCTCTGGTCACCCTAGTCACAACCCCATTTTAATGGGGTCGCCAGGGCTGGCTTAAGACTTGCTGGGGCCCAGGGCCAAAGCTGAGGGTTTCAGCTCTGGGTGGCAGGGCTCAGGTTACAGGCTCCCTGCCTTGGGCTTCAGCCTTGGCCCCCTGCCAGGAGCGGTGGGGTTCGGGCTTTGACCTCCCCCCCCCCCCGCACCCAACCCAGGGCTGCGGCAGGCTCAGGCTTCAGGCCCCCCCCCCCCCCACACACACACACCTGTGGTCGTGTAGTCATTTTTGTTGTCAGAGGGGGGTCATGGTGCAATGAAGTTTGAGAACCCCCGCAGTACAGCATAATTTTGAGAAAGACTTTCATTCTTAAAAGACCACAAGTGATGGGATAGTTTACCCACTACCCTTGGTAAACTGTTCCTATAGTTAATGTGATCCTATTAGCTCTAGTTATTCCCTGTTGGATCCCCTTCGTGGTTTTCAATAATGAAATATATACCCTTAAGGTGATTAGAATCAGGTAATCAATTTGTGTTGGGAAAGTCATCTAATGGGCCATCCAATATGACCCCCTAACTCACAGAAATGCGATTGCTTAAATACCATTCTTTAGAAAAAAATCACCCTCAGTGAGATTTATTTTCTCAGGGTTAAAAACATTTCAAGTGAAGAGAAGTCAGTTTTAAAACAAAGAGGAAAGATGGTCTAATGCAGAGGTAGGTTCTCAAACTGTGGTCTGTGGCCCACCAGTGGTCCACGAGCTCCATTCAGGTGGTCCACGGATAGTTCCCTCTAAGGTGCGCACCTGGGCGGCTGCACATGACAGAATGAAGGGCCACCCACCTAATTAGTAGAGCCGCGCAGGCATAGCTCCATTAATTAGGTGCCTGGACCCTGGACAAAACGCCCATGTAAGGTGAGGTGGTGGCCTTGGAGGGAATAGGGAGTAGGTGGGAGGGGGCAGTGGGGTAAGAAGAGGGGGTGGGGGCAGTAGCGTAGCCAGGGGGGGAGCAGGGGAGCGGCCGCTCCCCCTTGAGCAGAAGCGGCGCCTTTTTTTAGCAGCACTAAAAAGAGGCACCGCTTCTTTTTAAGCGCCGCTTCTTACACTCACCCGGCGGCGCTCCGGGTCTTCGGCGGCATTTCGGCGGCGGGTACCACCGAAGACCCGGAATGAGCCACCGAAGTGCCACCGAAGACCTGGAGCGCCGCCGGGTGAGTGCAGGGGAAGGCGCCTTTTATAGCGCCGCTCCCTCTGCGCTCCGGACCTGGCTGCGCTACTGGGTGGGGGGCATTTGGGATGTGCAGGGCTGCAGCAGCTGGAGAAAGAGGTGACTTTCCCCAGCTCCAGGGCTGCGGTTGCTGGGGAGAGACCCCCCTCCTTCCCAGTCTCAGCTTTGTGGCTGCTGTGGCGGGGGAGAGACCCCCCTCCTTCCCAGCCCCAGACTTTCCCCAGCTCGGGGGCTGCTGCGGTGGGGGAGAGAGGGCAAATCCGTCACATTAGAAAGGTAAGACTACTGATATTAAAATATGAGCTGTGTGCTTTTATTTGTAGAACAAAAAACGTTAATGATTAAGTTTCTTTTACATAGCACTTTTATCCAAAGCGCTTTACAATAGTTAGCTAATGGTACAAACAACATTTGGAAAGATCATTAAGTGGTCCCCCAAAGCCCTCACCAATTTTCAAGTGGTCCATGAAAAGAAAAGTTTGAGAACCACCGGTCTAGTGGTTAGCACATTAGCTGGTGTCCTGGGTTCAATACCCTGCTCTGCCACAGATTTCCTGTATGATCTTGGGCAAGTCACTTAATATCTCTGTATCTCAATTCTCCTATCTGTTAGATAGGGATAATAACACTTCGCAACCTCGGAGGGGTGTTGTGAGTATAAATAACAATTGTGAGATGCTCAGATACTATGGTAATGGGAACTATAAAAGCACCTGGTATATATAGATAAAATTATTCTTTTTTTTTATCCCAACAACAAGAATATTTTTATTTTCCTTTAATGTTTATGTGTAAAAAAAAGGCAAAAAACAAACTAACAAAAACACAGTGAGAAAGGCAGTTCAGTAACAATATACCAACACCTCTCTGACATTCCTGAAAACACACTAGCCTTCCTCATAAACTCTCCTTACTCCCTTACTATATTTCTTAACTAATCAGAGGAAAGGTTCCAGAACTCAGACTGGTGCAGTGCAAAATAATCATGTTCACTGTTTGTGGGAAAATGTAGAAATTACTGTCAATTTGTGAATTCACCATTTCTTCCAACTTGTCATTGCAAATCTGGTTTTTAAAGTTGGCCAAGATCTGTCATTCCTAACCCAATAAGTAAACGGAATATATCTGTCTACTTATATGGTCTTCATCATCACAACATTTGAGTGACTGGTTCTGGTATCTGATTTTCATTCTCGCTTAATGTGGAGATGAACATTTTGTGCTTCCTGAATTTTGATAGGTGTCATAATAGTGACTGAGCACCCATAATTTCTAGAATAATGTTTACCCTTAAAATGGAAACCTTTCATTTCTCTATACATCTCTGCTACATTTAGTTGCACTAGCTATTGTGTTTCACATCTCTTCTGTTGAGTTATCATAATCTTGTTGAGATTAATTTAAACAGACCTCTCAAAAAATTTCTATAAGCAAACGCAGCTTTCCCCCACTTTTTAAAATAGCAACAGCTGCTAATCTATAAATGGAGTTGTACTTTTGATCATAATAAATTAACCAAAAAGGGTGAATACTACAGAAAATGTAATCAAACAGATAAATGAGTGTGACCGATTTTAGCAAACTACTTACTTGTTCATGGGCGCCTCAAAAGTATTTGGCATTTAATTTGAGCAATGGAAGCAATAACCATTTGAGGCCAGATCTTCAGCTGGTAGAAATCTGAAGTGAGTGGATCTACACCAGTTTACGCCAGCTGAGGATGTGGTCTTGTAGATTTTTCTGAGCATTTTTTGTGGTACTGTGACTATCTGACCCCTTGGTGTGCAGACACTAAAAAGAGATAAAGAATTTAATAATGCTAGCAAGGTTTTGCAAAAGCAAAACACAGTCCCCTTTGCCCCTGTGTCTCTTGGGAGCAGATGTTCACTACAAATCATTTCAGTGTTCATGGAGATTCTGCTGTTGTTATTATTATGATTGATTATTGGTATTGCATTAGCAGTTAGAGGCCCCAAGAATCAGGGTCCCATTGTACAAGGCATGTATACTCATATCACAAAAAGACAATCTCAGTTTTGAGGAGCTAAATGTTCAAAATTAAAATAAAAGGCAAGGGGGTGGTGGTGGTGGTGGTGGTAATTAATCTGTTTCCATATAAATACAGGTGTTAATAATACAAACATGCAGCACTGGAAACATAACCCATGATCTTTAGATCCAGAAACAGGTACTATTTAAGCTAAAGGAAAACTGCCATTAACTGTAGAAATAATGGTGGTTTTTTTATAGTGTGTAATCCTCAGGTTCTTGAGGTCAACAATCAAAAGTTCCTTTAACATGCTCTTCTCCTCCACCACCTCCCCCATGTCCTTGGTCAGTGAAGACCCAGAATTCAGAGGTGCATCTGTGTGAGTTCACTTCCCACCCTGGGAAGCAGGGGCACGGGTGGACTCCGGGGCGGGGGCAGGCGGCAGAAGCACCTTGATTGCTCCACCATCTGAGCACTTGCTCTGGCATTGCCACTCTGCTGGCTGCCCCGCCAGCCGCTCACTGTTCCTTTGGCCACCCTGCCAGCCATCACTGATGTGCCTTCTGCTGCCACCTCCAGTGGATCTTGGAGTCATTGTGGATAGTTCTCTGAAAACATCCACTCAATGTGCAGCGACAGTCAAAAAAGCTAACAGAATGTTGGGAATCATTAGAAAAGGGTTAGATAATAAGACAGAAAATATCATATTGCCTCTATATAAATCCATGGTACGCCCACATCTTGAATACTGTGTGAAGATCTGATCGCTCCATCTCCAAAAAGATATATTGGAATTGGAAAAGGGAAAGAAAAGGGCAACAAAAATGAATAGAGGTGTGGAAGAGCTGTCACATGAGGAGAGATTAATAAGATTGGGACTTTTCAGCAGGACCGGCCCACATTTTGGCACCTGAGGTGGGGAGCTCAAATGAAGCCTCCATGCCCCCTCGCTTGGGCCAAAACTTTGAAAGGTCTCAGTTGTGCCTTCTTCTGTTCTACTCCTCTCATGGTACTGCTCTGCTACCTACCCCAATAAAGGAGAACTAACAACTTAAAATGCCTTGTTCAAAAATTTTAAGTAACACTTAACTTTCAAATGCCTGAACAGCAAATGTAACTTTTCTTGTCTGCATAGTAAACACTGGCTTTTTTATCTGTTTGAATAATCAAAGTGATGCTTTTCCTGCCTTCTTGGTTGCAAAGATTTGAACTGCTTCCTGAAGGTCCACAGTCTCTCTCAGTTGAGATGGTTGCAAGGCTGACTAGCCTCTCCTGTGTCATTGTGGAGCATAGATGTGTTTTTATTAACTTCAGCTTGGAGAAGCTGCGTTCTCCACTGGCAACTGTTACAGTAAGTGTTAGAAGTATACGCAGAGCAACAAAAGCACTTGGAAAGAGGGTGGTCATCTTATTTGTGCACATATATTCCAGAACAGCCTTTGGAGTTGATCTTGCTGAAATGTATCTTGAAAGGGCTTTCAGCTCATCACCTAAATCACTCGCATCAATATCGCACATGTCATCATGTGTCAACACTGTCTCTAGTGCCCCGCATTGCTGGTGTAGGTCTTCTTCAGGTATAGTGAGGAGTTTTGGAATATCATACAACATCCCAAATATACTGCTGTGTTCCTTGAGCTGCATGAAATGTTCTTCAACTGACTGTATTGCACAATCTAGCACCTACTTAAAGAATTTAACTTTGAATTGTTGTTTGGGGTCTCTTATGGTCTCTCTCTGGACAAATTGGAGAAATGGTCGGAGGTAAACAGGATGAAGTTTAATAAGGACAAATGCAAAGTGCTCCACTTAGGTAGGAACAATCCGTTTCACACATACAGAATGGGAGGAGACTGTCTAGGAAGGACTATGGCAGAAAGGGATCTAGGGGTTATAGTGGACCACAAGCTAAATATGAGTCAACAGTGTGATGCTGTTGCAAAAAAAGCAAACATGATTCCGGGCTGCATTAACAGGTGTGTGGTGAGCAAGACACGAGAAGTCATTCTTCCGCTCTACTTTGCACTGGTTAGGCCTCAACTGGAGTATTGTGTCCAGTTCTGGGCACCGCATTTCAAGAAAGATGTGGAGAAATTGGAGAGGGTCCAGAGAAGAGCAACAAGAATGATTAAGGGTCTAGAGAACATGACCTATGAAGGAAGGCTGAAGGAATTGGGTTTGTTTAGTTTGGAAAAGAGAAGACTGAGAGGGGACATGATAGCAGTCTTCAGGTATCTAAAAGGGTGTCATAAGGAGGAGGGAGAAAACTTGTTCATCTTAGCATCTGAGGATAGAACAAGAAGCAATGGGCTTAAACTGCAGCAAGGGAGGTTTAGGTTGGACATTAGGAAAAAGTTCCTAACTGTCAGGGTGGTTAAACACTGGAATAAACTGCCCAGGGAGGTTGTGGAATCTCCATCTCTGGAGATATTTAAGAGTAGGTTAGATAAATGTCTATCAGGGATGGTCTAGACAGTAATTGGTCCTGCCATGAGGGCAGGGGGCTGGACTCGATGACCTCTCGAGGTCCCTTCCAGCCCTAGAATCTATTAATCTATCTATGAATCTATGGGATTATTCTGTGCCTCATAATCAAAATGTCTTCTTCTTCAGTGACTCTTGTAATGGGTGGGAAAATAGCTTCAGTGTGAAGTTCCTCTGCCAACTTCTGTGCACTCTTCAGAACGTTTTGAAATCCCTCATCTGACCGGTAAGACTGTAGGTATGACTTTGCTTTGTCCAGTTGTTCCACTGCTCCAGAAATATCAAGGTCAACACCTTAGAGTCTCTTGCTTAAAACATTTATTTCAAACAGTATGTCATGCCACAACACTAAGCCACACAGAAATTTGAAGTTATGTATGTTTCTGGTGATTCCATTTCCCTCTGCCACTGTTCTCCCATGAACAGTTCCTGTCATAGCATTATCCTCCATAATGGCAACTATGGCATCATCTATCTTCCCAATTTGGTCTTCGATAGGCTTTATCACCTCCACTCAACTTTCCCATCGTGTGGCACTCAGTGGTTTCAGTGCCAGAGAGGATGTTTCCAGATGTTGTTTCAAAATTTGCCATCCATGAGTTGATGCAGAGAAAAATACATAGATGCTTTGAATTACATTAAAAAATTCAGCAGCCTCACTAGAAGCTGATGCTGCATCACTGACCACCAAGTTCAATGAATGAGAACTGCATGGGACAAAAAAAGCTCAAGGTTTTAACTCTCGGATCCGTGTCTGCACTCCTCTGTTCTTTCCTCTCATGTTGGCACCATTATCGTAGCCCTGACCTCTCATGCAATTCCCGTATCTTCCAGCTTTTCAAGAAGCACATTTGTTATACCAGCTCCTGTAGTATCATCAGTGTCAATACATTCTAGAAAATGCTCTCTGATAGTCACCATTGCAGGGACATTTTCACTAGGTTCTGTTGTTGTTACAAAATGCACCATTAAAGTCATTTGTTCCATTTGGCTGATGTCAAGTGTGCAGTCTAGAATAACAGAGTAATATCTTGCTGTCTTCAGATCTGCCACAATTTTCTGTTTGACTTTTGTTGCCAGTAACTGTATGATCTCATTTTGAATTGTTTTTCCAAGGTAGTGGTGTGTGTACATTTCTTGAGTGGTGACTCTTCTTAGATGCTCTGAAGTACAGCATCAAACTCAGCCATCAGCTCCACAATTTTAAGGAAGTTTCCATTGTTTGGCACATACAGCTGATCTGAAGTGCCACACAGTGCTAGGTTCTGGGTAGCAAGCATTCTCACAATGACAATGAGCCTTTTCAGAACATTTTGCCAGTAAAGAGACTTTGATGCAATCTTCTCTTGATGCTGATCATCTATGGTGGCCTTAGTCTCATCTCAAGCTCTTTCCACCTATGGAATGCTCTCTGGTGATTTGCTGCCTTCTCATGGCATGCCAGATTTCTAGCCAGATTTTTAAAAGTCATATGATACATATAGTACATAATCAGCAATAACCCAAATGTGGGTGAATAAATTTAAGAATACAGTTTCGATATTGGCATCCAAGTATTTGGGTACATCACTCATGAGAAGTTGTACAGAGAGTTGGTTGTGGAAAGCAAAATATATCAATGAGTGGAGATTGTCCCTCAGTAACTGATAATTAGGGTAGGTTGTCCATTTAGAAAATACAATCTACCAGGGAAGTATTTCAGTTACTTTCGTTACTGCACTTCTCATCGGCACTAAAGTGATTTGTAACCCAGCACCAGCCAAAGTTGATCACTTTAGCAACGCAGCTCTGTCTGCCGGATACTTCGGCAGAGTGGGTGCTTTCATGTAAATACAGTTTGGTCCTGAAGCCTTTTCCCCTCCCCAGCTAGCGGTCAAGGGAGAGCTCATTCAGACCCTGCTAACAAGTGTATGCCAGCCATTAGGGGTTTGATAGCAAATGATCAACCCTTATTTCTTTCTGGAAAGATTTTTTTTTTGAACTTCCTTCAAAAGTACATTAGCCATATCTTTAGTACACTTGAGGCGTTATTCTCTGCTGCTGTACTCGTAGAACTAGCTTGGCTGTGGAGTTCTACATAGCCAGGGTGTGCATTGAAGTGCCAGCTAGAACTGCACCAAAGTCACTATGGTTTTCCACGGACGTGCATTCAAGCTTGAAAGCAAATTTTGATTTGCTTATATTTATGTTCCTTTCCTGTTCACTTTCAGGGAACATTTAAGTGCTTAGTCATTATTAATGCAAAGGTTTGAGAATACCTGGTTTTATACTTGAAAGCAAATTCTGAACTGTATATTCAAAACAGTCACAAAAGTGCTTTGAAAAGTGAAAAATTTGGAGTTTGCATTGTTGGTTAATTCCCTCTGTCATGTAGCACTGTTTCTGTATCCAGGGAACTTTTAGTGCATGCTAGCAGCGTCCATACGAGCCAGCTAGTGCGCAACATGCTCATGTACCTTAGAATTCACACCTCAGCAAGTGCAGACTAAGGCACCTTGCAGACAAGCCCTCAGATAGCATGCAATGACCTGCTACAGGGGTATTCAATTATTTTTTGTCAAGGTCCAAATTTCTTGGTCAAGATATAGTTCAGATCCAGACTCCAGAGAAACATTTTTCACACCGCTATAACAATAATGACAATATTAAGTAAATAAAAAGATTTCATGGTCCATTCAAAAGTATCTGGCGGTCCAGATTTGGCCTGGTCTGTTCATGTGCACTACTGCCCTCTGCTGGATGGATCGAGAACTGTTCAAATGTCTGTTTACATATCAAATGCCTTATGTTGCTAGAGGCTCATAAAGAGTCTTGAGTAGCAGTCTGCGCTTTCAAAGCAGGTGGATGTGGGTTCTATTCATCGCTACTACATGTGGCCAGGTAGAAGAGGCACAACTATTAAGTTCTAGGTCTCCATGCATTTATTACAATACTTTAACTTTAGCCAAGTTTCCTGAAGCACTAACAATATGGCTATCGATGGTATTTGGGAGACAAGATGGGTGAGGTAATATCTTTTGTTGGACCAAGTTCTGTTGGAGAGAGGGACAAGCTTTCAAGCTTACACAGAGCTCTTAACATAACATAGAATAGACATAGCGTCATAGACTTTAAGGTCAGAAGGGACCATTATGATCATCTAGACTGACCTCCTGCATAACGCAGGCCACAGAATATCACCCACCCACTACTGTAATAAATCCCTAACCTATGTCTGAGCTATCGAAGTCCTCAAATCATGGTTTAAAGACTTCAAGGTGCAGAGAATCCTCCAGCAAGTGACCCGTTCCCCACTCTGCAGAGGAAGGCAAAAAACCTCCAGGGCCTCTGCCAATCTGCCCTGGAGGAAAATTCCTTCCCGACCCCAAATATGCCGTTCAGCTAAACCCTGAGCATGTGGACAAGACTCACTAGCCAGACACCCAGGAAAGAATTCTCTGTAGTAACTCAGATCCCATCCCATCTAACATCCCATCACAGGCCATTGGGCATATTTACTGCTAATAGTCAAATATCAATTAATTGCCCAAATTAGGCTATCCCATCATACCATCCCCTCCATAAAATTATCAAGCTTAGGCTAGGTCTACACTAACCCCCCCTGTCGAACTAAGATACGCAACTTCAACTACGTTAATAACGTAGCTGAAGTCGAAGTATCTTAGTTCGAACTTACCTGTGGTCCACACGCGGCGCGCAGGCTCCCCCATCGACTCCGCCTGCTCCGTTCGCAGAGCAGGATTACCGGCGTCGACGGGGGAGCACTTCCTGGTTCAATTTATCGCGTCTAGACAAGACGCGATAAATCGAACCCAGAACATGGATCCCGCGCCTCCGACCGGACGCGTAAGTATAGACGTACCCTTAGAGTTGAAGCCAGATATGTCTTTTGCCCCCACTGCTCCCCTTGGAAGGCTGTTCCAGAACTTCACTTCTCTGATGATTAGAAGCCTTTGTCTAATTTCAAGTCTAAACTCCTTCAGGTCAGGGTGTTGGGAATGGTAGTAGTCCGACACTTTAAGGGCACTTTTCTCCTCCTCACACTCCCTGCATTTCCAGACATACCTAAGTCACCAGAGTATGTAGTGCTAGCCCAGCATTGATTCTGTGAAGGTAGTACGGTTTGCCTTAGAAAAACTGCTGTTTTCAAAGAAGGCATTTCTCTTGGTCCCATATTTCTTACATACGCAAAACTCTCACATAATTAAATGTGAGTCTTCTCTGCATAAGGACTAGAAGAGTAGTATCTATCTGGTGTCATCTTGCTGAAGCAAGACCAAAGCACTAATCCAGCTCAGAACCCACTTCCCTGTACACAGTATAAATGGCTTGAAATGGCAGAGGTTCTCGCTATTGGCAGTTTAGCACCCTGCGTACGTTTTAGAGGCACTGAGGCAAATTCTGCTCTTTCACCAGGGTAAATCCAGAGCAATTCCACTAGAGTCAGTGAATTTTCTAGGTTTACACTAAGTTTACCTTGATGTATCTGAGCCCTGAATTTGTCTCACTTGACAAGAATGAGACAGAATTTTTCGGACTCGTCTTTCCCACTCCACCTTCAATAGCTTTGAGAGTTTAAAATTAACTCTGTCTGTAACATGCAAAATCCATCCCTGTGCTTAAAGTCAAAAGACTATTGCATGCAAAGCTGTACCCTGTGAAAAATGTGTCTGAAATCCAGGGGCAACAGCTCACAGAATCCAGAGAGTTAAGAAATTACTGAAAAGATGGAGACATTGGCAAGATTTGCGTAAGGGCATAAGGTAATCAAAAAGCTAGGGAATCAAATAGCCAGAGCTGTGTTCAAGGCAGCAAAACGTCCAGCTCCACTAGCTGAGCTAGAAGGAATTTATTATGCATGCCAGATGTCATAAAGTGCTGCAGAGTTAGCCGGAGATGCTCATATACAGGAGTAAATCAGTCAGATGATTTGCAGTCATTGCGCTGCTACATAGGCTAACACAACTCTACCCACAGTGACAAGGCATTGCCAGGAGCAGTCCAGCATGGCAGTGTGAGAGTAAGTTAACTAATACAGCTGAAACCAGGGGTAAGGGATGAAGTTGTATTCAACTGTAGCTGTGAGAACAGCCCCAGAGCGCCTACATCTCTCTAACAGCTGTGATTTGATTTCTCATTACTGCTGGTTGAGTTGGGAATGGTAATAGTGGTGAGTAGAGATCTGTTAAGAGAGGACCTGGTAGATTAAAAGAGAAAAAATACTTCACTGAGGGGGGGATTAATATTCAAGCCATCTTGTGCCACTGAGTCAAAAGAGAGGAAAGAAACAAAGCAGTGGGATAAAGATAAAGAGAGCAGGGACTGGGGGTTGAACTCAAGGACCAGCTGTGTCCTTGAGAGGAATACAAGCATGTATCCTATCATAAATTAATAGAACTTGTGTGTTTAAAAAAATCAACCAAAGTAACTTAACTGAGCTTTAAAAAAACAACAACAACTCATTGGGAGCTGGGACTGAAACAAATACACAACAAGGAAGATGTCTCCTTTGGTACATCTGTCTAAGGCAGAGTCATGTCCAGTGTTCACAACAAAGCCCGCAACCATGTGAAACTTGCCTGGTATCACGTTGTGTTAGAAGCTTAGAACTCAGACCAGGATCTAATTCTCCTGTCTCTTATACTGGTGTAAATCAGGTGCCAGTGGCAGATGTGAGTCATGTTGCTAATGCACCATTGAAAGAGGCTCAGATACTACAGTGATGTGGGTGGTACAGGAACCTCTACAAAATAGAGTAGAACTTGACTGTCTATTCATAATGAACAACTTATTCTTTCAGGCAGTCTTAGGACCTGAATCAGGGTGGAATTGATTTTGGAAGACAGGGATACTTGATTTAGTGGGGGAAGAAGTTATTTGCAGAGGAAATAATTAAACCATGATTTGAGGACTTCAGTAGCTGAGACATAGGTGAGAGGATTATTGCAGGAGTGGGTGGGTGAGATTTTCTGGCCTGTATTGTGCAGGAGGTCAGACTAGATTACCATAATGGTCCCTTCTGACCTTAAAGTTTATGAGGAAGAACTGATATAGTTGGGTAGAATGGCTGGGGGCAGTAATAACTGAGTTATTTGTGGGGGAAAGATATTTTGGGGTTGGGGAAGAAGCTTTCTAGAAACAACAATGTTTATAATTGAGGGCTTGTCTTCACTACCCGCCGGATCGGCGGGGAGCAATCGATCTATTGGGGATCAATTTATTGCGTCTCGTTTAGACGCGCTTAATCGATCCCCGAACGCGCTCTTCGTCGACTCCGGAAATCCACCTCGGTGAACGGCGGAAGCGGACTCAATGGGGGAGCGGCAGCGATCGACTCGCCGCTGTTCTCACGGCCAGGTAAGTCGATTACGATACGCCGACTTCAGCTACGTTATTCACGTAGCTGAAGTTGCGTATCGTAGATCGACCCCCCGCCCCCCCCAGTGTAGCCCAGGGCTGAGAGGTGTTACAAGCACAGTTCTGCTCCTGTAGTGGACAGGTGATTAATTTCAGGCCCATCATTAGCGATCTGTAGATTAAAGCAATCTCTTATGGGAAAGTTCTATAGAATCCAATAAAGAATGAAAAATGTTTAAACCAGCCTATGACATTCTAAAGCAGGGAGATGTTGCACCATTAAACTCTATAGGAAGCTTTAACAATTAACCATTTTATGTTAAATTCAACCGGCTTTGATGGTAATTTCTATAGAACCTCGTTGCCTTTTTGCAGAGCTCTATTGATTTCATCCCTATTAAATTCCATCAAGCTCTCCTATAATGTGGGAAACAACATTTTAAATGGAGCCAGTCCCACCCAGCATCATGAAGATGAGGTTTGCATTTAAGAAGCAGCTGAATATAACCTTTGCTCAGCTACATAAAGAGACAGATAGACAGCCTTCGTATGGTGTATTAAGTGTGGCTCATGCTGATAAATGTGCTGTCTCCACTCAGCACAAAATTTTCTCTCGCTCTCTCCCTCACTGTGCTCCCCCACCACAGACATATCCTGATAACTAAAACCACGGCAATGTTCATAGAAAACCTAGGCCGTACTCTTTCTGTTCAAATATAGTCACTGTATGTATTGTTTCTTGTGGACAATGACATAATACAGAACGATGTCTTTCATATACAGATCTTCCCTGTCCTCTCACTGAGGTTTTCATGTGCCTCATCCCTGTGTGGATGTATGAGATGGATGGGGAGCAAGGATTCTTCCCTGTCATCCTGTCCTGCCCTTGCAAAGGCTAGGCCAAGTCATAATCCCTCCTCTTAGATGAGCGCTCACCCTGCTCTCTCCTCTCTGTTCTGGTGGTGACAGTCAATGGGACTTTTTGTGGCATAAGGTGCCACTCAACATGAGGAAGGGGATTGGAACCTATCTCTGGAAGTACAGACATGTCTATTTTTAAAAACAGGCAATCTGTGTTCTCTTTCCAGATATGTCTGTCCAAACTAAGCCAAAGATGTTTCTCGGCTTAGTATAAAGCTTCCTGGGATTAGAAAGCAAAGTACGGTAAAACTATTCTGGCAGGAAAAGCGACATTTCACTAAAATTTTCTGCCACAGGCACATCTGAAATTAAATTTAGGATTTAATGAAAAACTAAAACAGAAAGCAATTCTGGAAAAAAATCCACCCACCCCAAAACCCATCATTTTTATAGTATCGCAAAAATAGATTGAAAAAGAACCAAGTCCGTGTGGCCACATGGCCTTGTATTGCACAGCCATGCAGGAAAAGCAGCTGCAGAAAGGGATGGAAAGGTTCACTGTCCAATGTGAGAAAAAGCAGTCTGATCATGGGCAGTGGAAGGTTGCTTGAGATACAACTCATAGGCTATGACTTGGCTTGTTGAGTACCAATGCTTTCAGTTCATTAAGTAGCTACTGTCCTTTGCTGCCACTCAAAGTCTCTCAATGGCTGTTTTCGAATATGAATATTGGAATCAGGGAAGCAAAAATGGGATGCAAATGAGGAGAAAAAGAAAATGAAAAATGGACTTTTGGACGCCCGTTCAAGCCTATAATCTCTTGCAATGTTTATGCTGAAAGAATAAACGAATGTTCCATTTCAGATTTGGAATGGTGTGGACAGAAATATAAACAAGACTAGATTTGGCACCATGTGATGCTTACAGCCATCTCACCTTGTGCTGTGACCATGTCAGCTCTCAACTGCTAATTAAGGTTGAGCATGATACTTGGATGTGAGATTTCCAGGGAAAACCAAGGGTCCTGGAGGGAGTGGTGCTTGGCGATTCCGAAAGTGGCACAGTTCCCTCTGAAATAGAGCTGAATCTAGTCGACTGCTCTCTGCTTTAATGTTATAACACTCATCAGGCATAGCTTCTACCTCCACGGAAGTCTAGGTTTGTTTCATGAGTCAAATGTTTTAATCATGGATTCAAGTAGCGATGGTTGTATTAAACCAGGGAAAGGTACACTTGTTAAAAGCTTAATTTAGAAATCACAATGTATGTATCCAGTTGTGAATAAAATAATACAAATGCTACATGTCAATGCAAAACTATTTTTAATTAAATATATGAAATTGCAAGCTGCCTAAGCCACCACCGTTTTCTTCTATAAACAAGAATGCAATTTGGACTTCGACCACATTCCAATATTGAGGAATAAGGAAGAGTAAGAATCCTCCCTTACATCTCTGTAGGAGGCTGGACCCTGGGTGAATGCATAGGGCAAGAAATGGGCAGAGCCTTGGTATTTTGCCTTTCCTACCACAAGCATGCAGAGCTAGGCTGGTGCAGGAAATGTTGTAATTCACTGCTGGCATAGGTCAACAGCAAGTTGCTATCCCCATCCTTACTGGAGGAAGAGGGAGCATGCAGGACTGGCGCTCCCACTAGGCGACCCTAGACAGTCGCCTCGGGTGCCAGGATTTGGGGGGCGGTGACTTCCGGCGGCGATTCGGCGGAAATAAAAGTGGCCGCCGAAACGCCACCGAGAACGTAGCTTCCCAGGAGCTGCTGCCGCCAGCGGAGGTGAGCTGCTGCGGGCGGGGGGGGCTGGCCACCGTGGGAGGGCGGGGGTGGGGAGCTGCCACGGCCGCGGGGAGCCAAGACTGCTGCTGCACACCGGCGAGCAGAGGAGGCTGAGCCGGCCCTGGGAGCATGGAAGGAATTATGCCTCAGAGGGTCATCTTGGGTGCACAGTGCTGCTGGGATTGCAATTATAGCTTTGATCAGAAATAGCCAAGTTGCTTCGACATAGAGCTAAGACGCCTGAGGGTGCTGCATGAACTTAGGCTATATTATAATGGTTTTTAGATTTCATGGATGGAAAACTAGAGGACATTGCTCTTTGCATTTCAAAGAGAAGTGCACAGAAAGCAGTATATCTATTCCTCAATAAGGCGCTACGTTCTAAAGCATCCGTGTATACAACGTGCGTGTTTGGGCTTACTTAAGCCTCCCCGGTGTATACATGGAGCATTTTGGCATTTGGATACAGTAACCATGAGTTCCATTTTTCCTCCCATACAGTCCTGGTTTTTCATAGGGCCTCCCAGTTTCCCAGGAACTTTGTTTGGAACGTCTACAATGTCCTAGTTTTTAACTGAATCGGCTAAAGTGCTAAACTTTTAAAATAACTAGAATTCTTGCTCAACACGTGGCAACACTGATTAGAATTGTCTTTGTCTTTGTCTTTAAGTGGGAAGACTCCAGTGGAATGAGTGTTCAGTGTGATGAACAAGTGTTTGGAGTGACGAGAGAAGCTGAATGAGGATAGAGACGATCAAAATTGTTCTTTGCTCAGAGTGAAAGTGAACAACACTCATTCGGTGTTTCATAATAAACTCATTCAGAACACAGAGTTACTTGGAAAATTCCACTCTGAAAAATTTGCACATATCACTGAGTCAGAAGCTGGCACTCGTGTCTCCAGCATGTATTTTTTTCTAGGATAGATTCATAGATTTTAAAGCCACAAGGGACCATTATGATAACCTAGTCTGACCTCCTATATAGCACAGACCAAAGAACTTCACCCAGTAATTCCTGCAACAGGCTCATGTCTTGAGCCAAAGCATCTATTTTAGAAAGAGAGCCAATCTTGGGTTAAAGACTTTGTGATTAACAATAATGGTCATACTGGGTCAGACCAATGGTCCATCTAGCCCAGTATTCTGTCTTCTAACAGTGGCCAATGCCAGATCTTCAGAGGGAATGAACAGAATGAGTTATTCTATAGTGATCCATCCCCAGTTGGCCAGTCCAAGCCTCAGGCAGCCAGAGTCTTAGGGACACTCAGAGCAATGGGTTGCATCCCTGACTATCTTGGCTAATAGCCATTGATGGACCTATCCTCCATAAACTTATCTAATTCTTTTTTTAAACCCTGTTATAATTTTGATCTTCACAACATCCCCTGACAACAAGTTCCACAGGTTGACTGTGCAATGAGTGAGGAAGTACTTCCTTATGTTTGTTTTATACCTGCTGCCTATTAATTTCATTGGGTGACCCCTGGTTCTTGTGTTATGTGAAAGGGTTAATAACATTTCCTTATTCACTTTCTCCGCATCATTTATGATTTTATAGATCTCTCTCATAACCTATCCTTTCCAAGCTGAACAGTCCCAAACTTTTTAATTGAGCACATCCCCAGGTTAGCTGTTCCAATGCTGAATTACCTTCACAGTAAAAAAAGTTCTGTCTTATCTCTAGCCTGAATTTATCTGGCTTCAGCTTCCAACCATTGGATTTCAACCACTGGATCTTGTTATGCCTATTTCTGATAGATTAAAAACCATTCAACTCTAAGAAATCTTCTTCCCAGTAGCTATTTATATACTGTAATCAAGTCTCCTCTTAACCTACTTTTTGGTAAACAAAATATATTGAGCTTGCTAGGTATCTGAAGGTTCGGACAACATTTTTTTAAAAGAACATACAGTAGAGCGGGTGAATCTGCATTAGAACAGTGAGAAAGTGGTGAACATTTTTCATTTAATTTTTTCCATTAAAATTGTCATTTTGTTATGGATGATCTTATGTGCTTCGGATTTAGTCTTTCTGCAATATTCAACAAAATGGCTAATTCAAAACTTAAAATCTGAAAATACAATGTCCAACATCATTTGGAATGGCCCCATTTTGCACCAAAACTAATTTTCACTAGACAAGAGGTCTATTTTCAAGTTGGGGGGGGGGGAATGGTGAAAACTGGCAAATTTTTCAGCAAAATGGAACGCTCTTTGTGTTAGTAACTAAAGGGGGAAAATGCTGATAGTTTTTTCCGTTAGTTTAAAATATTTTGCAAAGTTCAAATCTGGCCAAATTTATCTTTGGTGCAACTCTACTGGCTTTTCACAAAGCAAAAGGTTCAACACAGAATCAGGCCCACATGGTCTTTAACATGCAGACTGCTAATCTTGACAACCCTTTAACATGCAGACTGCTAATCTTGACAACCCTGAATACTGTTACCAAGACAGAATGCTAAACTTCTCAAGTATCCCTTTGGAATACTTTTACTTCTGAAGTTCAAGCAGTGTAAAATCAATTTCCTCGGACCAATCTGAACATTGCAAACAATTACGATCTGCTAATAACGGTCAGCACGTCTGACCTGTATGTAGAGGAAAGAGAGTACACACTGAATCAGACCAGGAGCTTGGTCTCACCTGCTATAGTTATTAATGTTATGTCAGGACTTTGACTGTAAAACTTTCTAAAAAATTGTCCTTCTGGGCAGATTGACAGACAGACTCCTGCTTGAAAAAAATGTGGGAATAATATGTCAGAGTCACTTAATATATGTCCAGTCTTGCCACCCCTATCCCTACAAGTAGTCCTCACTCATGCGAGAATCTCATAGCAGCCTTCCTAACCCCTTTTACACTTTACAAGAATGCAGTCTCACTCCTCCCAATTCCAGGTGTCTTAACCAAGTCACACCAATATATTTGACTTGACTTTGCTCTGCAAGGCTAATTTAGCCCCTCTAGCATGTTGAGTGTATCATTCCTTAGCTGCACACTTTACAAGCTTAGTGAAAAAATCAAAATCAATTTCCTCCAGAGCAAGCAAAGACACTTTTCCTCAGTGAGGGCTGTTTTCATGGCAAAGTTTCACATTTCGATGCCCAGTTGTTTTGGCTCTAGCTATGCACAGAGCACATTTCTGAGTGACTGAATACAAAGGGTTAGCATGGAAAATGTTACGTAACAATAACAATTGCTGCCACTCCCATTATGACATATGGTCATAGACACGGCATGCACTCTTTTATACCCTGATAGGAAGGATGGTCTTGGGGTCAAGACACTGCCATTGGTCTCAGGAGAACTAAATTCGATCTACAGATCTACCATAGCTATGTGTCCTTTGACAAGTCACTTCAGCTCTCTCTGTATCTCACTTTCCTACCTGTAAAATGGTGATAATACAATACTTCCTTTTCCCTATCTTGTCTCTTTAGATTGTGAGCTCGCTGGGGGCACGGACAGTCTCTTACTATGCGTTTGCATAGTGCTTATCACCATGGGGGCCCAATCTCAGTTGAGGCCTGTAGGAACAAGCATCATAAAAATATTCCTTTTTAAAAAGTTGTGAATAGATGTTTTTAAAGCATCGGAGCTCTGAATGCCCTTTTTGTCTGACTCTGCCCCCTTGTGGTCTTCCATAAATGTCTGGCTTGTAACAAAGAATTATAAATTTCGCTGGAGTGCTGAATTTAGTTAATTTCAGAATGTTAAGAACAGTTAAGCCTAGTTAACGTGGGGAAGAGTGTGATGCAAAGTTATGGTGACCTGCCAATGTATTGTGGTGGAAGCGTTGATCAGATCAAGCACAGATGGGCGACATAGAGCTGTCATAATCAGCCTGGATTTGAGAACATTATAATTGGGATGGTAAACAAGTTCACAAGGACCGTGATGAGGCAATGAATTGCCATGGTAACGGACCAGAAAAGTCTGGAAATGAGTGAGGTATCAATATTTGAGGGCAGGAGGAAGCTCTGAGAAGTGGGCAGTTTGGGGACACTGTTGCACACACCCCTTTTTGACACCCTGACAAAGAGCAATGAAGTACATAGGGGGTAGAGGAGAGAATTCAGCCCATGACACACCTGTTATTCCATCTTTTGTACTGGAATAGGAGCTGCAAGAATGGACAGTAACCTCTGCATTCCCCTAACATGAGGGAGTTCATTGTCACAGTGTAATTGCAGAACCCCTAGACATTTTCCTGCCCCTCCTCTACCTGCCCCTAAATCCCCCTGCCCACGCTGGCCTGGGTTTAAACAGGATTTAAGTGGGATTTAGGAGGTGGATAGCCCTCTGCAGTGGGGTGAATTTAATCCTATAAGAACTAGTTATGTCCAAGCATTCCTCACCAGGGTTTTGGGCTGGAAACATGGCATTAAAGTAGTTCGGTGAGTATGCTGAATGTTCTTCATACTTCAAATGTTCATGGTCAAATTCTATTCTTTGCACTAAGTTCCTTTAGCCTGAGTCAGCTGATCGCATTTTATTTGACACATCTGCAAACTAACATAGCATAGCGCAAATCATTTCAATCCTTCCAAATATTCCAGTCTATTTTTTTCCTGCTTGGAACCAATGCACGAGGTTTTAGGGTGAGACGCTCCACATGAGGAATTTAGAGCAGGAAAGAAAACAAACATCTCCCTAATACAGCTGAGCCCAGTAAGCTATTGTTTATTTCAAAATAATTTTTTTAACACTCCTCATTTTGTTAATCAGCTGTTTATCTTTAATAGTTTTCATTCCAAGACAAATGTAGCAATTTTCTCCACCATAGTAAAACAATAAAATTAGTTTATAGGCAAAAAGAAACATTATTGGCCACTTTTCTGCTACTTCCCTACACGCAAATAAGATGGATATGTCAGTGTGCTAGGATTTCACCTAATGCCAAGCAATGATGCATCAAATCGCGTATAATAAACAAAGATATGAATGAATAATATTTTAAGGAAGCTTTTGGGAAAGGAAATACTGCTTGAGGTAACTAGAGTTGCAGAGCTGGGCAAAAATGTTTTCAGCAAATAATAAATTATTCAATAAACATTATTTCGGGGAAACTGCAACTATTTGCCTAGAATTTGAAGAATTGTCTTGGCTGACTAAAATACAAGGAAAAAGTTCAAAAAAGTCCAAATGGTTCGTTTTGACATCTTCTAAACAAACCATTTTGACATTTTATTTAGAAATGAACCGTCTTTTGATTTGAACTGGTATTTCGTTCAACTTGAATGAAATTCGTGGTTTGTTTTGGGGAGGGGGTTTGTTAAGAAATATTTTTAAAAATCAGTTTTGGTTCAAAACAGACTGGATTTTTTTTCAGACTTTTAAGTTCACACCCTGAACTATAGAATCTGTTAATCACTCTAGCAGACCTAGAGAGGGCTGTGGGTGCCCTTTATTGTTCTCATCAATCCAAATAAATAAAGTATAGCAAGTACTAGATTACCAATGAATTTCTTTGCTGTGGACAGTCTCAAATACAGGTAGTTTCATTATTTATCAGAATTGTTGTATAATACCTGGTTATTTAATACACTAAGAATCACAAGAGATGATACTTGGGGAAAAATACCCTTTACTAATGCTTTGTTTTAGTCAACTTTTTAAATATCTAAAATGATGGTGTTTCTATTACTTTATTAGAAGATTATTCCACATCAGGATGATCTCACCCTTAGGAAATTTTCTTGCTAGTCACATGTATTTTGAGAGATGGATCTGAATCAAAAAATAAATATAGGTTTGAAACCATTCCAGAATGGGACAAGGACTCGAGAAGCAATTTCTTGACACCATAAATAAATGCTTCCTGTAAAACACGAGTTCTCAGTAGACAAGGGGAAGGGCTACTTTCAGCTAGGTCTGGTTAGGAGTTGTCCAACAAAACATTGTTTCATTGGAAAAATGCTGATTATCCAATGAAAATCACGGAAATATTTGGGCTGCTGGGAAGCTTTGGTTTCCTGGGTCCAGGGCCTCTGGGGGCAGCTCTGCCATGTTTCGGAGTCAGGGACCCCAGGGCTTCCAGGCTCCCTGCCACGGGAGATGGAGCTCTCAAGGCTTCTAGACTCCTTGCTCTGCAATGAGGGACTCCCTTGATGCTAGGGGTGGAGTCCATGGCAGTTGGGACAGCATAAGTAGTCCTTGGGAACTGGAGCAGCCTGCTGCTCCATTTCTGTTAGAAATAAGCAAACACAAATTATCTGATTTTTTCCAAAACATTTTTTTAATTACCTTTCCATGGGAAATTTCTAATTTTTGTTCCAACTTGAAATGAAACCTTTTAAAAAATATTGGAATTTTCGGCGTGATGATCCACTCTACCTTCAACAGTTCCATTAGCTGTTATTAAAGTGTATAGAAACCAACCAATCACTAGTTGTCTGGGGTTAGAAAGAAACTTCCCCTCTGGTGCTGGTTTATTAGCAGGTAGACAGAGTTGCAGGAAAGAGATCTTTATTAAGTATGCTGAGTAGCCAAAGTTACATGCTAAGAATCTAGAGGGTTTTGTGTTTGTTTTTTTAGCTAAACAGACTTGAATTTCTGAGCCCCTGATGCCATATTCAATTAAGTCCTTGCTGAAAACTGATCTTCTTCCTCCAGTTTCACTCATTATCCTAGAGGCAGGTTTTCCATAATTGTTCATGAAGGATTTTTTTCGGAACTTCTTCTGAAGCATCTGGTACTGTCAACTGCTGGAGACAGGGCTCCAGACTAGATGGACCACTCTGACATACTCTATTGTTGCAAGTTTGAACCTTGAACCTGAATTCTGATCTGAATTTTGCCAATAGCCCCATCTACGTATACTGAGCCAAACCAAAACCTGGGATCTGGAGACCCCTAAACTTTGGGGTTATTTGCCGATCAGGTTCTGTATCTGCAAATACAGGTTTTGTATCCTGCTAAATTTACTTTTTCTTACTTTCATTCTGTTACTGCCACTTATGCCCAAAGGAGTCCCTTTATCTGCCTGATTTTGAGTCAGGCAGGGTTGGTATTTTTACCAGTTGCTGCGAATAGACTCTGAAATGGCCTTTATTTTCTCAATTGTACCTACCCATCTTTAGACATAACTGGTTATATCCCTTTGTACTATCCTAGAGAATTCCTCTCTCTCTTTGCTGCTTTGCACATATCAAGTATTTTTAGATGGTTCAAATATCTTCCGTTAATCTTCATTTAAACAGGCCATACACATGGCTAACAAATTAACATATGGAGAGATAATTGACACAGATATTTTAAAAATATTTCAATAATTTCTTGCTACAGCCAAGATTAAATAATCAAATGTGTCTGTGGTACTTTAACTAACCCATTAAAATAAAATTAGGAGAATTTTTTTAAATCTTTAATTTAGAATAAGAGAATGAATGTAAAAGGCCCAATTCTCATCTCAGTTACCTAGGTTTAACTCTACTGAAGTCAATGGGGTTGCACCAATGTAAATGAGAGGAGAATTTGCTTCATAGACATACTCCTCTTCTACATACCTGCTATAATTCTGCCAGTGCTTAGACTAGAGCTATTAAGAACTTTTTCATTTGTCACTGCTTCAGAGTCTGCTCCCACAAGATGCTGATAGACCTCAATTCTCACTGACTTCAGTGGAAGTTCAGGGTGCTTAGCATTTCTTTGGGAACAGGCCCTTGGAGTATCTATCTATTCATATTTTAACTCTGCTAACCAAAAGGAAATTTGAATTAAAAATGGCAGACTTTTCCAAGGTGAAGTTCAAGTACACGTGCATGCCTCATTATTTTGCAAAGATCACACAAGCCCAAATTTTTCCATCACTATCATAACTGCACTGCAGCACTATTTTTCATTTTCCCGGTTGCTGCATTCTGTTCCATTCACAATGAATTGCTATGAAAGATCTTTGAAAATAACTGGCCACTGAAACCTATGAGACTTCATCTATTATGGCATAATATACACATTACCTAACTTGTGTTGGACCATATGGAGAGCTCTCTGTTGAATTTGGCGTAGTTACTGGGGTGAAACAAGGATGAATTTTGTTCCTCATCCTCTTCAATTATGCCATAGATTGGATTGTGAGGCAAACTCCGACAGATCATCTGGGCATAGCAATCAGCCCTCGGGACCACATCACTGATTTAGTGTATGCCAATAAACACAGTGTTATATGCTAAAATACTAAAGGGAATGTAAGTGGCACTGAACAGCTCTGATCCCTGGAGCCAATCATGAGAGCTTAACACTTACCTAAAGCTGAGGTCTTCTCTGCAAATGGGACCAGTCACTTCAGTTTATCACTTGGAGGCAAGAAAGGGTTTAGAAATATGATGTTTGTCTCTGAGCTCACAGGGGAAACAGGTGATAAGAGCAAAACTTATGTAAACCAAGGTCAGTTATATGACTGCATTTGAAACAGCAAGAAATTTAGCTGTAAAACTAAACTCTGTGGGAGGTAAATCCTTTGATAGCATGATGTGCAGTGTAAATAAACCATAAGATTAGCCTGTCTCATTCCTTTTCTGCGTGTGTGTGTATGTGTGTGCGTGTATACTGCATGGATTTCCTGCAGACCCTAAAATTTCCCTTTTACCAAATTTAGTTAACTAAGAACTCAGTCCTCTCTGGTGCCCATAACTCCCATCAAGTTTCATTTTTTCCATGGAGTTGAGGGTGCTCAGCACCACTCAGGAGTGCTCACAACTTTGCTGGATTGAACCCTCAAGGTTCATATGACTGGGTGCAAAGTGGGGCATTTCCATCAGCATTACTCTGCCTGTACTTTACCCTCGAACCTCGCTGATAAATAGGACTTATTTAACAAAATCCCCTTTTTGGTGTAAAGGTACTAATAGAACATGACATTTATTATTCCAAAGAGGTGGCAAATGAATGAAGACACTGATTCAATGTGAATAGGCAGAATATGATCCCATGCACCTCTCTCTCTCTGTGGCTCTCAAACATATAATACAATGGCTCCCATTCCATTATCGCTAGTAATGAGTTATGGGTAAAGCCTACCCTGTCCCTTGAAAAGGACAAGATATAGCTATGCTTATAGAGGATTATTGGAGGATAAAATAAAAAGATTAATGCCCCCCCCCCAAAAAAAAAGTCTAATTAGTGTTAGTCTATTGGAGAGGAAGCTGAGCATGCTGCTCCACCACTGCCAAATGAAATTAAGGCCCAATTATTGATAAATGAAGAGTGGTTTGTGCTGGAGCCTGGCCTGGAGTCGAGGAAATACATCTGTCATTTGGCCTGCACAGGAGTCATTCATGTGTGACATAGCATCCTGTGCATTTATCATGCATCTGTAGATTTTTGTTTTAATTCAGTTAGCTGTCTAACTAGATTCGGTGCTGGATGCCTTGTGCGTAGTCAGAATTTGGACTGACAGATGCAATTCTAGTCTGAAATGGTGTGTGACATGACTAGCTATCCTGCATATTAATTATTATTGAAACCATTATAACCAAAGCCTATGCACTAATGGTCTATTCTGTTATCTATTTTGTGGCTTCTACATTTAACAATTGCCCAGTTGCTCTGGGGCAGGTAGGAGACAAACTGGATCAATGGACCATTGTTGTTAAGCGCATTTACTATTACCATGAAAATTAGAATTGAGGTGTTTGAAATGCTGTAGCAAAAATGCCCCCGTTTTACCATTATGCAAATTGCAAATTCTATAAATGAGATAAGTGGGGGTGGGGATCTAGGGAGTGAGACATATTTTTCATAAATCTTAAATTGGTAAAATAGTTTATTAATTCCATTGTCAAATGCAAATGGAAAACAAACATTTGTTAAGAAGATAAAATTGTAATGCTGGCGTGATTATTCTGACGCCAGTTCAGTGCAGTCAGCTGTGAGACTTATTTATCCTGTCGCACTAAAGTTTGATTTAAAGTTCATGTAATTTCATCATCATATTGTAGGGAGAATTGAAAATAAATGTCACCTTCAAACAGAAAGAGCTAATGGAGTTTTTCAAAAGTTCTGAGAAAATATTATGCAAGGGAGACATTAATGAAACATACGCCAGGACAGCTTGTATGCTTCAACCTCTTGTGCATCTTTTCCCTTACCATTTATTTCCTTTACTCTGTTCGCATGGCTTTTGTACCAGTGCCTGAAGCTTGGCAAAACCTTATCAGAAACTTTCTTGGGGGTCCTGTTTGCATGGGCTAAATCAATGTGACTTAAATGTACTAAATTGTATTCCAGAACATACTTCAATATAAGGGAACTTCTACTGTGCATTCAGAACAGCTGGAATGGGGCTGCTTTTTGACCTCACACATTTTGAAGAAATGTAAAGTTACACAGATACCACAGGGATGGGCATCTATCAGCATATAGTCTACACTGTGATTTGCAGACATTGGCCATTTAAGAGCAAGTACAAGCAGCGTGCAGTATGGGTTAATAGTACCATTCTTTGATGCATAACAGCAGTCCCATTGTTTTCTACAGTGAATAAGATTCAGATGGGCACCTAATGGGATTTTCAAAAGTCTATGACAGGGGTGGCCAACCTGAGCCTGAGAAGGAGCCAGAATTTACCAATGTACATTGCCAGAAAGCCACAGTAATACGTCAGCAGCCCCCCATAAGCTCCCCCCTGCTCCCAGCGCCTCTCGCCTACTGGCAGCCCCGCCAATCAGCGCCTCCCCATCCCTCCCCACACCTCCCGATCAGCTGTTTTGTGGTGTGTGTGGTGAGGCTCGGAGGGGGAGAAGGAGGAATGAGGGCATAGCAGGCTCAGGGGAGGGGGCGGGAAGGGGTTGAGTGGGGGCAGAGCCAGGGGGTGAGCAGTGAGCATCCCACCCCCCAGCACATTGGAAAGTTGGTGCCTGTAGCTCCAGCCCCGGAGTCGGTGCCTATACAAGGAGCCGCATATTAACTTCTGAACTGGCTCCGGGAGCCACAGGTTGGCCACCACTGTTCTAGCTCCCTGCAGACACACCCAGTCCTTTGTCCCTCTTACCCCACCTCTCTTCCAGTCTCCTGTGGACATGCTAATGTTCACCAATGGCAGGCCCAGGCTGCTACACCTAGCAAGGTCCATGGGACTGAGGTTTTTCTCTGGCAATCCTCCTATGGGAGGTTCACCAGACGGAGAAGCAGCCTTCCTAGAAGAGCTACAGCCAGGGCTGTCCTCTCCCTTGCTCTGTCCCCTTCCCGCATGTCACTGTTGCTTAACAACAACAGGGGAAGGAATGGACAGCAAGAGGTGGTAGAATATGTACACACACACGCACATTTAAAAGTGTGTTTACAAGTTCAGTAGGGAGCAGGAGGTTGGACACAGACTCGGATCTGTGAATAGATGAAGGGAACGGGGAGGAATGGGGCCACAGATCAAATGTAGGAAGCAGCACCACTCCATTATTATTACTCCCACACAGGCACAGAGATGTCTAAAGGGCTGTAGGAGGGGAGCCCTGCTGCAGGCGACAGCCTCATTTCAGTGGGATTCAAATGATCCTTTACAAACCTCTCCTGATAACCCTATTTGATTTGTCCTTAATCCAAACAAAAAACAAAAAACCCACCAGGGAAATTTCCATGCAACAACTTTTTTACTCACAGTCAAAGATAAAAAAGTAAGCCCAGTTTTTGCTTGCACACCTTACCAGGTGAAGCTTACCAGGTCTCATGTGCATGCATATGGTGCGGAAAATTGCTCATGCCATTTTCCCTCTGCATACATTTCAGATGTGCTTATAGTGATCACCATTAAACATGCGCATTTGCCAGTGCTATCCCACAATGACCACAGACATCGCCTTTTCTAATCATAGAGATAACAACCTTGACGATAACTTGTTATGCCGCTGTGTGGTAATGGCTGGAAAACTGTGATCACTGCCCTGATATTTGTAGATATTCTTCTTCTTCTTTATAATTTGTATTCCTGTAGCACCTAAGACTCCTAGTTGTAGACCAGGATCCCATTGTGCTAGGCACTGTACAAACATAGAACAAAATGACAGTCCCTGGCCCCAAGGGACATATAATCTAAGTATAAGACAAAAAACAACAAAGGGCAATAGACAGACAAGGGAGTATGCGACAATGTTGGTCAACATGGTAGGCAGTGGTCTCTGCACACCAACAGCCTAAGAGCATCATGGCAGAGGAGAGATTTGAGGAGGTATTTGAGAGTGGAAAATGACCTGGCTTAGTAACTGTCTTGTTCTGACCTGTATAAGCAAATGGATTTTACAGCGCCCGTACTTCATAAGAAAAAGGTGTTCCATATCTGCTTGTTTAGTGATATAGAAAGCAGGATAGAAACTGGTTTGTGATATACCCTTTGGCTCATGTGCTGCATAACTGCAAACAGCAATATTAATATAGCAGGAGACTAAGAGTCAGGATTCCTTCATTGTCTCCCTGGATCTGCAACTGACTGTGTGGCCATAGACTGGTTACTTAACCAACCTCTTCTTCAGTTTGCTCGTCTGTACAATGGGGAGAGCTTGTTAGAAAGTGGGGGAACATACCCCCAAACTTGTTTTTTCACGTGTTGAAACACTTTGATCAACTCTAAAAATAGTTATCAGACCAATCTCAGAGAATGTTGTGGAGTTTAATTAATTAATGTTACTACAACAACTTTTCCCATGCTTCTTCCTATGCATGGACCAGCTTCTTAATCCTCATTCACAATACGATGTCCCATCTCATTCAGAACCTTCCTAAAAGTTCACTTTTCCTGTGATATCCATGAGTTATGAGTTCATTTAAAAAAATCAATTTCTTTATACAAAACAATAAGTTGTCCTCTACCCTGGATGACCTGGTTTGGCCTCTTTCCTTTGTGCCTGACTTTTAGATTGTAAACAATTCAAAGAAATAGCTGTATTTGTCTTTGTGTCTCGTACGGCACCAGCCACCATATCAGTTATTAGCAAATAATGATCATAATAATAATATTTATCTCTACAGCACCCATGTATTTCAAAGCACTTGACAAGCAAAAGTACCACTACCCCCCACTTAACAGATGGGGAACCTGAAAAACAGGATGTAAGTAACTTGTTGAAAGTCACGCAGCAGGTCAGGGAACAAAAATCACACCTTCTAATGTCCAGTCTAGTGTGGTATCCACTAAACCACAATGCACTTCTTCATACTTTATAAATAAACAGTGCTTTGATATTTGTGGATGAGAGACAGTATATAAATGTAAAGTGTCTGCGCTGGACCAAATCCTGAAGGGATTGCATAGTTCTGTTCTGGAAAAACTTTGACATCTGTGTGATGTAAGGACTTAGTAGGGACCTCAGAATCTGGCCCGATATTATTGATGAGCACAGCTGATCTTATTCTTTCACCTTCCTGCTCACCCACCTGCATTGTGACCCCATAACTTTCATAGAAAAGCAATTTTTGCTGCCGACAACGGTTTTATGTTTACAAAAGAATATGCAAAGTAGCACTGCGTACAGAATGACTTTCTCGCCCTCACAAAAAGACAAATTTCCATGCTTTTGCTTTGGGTATGTGACTGTTTTCACAGCTTTATTCACTGTAGCAAACAATGGAACTGGTGTTATGCAGCAGCTATTAACAAGTACTGCACGCTGCTTGTACTTGCTCTTAAACGGCCTATGTCTGCAGATCACAGTGTAGAATATACGGTGATAGGTATGGCACCAAGAATCCATGGACACTGTGTGCATTGACTTCAATGGGCTCTGGGCCAGGCCTTCCATGAGGCCAGAAAAAGTGTTGCCTACACTGGAAGTAATTTGCCAAAGAATAAGATTCTATGGGAAAGTTCAACTAATCAGAACTTCACATTTTACTAAATGTGGATAAGAGATGTCTGGAATGACCAGGAGCTTCTGTTGGCAACCACCAAGATCAGAAAGACATATATGGTCTTGGCTTCTATTCAGTGGGTATCCTTTTCTTCTATACCTTGGCCTATAAAGCAAGTGAGATGCAACACTGCAAGGCTAAGAGACTTGTACTATGATGACTCAGATGGTCTCCATCTTCATTGCTGAAAATTGATATTTAATGGATTTGAAATCAAAGGAGATTCTCCTGCAGGCCTGCTTCTAGAAACCTGAGCTGTTGAGCTGCCTTACACTTTAGAATTAAAAGAATGCTTGCAATTGCAATTCATGGCGTATGCAGAACCATTCCATCCTCATTCCTTAAAGGCAGAAGCAAATCTGTATTCCATATAAGCATTAATCGCTTAAATGTACCTATGAATAAAGATGTTTCTGTAAATAAAGTGTAGCGATCATCACCCTTCACTTTCTCCTATTCCTCTACAACTTCCAAACCACACTCATTTCAGCAAACTCATCCTTGCATGGAATTTAGCCATACAATTCACAGTAAATGCAAATGCTTACTACTGGCGGGAGTGAGAGTACTCACACTGAAATCAGTGGGAACTGCTGGGTGCTCAGCACTTTAGAAAAGCAGATCACAGGTACCTAAATGGGGATTGAAGTGCCTATGCACCCATTATTGAAATTCATGGTACTAGTCCATACTTTGGTATCTAAACATGGAACTGGAAGATTTGGGCTTATGTCACCACGTGCACGTAAGTTCTGTCTTCAGCCTAAGGCTAGTTAAAAGTCCTAAGAAAAAAATGTACTTCAAAAAATTGCTGATTTGTGCTTCTCAGGGTATGTCTACATTGGTGGCATGGGCTACAGTGTAGGCTAACTGGGTTCCAAGCTGATGTACAGCCTGTCCTGCCACAGCTTCATTAGCTTAGATATGTCTACATGAGCTGCAGTCGCACCCTGTGCTTGCAATATAGACATACTCTAAGTTTGCACATCCCACCTGTGCTCAGTAGTGTAGCCGGGGCGGAGCAGGGGGAGCAGCCGCTCCCCCTGAGGAGAAGCGGTGCTAAGGCGCCACCCGAGCCCCGCTGCCGGACCCAGGCGGCGGCGGCGGGGGCGCTTTAAAAGGCCGGCGGCTCCTGCCGCTGCAGGGAGCCACGGGCCCTTTAAAGCGCCCCCTCCAGCCCCGCTGCCAGACCCGGGCTGGGGGGGCACTTTAAAAGGCTGGCGGCTCCTCCCGCTGCGAGGAGCCACGGGCCCTTTAAAGTGCCCCCCCCAGCCCTGCTGCCGGAGCCGGGCTCGGGCGGGGATTTAAAAGGGCCGGGGGCTCCGCATCGGCTGGAGCCCCGGGCCCTTTAAAGTGCTGCCGGGGTGAGTACAGGGGGAGCGGGGAGGCGCCTTTTTATAGCGCTGCTCCCCCTGTGCTCTAAACCTGGCTACGCCACTGCCTGTGCTCCCCACTACAGAGACACATAGGCACAGAAAGCCTGGTGGGACAGTAGCCTGGGGGAAGCACTTATGTGACTAGATTGGACCGTGGAGCCGTGGCCCATGAAAACCCAAAGCCGAGAACTGGAACAGCAGCAGTCTATTGTTGCTGCAAGGGAGGGGCATAATGAAAGGAGCGGGAGGGAAAATAATGAAGGAGACTGAGGAGAGAGAAAGAGGGGAAAGGTCAGAGCAGCAGGAAAGGAGGCCTCTAGGACAGAGAGGGACAATGGAAAGCTGCAGTTGCATGTGTAATGTTGTTTGGTTTCCCCTCTAAATTTATCTAATGCTTATAATCAAGTATTTCCAGGGCGGGTATTTAGGCATATCTCTAATTGGGAGGTAATTGCCTTGCCTTAACATTTTTGATTGTCCTCTTTTGGGGGGAAATCTCTTGGTGTATAATTAAGATAGCTGTTCATCTGCAATATGAGGTGTGACAAAGTTCCTCCTCTACCTTGGTGAATCCTGCGCTTATTGGCGGATTTTGATCACCTCAGAGATCTTCCCCTCTGGTAGAACCCACAGTCAAATTCCTCCTGTGTCTGATCAGGAGTTGGGAGGTTTGGGGGGAACCCGGGCCCGCCCTCTACTCCGGGTTCCAGCCCAGGGCCCTGTGGATTGCAGTTGTCTATAGGGTTTCCTGTAACAGCTGCGTGACAGCTACAACTCCCTGGGCTACTTCCCCACAACCTCCACCCAACACCTTCTTTATGCTTACTGCAGGACCTTCCTCCTGATGGTCTGCTGATGCTTGTACTCCTCAGTCCTTCAACTCTTCTCACTCTCAACTCCTTGTGTGCATCTTGCTCTCAGCTCCTTGCACGCAACACCACAACTGAAGGGAGCTCCTTTTTAAACCCAGGTGCCCTGATTAGCCTGCCTGTCTTAATTGATTCTAGCAGGTTCTTCTTAATTGGCTCCAGGTGTCCTAATTAGCCTGCCTGCCTTAAATTGGTTCCAGAAAGTTCCTGCTTGTTCTAGTGCAGCCCCTGCTCTGGTCACTCAGGGAACAGAAAACTATTCATCCAATGGCCAGTATATCTACCTTCGATCAGATATCTGTACCCCACTTGTCTGGGTCTGTCACAGAGGCTATGTCTAGTTTGTCCCTTTATAGAATGGGAAGAGGGACCTGATCAGAACCAGTCATCCATGTACCAAATAGAGATGCAACTTGGTGTTTTTTCTGTTTTGTTTTTATTTTGCGGATGCCTACAGAGAGGTCTGGTGATCTATAGTCAGGTCTCCTCACTGCTGTAGGACCCCTGGCATCTTGATGGCTGATAAGCAGGGCAAGGAGCTCTCCCTGTGTCTGACTTAGATTGGAATCTCCTTGGGGTAGGGATCATGCCAACAACTCTGTGATTGCTTAATAAAACAAATAATTAAGAAATAGATTTTATACATGAACACGATTATACTATGTAACCGTGACTATTAACCTGATGGCTTATGTGTGATTAATGTGACCTTTATCACCGTCTTAATAATGTTTCACCTTTATCACCAATTGCCATTTGAGGATTTCAAAAAAAAATTCACAAAAGTTAAGGGCCTGATTCTGAAAAGGATGAAGTCTATTGCCAATGTGCATTTTTACTGAAATGAAATAGGTATTTAGACCATAAGTAGCCATGTTAATGTTTATGTAAAATTACCCAGGGACCTCAATTTTCTGAAAGATAGGGTTCAGATTAGGAGCAGACTAAAACTCTTTGAAGTAGGTACAGTATTCTTATTTCTCTTGTACAAATGGAGCAATTGTAACACAGAGAGGCTAAGAGACTTCTCCAAGGTCACACGCTGAGCTAGTGTCATATGTAGGATTAGAGTCCCTGCATGAAACGATGGCCCCATTGAAATCAATGGAAGTTTTGTGGATTACATCAGTGGGGTCAGGATTTCACTTCATATCTATCCAGTTCCAAGCTCTAACAATTAGACCATTGATCAGTTCACCATTGTTTTAACTTAACTACTCAGTCATTGCATTATGCAGAGAGCTATATCCCATCCACTAAAGGATTTCTTATAATTCTTTGTGATCTGCTTTTCTCTCTTTGTGTTAAACTTGTAAATCCTGTCTTGATCATCCCGGCTGTAGTTGGAAATACCTTACACACGAAGCTATCAAAACCTTTTATAGCAAACTTTAAGCTTAGTAGAATTTTGAGATATTTTCCAGCTGGTTCCTAGAGGTTCCATTTGATCTCCCTACATTTTGGAACAGAGCAATGGATCTGTTGGTGCTTGTGGCTACTGAACTTCAAGACAGAGAATAGCAGAAACCAAGAGAGACTAGTTGAAGGATTCTAATAGAATTTACTGGAATTTCCACCAGGGAACACTAAGCCAATCAAAGTAAAACTTACCAAGGTTTAAACTAAGGTTCAACAAAATTTACAATGAAATGCTGAGGTTTTAGGGCCAAGTGAGTTCCACCTTCTTTCAGAGGTTGTTTGTCCTAGCCTAGCCAGGATCACCACTGCACAAAGGGGGGTTCCAAGCTCCTTTCTTAGCTGGTGTGAACAATGGGGGTCCTCCATCTAAATTGTGCAGGGGATCAGGAAAGGTAATCCCATCCTATCCCTCAGCACTCTAGGAACATCTTCTAGGGCGGGACTTTAGTCGGAGGGCCCCAAGTCCTCACAGTAGGGGTATTCTCAGCACAGAATGAATTTCGTCGCATAAGCCTACTCTGACTTCCACAAAAGTAAGCTGGTGTCTCTCCTGTGACTTTATTGCAGCTTGACCCCTGGTATTTCTACTTGTATTTTATGTATTTATTTTGTTTTTCTTGTTCAATGAACCTGAAAGCAAAACTCAGGTCCCACAACTGTAAATTAAACCTGCCCATAAGTTTCTCTGTATCTCCTCTAAATAGAGCCTGGGGGTTTCAGGGAGCCCTATTTTTGACCTTCTGAGTCTTGACTGAGGGATTTTTCTCCTCCATCCTCTGTTCTTCTAGATTTAATAAGGAATTGTAGTGTGTGTGTGTGTGTGTGTGTGTGTGTGTGTGTGTGTGTGTATGTGTGTTGAATCAAAGGTTGAAAATGTTTTACTCTAACTATTTCCCCCCACAGAACATAAAAATCGAATTTAATCTACAAAGAAGAGATTTATTTGGGGCTTTCATTAACTATATCTTTTAGTGCATGGTTTTAGTGGCCCTGTATGCCTTAGATCAGGGCTGTGAAAAAGGCAGTCTCACACAAAAATTAAACATTCAACGTTTGCCCTTTCACTGTGCTGGCAGAAATGTGAGGTTCACCTTTCACCCTTTCAGTAGTTTTGTTCTTTAAAAAAAAAAAAAAGAAACAGAGAGTGAAACTATGTGCTTAGTGACCACAAAACATGTACAGCAGAGGGAACTGCAGATCATGAGGTGAACTCCTTGTGATACATCATCATCTGCCCCTAACTGAACCTCATCTGTGTGACCAAGGCCCTACCATTTAGTGGGGAGAATTTAGAATGGAAGGGAAGTCAGTTCACCTGTTTCTATTTCCATGTCTCTCTCTCTCCCTCCTGACTTTATCAAATCTTATGGTCAGGCCAATGTGGTGTGTGCCCTGGAGGATGAGCTATTTGTCCAATCTGCTATCTTCTGTGCGCTGTCTGAATTTGACAGCGCATAATTTTTTCTGAAAACATGAGACAGTGGAACACATGGTGAATATGAGATGTAGAGTGCTCAGTGGCTTCAGCCACCACTTTGCAGTCTGTTCCACCTTAGGAGCTTAGCACAACAGTCCCTGCTCCTCCCTGCAGCAGCTGAAACAGGAGGCAGTAACCAAATTCTACCCTTGAGATATTATGGGAGGAGAGGAAAGTCAGCATTTTATTCAGGACACAAGTGGTTTGTTATGGTGCTATTTTTCTTTTATAGGTCTAGGACAGTGAGTGGCTATCCTATGATATCCTCATTGGGCCCTCCCAGCTCCCAACGCTGTCTGTCATTAAAGAGTCTGTCTCCTTAAATTCGCCTCCTCCTTTGCTACAAACTTGAAATGCCCCAGCGTATAGTGGGAGGTCAAACAGCCGGCATACCGTAGATACAAGTTTGTGATGAAAGGGTTCCAATTTTCTTCATTCTAATAAAACAGAGATTATAGAATCATAGAATTGTAGGATTGAAAAGGACTCAAGAGGTCATCTAGTCTAGTCCCCTGCACTCATGGCAGGATTAAGTATTATCTAGACCAGGCCTGCACAACTCGTAAAGCGGCGAGGGCCATATTACTCCAAAGAAAACAGCTGAGGGCCGAAACCCCCTGGCCTCGCAGAAACACCCACCCCCCCAGCGCCGCCCACCCCGTGGAAACAGTCCCTCCTTCCCCAGCGCTGGGGTGTGGAAGCCTGGCTCACCTGCCGCCCTGCCACTGCCCGCCCACTCAGCTCGTCATCCCCCACCCCGCCCGACTCGCCTACTCACCCCCCGCCTCCCACTCGCCTCCTCAGCCCCCCCGCTGCTGGCTCACCGGCTCCCCCAGCTGCCAGCTCACCTGCCTGCCCGCTGCTGGCCTCTTACCTTCTGCCGCTCCCCCTGCCGCTGGCTCACCCTCACTCCCCAGCCTGCCACTGGCCTCTTCACCAGCCCGCCCACCCGCCGGCCAGCCACCCCTCTGCTTGCCTACTCACTCCCCCCCCCCCCCCCCGTGGGCCACATGTTGTGCAGATCTGATCTAGACCATCCCTGACAGGTGTTTGTCTAACCTGTTCTTAAAAGTCTCCAATGATGGAGATTCCACAACCTCCCTGGGCAATTTATTCCAATGCTTAACCACCCTGGCAGTTAGGAAGTTTTCCCTAATGTCCAATCTAAACCTCCCTTGCTGCAATTTAAACCCATTGCTTCTTGACCTATCCTCAGAGGTTAAGAAGAACAATTTTTCTTCCTCCCCCTTGTAACGACCTTTTATGTACTTGAACATTATTATCATGTCCTCTCTCAGTCTTCTCTTCTCCAGACTAAACAAACCCAATTTTTTCAATCTTCCTTCATAGGTCATGTTTTCTAGACCTTTAATCATTTTTGTTGCTCTTCTCTGGACTTTCTCCAATTTGTCCACATCTTTCCTGAAATGTGATGCCCAGAACTGGACACAATACTCCAGCTGAGGTCCAATCAGCACAGAGTAGAGCAGACTTACTTCTTGTGTCTTGCTTAAAACATTACGTACATCAGGAGACGTAATAACTCAGTGACCTTAATAAAATCCTGACTTTTTCTTTGAACCTTCCAGAACATTCATTTTTATGTCAAGCTTGCAGGCTTTTGTGTCAAAACTAGTTCAAAACTTGATTTATTATTACTGTCAATACTAAGTCCATTATATGTGTGAGAGAAATATTGCTTGAAGACTACATCTTTTAACTACCCTGCTTTAAAAAAAAATTCCACCATTGGCCTTGTTGGGGATGCTTTGTTTGTGGCCATTTCTCAGAGGCCCTGATAAAAAGCCCAGTGAAATCAAAGGGTCTTATTGTTAACTTCAGTAGACTTTGGGCTAGGCCCTAGTTGTTCATGCGCTCAACACAGATATGTCAATCTTACCTGCTGCACGTTGTCCGGGCTTTCATGTGTTGGAGCCACTAGCAGATTTCATTCTTGATTTACCGGTTTGGTGCTGACTGGACCCTACAGGTTCCTGTAGAATAGACACTCAATGAGGATAGACTGGATCAAAGCTGCTAGTAGGCCAAGTATCCTGGTATTGCTAGATCTTAGGAGCTTTTGCTAAACACTAGAAAAAGGCCTTCCAAATGTGAACACTGGAAAGCAAAGGAAACAATAATTTCACTTATCACCTCCAACACCTTCCCCAGGAATGATTCAAAATCTTTAGGTAAGGAGAGAAAAAAGATCTTGTTTACTAAAGCAATAATCCTTCATTACTAGGGAAAGACAGTCTGTTTGAACTCATAGGAATGAGACCAGTGACATGAAAATGCCCCAAAATGCCCCAACCATCCATCTTGTACATCTTACCCACTGATGTTTTTCCTTCCTCTCTATTCATGGAAACAGAGGACAACATTTGCCCCAAAAAGGATAAGTGACCAGTGCTTGGTACTTTGTGGGCAACACTGTAGATTCCCCATCTAGTATAGTTCTAAAGAAATGTTGCTGCTGCTGTTATAACTAGACTTGCAGACACTACAATCCCATGACTTCCAACTTTAAGGTAAGTTTTCCCCCCTTAGCACTGCACATCAGATTGCAGCTCCAATATGTTGCTGCCTGGAGCTCCCATTGTTGCTGTCAAGAAAGCACACTGGAGATGATAAGAGCTTTGGCTGTGATGTTCAAAATAACCTAAGGGAATTAGGTGCCAAATTAATACTGAAAGTCAATGAGAGTTGGGTGCCTAATTAACCAAGACTTATTTACAAAACCCTGCCTTTGCACTTCTTACCTCTTCCATTTTTAATTTGATCCACTCCGACGGAAACACAGATTAGGGTACTAAGCAGTTGGCTGCAGTTTTACAGCCAAGTTAGCCTACCAAAAAAATACCCCCGTCCATAATATGGGTTAAAAATAGTAAAATGTAACTTGTCAAGTGAACCTCAATAAAATTCTTTTATTTTCTAAATACATATGGAATTTTAAAAAGCCAAAGCAGAAATATATAGACACAACAATAGCTTCAGGGCTGAGACCTTTTGAAGAAAGTTTGAACCTGGAGCGGATTTTTACAGTGGAGTTTTAAAACACTTTAAAATTCCAAGCTTAGTTTTGACATGGTTACGCGTGCCCCATAAAAATAAAGTGACTTGAAGACCCTTTGGGATGCTCAAACAGCTCCAACACTTGCTATATACACTTTGCTTCTCATTTTGTTGTAAACTGCTTATTGCCTTTTGTGATACTGCAGTTATTAGGTTAAATCAGCAGCACTCCCATTATAAACCACTATTGATCATGTACAGAGCTTGAATGGTCGGCAGCTTTTTATGTGAAGGGAATAAATGATATACTTGTTACTAATCATTAAACTAGAGAGTTATCGAGGGACTGAATAACTGCCCTTAACATGGCCATTATTTTTGCAGGTACCGTGCTCAGTAATGTTTAAGCATAATTACCCAGTAATCTGGCATTTACTATGTAACTGCAAAGTGTAATATTTGCATCTTGTAAAATAAAACAAGCATTTAATATATTATTACTTTCTAGCTTTCCTTTGTGTTTCTGCCTGCATTTTCCCAGAATGCAATGCTGTTGCATGTTTCCTTTCAACTAAACCCTCATAATTGTGACAAGTTTGTGCAATGTGGGGATTTTTTAACTCTTGAGATTGGCATCATGCCCTGTCCATTGAAATGATCAATTTACCATTGTGCATGGTGCCTGTCATTTCCCAATTCACTGGCAGTGTGGGAAGGAGAACTACAGTGGTCTCTGAAGCCCAGAGAAACTATACATTTGTTTGAGCAGCGAGAGCTTAGAAAAATGTGCCTAGAGAGTAACCTCCAAGCCTAGGGAAAGCTTAATTAAAGTCAGTGGAGATGTTTTCTTCTCATTTTCTGATGCCTAAGGGAGGAAAACAGCACTTCAGAGTCCATTCAGGGCTCAGTCCATATTGCCTAATCCTTCTTGCAGTCTTTCTAAACATCGCCTTGGTAATTTTTAAATATCACATTCTGATCATGATGTGAATCATGACCTGCACATTGCTAGGGCTGCATGAGCCATGCAGGGTTTATTTCAGTGGGGGTTTGCAAAATGAAGCATGCAAGTTTGGCTCGCAGGGATTGGCAGCAAAAGCAGAGAAAATGTGAACCCTGAAGCTTCACGAGGATGTCTAATTTTGACAAAGTGGATATCTCACTGGAATCATGCTTTGCACTTGTGAAGTGGGTGGGCAGACAGATGGGGGTGGCGTGTGCAGGCTGGACCTCTAAAGTACCCTAGTACGTGTTTGCCAACTTCTTGAACATGGGCTTAGGTTCATGAACCCTTCCAAGCCATGCTGTGGGCAATTGGGTGCGACATGAATGTTTTGCTCAGCTGTCAATATTCCAGGTTTCAGCACAATTATCGTGCATTAAGATCATTTTAAATATTAAGGTGGTAGAAGGCTCAATGCTGAAAACACTTAAAACTAGACACATCAGAATGCTGGGAAATATGGTATGGGAAACAATGCTGCAATTGACAATGGGGAGAGAATGAATTAGAGGACCCCAAACTCTCTTCCAGCTCTAATGTCTAGAGCTTAGTTTATGGGTGTTAAGATGCTGCTCATATTGGGGGAGAGGTGGGTGGGCAAGAGGAGTATTTGTGTTTAGAGTGGCTCTGAACCTTCTGGAGTTTCCAGAGAAATCATTATCTAGGTAGTCAGAGTACTTTTGGTCTTCTGGACACACAAGCAAGGGTGAGGGCTGCAACACCATTTAACAGATGCATTGTACCTCCCATCACCTTCCCTGTGTGAAGCCCATTCCAAATCCTTTGGATATCCTTTCCTGGACTTTGCATTTAGCACCTGGAAGGACCGAGACTTTGACTGGCCCCTGTACACCAAAACCAGAGGTAACTCGGAAGGCTCCTCACATCCTCTTCATTCACCACTGTGCACACCCATGCAAAGCAAATGACTGTCTGGCCCTACAGTTGTGGTTCAGATGGTCATTAGCATGTTCTCCCACTATGGGATGATGGAGCTAAAGTTTGAAGAGAACATTCCAGCAATGCCCTTCTAATCTCTAGATAACTGAATTGGATTTTAGTGCTTCTGGTGTTCCTCACAAGACTAGGTTATTATATTTAAATGGGATCAAATGTAAGAGAATCTACTCAGGTGGACACTTGTCTTAGCTGTCCTAAATAACTGGACTGTTGGGGAACAGCTCATGAGTTTTTAAAATCAGCCTGCAATGTATCTCATGGGATTTCCGTATTCATTGATTTTATGCAATGCCATCATAATTGCTGGTATCTATTTGGATTCCAGGGATACTTACCACAATGTGTTCTGACCCAGACTTGCAATGACTTCAGTGGGCTTTGGATCAGGGCCCAGATGTGTGTTGCACACAGAGGAAGACACAGTCCCTGCCTCAGCCAGTTTACAATCTAAAAAGACAATCAGTGTAGGAAAGGTGGAGCAGAGGGATGCAAACAATGTACAATTTTTATATACATTTATTATTTTTTAAATATCAACTGTCATTGGATGCACCTAAATCTACTCATTTATTACTTCATTAATTTCTCGTAGGAATGATGAGTTGTTATTGTTTTCCATCTCTTCTAAAGCATTGTCTGCTTTTGGAAGAGAAGAAGGGACAGAGTAAGCTGCTGCCTAGCGGAGCTGAACACAAGGATTTCTAAATTGTCAAATACTATAATGTGTTATGACATAGATCAGCTGTTGTTTTCCAGTCTCAGAAGAAACCTCATTCCTTTGACTGTATTAAATTATCTGAAAATGTCCTTTAAACTCACTCAGGGCCCTTTCATCAGAACATCAGACATGAGTTGCATGAATGGTAAAATCTCCTTATAGCTATTGTTTCTTTGGATATTTGGTTTACCTTTAGTTTACAGCAAAGTAAATAAATAAATGAAGGGTTTGGCAAATTGTTACTATAGCAATCCCCATGGTAACATAAAAATGCCACAAACACTCATCTTCCTGTAAGAGCTCAAGTATGAGTGAAACACAGGGCTAGCTCTTCAACCATGGTGATGCGAAATTAAATAACATTTCAGTTGTTTTTAAAGTTAGTCAAGAAGAGCTAATGTTCTCACTTAGAAATAAACAGAAATGTCTGAACTCTCTCTAGGTCTCTTGGAGTAGAGTCATCTGTCTTTTATCCCTGGTAACTACACTGCTATAGGAAGTATTTCTGATGTGAGTATTTTGCCTCTTCTTTCTTCCTTGTTATAGGACTAAATGTTTTCCTTGGGTTCTCTGAGTGGCTGTAGTATTTTTAATGGGCTGGCATAACTTCTCTATTGTGAAACAGCTTAGCAAATATCACAAGGTATTGTGTTCCTAATGGTAGTGTGCTCACATTTCTCCTCAGTCTCCTCATTTCTATGCAGAATGTGAGTATACTGCAGCTATTCAACTCTTATCATAAGTCACTCTACCTCTATACAGGAAGCTATAGAAATGGGCCATCAGTTTCTACTTCAGAATGAAATGAGGAAACATCTTGTTGACTTATCAACTTGTATATTTTTGACCTGACTTTGAATCTATTCAGAATAATTATTCTTGACCAAATTCTGATACCCACTTATTCCACAAATAGTCCCATTGACTTAAATGGGACTTACTAAGAAACAGATTCTACAAATCTTGTTCAAGGTAATTCCATGAGGAAGTGTAATGCTGAATAGAAGAATACTGAATAGCAAAGATACATTAGTTTCCACCCTTTGTTCAGTCCACTGTAACTTTGCACATGCTGTTCCAATCCAAAAAAATTGACCAAATTCATCACTGATGGAAACAAACACAATTGCACTGTGTTCAAAGAAGCTTATGCCTGCTTATAGCAGTGATAATTCTGACCTAAAACCTTCCAACGTACATACAGTATTGGACTATAGTTTTGGCCCCCACTCCACCCCCATTTCATTATGGAATTTATCTTTCTTAAGGAAAGGAAGAATTGTCCAGTGATTAGGACACTGGCCTAGGACCTGGGTTCAAGTCCTTGCTTAGGCACAAATTTCCTGTATGACCTTGGACATATTACTTAGCTGTGCCTCAGTTCCCCCTCTGTCAAATGGGTGAAATAGTACTTCCCTACCTCACCGTGGTGTTGTGAGGCTACATACATTAAAACAATTGTGAGGTGCTGAGACACTACGGTAATGGAGACCATAGCTAGAAGGGAATTCTGCCTGTTGAGCCAGAATTACCCCAACTTCTGGTATAGGGGTTTATGAGGACACATATTAGGGGCAAGAGAGGAATAGCTCTTAGACTATAGTTACCACCAGTGAGAACATCCCCGTTTTAACATGTGTGAGAGCAAACTTGGCATTCTCAGTGTTCTCAGGTTTGGTTAAGACACCTTTGACTCTAGCTTGGGTTCTTGCATCTGGCTCAAAGTTTGAAGATCTGGCTCAAAGTTTGCCAAAAGACTTATTTCTATTTTGTTTATTTTGACAATTAAAGACCATATATAATTGTAGCAAATAGTCAGGACTCCTCAAGGCACTTTTAACATCAGCTATGTGAGCCAGTTCTTCAGCACTACGATCCAATGGAGTGAACACGGTTGTGAGGTAGCATCATACTATGTCAGAAAGTGAGCAATCATGGAGTGACTTACTGAATTTTCTAGAGAATTGGAGGGTTTCATTACTATGACGATAGATTTTAAAAATTAAGTTTACTGATTTTTTAATTATTTTTTCAAATGTATAACACTGACTTTAAGGACTGAATTATTGTATTCTCTAACAATACACTGTATTTTTAGAATTGTCCAACAAACAATTATAGGTTCAACTGACTGCAGAGGCAAAAAAGCCAGTAAATAAGATGTCAGAGAGACATTGATTTATAAGAGGCTACAGGGCATTTAGACTCTTTCGAAAGGATGGGAGGGAGGGAGAGAAAGAGGAACAGACAAACAGATATAGAGATATTCCAAGACAGCCTTAGGGACAGGAAAGGAAAGGATTTTAGTTCCAAATCTGGCTGTAAGAATAAACAAAATCAAAGATAGTGCTCGCTAGAATGTATTAAATGTTCTAATCCATTTTTGTGGTAGATGACAACTCCAATAAAATGCTCTGGAAATGAAGGGAACTCCTGCAGCAAATATTTCCTTGTGTTTTGTTTTTCATCAGTCAATCATTGGTCAATTAAAGTTCTCAATGACTAACAGTTGATAATAGTCTTTTTATCCCTTGCACTAAATAACTCCAGATCCTTGAAGAGACTGTAGAAGCTAACGCATAGCACAACAGTACTTCTCTTGATAAAGCTTCCCCACATACCTCAAATATTACACTTTTTTTTACCTTTACAAAATGTTCTTGGTACATTTAGTGCTCATGAAATTTAGGGACTATTACTTACCTATTCCTGCAAGATGCCAAGCAAGTTCAGCTCCGTACAATCTCAATGAATCTTACAGGATCAGGCACTGAAGAGTAGAGATTGAAATAGCAATATCTGGAATTATGCATGGTGTGAGCAGGTACCTTATAATTTTCCATATTCAATACTCCTGCGTCAACCCCAATCTTGCCTTATGTAATGTAAAACAACTCCTGGCCTCACTTCATCAGAGGCTGGAAATCAAACCAAAATGTGGCATGCTGATTAGCTTTGCTTTCTTTTATAAATAGAAAATGAGAATTTAATTCTGATGGAAGGTACTGGCCTGATAAGCCTAGACACCCAACTCCTCTGTTTATCTATAGCAGTGGTTCTCAAAAAGGGGTACACATGAGCTTTAGTGAAAATGAGAATCAGATTCTTGGTCACCAATGATATAGGCTGAATCTGCAATAGTGACCTAAGTGTGAAAGACTCAGTACCATCTAGTGTTGTATCTCCATGGTGCTTTTTTGATATGCACAAATTAAGACTAGGCTACAACCAATGATCTAGTTCTGGGTTGTGATCTAAGTCAGTATTTGTAGTCTGTTTCAGGGTGAAAGGCTAATGCACCAACCCACTGTGTCACCAAACCGCCCTATCTTTCTCCTTCAAATAGTTTTGCTCCCCGCCCCCAACCGCCCATTCCCAGAAGAGAGCATACAGAATTTACTTTTCATATAACACCTCCTGATTTTCTGTGTGGAAAACTTGATGACTTTTAATAGGGATTTGAACTTTTAGACTCAGGCTATCAAAATGCAATTTCATACCTCCACACAAGGAGAAATAACACTGATAGAATTTCCACTTATCTTTACGCCAACAAATTTTTAAAGTAACACACTGCTGGAGTGCTGCTCTTTTACTCCGAATGAAATGAGGTAGAGGTTAAAAGTCGCTCGTGATATTTTTATTACAACAGGGTATAATTGGTGAATTAAAAGGATAAAACGAACACCAGCAGCATAGCCAGTGCTGTGCACACAGAACCAAGGAAAAATGAAATGGGATTGGGGGGGTGAAAGCTCTGGTTTCAGCTCTGCAGTTTAAGTGTTCAAAGAGTAAAATGTAAAGTGAGCTGCAAGGGTCAGATCTGGATAAGAGCCCACATTCTGTGTCTCAGCATCCGTTCAGGAATAAATTTGGCTCTTAATCAGGGCTGACAATTAGTCTGTACAGTTAATATTTTTACAGCTGTTTTATTAATAACATATACAGAGCATCCAGCCAGGATTTGTTGGAGACACCTCAGGAAAACGAATGATGTAAATAACAGATGGATGTAGAATATTCTTACACACAGGCGTAAAGATATTCCCATCTTGTTTAGAAGGAATTTAAATAGACAGATTGTAGAGAAACAGGCAAGAAAAAAAAGAAAAAGAAGAAGAAAGAAGAGTATATACAGCACTGTATATAGAATACTAGGCATTTACAGTGCCTGACATACCCACTTGAAGTAACAGTAGCATTCAAAAGACTAACACTGCCAAGGGTTGCCGTGCAACATTTTTCTGATTATCAACCTTTTAAAGCAGATGGCACTATTACTTCAATGCTTTTGCTAATATACACCATGTTTATGTCCCTGTGGCTTACATAGTGTGTCAACGAAGGCCGTATCCTGCAGCCAGGGGAACAAATCTGGATTTCTTTAGGCAGTCACTTTAACCCTCTCACATGACTTATAAGTCCCACACACTTAGAAAAATCCTGTTTTAAAAATTATATTTTTATTAATTTCTTAGATAGATCTGAGTCTCTGAGACTCAGGCTACTTTTTCCACAGCTTCATCCACAGGCTGCTTTTTCCACAGCCCCCATATCCACATCTCTTCTCCCTGTTCCACTTTATTTTGTTCACTGTAGTAGCTATTCTTGCTTCCCTATATCGCAACCTGTTCCCCTCATGGTATCAAGACAGGACAGAATTGAGGTTCTATCCTCCATTTCCATATTGTAACATGATTGCATAGCTTTTTAAGTTTAACCAGAACTCTGACTTTCCTGGGTTTACGGTGCTTGCTTAGGGGATAATTACAACACACTTGTAATCATTTTATCCTTGAATTACTGATAGACATTCAATCTTAATACCAATTTAATGTGGTTTTTTTAATCTTTGACGGTGTTAGAAGGTTTGAACATGATGGCAAAATCCTGGCAAAAGGAGAACTGGATGACATGATGTATTGGGACGCCCAAAATGTTTTGACAAAATACCTCAAACAGACTACTAAAGAAGTAAGCAGTCATGGGGTGAGAGGTAAAGTACTGTCATGGCCATGTATAGTGACAATCAAAACATCTACAGATACAATAGGATATTTTAATAGGATGTTTTTTAGAACTATAAACCTTCAAGGATGGGAATCAGAAAGGTTATCCCAAAAATGTCCACTACAAGTATTTTTGCATCTTCTTCTGGAGTAGCTGATACTGGTCATTGTCAGAGATAGGACACTGGCTTGGATGGACCATTGGTTTGATCCAAAATGGAGATTCTTGTGTTCTTGTTCATGTCAGTAAAGCTAGAGCAACCACAAAAGGGCTGCCGTCATGGGAAAAGAGAATTCATTTTTAAAAGCTGAGCAAATGTTCTCAGAAACATATTTACATTATCAGCTTCTTTTTCTCTACACCTGCTGGCTTCTTTATAAAGGGAAACCAAATCCTTTTTCTAAGGAATAACATCCCGCTGATTTTAAAAAGATGTATTGGGCTGGATTCTCCAGGCTGCTAAATTTACTTTGTTTACATAGTGTAATGGGAACTGAAACCTGGGCGAGGTCCCTTGTGTAGGGAGGATCTACAGTGGTGTAAAACTGGCAGATGCAAATTATCCGCTGGGCCTCCTCCACTGGAGTAGTGTTCCCAAGGTTAAGAGGGGTGGAGAGTGGGTGTGTCTTGGTGGGGAGATGAGGCAGGGTGTAGATTAGGGGAAGGGAGGTGAATGAGTGGAAGAACAAGGATCTGCCACACCTATTTCCTTGCTGATGGAATGCCTTCCATTAGCAACGTAATTTTAAAATGTCTCTCTGTTGTGGCCAGGCAGAAAGAATCAGGGAGCTGTGACTGGTCGCCTGTTAGCCCCGACTCTTCACTGTATCTGAGCTCTTTGCAACTCAGTGGAGAATTTCACCCTTTGTTTCATAATAAAAACCTACAAAAATTCTACTGATCTTGCATTCATTTTATAAAAGCCTGTTATTGCAACTGAGCCCCTGTGAGGAAGACTCAGGAAGTTGGATAACACCAAAGGCAAGATTTATTCCCCTTGCTCCTTCGCAGAGCTCACATTCTTATCTCTCCTTCTCTTCCTCTATCCCCTCTTTCCTCACGCAGCCTGCTTTCCATGGTGCAACCTGGGAATTCTAGTTCCTGCACCCAAAGCTTACAGGAACCCCCTAGGCACAGCCTTACAAACTCGAACTGGTGTGGCTATCTGCACCTAGCTAGATACAACACTTGTTTTTACAAAACTTGTATTTGGAGCCAAATTAGACCTGAAGGGCACAATTCAGGAAAATCACCTAAGCACTTGCCTAATTGTAAGCATGTGCTTAAGCCCATCCCTATTAAGCAAAGAACTTAAGTGTATGCTTAAAAGTTAAGCATGTGGGTAAGTGCTTTGCTGCACTGGGGCCTCCATTAGCAGATTTCTTGGGGTGAACAGCTGCCACGTATCTGTGTACAATATGAGGAGCTAAACATCAGCAGTGTATGATACACAAATGCTTTGCACATAAATGGTAAAACAAAATCATTTGGCATGAATCGCGGGTGAATCACATGGATTTGCAATTGCATTTGTACACTGGGGTTTTCTTTGGAGCTTCACATGCAGGTCTGATGGTTAGCAGCTGTAATTGATTTGAGTTGCTGAAGCCTGGGTTATCCATCCAGCATAGAGCGAAGACTGGAGAAAATGAGGTTAGGATTAGATAATACCACAAGATGCACAGGAAACCTGAGGGAAAATGTGGGGCACTGCAGGAACATGGGGCCTGTGAAGGAAAAATATGAAAGGACTGTGACGGTGTACCCCATAAGACTTTATGGGGAGATGCTTATAAATATATATATGTAACTGGAATATGTTTTATGCTACAAGTGCCATGTAACATATCTCTGTGAAAGTTATGATCTACTGAATTTATTTCTCCTGTTTGTATGCATGTATCATTGTTGTAGTTGAAGTTATGAATATTGGTTTTATATTTGCTGGTTTTATACATAGCCTTTGTAAGAGCAGGGGATCAGGTCTGGAGAAAAGAATGTGCAAGTTAAGTGCAAGCACGTAACAGACAAAAGAAGGTGCAGACCCCAATCCACATCTGGGCCTGGTCAGGAATGCAACTGGTTGGACTGGTTAGGGTGCATGGACAGGTGACTTGCCCATGTGATCCCAAAACTCCAGGGCAACATGACGCTACACAGGGAGTGGGGGAAAGTCTATAAAAGCCCTTGGAAGACCCCTCCATTTTGGTCTTCAGCTGGCTAAAGAGAGAGGCTCTCCACCCCCCAAGGACATACCTGAGAGAAACTGAACAAAGGACAAAGACACTAGGGGGTGTGAGCGATTGCTGGACCCAGGCTAGTTCTACAGCCTGTGAAAAGGAAAAGATTTAAATCTGGTGAGGATTTTATCTGTGTTAAGTTTGAGTAGACATAGACGTGCGTGTTTTATTTTATTTTATTTTACTTAGTAATTCACTTTGTTCTGTCTGTCACTACTTGGAATCACTTAAATCCTACTTTCTGTACTTATTAAAATCACTTTTTACGTATTAAGTTACCTGGAGTGCGAGTTGGCACCTGGGGGGGCAAACAGCTGTGCATATCTTTCTATCTTTGAAATAGAGGGCGAACTATTTATGAGTTTACCCTGTATAAGCTTTATACAGGGTAAACAGATTTACTAAGGGTTTGGACCTCATTGGGAGTTGGGCACCTGGGTGTCAAAGGCAAGAGCGCGTCCAGGAGCCTTACAGTTGTTAGGGGACTTGGTTCGGACCTGGGTGTGTGTTTGCAGCAGATCAGCGGAATCTGGCTCAAAGCAGACAGGATTCGGGAGTCCCAAGCTGGAAAAGGCCTGGAAGCAGGGACAGACGTAGCCTTGGCACACCAGGTGGCAGCACCAAGCAGGTTTCTGTGATCCCAACCCATCACAAGGAGATTGTAGGCAAGATTCAGCCTGGCCCCTGAATAGGTCCAAAGCAGGTGATAGAGACCTCATGCATCAGTGCAGGCACCAAGACGATAGCAATCTCTAAAAGGGCATGAGGCTTTGTGAGAGGTGTGCTTCTGCCATGGTAATAGCACTGCCCCCTCCCTGCTCATCTGCTGCGATAGCCAGCAGAGCTAGCAAGGTTGCTGAAGGGAGAAGGTGCTGGCAATGCTTAAATGGCCACAGACCAGCAACACTCTCAGGAGCCCCTACCGACGGAGCGCCTTCTCCGGGCAAAGTAGTTCCTGGCTCTCAGCTGCAACATCCTCAGTGCAGGGCTTTGGCATGAAGGCGCATGAGAGCTCTATGAACTGAAGTGTTCTTCCCCTCAGTTATCTAATTAGAGATGTTGAATGCTGCAAAATGTTTTCCACAAACAGTTCACATTTTGAACACATTTTTCTTCAAATGTGTTTGCCCCCCCTTTTGTGTTTTGCTTTCCATGAATAGTCTTCCAAATGAGTTCGCCAGCCCTGCATGCTGAAATCATACATTGGAAATGAATATTGCAGAATATTTGCAGAAAGCAAATTTGGAGTTTGTACCTGCACTGGACCTGTGATAGTTGTAACAGTAACAGTCATCCAAATCAGGGAACAAAAACATGCCATATTGCCCATGTGTCCAATCAGAAGAGCTCACATTTTTGAATATCAAATCAACACACACAACAAATCACACAAAAGCAATCTATAGAATTATTAGCAGAAATTATTTGATGGATATTTTTGAATAAAAATAGTATTTGAGAAAATGGCAGTATTGCCAACTCCCATTATTCTATCATGGGTTTTGCAACGCTTGGAGTTTTTCTCAAAGCCTCAGCTCCTGGAACCCTGTGCTTATGTGAGAATCTCAGCTTTCAGCTTTTTAAAAAAAGAAAGTTTCTAGCTCTTGTGGTTGCAGAGGGTAGCTTGAAAATGTGAATCCAAAAGGCTGAAAAAACTAGATAGCAAATAACAACAGAGTTACTGTAAAGACTCAAAGACCACAATTTACAAGGTCAGAAGCCTGAAGTTAGACTTCTAGATCCATATTTAGGCCACTAAATAAATAACCTGATTTTTAAAAGCGTGAGTACCCAGGAGCTCCCGCTGACTTTATTGAAAACAATGACAGATACTGGTTGCTCAATATTTTTGAAAATCAGGCCCCGTAGGCTCAGGTTCTGCAAAGAAAACTGTGCAGGCACAGGGCTCCACCCATGTGAAACTCTTGGCAAGCCTGGGATATAAATTTAGGAGACCAACCTTAGGCACCCATTTTTGAAAGTCTTGGTATAGAAACATAGTTCTAAATTGCATATTTCCAGTGCTGCAGACTTGTTTAGTGAAAAGGTAACCTCCAGTAACAGCTGAAGATGGTGCAGATGAGGAATACTAGTTTTCAATGGCTATGTTAACCTATCTTAATCATAACTAACATGTCGTTTTAAAATGTGTCACTTACATGAATTAGAGTGCTTTTCTGTTCTATCTGAAGATGGACTAAATTAAATGGCAACTCAGCAAGAGAAGTAGAAATAACTTTAAGGAGCTCTTTAACGTCCAGTTAGAAGCAGTAGCTGAGTATCCTTTAATGTTTAGTTTTAAGTGTAGTAGCCGTGTTAGTCTGTGTCAGCAAAACGAAAATAAGAAAGAAAAACTTGTAGCACCTTAGAGACTAACAAATTTATTTCAGCATAAGCTTTCGTGGGTTAATACCCACTTCATCAGATGCATGGAATGAAACACACTGCAGTCTGTGTTTCATTCCATGAAATGGAATAAATAAATGTGTCTGCAGTGTGTTTCATTCCATGCATCCGATGAAGTGGGTATTAACCCACGAAAGCTTATGCTGAAATAAATTTGTTAGTCTCTAAGGTGCTACAAGTTTTTCTTTCTTATTTTCGTTTTGCTTTAATGTTTAGTCAGCGGTTATAAAACTTTCCTGGTCTGGGGCTGAGAGAGAATTGGGGGACTAGGATTTAAGATTCTAGACACAAACATACTGCAGCTGATGAAGACCTTGAGTATTTCTGAGTAAAGGGATTACTAAAAACTTCAGCAGGACCTCTGTAACTGCAACTGATTATTCTAACTTCCAGCTATTTTACAATTATTTGAGTTCAAGTCTGAAGTGCTACATCCCATTGCTTTTAACTAGCTAAGTGTGTGCTACCAATAGCTAAATATCCCAAACCTAGTGGAAATGGGATACGGTGTGATTCTTATTATTAACAATACTAAAGTAAAATTAAAAGTGGGAACTCATCACTGCATGTTTAATGTGCTACATTGTGGCAACTATATATATTGCAAATGTCTCTAAAATCTGCATAATCCAAACAAACGTGGGATGCAACACACTAGATGCATCAGGAAAAGTTTAAAAATAGAATTGGAGCATTAGCTTTGAATTTCTTGGCTGATGGGTTTGAAGTTATAGTAGATCTTAACTATCAAGCCAAATAACAGGATTTTCTTTTGCCCTCCATACAGCATTTAGGTCTACATTCCATTGAATACAAATCATTGCAATATTTCAGTGCCTCCTGTACCTCATCGGTGGATGTTTAGTCAGGCACATTTCAACTCCATTATCATTTCTTGGTGTCTATTGTAGGTGTTTGTAATTTTTATTTATAGATATTTCTATGGCACTTAGCAGCAAGATATTTGAGCACCTCACAATGTTAAATGCGGCATGTCTTGCTATTATTTATATGGTTCCCATCTCCATAGGATCTGTAGAAGCAACAAAGGGTCCTGTGGCACCTTATAGACTAACAGAGGTATTGAAGCATAAGCTTTCGTGGGTCAATACCCACTTCTTCGGATGCATAGGATCTGTGCAGCTCACAAGCAATGAATTCATCCTCACCACCCATTTGTAAGGTAGGGAAATACTAACACCATTTTAGCTATGGGAAGTTAAGGTGCAGAAAGTGGTATTTTTCAAAAGTGTCTCATTTTGACTCCACATTGTACACATAGTTATGTAGATGAACTAAATATCTTGGCCACCAATGCCTGGCTGAGAGCAAGTATCCCAGATGAAATGCAGATAAACAGTTTGTTGTGAAATTAAATATATATATTAAAAAAAACAAGTGGTAAACAGTGCACTAAAACAGGAGCCAATACATCACTGTATGGCAAAATACTATAAAAACACAGAAATGAATGATATTTTAAAAAATCACAATGTGATAACTATCAGTACAGTAAGCCTCCCTTGGGAACACACAGGCTTCCTAGAGAATGTCTGCCTTGGCTATCAATGCCTTTATAAACACACTTTCTGTAGGGCCATGTGTGGAGCGCAGGGTAAGATCTTGTGAGTCTGCTCGTCTACAGGGATTTAAATACAGAGATTGTGTTATCAGTGATAAAAGTTCATTTTAGTTTATTTGAGGGTAAGGAGAAGAATAAACAGCAATTAACACCAAATTTAACAGCACTGCTATTTTATGCAGCCTATTCCTAACAGTGGCAGGAGGATGTGCTTGCATTGCCGTGAAATATTACATATTTGACTGAATGCAAAAAGCTGGAAAAGCAGGTTACTCTATATACTACACAACACAGAGGATGGCCCTGCTGAGGGTACTTTGCTAGGTGTTAGAATGCCTCAGTTCAATTCTTGGCTCTGACTGGATGACCTTAGACCAAATTTTTCAAAAGTGGCCACTAATTTAGGGCGTCTCCATTTTTGGCTGCCCCACTGCAGAAACCTACCTCTGGTTTCTACAGAGGTGCACAGAGCTTCTGGTGAGTCGAAAAAGAGTTTCTATCTATCTTGGCATTTACTTCCCGTGTGGTAGTATCTCAGGGCCAGGTTTTTACAGGTATTTAGACAGATAGGTGCCTTGTGGGATTTTCAAAAGTGTCTAGGCATCTAACTCCCACTGATTTCAGGCAATTCAAAAAATCTCACTTAGCTGCATCTTTAGGCTCCTAAGTACCTTTAAAAATCTGGGCCACAATTTCTCAAATATAGTGGGTGCTTAGCCCCTCTGAAAATCAGGCCCTTGTCTCAGATTGACCTACTAAACTTAGAAGCCACCTTTGAAACATTTGGCCTGAATCTCTCTTTACCTCAGTTTCTTCATCTATAAAATGGAGGTGCTGTGACTTCCCTTCCTCACAGGAGTGTGGTGAGGCTAATTGTATTTATTTTTATGGACTGGGAGGAGAGAGGGTTGACGAGGGCAGTGGTTTTCAAACTTTTGTGGTGGTGACCGCAGTGGTGACCCAGCTGAAGAAAATTGTTGATGCCTATGACCCAACGGAGCTGGGGGTGAGGGGTTTGGGGTGTGGGAGGGGCTCAGGGCTGGGGAAGAGGGTTGGGATGCAGAGGTGAGGGCTGCAGGGTAGGGCTGGGAATGAGGGGTTCTGGGTGTGCGAGTGGGCTCTGAGCTGGGGGTTAGGGTGCAGGAGGGGGTCAGGGTGCTGGGCTGGGGTGCAGGCTCTGGAGTAGAGCCATGGATGAGGGGTTTGGGGTGCAGGAAGGGGCTCCAGGTTTGTGGGGGCTCAAGGGTGGGGCAGGGGCTTGGAGCGTGGGTTTACCTCGAGCGGCTCCTGGTTAGCAGTGAAGTGGGGGTGCTAAGGCTGGCTTCCTCTCGCCCACAAGCACCACCACCCCCAGCTCCCTTTGGCTGAGAACGGGCCAATGAGAGTGCGGAGCCAGTGCTCGGGGCAGGGGCTGCACGCAGGGGGAGCAACCTCCCCTAGGAGCTGGACCTGCTGCTGGCCACTTCTGGGGAACAGCGCGGTGTTGAAACAGGTAGGAGCAAGCCTGCCTTAGCCTGGCAGCACCACCAACGGGACTTTTAATGGCCCGGTCGACGGTGCTGACTAGAGCCACCGCAACCCAATGCCTTCCATTCCATGACCCAGTACTGGGTTGCAACCCATGGTTTGAAAACCACTGGACTAGGGAGAAAGCATCATCCCTTATGGAACCTATATAAGATACAGGTATAAAATAACATAGAGCCAGTCAACATGGGTATTTTTTCCCTTCCACTGTGTTGGGGGAAGGAAGGCTTGGGGAAAGCTTCAAGCATGCTGCCCAAGAATTTTACCATTAATGACAATATTTGTCATGTTGGGGGGCAGATGGTGGGGGACCCCAAGTGCTACATGGATTCTGTAATACCTTTGGGTTTAAAGGGTCAGATCTCCTTCATATTCAATTAGGGGACAACTCATCCTCCATTAAATTATATGAAGGAAATTCTGTGAGCAACAACTTTGAGTTTCCAATTCCTTATGCAGGTTTTCTCCCAATTTGGCCCTAAATGGATTATTAAAGATAGACTGTAGTGAATGTTATTTGAATTCTTGTATTCTTATTTAATAAAGGTAGTATTGGCTTGTGGATCAGGAGATATGGAATTAGTTACTTACTTTGGTGGGGAGGGATAGCTCAGTGGTTTGAGCATTGGCCTGCTAAACCCAGGGTTGTGAGTTCAATCCCTGAGGTAGCTATTTAGGGATCTGGGGCAAAAATTGGGGATTGTTCCTGCTTTGAGCAGGGGGTTGGACTAGATGACCTCCTAAGGTCCCTTCCAACCCTGATATTCTGTGGTTCTATGATAGGCATATCTCCCTTTATATTTTTTATTTTTTATTTTGTTAGTTCCCAGGTCTGCCACAGATTTCCTCTGTGATCTTGGGCAAGTCACTTTCTCTTTCTGTGCCTCAGTTCCCCATCTGTAAAATGGAGATAATACTTTTCTCCCACCCTTTGTCTTGTCTACTTAGATTGTAAACTCTCTGGGACAGGGACTTTCTCCCACTATGTATGTACAGTGCGTAGTGCAATAGAGTCCTGATTTTGGCTGGGATCACAACATGCTACTGTAAACATTATTGCTTAAGGATTTTATTTAGTATGAAATAGTCTCATATATTTAAAAACTGATCTGTTTTCTCAATCTGGACAGCAATTGAAATATGATCATAGGCTATTCCCTGAGGTGTTCCCATAAAGAAAATCCTAGTGTATGGGATACGATGAATGAGCCATAAACACATATTTTGTTTACATGTGTGGTTATATTGGTCTTAATGCAGCCTGCTCCCCATGTTAAGCATTAACGTTCTCTTTTATATACTTACTACTCATTAGGATCACATCATTAGAGCTTGACTACATAATTAAATTTCGTTAACTGTAAAACACAGGAATCTAAGCTTTCTGAACTTCAAAGCCCCCTTGCTAGGTATAACAAACAGACATGGAGAGGCATACAGTTGAGTACATGCCAGGAGTTACTCTATTAGGCAGATAACAGGATAATCAGGCATTTTAGTGAAGATAGTTAAAGGATAAAAATTGGAAGCAGATAGTCAACTGCTTAGTTTGCTGATTTGCACAGCTCTACAGTACAGACGTCTTCCACATAAATTTAACAATTATTATTGTATTGCCCTTTTCCAAGAAAGGGTAAAGGAGATTTGTAGAAGCACTTAACACATGTAAATCCCCACCTCTCTAAACCAAAGCAGTCTGTTAAATGGGTCCATAAATTTTGTAAGTATTCTGTCCTTTTAGAAACAATGCCTTTTTTTTCTTTTAATGTAATTAAACTTGTACCTTATTATAACACAACTGTTGGGAACCAAACATTTAATATACTCTACGTGGGTGTTTGTAAGAAAGAGGGTGATCGTCATTGGGTTAATGTAGGCAGGAGGTCTGTATAAAGTACAGTGCCATATCATGAAATTGTTAATTGTTTTCTCAAACATAAGATGAGTCCATTTCATCCCTTAGGGTATGTCCATACTTACCGGCTGGTTCGGCAGCAAGCAATCGATCTTCTGGGATTGATTTATCGCGTCTTGTCTAGACGCGATAAATCGATCCCGGAAGTGCTCACCGTCGACGCCGGTAATCCTGCTCCGCGAGAGGAGTAAGTGGAGTTGACGGGGGAGCCTGCCTGCCATGTCTGGACCTGCGGTAAGTACCTTAAAGTTCGAACTAAGATACTTCGACTTCAGCTACGTTATTAACGTAGCTGAAGTTGCGTATCTTAGTTCGAACTGGGGGCTTAGTGTGGACCAAGCCCTAGAATGCTCAGTTCCACATTTGGGTGCTAAAATCAGCACTTAGGCATCCAAATACCTGTCCGAGGCACCTGTGACAATCTGAGCGTCTGCAGCGTTGTTGTAGCCATGTTGGTCCCAGCATATGAGAGAGACGAGGTGGGTGAGGTAATATCTTTTAGTGGACCAACTGCTGTTGGTGTGAGAGACAAGCTTTCAAGCTCACACAGAGCTCTTCTGGAGCTTGAAATCCAAGTGTCTGCTTGGATGTTTGGCTGTTGTTTTAACTTTAAAAAAACAAAACAAATAATCTTCACTGCTGGTTGATGATAGACCAACAAACTCTGTCAAGGTTTTACTGATAGAAAAGCATATAAAGCCTTCAGTACCTTCTCCCAGATACTTGAAAGCTCCAGCCTGCAAGGTGCTGACCTCATCACGTAAAATAAACCCTAACTTTAAGCACATGAGTAATCCCATTGATATAATTGGGACTGTTCACGTGCTTAAAGATAAGGAAGCTCTTTGGTGGATTGGGCCTGGAGATTTCAGCACCTCACAAGATCGAGCCCATACTGATCATCAGCTCATGTCCTATGACCTGCAAAAACAGTTGAGACTGACCAGATTATTTTTGCACTCCATCACATGGTCTCATTGTGACCTGATTGGGAGCCAGGACTTCTCTATACTAGAACCTCATTTGTGGAACAATCTCACTGAGTAGGCAATCAACTTCTGTGACCAACTACTGGCAGGATTAGGTCTTCAGTTTATATAGAGTTTAAATAGAGTTCCTAATGGACAACTTTGATGTAGTATATTGCATTTTGTTTCTTTAGCTATTGCATGCAGAACACCTTCAATACATTAATTCCATAAAAGGTGCCTATTGTGCAATTTATTATATGATTATTGTACAAAGCTCTAGTTGAAAATTAATGAGGTTGGACAGTACTTAAATCCCGTATTCTAGAGTTAATATTCATGCACTGGCCTGCTCCTTTTATCATTCTTGTCATAATGTTGTGATGTTGCATCACTGCCAATTTAACTACACTTTTACCAGTATGATGAATAAGGAAAAATGAAAATTGCATTTGGCACTTTTAATCAGATAATTATTTTTAAGAAACTAGTAGGAATGTTAAATACATTTCCCAGTTTTTTCCATCTGTTCCAACCGACGTGCAAGACTGGCACTGAAATAACGAGGCAGATCTCATGAATATGCCTCATAATGAATATTTCAGGATTATCAGTGTACAAAGATGTATATGCGATATCTGTTTTGCAGGACATCTGGTTGCAACATGTGCCTCATTAAGTTACACCTGTAAATTTGAGGTCAATTTTTAAACCAGTAATGGTAGTAAAGAATTTAATGAATAAGATTATTAAGGGTGCCAGGTGTTGGATGTTGTAAGTACTAGTATATTGCTCAGATGCTGATAACCTATTGTTAATTACGATAGCTCCAAAATTTCTGGTGTAGTGTATCTAGAAGCACAATTATAGTTAAATCACTAGTAAAGTTGTTGTGCGTGAAATGTCTTTTCCCTGCTGCTTAAAAGAATACTCTAGTAATGGTACTTGAGGGATATAATGACCTTTAAATAATTCCATGATTTGTAGTGGGCAAACTAAACTGCATAGAATATAAACCACCTTGAAAGTTTACCTAAGAGTCAAACCAATCCTGAACTTCTTCATTCAGTGTGTATGTGACGGGGGGGTGGAAATCACCTTTTTTTCCTTTTTAAGTTTTGTGCCCTTCCCAGTTTGTCCTAAGTGGAGATGCATGAGCTGACCCAGAAAAGAGCAAGTGTTGGGCCAAATCCTGCCCAGCCCTGTGACTGGTGTGCACTAGGATACAGGGAGTAAGCAGAAGGAATTTCCCCCTCCTTGAATGGTCAAGCACAATTGCAGCTCCTGTACTCAAAGGAAGTTTTAGGTAGCTGGTTAAATTAGTTCTCTGGCTACTTTTTGTGCCATTAGTCTCACAAAACAGCCAGAATCTGGCCTGATGTGGATAATTTGGTTAAAAGGGACAAGAGGCCTGATCCAAAATCCAAATACAATAAGAAGACTCATATAGATTTCAGTGGGCTCTGGATGAAGCCCAAGGTGGCTGTATACATGCATTTGATGGGTGTAAACACAAGAGATTAAAATAAATTATTTAAAATAGCACTAATGATTATGGGTAAAATTTTCCAAAAGTGTCCACATTTTCACAGGTAATTAGGGCCACACTTACACAGGTAATTAGGTGCTTAAAGATCCTGAAATCAATGGAATTAGCTGCATTGGTGCTTTTGAAAATCCCATCAGGCACCTTTAGGCACCTAAATGCTGTACCTTTAAAAATCTGTCCCTAAGTGACTAAATAGTGTAGTCTCTTTGAAGGTCTGTGGAATTTAAGAGCCTAAGTAACTTAGACATTTTTTAAAATAGAATTTAGGCTTCTAAGTCACTTTTAGATGTTTTACCCTGTATCTAGCCAGATGGTTAGGGCTTGTCTTCACTACCCGCCGGATCGGCGGGTAGCAATCGATCTATCGGGGATCGATTTTTCGCGTCTCGTTAAGACGCGCCTAATCGATCCCCGATCGCGCTCCCCGTCGGCGCCGTAAAACCACGTCATCGACCGGCGCAAGCGGAGTCGACGGGGGAGCTGCAGTGATCGACGCGCCGCCGTCTTCATGGTCAGGTAAGCCGATTACGATACGCCGATTTCAGCTACGTTATTCACGTAGCTGAATCTGCGTATCGTAGATCGACCCCCCTCCCCTAGTGTAGCCCTGGGCTAAGTATAGTCAGATAAAACTAAGAAAAGGAAAAGTTTAGCTGAATATCAGGAAAACTGCCTAATGGTGAAGGCTTTAAGATTGTGGAATGGTCTTCCAAGGGAAGTGGAGGAATCCCTGTTGCCTGATACATTTAAAATGAGATGGATTATGGAAAATGTGCTTCGGAGAACAATCCAGCCCTGGTACTTGGGTAATTAATTTAACATCTTGCCCATCTCTTATTTCTAAGTTTCTGTAAGTCTGGTTTACAAACTAAAAAGGTTCAGATAAGCATCTAAAAATTGCTAAACTTCAGAAACTTTTGAAGTTTGCTTTCCTACTAGCAATAATACCGTGTACAGCAAACTGGACTGATGCACTTGGGAGGGGAACATCTCCTGTGTAATTTTGTAGTTGCTATAGTGATTGATTAAATTAAAAATAACTTGTAAATTCAAAATCCTAATTGTACTGACAACAATCTAAATGTGGTTAGAACAGTGAGTCACACTCCAGATTATGTGTCTCAAATAAGGATTTAATTTAAATTTAACAAGGCAATTATTACACAGTATGTTAATTCAAGACCATTTGATTAACAAAAACTTGTTGCTTGAGCCATGTTTAGATAGATCTATATCTATTACATGGTTAAACCTCTCCTGTATACTTGGTACTAATAATTAACATACAATAACTGTTGTATATAAATGTACCTCTCTAGATTTTTTGAGACAGCCATTGGACATTTATTACATAGCAGCTGATTATTATATGCATATACCATAGATAGAAGGTTAGCAACCGTCTAACAAATACATATTTATAGATACTGTATCTGTTTTGTATATTACCCTCTACAAATATGTTTTAATAATTGTTTAATGTGCGATAAAATCCAATGCATGTAAACTGAGTGAGCAGTTAAAGCTTCTTTTAGGACACTAATTCAAAGTGTTACCAAAATTTATTTTCCAAATGTTGCTTTTTGTCTCAGTCAATAAGTGCAGTAAATCATAATGAGGTTTTTCATTTCATACATTTTTATCAACTTTAGACACAAATGGCCTGATTTTCAGACTTGCTGAGGAACCCCAGTTCCCATGAAAAATCAACAGGAGCTGTGGGTGGTCAGCTAATTTTCAAAACCCAGCCATGGATAAAGCTTCTACAACATTATTTTTATTATCAAAGGTAATACAAGAATGAAACTTCAAATGCTATTTTTACTAATCTTGTATATAGTTCTGCAAATATAGGCAATTCTTTACAAAACCCATCAGAAACATCCCCTGCCCTGCAGACCGTTCAATCTCTGACAGACAAGACAATGAAAGATAGAACAAAGATGGAGCAACACTTTAGGTAAAGGCAGATGTGGGCATATTATTGTAGGAAGGATTTCCAGAATGAATGGGTGTAGGGTTGGATTTGAAGGAAATACAGGGCTCTTGAACCAGAATTGGAAGCATAGACATCTGTCCCAGATCCTACTCCATCTGATTTTAGATCTAGATAGAGCAACAGTCAGCAGTATTTGTACTGGTGGATGGATGATCTCTTAGCTATGGACAGAGGGCAAACACTCTTACTGACCCTGTGTGTCCCCATACACTCAACACTCTCACAGCTGCAGATTTTGCCATAGGATCTAGCCCTTGCCACAGAACTCTGATGCAAAATCAAAGCTTTCATTTTTTCTGAAAATGAAATTTCTGGACTTTATGGTTGGCAAAAGCCACAACTGTCCCTTACCCAGTTGCCACAATTAACACCTTCCCCTTAAGAACTTCTACATATTGTTTTCAATGCAAAATTTTGCAGCACATGGAAAATTGAAAAATTGAGGGGCAACACAAGAATGCATTGAATTTAATATTAAATTAAATAAAACAAAGAAGATTGTGCTGGCTGCTTTCATATTTAGTTGCATATTTAATCACATAAAATCCTCCCTCTTAATTTATTTAAAGCTGCCACAGAATCCAGGGGGCTTGCTGCAGAAATTGGGTCAAGTTAGCTGCGAAATACACAGGGTCTTGATAATCAGTTGTTGATGACTCAGCTTTGCGACCTGGCAACACTAGGAGGAAGTTCTCCAAGCTGGCTCTGATCCTTCCTCTCAGACTGATCCCAGAGGGTCATGGTAACCAGTTGCACCTCCATCTCAAGTTATCACTTGTAGGTATCTTCAAGTCTCTATTTTCTCTCCTAATGTATTCAATATATACAGTCAAAACTTTGTTATCCAGCATGTTGGGGAAATGGAGGGTGCCAGTTAGTCAAAAATTCTGGTTAACTAAGAGTTATACTTACCAATGGAATACCAATTTTCAAAGAATTAGAATACAATAAAATGAATAAAGTATTAAATAGTATACAGGTACTCATCAATCCAGTAGTAGTACTGCAGTGCAGAGTGGTTGGTGTCTTGAAGCACTTAGATGTATACAGGTAAAGTTTTCTATACAGTAAATTATTTTATGACACTACATATCACTATGGGCAGTGCATGGCATACACCCAGATCACTAAAAATACACTTAACATTAAAACTATACGGAACATAATATAATCTTTCTTTGATGATTCAGAAGGCACTTCGGAATCTTGCAATGCCTCGTGGTCATCATTATCAACATCAATTATCATTTTGATGTAGAAGGTGTAGGAGATTGGGATGAATCTGTAATGACCCTCTGACATACCCTGGAAGCTGCTTTTTTGAATAAATCTCTGATATCAGCTTGCTTACTTGTCTTCTGCCTCTTTTGCATAAAAGAAGAGTTCAGAATGTGCAATTGCATAACCTCTTGGGCAGTACACTAGTCTCCGTTACTAGATTGAAGATTTGTATTGGGAGATATCAGAAATGCTGGTTAATAGAGCTTTCTGGTTGATAAAGTGCTGGATAACAAGATTTTACTGTACCTAAAATCACTTAGAGAATTGGGAGGCATAATGGACTTGAATGACACAAATATGCAGACTATACCCAGATCTACATCTTCTTCAAATCAAATGCAAACAGTATCACCTGACAGCTATCCCAGCACCTATTCATGACCAGGGCCTGGATGAAGAAGAGACAGATTAAGCTAAATCCTGGCAAAAAATGAGAGATACTAAAGGAAGAAGGAAATGTGTAAAAGAACTAACCATAAGAACGGCCGTGCTGGGTCAGACCAATGGTCCATCTAGCCCAGTATCCTGTCTTCCAGCAGTGGCCAGTGCCAGATGTTTCAGAGGGAAGGAACAGAACAGGACAATTATATAGTGACCCATCCCCTGTTGTCCAGTCCCACCTTCTGGCAGTTGGAAATGTAGAGAACTGAGTTGCATCCCGGACCATCTTGGCTAATAGCCATTGATAGACCTATCGTTTATGAACTTATTTAATTCTTTTTGGAACCCAGCTATACTTTTAGTCTTCACAATATCCACTAGTAATGAATTCCACAGGTTGACTGTGCATTATGTGAAGAACTCCCTTAAGTTTGTTTTAAACCTGCTGCCTATTAATATCATGGGTGACCCTGGTTTTTGTGTTATGTGAAGAGGTAAATAACATTTTCCTATTCACTTTCTCTACACCATTCGTGATTTTATAAACCTCTATCATACCTCCCTTCATCATCTCTTTTTCTGCCACAGCGGGCATGGGCTGCTGTAGACTCTTCACTGCTACTGGATACCCAAATAATATTTGCTCGAAAACACCTTTTGCAAACTAAGGCTGGCCAGGAGATCATGTCCCTAGATGTGTACCTTGCCTGCTTTAGAGACCACCTCTTTGCCCAGTCAGAGGTTACAACAGTGGTCATAGGTAACAATGGCACTGTCAACAACTAGGGTAAGCCTGACAGTCAGAGTTGCTTTGCACAAGAGGTAAACATAACTACAAAACTTACCACTGTCTGGATGAAATTCAAGTCCAATCTCTTCAGCTTAGTTTTACCTCAGTGCAAGCAGAAAAGAAAAAACCTACAATTTTGTGGCGAGGAGGGAGAGAAACTAAGATGAACTATGTATAGATTATTCATTGGCTTTATGTAACTTTGAAAGACATTTAGATAAATGAATATGTATATAGAGAGATGAATTCATCTTTACCTTTCTTTATAAAGCTATATTCTCAAGCATCCATAAATGTCTTGCCCTTCTCTGAACCACAGACTCCATTTCTGAACTCAAGCACTCACCCTGACATACTTTGATGCTGTATCACTGGGCTAGGTCCCATTTAGTCATCCTCAAAAAATGAACAATATCTCAAAACAAGTTACTGCTAATGGTTTACAGCACCAATGTAGAGTGCTAAAGTTGTTTTCCTATGAATATAGATTACATTTTTTACATAGCAAGTAAACAGATGCATAAAGATGCATTATTTCATGAGCATAAAAAACCCTGCTACAAGTATAGTGCTTTTAATTTGTTTTTATGATTACTTGTAATTAATTAGCATCAAAAGTAAATTATCAACATAGCTAAAAACTGAAATTGTACCAGTAAATGCAGGAATAATTTAACTGGTTTATCTTTATACTAAGGTGGAAAAAAGAAATAATCTTTTTTTTTAAGCTATACGTAAATTAAAGTGTCAAAAAATAGTGGCAACACAGCTAAAAATGTACCAAAAAAGAAATAATATTCTATAATTACAAGTTGTGTGGAAAACATGCCATGCACATAAATATTTAAGGCTGTTCTAACAGGATTGGCTTATTATTAAAGTTGGGTTTCAAAAAGAATTTTTAGAACTCATGTTTACACTTTATAGAACAATTTATGAGGTCACTGCTCACACACCTCATCAAAAACTTCACCTTTCAGACTGCAAGCTATAAAATGGAGGCATTTTGACAGGATCTGGAGATTTTTAACAAGTTCTTGATGTTTGGCTCCACATCTTTCTTCCCTCCCCCACCTCCCCAATGTTAAATGACAGGGCTGTTTGTGCTTTGGTCAGCCTAAAACAAATCAACAGGTTCAAACAAGTGATCTTCTTGACCCCAATCCATTTCCCTTGACATTTACTGCCATGTCTTGCTCTACTGTCAAATAGTTTACCCAATCCTTTGGAGAGAGGACGTTGATATGAAAAGAAACAAGGTGGTTGTTTTAGGAGGCAGGCTTGCATCTGCAAATAATGCATACAATACTTTAAAAGAGTATTGTCCACGTCTGTTTAGTTAACAAGAATGTATCTGATCTTCAGAACTCAGTCTTTTAAGCCCAGCTATCCAAACATAAGAGAGAGAGAGAACGGAGAGAGAGAGAAAAAAATTACACAGATGAGTAGCCGATGTATATTCCTCCTAGGTTGTGCAGTAACTCCCTGAAAGCTCAGCATTTCATGCTTCCACTAATCAAGTTAAATTAAGAAGAACTTGTAGTAAGCGCTGTGCAACTAGGAAGAACATGAATCCACATTTTATCGAAAAAGACCAGTGTTACTAGTAGAGCTCAGAAATGTAATTTTGCTATTGTTTCTCCTCTATCAAATTGTAAGAATAAAATAAATTCTATGTAGAGAAGCAGTAAAACAGACGTTAATTAAATCACAATCAAAGTAACTATATATAAAGCAGATTATGTTAGAATTTAAGATATTCAATCACAGGGTGACTTGGGAGGCATCCATAATGATTTCCTTCTCTTCCACTAGGAATCCTAGTCTAATTAAATGATTGTTGTTACATGTATTACAATTTTACAGTACTTTAAGGAGACTTTGATGTTTATTGAGGACCTGGTGATAGTTAGGTGTCTATAAAGAAGAACATGGATGGCTGCATGTAGGTTCATCTTAGAGTTCTTCTCTAAGGCCCTTCTAGCCTTTGCAAAGTCTCACCCAGTAAGGATGTCGAACTGCTCTAGTACCCCAAACAGCCTTTTTAGGTACTAGGTAGAATGTCAGGTATAACACAAGATGGGGGAAACTCTTGAAGGTGTTTCAAGTGCTAGACCCTATAAGCTCTAGAGCCTATGGGGTTCCCAGTAAGCACTCAAACACAGAATTAGACTGGTTCTTTTGCTTTTTGGGCCATGGGTGCCCATGAAAGGCGTTAGGATTTGGCCCTAACTCACAATAAACTCTGAAACATTACTCCAAGTACAAACGATTGCAACCATACCATACAAACTGCAATTTCACCTCACTCTGTACATGGAGATTTTCTAATTTGTCTCATCAGCAATTTTAAACCTATGTTCTTCATTGAAGGAACATGGCACCCCCAGAAGATGAGATTATGGGTAACAGTAACCTTAATGATTGCCCAAACATGTGTTTTCCAGTTCTTGGTCATTATTTAAGCACTGATCATGGGCCAAATTGAAACTTTTCTTAAAATCAGCCTGGCAAAATAAGGGACCCAAGGTGCTGAGAGGACAGTGATACCCCTAGAGGTGAAATGCCCCCCTACCAAATATGTTGAAGGGGTCTCCCACTTCTATGGGGTGAGACCAGAGTATGCTTTCTGTCTGCAAAATTTTGGAATTGTCGTGTTTTATATCTGACCATCTAAAACACTGTAGACCTGGGTTAAAATCTTGGCCCCACTGAAGTCAATGGGAGTTTTGCCATTGACTTAATTGGGGCCAGGATTTTAACCCAAGTCTCTGCTTTCGGTGTTAAACCATTCGAGGGGGCAGGAAGGGAGATAAAATATTCCCAAGAATCCCTGCATGGAATTTCTACTACATTTGTTCCATAATGGGAATGGTGAGTGTGCCCCAACCTCTGGGACCAGCTACAGTACCAACCCTCAAATCCAGTGCTTCCAGTAGGTCATCATGGGGCTAAGTCATTCACATAGAGGCACCGTCTCCACAGCAGCTCTCTACCCCAGCAGCCTCCACTCTCTGGCAACTCAGCTCCACATGTGGATCAACCCAGTGGAAGGTCCCTTTCATACCTGGAATCTGTGGGGGAGGGAGGTGACATTTCTGTATAAAAAGAAAAATATCTTCCATCTCTGAATCTTCCTGCTAGGGTGACCAGATGAGAAGACCCGAAAATCGGGACTTCCCACCAAAAAAAAAAAAAAAAAAACGGAAGAGGCTCTTCAGCAAAAGTTGTTGAGCACAAAAAAAAAAAAAAAAAAAAAGCATCTGCTTCCGGAATCCTCTGGTGCGGAATCCTGTGGAGCAAAAAACAACAACAAAGAACACTGAAAATCGGGACAAAAGGTGTCCTGACCGACCATCGGTCAGGATGCAGGACACATGCTCAAAAATTGGGACGGTCCTGATTTTATCGGGACGTCTGGTCACCCTACTTCCTGCCTAATTAGCAACACTCACAATGCTTGCTGCATGAATAGGGCCCAAGTCCTGTTGCTTTTCGTTTTGTTCCTGTCATTTTTTTAGTTTAGATTTTGGTTGGTTTCAGTTGCAAAAGCTTTTGGTCAGGCCAGTTCTGGCTCCTGGAAGGGGACAGGGATTATTAATTTCTGTCTTCTTTGCTGCCACCAGTAGTTGGTCAGCATTATCTCTAGGAGGGACTTCTTCTCTGCATATAAAAGGTCTGAATGATAAAAACAAAGAGCACTTTTGGCCACCTAACCCTAGTATAGCTAGCTGTGCTGTGATTGCTGCTCATGCTGATCAGAATTGTCTCCTTGTTACCTTATGCTCTCCTCCCATCTGTTTGTTGTAACCACCTGTGCTCTGTCACCTTATATTTCAATTACACTTCGGAGCGGTGGCCATCTCTTTGTTATGATTGCACAGGGGCTAGCCTCTAGGCATTACTGCAATAGAAATAATTATTAATATTAATATCTATAGCTTGCTCTCATTTGTAATTATCATTTAAGCCCCAGTGCCTTTTCTGTGCTGCCAAAATGTGAAGTTTGAGTAACATGTCTCTAATGGTCAGCTCTCTTCTTATGCCTGTAAGAGTACTTGTCTATCTTTTATGCTTTTATATATTCTTCTACAAGGGAAGAGTATCCATATTTGTTCAAACCGAGATAGCTTTGACCATTGCTGCTATAGACAAGTGTCAACTCATGGACAAGACTGTATGATGTACTGTAGTTTGAGGACCTATGGTCTGTCAACCTACTTTAAGCAGTACTCTCTTGTTTTTCAGTATCTCCTTCCTAATTTAAAGATCAGTCTCATAAGCCACATTAAAGGATCTCCCAGCTATCCATGCAAAGCTAAGATTTGGTGTGTCCTGGGCTCCATCGTACACCAGAATGTTATGGTTGCCATCTTGACTAATATTCTGGGGATCTCCAGAGCTAAACGTATGAACTTGTATAGCTTGAACAAAAGAGCCATAGCTCCCTGCTGGAGCCACAAAACTCAAATCCCCTCTGGACAGGGTACTGATGGGGAGCTGTAACACACACTGATCAGTAGGTTACAATATCATGTATCTTTTTTCAGGGGAAAAGCTGCGACAAATGCACAAAAATAGTAGTAATTAAGATTGGCAAAGTGCAGAACGGTGCCACAAGTAGTGCTGGAAATCCATATTGGGTCTTAACAAATCTGAATCTTACAAACCAAGATATGTAGTTTGTTGAGGGCTTAAGATGAGTTACCTAAAAACTGGAAAAAAATCAGCATCTGCAAAGAAACAGCAGAGACTTGGTTAAGAGAAGTCGTTTCTGGTGGGTCTATCAATAACTCTATTTAGTTCTACTTTGTGATGTCTTTCAGGAACCTTTTTGTAAGCAGCAGAACTTGCTAACCTTTTTTAAATGAGTGCGTAGCTCGATAAGCTCTTTTTAAACACTACTTTTACTATTAAATGCCAAAACTAGAGCTCCGTGCACTGCCTCATTAGTTATTAATGAAGCAACATATTTGTTCAAAATTTATGATTGTTGATTTGCTCCCATCACTGTATGAAATATTAACATAGCATTTGTACTTGCAACCATTTTGCAGACATTAGATTGTGAATTTGCATATTCATGAATGCTCATAAATGTTTAAGGAGACAGCACAGAAAGCATGTGAGCTGTCAGTGAGCCAGTAAAAAGGCATATTTACAGTGTTAATAAGTATTTGAGTTTATAGGATAAAACGGCAAGTAACAAATTAAATGAATTTCAGTTTGCCTGTTGCAACAAAGTACTGTCAGCTTGTTTCTCCCTTCTACTAAGCTGAATAAACTTGAGAACATGCCTGTGGAATCCTCCATTAGGCAACTAATGTATTTGAATACTCCTACTGCTTTAGCTAACTTTCTAGAACTTTAGCTTTTCATGGCTTTACATTATAATATACATTACACTGGGCACAAAAAAAGTGATAGATCTATTTAGCATTTTAATTTGTGTGTCTATTTGTCTGTTGTTGACATGTGAGTCAAGGGACTGGATCCTCATCTGATGTAAATTAGCATAGTCTACTGGAGTCAGTTAAGTTACTCCAATTCATGCTAGATGAGGATTTGGCCAAACATTTTAAAACATGGGTGCCTAAATTTAGGCACTTAATTAAAAGTGGCTTGTTTTCAAGAGGACCTGAGCACCTGTAGTTACCATTGACTTCTATTACCGTTGTAGACTCCTCTGAAAATCAAGCCACTTATACACCAAAAAACATGAATTAAATATGGAATGACTTGCTTAACTTGTGTTACACCTGTTTGAAAATAGAGTTATATTTCCAAATTGTGCATCTAAGCTATGTGCTCGAAACAGACATTGCACAGACATGTCAGGAAACTGTTTGTGTAGTTTGCAATTTCCCACTTCTATCTGCAAATGCCAAGGAAGTTTCCCCATTTTGGCCCTGATACTGGAAACACTTACACATATGAGTAGTCTCACTGAACAGACAAAAAAAAAGTTACTCATATGTGTACGTATTTGTAGGATTGGGGCCTTTATGCATACTGTGGCAGGTTACAAATGCTCAGCTGTGATGCTCATTTCAGAAAGAATATCCCTAAAATCTACCTTGCGCCCCCCCCAAAAAGGACACCCTGCTTAATTATATTAGTAAAGCAGGACTTTCCCCTTCTTGTGATGCTAACAATGTGGATCTTATGGGGAGGAGGCTCCTATTGGAACTGGGGTCTCCACTCAACCACTATGTAAATGAGACAAAGATTAATCGCTGCTAACTCCAGATGGCATTTGTGGTATAGGGTCTCCCCTAGGCTGTACATATAGCCTCAACGTCACTCCCACTTTCAAACAAAAGCTTTTGACATGCTCTGTGATTTGTACCACGTAAAACTGACTAATAAATGGATATGTATTTTAATGTAAATCTTAGAAACTGAGGCAGCTACTTTACAGAACTGATTAACATTTCAAAAGGCACTATTGCCATTAGGGAAAAATAAAGCCATTATTTACAGTGGCTATATTTACAATAAAGTGCTAAATTAATTTGATTAAATAATAATTTTTATATTTATGAACTTATTTTTTAAAGCAGGACAGTGATTCATTGGCAAGACAATAACACTTCCTTTTCTGCTTACTGGATTTTTTTTTCTGTGCAGAACATAAATCACATTTTGTGTGATGAGTACATCCTTAGTTAGAGCTAACCATGTTTTAATGGGACCAAATCAGTTTTTTTAATCTCTTGTTCTTCATAATAAATGCCTTTTATTGATTATTATACACTACCATGAATTGAGCAAACTAACAGATGAGCAAACAAGAGCATAAAAGGCTGAGGGAGAATATGTGATTAGCGTGTTTGACAATTAAAGGTAAAAACATGATGGTTAGGCATCTTCTTTGGATGGCAACGACCAATGAATTTATTGAAAAGGAGTTAAGAGTGCAGTGCATTTTATTCTTTTCTCTTAAAACTCTGGCATTAGGGAAATTGTTAAATGATGTTTTTCTTTGAAAGCCAAATTCTTCAGGCATGATTCGGTCACCCCTGATTCACCCTGAGTAGAACTTAACTACATGAGCAGAAATCAAGGACCATCACATATATCCTTGAACCTGCCTTCTCTGACATAAATACAGGGCAGCATGTCCATTGGAACAAAAAAACAAAACAAGACACTACACTGCACGCATAATTCTCCCTCAGGAGAGGATGACAGAGAATGAATTACACGTGACTCACGTTAGTTATGTCACTTAATGCACTTTTGGAAGGTGCTCAGATACTACAGTGATAAGGCGATATAAGAATATACAAAAAATAGAATAGTCATTTCCACTGGTGTGATACGGCTCTGGCTCAAGGTAAGGGTGGGAATACTGGGCCTTTAGTAAGGGCTGTATTGTATTACAAAGCTATGCAACTACATAAAGGAGGGTAAGACTCTCTTCTGTCCCCCTGCCCACCTGTGTGAGCACTCCCTTTATCATGACTTCAAGCATTTGGGGGACAGAGCCCAGGACTTTGACCCCCACCCTAGAAGCAGGTGGGTGATGAGCACAGGGAGCTGGTGGAGGGCAGGAGTGGGTGGAACTTTGGCTTGCTCCCTCAATGCACCAGCCAGAAGAGCTAAACTGGCATGAGTGGGGAAGCAAGCCACACACAGTGCAGCCAGGGGGAGGGAGTGATCGCTGCTCGCCGATCCAGTGGGTAGTGTAGACAAGCCCTAATTCATGGTTCCTGCCTGGGGCTCCTCTGGGGTTGGTGGAGCTGCACATTTGCCCTTGCAGAGAGCTGGTGCTAGAGATTCAATCTGAATCTTAGTGATTACTAAACTACATTCTGTTACTATTCTGTGGTACAACATGAGCCTGACTCTATTCAGTGGTGTGGTGGCTGTTGTTGGAATGGCTACATAATACATGATTCTTCAACTATTATGGATGGTCTCCGGAGCCAGAGAATTCACTTCACATGGCAGTTCAATAAAGTCTTTATTTGATGACTTTCTGTTCACACTGTAGGACCACTTTTTTCTCCAAAGCTTTTCTGTGTGGGGAAGGGATGAGTAGAGGAGATGGATGGGTGTGATGGATGGGTTCTAGATCTTTAGTGATATAATGCATGTTGGAGGGGCTCTGATTGTTGAATATTTGATAATATTGGTCTTCAGTGTTGTTGACAATTGGATGGGTGCACTTTTATCATTTGCCATCTTCAGTAGCACCAGTAGAATGACTCTCAGGCCTTGGCTACACTTGCAGCTGTACAGCGCTGTTAGTTAAACCCGTGTTCGTACAGCTGAGTAGGGAAAGCGCTGCAGCCTGTCCACACTGGCAGCCGCCAGCGCAGTAACTACCACTGACGTGGCTACATTTGCAGCACTTGCAGCTGTATTGGGAGCGGTGCATTATGGGCATTCAGGTAGCTGCAACGTGCTTTTCAAATGGGGGGGGTGAGGGGGACTTTGACACGGAGTGTGTTGGGAGAGAGAGTGGGTTTCTGAAATCTCCACAGAGTGTCAGCTCATTATTTCCACACCTCCACATCCCCTGCCTCTCTCTCAATCACTGAAAGCAAACAGCAGGGGCTTTGTTTGTTTTTAAAGAGCAGATAAAAGAGAGGAAACGAAGCCTTCCCCCTCCCCCCCACCGTTCTTCTCCCCCCCACACACACGTCTCTGTCCAAGGCAACTTTGCTGCCGGCATTCCTAACGGAGCCCCTCCCCTCTTCCCCCCCACCCCCCGCCTGCAAACAGTAGCTGTGTTTGGTTTTTTGTAAAGCACCTCAACAACGGAGCTCTGAACTCCAACCCGGAAGTGCCGTTTCAAAACAAAGGCAGCTTCCGGAGATCAGTAACTGCGTTGTTCCTCAGCTACACTGAAAGACCAACGTTCCACCCACTTCGCAACAGTGGTTATTCCTCTCGGGGAGGTGGAGTACATGCAGCGCTGTATCTGAGGAGATACAGCGTTGCACGTGCCTTGCAAGTGTAGCCAGTTAATGAGTTACAGCGCTGCCGGCAGTTTTATTGCGCTGTAACTCGTAAGTGTAGCCAAGGCCTCAGTAACGCAATACTGCAACCACCATCAACTCATCTAAAGGAATATTTAGTCCACACTCTTTGTTCTTGCATTGCAAATTGGGCCCTGATTTTTGCAAAGAATTACACATGTGCTGAGTTTTATATGCAGTGAATAATTGCACTGAAGTCAATGGAGCTACTCACAGTACATACAATTAAGCATGTGTATGAGTCTTTGCTGGATCAGGGAGTTAGGGGTAGATTTTCAAAGGTATTTAGGCACCTAAAGATGGAGGTAGGTCCCTGGTAGGATTTTCAGAAGCACCTAACTCCTATTGATTTAAATGGGAGTTATGTACCGAGGCACTTTGAAAATCCCACTAGTATATCTGCATGTTTAGGTGCATAAACATCTTTGAAAAATCAGGCCCTTAGTGCGGTCCAAAGTTCAAGGTGTCATTCGTAGCAGTATAAGGTCTATGTGTGTTATACTGCAAGAAAGTAGGTGCTCTGAATTTAGGGTCATCCTAAATCTTAGCAAATAATTTTAAACAAAGAATAAAACTAAAGATTCGTGGAGCTTTTAGAAAAAAAAGTAAAATGTATGCAGTAAATTATTCATTACCTATATTTTACAAACTGTAATTACAATACTGTGGGGAAAGAACTGGGCTTAGTATGGTGTGACACTGATCTCTTACATTTTAAGCTGTTTGGGACAGAGACCATCTTCTTTATTATGTGCTTAGCATAACAATTATGATTGGAGCTCTTAGGTGCTACAACAGTATAGGTATTACATAATAATAATAGTTTATCCTTCAACCTCTTTTACAAACCCTCATTCTGCATAGCTGGGAAAGAAGGAGGTGAAAATCCCATCTGCAAGGGGCTTATAATAGATAAAGAAATGTTTCTTTAGCCATATTGGTCTTCCCAAACTAAAACAGATACTCTTCCCTTGGGGAGCGGGGGGAGCCTTAAACACAGGCAACAATGACACTGGTTTATTATTTCACTGAGTCCTTTCTCTGCAGATGACCTATAGAAGTGATTTAATACAGAACTTGTGGAGTTCCAACACTTCCTCTGTGCTCTTCAAGCTGAGACTAGTTGATTTCTTTGGGGTGTTATAACTATGACCTGCTCCATTAAGTAGCAAACAAACTACAGCTGGTTTTAGCAAGCTCAGCTTGACTCTTAGCTTTCACACAACCTGCTTGATTAGGAAAAATGCTGTGCCCTTGTCACACAGCTCCTAGCGTACCCAAGAAAGATGGGTATCCATTGATTTCTGCATAATATGGATTCACACTACCTTTCCACAGCAGCATGTCTTTCACACCCTAAAATAACCGGGCAAAAGGATTTTTACTTGCTGGTTTAGCTGTTCACTGTATTACTACTCTAGGCAACGTGTAGCTTATTACACAATTACCGGAAGTGCTTTACATGCATTAATTGCTGCCCACTTTAGTAACCAAGCTATATCATCATGACAAATTACAAGTCAATAGTCTGGTTACTGAAAGATGAAAAGAATAAGCTGAAGGCTCCCATTAAGGGAACCAGATTATTGCTAAGTAAAATAGCAAGATGATGCTATTATCGATATTGTGATGCATGTGCTGAGATTTGCATAGCAGAGAGGACCAAGGGAGATAAGAACACAGTTAAGCAACAGATATATACCCCTATTCCTCTAGAGATGTCAAGCACTTATCAAAAATAATAGTGAAGAATTAGTGATGGGGTAAAGTGTGCAATTTTTTAATCTTCTAGCTGACCCCTGTTATGGGGTTTCAGGACCGGGGAAGGAGAATGATGGGAGGATAGGAGCGCAAGACAGGTTTAAGTAAATTTGGGATGTCTTGCACAGGCACTGAACTGTGGTCCCACTAACTTAACAACCTACATGCAATGATTACTTTCTCACTCACTCAAGCCCCAGCTCATGACCAGGAGATGGAATTCAGGAATAGGTAACTCGTCCATAACATGGGTCACTATACCTATCAAATGGCCCTCATTTCAAGGTGCGTCACTGATTTTAATCCCAAAGCTACCTACACTCCACATCAAGTTAGTGCCCCCTCACTGTTACTGTTGAAAATTTACATCAGAAATAAAGAACAATGAAATAGAGATTACACAAAAATTTACAGTAATGGGTGCATCCCACAATATTTTAATTTTCTGCACAAATAAATTTTGTGTCCCTCATTTTAGACTTTGTCCCACATTTTGACTCTGATAAACTGGTCAAGATTTGGTGACTAAACAAACCCTGATGGAGAAGGGACAGACTAAGACTAAGAGGGGAAAAGAGCATCTGTCCAGGGCTTCCTTATGAATTTATCCTGCACGCAGAAATACACATAGTGGTTCTATTGGGTGCTTACATTTCCAGGCATTTTGGCTGGGATTTCAGTCTTGCCAATCCCAAACATTCAAATATCAGGAGTCAAGCCCAAAAAATCATGAGATTTTAAAGAGACAAGGTGAGTGAGGAAATAGCTTTTACTGGACCAACTTCTGTTGGTGAAAGAAACAAGCTTTCGAGCTTACACAGAGCTTTTCTTCTCAAAAGCTTGTCTTTTTCCCTAACTGAAATTGGTCCGTAAAGGATATTACCTCACTCACCTTGTCTCTAATATCCTGGAACCAACATAGCTATAACACTGAAAACAACAATGAGATTTTAAGTAATACGTTTTGGTTTTTTTTTTCTTTGTCATCTGGTTTTTGAGCCTTCAGGGTCCACTCAGGTCACGTTTTCAAGCTTTTCTTTGCAACCATGAGGGCTGGAACTTCCTTTAAAAAAAAAAAAAGTGAAAACCAATAGTTTCACACAATCAGTTGTCTCAAGGAGCTGTGGCTTTACAAACAACACCAAATATCATGAGATTTGTGATAAAATTGCAATAGTTGGCCCCACTGGGATTTTCAAAAGTGCTCAGCATTAGCCTAATTCTGCTTCCAGTGGGTCAATAGGAGTTTTCCATCAATTTCAATGAGAGACGAATTAGCGCAATGGTAAGAAAATTCCACCCCTTGGGCGGGGGGGGAGAGGGAAAGAGGTAATTTAAACTTCTTGTTACATTTTTAAGAGTGTTCACACGTACACGAAAACACAAAAAGGGCTTCATGGGAGATATTAACACCGAGGAAAGTGATTTTTAGCAGATAACCATCAAAAAGGGAAAAGAAGAAAACCTGGGTGTGGAATTAAAGGAATAAAATGAAGACTACATAAAAAAGGGGAGGAAAGACAACACTGAAAAAAAATACTGGAGGCTGCATAAGAATAAAAACTAAGAAAACATAATATAAGAGAGAATACACGGATTTTAAAAAAAATTATGAAACCTGGCTATGAAGAAAGCTATACTCACTGGATACAAGAGTAAAGGAAAAATCAGTGGGACTGAAACTAGAAATAAAAGAGGAAGAACAGAAAATAGACAATATTTTCATAATTATTTTTACAGTTTGTTGCCAACATTTCTTTTATAGCAATATGTATACACACAGGTTCTGTATGTGCCTGCATACTACCGTATATTGTAGCTAGGAGGTTAGATTTTCCCTTGGGGTGCAACTTCCACTTACTGGTAGGCTGCCAGGGACTTGGTTACAACTCCTTGATTCTGTACCAGCACAGCCTCAGCTTAAGTTAGAGCAGCCTATAGACTCTTACACCAATAGGAATTGGCATAGCATGATGGTGCTCTGTCATGCCCAACATGCCCGGCATGCCTCCCGTGCTGGGTGCAAGGGGGCAGTTGGTGTAAAAGCCAGCTTCACGCCAGCAGAGTTCCCCTCTGCTGGCCTTTTACAGCTTGAATCTCAAGCCGTTGTGCCAGTTACAGTGCGTCGTTAATTTTCTTCTTGATATACTTTAAACACATCCAAATGTAAAGTGAGTCATGTGCTGGGTTGGATGCGTGCATTCATCATGTGGGCCAATGGATTCTCACCAGCCCAGGGAGTTTGGCAGACAATCATTAAGATGACCTGGCCTTCTGACTAAGCCCTAAAGTCCACCCCTTCGGGGTACCAAAGTCTAACAAGTCTTCTGCCCTATTCCTGGCCTCCATTATATCCCCCCTTTGTCAGTGTCCACATACCTGCCCTTGTCATCAGGGGTCATTACTTCACCTCACGAGGCAGTAGCAAAGGGGAACCCACACCCAGCCTCTTCTATGGCTTCCCAGTCCTGGGGCTCCTAAAGAGTTGGACAGTCTGCCCCCCTAGCAGAGTCAGAAATTAGGACTCACTCGCTTCCTCAGAGTCTTTTCCTATACTACCAGGCTGGCTCTCTGGCAAGCACCAACTCCTAGGGCTCCCCTTCTTGGCTCACCCAGAGTCCAACAGGCCTCCCTTCAGCAACAGCACACCTTTCCAGGTATTGTTTCTTCCCCCTGCAGCTGTACTCCTTCAGCTGCAACACTTCTTTGGCCTCCTTCAGTAGCAGCAACAGCAGTTGCCACTGCGACTGCTGCTGCTTTTGCCGCCGCTGCCACTGCCCTTCCTTTCTTCCTTCTGCTATCCTCCAACATCAGGGACTCACACACAGCAACCAGCTTCTTTCCTCTCCCAGGACTCCTCTTTTTTATCCCCCAGCACACCTGGCTTCTGATCACCTGACTCTGTCAGGTGAGTTTACTCATTGCTTCTGCCTCAGGAGGCAGGCTAAAACTGGCATTGGTGCAGCTGAGCCCTCAATCCTTTTAAATACAAACTCGCCTGGTGACACAAGGGTTGTTGGTCTGTTGCCTGTCTGACCATAATGGTGCAGGCTTCACTTTGGTTTCATTATGTGCATTACAAAATAATACTGTTTGGACGAAAAGTGTGTGTTGCAATAGAGGAGTACTCTGAATACAGTTTATAGTTGATAATCCAACCCATAGATTACAGTCTTTAAAAACAGAGACAGGGCCAGAAATAAACCGGCTGGGACATCCTTAGAGAAGCAAGCATCAAGCAAACTTAAATGATGATTAATGAAACTATTGACTGGAAAAGATGGTCTTGTGGTTAATGCACAAGATTGTAAATCAGGAGACCTGCCCTCCATTCCTGGCTGGGCCATGGACGTCCTGTGTGTCTTCAGGCAAGTCACTTTGCTGTAATTTATCAGACAGACTGAAATGATAAGTTATCTTTGTCACAGTTCAGGGCAAGTGCACCTGTATTCCCCTTCAGTGGCCCAGTAAGGGTACCCACTCCAGGCTTCCAGTTCCCCAGCTGTTGCCTCTCTTGGGGCACATGCATCTCTCCCCCTTCTGATGGCATATTGCTAGCTACACAGTCCCCTGAGTATACTGTGAAATCCCTTGCAAAAGGCAGGCAGCCTAAGCAGGCTTCTTTTGCCTTCTCTACAGAGATGGTACACAGTGTAATTGCTAGAGATATTCATTACCACACAGCTCTTTCTAAGCAAGCTTTTATTCTCAAAGGAAAAGCTACAGAGAAATCATGTTAAAAACAATAAAAGAACCTACACATATGCTAATAAGTTTACCAGAGATCTCCCAGCTCCAACATGGATGCTGGTAGGTGAGCAATACTTCAAAATCCCACTCAGGAGTGTCCTTGTGGTTTTACGTTCATAGCACTCACTTGCCCAGAACAAGAACTCTCATGACTCTGTGGGTCACTCATTTATCCAGGGCCTGTAATGAGACACTGAATAGATAATCAACCAGGCAATGGTTTTATGCTCAAGGTGAAGCTTCGAAAGGAACAAGAGGGTTATTTGCATTCCCCTCACCTCAAGTATTTCCTAGGAAATCCACTTCACACATATTATCCCAAAAAGCCCTTTGAAGTCCCTAAAACTTCCCAGAGATTGCATTAATCACATCTTCTAGAGAAATTACATACACTTCCACAATAACATATAAACAATTGCATTTGTAATACAATGAACCCTGAAGGTATTAAACTTAATTCAATAAGATTTATCCAGGGTATTGCAGGAGATTGCCCTATTTGTCACAATCATATGTATTTATTACTATAGTATTGTTTATCTTATCAGTAAGTACATGAATAAAGTTATCTAGACTGACCTCCTAGTTACAGAAGCAATTTACAGGTAGAAAAAACTTGTTTTCATATTTGCATCTAGTTTTAAATTGCAGACACTATAATCAGTAGTTACACATGTAATGTCGTGTTTTATGACAACAAAAAAAGGCCAGAATTCTGAACATTCAGTCTTTAATCTATCTTTGCTTCAATTTCTTCATCTATGAAATGGGTATAACACCTACTTCAAAAAGGGTATTTTGAGGCTACATTTATTATTTGCAAAACAATTCAAGATCTGTGAATGGAAGGTGTTGCAGAAGTGTAACAAAATAATCAACAACAAATTCAGGCAACAAATGAGACTAAAAGACTTTCTCAAAGGATGGCATTCATAGATATCACTTAGATCATAGAATCATAGAATCATAGAATCTCAGAGTTGGAAGGGACCTCAGGAGGTCATCTAGTCCAACCCCCTGCTCAAAGCAGGACCAACCCCAACTAGATCATCCCAGCCAGGGCTTTGTCAAGCCTGACCTTAAAAACCTCCAAGGAAGGAGACTCCACCACCTCCCTAGGTAACCCATTCCAGTGCTTCACCACCCTACTAGTGAAAAAGTTTTTCCTAATATCCAACCTAAACCTCCCCCTCTGCAACTTGAGACCATTACTCCTTGTTCTGTCATCTTCTACCACTGAGAACAGTCTAGATCCATCCTCTTTGGAAACCCCTTTTAGGTAGTTGAAAGCAGCTATCAAATCCCCCCTCACTCTTCTCTTCTGCAGGCTAAACAATCTCAGTTCCCTCAGCCTCTCCTCATAAGTCATGTGCTCCAGCTCCCTAATCATTTTTGTTGCCCTCCGTTGGACTCTTTCCAATTTATCCACATCCTTCTTGTAGTGTGGGGATTTAGATGATTTAGACTACTCACAATCTTCCATAAAATAAGAGGGCCCAAAATTTAAAGTGAATAAAAATCACAGGCTCAGTATATCTATTCTTCATACATTAGATTTAGCTGAATAACAAATTGGACTCAGTAGCAAAGGTTAAGATTGATGTGTGCTTTGCAAGCTTCTCAGCATAGCTCTGCCCACTGCAAAGAGGACTAGATCAAAGCACATCAATGAACTGTTAGTGTGCATCAGCAGAGTCTACACAGACAATTAGGCTGAAGCAGGCTAGTGTGAGGTAGATTCACACCCTATCTTGCCACAAGCTAACTGTTCATGTTGAGAAGCCCTACGTGTTCATTCAGAGGTAAACTTTGTCTTGTAATTTGTCCTCCTTCTTCTTGACATATTGGATACAATTTTCAAAATTACCTCAGTAGTTTAGGAGCTTGAGTCCCATTTTCAAAAGTTACTTAGGCAGTTAGGAGCAAATGCCTCGCTGAAAGTCAAATTTTACTCATTTGGAAAATTGCTATAAAATGAAACTGGTATGAAACCAGTAGGGTTCTATTGAAATTATTCTAAAAAGAATAATTTCCTTTTTTAACCATCCCATAGAATTCAATAGCAAGGATATAATTCTCAATTCAATTTAGCAGAAAGTTAATTATGTTCTATTAAACTCTATAGGATTTTGCCTCAACAAGCAATTGACTTTTCTATCATAGAATCATAGAATCTCAGGGTTGGAAGGGACCTCAGGAGGTCATCTAGTCCAACCCCCTGCTCAAAGTAGGACCAACCCCAACTAGATCATCCCAGCCAGGGCTTTGTCAAGCCTGACCTTAAAAACCTCTAAGGAAGGAGATTCCACCACCTCCCTAGGTAGCATTCCAGTGCTTCACCACCCTACTAGTGAAAAAGTTTTTCCTAATATCCAACCTAAACCTCCCCCTCTGCAACTTGAGACCATTACTCCTTGTTCTGTCATCTTCTACCACTGAGAACAGTCTAGATCCATCCTCTTTGGAACCCCCTTTTAGGTAGTTGAAAGCAGCTATCAAATCCCCCCTCACTCTTCTCTTCTGCAGGCTAAACAATCTCAGTTCCCTCAGCCTCTCCTCATAAGTCATGTGCTCTAGCCCCCTAATCATTTTGGTTGCCCTCCGTTGGACTCTTTCCAATTTATCCACATCCTTCTTGTAGTGTGGGGCCCAAAACTGGACACAGTACTCCAAATGAGGCCTCACCAGTGCCGAATAGAGGGGGAATAATCACGTCCCTCGATCTGCTGGAAATGCCCCTACTTATACAGCCCAAAATGCCGTTAGCCTTCTTGGCAACATGGGCACACTGTTGACTCATATTCAGCTTTTCGTCCACTGTAACCCCTAGGTCCTTTTCTGCAGAACTGCTGCCCAGCCATTCGGTCCCTAGTCTGTAGCAGTGCATGGGATTCTTCCGTCCTAAGTGCAGGACTCTGCACTTGTCCTTGTTGAACCTCATCAGATTTCTTTTGGCCCAATCCTCTAATTTGTCTAGGTCCCTCTGTATCCTGTCCCTACCCTCCAGCGTATCAACCACTCCTCCCAGTTTAGTGTCATCTGCAAACTTGCTAAGGGTGCAGTCCACACCATCCTCCAGGTCGTTGATGAAGATATTGAACAAAACCGGCCCCAGTACCGACCCTTGGGGCACTCCACTTGATACCGGCTGCCAACTAGACATGGAGCCATTGATCACTACCCGTTGAGCACGACCATCCAGCCAGTTTTCTATCCACCTTACCGTCCATTCATCCAGCCCATACTTCTTTAACTTGCTGGCAAGAACACTGTGCGAGACTGTATCAAAAGCTTTGCTAAAGTCAAGAAATAGCACATCCACTGCTTTCCCCTCATCCACAGAGCCAGTTATCTCATCATAGAAGGCAATTAGGTTAGTCAGGCATGACTTGCCCTTGGTGAATCCATGCTGACTGTTCCTGATCACTTTTCCCTCCTTTAAGTGGTTCAGAATTGATTCCTATCTCCTATCCTTTTCTTTTATTTCCTCCTCATTTTGAATATCAAGTGTTCCATATACATCATTGTCATTTAGTGCCCCCATAGTACCAGGAGACCCAGTCCTGGTCCGGGAGCCCCAATCCTGGTCCAGGACTCCATTGTACTAGGTGCTATACAAACACAGAACAAACAGATGGTCTCTTCGTCATGTATCCTGTTTCTATCAGAAGGAAGAAAAATGTCCATGTTGGAAAAGAAAAAGGATGGTGAAGAGAGGAGGCCTATTGAATACTCTGGAATATTTTGAAGCTTCATTCCCATATTATAAGAGAGGCCTGACATGGTTTGGAATGGTGACTTTTATCGTTTGTGGAGTTAGCAAAATATTCTTTGATTGCTCCACATAAGTTTTTGCAGCCTTGTGAATATTGCTTTAATGACATACTATTAGGGCTGGTCCACACTAACCCCCCGGTTCGAACTAAGATACGCAACTTCAGCTACGTGAATTACATAGCTGAAGTCGAAGTATCTTAGTTCGAACTAAAAGGCACTTACCGCGGGTCCACACGCGGCAAGCAGGCTCCCCCGTCGACTCCGCGTACTCCTCTCGCGGAGCAGGAGTACCGGTGTCGACGGCGAGCACTTCCGGGATCGATTTATCGCGTCTAGACAAGACGCGATAAATCGATCCCAGAAGATCGATTGCTTCTCACCGAACCAGGAAGTAAGTATAGACGTACCCTTGGTCAGTGCATATATCTGCATTCCTCTCTTCAGTGGAAAATATTTTTGTAATAAAACTGTTTTCACTGAAATTTGAAGTGATTGTTTAAAAAATGTCTAATGCTCGAGCCACAAGCTGATAAAATGACTGTTTCAAAAACTGCTAGAATTTGATGGATCTTAAAATTAGACTCAGAGACTCAGAGACTTTAAGGTCAGAAGGGACCACTGTGATCATCTAGTCTGACCTCCTGCACAATGCAGGCCACAGAATCTCACCAACCCACTCCTGTAATAAACCCCTAACCTATGTCTGAGCTATTGAAGTCCTCAAATCATGGTTTAAAGAGTTCAAGGTGCAGAGAATCCTCCAGCAAGTGACCCGTGCCCCATGCTGCAGAGGAAGGTGAAAACCCTCCAGGGCCTCTGCCAATCTGCCCTGGAGGAAAATTCCTTCCCGACCCCAAATATGGTGATCAGCTAAACCCTGAGCATGTGGGCAAGACTCACCAGCCAGACACCCAGGAAAGAATTCTCTGTAGTAACTCAGATCCCACCCCATCTAACATCCCATCACAGGCCATTGGGCATATTAATCACTAATAGTCAAAGATCCATTAATTGCCAAAATTAGGCTATCCCATCATACCATCCTCTCCATAAATTTATCAAGCTTAATCTTGAAGCCACATATGATCTTGAAGCCAGAAATTACTGGATTAATATCTGATGAGAATATTAAAAATGTAAATACATTACAGTAGAGAACATTGCCATTAGAAAGAAAGTGTTTACATTCAAAGAGTAACTTTATAATACCAAAATACCCAGTAGGTATTATTCAGTATTTGAGGGCTGCAAATATTTGCTTGTTTCCATAGTGATTGGCAAACCTACATGCAAAAAAATACCTTTCCCCACATACGTTATCATCAGTTCCTAATAATATAATCATTAAAACATTCCTTAGACCAGACTGAGAGGAGAATAAAGACCATTAATTAACAGATTTATAAAATATTGGAGGAGGAGGTGGCAAATGAGGTATTGAATGTAAAATACATATAGGAGCAAAATATGAGCTTTTAGGGCTTTTTTTATTTCTCAAGGAAACTTCACTAACCCTTAATTATATCGCAAAATACTATCTGTCTCTTTCTAAAAATAAAACATCTGACAACTCTTCAAACCACACTGCACTCTCACCCACAAAACACACACACATTTAACAAAGAATATATAGCTATGGCTGTGAAGTGTGAGAGTAATTTATTTGAAGTAGAAAAGTGAGACTTTTGGCACCCCACTTGAAATCAACTGAGAAGTTCTTTACTAAAGATGTGAGATGTCTTAGAACTACTTGACTGGAGCTACAGGGAATGGGGCACATTACAAAGGAATAACATTTGATCAGATAGTAAATTAGTAATGTAATTCACACATTGCATACATGATTCCACACAGGAACAACAGTTGTCTTAAATAATCAGTCCCGTGAACAACAGACTCCTGATTATAATGAAGCTTAGGTTTCCCAGTGCAGCCATCCATACAATGACTTTATTAGAAAGTCTTTACTTTCTTAGGTTTCCGTGTAGTAGCCGTGTTAGTCTGTGTCAGCAAAACGAAAATAAGAAAGAAAAACTTGTAGCACCTTAGAGACTAACAAATTTGTTTCAGCATAAGCTTTCGTGGGTTAATACACCCACGAAAGCTTATGCTGAAATAAATTTGTTAGTCTCTAAGGTGCTACAAGTTTTTCTTTCTTATTTTCGTTTTACTTTCTTAGTAGTGTTCTGATATATAAATGAACACACACACACACACTCACATCTGTGTGTGTAAAAATATAGAAATGCCAAAGCAATTCAAAAATAAGTATCAAAATTAATCTACTGCACTACACAATAAACTGTAATTAAATGTGTGCTGAAAGTGAAACTCAAACTTACAATGATACTGGGAAACAGGCAGACTGCTTAAATTCAAATATTCCAAGACTCAATGACTGCTTACATTTTATGCAAAGAAAGATTAAGCATATTTTAGTTTATTTATAAATAAAAAACATTTTCAGAAGCAACTAATAATTTGGGAGCCTTCATTTCTGGGTGGCCAAATTCAGCCTCTGTACAGGGGTCTCATTTTCAGCGCTTTCTGAAAATCAGGCCCATACAGAGTGTTTCAAGTTGAGCACCCAAAATCATGAGTTGGTTTTGAGACTTTGCCTATTTCTGGCTAATCTTCACTCAATATTTCTAAACTTCAAACATATGTAAAAATTATAAATAAGAGCTACATTGATTTTCTGGTAATAAAGAAGAAAAGAGGGCATAAATCGCTTTCAGCCTGTTAGGTGTTACAGGAACTTGTGATTTTGAGAAAACTCAGCTCCTCGGTCTCCAGCTATTTAAATAAATAAATAATATAGTGAAGAGAGTGTATCGTATTATCAGGGCAGTTTAATTCCTATGCAGTCAGTGAAACTGTACTTCACAGTCAAATGGAAAATATCTATATGGAAAAATAGGCCTTATGAGGTGACAGGTTTCAGAGTGGTAGCTGTGTTAGTCTGTATCAGCAAAAACAACGAGTAGTCCTTGTGGCACTTTAGGCCTGGTCTGCACTGGCGGGGGGGAGGATCGACCTAATATACGCAACTTCAGCTACGAGAATAACGTAGCTGAAGTCGACATACTTAGATCCACTTACTGCGGCGTCTTCACTGTGGTGAGTCGACTTCTGCTGTTCCCCCATCGACTCCGCCTGCGCCTCTCACGGTGGTGGAGTACAGGAGTCAATGGGAGAGTGCTCGGGGGATCGTGTCTACACTAGATGCGATAAATCGACCCCCCGCAGGATCGATCACTACCCGCCGATCTGATGGGTAGTGTAGACATACCCTTAGAGACTAACAAATGTATTTGGGCATAAGCTTTCATGGGCTAGAACCCACTTCATCAGATGCATGGAATGGAAAATACAGGAGCAGGTATAAATACATGAAAAGGTGTGAGTTGCCTTACCAAGTGTGAGGTCAGTCTAACGAGACAATTCAATTGACAACAGGATACCAAGGGAGGAAAAATAACTGTCTAGCTTGTAAATAGAACCTTCTAACAGGATTTGAAACTAAATGTCCAAAGGTCAAAGTCACTTGTCCACATGCTGTATCCTTATTTTATTTTTTAAATAAACAAAGAATAAATATTTACTAAAAGATCCAGCTTTTTAGGATGGAGTGTGTTGTGGGAGAGGGGAGTAATAAGCAATTTTAGAAAGTAGGTGGTGGGATTTTTTTTTAAGTACTGTATATCAATTAGGCCTATTCAAAATATATTTAGTAGAGCTGGTAAAAAAATTAACACATTTTATGGAATTGATTTTTTGGGGAGAAATGTTGACTTTATTACCTTTTTTCATTTTAAATGTAAAATTTCTGACATATTTTAGTAGATATTTTTCTATAATAATTTGGGGAAAATTTAAAATTCCATGAAGATGAAAAGAAAAGAAAAGAAAAGAAAAGAAAAACATTGTCTCAAACCCTTGAAAAGCAAACAATTTAGAAATTTCAAAAAATCTTTGTGACACTCATTGTTTTTCATTTTTCAACCAGTTCTAACATTTAGTCAGAAGCACAACAAGGTGCAGACAAATAATTTTAATTCATAGACCTCAAAGTGCTTTCCAAAGGTTCATATAATTAATTCCTATTTAATTGAAGAGGAAACTGAGGTAAAGAGACTTACCCAAATGCACATAGCAGATAAATGAAAGAGGTGGAAAGAGAAGCAGGTCTAATTTGTAGGCATGTGCCCTATCCATTGGACTACAATTGCCTATAGATTCAAATGTTCAGGATGATGTTAGGCATACACTGAGATCCTGCGGAAGCCTCATTGTGATTATTTGTATTACAGTAGGGTGTAGAAACTCCAGCTAAGATCAGTACCCCATTGTGCTAGACAGTGTACAAATACCTCCTAAGATGAGTCCCTACACTGAAACGCTTGTAAGCTAAATAGCCAAGACATACAAAAGCTGGGAGGAAACAGAGATGGACTCATCTCATTAACGATCTGGAGGATGGTGTGGACTGCACCCTTAGCAAGTTTGCAGATGACACTAAACTGGGAGGAGTGGTTGATACACTGGAGGGTAGGAATAGGATACAGAGGGACCTAGACAAATTAGAGGATTGGGCCAAAAGAAATATGATGAGGTTCAACAAGGACAAGTGCAGAGTCCTGCACTTAGGACAGAAGAATCCCATGCACTGCTACAGACTAGGGACCGAATGGCTGGGCAGCAGTTCTGCAGAAAAGGACCTAGGGGTTACAGTGGACGAAAAGCTGAATATGAGTCAACAGTGTGCCCTTGTTGCCAAGAAGGCTAATGGGATTTTGGATTGTATAAGAAGGGGCATTTCCAGCAGATCAAGGGACGTGATCATTCCCCTCTATTCGGCACTGGTGAGGCCTCATTTGGAATACTGTGTCCAGTTTTGGGCCCACACTACAAGAAGGATGTGGATAAATTGGAAAGAGTCCAGCAGAGGGCAACAAAAATGATTAGGGGGCTGGAGCACATGACTTATGAGGAGAGGCTGAGGGAACTGAGATTGTTTAGCCTGCAGAAGAGAAGAATGAGGGGGGATTTGATAGCTGCTTTCAATTACCTGAAAGGGGGTTCCAAAGAGGATGGATCTAGACTGTTCTCAGTGGTAGAAGATAACAGAACAAGGAGTAATGGTCTCAAGTTGCAGAGGAGGAGGTTTAGGTTGGATATTAGGAAAAACTTTTTCACTAGTAGGGTGGTGAAGAACTGGAATGGGTTACCTAGGGAGGTGGTGGAATCTCCTTCCTTAGAGGTTTTTAAGGTCAGGCTTGACAAAGCCCTGGCTGGGATGATTTAGTTGGGGGTGGTCCTGCTTTGAGCAGGGGGTTGGACTAGATGACCTCCTGAGGTCCCTTCCAACCCTGAGATTCTATGATTCTATGATTCATAGCAGGCCTATCGGAGAACCAGGAATAAAATACCAGTCTTCTGAGTCTCACATCAGCACCCTATCCACTGAACTATATTGCTCTTAGTTTCAATCCTTTAACAAAACAAGGTGATGTTAACAATCGCCTAATTACCTGCAGCCATCTAAATTCAAATCTCACTAACTTCAAACATTTCCATAAACCACTCTCATGAGCCATGCAACATAGAAGGAATCAACCACTGGACGCTTCTAACTGTATGAAGCTGGCTTAACAGAAGGGAAGTGAATTTGACCTTGTAATGTAGCCTTAACCTTGCAAGGAGTTTAGAAATTACAGTGAAGAGTGCTACAGAAAAAATAGGCAGGCTAACCGCTCTGCAACTGATTCTTATCAGGTTTAATATTTTCTTTTTAAATTTATGAGAGTTTAGTGCTCATGAAAAGTGCCAGTTTGGAAGTCCTGGAGACTGCAATACTTGCTCTTTAGCATAGGTACAGTACATAGAGCAGCATTTCTAGCCCACACTATCCCAACCAATGTGTCTCAAACCTCATCTGGAGGAATCACATATAGAGGTCTAGGGTAACATTTTCAATTTTCTTCTGTAGCTGGCCTCTGCTAAGACTTTTTTGATTTTTGATGCTGTCATAAATGAAGGGAAGGGGGCGAGGGTCTGATGCAGTGCTATAAAATCCTCTTACCAGTAAAGGGTTAAGAAATACAGGTAGCCAGACTGACACCTGACCTGGCTGGCATCTGACCAATAAGGGGACAAGATACTTTCAAATTTTGGGAGGGGGGAAGGCTGTGTGAGTGTCTCTTTGTCTGGATCAGAGTGATCTTGGAAGACAGAAGGAACCTATAGAAAATCAAACCTCCCTTTTCTGAAGTAAGTTTAGATAGCATAGCGAATAGATTTCTGTTTAATTTTGCTTGGTGTATTCCCTGTCTTAGAAGGGGCAGGGGGGGGGTTGGGTTATTCATGGTTTTCTGTAACTTTAAGGTTTTGTCCAGAGGGGAAATCTCTCTGAGTTTGGAAATTAAGTGCCCTGTAAAATAGTTACCATCCTGATTTTACAGAGATGATTTTACCTTCTTTATTTTTAATAAAATCCTTCTTTTAAGAAGCTGACTGTTTTCTATGGTGTTAAAACCCAGGGGGTGGGTTTTTAGATCACTGTGTAACCAATTGGTTGGGAGATTGTTCTCAAGCTTCCCCAGGAAAGGGGGTGTACGGCTTGAGGGGGTATTTTCGGGGGAGGGAAGTTCAACTGATTCCTTTCCTGGATTCCTGTTAGATACTTGATGGTGGCAGCGAAAGAAGCATTTCTCAGGGTGCAGGGAATTTTGTACCTTGGGGGTTTTAACCTAAGCTGGTAAAAATAAGCGTAGGGGCTCTTAATGCGGGTCCCCACGTCTTTACCCTAGGGTTTAGAGTGGGGAGGGAACCCTGACAGATGCAGACACTTGTCCAAAGGGAACAGAACTGAGATGACCAAACTCATAACACATGGCCAGTGTTAGTACGTTAGGTGCAGCACAAACAGGTGCTCATCAAATGTTTAAAGACGAGGAATATTTTAATTCCTTTTGCTTGACTGGAGAAAAAACAAGATTTGTAATTAAATTTTAGAATTTCTGCTATTCTCCCCTACAATGACATAATGTTTTTAATCAGAAATTGGTCAAAGAGTGTTGATAGCCCATTGTACCAGTATGTTAATGGCAGCTGGATAGCTAGCAACAATTTTTGTTGATTAATACCATATAACCATCTGTAAAAGGAATAGAACATATATATGGGCGGTAACATTTAGCAATCTCAGCTGACATCTGAGTAATGTTGATTTTGTTTAGATGACAACCTCATTATGGTGTATAATTGCTATGCAATCTCCTAGCAAATACTGGGTTAAAAACTACTGGAAGAGGCTTGTTCCTCTCATTATTAATTAGCATGTGTCCACTCTGCCAGATCCAGAGCCCAAACTTCATTTGTTATGTTCAGCCAAATGCATGAATAGCTTTTGAGTAATTATTTTCCAACATCATCTAATACCTCTCTGCACATCAATTAAAAATCCTCTTAACAAGGAACTGCATTTTGTATGAGATCAAATGCCTAGTCCAAAGCTGTATCAATCATGTAGAGCTAATTAGTGGGTCTGTTTTATATCATTTGTTTTACTTTATTATTCTATTATACACTTCCTAATGAAACCAATTGAACAATTTTAAAATCTTTGTTCAATTAATTGAAGGCTTAAAGGCCAGCTACCTAGTCAAGCTTTCTGTGCTTTAAAAAAGCATACATGGAAAGAAAAAAAATAATCCTACATGGTTTATATCTATTTGTTTTATGTGGAAAATGCTCTACTGATGTTTTAAAGGTTTATCACTCTATTTTTATATTGCTTGCAAATAACTCATTGCTCACCAGGCCCTGAAAAATAGACTGGTTTTCAGTAGAATCAGGAGGACATCAGGGATGCATTCTCTTATCTATGTTATTTAATGTTCTAGTAGACCGTCTGATGAGAAAGCTGAATGAGGCCAAAGTAGGAGGTATGAAATTTAAAGATTCATCTTTGGTGGATCTTGAGTATGTGGAGGATATTGCCTTACTTGGAGAGAGTACTGACGAACTCCAGCTAGTGCTGGAAAAGCAGCAAAAAAACTGCAGAATCTATGGGACTTAAGATCAATGGTGATAAAACCAAAGCTCCTATAAATGCCTCTGATAAAATGGAAACAAATGACCTGCTGACACTGCATATAGATGGAAATGACATTGAATGGGTAAATCGTTTTACCTATCTGGATAGTCAGTTGCTAACAAGAGGCTCTATAACTGAAGAAGTCACATGTTGGATCAGTCTTCTGTCCGTGGCATTTTAGCATCTTCAAGGGGGCTCCTGTTTGGGTGGTGGGATGTCTGTGTGACAACTAAAATACAGGTTTAAGTGTAGTAGCCGTGTTAGTCTGTGTCAGCAAAATGAAAATAAGAAAGAAAAACTTGTAGCACCTTAGAGACTAACAAATTTATTTCAGCATAAGCTTTCGTGGGTTAGTACCCACGCATCCGATGAAGTGGGTACTAACCCACGAAAGCTTATGCTGAAATAAATTTGTTAGTCTCTAAGGTGCTACAAGTTTTTCTTTCTTATTTTCATTTAACTAAAATACAGGTGTTTAATGAAGTAGTGATGACAACTCTGTTATATGGAGCAGAAACATGGCGATTAAAAACAGCTGAGGAGAAAAAACTAAACAGTTTTCAGTGTCAAAAGTTACAGCGTAACATCCGTTGGTTTGATTTTGTCACAAATGAGGAGCAACATAGATGATTCTGGAAAGTTGCAGCCTTGCTCAAGTTAAGAACAATATGACTTGGTGGGTTCATGTCCAGTGTACAGAAGAAGGTACACTTTTACATGTAAGCCTTCAGCCAGGTGGAGCCAGCAGCAACAAAGGCCGGGTTCAGTATATAGGGGTTCCTTTTCAACAATACAACACAAAACCTTCTCGAGCCCCCACCCAGTGACCTGGGACAATTACACACCACCCCTTTGGTGCCTCTAAGAGGCAATACTTCCCCTCTCGCAAGCACAGAACCTGAGTGTAGCAAAAGCTTTTAATAAAAGGAGGGAAGCAACTCAGCATTAATTCGGGAAAACCCTGCAACTAGGGTTCATAAACATAAATCATGAGCAAAGCACCCACCCCCAAGTAAGTTGGGCAGTGTTCTTTTCCCCTCAGGTTCTTAAGTCCAGCAACTCAAAAGTCCCTTTAACATGTCCGTCCCTTCTCTGCACCCCACTCACAGTTGCTGTCCTTGGCCAGTGCAGCCCCAGAGTTCAGAGGTTCATCCACAGAGTTCCCCTCCCACTCTGGGTGGAAGGGCGGTGGGTAAGGAGGCACCTTACACACTATGCTGCTTGGGCACTCTCTCGTCATCCCAACGGCCAATTGCCACACCTCTATGCCCTCTGCCCTCTCCACCAGCTGCCCTGCTGGCCGCGCCTCTCCACCAGCCGCCAACTCACCAAGATGTCTTCAGGGCCTCCCACTTAATACATCTCTCAGTGATTTCAGCTCTCAGTAATTTCAGCTGTTAGTGGGGGAGCCTCACTGCTGGTGCACACTGGGCAGTCTCTTGCAATAGAGATACTGTCCCAAAGTAGGGCTAATGCTTAGACCTAGGTATCGGTGATTTCAGCTCTGCAGTGTGTAACAAGACTCTCAATTGAGTCTAAATTAGCTCTTTTATTATACTGTGAAGAGAGGAAGGGTCAAATGGTGTCTAGGACCCTTAAGCAGGACCCACACCACCAGGTACAAGTACCTGTCCCCACCCTCTCTCAACTCATTGTGCTTTGGAACCCATGTCTCCTGCCTAGCGAGTGCCGTTCAGTTGAGGGTGAGTCCCTCCATCAGGGTATGCCAGGTACAGTTCTGCTGCCCTTGGTTCACACAACAAGGATAACAACCCTTTATTATTCCTGCCCCAATAACAAGGAGACTGGGGATCCAACCCCAACCCCAAGTGATCATTTGGGTAAGCAATCCCATCATGTTGAGCACCTAGGCAGGGTGGGTGTGTCCATGCAAATGAGTTCAGCTCCTGAAGTCCTTTTCCACAGATCACTAGATGTCAGGGGAGAGCTCTTTCAGACTCTGCTTACATACAGAAGGTTTATAGAGCTGAGTCAAAGGAAGTAGAGCTTGAGGCCAACCATAGATGAGGTTGGAAGATGCAATTTTGAAGGATATAAGAAACCTAAAACCTCCCATACAACTTTGCTGAAGGAAGACTTGCAAGGGACTGTTCAAGGTGGAAGTCCATTCTACATGCCACCATGGCTACATCTTAGCCATGTGAATTTGCTGAGGCTGCACCAGGCCAATAAAGCCTTTGTTCATATTGCACATGATTTCAGAGAAAAGAGTTGAAAAAATAAGTGAGAATCTATGGCAGTTAATCTTTAGACCAGAGCTTCCAGGTTTTCTTTGTTATTGTGAACTGGTGCCAGCATTTTCTAAACCAGCTATCCAACATTTTTTCTACTTGCAGCAAAAAACTGTGAAATAGTTTGGTTGGGTGTTATTTTATATGGAGAGAGCTGTTGATTCCTGGGCATTAGAATATTAGCAGGTCAAATATTACTAAGGCCCCGATGCCTCAAAGCATTGAGAGTGTGTATTATTTTTCACTCAGGAGTAGGCTAGGCTTCCTGCTGAAGTCAGTTGGATTACTCCTATATGTTAAGTTACACATGTATTTAAGATTTTGCTGGATAAGGGCCTACGTGGAGTGAAAAACTATGATTATAGGGATGAGGACAATATTCATTTCTATTTTGATTTACATCAGCATAGTAGTGTAAAAGTTATCTGTATCTGTTTAGCTATATTTTTAACCTGATTCCCTTCAACTATATTTATACCCTTTCCGCAGATACTATAACAAGCACCTTTTCTGTCAGAATGCTTGCCAAAATGGTGCACTTTAAGCAAATATTGCGAATTTTCAGAAAGAGTTCAAATTCCTCATCATGATCATTCACATGGGAAACTTGATTCTAAGGGCTAGTCTACACTACCTGCCTGATTTGGCGGGTAGTGATCGATCTTCTGGGGATCGATTTATCGCATCTCATCTAGACGCGATAAATCGAACCCAGAAGTGCTCCCCGTCGACTCCGGTAATCCAGCTCGGCGCGAGGAGTAAGCGGAGTCGACGGGGGGGGGGCCAGACTTCGACTTTACAGGGTCCACACCGCGAGGTCTTAAATCATCACACTGTTTAATTTTTATAGATTATTCTTCCAGCAATTCTTATCAGTTTGAACTTTCAGTATATGAAGCCAAAGGCAAAAAAACAGAGCAGCTACTGTTCACAAAGTGTAGAAATGTTTTTGCCACCAAACTGTATTTATTGTAGTTGCTAAACCTGCCTAATTCCTCAAATGTTTGTGTTAGGATATTTCACGTCACAAAGTGTATCATAATTAATGCAAAATCAGGGTAGTTAATGTTGGTAAAGTAGAACTAATTTTCTTCAGCTAGCTTATCTAAATGGTCCCCTATGCAGCAAAAGTGAATCCATTTTAACTAAATAAAACTGACAAATCAGCAGATGCTCAGGGGCTTACAGCAAATGGACTGTGTTTCCTTTTTCAAATGGGTTAGAAGAGTAAAAATAAGAATAACTTTCACATGCAGACAGATTGCTTTGGAAAAGTCAAGTAATAATACAGCATTATAGAAACATTTGAGAAAAGGGAATTCAGATTTAGAACTCTAGGAATCTGGGTCTGAGACCTGAGTTTCCTCTCCTTTTATAACATCATAAAATTCCCTGCACTCATTATGGGTCGAATTTAAAGACATATTGTGCCTATAAAACCATTGCACTTGATGGTGATTATGCAAGCCATATTCTATCCTGTTTTATACACAAGCAACTCCCACTGCCTTCAATGGGCGATGTACCCACATGTTCATCCGTTATGAATGGGCGTAGCTCCAATTTACACCAGATAAGAATCTCACTGTATCCAAAGGCATAATTTAATGTTTAGTTACTGACCTTTTTCACTATAAGTGATGAAGGTCCCAATCCTGCTCCTGCTGAAATTTATGGCAACACTCTCGTTGACTTTAATCAAGAACGCTGACCATTGTTGTACATAGGTCTAAATTGTAATTAGCCTTAATGCAGCTGCACTGGGCAGAAGGAAGAACTACGGGTTACCTGCTGTTCAAACATACTAGGATTACCCAGATCTTGTGTATGAGTCCTGTGTAGAGAGCAAGGTCTGTGCAGTGACTTCTTCCAAGATCCCTGAAGAAGTGGCCAAAGATTATTTGGGAATATTTATTTTTTCTTCTTCCTCTTAGATGGTTGGGGTCAAGAGGGGCAGAGAGTAGTTGGGAAAATAAATGACTTCCCCCAATGCAGGAGGGCTACACTAAATAACTACTCCCCTTCCAGCCCACAAAAGGGTTGTCCTGGGTGGACTCGTATGTCTTTGATGCTGCTCTGGGGCTGACACAGCTTACTTAGCATCCCTTACTCAAGACTGTGCCATTTGTAACATTTCCACTAGTAATTTATTAAACATCTCTATGTAAATTATACCTCCCCAATAGTTAGAATCATTCTATTTGGAGAAAAGATGAATGTTCATATTTGGTGAATTGCCAGAGTTACTGCTTTTTATTAAAAGACAACTCTAGTATATATAGCGACTAAATCATCTTTCCTATGCAATGCATCTCAGCCTTGACTGCCAACACTCGTTCTATTCTGCTGCTGGGATGGGAACCTCCTGAGCATAGTCTCAGCCTGACTTCTGAAAACTCTGGGCAAGTCTACACTACAAAATTAAGTCAACCTAAGTAACGTTGACTTATAGCCACCGCAGTAATTAAACTACTTTTGCATATCCACACTACGCTCTTTGTGTTGGTGGTGCATGTCCTCGCCTGGAGAGCTTCCATCAATTTAACTGTGAGTATGGGGCATCGTGGAACAGCTTCGGAAATGCAGCAACAGTCAATGTCAGCAATGCAGTGTCTACACTGACACTGTGTCAACCTAACTACACTGACTTAAGAACTACACCTTTCACGGAGATGGAGTTATTAAGTCAGTGTAGCGGGTGTGAGCTGGGAGCTGCATTTTAGTGTAGACACTTCCAGAGTTAGGTCGATGTAAGCTGCCTTATGTGAACCTAACTCTGTAGTGTAGACCAGGGCTCTCTTTAGCTGAAGCTAAAAGTGTACATAGTTCCATCTATAAGCAGAGCAACAACGTTTAGCTCCATGTAGCAAATACAGGCAGCACAATTATTGCTAATGAGCCTGATTTGAGTGCTCAGTACCTCTTCAGGATTTCTGTAATGGATCTTAAAAATAACAGACATTGAAGGGTTAAGTATTAGTGAGAGGCTAAAAGGGGACAGTCCCTGAAGCCTGAAGAGCATGGGAGAGAGTCTTAAACAAAAAGAGATCCTTGAAGGAGTGGTAGATGATATTTATGGTTTCTCTGTGAACAATAAGCTAAAAGTAGGCTCGATATTTTATTGTTCAAAGAAGTTTGATTATATCAAATCTCTATAACAGATGTTCTAAAATTACACCAATTATTTGAAAAAATGCTAGCTGGCCTTACCAATAATATGGCACTCCTTGTGGGAGTGTAGAACGGTACAAACTTTTGGACTCAAGAATGTACAAATTTCACAAAGATATTTGATGTCAGTCTCCCCAGGTGCCTGATGCTCTTGATGTTGGAACGCTTGAGGGTCGTTAAGATTCTGAAGTTGAACACAGCCTGTTTTCTGTCTCTTCTGATTCTTGGCATGGAAACGCATCCTTCTTGCATTATCCAAGCATCCTGTTTAGAGACTCTTTGCCAAAGGGACCAGTTATATTTCACTTCCAGCCAAAAATAAAATAAAATAAAATGAATTGTGTGTCAAAGTGAAGCACTCCTACCTCTCTTTAGCACCTGGTTCACCTCTCACTTACACCAGTGTAAATCTGGAGTAACTCTGTTGAAAGTCATTGAATTATATGGGTGTAAAACTGGTGTTGAGAGGAAGATCAGCCCTAACTTTATAGATGGGGACTGCTGTAGTATTCTATGTCTACACTACCACTTATGTCGGCAAAACATTTGTCACTCGTGTGTGAAAATGTCAATGGGGGTGGTTTAATTATGTTGACAGAAGAGCTCTCTGATCACATGAGAGATCTTACAACAGCGCAGCTGCATTGGTGCAACTGTGCAATGGTAAGCTCTCTAGTGTAGACATAGCCTAAACCAATTTACTTTCTCGTCAGCTGGTATAAATCAGGTCAGTCTATTGACATTAATTGGAGCCATGCTGATTTACACCAGGTGAGGATCTTCCCTTTAGAAAATAAAGTTTGGATTTTCTAAGCCACCTAGAGAATTTGCATGCCCTAGTCCCATTAATTTTAAGGGAAACTGGTCGGCCAAATCCCTCAAGCAGTTCTGAAAAATCTCACCTGAGATATATGACAGTGCCTCTTTCTCAGCTACTCCAAGATCTATGTTAGAGGAATTCACTGACAGATTAGACACCTGCTTTCAAGGCTGTTCGTAGGCAAACCGTTTGGTTTCCCACTCTCCTAGGCAGGCCATAATCCTTTGCACTGGTTGGAGAGGGACTTCACAGGTGGTGCCTACAGAATGGATAACAAGGAATGAAAGAATCCTGATGTGCATGGGTAGAAGCAGTGTCGCAGCAGCAAGAGTGAATATTATACTTCATATTTATTTCAATTTATAATTACATAAAAGGCTGTCATAGGAATAAATCTTTCTACAGGGTTACCTAGAGAATACAGCAGGAAAACACAAATCTTTCTCTGTTAAAAAATAGTTACATTCCTTTGTATCAAGAACCAGGTTTCTTTTGATAAGAAAGAAAACCCTGTCACAATAGTTCTCTCCTGAACAACAGATGATTTTTATACCTCCTTCTCTTTCCCTTGAACTATAGTCAAGATTTCCCCCCAATGCTTACATATGCAAAGTAAAACTGTCTAATCCAGCAAAGAATCCAAAGTGCCCTCCTGCCCCACAATAAGATACTTGCTGCCGCTTGCAGTGGTGCTTAGATGCAGTGTGGTTTCAGAGTGGTGAATCCCTGTTTTTGCTGCATTTCTTGATATCTATCGCTGTGATCGCTGTGCTGGTCAGGGGCCCTCTGCTACATCTGGGCTGATCTTTCTGATGAGCTGTGGCTGTGCCCCAGTTTACCCCAAGGCCAATCCCTCCCCCAGGTTTAGATTGAGTTTGGGCCTTCTCCCTCCAGTAACAACATGTGCTCTGGCATCAACCATGTTCTTCTCTTTCCAGATCCATCCAGTATGCCAACCAACTGGCACAAGGGCAACCCAATACCCTACAACCAACCCAGGGCTCCAGGGACAGCTCCTCCCTTTCCCACTCCCTAATCAATAATGGTTTATGAGGGGTAGGTCTTGCCCTTTCACACTGCTAACATGTACATGTAGAGTAGGGGATCCAGAATGAGAGTAGTCCAAGTGACTTCAGTGGACTACTTACATGCTTAACGTCATACACATGCTTAAGTGCTTTGCTAGATCAGGGACTTCAAGTACAGAGTTGTGTATATAAGCAGAGATGCACAGCTCATGTCTGTGTATTTGTTGGCTGAAAGATTTCACAAGCTCTAAGGGCCAAGCTATAAGTGGAGCATGCATGAACCACACAAAAAGCTGTGAAAAAAGGGAACTTGCAAGCTCCATTGGTAAAGCCAACGGTGATTGTGAGGCACATCAGGTGAATGAGGAAACAGCTGCAAAGCCTATTCATTGAGATTCTGCAGTTGTTGGATCTTCCAAGATGAGGAAGGGAGCTGACACTTTAAATAAAGCAAATATGAAAACTTATTATTGCAACTAGTTGAAAAAGAAGTAAGGCTCAAACACTGGGGGAAAATATGGTCTGAAGACTAAGGCTGAAATTCAACTTTGTGCAGAGGGCCACCATACAGTCTATGGACCACTTAAGTCTGTCTTAAGATATTAATATAGAGCTTAAGCAGGACATATGTGGGGTATGCTTATATTGGTCCTAGGCGCAAGGGTCTTTTCAGCTCAAATTAATATTCTGAGGGCTGGTCTACACTAACCCCCCAATTCGAACTAAATTCACTATGTGAATAACGTAGCTGAAGTCGAATTATCTTAGTTCGAATGAAAAGGTACTTACCCGGGATCCACACACGGTGCGCAGGCTCCCCCGTCGACTCCGCCTACTCCGTTCGTCGAGCAGGATTACAAGCGTCGACGGGGGAGCACTTTCTGGTTCGATTTATCGCGTCTAGACAAGACGTGATAAATCGAACCCAGAAGATCGATTGGACTCCTCCGACAGGACGCATGAGTATAGACGTACTCTGAGTTCCTGCTTCAGCTATGTGAAATGTCATTGGCATTCAGCTTTGGTCAAGGTTACGTGGATATTTGCTGGGCACAATCAACAGTCAAATAACTGGTGCTATCATTATCAAAACAAAATGGAGAATGCAAGTATTTGGAAGGCAGCATGGCCTAGCGGATAGAGCACTTGACTGAAAAACTGGCCCACTGTGTGACTTTGGGAAAGCACTTCACTTCCCCATGCCTCAGTTTCCCCAGCTTTAAAATGCGGACAATGATACTGCCCTCCTTTGCAAAGCACTTTGAGATCTACTGATGAACAGAACGACATAATAGCTAGCTATTATTATTTCCCCAAACAAAACTTTTAAAAATTTTGTTTTAGGAAATGAATAAAAATAGGACACGTAATTTTGCCTCCATGTCCCATTCCTCCCCTTCTCTTCCTGAGTATTACAGATTTAGAACAATCAAAGAAAACACTACCCTGTCCTAATTATATTTGTTTATATGGACATCAGCTTGCAATGTCCTTACAATTAAGATATACAAAGATGATGTGACAGTTCCCCCCACTACTCCCAGCCATGGTTCACATCAGCCAAATTCATTTCCTTCTTGTGGGTCAGGACATAAGGAGAATGGCCATCTGGAAATTAATTCCTAACAAAGTGTAAAAAGAGAATATTTTTGTGATCTAATTCTTTAGGTAACATTATTTAATTTATTTATACAAAGAAATGAATATGAAGACAGATGCAAAATAGAGCTTGAGAGGCAAAGAGCACATTGTTCTGTTCTTATTCTGTAAAAAGCCAATTATTTTTCTTTAAGTCCTTTAGTTTCAGGGGCTGACTGAGTAGTTTAAGGGATAAAAGTATTAGCCTTTCATCTGTAGGATTCAAGTGCCAGTCCTCCAGGCAGACCAAAGCAAAATGAAGTGGGTTGTCTTATTTTGCTTCTTAACGTATTATTATATAATGGTATTATTAAACATTAGCGAATAGAGAATTGAAATCTCTAACACTGACAGTTGATTAATTTTTTTAAGTACAAATTTTCACTCATCATCAGAAATATAAAATAAATCTTTTTAAGAAACATTGAAGAAAAAGCACAAAGGTTGCTATTTTCTATAACTATAATACTCCTTACTCTAATATTGTGATCAGATTGCATTTCTTTTAGAGCTAAGCAATACAATACTGATTTCATTCTTTGAAATTTAAAAGAGAGAGAAATGAGGTTTGTTTCATTAAGATCTGCAACAAAAGTTCCCAAATGGTGACAGGATGTGTATTTAATACACATTTCCTGCACTAACATAGGCTATTTGGAAGCTAACAGTTAAATTCAAGAGGTTTCTGGTGTTGCCTTGGGTAGCTATATGTCCTGTCTGCCTCGATTAGTCCATCTGCATAATGGGTATAATAATATTTATCTTCCTCTCATGGATATTGTGCAGATTTTAATTAATTCTAATTTGAATTAATATTTGAATTGCATCCACCTAGCTGAAGGCACAATGGGACCCTAAACATCTACTTGTTTTAAAATACTCCATTTCTTTCCTTTGTTATTGTTGCTTAATGAGCAGACATGTACCCTGAATATATCTGCAAAAGCTGTACCCAGAGCAGACATGTACCCTGAATGTTTCTGCAAAAGCATGGGCTTTGCCTTTCCAGAGCACTTTACTCTTAGGCCAGGTCTACACTGGGGTGAGAGGGTGTCAACCTAAGATACGCAACTTCAGCTATGTTCCGGTGGGTAGTGTAGACGTACCCTTAATTACATAAAAGTGAGGTTCAGTGCCTGATGCTGAGAAAACTAATAGAACACATCCAAAGGAAAGGACAAAGATGGAAAGGTGGATTGTATCCAAGCACATGATCAGAGCTGGACTTCAGAGAAAAAATTCAGGGTCCAGCTTCATTTAACAATATCTGATCCAAAATTCTCTTCGGGCCTCTATACACTTACACCCCACACTATATGCCATATCTGCTTCCCTTCCCTTTGTGGAGAATGCAGTAGGGGCTATGGTCACCAAGGTAGTCAGCCTGAATTAGGGTGACCAGATGTCCCGATAAAATCAGAACTGTCTCGATATTTAACGCTTTGTCCCGTGTCCTGATTGATGTATGATTGGGACGCCAATTGTCCCAATATTCAGGTAAGGAGGTGGAGAGGAGGAGGGAGGCACCGACTCCGTGGGTGCTCCTGGGCTGGAGCACCCACGGGGAAAAATTAGCGGGTGCTCCCCCCTCACCGGCAGCCAAGCTCCCGCTCCTTGCCTCCTTCTTTCCCCCCAGCACGCTGCGTCCCCACTCCTCCCCCTCCCTCCCAGTGCTTCCCGCCGCCTAACAGCTGTCTGGCGCAGTTTGGACTTTCCGGGAGGGAGTGGGAGTAGCGGGGATGCAGAATGCTCGGAGGAGGAGGCGGAGAAGAGGCAGGGAAGGGGCGGGGACCAGTGGCATAGCCAGGTTTAGAGCACAGAGGGAGCGGAGCTAAAAATAGGCGCCAGGAGCAAAAAGTGTCAGGAGCAAAAAAAGGCGCTGGGAGCAAAAAAAATGCTCTGCTCTGGCTGCAGCATAGGAGCAAAAGGCGTCGGGAGCCAAAAAAAGGCGCTGGGAGCAAAAAAAAATGCTCCGCAGCAAAAGGCGTCGGGAGCAAAAAAAGGCGCTGGGAACAAAAAAAAATGCTCCGCAGCAAAAGGCGTCGGGAGCAAAAAAAAGGCGCCGCTTCTGCTCAGTGGGGGAGCGGCTGCTCCCCCTGCTCCCGCCCTGGCTAAACTACTGGCGGGGACTTGGGGGAAGGGGGTGGAATGGGGGTGGTGCAAGGGTGGTGCAGGGGTGGGCGAGCACCCACCCGGCAGAGGGGAAGTCAGCGCCATAGGCAAGTGGCGGGGGAGTAAAAAGGCGAGTGGCGGGCAGGGAGGGTAAAGAGGCAAGTGTTGGGTGGGAGACTGAGGAGGTCCGCAGCAAGCCAGCGGCAAGCTGGGGGATGAGGAAGGGTGCAGTAGCGGCGGGGTTGAGCGGGGGGGGGGGGGGGCAGGACCTGGGGCAGAGTGTGGGCGGAGCCTGGGAGGAGCGGGCAGTGGACTGTGGGCGGGGCTGACGGCACCCCAATGTGTCCCGATATTTCAGTGTTGTGATCTGGTCACCCTAGGCTGAATACAAGGATATGAACAGTGAAAAGCCACATCAAGACAGCTGGCAGGGACTGCAGCATGAAAAAAAACCACTGGAAGATATTAAAGAATTCTCAAGGCATTAATCTGCAGTTAGCAAGGAAGTGAAACTTCCTGCTACTAATAGTAACAACTATAACCCTTCTGCCAGGTGCCAACAGCAGCAACAAGGGCTGGTTTCAATCAGTCTCTGGGTCCTTCTTTAAAATAAATGAAAGTAAGGTTTGAGCCACCACCCAGAGCTGTACTCTATGTCTGGGTCTGGGAAATTAAAATATAATATCCCCTGGTTGCTTTTCTAGGTAGTTCTCCCCCATTCGCAAGCACTCAGGAGTCCTCAGGAACTTGGAACCAAAAATGCTTGTTATTTGGGTGAAAAAGGAAAAAACACATAAAAGGACAGTTATAGATATATTTACATACAACAAAATGAGCAAAACCCAATCCGTGTATCAGGAGTATGGACAACAGTTCCTAGTATTGTCTGGCTTGTTGAAGCCTAAAACTCTTAGTCACAGAGCAATCCCCACTCACCTGAAACCCTACTCACAGGTCCAGTTGCAGTCAGAGGCAGCTGGAGGTGGCTCTACCTGTCTGTTCCAGCCAGAGAAATCTGAACAAGCAAGTTCTGTACTGACATGTAGCTATCTGGTCTAGTTTTATGACATCGGCTCTGTCATTGCTGATCTGGTTAAGCCTTGCTACAAAAGCCAACTCTGCTCTACTGCTACTGACCTACTGTCCTCATTGCAAAATCAAGTCAGCATTGTCACCACTACAGGTGCAGTCCAGCCTCGCCTGGTCTGGCCCAATCCCACAGAATCAATCCACCCACAGTTCAGAATCATAGAATCATAGAAGATTAAGGTAGGAAGAGACCTCAGGAGGTCATCTAGTCTAATCCCCTGCTCAAAGCAGGACCTACACCAACTAAATCATCCCAGCCAGAGCTTTGTCAAGCCAGGCCTTAAAAACCTCTAAGGATGGAGATTACACCACCTCCCTAGGTAACCCATTCCAGTGCTTCACCACCCTCCTAGTGAAATAGTTTTTCCTAATGTCCAACCTAGACCTCCCCCTCTGCAACTTGAGACCATTGCTTATTGTTCTGTCATCTACCACCACTGAGAACAGCCTAGCTCCATCCTCTTTGGAACCCCCATTCAGGTAGTAAAAGACTGCTATCAAATCCACCCTCTTCTGCAGATTAAATAACCCCAGTTCCCTCAGCCTCTCCTCGTAACTCATGTGCCCCAGCCCCCTAATCACTGTCGTTGCCCTCTGCTGGACTCTCTCCAATTTTTCCACATCCCTTCTGTAGTGAGGGGACGACCAAAACTGGATGCAATATTTCAGGTGTGGCCTCACTAGTGCCAAATAGAGGGGAATAATCACTTCCCTCAATCTGCTGGCAATGCTCCTACTAATACAGCCCAATATGCTGTTGGCCTTCTTGGCAACAAGGGCACACTGCTGACTCATATCCAGCTTTTCATCCACTGTAATCCCCAGGTCCTTTTCTGCAGAACTGCTGCTTAGCCAGTCGGTCCCCAGCCTGTAGCAGTGCATGGGATTCTTCCTTCCTAAGTGCAGGACTCTGCACTTGTCCTTGTTCAACCTCATCAGATTTCTTTTGGCCCAATCCTCCAATTTCTCTAGGTCACTCTGGACCCTATCCCTACCCTCCAGCGTATCTACCTCTCCCCCCAGCTTAGTGTCATCCACAAACACAGACTGTTGTGAAATGTGCACTGTATATCAGCAGCACGCTTCAAAATTGGCTGCATCTGAAAAGTGGGACTATTTGTGTGAGTAAGGTGGGTGGAATTCTTCCCTGGGCAGAGGTCTCACCTGAGCCCTAGGTGATATATAGGTCCTGTGGGGATAGATCTCATCCATCATGAGTAAAGTTCACTAAATCAGGTGCTAAGGCTTCTGGAGAGGGAAAGACTAGCTATATATATATATACACACACACACACACACCAGGGCCAAAGGGTCCCTCTCCAAATCCTTGTAGTAATTAGCTGATATTCTTCTGCTTCCCTACAGTAGGCAGATTTCACAGCACCACATCCATACTCATGTACAAAGTATGATAGGCAATGTCAGTAGTAATAAAGAAAAATGGCAACATGAATCCAAATAGAAGAATCCTAGAAACTTTCCATCATGTCAGCAGTTTTCTGTCAGGCCCTAATAGAATCATTTGAGTAATTTTGTTTTCATTAATAAGATACAATGAATAATATAATCATATCAGAAAGTTTTTAAATTATATTAGGAAAAATGAGCATTTGAATGATACAATAGAAATAGGAGATAAAAAAACTGCAGGTAAAAAAGAGATATTTTTGGACCTAATTCCCTTAGATATTCGTCTGGCATTAGTCATGGGAATGACTTTACTGTCCATGCCACTGCATTTGATACACTGCCTGTAGTTATCTGGAAATGGCAGGCATCTTTGTCATTCTAGTATGTTTATATGTTGAGAAAGGAAAGTGTCTTCTTGAATCATATATGTTTTCTCCAATAATATCCTTATTAGCCTTCCGTCTGCTCACACTGCATTACCTGGATGACTAGTGCGATATGTTCTCATTAAGAACTGAAAGCTAAATGTGGAGGCAGTGTAACTACACAGACACTAGCTATCAGCAACAAATGGGACTCTTTTTGTTTTACTGCTAAAATGTGAGACTGAATGGCATGATTGAAAAGAGAGGAAGCGATTCCAGCCAGTGATGTTCTGATCCAGCCAGGTATATGTATTCCAATCAGTTATGGATCTGTTGCTGGTTCACATGTCAAAAGGGTTATTTTATTTGTCATTTATTTAGCATCTAAAAGGAAAGTTGCTCCATCTCAAAACATCTCCAAGTATTCAATGTTTTGCAATGGCATGCAGATTGAATTGACCTGGTAAATGCTTAGGTTCTGCAGAGATGGACACTTTAGAGAACTCTGTGATCGACAAACAGATACATGGTATAATTATTAAAAAAAATACACACCCCTACAGAAATAGTTATTCCACTACAAAAACAGGCCATAGGTGTTATTGAATGGATTGAAAGTAAAATGTATTAATATGATCTTCCTGCTTGATTTTAAAGCTATTATTATTACTATTATTATTATTATTATGTTGGTATTAAGTTATTAAGTTTCCAGAGAAAAAAACACTACTCTGAATGTTTACAATCTAAAGAATTATCATCTATTTCCTGACTTTTGTGTCCAGTATGTCTTCCTTTCACCTTCCTTTTGATTTCCTCCTGAGTTACATTATTCACACTACAACATTAACTGCTGTCACACAGACACTTTTTTAAAGTGAAAATTGAACTTTTAAAATGAGGCAGTTGGCCTTTTTTATGTTACCGTGAATTAAAAAATAGAAAACTTCATTAGATTAGTAAAAAAAATCTAAATTTAGATAAGCCAATTTAGTTAAAACAGTTTAAATCTCTGTGTGAACACTCTTATTGCAGTTATGGGTGGCTTATTTCAATTTAGTGTAAGCCTATTTGTAATCTAAACTGAAATAAATCCAGTTTAAACAAAAATAAGAGTGTCCACACAGCCTTTTGCACCCATTTAGCTAAACTGGGTTAAAACCACACTTTAATCTGGCCTGGTCTACACTTAAAATTTATATTGGTGTAGCTATGTTAGTCAGGGATGTGAAAAAAACCAGCTCCCAGCAACATAGCTACGCTGACAAAATTCCCAATGTAGACACAGCTACTGAAGAGGGCTTCTGTCAGCATAGCTAATGTTGTTCAGGGAGGTGGTGTTCCTATATTGCCAGAACTTCTCCTTCTGTTGTTGTACACTATGGCTATGTCTACACCACCACGGGATCGACACTGCTGCGATCGATGCCCTGGGGGTCGATTTAGCAGGTCTAGTGAAGACCCGCTAAATCGACAGCAGAGCGCTGTCTGGTCGACTCCAGTACTCCACAGGGAGCAAGAGGAGTAAGGTAAGTCGATGGGAGAGCGTCTCCCGTCGACCCAGCGCAATGTAGACACCGCAGTAATTTGACCTAAGCTATGTCGACTCCAGCTACCTTATTCATGTAGCTGGAGTAGCGTAATTTAGGTCAACTTACCTAACTGTAAGTGTCCCTAACTGTACCTAAGTGTAGATATATCCTGTGTTAACACTAGTGAGATATACCACCATAGCTATGCCAGCATAGCTCCGTAGCATAGACAGTCTTAAACTGTTGCAACTCTGCATGTAGTCATATCAGCTTTAAAAAGTTTCTGCCCTTCATCCATCTAAGTAGAACTGGACAGATACAGAAGATGACTCTTTTTCTATTGTTCTCAAACCCTCTTATCCACAGATATTTTGGGGAAGGAGATTTTATGTGCAAGGATGTTCACAGAAAGCAAAATTGTCACAAATACTAGCCCAAATAAATATCTGTCTCATGGCTATTCTTATCTGATGTGCTCTCATAGCCAGTGTGCAAAATACTCTATTAATTGCACAATAGTTTTGCCAAATTATTATGAATGTTTGCAGATCATTTGTGAACAGCCTGAAGACTGGTGCTGTTTATAATCTGGGAATTCAAAAGGAGACTATGGAAAGCAGGTTGAAAGTCACCTAAATCCAGTGGCATTATTTCTGTTCCTGATTGGAAGTCACGGGGCACTCAGGAAAATTAATCCAAATTATCTAACGGTGTGAATTCACTTTGGAAGTGAATTGAAGCAAATTGATTTAAGGTCACTTGAATTTTGAATAAGAGTATCCACAAAGGGGTTTAATGCTGTTTAACTAATGCACTTTAAACATTAATTCAGAATAATTTCCCTGAGTGTCTCCACATAGACAAGCCCAGAAATATATGTCTGAAATTTTCAAAGGGAGTTAGGTGCCCAGTTCCCAATAAATGTAGGCACTGACAATAAGCAATTTGGAGCAAGTACCGTCTTTCACAATAAGTCTATACAGTGCATAGTATAATGGTTCCCTGACCTAGTTGGGGCCTCTGAGTGCTGCTGTCCTGCATATAAATAAGCTGTGAAAAAGAACCAAATATTTACAAAATATGTTTGTAAAACAGCCCCCATTTCCTTTGCAAAGTTTCTGATGTATACTCCCCCTGAAAAAATATCAATGGATCACGTGGCATTGGAGTCAGGCTGCTGACTACACAAAAGTGTAATGATTTTCATCAATCTCTGGGAGCCTTACACAAGCCGTGGAAACATCCTGGAACAATACACCTGTCCCTGGGACAGATACTGAAAAATAATTACTCATTCCTTTCTGTTCTACTTCCAGATGCTACACAATGGCTGCTAATAAAGATGCATGGCCTTTTATGTCATCCATCTGTGTTTCCAAAAGCAGATATGAACCCATGTTTTCCACTGAGTCTGCTCTCTATGTAGAGGAACTTAAACCTGGGAAAGACAACAAAACCTTTATGTGACCTTTACTTGCTTAAGTCATGTGTAACATTCCTGCTAGTTTGTCATATAATGTAGGTCAGTTCTGAATTAACATAGGCATCTTAACTATTATGTGGGTAGCAATTGTGCTACAGTTCGCAGTCAGGAATTGCTGCTAATATTTCTCTTTTAGTTGAACCTGGATAGTAAGATAATAAAAGTGCCATTTTATTGTTATTTATTGTTATTACATTGCCATTAATTTTAATCATATAATATGTTACGTTTCATATCAAAGGTAATGAGACAGAGAGGTTGACATATGGGGATTTACATGCCAAAATGCTGGTTTGATCATCCAAATTTGGGTCCTATAAAAGCACACAATTTTCAGAATAGTGCTGCTTGCTAAATACTCCCGACCACCCAAAAGTTGCAGCCACCCTCTGGCAACTCTTTAACAGGTCACAGCAATGCAACAATTAGAATACAAAGGGAATAAGAATAGGGCCACATCCTAACCTGATTTAAATTGACATAGCTCCACTGAAGTCAAAGGAACTATGCTGCTGTACACCAGATCTGGCTTAGACTATATTCCATTGAAACCATCGGAGAAATAAAGAAGGAAAGACTGTAGTAACCCACACTGGAATATCCTTATTAATAAAATGTTGGTTCTGAAATGAAAGGTACAGTATACACAACTGCAGACAGCATGCATGCTAAAATGACATATTAATAATAGCAGTCTCCTGGATTGTAGAAGAGATTGGAGCATTATCATAATCTTTGTAGCAGCAACAAGCTGAATCCAAACCTTCAATATTAAAATACCTATAACATCACTGGGCAGCATTATTAGAAACTGGAAATGTTTTATTTATTTATTGTTTTACTTTGGGTAGAATTAAGCATATTAAGAATCTATAGGAACTAATAGTCACTAATTTACACAGTACAAATCACAGATGAGGGAATGCTAAGCTGTCTGAAAGCTTTCAATCCTCCTGGAGCGCTATTTCTTGCACATTAGTAACCACTGCCCAATTCTTTCTTTATTACAAAGAGATCTAAGTCATAGCATTTGGATCTGGAATTGGCTCAGTATCCAGACTTCCCCAAAAATCAGGTATTTTTGGATTCATTGTTCTGCTTTGATCTGTTAAGGAGTCCCAAGTCACAAAGCTCTATATCTATATCTGATTTGAATTTCCCCAAACTTTGGGAGAGTTCAGATGGCCCACCTCCACATGTAAATGTGAACTTGGAGAATATTTGATTGGTTTTATTTTCTTTTTTTATAAATGGAGATATGCCAGTCTCCTAGAACTGGAAGGACCTTTCAAGGTCATCAAGTCCAGTCCCCTGACTTCACTAGCAGGACGAAGTACTGTCCCCTGACAGATTTTTGCCCCAGATCCCTAAATGGCCCTCTCAAGGATTGAACTCACAACCCTGGGTTTAGCAGGCCAATGCTCAAACCACTGAGCTATCCCTCCCCCCAAAAAAGATATATTTCCTTATAGGAAGTGTCAGGAAACACAAACTGTGATTCATTTGAAATAGTTCCATGGGGTTAACTACATGTAAACGTCGTAGGCTGTGAATAGGAATGAGAGTCAAAAAATCCAGTAGTCAGGGCAAGGCAAATCATGATTTTACTGTCATCCCTTAGAGTTGTTTAAGCAACTGTGTCTATTTATACACTGCCTCTCTCCAACAATGACTCCTAATTTTCGCTTATCTGCAGTTCACCTACCTACATACCAAATTGGAATGGAGCTAAATAGGGACATTTCCCTTGTTCCTCTGGGGCTAGGAGCACTGCGGAGGCAGGATGCTCAGCCATGGTGGGAACAGAAGCAACTCCCATCCTTCAGCAGCAGTCCATCTGATTTACAAGGCAGATTAATAAAGAACACCAAAGAAAATTCCACTCTGTCTTCATCAGCAGACTCGATGTCAGGGCATCTCTTGTGTTGCATATGAAAGGAGACCACGGCACAATGTTTCTTCACTGGCAGGAGAAATATATATATATATACTGCATATATCTTTGTGATGATCATTACTCAAGTTGCCCTTGCCACCCCCTCTCTTACCTCGCTGAAATATACTCTGTGTGTATATTTTGTATATCTTGAACCCATTTAAGGCAACACACGACATTTAATGTTTTTTTCCATTTGACTTCCCTAAGGCTAGGATTTGTTCCCATGTATTTATGTCTGCCTGTGATATTTGGATCAGCCAGTTTGTGGTGATATCCACTGCAATGAAGTATATCCCCTGGTACTATTGGTGGCACAGCCTATAGTTAAGGCTGCCCATCACTTTCCTTTATAAGTCCCTATTTTCAATTGCATATACATTTGCTAAACTTTAACGGTTCAGGTTGCAATTTTCCATGTTGAGTGCCTGCCCCGTGCTGAATATTTGTGTGTGTCTGTGAGTGAAAATTTCAGAATTTACAGCTTCTAATCTCATGTCAGGCCCTTGTTTAATACGGAGGCTGACATTTCATCACCACATGTCACATGACAAGAACCCGGTGACTATGTCTGCACTGCAGCTGGGTGTGAGTCTCCCAGCCTAGATAGACAGATGTGTGCTAGCGGTGCTCGAGCTAACACCCTAAAAATAGCAATGTGAACATTCTGACTCAGGGTGCAGCTCATGTTCCCAGACCCACCTGACCCCTTAGAGCCTGAACCGGAATGTCCACATTGCTATTTTTAGCACACTAACTATAACCCTACTAGCATAAGTCTATCTATCTAGGCTGGGAACCTCACTCTCAGCTTCAGTGTAGACATATCCACCATGACCAGACATTGCTGACACAATGATTAAAGCTAGCATAAGTAAATGATTATGTGATTTCTTGTAGCATGGGGCTTTAAGAACTAGGAGAATGATAAGGGATCTAGCAAGGACATGGAGTATCTTCCATAAAGACAACAAACCCCTTGTCAAATTAAACATTAAGAGTGAAACCATGGCTACACACAGACTCACATATGCATGCTGTGCACACACAACACCCAGAATCCGTGGAAATGAATTTGCACTTCACAGGAGGGCTGTGAAACAGAAAAGGCATAGAGGATTTCACTGCATCTTTCTGCATGTCACACAGCTGAGTTCCACATTGTTTTCTCCACAGAGGTATGATGAGGGATTGTGGACTGCTCTTGACAATTCAACAGTGTGACACCGGGCACATCATCTTCTTTGTGCCTCTGCTTACCATTACAAGTGCAAAGTGTCATTATGATTTATTGTTAGTTACCTTATGTATTTTATCATATAGCATAGCTGAATCACTTAGAGTCTGGAAAATTTATTTGTATGGCAAGTAAGTGATGAGGCTAGCAACTTCTCTCAACTCTGAATTGGGACATTTCAGAGATTAGTATTGTTTTAGCCATATGGTTAGTCCAAAGTACTACAGACAGAACATCCTTCAAACTCCTAATTTCCCCAAATCTCCACATCACCCAAGATATTTGAGGGATTGGCAGATTTACCTTCATTTTTGCCCAGAGCTGTAAAGCCCAGTTTTTGTTCATCCTTTCCCTGTTTTTTTTGAAGGTTGAGAACTCTAATCCTAATTTAGGGATATTGACTCTTTTGAGTCCATATAAAATCTGCAAGGGGCAGAAACCCGACAGCCAGGATAGATTCTATAGCTTGCAGATTTGCACAGCCCCAAGGGAGTTCAAATTGCAGAACCATCGCCATTATTTTCCCCAGGAACCCTGCTTGTGATAGCTGAAGACAATGACCCAATCACTGTGAAGTGTGAGTGCAGAGTCAGGAGGGTAAAGCCACTGGAGATTTACAGAACTGTCACTATTAGATTTACTGCCCCCCAAAATCACTTTGTTATCTGCAGCAGGAAAGAAGGAATAAGGTCATGTATCACAGTTAAACAATGGTGCTAGTTGTTTGTACCTCTGCAAGAGAGGACACACACACAGAACTCCTCTTTGTGATCATGAGAGATTTGAGCACATACCAAAAAAAAAAGGCTATACCTCAAAGATAGCATTTTAGTCACTAAATCACAAAGGTCTTAAATCAACAACAGCAAAAAATCAGAGAAGAATCCAAACTGACATTCAGGTCTCGTCTTATGTAATTGGACCTTTTTTACTATTACAAAAGTCTAAGCTAAGGACAGAGTGTCAGACTTAACTCTGAATTGGCTTGGTTTTTTGGATTAATTCTGAAAGTAAGATATTTAATGTATTTTTAACAAGCAGTAGTTTGGGTGATCTGGGTTTTTTTGAGTGAAGTAGCCAGGCTGGGGGAGACGGGGGGATTTATGAGAGTTCCTTCAAAAAAAAGCTTCCAGAAATTTATTCATATTTTTTTCTTTTACATTTTTAATTATAATGAGAGATGGACAAGAGCCTAGAACAGCCTTTTTGTTACATTCTACTGTGTACAGTATAGTAAATACATATCAAGGAATGTAGAAGTCTAGTTATCATTTACTCAACAGTCCATACTGCATAAATTCATCATTATCATTATCATTTAAAATGTATATTCCAGTAGCAGCCAGAGGCCCCCATCAGGATAGGTCTTCTTTTGCTCAGTGCTAGATAAATATAAATAAAGATACTTGGTGAAATCCTGGTTCCACGGAAAGCAAATGCAATACTCTCATTAACTTCAACAGGGCTAGGATTTCACGCATTGGCTTTGCCCCAGAAATTGCAATCCAAGACAAAAAGTTGTATATATGAATAGTTAGGGGAGAGGAATGTAATAAAATAAATACTGTTTTTATATAAAGATAGTTTTTCCCTTTTTTCCTTATTACAATCAATAGATAAAATATGCCACCTCTCCCCATCTGCCCATCAACCTATTATTAATTGTTTTCGCAAGTCTTGTGTAAAATTTTCAAAAGCTATGTAACTTAGTAGTGTATGTCCCATTGACTTTGGCTCCTAAGTGCCTAAATCACTTTCAAAAATGGTCTTAAACTCCTAAGACAGTTAGGTGTTTTTTGAAAACTTTACCCCATTGTATCTATTTAATTATTTTGGTTGTGGGTGTGATATTCTACCAAAATAGTTAAATTGGTACAACCCAGTAGCGTGCATGCAATTATATTGGTATAAAGGTGCCTTATAACAGTATAGAACTGTAGCAGTATAAACACCTTTATACTGGTATAACTGTGTCCACACTAGGGGGCTTGTGCCATTTTAATTAATTTAATTTGTGCCACTTTAATTATAATTTGAAGGAAGAGAATGTGGTGGCCTTAGAGATTGGTTCAGGGATGGTGTCCCATATGCAGGGTGGAATACTGTGTGGAGATGTTTGCATGAGAAGATGATAGATGGGTGGACAAATCTGATACCATTGGTGCATAAAAAGCTATTCAGGAGACATTTGGGATGTTGCTTGACTTGTCTACTCAGCAGATCTGAGTCTTCAAAATAAGTAGCTAACATCATATTTCTACAGATTTTCACATATTCCCTGTATACTTGGAAGGACTTTCCTTCACCTTGTAACCAACTTTCTCTGCTTCTTCCTCCCTGTAGTCTTTAAAAATCACAGTGTATCCAAGAAGGGTGGAGTCTGAATGTGTCAGATTAAACTAAGGTGCTTGGATTTCTCTACTCGACCTAAAGAGGCTTTCTCCATTGTGAGAGCAGGGTGACTATGGAAAAAATATTTTCAAACGTTCATTCAGATAAAAACCATCCATTGGCTTTTATGGTATTTGTGACTTTTTTAACTTCTGGTGTCTGTGACCATTCATACAAATTATTATTTTTTGTTTGTTTCTTTCTAAGAATGTTCATCTAAACAGAAAAGACCTGATTCACCACTTTACACCAATGTAAGTCTATTGATTTCACATCTTTCTCCACTATACACTACTTCTTTCACTTTACATACACTTGAGTCCATAATTTTTGGCTGAAAGTGGAAAAACAAAAACACCACCTCATGTTATTTCCTGCCTCGCTGCAACCAGGTAATGCTGGATCTCTTAAAAAGTCTGGCTCAGTTTCCAGGACCAAAAAATTTCATGTTCATTTTCATGTTCCAGTAAAAGCTTCCCGACACATACAAGGTCTGAAAAGCACAAAGTCATTTTAGGTGCTTATCTGAAGTTCACATTGTTAAGGTTTCTCCATTACTATTAAGAACAATTTCTTATGTGCTGGTAGAGAACCTAGTGAGCATTCATTTTCTACCAGTTTTTTTAGGGAATATAATTAATATTAAAAATGAAAATCCAACATTCCAACAGCAACCTGAGCCAAATGCTAGACAGTAGAACCCCAAGGTCTTAGCCTTCAACCCACATATTAGAACCAGGATTTACTGTGACTTTGTACAGCAGAGGATTAATGGAATGAATCACCTTACTTCCCCTTAAGATTTGCCTAGGCATGTGATTTGTGTCTGCTAAGCTGGTATAATGATGAACAATCCTTTTTATTAACATGGTTAAAAATAGAAACCGCAGTAAGACCTTACATAAACCAGAAGTAACACGTGCCAACTCATGCCCGAATCCCCCACTGAGCTTTTTAGGTCTATAAGATGTTAGCATCAAACAAACAAGATGACTATTTTGAGAAAACAGGGAAATGCAGTATGAAGCTACTCTTGTGCTTTTCTCTAAATGCTGTAAGCACAAGGTCATGACTTTCCTATACATACTTTTCCCACAACATAATTTAATACTGTGTCTATGTATGTGTACACACACACACACACAGAGTCCACTCGCTGCCCATTTTGGAGTGGCTAGCACTAATAGCCAGGAATACACAAGAGCGGCTCCTCGTGCCCTTTATCCCATATTCATTCATTCATTCAGGGGAAGGACACAGTCTGGCCTGGGCACATATATCAAATAACATATCTTTTGGCGTTGATGTCATAAGAAAGAAAATCCAAGGGAGTTAAATTCAGTGAACATCTTGTACCGTTGATTCTGGGAGCTCAGCTCTTTGCAGTTTACAGGAAACAAAACCAGAGCACAGACTTTGCCTGGCTAAGCTCTACTTCCTATTATCATAGATGAACTAGCCTTTTAAAATATGGTAGTTTACATGTTTAGGCCCTGATCCTGAAAGCTGTTTCACATGGGCAGTCAGACCCCTGCAGGAACACAAGCCCCACTGACTTCACTGGGACTCTGCAAAGGCACAGATGTCATCCACGTGGCTTTCAGAATTGGAGCATCACTAACATTTAACATTTATACCATGGTAGCACCTAGAGGCCAACCCAGTAGAGGCCTCTTTGTGCTGGGCACTGTACAAACCTATATCCCTGCCCAGATAGGTTACAGTCACAACAGGTGAATCAGACAAACAAGCAAGCCAGGGCGGAGGATGGGGGAAGAGAGGGCAACAGTATATTAACAAAATACTTGTATTGGCTGCTGTAGTTAACGCCATAGAGAATTAGCTGTGCCTGTGACATATGTTTTAGAATGAAATGTTTTAATTAGTAGCTCATGTCCTACAACTGAACCAATTTAGAAAATCCTCCCCATAAATATATATTTTTTTCTAACATACACATATATATATATATATAATAAAATAAAAAAATGACAGCCTTTCCTTACGTTTTGCCTGTTCTTAGTAAATTTAAAGAGCTAAATTAGCAATGCAATCATGAGAAAAAGAATCAAAGACGTCTCCAAGCTGTCAAGTGCATTTAACTGGATGATTAATTGGCAATGCTCTGGCCAACCCTGGGGTCCTGCTAAAGGCCATGCCCCTTGACATGCACCTGCCACTGTAAGACTGATTGTAGAAAATGGATGTCTTCACTTTCTTTTTTTTTTTTGGCAGCTGTTAAACGCTTTAAGGAAATCTTTATTTATCTAGAACAGAAACTTGAACTTCTCTAATCTCAGGGGGCTACAATAAATCTAATTCTATGTCTCAAACTGACGTATGGAAGCAATATTTTGGGATCTTTGGAAAGACCGTGATAATTGGATGTTATTTTGCCTTCCTTGTATGTTTGCTTTAGTGTTACTTTGCTTTCGTGCCTTGTCCTCTTTTACATTATAAGATGCTTTGTGACAGCAAACAGTAGGCATTTGCTATCTCTGGATCACCTGATTCATGTTGAGTAGCACTCTACTCTATGAGTAGAGTTTGGTAAAAATACTCAGGCAGTAAGGTGTGGCTCCATGTGCAGAGGGTGGCTGAATGTAGCACTGAGTGAGGGAAAGAAACTTTCATTTATAAACAGAGAGATGGGATAAAGAAAAAGAAATATACCAACCTCTTCTGGTAAGTTCAGTGAAGTGTAGAGAGGTCCATCAGTGGGAAGGTGACACAAGACAAGTGACGCTCATCAGAGTTCCCTAAGAAAATGCTGTGAGATTGTAAAGAAATGTTAAAAATCCTTCCTTTGACCAAGGAAACACTACTCAACCACACAGCTCCAAAAGCATTTCAGGTGTTTATTAGATATTTGTGTTCAAACATATTGATTTTAATGACAAAGATGTCTTCTCTCCCTCAGTGCCATCTTTACATTTTCTCCTTTGCTGTCCCCTACAGATGGAACAATCTGACATATCATATTATATCATAACACAAAGTCAAGAAAATAGCTTTGAAAAGACCTTATCAAAATTAAATTGTTTTGATAATTTTTGTCCAAATTTTTGATGAAATCAATACATTGCCGCTCCTACAAGACATTTTGATTTCATTCTATCAGCATTTTCTGGTGGAAAACTGTTCTGTTAGGGGAAAAATTACCAGCTGTAATTATTTTTATTTTTCATGCTAAGCATATATAGACACGAAGGAAGATTTGGTCCCTGAGCCTAAGAACTAACAATCTAAGATTCTGTTTCTACAACTGACTCACATGAAATCTCGTGGGCTTCAGTGGGGCTAATCTGTGGCCACAGACCAGAGTCAATTGCAGGATTGAGGCCTGATTTAAGACACAACACGGCAAACCATTGCTTCCTTTCACAGTCTTTCTGAAGTCAGTGGGAGTTTTGCCTGAAGAAAGATATCAGGCTTTACATCTATATTCTTATTTTTAATGATTTTCCTATTCTCTGTATTTTAGGTATAAGTAGTGTCTTGAGCCATGTTTTAATATTTAAAATATAACTTAAAGAAATAAATGACAGGGGTCAAAGCAGCTCCTATACACAATGCTGACTTGTGCTCTGTAACTATCTAAAATAGACAGTAAGATAAATATCTACCATTGAGGTCGATCTTAATTCCTCACTGAAAACATTGCTTAAGTGCAATGCACCGTATAGCCCAGAATAATTATTTTCTCATATCATATCCAGCCATTGAGGTTTCTAGTCTCAGGAACATAAATGATAGTTTGTTACACCTCGTAAATGATTCAGCTCTCATTTAACAGTGGTTTTGAGCCTCTCTTGGTAGCATTAGATATTGCCAATTTAACAGCAGAAAGGATTACAGAGCTTGCATCCTGCCTTTCTCAATCTCGTCCAGGCTCATTTGCATCCTTGTGGCAACGAAATGAAGAGAAGACAGCTCAGTCTGCCATTTAGGTTTCATTTGTAGAAATCCACTGCTACTGGCATTTTCGTCAATTAGTATCTGTGACTACTTAGATGCGTTCAGATTTCATACTGTGGGTGTGTGAAGGAATGCTAGCGTGCTTGGCCTACACAGTGGGCACGACATGTCTTTAATCCCTTAGACCCAGTTCTTAAAATCAAACTGGGCTATGAATATGTGAGTATGAGAGTGGGCTTTTTTTTTTCTGGCTGCATCTTATGGGACCCCACCCAAAATAAGCCTTATCACACAACTCCAAAAAATTTTAGGATTCATTTGACTCCTCCCTCTCCTTTATTTGGCTTGTGCCCCTCTCTCTCCAAACCCAGGCTTTGCCCAGATCTTGTCACTTCTCCCTGTATAACATTTCCTAATAGTTGCCCTCTCCTTCCCATCCAAACTTCCAAATGCCTGAGTCACACCTTACATGGATTTCATCAACCTCCTTTCTGGCTTCCCTGACTCTGCCTCCTCCCCTCTTCCAAATACCCAACACTTGAAAGTTGGGTGCTACCTTCTCCTGCTGCCACTCTGATCCTTCCTCAGGTCCTTTCCCTCTGTCCCTTTCCACTCAAAGTTTGAACACTTAATAACCTCTTTTAAGGTCTGCATAGCTTTGCCCCACAGAGGATATGGACCTCATTGTATTCATCTCATCTTCAGTTGTTCCCTAACTTTCCCCCTCCCTGGCCTTTGCCACTCTTCTTGCTTTGTTACTCCCTTTGTCACCTCCTGCCACATCCACTCTAATGCCACTTTCCATGCTGCCCCCTAACCTGGAACAGTATCCCTCTACTGAGTGCCAAGCATCCTCATGGCTACCTAATTTTGTGGAAATTACTCCACAAAAATCCCTTCACTCACCTTGCTTTCCAGCACAGACTTCCACTTCCCATTCATACTGTCTACTTCTCCCCTTCTGCACTCTGTTTTCCAAATATCAAAGCTCAGGAGATTTGCTCACTATATAACAAGTCCTCACATTATTTTTATTTGTTTCAGCTTGAATCCGCCTTTCCCTACACTTTTGCCTGATTTAATACTCTAGACTTGTCTAATTGTTGTAAGGGAGGGAGTCTCCAGAGGGGGAGTTGAGCATTTGCTTGAGAGGGATATAGTGAAATGAATTGTACTGCCACTCTTCAGTTATACTCATGTATTATTTTGATATATTTTAAAATTAAGTCACGGAACTTTGAGCATATGGACATGTGTCCATTTTTAGCAACTGTAAAAATGAAAATAAATAAAATCATTAATATTGCATAGGGTGTATGCATTGCAAGGAACGTGTCTTTATTATCATCTCTGTGAAGTTAGAGTGCTATTAAAAATGTTCGACTCCAAGATAATAAAGTGCCAGAAAACGAAGCTGTACATTTATAAAATGTCAGCTATAGTCCATAAGATGTAATACACCAACATACCCATTGTGTGAATTGTGACTATGGACTTGATAATTTGGACCAGATTTGTAAAAATATTTAGACGCCGAGTGGGATTTTCCAAAGCACCTAGGCGCCTATCTGCCTTTGATTTCAATGGGTGTCAGTGCCTCTGTGCTTTTGGAAATTCTACTAGGCACTTAAAAACCTTTGCAAATCTGGCCCTTTCTCTCTCCAGCCCTTGAAAGCCCATATTGTCATGGCTACCATGCGTCTGGCCAACAGGACCAAGCTTGTCAAAACAACTTGATAAATGGCCAAAGAGGTTTGCTACTGAGCAAACTGAGCTGCTCACAGTCTGTACTCCATTCCAATCCATGGTTTAAGCACATTGCCTCCTCCTCAGTCATCCCCCGCTCTCAAGAGAGGGATGGAAAAGAAGAAACGAAACCATGAGCACTGCCTCATCAGGATGGCCCTGTGTATTTCATGTGTTAAGAGCAATGTTCAGGTAGGGGAGCTCAGGCTCTGGCTGTATGACTTGACTGGGGCTTTTTTGTTTACATACTATACCCCAACGTAGAATTGTGAATATAGATTCTGTAGGAACTTTACAAAGAGCTAGGGTCACTTGGATCTCCACATTAACAGATAAGAGGTAGACTAGACATTTCCAGTGACCATGTTTAGACTCTGTTTACAAATGGTTAGGATCCAGTTGTGCCAACCCCAAGCCTTCAAATATCAGAGTGAGGCCCTCAAAACTCATAGATTGGCTTAAAAATCAAGACATTTTTTAAAATGGGCATTTCTCTTTATTTTCCCTGGTTTTTTAGACCTTTCGGATACACTGCGGACATGTTTTCAAAATTTTCGCTATTACCATGAGGGCTGGAATTTTACTATTTAAAAAAAGAAAACTCAGATTCTCATGAAATAACATGACTCTAGGACCTGGGACTTTAAGAAAAACGCCAAACATTGCAAGACTCACAATAACCTTGAGAGAGCTGGAAATACTTAGGATCTATGCATATAATCACCACAAAGCCAATATGCAGTTAATGTGTTTTAAACCTCATCAGATACCAAAAAGAAGACATATCTGAGAAATGTGATCTATGTACTAGACAGGGGGTTGGAAGAGTGCATGTGCATGATCCAGTCCCTGTTGTGCAACCATGGTCAAATCTCCTAATCACTCTGTGTCTCTGTTCCTTGTCTGTAAAAATGTATATAATAAAACAACTCTGTCATGGGGGAGGGGGAGGGTTATGTGGATGAATAATTAATGTTTGTAAAGCCCTCTGAGATGAAAGGAACTGCAAAGATGCAAAGCATTATTCTTATTTTGTGCAGAAAATCTGCTCCGAACACTCCAAAAACCTGTATAGTGGGAACAATATGTTTGTTTCCATCAGACTAGGTTTGTGCCAAAAGAAAAAGGATTCTATGAATAGCCCATAGATAAATTGGTCCTAACCATTATCTGAACCAAATTGAAACATAGTCCAGGATTAGAAGGATTTGTCTTTACAATAAAGTAGTTCAGTTGCCTAACATGCCTAATTTATGAGTATATGAATGACCAACAGCATAAACTGAGAACTTCAGCACCAAAGCACAGACCTGTACCACGAGCTGCTAGAGTAACTCCATTAGCTTTTTAATGTAGTAGGCTGGTCCAGCCACTAGAAAGGGATGTGACAAACAGTCTGACAAGGTGTTATCTAAAAGTTTACTATGTTGTACTACACTTGTATAACCCTTCCTCTGCTTACACTTGGGAAATCCATTTGAGATAGTTTTTAAAGTGCTGTGGGATCCTCTGGAGAGACGACACTATAGAAATATAACAGGTCATTATCATCATTCGCTACTATGTAAATCTTCCTTGTGTTCTCCTAGGTACATCACCCTTAGTTAACTTGCAGGATCGCATATAGTTCTTACTTACACAGGTGTGGAATCTGAGATTAGATTGCATTTTCTTCCCATAACACATAAAACAAATAGAGAAACAAATAATAGAAAAGTAAGTTATAGTCGGACCTTTAAAAGTCAATTTCATCTGTGCATTTAACCATAAAAGCAGCATCTGCTCTGCTCAATACAGGTGTTTTATATCCTTGTCATTAATTGGAGGGGACATTATGTCATCATACATCAACAGTTAAAGTTGGTTAAAGTGCCACTTATCTCAGGTACTATCATTAATCAGATCCCTTTCATCTGGGTGCCTACAGATCCTCTATTAGGAAGTACATTATACAATGGAATATTTTCCAATTACTGGTTTTGAATGACTGATTTGGAAATTTGACACATGCAACCATTCAAGTCACTCATATAGCACCTGCAGTTCTTGCTCAGGCAAAAGTCCCACTGACTGGTGAAGCTGGCCAGATCAATTCAATAAAATGTGATGTGTAACTTTTAACCCATGGATACAAGAGGCCAGATAGTGCCACCATTTTTAAGTAGGCTTATATGGCCCAAGGAAACAACAGGGGCAAAAGCATCAGAGCCAGCTCTGCTTGTCCTGTATATTAACTGCTCCCAGATGAACCACGAGATACATGCTCTGTGCTGCCAGCTGTAAAGTAGCTGGTACAGCCTGAGATGCCATTGATTTCATTGGAACATCAATTATTAATCAGCAGCACAGCACAGGAGTAGACGGGAGGTCCAGCAGCATATGTGTTAATGAATCACACATTAGAACTCTTTCTCCACACACTGTTTTACAGGGTGAGGACTGATAAGACTGCAAGGCAGAACACAACATCACAACCTATCCAGGCTGGCATCCCCTCAATGTGTTTCATTTATCGGCAGGGTGGCATAGAGGATTATGTTATGAAAACCAGGGGAAGAATATATCCTATCCATCTATCAGTGGCATCTTTGATGGTCATAAGAAGTGCATGCAGCAAAACAGCCCATTAGCAATTATTAACTGCAAGAGAAATGTAAGTAAAACAAATTGAGTGTGACATAAAAAAATAAAGCATTGAATGGGTTTTCTTTCCAAGAATTACATGAAGTCAAGTATCTTATTAAGTTCAAGAGAATTACATTTTACATGCTTCAGCAAGAGACATGTACCCTTTAGAAAATAATAATGAACTGCTTTTTCGCATTCATTTACATACCTTTGATAAATTACTGTAACCAGATTAGGGAGATAAAATAACTAGTCTATTAATTACAATGATTATTATTTAATGGAAAATGGGATTCTGGGCAACGTGTATGGGAAGAGGAAAGCTTAGCAATGCATTATATGGATGTGGTATTTTATCTTACAGAGTAAGATAAGTGTCCAGCTCTTCCTGCAATCTAAAGAATATGTTCATTACCTGTGCAAGATTTATAAGTATAATTGAGTGTAATATTTTAAAACTATTTGCTTTATTTTGTAGTACATGGAGAACAAGGCAGCACTGCTTCTTTAATTAAACTGCGTAAATTCCTTAGTGAAGTTATCTAACCAGGGTTCCATTTGTAAGAACATTTCTTTTTTGTATTTAAAAAGTTTACAAGATGATATTATAAGTACAGTCCTTCTTAAATCATGGTATATATCCTAATATATCATATATACAAATGTCATGTATATTGCAAAACCAGACCTTCTTAATCTAACTATATATAAAATATATAATTTATATTACAAAAACAGTCCTTAAATCTAACAATATATGTAAATTAGAAAATGCCAGATTCACAGTTGCCTGTGCAACCTTAATTCAGCCCCTTGTGCATCCATCCTGTGCACTGAATGAGGCAAGGTCCTATGGAAAAAATAGCATGTGGGTATGAATGTATCATAATTCATAAACACAAGGGAGAAGAATTAAGATTACCCAGCAACTATAAATCTGACATTTCTTAGCTTTCAAGTGCTTGATTTTGCAACCAGAATAATATTCGTTTAACATACACTTTTGTGTGTAATTTCCTAGGTTTTTTTGCGGGGTTTTGTCTCGTTAAGGAAATAGGTAAAAACAAATTATATTATGTGCAACTAACAACCCCACTGTTATGCAGCACCATTGAGTTTGAACCCTGAACCTATAGCACTGAATGCTACCACCTAAACAACAGAACAAACTATATTAGCTGTCAGCAGTAGATGGCTGTTACTTCAGAGTGGAGAATGGACCACTTAGTCCAGGTGTTGAGTCCATGGGGTGGCTCTGGGGGGAGGCCCATGCATCTGGCTCTCTATTTCCCCTCCCAGGAGTGAATGTAACTCCTGTCTCAGAGCGGGAAATGTAGAGATATGCTGCTGCAGCCATATCTGGATATGGAGGGATGGTCGGGGGGACCCTGCTGTGATGGGACCCGGAGTGCAGCCTGGAACCATGGGACCACTGTGCCCCCTTAATTCTCTCTAGCCTGGGCTGTCTCTCACAGTGCCTTGCTAGTGACCAGTAGCAAACCCCTCCAGGCGCTGTGATCACTCAGCACAACCGCATGTGAAGACCCCACACCCAGCTAGATTGCATGAATGCTCCCAGAGCCATTAATGAATCACACAGAGAAAGGCACCAGAGCCAAATCCCACCAGCTCCCAGCACTGTACCTCAGAAATATACCGTCTTGCACTGCTCAAGATGGGCAGTGCAGATTTATTAATTGGTTCACCACTTCATCAACAGAAAGTGGACATACACCAGCCTTTGCAAAACCTGAGCAGATTTACCACACACTTCAGGCAAACTCACTGGTAAAGATAAACAATTTATTGACTATAAAAGATAGATTTTAAGTGATAGGCAAAAAGTGATTGTTAGTTACCAAAAGAAAAGAAAATATAAGCACGCAGTCTAAACTCTCAACCCTATTAGACTGGGCAGCAACTAGATTAAGCAGTTTTTCTCACCCCACTGGATATTGCAGTCCTTAATATACAGATTTGTCCCTTAAATCTGGGCCAGTGGCCTCTGTTGGAGTCTTCAGTCTTCTCAGTGTCTTTGTTGCTTGCAGCATAGGTGGGGGCAGGAGAAAAGGCCCCTGAGGTTATAAAACTGCATCTGTTTTATAACCTCAGTCCCATGTGCTTGAGAAGCACAAGTCCAGGCATGTCTGGGGGCATTGCTGAGTCTCCAGGCAAGGTTGAGAAATTCCCCTGGTGTGGTCTCATACAGGTGAGTCATTGAATTGTATCTCCGTTGCTGGACAATGGTTATTGATGGGCTGATTGATATCCCGCCCAGGTGTTGGTTACTTTCCTTGCTATTGCCTCTGGGGAGCTAATATCTGTCTGTTTTAATGACAACCATACAACACAATTCTTATAACTTCATATGCATTAATGATATACATATGTGGACAGAGAAATGACTTTCAGCTGGTCATAACCTTTCCCCTGACACCTTACAAGGCATGCTTTATATGTAAGATCACAATCATATATAAATGAGGAATATGGGCATTACAGGGCGCTCCCCCAAGGTACAGAATGTCACACCTCCCCCCTTAGTTTACTGCAAGAGGGATAGTAACAGACTAATTTGAAGGCAGTGTGTGTTAGGGTTCTCTTTCCTGGACAGGGCGTCCACTACAAGGTTTTCTTGGTAAAAAAAAAATTTTTTTTAAATCCCCTTTATGTGTATGATCTCCATGTCAAACTCTGGCAGGATTAAACTCCAGCACAAAAGTTTGGAATTCATGCCTTTGGTTCTGTTTAGCCATACCAAGGGCGAATGGTCATCAGAATTCTAAACTTTCTATTAAAGCGGTAGGGCCTTAACTGCCCACACCATGGCATAACATTCTTTTTCAATGACAGAGTAATTTTGCTCCGTAGGTGACAGCTTTTTGCTCAGGAAGGCAATAGGGTGTTTTTGTTACCTTCCCCTGTCTGCATCAGTACAGCACCCAAACCAATGTCAGAGGCATCTGTACACAGTTCAAATGTTTTCTCAAAGTCAGGGCTGGCCAGTGCAGGTTTCCCAGAGAGGAGTGTTTTTTATCTTATCGAAAACCTTTTGGCATGCCTCTGACCAAACCACCTTATTGGGTTGGTGTTTTTTACACAAGTCCATGATGGGGGATACAATGTCACTGAACCCACACACAAACATTCTGTAATAGTTTGCAAGGCCTATGAAAGATTGGACCTGCCTTTTAGTTTGGGGCACAGGCCAAGTCACAATGGTTTCCACTTTGAGAGGATCAGGAGATATTATCCCCCTCCAACCCAATATTAAAATAAGGGACTTTGGCTGCGCCTATTTTGCATTTAGAGGTTTTTATGGTTTGACCAGCCTCTTTGAGCTTTGACAGCACATTTCCCAGGTGTTTTTTATGATCTACCCATGAGTTACTGAACACCACTATGTCATCTATGCATGCACCTGCAAAAGTGTGAAAATCTTTTACTACCTTGTTGCCCAGTCTCTGGACTGTTGCACCAGCATTGACCAAACTGAAAGGTAACATTAGGAATTCATAGAGTTCTATCTTAGTGATAAAAGCGGATTTTTTCTGTGCATCCTCATCCGTGGGGATTTGCCAGTAACCTCAAATTAGATCAAAAGTACTGAGGTATTTGGCTTTGCTCAGTACATCCAGCATGTCATCAATCCTAGACATAGGGTATGGATCTGGCACGGTAATAGCATTAAGTTTTCTATAGTCCACACAAAATCTTATGGTCCCATCCTTTTTAGGGATCAGGACCACAGGGGATGCCCAAGAGCTGTTGGACTCCTTAATTACTCCCACGTCCAACATATTGTGCATCTTGGCATGGATTTGCTCTTGTACCTTGCCAGTGGAACTGTAAGGCCTGGAAGGGGGTGGCTGAGTCTCTTTGTAAGGATTTTGTGGGTTAAAAGGTGTGTTTTTCCTAGCTTGTTGGAAAACACCTTACTGTATCCTTGTAGCACTGATAACACTTCCCCTCATTCAGTCGGTGTTAATTCACTGCAGATTTCCCTGGTTGAGCCGTCTTGGCATTCTGCCATTACATCAATGAGGGGATGTGCCTCGGTTTCCCCTTCCCTGCAACAGATCATGTTTACTATGGCCTCCCCACTGCCTGTTCACATGTACAAGCTGTGGGAGTGCATTCTCGTGGGGCTTTTTAACTTGATATGTGTCCTCATTTGAGCCTTCTACTAGCTCAAAGGGTTCCTCCCAAGAGTTTTGCATCTTATATTTTTTCACAGGACTTAACACCATTACCAAATCTCCTATTTCAAAAGTACACTTACAAGTATTTTTGTACTACCATGCCCTTTGTTTGGGCTGACTGTCCTAGTGATTGGTTTGGACTATGTCCATCACGTCTTTTAACTCCTTCCTGAACTTCTGAACATATTCAGTCACTGGTTCTTCCTTTACCTCAGTGTTCCCCTCCCAGGAATCTCTAATGAGATCGAAGGGCCCCCTTACTTTTCTTCCATACAAATGATCAACCTTTCCACTAAGCCATTGGCCTGTGGGTGATATGGAGCAGTTGTAAGCTGCTTCATCCCACACAACTTCCATAGCTCATTGAGAAGAATGTCACACCTGCCTCAATTCTCTCTCTTCCCCAGGGAATTGAGGGAGCTCCAGCCGCATGTGATTGCCCCACTGGGGAAGGAACAGGATTACTGGAGCTGGGTCTAACATGGTTTTCGGGAGGAGCCCAACCTGGCTTTCTCTTTCCACCTTTCCCATGCCAGCAGGTGAAGTGTTGACTGCTATGCTGTCCCCAGAGGAGGGCATGGGCACCTGAGGAGGGCATGGGCACCTGAGGGGGCTGGAGCCCAGCCAGCCCTGCTCTTTGCCTCACCTACTACAGTTGCTCCAAACGTTCCCCAGTGTAGTGTGTGCTGCTGCTGCTACTGCTTTGTCATTGACTTGAGCCTAACCTTAGAATTTCTGTCTTCAGCTATTATTTTTGTAGGTTTCCTGAGGAACTCAGCATGAAAAAAGAAATGGCAATTTTAAACTATTTATATCTCAGCAAAAACTGAAGGGAACTTCATGGGAGAAAGAAAAGGCACTTCAGTAGCCTGAAGGTTTTTCGTCTACTAAACATCATAGGCTTGCTGCAAACAGTGGAGACATGATAGCTTCTCAAAGAAAAGGCTACAAGAATCTTTTATAATGGAAAGTATTAGACAACATAAATATAGGGGTTACTACCAGCTCCCTTAACTAAAGAGCCATATGTTTTTGTTTGAAAGCTTATCCCTGTGGTATGCATGGTAAAAGTACAAGGTTAAGGTCCTGAACGTTTTTGGGTTTTTTTTTTATTTTTAACCCAACTGATTATTCCGATGAAAATGTAAAGCTGGATTTTATCCCTGTACTCAATGCATGGAAAAGCCTATGCTCGATATTAAGTCCCACTTATGTCTTCAGAATAAGGCATAAGCTTCACATTGGTCTTCCATACAATGGCAAATTTCACCTTCGCTGAATTTGGCCCAAGATATTTAATATCTTGTTTACAAACTGGATGACAAAAGTTCCAAGAGTCACACATCTGGCTGAAATGCCCTTCTCGGCAGAGGGGCAGGCAATTGAAACCTTGTCCAAAAATAGCAGAATAAAGCTTTTATATTATTAAAATCGCTTATCAGGGTAGCAATTTTCTGAGGCACCTTTCTTTTTATTATACAGTCCATCCAAATGCTGGGTAAAAAATAGTGTTCTTACCAAAGGCCCTTTTGACAAGAGGTTGAACACATCCTCTGTTGTCAGAATGTGTTGCATCAATTATTACAATCTGGCCTTCTGCTTCCACCTGGTCATTTGCATGCACAATTAGCATGTTTACATTCTCAATCATGGTATTTGTGGGGATGAATTAAGAACCTGAATCTCCTCTCACTTGCACTTGTGTAAATCAGGAGCAATGCTACAAAAAAAATCAACATAAAACTGGCTTTTAATGAGAGGACAATCAATCCCTAAGTGCACAAATCATGCCCAAAACTTCTGAAAACTGGCTCTAAATATTAGGTGTATCCTACCAACACTATCTGCTATTTAAACTAGCTTTTCCCAAACAATTGTCTAGTGCCTTACAGCACAACCACCATCACTAACCAACTGCTGTTAGATATCAGTTTAAAAGGCAAAGAAAGGTAAATGATGTACATGTTATGATGGAAAACACACAGAGATGGTGATGAGTATGGCAGAGAGATAGATAATCTATCTTTCTGGCATAGAGCATAATATAAATGCCTATAAATAAATTAGAAAATATTTTCATTTCATTGCTCTTTGGCGACTGGAGCTGGGTTTTCCCATTGTAAGGTATATGCACTATGCAGTTTCCTTTTGCTTTTTATTTCTTTGTCAGTGGTATAGATCTTCTTGATCTTTGGTTGTTTCTTACATTTACAGTCAATCATTGGTGTTTACATTTTCATGTTTCTTTCCTGTTTTTCCCAGATCCCTTCCCTGTCTCATCTGACTTCAGAGCTGTTGCCACCTTTCTTGAAGACATTCTTGTGTCTCACCTCTTCTGTTCACACTCACAGTTTCTATCATCTGTAGCTTTGCTTCCTTAACTTCCTCGGGCATATGTCAGATCGCCAATCATTTCTACATTTTATTTGTTAACAGAGCATCCCTCATGCTGTGATTGACTGTGATGACTTATACACACCCCGCAGCCTTTCTGTAGCTCTTGCTTTAGCCAGACCAGGAAACAATGTAGTGAGTAACCTCTCCTCTCTCCACCCTGAACTGAGGCTGCTTTTCTCAGCCCTTCAGTGAGCTGACATGCATTCGTTCTCAGCTTGTCTCTTGCTGCTAATTTCACTCACACATCTGGCAAAAGACGATGATCACATGTATTTTCCAACTCTTTTAAATGCACTTGCCTTGCACTCAGTACAAAGGTAGATCAAGGTCATTAAGGCTCATTACCATCTGGCAGCTGTCTGGTGGCCTGTATGAAATAAGTGGATGGTCTCTGTCCTATTCCTCATGCACATGATTCTTCATTTAAAAAAAGAAAACCATCATAATTGACACTAACTACCTTGTTAGCAGTCTTACTGGAGAGGCTGAGGAATAAACTGAGGTCAAAATCTAACTACCCTGTCTCACTCAGAGGTGGGTCCTTGCAACTCAAGGTAGACTGGTGAAGCGGTTTGCATTTTGGTTCTTTTGCTGCCACTTTAAAAGAAAGACACCTGCTCCCAAGGCTTGTAGGCCTCTGTGGAAATCACTTTGGGCCATCTCCTGAGATGTGGCTGGTAAGTGCTCAGCACAGGCTAGGAAGGGGGTAGAAAGATGCCAACTGCACCCTTAAACCTCAGATCATTCAATCCCTTAGCTCAGTTAGGGCTGCTGTAAATGGCACTGGCTGCCTGTGGACCCCTGGGACTGTTCCAGGTGCTGGCAATCACTAGGACAGAAGGACACTATGGTCAGTACCCCTGCACTGGAGACCAGGTGGTGTATGAGTTCCAGGTCATCTGAGGCTCTCCCAGTGTTGAGAGTTTCTCCATGCAGTCAGGGACTGCCAGAGCAGAGCAAAGCTGTCAGAGTGCGGCCAACGATGTGGCCAGGAAGTCTATAGTCAAAATGGTAATAGTGGGAGCAGCTCCCAGCAGGCCCACTGCCCACTCCCTTATTCTGTCTTTTGTTTTTTTCTTGGTCATCCAAGATAGCCTTCGTTGCCACCCTTTCCTGCCTTTCCTTCTACTATCAAAGGTTCTTTATCAGAGCAATCTCCTGCCAGCTAAGGGAGGCTGAGGGTGGCTCCACTTTACAGATTCGAATATTGTTATAAGGAGATGCGGGGGACAAATGGAGGAGTAGACAACAAGGAGTGGCATTGGCAGGGGAAAGTAATGGCTTCTGAGGAGGGGGCCGGAGGGGAGGCTGAGGATGTTTGGATCATGGGAAGAGGGTTGTCACTCCAGCCATAAGTGGCAACAAGGAAAAACATCACAAAGATGAGAAGCATAACCCTATAGCTGTAAGCCTTTGTGAGAAAAAAGATGGTGGAGGTATCAATGGTGATAGAAAAAGAGGGAAAGGGAGAGGGTTTCAGAAGAAGGATGAGAAGTAGTTTCTGCTATGTGCATGTAAGCAGATGGGACTCACTCCTGCAGTGCCTCCTGCCAGTGTCTCCAGGAATTATCTCTTCTACCAACCCAGAGCACCCTCTGCAGGCTGGTGTCCTGCTTGCCGCTGGCCCCCATGTCCCTCCCGGACCCCGGTGCCCCCTGGCAGTACCCCCCAAATCTCTATGGTTTTCCCCTCTCTGGAAAACCCCCAACCCTCTTATCCCTGCTTTGCCTCAGTCTGGGCTACTGCCAGTCATCACCAAGCCCCCGTTCACTGAGGCAGACTGCAGTGTAAACGCCACTCATCATAGGCAAGGGGGCTCGGACCTGCTGCCTTCCAGTACCTCTATGGGCTTTAGACCAGGCCCTGCAGCCTGGGGAGTTGCCAGCCTGGAGCTTCTCTGGCTTTCCCCAGTCCTGCTTCACTTCCAGTACCCTTTCTGTAGGCCCTGCTCTTTCCCAGCCTAGAGAGAGGCTCTTTTTTGGGCTGCTGGCTCACAGCCTTTTTATACAGGCCAGCTGTGGCCTGATTGGGACGTGGCCCAGCTGCTGCCGCTTCCCCAATCAGCCCAGCATAGCAGCTCACAGCTGCAGCCCTCCCCCAGGGCTGACTTTAACCCCTTTTCTGCTGGAGTGGGGGAGCTGCCCCACTACAGTGCAGTTTAAGGAAGTGGCAGGACACCTATGAGGAGACATCAGCGAGGCAGGAAGAGATGTGTTCATCAACAGAGAAGGAAGTCTGAAGATTGTATCAAATTGACATAATGAAGCACATTCTATTTTGCATTTCTGTAATGCCTTTCATTCAAGGAAGTCAAAATGCATGACATGAATTGATTACTTAATTAATCCACACAACATGAGATAGGCAAACACTAGTATCCCCATATTTTTACAGATAGAAACTGAGGGACCAAGAGGTTATGTGACTGATTTGCACAAAGTCACATAGTGAATCAGTAGAAGAGTTGGAACAGAATCTAAGTCACTTACTCTTGGGGTCTGATCTAATGCTTATTAAAGTCAACGAGAGTCTTTCCACTGACTTCAGTTGGCATTGGATCAGGCCCTTAGCCAGCCCTTCCTCTAGCCACCACACAATGCTTCTTCCTCATGAGATTGCCGCTGTCCTCATCTTTAATATGGGTATGTGGCACCAGGGAGTGCTCTGTCTTGTTCTAAGTAGTCAGGAACAAGATGGACCACTGTACAGTCTGACTCAGAGTGCCTATAAGAAACACCTCCACATAAAAGATGTCATCAACAGACAGCTGGGGGCTGACATGTGAAACTGCGGATTTTGCTTTGGCCATTCCTGGATTTTAAGCATGGGTTGTTTTATTAAAAGCTCCAGTACCCTTGAAGACAGGTTTGCAGAATAATAACAACCACCTGTCAGGTCTTATTACTCAGCTATTTCACACTAGAGATTTGTTATATTAAAGGGCACTGATATTATTTATGTCAGGTAACTGAATTATAATTAAATGCTATGTAGATTATTAAAATACTGTTATGGCAATAGGAAAACATAAATGATAACATAAGACAGCCCCATTACAGAATTAGCTTGCTAGCGCAGTTTCCCTTTGATTTGTCATTAAGTGGAACAACTACCTGGTATCAAACACCCACTTCCTTTTCTTTCCTCTGGTAGGCTATTCATTATAAAGCAGGAAACAGCCCTTCCTGGAAATTTGCATAGCTGAAAAATAGAGGAGAGATAAACAATGCAATACTTTTCTGCTATTGGATATTGCCTAGTCTCTGTCATCAGTGACAATATACAACAGCAATGTGCTAGTGTCTGAGACTTATACAGTGACCCTAAACTGAATAAGATTTTGTTACTAAATATCAGGCCAACCCTGAAGATGTTGGCCTCTATTCAGAGCTGTCCCAAGCCGTCTGTTGCAACTTGGGGTGGGAAGGAGAGAAAGATGGCTCAGAGCCACCTTTATGCTTTCCCCACTCCTCAAACAAGTCAGGGCAGGGACCATCTGTATTTTATTTCATCTATAAAGTGCCTGGCACACGCTTTAGTGCTGCAAAATTATTATTAATAATAATTAATAATTTGCACATCCACATGTGCACTGAGGGATGATGTAGTAAACAGAAAGTAAAGAAAAATGGACCAGAACCTGCCCTTGATTACACCAGTGTCAATCCAGAGTAAATCCATTGACGTCAACCCATATTTATACCAGTGTAAATGAGAGCAAAATTTGACCCTGTATTTTTAACAGTAGGTTACTGCTCAAACTCCTTTCTTCATTCTGGTCACTCACAAGGCAACAGCCTACAGCCAGACCAGGATGCTATAGATTAAGAATTTGGACTATGGAATGCTGAAAGCAACTGCTTATTCGTTTTACTTTCTTGTACCCGACAAAGATTCTAAATATATTATCCAAAGTGGCAAACTATTTCTTTTTTACTTTCTCTCATTTCTTAAGTTCTGATCTTGCTTCTGATAATAAAGGTGCTTCTTTAATCCCAACCATGGATAGAAATGACTGTACCCCTCACTTCTTCTGTGTTACCAACAATAAAGTGTAGAGTAACTATTTACTGTACACTTGGATCTGAGTTATATGAAAATTAATCTGAAGAGCCAGGATTCAGGAATTGTGCTGAACTTGGTTAAAACAATCTGAACTCATTCCTATTGGACTTCTTTAATGCCAAGCAATTAAAATGTTTATTGGTCATATTAGTCATGTTTGAATTTAGACTGGTTCCTAAGATAAATTTTCAGTGCATTAATCCACTCAGCCATTCAGTCCCTAAGGACTTTATAAATGCTTTAAAGAAATTAAAAGCATGTTACGTTATCCTTTAAATAATAAGAAACCTTAAGTTGTTCTACATCCATTTATACCACACCAAATTTGCTTTGGGTTGATGCCTGTTAATTTTCATGTAAACCAGATGCCTAGAAATATTGCTTCTTCCTTTCCAAAGATCATCCCAAAACATTTACTTTACAGCACACTCCAAATTTGTGTGTAAAAAGAATTGGGGAACGTAAACCTAGCAGAGGTTGGATAGTTCTCATGAATATCCCCTTGTTTGCCCCAGGTTGAAATTACACAACTTCTGCCAATAAAGGCAGCTTTTAATGATTCTTCCACATGCAGAGATTCACCGTGGAGCAGATGACACCAGTTTTATTCCTGCTGAATGGTACCTTCCTCTATCAGGAGCCCCACTGATTTGTAAGAGTGTCAGAATCTGACATATTTTTGCAGCAAAAATGGCAGGCTTTGTTTGCTTAGGAAAAGTTACTTTTTGCTTTTACCAAAAAGATCAGAAGTGAGCAGACAATTTGTGAACACAGGAAAACCTAGAGTATGTGCATTGGACAGGGGAAAACATGATTTTTTTCTGCTATAAAATTACTCTCTCGCTCTCTTTCTCACATTATCAGGTGATAAATTGTAAAGCCATATTATAAACCGCAGAACAGTCTCTTTATAGAAAAAGTCCTCTAGAATTGAATAGGCATTAAATCAAAAGGGTTCTATATATATTTGATAGGATTCTATTGGAAAATATTCCGAAAGCCCTATAAGACTAGATCCCCAGTCTCTCTGAAGCCCTTAGTGCCACTAGAGTGGTGTGGAGGGGATTTAAAGCTCCCTTAAGTCACTAGCTGGGGCTTCCCCTATAGCTAAGGAATCCTGAGCTGGCATAGCCAGCCCTAGGCGAGTCCCTTCTAGCCCTCTTAGCTTCATCCCTCACAGTAGGAAACATTCTGAGGTAGGCAGGGGACATGAGAGGGGCCTATCAGAGGTGGGAGGGGTTGAATGAAAAAGCCCCGTGGGGGCCATTATGTGTCAGCCCATATAGCAGGTTCATGAGGCTGCTCTAACTTGCCCTGGAGGTCTGGGTGCACCCAGGGTCAAATGGGTAGAAAAGTGGCATACAGCCCTCCTGTCCCCCAAGGTCTGCCGAGCACTGCTCTGCCACATCTGGGATTTAGCCTATAGAATGTAATACACAGCTTTGTGTCAAGTATCAGGGGGTAGCTGTGTTAGTCTGTATCCACAAAAACAGCAAGGAGTCCGGTGGCACCTTAAAGACTAAGAAGAAGTGGGGTTTTTACCCATGAAAGCTTATGCCCAAATAAATCTGTTAGTCTTTAAGGTGCCACCGGACTCCTTGTTGTTTTTATACACAGCTTTAAGCTTTCTGTGAGGTTTTCAGTTAGCCTCCCAAATTTGGTAATTTGCTTTTAGACCATATGTGATAACCTAGTGAAAAGTTGTTTTCTATTCACCTGCAGAGGACTTTTCCGTAAGAGGTGATAAATGACGTTAACAAGCACTTTTAACTGCTTCACCCGTCTTCTGCTCACTAATCCTCTCTCCCTAGAATTTAACCAACCACTTCAACCATCTGGACACTTTCAGACAACCACCATTACTCAATTTAAATATACCCATGTTTTATTTAAATTTAATTTGTGTCTGGACATTGCCTAGTGCAATGAGTCCCTCCTCTTGGTTTGGCGCTCCTACATGCTACTGCAGTACAATGAAATAATAATAAGTAATGATAATAATAATTCTTATCTTTCTTCCCTAGAGCTCTACAGGAACCTAAGAAATGCCATGCCTCCTCCGTCTAGTCCAGTAACCTGTTTACACAAATGGACAGTTATAATATTTTTGAATTGTGATGCCTAATGGAGGCCTAGAAATTAAACTTTATGTCACTGGAAAGGGGAGGTTACAAAGTCTCAATGGTCAAAGCACTTACTACTATGATGCTTGAGGTAACAGACTTTAGAGTTTTGATATTTTTAGGTAAGGAAAAGCAATTGTAGGTTGTTTATTGAGCTTTTTATGGCTCCGTCTGATCTCTATAAGGCAGAGGGATAAAGAAAATAGCTACATAAAACTTTAAAACTCTCTAAAACATTCCTGAGGTAGTTTTCTGTAAAGTATGTGGCACGTACAGAATCCAAGGTGGTATGCTCTGGTTTGGGATGAACTGTGGAAGTCACTAGTGGCTTATCTGACTGGTCGCTGCTTCCACAAATGGACCCTCAAGGGAGAATCCCCATCTAGGACTTTAGTGGTCCCCCCCAGAGCTGGGATGCTATGTACATATCACACCAGGCATCTGTTTGACCTAAGGTGTGACAATGGTAATGCTAAAAGGAATATAATGTGTGAGTACAGATAACAGACAAGACAAGGCTCAAATATGAGGTCTTGAGCACAGCCTGGGCCTATAGCATGTATGCTTCTATCTAAATCATAAATAAGTTATAAACAGCTCACCAACCTTAGATCACCCTTCAAGGAAGTGGTAACCAAGCAGATGCAACAATAAATAAATAAAAATAGTAATAATTTTAACAATAAAACAAACATCATGGATGGAACAGGATATACTAAATGTATTGTGGGGGTTGGTTATATCTTGGCTTACGGTTGTCAGTTTAAAATATAAATTATCTTGCGAACGGATCTTATTTGCTTGCTTGTCTATAAAATGCATAACACCCATTTTGATTCTGTATCAATAAATAATAACAACCATGTGATGGGGCTTTCACCCCCATCCCATTCCTGAAAGGGTGAAGGTAGGCTAGATGGGCCAATTAACCATATAGGCTGCACCTGGAGGGGAGCCAGGGCTCAATATTGATTAATTAAGGATGCAGCTCACCTGGGCAGAAGTAGGCAGAGCTTCTATAAAGCTAAGCCATTGAGAACAAAAGGGGGCTGCAGGGGGAAGTGGTCTGCAGTCACTTCCTGACAGGAGGGACGTTTGTTAGAGATGACAGGGTCCAGCAAGAAGCCAAAGGGGGAAGTGGCCAAGGAAAGTGAAGAAAATTCGGACAGGTGGTAAACCCAGAGGTGCCAGATGACAGAAGGAGGAAGTAGGACAGAGCCCAGGGAAATAGTAACCAGGTCTAGGAGTTAGCAGACCATAGTTGCAGAGCATAGGTTCCCTGGGCTGGAACTCAGAGTAGAGGATGCCCCCTACCAGCCACTGGGGAAGTGGCACAGCTTTGGATATAGAACAGAGGACTGCCCGGAACAGCAGAGGATCGGCTTGTCCAGAGAGACATTGACAGGGGCAAGGGGAGAAATAAAATGACCTGGCCAGAGGGCCAAGTCACCAAGAAGACTACCCTGAGTGCTGGAAGGTGAGATTAAGACAATGGGCTGAGCAACCACAGGAACGAGTGAGCTAATCCCCAGATGAGCAACGAGAAGGTGTGCCAGCAGTGAGTACTAAGTATCCCACCAAATCTGAAAGAATACATCATTCTTTGAGCCAAAATAGGGGTTTATAGACAGCTGGCTGCCTAATTAAACTGAATGGGCCTGGTTTGCTGTTACCCTGTGTCTTGTTTGGCCTTTTCACTGTGAGTGAAAAGTGGGTGTTAAACACTATCATTCTGATCTGGTAACTTTTTACACTTTGCACTCACTGTGTACGGGTATAAAAGACTACCAAAAAGTGCACATGTTTTTTCAGGCCTGGGCTACAAACCCGTTCTATACTTGTATAACAATATGTCAGGGGTGGCCAAACGTACTGACCAACCGAGCCGCATACAATAGTTCAAAAGCCTGCTGGGAGTCAGGACTTCAGCGCCTCGGGAGATTGGGAGAAACCAATACCTCTGTTAGGCTTGGGGTTTCAGCCCTGCTCCGGCTGTGGCGCTGAAGCCCTGAGACCCCATTCTCCACTGGGCAGAAGCTCCTACCAAGCTGCAAGACAGAGGTCCTGAGCAGTAGCGTAGCTAGGGGGGGAACAGGGGGAGCGGCTCCCCCAAGCACATTTTCCAAAAGTGGCCCTTTTTAATTTTTGAAAGGGTGGAGATGGAGTGGACGGGGTCCCGCCGCTGGCCCCACCAAGAGCCTGCTGCTGGCCTGGGTTCTTTCACTTTCACTGGGTTCAGCTTGCATCCGAAGAAGTGGGTATTCACCCACGAAAGCTTATGCTTCAATACCTCTGTTAGTCTATAAGGTGCCACAGGACCCTTTGTCACTTCTACAGATCCAGACTAACACGGCTACCCCTCTGATACTTGTACTGGTATAGTTGACGTGGTACCATTTTTGTATGTGGAAAAGCCCTTAGAAACCAAATATTAAACTCCCCTGTATGCACTCACCCCAGAAGTGTGTGAGGGCTCAGTACAATCAGGGAATAGAAGTAATATCATGTGATCTATCTCACCAATCACAACTAAACAATACAGCTTCAAAAAGTGAATAGTGAATTATATTGAATACTTGCAGAGGACTGTTCGTGGTCAATCTATAGAACAGAAAAAATGTATTTGACTAACTTCAAGTCCTGATCTACCCATGGATATTCTGTAATCTGAGAAAGAGGCTCAAATAATTGGATCAATTATTTGTAGCAAATTATTTGCTCAGCTCTAATAATTTCGCACACATTCACTTGAATGATTCCCACGAATTCAGCATATTCAGAGCCCCCATGAATACACTTTTACAGCCTATTACAAACAATACAAGCAGTGATGTGCTGCTAATCCAGTGTGACAGAATCCTGGTATCATAAACAGAAGTTGTCAGCAAGGGGCAATACATTCTCCTCCATTTCCTTTCTTGTAACCCCCTGCCAGCCACACCCAGCAACACTTATTAAGCCAGTATCAAGGGCAATACTTTATCAGACCCATTTTCATCACTAACAGGGAAGCACTGTGAAAAACACTGACATTTGCAGCATTCAGTTTGTTCTGTAGCACCCTGGCCGCTGTGCAAGAAATGGCTCCCTGTAGTGCCCATATACAGACAGAAACACATAGTCTGGAAATATGAAACTGAAACCACACACCTAACCTGGGTGCTTGAGACCCCAACAGCAAGTGGGGGATGGGTCATAAAAGAGGAGAAAGGGATAGTGGGCCAGGAGCCAGACTGGCATGCCTGACTCCATTCTGCATCTCAGCATGAGAAGCCAAACTAATGATGATCATTCAGCTTCCTTTAGGATTTTTTCACTGGTCTAGCTCTTCCCCCAAAAAGACAACCCATCCAAACAATCACCAGCCACAAACTGGACTAGTGGGGAGAGATAAGAGCCAGCTTGCCCCAGTTAAGACAAAGGAAATGAGAAAAGGAACCTCCACTATCCAGAGGGAGAGGACTGGTTGCCCGCACTTCACTCATCTATAGACTAATCAATGTCACGTCTGGTTCCTCTGCATTAGCCCACAGCTGCAATAGTGGGGTTACGAACAATGACAAGGAATGTGGTCGTCTAGACCAAAAAATGTTACTGTGAAATATTAGAAATACCCTAATGGAAACATTTTTCTTCACCTTACTGGGAGAGGGCAGGGGAGTAGCAGGGGTATTTGTTAGGTGGGTTTTGTTTGTTTCTTAATCTTTGATATTTAGGAAAAAACTATGGGCCGGATCATGCTATTTATCCACCACATAATAAGAGGCAGTGCAGAGCCTCACTACCCCAGAGATGGTACAAGGTATCATTCTACCTCTGGGCAGTAGAATCCCTACATGCGATTCCTAGCTTGCAGGGCAAACACAAATGTTCCTACCTGTCATTGCAGAGCGAAGCTTACTTCCCTGACTGCACCAGTACCCCACAGCAAGCTGGTGAGGAGGGGGGACAGAATACGGCCTCACACCTCTTCCTTGCCTCCTTTGGGATACTGGCTACCCAGTGGGAGCCAGAGGGAGTAGTCCCTGCATCCTCCCATGCATAGGGACTGTAATTCTGCCTGGCCCCCTATGGAGATAACATAAGGGCGAGTTAAAGGTGGAGCTGCAGTGCCATGTGCGAGCCTGGCAGAATCAAAATACTGCTGTCCCTTTGATTTCGGAGAAAAGGACCAAAAAATGCCATGAAGGGCACTCCCTTGTGGCTTCATCTTACACAGTGATGTTAGCCATAGCCAAGAGAGCTGAGTTAGGAGACCTATCATCCATTGCATTCAAAAATAAAAATGGATGAAAAATTCTTTACAGTGCTATCTGTAGGGAAGCAAATGAAAACAGAGTAAGACTGTTGGGAGGAGAACATGCATATGTGTGTGTCTGTGTGTGTTTGTTTATATAGCACTGACTAACAAGCTATGATCTTCTCCAGAACAGAAGATAAAATGGCAAATGAAATATAGGGCAATAATTCTGAGACTAAGGAAAAGTTGCTGGTTTTAATATATGCTTCTTTGCAAGCAGATAGGCCATAACATGACAATAATGAAATATAAATGACCTACATAAAAAAAGATAAAATCAAGTAATTACTGAAGCGTCAGTTCTTTACAAAATAATTGGTAATGACCTTTTGATAAAGAAATCACTTTTGTGATATTGCTGACAGTACAATTTTCATCTCTGAGACAACATAGCAGCTGGTTCTTAACCAGGCAAAGCGCTGTTGGGATTCTGGAACTGAGATCTGAAGAAATTTGTTAGTATTGGCAGAATGTGGAAGGTGGCGGGGGTTATATGACATACACCTATTCTGAAGAATGCTATCATTTGTCAGCCACTCATACCCTCTACTCTGATTCTGCCGTTTGTAGTTACTGCATGGATACAGCTGATCAGCACATCTCCAGAAAGATATTTACACTAACACAACTAGATTTTGTACAACCAGTCTTTCTATGATCAGTGTTAAGGAAAGGTGCGATTGTAGGAGCTCTGGACACTGAAATTCCACAGTCCTTGACAGAGCCATCTTCTCTATTCCTCTCTGCCAGTATGCCTCAGTCAGCTCTGACCACACATAGGAGTGAGATGGTAGTTCATCCTCTTTGATCTCTCTGCTGGGACCGCCATTTACAGCACCTATTCGGATTGTGGCTTTTGTTGTGTTGGCCAGCCTGTGTGCAGTTAGGAACTGTGCTGAGATCATCAGTTCATTTCCAGTAGGCCACTGGGCAAGCATGAGAGGGGAAATAACTTTTGTTTATTACCTGTCTGGCCTGGATTTAAAACGAAAGCGTTCAAAATATCATGGCCAAGGTCCGTAGGTGTACTGTCCTCTATGAAAACTTCTGAAGAGTCCGAATGGGGGGAGAAGAAAAGGGTAAATGTATTTAATGAGAACCACATAATACCAAATGGCAGGAACAATCCCATACAAACAGCACTAATTTATTACTCCCCCCATTCATTGAAAGTATCTCCGTCACCATCGGAGAACCATCTATTCCTCATTCTCAGAACTACTCTTCTGTTCGTCCCAAGACCAACATGCAGAGCTTTTCTGTTGGTGATGATACTTCACAAGAGCATAAGCTATACAAGGAACCTAGTGAGAATGACATTTTACTTTTGAGACATGGTATGGCTCAAATTCTGTTTTGCAATTCACATGTGCAACTGCAGCGGAAATCAACTCGGTTGTGCTGAAATCAAATAGGTTGTACTCCAATGGGGTCGAATTTGCCTTTATGTAGCATTAAGTCTGGTCCTTCTGACTTAATAAATCACTTTGTTTCATAGAAGATTTTTTTTCATAGGCCATGATTTACATTCAAGATGCCTGACACTTCAATGAGAATTGAGAGGACTCCACACCTTTGAAAATTAAGCCACTTATTTCTGTGCCTAAATATGGATTTAAGGTAGCTAACTCTAAGCACCCAAGTCTGAAAATTTTAGCTCCGCTGTACTGCACATGAGGTTTAAGATCCCTTCACTTCTTACTAACTTGTATCATTATGAACAATCAGAATAAGCTAACATCATCAATGAACCATTCCAAAGAATTAGCAAGTGTTCTTGCGGGAAAAGAAATTGTTTCCTTTAGTTTTAACCATGAATATACAGTATGCAGAGTCTCCTTTAGCACACGTTCACCTGTTTTCAAACATCTGTTTTATTATAGGCAGAGCTAGTAGCAACACCTATAGTTAAGGTCGCCTGACACTTCCCTTTATAAGATCTTAATTTCAGTTGCTTATAATGTTGCCAAACTTTAACCCGTGAAGCTGACATCTTCCATGCTGGGTGTCGCCCTCAGGCTGACTTTTCTTTTATAAAGTTCCAGCTAAAACAGTTCGGCCAATTCTGAGAATGAGGTTAGGGAAAATTACATTGTTATGTAAAAGTGATGTTAAAAATATCTCACAACTGTTTCATTGAGAAACCTCGATGCTTTGGAACAGAAAACTGAAGTTTGGGAGAGCGGTTGCCCTTCTATCAAGGATATGCTTTTTGCTGTCCCTATGAAAAACAACCTAGCCAAAATTGGGTGATCGGCCTTTGAAAAATCTCATGCTCACTAGAGACTTGCAAAGAGCTTGGCACCTGAATTCTCAGAAGGTTCCATCTAGACTAAGTATACTCCAGCCCAGGGCTGCAGAGACTGAGCAAACTTTTTCCAGCAATTATTACACTGTGGCACTGGGCACCCACTGGAAGGCTGGCTCCCAGACAGCCTGGAGGAGAAAGCTGCCTGACTCACATGCAGAGGAGAAAAGAGCCAGACCTGGGAGAGAAAGGGGACAGCAGAAGGACTAGATTGGGTCAAGGAGCTTCTGGGTAGAGACTGGCACAAGGAGCTGGTGTGGGCGGAAGAAACTGGGACTGGGAGGTGGCTGGGAGAGACTGGAACTGTCTGGGGGAGACTGGGACTGAGAGCCAGTAGAGGATGGAGGGAAGACAAACTGGAAGGGAGGCCAGTGGGTGAAATGGGACTGTATGCGCACAGAGACTGTGGCAAGGAGCCTGAAAGCAATACTGCAATGAGGAGCAGGAGGGAGAATGGGCCTGGGATCTGGGGCAGGATTCAGACTAGGAATTGGACAGAGAACCCAGAGGGGGAGATTAGGACTAGCTGGACAAGGAGACTGGGATTGAGATGAGGATCTGGGCCAAGGGAAAGATACAGGACTGGGACAGTGACCAGCTGGCGAGAACAAGGGAGTATACCTGCTTTACACATCTTTATCAGGTGCATCATACTCCTCTGTGTGCCAGTGTATAGTGTGCAGGGCCTTGACCTTGTTTCCATCACACCTTCTTTGGGGTGCTCCCATTAGAATAGGTACAGCAATTTATCCCTGGCCTCTAAGCAAGCATAGAAGACACTTTGAATGCTTCCCTCCAGCCCCCACAACTACTCTGCACCCAACTAAAGGCTAATAGACACAGAATGGCACTCAGTGTTCCAAATGATCACTTTTACTGAGCTTTTGTTGAAAGCTGATAAATGCCACGGCACATCTCCTGAACACACCAGCTCTCTCTCATTTGAAGAGAAGGACAGGAACATACTCCACAGTGTAACTCCCTTTTCCCACTGGCATTCCCAGTTGTGAAGGTTTACAAAATGCAAATATGCCACAAGGTTTAATAACACCTGCCAACCAAATAGGTGCCATGATATCAGCAGATTTCATGAAGCACGTTAGAGAGAGAAAAAATCCATCTCAGCTCAACTAAAACCATATTAACAACAACAAAATCTATCCATTTCACGCAACAGACCTTTAAATACACCCACAAACCCTCCCTCCCTCCTCTTCCTCTAAAGAAAAAAAGATCTTCACACTTCCTCTAATACCAGCTGGTTCATATAAATTGCAGAAGTTGCACAAAACAGTTACTGACAGTGATACACTAAACATAGGTTAAACCCACTATGATCACTGCCTGTATGTATCTAGAAATTTATAATATGTATAAAAGAAGAGTGGCACTTAGTTTTATAATCCAACTATGGAAGACAGTTACAGTGACATATTGGCCAAGAATCAGGACGTCTGTTATGAATGTAACTAATTCCTAAGCCAGAGTGGAACTGATGAAAAATGCCTCCTGAATGGTTCTAAGCACCCTCAATTACTTTGACTACCATGTGAGTTGAGGGCTCTCAGCCTCGATGGTGTTTGGGTCCTTAGAGGATTGGGTCCTTTGAGGATTGTATTTACCACTGTACACATTTACCACATGACACAAAGCCCTTCAGGACAGTAACCATAGCTTTTGATATCTTTGTACAATACCTAGCGCATGTTGGGTACTGCTTCAATATAAATAATAGTATAAAGAAAGATGTGGAGAGCTACATAAAAGGCAGATCACAAAGTTTTTGCCTGTGTCCAATAGCCTATTCCCACTGATGAAAATGCCAAGTTATAATTATAATAGTAAAGATTTAAAATCTTCCATACTTCTGTGAATAAATCAACCTCCAATTTATGTGGGTTAGGAAGAAATTTTCCCCATGGGCAGATTATTCCATCACTGCAGGGTTTCTTGTACCTCTTTCTGAAGAATCTGTTACCAGCCTTTGCCAGAGACAGGATTCCAAACTAAAGATCACTTGTTTGATCCAGTCTGGCAATTTCTCTGTTCCTATAAAGTCACAAGTGTTCTTGCGTATTTGAATTTCCCGGTATTCAGAATTTAGGGTGGCATTTTCAAAAGCTCCCATTGACTTCCATGGGAAAAGAGTTAGATTATTGCTAAGAACTTTGGAAAATCATCTCCTTATTTTTTAATATTAAGTAATTCTATTGAGGTTATTGTTGTCCTCGTTAAGTTATCAATACATATTTTCAATACAACCTTAGCCCCAGCTTTACAGGGGAAAAAATGCTATGAAAAAAATTTCAGAAATGCAGGAAAACACTGAAAAATGATGATAAACTTTTTATTGCATTTTATTTTAAAAAAGAAAATCACTTTTGGGCTGAGAACTTGCGCATGGTACCCACCTTCTTCCCAGATTAAATTATTCTGCAAAACTATGACCCAGGAGAAAAAAAAGAAAGAAAAAAGGTTTGTAGTGAGAAACTTTCAGTGATACGCCCTGCTATTCTGGTAATAATGTGCTCTGAAGCCCAGTTTAAATGAATATCTGATGTAAGAGTAAACCCATTAAATAAATACATTTCACTATGTAACCCTCTACAGAACCTACATTTTCTAATGAAATCCTTCTTAAATGAGAAATAACTAATGATACCAGAGGCCAATGTCTATAAATGGAGACAACATTTCTAGTAACCATGGCAAATTATGATAATAATGAAGAACATTACAATAAATGTGCTGTGTATGTACCAACTAGTGTTAACATTATGAAACCCATCTTCTATGAGCGCTGAGTATGAGAAAGGGATGGAGTCGTCACAAGAAGGCGCTTCCCAGCAACTGCATCATACACACACAGACAGCAGTAAGGGTCTGATCTAAAGCCCAGCTGAAGGCAGTTGGAAGCTTCACTGGACTTTCAGTCAGGTCATAAAGCTGTACAACTCTGCTACTCTATAACCATGCCACACGCTGGCCCAGGTTGCCTCTTGTTTTTCAATACCGTGTTTACCCAATTTTGTGACAGCGAGGACCCTATTAGCAGGTTGCCAGGAGCTACAAAATGACAACGATTTCCCTGCCTAATGCTAGCCACTGGAGTCAGTGAATATTGATCCCTGCCACATTGCAAGGGTGTCACCACCTTCCACGGCTCAGACCCATACCAGACGAGTGCAGCCAGGAAACAAAGAGCAGTCTCTCACCAGCCCTCCTGGGTGTCACTCAAACTTCAGTTACCCACTGTGGACCTTCTGGTATCAGTTTCATCTATATCCTTTGCCAGGGCCATCTTTGCCTGCACGGAAGGCCTCCATTTTTCCAACAATAGCAAAGGGGAAAATCAGACCTACATTTCTGCACCCCAGCCCTACCATGCTTCTTAAGTAAAATGTGATCTGTTACATTTGGGGAATGAATTTAATTCCTGGAGACTCCAGTCCAATCCTGGAGGGTTGGCAACCCTAAAGACAGATCCAGTATCTACTGTTTTGGTTCCAGGAGAAGGTGAGGAAATATAGGTGTGGAGGAGCTTGCATGAAAATACTGCCCCGGCTCTTCCTGCTCTGTGGGTAAAACAGAGGACTTCACTCTCTGGCAACACCTTTTATGAGTACAACAGTCACCTAGCATTTAAATGAGAGTACTTCACTCAGACACCAAAATGTGTTTGCATAAGGCACAGATGAGTGAGGCTACTCTTCCCCATTTGCACTGAATTTGCTCTGTTATGTTGAACTTGTTTGTCCAGCTCTCCAGAGTGTCCTCAACATCCATTGATTTTCAGGCAGTTGAGGCCAAACATCACCTGTCGTGAGGTGTTTGGCACCTGTCAAGATTTGTGTGTTTACTCACTGATGGTGGGGAGGGAAAGAATAACCCCCTTTTTTATTTCTTATCCCTTTTCTGAATGCCAGTGAAACCTTGTTCAGAGTTCAGCATTGCTTCTCTTTTTGTTTAGAACCATTGGCTTCCAGGCCCAGGGATGTAAAAGTTCCAGGAAAATCAGGTTTGCAGATGGGTGCTCTTTAGTTGTACTTAGAGATGGTCCCTGTTCCCTACTTGAATGTTATCTACAGGTTAAAGAGCGGGAGCACTTAGCCATTCCAACAGCTGTTTTAAAATGATCTATGTTTATTAATTTACAAGCTTTACCTACAGACCCATTCCATAATGCTGTAATTTGCATGTTAATATAGAAGTTCATATAATTTCTGAGGCTACTGCAGGTGGAATGATGCTCTGGGTTCCAAAGCAGTGTTCTCCAACTCAGTGATACTTTACTGACAAGCAGCTCGACTTCTTTCAGTGCTGGATCCAGAACATGGCTTCCTCAGCCCCGGCATCAATCAGACAAGAGTTTGGTGGAGGTTAATGTCAACAACAGAGATCTCTCTTTCTCAGATTCTGAATTGGTTTCCTCAATGTGGCAGGGATCAATATCTGAATATCTTTGGAAACTGGCGGGAATTCTTACTCCGCTGTTTAGCGCTATGTGCTATTTGTTTTTTGTGGAAATAGCTGCTAATGCCATGGCATGAAGTTCTCATCTACATGTGGCAGGTCCCTGCAGGTGCTACATTAAAGGGGAAGCTGGAAATCAATTTTCCAAAGGATTAAAACTCTAAATCTGTGATGAAGGGAGAGTACTTTTAAATCAACCAGTGATCAGATCTGAGGACCCAATCCAATTTTCATTCACATCCATGGGACTTTTTCAACTGATTCCAGTAGCAAGTGGACCAGACCCCAAATTAGAGTGTTGCTAAAATTTCTTGTTGGGCAGGCTTCTTTTTCCCTTGAGAATTAGTTTATTATGCTAAGACACTGAGAAAGCAAGATGGGATAGGTTATTGACAGGTAATCCTGTGTTCCCTTATTCCAAAGCAAGATGTACATTGTAGCAAGATGGCTACCATGTTGGCCAACCCACTAGGGACTAAACCAGGGACCTCCAGAGCTGCTATCACTTGAGCTGCAGCTCTCTGTGGTTGTAATAGATTCATCTCCTCTGTGGACCAGGCACCAAGGGGAACCTGTAAAACACACTCACCAGTGGGTTATAGTAGCATCAAGGGTATCCGAAGGAGCGAGTTAAATGCGGGAATTAAATGCAGCCAGAGTCTGAGTCAAACAACAGTGCCTGCCTCCCTTAAAGTTAGCCACCAGTGGCCCCACCCTCCAGAAGAACACTTTCATTTTCTATTCCACCAGCCTTGCTCCAGCCATATCCTCCTACAACCCAAGTTACTGGGAAAGAGGAATCCCATTCTAGTCAAGATGTAAAGTATTATCTATGCTTTTATTGTTATTGATCATTTAAACTGCAGTAGAAAATCAGGATTGTGGCTCCGCTGTATTGGGTGCTGTACAAATACACTGTGGCTAACTCTCACAATCATATCCGCCAGTCTTGAGGTATTTTTTTTTTCTTAAAGATCCTGCAATCAAATGAGAATCTCAGCCTTTTTTTTTTAAGTACATCTCTAGCTCTGGAGGTGGCAGAGAAAACCTTGGAAATGTGAACCCTGCATCCAGCAGAAGACAAATAAGACCCCAAAAGGTATTTTTTAAAATCTTATGATTTTTTCACCTATTCTCATGATTTTGGAGGGCCTGAGTCATTGTTTTTTTGAATTCTCAGTGTTGGCAATACCGCAAACATGCATTTAGAAACAGTCCCTGCTCAGAGTTCTTAAATGCATCCAGGTTTTATGAATATTATTGCCCATTTTCTCTGCCTAAAGAATTAACTTTTTAATACCTTTCAATTTAATTATACTTTTTAAAGCACAAAATGTTTTTATTCTAATTCCTTTTCCCAACTGTGTACAGAAATTAAAAAGCTAGTAAGATCCTCAGCTTTATGTATAGTAGCTTCATTCAAAAAGCATTCAAGGGAAGGAATGGGTAGTTCACATTCTTCTTCCAGGAAAAAAAAAAAGATGCTTTAAAATTTTCAAGGTGCAAACTAAATTACAAGATGCCCAGGAGTGTGCAATAGCATTTCATTGTTTGAGTTTGGAATAAAAGACAGATAATTAGGAAATTGGGAGTCTATTAATTTTCCAAATTTACTCATGCAAGAAGCACTGAGCTATGGTGATATTTGCTTACCTCGTCATTATGCAAAAATATATTAGCTAATTATTTTGACTAATGCAATTAAGATATGCATATTTAGCATAAACTATACAATAGAAATGTTACAGTCAGCAATTGCTGGGTTGCACTCATGGGCAGCAGAGAGGCAAAAGTCTCGGCATAGTCTCTGATGGTAAACCATAAGATTGCTACAACTATGCCTGAACTGTTGTTATTAGTTCTGTTGCGCTAATTAATTTACTTTACAGCATGACTAGGTGGCACAGCTAGCAGTGGTATTAATTTTTGTTATGAGACACCTGAAGATGTCAGCTTTGGGCAACAGTGTCTGCACCTATAATTGCCTTAATCAGTGGAAATGCAGTATCTTTTGCAGGGATCCAATTAAGACACTCAATAGCTCCTTTCTTTGCACTTTATTTTTATGAATATTCCAACTTGTAAGAGTTAAGGAAGTAGTAACCCCAGAAAACTTTCCTCTCTTCCAACACCAGGTTCACAACTGTCCCCTTCTTGGGATGCAAGATCACAACCATTCTTCCACTGTTCACTACTTGTGATGGGAGGAACAGGGAGAGCACTTTTTCAAAGATAAATGCTTTTTAACATGTTTGACTGAAAAATCCTTCTAATTATCTATGGATCCTACTAATTAGCTGCCTTAATAGCTCAGTTTTGCTACCCTTATTCATGTTAGTAGTACCTCATTCCACAAGCAGTGCCATTGACATCAGTGGCACTGACTTGCAGAATAAGGTGTTTCTTAACTTGAGTTAAAGATGGCAGATCTGCCCCTTACAAGTACTTTCACTTGGATTTCTTTTCCCCTGGGCTGGGGAATAGTCCTTCAATATACAAAATTGGACAGAGACTGTTCTTTCATTCTGGTCCTGCCACTTTCCCCAAAAAGTAACCTTACCTGCTACAATATCTATCACACAATGCCTTTTATACCACTGGGATGAATTGCACACTCCCCTCCAAAACCATCATTAGTGCACTTCCCAGGAACAACCAAGGTTGTGAAGGGATTCACTCACTGTTAGTGCCTCCTTGTGGCTGGATATGGTGTAGTAGCTCTCATCCCGTCGGATACCTCTTGACAATGGTCACTACACCTGTCTAGGTCTGCCTTTACCTGCTACTTGGCCCTGCAGCCAGATCACTTTAAAGTCTCTCTCCTTCTGGAGTAATTAATCCATGAAAAAAAAAGCAAGGGGAATTAACACAGTTCAGAGGAAATAGAGGGGAATTAATCCTTCTCAAGGTGCGTCAGAATCCGACCTTCTGTTCCTCAGGGAGGGGTCACTGGGCAGTGGGCATCTGGAAAGCTCCTACCTTCAGTCAGCCCTTTCCTCGAGAGCTGAAGGTCTGTTCTCTTCCATGGTCTGCAAACAAGTGAGCTACTCAGCTGCCTTTTTAAGTTGCTCCTCCAGCCTGTGTATGCACTGCAGTGGTGGTAGGATGAGACTGGAGCAGCTCTGGAAGCCCTTGTTTTCCAGTGTGGGATCATCACAGTAGCCCATGTCATGGTATAAAGGGGGTTCTTACAACCACTTTGCTCCACAGCTACATTGTCTAAATCGCAAGTGGCTATTGGTGATAAGTGGTATCCAGGGCTTAACGTACCAGTCTCTTCACACCTTGCAAACTTTTAAAGCCTAAAACACAATTGCTTGGAATGTTGTGTGCAATTCTGGAGCTTCCTTTGTGTTGCGGATATGTTGCTTTGGGATAGGTGATTTCATGAGTTCCACCCAAGATCCCCAAAAGAACCCAACCCATTACGCGTTTTAAATGAGAAGGGTTTCAACTAAAGCTGGATAGTCCAAACTGTACATGAGCCCATTCTAATGGGGGTGAGATGTGAACTATGACCCACTACCCCTCACTGCTCTTTTTATATCCCACTTCCTCTATTCCCTGTTTTCCGCACCTCAGCACTCATCCCTCCGCCTATATCAGCTGAGTCCCTACGTTCTCTATCCTCTGCACATATTTCTTTTCCTGCCTGTCTCCTCTTCTTTGAGTTCCCCCATAGCTTGAGCTCTGTTTTTAATTATTAATTATTATTATTATTACTAGTTGTATTATTGTAGCACCTAGGAGCCCCAGTCATGGACCAGGACCCCATTGTGCTAGGCGCTGTACAAACGGAGAACAAAAAGATGGTCCCTAAGTATAACACAAGAGGCAACATATGGTTACAGACAGACCAACAGGGAAATACAAGGAAACAATGAAACACTACTGGTCAACATGATAGCCTGTGGTCTTAGCACACCAGCAGCCTAACCATTGTCAAGTTTTTTTTATAGGCTTTGTAGCAAATATGAGCTTTAAGGAGGGTTTTCAAGGAGGACAATTAGTTTTGCAGATGTTTACGGGGAGCTTCTCCCATGCAGGAGTGGCAGCGTGGGGGAAAGCACAGAGATGTTTGTTGGGAATTGGAACAAGGGGGCAATGGAGGCTGAGATCATGGGTGACTGGAGGCAAGAATCGACCTTTCAATATGTAATGAGAGGTAGGGTGAGGACAGGCCATGATGAAGGGCCTTGAAAGTGAAGACAAGTAGCTTATGTTTGCTACGATAGAGAAGAGGGAGCCAGTGAAGGGATGCAAAGAGCCATAACAGTCCCTCCTACATTTATTGATATTACAGCATGTTGTGTCTGGGTCTTAGCAGTTCTGGCTGCCTCTGCTTAGCCTAGACTAGTTTCCATATTTAGATTGTGTGTACCATGAAGCCTCCCTGTGCAATGCATTTTATTAAAACTGTGAAGAAAAACCTGGCAGCATATAATATTTGAAAACATCAGCCATTCAATCCCAGCAAAGCCTGCCAGCCTTTCTTCTATGTATAGGCCAATCTCCCATGATCACAGACTAGAAATGATTGGACTAGCAATGGTACTGGGCATTAGGCAAAAAGAGTTCTTGATGACATGGAGGTGGGGAAACCACTGATGGACTGAAAAATTGTGAGACTCATCTTTTGTAAGTAGGGGGATAATTAGGTTGTACTTAGGGAGGGAGAGGCCAACGGTCAAGTCAGGAGGGATGAGTATGTACCCATGATTTTGCTTACTGTGCACTGATCCCACTGAGACCAATGAAGGTTGGGACAGGAGTGGAAATTTTGGAGTGCTGTGTGAACACCCATGTTATGCAAATATGATCAAAGCAGCTCAGATATGTACCTCATTACTGAGTCTGGGTGCTTCAATTTAAAGATCTTCCAGTAACCCGAGCCATCACGGTAAAGAGGAAAGATGGGATGGACAAAAGAAAGGTGAGAAAAAGACAGGATGTAAAGAAGAGGAGTGAGAAAAAGAAGACCTCAAGTTTTATATAAACATACAAAGGTCTGAGGGCTTAACTGAGCTGAACCCTCTCAGGTTTGCTCATCACTCGTTGTGATGCCCATGGAGTCTTTCTGGCTAATTTTGCACTAACCATGTGGACTGTCAAATGGCTCCTGCTGTATTTTGTTGCCCTTTCAAATATTTCTCAAAGAGTAGGCTGTACCATCTGGTGGACAATCTGCCTGTGTGCTACAGCATCATACCTACCACAGTGTAGATGGGCCCAAAGTAACTGTCAGCTCTGCTGAACGCATCTACAGCAAACAGGCAGCTACACAGCATGACTAAGGGCTTCTCTATTAGTGGGCAAAGGAGGGATGGGGGCAAAGAGCATTGTCCCTGCATCTCACCCCTGTACAAGGGCTGAACACAACGGGAGCCCTTGCATTCCACAGGGCCAGTGCCATGGCCAGCAGTAGCGTCTCTAAACAGGATGAAGAACCATGAGACGTGGGCAGGACTCGTCTCACCAGCAGCGCTGGCAAGGCATAGAAGGGAGCAGAAGCTGAAGTCTGTGCTGCACTTGTGCTCCCCAGAGCTCCAGGAGTGCTGGGGTCAAACGGCTTTCAGAGCTCCCAGTGAGGCAGTGGGTTTATGTTGTCTCCACCTGGGCCTGCAGTAACATGCTGCAAACTAGACCCCTGCCCCAGAGTACACAGGACCCAGCATCACAGCTGGGAAAGATTCATCTTCGGTTGTTTCAAGAGCCGGGGCAGGGATCGCCGCAGGGTGTTGCACGAGTGTGACTGTGTTTGGCTTTCTTTTGTGTCGGGATCTTTAAAACACCAAATCCTGCTATAGCATACACTTTGAGCACTCCTGCTGCGGCTTCCCTCAGCCAATCAGCATGGTGTTCTTCTGTATTCTCACCTATAGCCACACCCTCATCACTGATACAACAATAATAATTAACAATTTGATCCTAATTTTACAAATGGGGACTCAGACACAGAGAAATGAGGTGCCAGATTTTTCAACAGAGCTCAGGGTCACATTTTCAAGTCCTCAGCACCCACAATTGGAGCCGGGTTTTCAAAAGAACTCACTGCCATTTAGGCACCTGAAGAAGGGCCAGATTCTCAAAGCAGCTCAACACCCAACACATTGAGCTCATCTGGAAATCTAGCCCTACACGATTTGCCAAGGTCACGGACTGAGTCTGTGGCAGAGACAGGAATTGAACCTACCTTACCTTGCAGCAGCATCTCCTGTGCCCCTATCCAATAGTGCTGTCCTGTGACTGACACCCAATGGCAATCTAGTCAGCCATGCTGTCACTGCCAGCGAGGGGGGCCCTGAGACAAACACAGAAGAACAATCTCTTCAAATGCTTTCTGGGACCCCTGTTCTCCATAGATCTTGTTGGCCCTTCACCTTGTCTTCACCATTCAGTCCTTGTAAAGCTTGTCCCCTGGCGTCGAAGGGCGATGTCTTAAAGCAGCTATTAACTATTTTCCTCTCTTCATGATTTTATACAGGAGGGGGAAATAGGGTCCTTTATCCCTAAGTGTTTACCACATTCACCTGCTCTGGAGCTACACTATCCTTCATGTGGAGTTTGGTGCAATCTTTCCTTTATCGTGTCACTTTGCATTGCTTTTCTTTTAATATTTTTTTTACATATTGCACATCCAAGCATATCAGTCCTGCTCACTCTGCAACCTTCACCTTCCCCCAAATGTCCCCTTTCCTAAGAACAGTGTGAACTTGCCAGATAGCGGAAGGAAGGTTTTTTATACACTGAAGAGTGTAAATAAATAAATAAATAAATAGATATATTCTGACATTTGTATCTTTTTGGCATAGACAAGCTAGGATAGTCATCTGGAAATAACTCAAACAAGATTTTAAGGATTGTGCTCTAATTCTGTAACATTGTAACTGCAAGCTACATGGCTCAGGAGTTGTAAGAGGAAATCAATAGGTATCACTACTGATCTCCAAAAACATTGTATCAGATTCATGTGTGTAATCCCAGTGCCAAAAGGATTAATTGGTCCACAGCTCTCTCATTTCGCAACAGAATTATATCTAGTTATATAATAAACTGTAAAAGATGTGTAAGTCTGGGATGTTGAGATTCAGCCTGTGTGTTGGATTGGTTTCAAAGAGCAATGCGCCAGGAAGGATACCTGGATTTGGGTTTTGCGTTTATGTATTCATTCTCTAGTCCCAAGAGACTCAAGTGTATCAAAGGGGCAATAGGTTTAATTCAGGGTTTGGGAATTGGGAGGGGATTGAAATTCGGCGGTGACCGTTGGTTCTACAAAACACCTTCTGCCTGTTTGTGTTTATCTGGAGCAATATTAGAATTGTCTCCAATTCCCATATCCCCTCACATTCTCTTTGGAGGAGAGGTGCACACTGAAAGGGCATTTCTTAGTCACAGGTTCAGGGTTTAGAGAATGGACTTGCAGGGGGCCCACTGCCAAAGGGAATTCCGAGCTGTAAAACTTCTTAACAGCATGTAAAACAAGAGTGCCCACACTCTGAGATATCCATGGTTACATGTATCCCACCGAGTTGTAAAACATGGACCTTGACTACTTTCTCCATGTAAAATTCTCCCTCTTCTCCCCACATGTCCATGACACTTTTCTTCCTCCACAACATTTAAAAACTCTTGCCCTGTCTACACTTTCTGGGGATCAACGCTGCTGTCTCCCATCGACGCAGCACAGTGTAGACACCACAGTAAGTTGACCTAAGCTACGTCGACTCTAGCTATGTTATTCACATAGCTGGAGTAGTGTAACTTAGGTTGACTTACCATGGTTGTGTAGACAACTCCCCTGACAACTCTTCCCTGTCACAACACCTCAAGTACTCATCCATGTCTTGATTGCCTCTCCTCACAATGACTATATCTTCCTCTTCTCTAACCTCCCTGACACTCATGTAAGCTGCCCCAGTCTGTCCAAAGCATGAACATTAAAAGATCTACCTCATCATCAGTCTGACCATGTCCCCTCTTTGAACCCCTTTAGTAGATCTCCCTTGTCCGCCATATCAAGATTAAATTTAAATCCTCACCTTCAAGGCCCTGAACAACTGTACTCCATCTAAGCCCTTGTCTCTCATTGGATTCCCTCATGCCTTCTGCTTAGCCAACAATGCCAGCTTTGGCATCCTGGTTATTTCTTTATCCCACTGCTATTTCTGTACCTTTTTCACCTGTCCTTTATGCAGGGAAGATCCTCCCAACTCCAGTTTGCCAAATCACTGCCATTTCCTCGTTCAAATGCTTCTTAAAGACCCTTTTACGATGCCACCGAGAAGTTGATTGAAAATATTTTGGAAAAAAAATCTTCCTCTGGGTATCCTCTGCATCCTGTCTTCAATGTATCTGTCTTTTAGACTGTAAGCTCTTTAGAGTCTTCTCTGTGTCTTGTAGCATGCTGATCACATTGTTAGTGCCTAACAATTAGTAAATATTAATTAATAATGATAAAATGCAGGATGAGGTCTAAGCCCATCAATTGCGAGTTATTACTGTTGATGTATTCAAACAAGTATTTTCTATACATCTATCACAGAACTATACAAATTAAAAACCCATTCCATCTCCTTGCTAGTGGAGTATTCCCTATATAATCCTTATACTATGTCTTGCATATCTATTGTGGAAGCTAGAAGTAAACATGATAGCTATGTTATTGCAGACTTTAAAATTATGTTGCGCTGCCAGTGTTGTTACTCAGTGCCACAATTTTTGTATGATTTAAAAAAGGCGTCTGTCAAAGGAACAACTTTCCATTTAATTTCTGCTTTCTTTAGCCAAGCAGATGACTTTTGGGGGGAAGATATATCAGATTCAATTAACAATGTGAGCTGCTTGCCTCACTGATTTGTCCTGTCCTCTTCCTTCATCTTGTTCACTTACCCTTTCAATGTGTCTACTTCTCAAAGTATTATGAAGCCAATTCATCAAAGACAGAGTTTTTTAGCCTCAGGAGGGTTCCTAATAGTAATGCTGTTTTCAGTGGGAGGGGCTGATGCAGGATAAGGGTTGCTTCCTCCTGCCAAATTGATTGAGATCTTATATCTTTATTAGCCCAATGATAAGCAGGTGCATTCACTCATTAATATGCACACTATTTGGTGCAATAGCTTGAGGTGTGTTTTTTTCAGGTATTCCTAGAACTCAAATCACAGTTTGATAAATTTAGGGGGGAAAATAGCACTGCTGTTAGGAAGATTCATTAGGCAGCAAAATGCTGTTTTTGATCGATTTCCATTTAAGTATCTAAACCTGCAAATCCAGTTGCGATCTCCAAGTGTGTGTGTGGCACATCACATATGTCAGCTCCTATATCTTCCAGTTAGATAAAGTACTTAAGTACTTGGGAACAACAAGATTTTGACCGTATCTAGGTTTACAGCATTTTTACTCTGCAACAATATAAAAATTCTGAAAACAAAAGGATTGTTATAAAAACATCAGGCTACATTTCAGCAAGTGGGAGGAGAATCTCCTAGACACTGCTGGTTTCTGCTCCCAGAGAACTCAGTGCAATGACTTTTGAAGCAACTCCTTCATTTTAGTTTTGTTGAAACATTCACATGGCAATTAGCCTATTGTTACTAATCTTCCTAATATTAAACTAGAGATAAGCCTGAACAAAATCCTCGATCTGAACTCCTCCAGATGGATGCCTGGATCTTGATCAAGATCCTGAACAAGCTCTGACCCATCTTTATTAATTGCATACTTCAGGTTATGCAGAGGCTTCTTTGTCTGTAGCTTGACAAAACCACCACACATTTCAGCGGAGCGCTGTATTTCAGGAGCGTAGTTCCACTATAAAAAGATACCATCTGGACACAAAACTGCTTCCTGAAGTCACGGACCACATCTCAGGAGTGCAAATAGAAAAAGGCCAGTCAACCTGACAGCAAGTATGCCGAAAGAGATAGGGATAGGGGCAACTTCGGAAGAAGAGATGAGACATCCATTTTACAGACGGAGGAGGGAGTTTGCCCAATAAATACTTCACCTTGTTTGCCCAATAAATACTTCACCTTGTTTGATATAGAGATCAACATAAAAAAAAAACCCGCAATAGAACAAAATAAATTGGGCCAGATTCTTAGCTGGTGTAATTCAGTGTAGCTCCATTGGAGATGATGGATTTACACCAGTTGAGAATCTGGCTCTCTCTATTCATTTTTAATGTATATTTAATATGTATGATCTTTAAAATGTTGGGGACTGATCATCTTAACAATTGCAAGCATGTAAATCCCATTAGATTCAATAGGAGTTGTGCCACACATCTGACAAAAATATCTAACCATAAATTTCTTTCTCATGCTTGCATTCAAGTAACAGACCTCTTCTTCCCTGGTTGCAGAAGTGCAACTTTACAGGGAATTACGCAATATGAATACATACCAAGGAAAGACAAGATGTCTAAAATAGCTGTGTTATCCAAAAGCAGTTAAACTTTTTAAGCAATGATGAAAAATGCAGGGAGTCTAATAATGTAACTCACTGGGGGGATAGGGAAAAGCTATAGTAAGTGGATGGCTTCAGTGAAACTTAGCAGGTCATCAGTTTGTCCTGTTATCAAATGTAATAGAGTTCTACAAGCACTACTAACTTTCATAAAAGCAAACCCCCATGTAAAAACAACCTAACATTGAGAAGTGAGGAGAAACTCACGTAGGTAGAAAGCAAATATGCCATTTTGCTTCTTTTCCCTTTAATTCTGAGAGGAAAACAGGATACAGGAAATCTTGAGTCTCCATGCAAAGCAACAGGCATATTGTGTCAAATGACAAAGATCAATTAATATTTTCCATTAGGAGACTCCAACAGTACTTCTGATTAGAGACTTCCTGGGTTTTTTTCCAACACCAAAGAGCGTCTGTGGGGACATTACTGAATAAGGGGCAATGCTAAGCATGACGCTTCCAGGAGAACAGGACAGGCTTTCTCAGCAGCCCTTTCACCGAACGACCCCAGATTTTGCCACTGGCAGAGTGAACTGGCGCTTTCCCACAATCAGAACCCTAAAGAAAGCCTTAGCTTTCCTGAAGATAGTAAATAATATATCTTTTTAATAAGTCATGCACAGTCTCACCACATAATACAAGGAAAGTGGGTATATCACCTTTTTCAGAGTGATTGTTTGTACCACGTCATTTTGTGTGTGCTCAGATAGCACAATAAAGGGCAGATGAGCAACAGGCAGATGGACAGAGATACGTCTGCTTCTCCCAATAGATTATATGGGCTCCAAACCAGCAAAGCACTTAAGCATGGCATAATCCCATTGATGACCTAAAGATCCATCTCTAACAATTCATCTAAGCAGCAATATTTGCTCCCCAAGTCCCCAGGAAAGCACATAAGCACATGCCTGATTTCCATAGGACTACTCCCATGCTTAAAGTTAAGCCTGTGCTTAAGTGCTTTGCTGGATTGGGGTCTTGGGGAGCAAGTAATGATGCTTATCAGAAATGTTAGGCATTGATCTCTGGGTAACAGAGAGGTTGCAGATATCACATACCTTTGGCACAAGTCACAATCCCTTATGCCTGCTTTCTCTGATGTCACACCACATGTCTGACTGTTTAGCTCTGTGTCCTGCATTCCACACTGTGCATTTGGCACCTCCCAGTTGTGTGGGGAAAACACAGCGCCTGCCCACATGGATCTGTAACAGCCATATGACACACAAGTTTGTTTCTGTGTCTGTGAAGTCTGAATCATTTAAACTCCCTTAGCAAATGCAGTGCAGATGATCAGCAATCAGATTCGCTAGTAGAGTTTCCATTTCTCGGATAACCTCAAAACCAATCATAACCAATCACAATAATTACGATATCAATAATCATTAGTAATTATTAATAATGTTTAGTATGTGGCTGTCACAGCATGCTGTTGTTGGCCTCCATATTGGGTACCCTCCTTCATGGAACATTTGGCGCCCTTTTTCCCCAAAGGCAGGAAAGGTGCAGGTCAGGTGACATTCTGATCTGCCAAGTAACAGCAGAGCATAAAAGAGTGGGGTGCCCAACTCCCCGGGCTGTCCATCTGAGAGGCAGTCAGTGTGCCCACACGCGTAGCGGCAGCCACCCCAGAGAGGTAGGCCTATCTGTCTTATATCTGCACAACCTACTAGTTCCCTACCTTGGACTCGAGTGCCATCTGTTTGTCATCCGCACTGCTTGCACCCGTCATCTGCTATCCCTTAAGATCAGAGTCCGCATACTTGCACCCAAGACGGCGGATCAAGTCGAGAAGACCAGAAGAAAGAAGACCTGAAGATAGCTTACCTGCTGTGTATCCCTGTGTTTCTGGTTCCAGTCCTGCTCCTGGTGTCTGGTGTTCCAGTCCGTCGTTCCCTTCCAGCATCTGCGTGTCCCTTTGTCCTACGGAAATGGTGATGTGTTAACCCTTTCGTTATCTTTACTTTCCCACCGTGTATTTCAGTTCTGGGCTTCTGAGCTTCAAGCCCGCTCCTGTGTAATAACAACCAAGCTGTTATATTCTGTTTAAATCTTACTGTCTCTGTGCTGGGGGTCCTAGTTAATAAACACTGTTTGTTTGCACCTTATCTACATGTAAGTCGTCCATCACTAATAAACCCTGATGATAGAAGCTAGATAAGGAGGCCGACACTTGCATCTTAACTTTAGCCCATCCCTTAAGGCTAACAGAAACAGTTTTGGGCTAACAGGTAAAACTACGATGCTCAGGGGTGTGAAAAATCCACACCCCCTGAGCGATGTCGTTATACCAACCTAACCCCCTGTATATACGGCACTATGGTGGCGGGAGAGCTTCTCAGGGAGGTGGATCTCTCCCATCAGCTTAGTGTGTAGTCATTAAAGCACCACAGCGGCACAGCTGCATCAGTGAAGATGCACCAATGCAGCGTTTGAAGTGTAGACGTGCCCTCAGTGGGGAGTAGCCAGTGAGCACCAGCAAGTATGGGCTTTTTCTCCATGTAGACAAGCCCTCAGTGTAATTATTGTTGTTTTATTTATTTCCTTGTTTTGTGATAGAGCCGAGAGTCCTCAGTGAGAGACTGGGTTCCCATTGTACTATGTACCGTACACACATCGAATAAAAAGACAATCTTTGTCCCTACCTGAACGTGCGAATAAGGTATACGAGTAGAAACAATAGGCAATTATTTTATGATTTGATGCTGCAATCTTTTCAAGCCAGATCACAAAACTAGCATTAGTGTCAACAAACAGACCCAGGACTGAATGTGCATAGGAATTGCCCTGCCTTCTCAATTCTAGATGCGGTGTTGAATGTACAATCAGGATATGCAAAAGCTATTCAGCCAAATCAGGATTTGGGCATTTTGATGGGACAGCGCAGGGAAGCTTGTATGGTTTTGTGGATAAATAGATTATATCATTCTCCAGGGTCAACCTGGAACCTTGTCTGATCATTAATATTATTGCTTAGCAAAACAATAGTGATTATAAGCAGACTGTCACAAAGAGAAGAAATTCTCAAGTTTTTGTAACATAAATAATGAGTTCAGAAGCAGAAAGCATGTTTTTTTGCGCATTTAGGATTCTATTCCCCTCAGTATCTTTGCAGACTGTATATCCTACTAACAAAAGTTTATCACAAGGAGAATAAGCATCATAATTAGAACTTTCTGCTAATAAGAAATTTTGGATCTAATGATATAGGAAGGGGCGTTTATGGTCATTGAATCATTAAATCAGTACTTGATTCTGAGTGAGCAATTAATAAACCATGGAAACAGTGTGTTAAAGTGCATTGTTAGTACCAGAGTTGGTCTCCACCAACGAAATTCTAGCATTAGTAGTATAATTATTTAGATCACTATTTCACTATTATAGTAATAACTATAGATAATTGCACAATATTATCTTTCACAAGATCATCTTCTCTACATAAATTAAAGGGTTCAAAAATATTTTTTTTCAAGGTAAAACCCTCCCAGGAAATCCATAGGGAGGATCTGAGATAAACAGCAGAAATGATGACTTATCTTGGTTGCAGCACAGACATGTGGCTTCTTCATCTGTTTCTTGCATAAGGTGATATCTGTGCTTAATTGGCCTAGAGGGACAGAGCATACCAGGGCTCCAAAGGAAAAACAAATTGTATGGATGTGTGACCAAAGATATAGCTGGAGTCCAATAGAATTACATTTGGGTTACAAATAAAAGGAATATTTACATGACTTCTTTGGTTCTATTTTCACTAACTACAAATAAAGTTATAAAGTGATTATCATTTGTCCTAAACTCAGATCCCAAGGTTTAATTATGTTTATTATCATTATTATTATTTATTTATCTTCCAAGTGTCAACAACTGGTGTAGAACACAGGAAAATGCAATATCTGATTCCCCCAGAGCTAATGTAAAAAAAAGAAGGATGGGAAAATAAAACTAAGGGGCGGGAATATATGACAGATCTGTGCTTTATATGCCACATCCATATTGGCACTAAAGGATCTTCTTTCTTCTCATGCAGCTGCAGTCTCTTTTGCGGCACTGCCTTAGAACATTGAGAAATATCATTGTGGCACATGGTTTTTAGGTCTGATTAAAAACCATCACATTCCATAAGCTTGGTGCTCTTCTGCACTCAGAGACAAAGTGCTGGGACTTAGACATTATTTCCATTCAAATATGATGAGCTTAATAAAGAGACAAGGTAGGTACGTTAATATTTGTATTGGACCAACTTCTGTTGATGAGAGAGACAAACTTTTGAGTTTATGCAGAACTCTTCTTCAGGTCTGGGAAATCTACTCAGAGTGTCACAGCTAAATACAAGGTGGAATATAATTGTGTAGCACAAGTAGTAAACACATATTTCAAGGGACCATTCAAGGTGAAGTAGCCAGTTAACACCTCTCCAGTCATAGTGTGGAAAGGAGAAAGGGGGAAAAAACCTATGGGGAGGGGAGTTAGTGGGTTATAGATTGTGGTTATACGGTATAAATCCAGTGTCTCTGCTCAGTCTATGAGTTTTAGTGTCTAGTGAAGTTATGAATTTACAAGCTAATCTTTTAAAGGAGTTGTGCAGGTTTCCCTTGAGGATGAGGACTGAGATCAGATATGGAGTGATCGCTTTCTGAAAGGTGATAGGGTGTTTTTGTTTTTTATCATTTTTCTGTGAGAGTTCATTTGAGAGCATAGTGATTGTCTGGTTTCACCCACATGATTGTTATTGTGGCATTTAGTGCACTGAATGAGGTGAAACACATGTTGTGATAGGCACATGTAGGACTCAGAGCTCTTGAAAGGTGTGTTTAGGGGGGTGTTGATCATCATAGCAATGGAGCTATGTCTACAGGTTTTCAATCTGTTGTTCTGGTAGGTTCTAGTGACATTGTAAGTTGGTGTGTTCTGGTCTGTGGGGAACTTGCTTCTAATGATGAGCTTGGAGAGGTTGGGGGACTGTTTGAAGGCCAAAAGAGGGTGGTCAGCAACCTAGGCACTGACTCCGTGGGTGCTCCGGGGCTGGAGAACCCCCGGGGAAAAATTAGTGAGTGCTCTCCACTCACTGGCAGCCAAGCTCCCCGCCCTGACCCGCCCCACCTCACCTCACCTCCTCCTCTGCCTCCACCTCCTCCCCTGAGCGTGCTGCGTCCCCACTCCTCCGCCTACCTCCCAGCGCTTGCTGCCACCAAACAGCTGTAACAAGCTCTGGGAAGGATGGGGGAGGAGTGGGAATGTGGCACTCAGGGGAGGATGTGAGGAAGAGGCGGGGCCAGGGCAGGGATTTGGGGAAGGGGTTGGAATAGGGGCAGGGAGGGGGCGGAGTTGGGGTGGGGACTTTGGGGAAGAGGTTGGCATGGGGATAGAAGGGGGCAGGGCAGGTGTGGAGTCGGGGTGGGGCCAGGGGCAGAAGGGAGTCAAGCACCCACCGGCGCTAGAAGAAGTCGACGCCTCCGGTCAGCAAAGATTTCTTTCAGGATGTGGTCCCCATCAAGTATGGGTAGGGCCGTACCAAATTCACAGTCCATTTTGGTCAATTTCATGATCGCAAGATTTTTAAAATAGCAAATTTCATTATTTCAGCTATTTAAATCTGAAATTTCACCGCGTTGTAATTGTAGGGTTCCGGACCCAAAAAGGAGTTGTGGGGGGTCACAATGTTATTGTAGGGGAGGTTGTGGTAGTTGGGCTTCAGAGTTGGGCTCCCAGCAGCAGTTGGGGGGAGGGATAGCTCAGTGGTTTGAGCATTGGCCTGCTAAACCCAGGCTTGTGAGTTCAATCCTTGAGGGAAGTAAGGATGGCATGGTGTGGTATTGCCACCCTTACTTCTGCGCTGCTGCTGCTGGCGGGGTGCTGCCTTCAGAGCTGGGCGCCCAGCCAACAACTGCTGCTTTCCAGCTGCCCAGCTCTGAAGGCAGCGCAGAAGTAAGGGTGCCCCATGACCCGCCCCTAAATAACCTTGCGACCCCCTGCAACTCCCTTTTGCATCAGGACCCCCAGTTTGAGAAATCCTGGTCTCTCCTGTGAAATCTGTATAGTAGAGGGTAAAAGCACACAAAAGACCAGATTTCATGGGGGGTAGTGCGGAAGACCAAATTTCATGGTCTGTGACGCATTATTCATGGCTGCGGATTTGGTAGGGGCCTAAGTATGGTTGAAATTGTTTGATGATGCCCTGTATGGGTGCCAGTGTGGGGAGATAGGTGAAAACTAGGTGCATGCAGTCAGATGGGGTTTTATTTCCATATTTGAGCTTAAGAAGTCATTGTAATAAACATCTTGTGTGAGGCAATGTTTTGTTGTGTATATAAAAAGTACATTTCACATCTCCTCTACCATATAAAACAGTGAGGACTGTACACATGAATGGATAACAGTAACTTGCAGAACAGTTTGCTGAATTAAATTTGAGTGTTTCCAAGTTACAACCAGTGTAACATTCAACATTAACCACTCTTTTAGTCTCTATTTTCATTTTCTTTCCACTTCTAATGGAAATCCCTGCCAGGACTAACAGAACAGAAGTGACAATTGCAACATTTAAACTAGACCTGAATGTAAACTGCATTGGAAAGAATATTATGGTTATAAGTAAATTTGAGTTCACTTAGATTTGACTAGTGCTTTGTGTTCGTTTCTTTCTGTCTAAAACAGGGATCTCAAACTGAAATCAGCACTAGGGCCACATGAGAACTAGTAAATTGGCCCGAGGGCCCCATCACTGAATCCTTTTCATACAATGATACAAAAGTATAGTCAAAAATGAAAAAAATGAAGAGTAATATAGTATTCTATTAAAAGTCAATGTATTAACTTTTTAAGAACTGTAATGCAAAAAGGAGTTTTAATAAAATATAAACACTCAGTAATGTTTGGAGCTTGGCTGCCACTGGAGTTGGCGCCTATGGCGGGCTGCAGCAAATAACTCCGTGGGCCGCATGTGGCCCGCGGGCCGCGTGTTTGAGACCCCTGGTCTAAAACAATGAATTTCAGAGTCTTTTTAAGTGCTTTGGCTTAAAGAAAATAATAAATAAATTCTGATCCTAAAATAAAAAACAGAACAAATAAATAGCATGTGTGGCATAGCACACTCTGGGCCTTTATATTTCCATAACTTCTTTCATCTGATTTCAAAGCAAGTTACATACATTGGCTCCCATACTGTAAAGATGTACATATGTGCTGAAAGTTAGGCATGGGTATAAGGTCTGGTCTACAGAAAATTAAGTGGGCTTAATTAAATCACTCAGGGGTGTAAAAAAAATATCAGAGGGATAGAAAGAATTTGAAGGCAAGTACTCTAACTGTTGAGCTATAGGATATTCTGAAGCAGGGCTCCTTCATGTTGAAGCTATGTTTGGAGTAGGGGGACTAGAACCTGGGTGTCCTAGATGGGTGCCTGAATCACTGGACTAGAGTCATTTCCACTTGCTTGCTCTTGTATGCTTATTCTCTGGCCCAATCACTCTTTCATTATTTAATACCAAATGGAACAGCTTCAACAGGAGAGATTGAGGGGGGTCCTACACCATAATATACTATAGGTTAGTAGTTAGAAAACCTCTCATTGCTGGAAGACCTCCTGTTCCAACCAAGCAGAGAGGGAAATTGAACCAGGGCCTCCCACATGAGTGCTCTAACCACTGGGCCAAAAGTTATAAGTTGGGTATCACCTCCATTTTGCATGGAGTGGTTGTGCCCAATTTATAATTTATAACTCATGCCTGAAAGAAATGGTGGGTGCCTAAACTGCCTGACTCCAAGAGAACGGTTCCTGTTTGTGGATTGTGGGGCAGATATGGCAATTTCCTGCAATATCCTTGAAAAACCTGATTGAATTAAGTTTAAGTATCTTTGGAGTCTAGACAAGAATGGACTTTTGAGCGAACAGTGTCAAGTGGTTTGCCCATGGAATCTCTGGGAGGGGTGGGGAAGGGGGGGGGGAATGAATGTAAATTTCTACCACCAGTTATGCAAAACCCAGACTTGTGAAGCTACATCCTGAGAGAGGACCATTGTCTGCTGATTACCTGTTCCCGGAATCAGAAGATAAAAGGCCCAACCTGTATAAAGGAAAGATTGTACTATTCCTGGGTGTGTTTGTTCTCAGCTAAGGCTGTTATGAACTTATAACCACAAGAAAAACCCATTGAAGAACTGACTCCTACCAGAGCCCTTGCTGAATTTGGGGGGTTGATCTCTAGTAAGCTTATTAGCGTGCATGTAGGTTCTCTTATTGTTTTTAATATGTTTTCTCTGTAATACTTTCATGTTAAGAATAAAGGTAATTGCTTAGAAAGAGCTGTGTGGTAACTCGTAACTACTGGCAATTACGTTGTTCACAGCATTCTAAGAGAAAGCAAAGTGCAGATGCTGGCCTGTTTAGACAGTCTGGCTTGCTGGGAATATCAGAATGTAGGTGAGGAACTGTGCAACCTGGAAAAATCCCTGATCAGGAGAAAGAGGCATAGGTCTCTGCCCAGAAGAGGTGACAGCTGAAGAACCAGAAGCCTAGAATGTGTGCCCTTGGTGGACCACAGAGGGGGAATACAGGTGCAGTTGCCCAGAACTGCAACAGAGTGCTAAGCAAGGATAGGCAGCCAGGGCCGGTGCAAGGAGTTTCGCGCCTTAGGCGAAACTTCCACATTGCGCCACCCCCCAGCCCAGGTAACCCTGCCCGCCCCCTCCCCCACGGCAGCTAACTCCACACACCCCCCTCGCCCCCCTGCCTGGGAAGCCCTCCCTGCGGCAGCTACCCACACCCGCCGCCGCCCCCTCCACCCGGGGAGCCCACCCCAGCCCCCCTCCATGGCAGCTAACCCCGCCCCCCGCCCGGGGCGCCCGCCCCAGCTCATCTCCGCTCAGCCTCCTCCGCTGAGTATGCCGGCACCCCTCTAATTCTCCTCCCCTCCCAGGCTTGCGGCGCCGATTGGAGGAGAATTAGAGCAGGGGTGGCGTGCTCAGAGGAGGAGGCGGAGTGGAGGTGAGCTGGGGCGGGGAGCAGTTCCCCTGCATGCCCCCCACCCATGTTACTGTGGAACATGTCCCCGCACTCCCCCCACCCCCGCCCCAGCTCCAGCTCCACTCCACCTCCTCGCCTGAGCAGGCTTTTAGGCGCCCTCAACCATTAGGCGCCCTAGGCGGCCACGTAGTTTGCCTAGTGGTTGCACCGGCCCTGCCTGCAGCCCAGGCTTGGGTGCTTATTTCAAAGAGAGGAACAGGGCTTACCGCACACCCCTTTCACAGCATCTGCCATTGGCCAGTTTAGGTGTGGAGCTACCTACTATGCTGACTTTTCTGGCTTCCTCCCCACCACCCCTGGGAGCAGGCCACGCCCCACTGTGCTGCCCAGAACATTTTTCTGCACACCCTTATGGGGGTGCGCCCCACAGTTTGGGGACCACTGGTCTATTGGGACAAATGCAAGGGCTTTTAGGGCCCTTTAGGTTGGGTGGATCTGAGCCCCAAATTCAGTTAAGCTCTTAAACACCTGTTTAACTTCAAGTGCATCCCTATTCAGCCAAACTCTTCAGCATGTGCTTAATTTTAAGCACGAGTTTTAAGTCTCACTGAGTTCTGTGGGAATTGAGCACCCGCTAAAACTTCAGCACGTGCTTAAATGCTTTGCTGAAGCAGGATGGGGTTTACTCACATGCTTAAAGTTAAAGTTAAATTCCATGCTTTGCTGAAGCAGGGCCTTAGTCTTTAATCCATCCTTGATCGTTCCATATTCTCTATTATACTACAGTCCTCTGCCCTCTAATTCATATTAAAGTCCTGAAGGTCTAGGGCCTGCTTTTTCTGCACTCCCCATTTCTAGAATTCAGCACCCTTTCCTAATAGGAATTCTGGAGCACGGCACTGCCACACTTTCTTAGAAGTTATTTGTAACCAAGAGTTGGTACAGAATTTTCAGAGGAAAATGTGATTTTCACATCGATATTGTCCCTTTAATGACACGAAGGGAGCAGCTAGTTAAAAGAAGTGTCCTACCCAGGGCATGGCTGCATTTCAGTGTTGTCTGATGTTATTCCTGTGCACAATTTGTAAGACGCCTCGGAATCTTTCAGGATACCTGGCACTCTGTATGAATGTAGGTTCACTTTTGTATCACTCTACAACTCAAGATATTGCCATTTACAAATGAAAATGGCTCTATTACATGAGCGATTCATGTAAACCAATCTTACGTTTTTTATCCTTCATAAACTAGTCTGAGCTATGCTGATCATACAGTCAGGGAATTGGCAGAGCTTATTAAGATGAAGTTCGGTATTGAGGTGGCTAATCCATCCAGCACTCTTCTGTATTTCTAAATAACTGTGTGAGTGAGCAGAATTCTCTCTATTGCCGATATCCTGTAAAGGGTTGTATCCCAGGACAGCTGCCCCTTGGGAAGGAAGAAATTTGTGACCTTGTTAAGCTGAGCAAGCACATCAGTTGGTAGAGTAAAGAGACTGTAAGCATTTCCAGCTCAGCTGGAAAAGAGGTCACAATGCAGCCCTGCTGGCTGCCGTTAGTGGACAATACACAGAGGTCTAAAAAGAAGAATACAGCCTAGCGTTTTCAAGTATTCACGCTAGAGCTAGCATAGTCATCTGTAGTAACCGACTATGCTGGAAAATAACTTGCAATGTCAACATCCTTGCTTACGTTTAACTGTGTAACTGAAAACAATAAAAAAACTGCCCTTTGTTGGGAAGGTTTAAATTCCCAACAGTTCATAGAAGATTCAGCGTGTCACATAAATAAACAAGCAAGTCCTGCCATTTGCTGCAAGAGAAAGGTAAACTTGAAATGATGCGGCAAAGAGTTAGGATTTTGTAAGAATAGTTTTCTTTAGGGTTTACATTGCAATTTTGCCTAATTAGTCTCCAATAATTAATGCTGTGAGTGTAACGGAGATGTAATCAGACAAAATGCTGGTATGTAAACCCCATGGAAGCAATACATCTTTTGATAGTAATGATTATGTTCTTTTTTATTATTAAAGATCCCATTAAAAAGAATTTATGATTTTCCCCTTTGTGAGAGAAATAATAAACATTACATTGGATGCTCTTATTTTTGGTATTGAGCAACAGGGTACGTGTAATTAGCCACAGTTAAAAAGAGATTTTGTCAGGAAGGCTTTTGGGGCACATTACAAGCCAAATTACAGCCCAATAGATTTTTACATGTGGAAATACAGTACCAATAAATTACTCAAACACAGTTGTTTGAAGAAATGTTTGGATCCTGCAAAAAACATGCTAGAGCGGGAAACAATGGAACCAAGGGGCCAATTACAAGCTGGAAAAGACACAGACTTGTGTGCACAAGGACACTCAAGCAATTCTTTCATGGATCTGTTTTCCAGGAAATTGCTTTACTTCCTGAAAATTCACTTTGTACAGTTGTTAAACAATGACATCCATCAGAGCTATACTAAAAACTGGCTCCTAATAGGTATTTAACTGAATACCAGCCAAAATTCTGGTAAAAATGCTTTGTCTAGCTAACTTTTCACTGTTGTTATTGGTTTGAATTCCAGTAGCACCCAAAGACCCCTTCTCTGGATCAGGGTCCCAGTGTAGAAGCACATTAGGAAGAGATAGTCCCCGTCCTGAAGAGATTACAATCTAAACAGACCAAATCAAAGAGTGAAGGAAACAAATGCAGTATACAAACAGAGAGACCAGGGTCACTGGCGCACACATGTTTAGATCCATGTTTTATTTTGTTTTTAAACATAAGAGATCCCCAGCTGCCCAGCCACTGAGGTTCTAGCAGCTGCTTCTTTTTCCCATCCTACGAACTGGGTCTGTCCTTCAGAGATGGCTGGCGTGGGGAAGGTTCAGGCGTCAGGCCTCTTGTGTTACCATGGGTGTGTTCCCTCGGGCATAACATATTAAGGATCTTCCTGAGGCTGTTGTCTGGAGGGCACTGGCCCTGATCAGACAGCAGTCTCTCAAATTCAGAAGTCTTAGTGGGCAAATGTTAGAATTTACACACACACAATTCATTTTGTCCCAGTCAATTTGTCCCAGTCAATTTTGTACCCTACGTACATGTCTCAGTGCCACTAGAGGTAACAGAGCACCACACCCAGGAGGTGTGTGGATTACACTTGCATGTTCCTCACAATAAATCCTTGAATAACTGAACCTGGCATCCTGCCCTGTTTTGTGGGACTATGTGTTTGACTATTAGTATTGGTCATTTCAGAAGCTCAGGAGGGACCTTGCTCCTATCGGGTAATTAAAGGAGCACAAAATGTTGAATGAAGAAGGGGCAGGAGACAGTCAATTCTGATGGAGCCTGAAGGCTAGTTCACATACATGACCTCTCGATATCATTGCAATTGAGCACAAGAAAGGGTTCAGGTTTGGAAAAGGGCTGTAGCACCATGGCAGAAATTGTTACAAGGTGTTTTACGACACTGGTTATTGGTTACAGCAACAGTAGAACCAAGGGGGTGTGAAATATATTTCAGCTGCAGAGAAATAACCCTCAGGGAAGCAGATGTATCTGGTAACAGCAAAGAAAGGCGATAGTGGTCATTTCCAAGGTTTTGGAGAGACAGTCCCTTGATAACATTGGTTAGGCACTTCAGCGGCCAGAAAAATCCCTTGGAGCAAGGAGATGATCCCTGCAGGTTAATCACGTTGGTAAGGACTCAACACACCTTGTGGGTTTACCTTAGAATCATAGAATATCAGGGTTGGAAGGGACCTTAGGAGGTCATGTAGTCCAACCACCCCCAGCTCAAAACAGGACCCATCCCCAATTTTTGCCCCAGATCCCTAAATGGCCCCCTCAAGGATTGAACTCACAACCCTGGGTTTAGCAGGCCAATGCTCAAACCACTGAGCTATCCCTCCCCCCTTGTGAGAGGCCGGTCTGGCTATGACCCCAGGTATCAGATGTTGTGTGGTTAATGTAATTTTTATTGGTTCTCTGAATTCTTGTTTTCAAGAATTCAGTTACAGCCTTTTCCCACCTCTTCATTTAAGGGTATCTTGGGACAATGATTTTGTTTGATTTTTTTTATGCTGTTGTACTAAGCAGTCAAATATAGCACATGTGACACAAGTATCACTTATTGCTCTCGCCACAGTTTGGCTTCTAATTTGGCCGAAGACCATTTTCAGTTATGCAGTATCTGGCCTTATGCTGCAATTAGACTCCAGACCGATCATTAGATTATGCATCTCCTCCCTGTTTGAATTCATCCGACCTACACACTGATTAGTGAGATTCCTCGCAAACATACCCTTGCTAGTAGTCAGCAAATGTGATGGCATCAGCATTGCCTTCATGGGGAACTAGCACTCTTTCCTAGCTGGCAATAAAGTGTCACAGAATGTAGCAGCCAGTGAAGGAGGAAATAAAATGAGAACTGTTAACAAATGTGGAATGTTTGCTCTTTGCTTTTCGCCACAGAGACATCCCAGGGGTGTTGATAACATTCTGCGGAGCGCTGTGTTAACACCTGTGCGTTTCAAACCTGGAGTTCAGAGGCGACTGACTGCAATGCTGCGGTTGGGGGGAAAAGGGCATCTCGGAGGTGGGAAATCTTGATGTGGTGTGAGAGAAAAGAAACCCATCCATACAAACCAGGATTTAAAGGATGCCTACGGGCTACAGCTACAACTGGCAAAAACAGGACCCTTAATTCACCTATAACGGCAGCTGCATAGGTGATAGCAACAGTGGATGCTGTAGTGTGGTGAGGTAGGCGTGAGTGTTTTAATCACCATGCTGGGGTTAGATAAAGTGCTGGTAAAAATACCTGAGCCCTGACTACTCCACAGCTTCCACAGTTGTTTTCAATAGTGGAGCTGCATGTATGGTGAATTGCAGCTATGACGATTGCTAGTGTAGACAAAGCTTATGAGAACTCAGCCTCACATTGAAAGCTAAGCTGTATAAGCCACCAGAACGAACAGGGGAATTGGTCAGATGGCTGTGCTCTTGATTATCTCATGGGAAACCTCTCCTGCCTGTAGTAAATGCCTGAGGGACCAAACAAAGCATAGTCATTAAATCAAGATGAGTGTGTCCCTTGTAATAGCAACAACTTTATAAATGACCCTCTACCTCCTGACATAGGAGCTATTCAGCAGCATCAGACCACTCTCCGCATTTAAACATACATACATATGAAACCTATCAAGGGGGTCTGAGGAAGAAACAAGATGGGAGAGGTAATTATGGGGTGATGAGAATGGGGGGAAAATGCCACCTGTGGAATCAGATGGTTTTATGATGTCGTTTAAAGATGGTCGGAGACAGGGGGAGGATGCTTCCACATGCTAGGACAATAATAGTACCATCACCCACTGCCTTAAAATGCAGTGCTGGGACTCCAAATATTGATGGTGTAAGTTCAGACACCCATCAGGATACAGATAGAGAACACAGTCAGCATCCACACAGTTAACGGCTCGAAAAAATCAACAGTTTCTGTTTAAAGTCAATCCAGCACTGTATAAGAAATGTATAAACACATGGCTGATGTGATGCGGTCACAGATACTGAAGGTAACTAGTCAAATTGCTGTTGCATTCTGGACAAGTTGCCAGAGCTGGAGATGCCACGACAGCCCCGGAAGAAGTTAGCCTCTTTGAGCTTACTAGTCATGAGTTACCCGCGCAAAGAAAACCAGGCAGATGCATGGAGCTATCCGTAGAAAGGGCGTGGCTGAAAGAACACAATGCCTGAACTAGTTCCCTCAGTAACTGAGGACAGAAAAAAGGAGCAACAACAATAACAATGACATCTACCCTGAAGAAAGACTTGTTTTCCCAGGGTTAGAATAAGGTAGTTCCAGTGCATAGAGCTGGCAATATACTCCCGTCATTTCTCTAAAACAGAGTTGCAGGGTCCACAGAGCAAACAATATAAAACTGTGTACTATCGCTCAACTGATGAGACTCTGCACCATCTTTAGACATGATTCACTTCCCTAGGTATGGTCAGCAATTCCACTGTCTACTCTGAATAATGATCACTAATAAGGCTCATACTAGTGTACTTATTCACAGAGGGATAGAAAATAGCACCGTTACAGTTATGGCTGGGATGAGCTTTTCCAGCATAAACTTCAGTTTTCTGGGATTTTGGTCCTGCCACAAATATTCGCAAAAAAATCTTTTAAGCCATATGGTAACTCAGAACAGATTTATTGTTGTACCCTCACCGGGGCAGCCATTTGCAATTGCTCAAAAGGCTCCTTCTAGACTTTAGCATGCAGAATCAACCTGCATGCACAACGGATGTATGTAAGTCCGTGCTTTAAATTTGTCAAGTATCAGAGGGGTAGCCGTGTTAGTCTGGATCTGTAGAAGCGACAAAGGGTCCTGTGGCACCTTATAGACTAACAGACGTATTGGAGCACAAGCTTTCGTGGGTGAATACCATCCACAGCCTCAGAAACAAACCTGACATTATAATCAAAGAGGCTGATAAAGGAGGTGCTGTTGTCATCATGAACAGGTCTGACTACCAAAAGGAGGCTGCCAGACAACTCTCCAATACCAAATTCTACAGGCCACTCTCCTCAGATCCCACTGAGGAATACACTAAGAAACTGCACCATCTACTCAGGACATTCCCTACGCTAACACAGGAACAAATCAACATACCCTTAGAGCCCCGACCGGGGTTATTCTACTACCCAAGATCCACAAAACTGGAAATCCTGGATGCCCCATCATCTCGGGCATTGGCACTCTCACTGAAGAACTGTCCGGATATGTGGACTCTCTACTCAGACCCTACACCACCAGCACTTCCAGCTATCTCCGTGACACCACTGATTTCCTGAGAAAACTACAATGCAGCAGTGATGCATCTGAAGAAGTGGGTATTCACCCACGAAAGCTTATGCTCCAATACATCTATAAGGTGCCACAGGACTCTTTGTCGCTTTAAATTTGGTTCACTATCTTTTGGCCCAGCTGTTCGGTTTATGCAAGGGATCCAGGGGCTGGATACTATGAGGTGCTGAGCACTCTGGTCTCAATTCAGCAACACACTTCAATAACAAAATAAAGCTAAGCACATGCTTAAGTGCTTTGTTGGACCTGGGCCAGAGTGCTCAGCACCATGTAGGTTGAGTGATAGACTTAAATAGCTCAATCTGTTTAGCTTAACAAAGAGAAGGTTAAGAGGTGACTTGATTACAGCCCGTAAGTATCTACATAGGGAATAAATATTTAATAATGGGCTCTTCAGTCTAACAGAGAACAGTATAACAGGATCTAATGGCTGGAAGTTGAAGCTAGATACATTCAGACTGGAAATAAGGTGTACATTTTTAATGTGGAGAGTAATTAAGCATTGGAATAATTTGCGAAGGGTCATGATGGATTCTCCATCACTGACCATTTTAAATCAAGATTAGATGTTTTTCTAAAAGCTATGCTCTAGGAATTATTTTGGCCTGTGTTATACAGGAGATGAGAGTTGATGATCACAGTGGTCCCTTCTGGCCTTGGAATCGATGAATCTAGGACTTGACACAAGCAATCACTTGAAACAGGATAATAAATGGGCATGAGCTGCTGCTTGGGAAATCTACAGGAGAGGGAATATAATTGAGTAAAAGGTACTCACACACTTTTATATGAGCAGTTATGGCAATTGTAGCATTTACTGAGCCGTCATAGCATGCCTTTCTATGTACAATGTATAGAATTTGTTCAACAGCAATTCAGCTGCACTAATTGCATGGGCAAATGCAAATGCACCAATGTATGTAGCCGTATGGGCCAAATTTTCAAATTCGGACCCATTAATTACTTCCACAATATTTGCACCTGCACCTGCAAAACATGTACTTGCAAATAGGCACCTACCTGCTCAGATCAGTTAATTGCCTTCATATGTACCTGACTGTGCATGCCATTAATCAGTTTGCAAGGGCAAAGGCTGGATTGTGCTTTGCGAGGGCAGTGTGTGCATGGATACAATTTACAGGTGCCTCTTGGGTGCCTGCATTTGAAAGTGTCTTTCTGGAAAACCATTATGGGGGGGAATCATTTTAAGATCTTTCATGACCTTTGGAATTTTGTTTCAGGAGATATTTCATGCATATTTCCATCTACAGCTGCCCTGAATTCTTTGCTCATTGGAAGCTCAGCTGAAAGGATCAGAGTTTTATACTGTAGTATTTGATGTGGATCATAAAACAATGCATGCACAACTTCAATTTATTGTATGGATTGATTTTTTTTCCAATTTCAAAATGCACAAGCATATTTTTTTAATGATGTGCAGTCATGAATTTGGCAGACTGCTTAATTCCACATACTGTAAGGATGTAGCAGGGTGCCTTTTCCATTGTGAATCGAATGGAATTTGTGATTTGCATGCACCTTTTGAGTCAAAATCAAACATTTGCCCTGGATTGGCCCTGGTTTAATTAAAATGATGAGAATGTGTGATATGCTTTTGGTCTAAGGCAAAAAGGATGCACAGTACTGAAATTTGGAACAAACATTAAAAAAATTGAGAAATGCATGGTTGGAAGTGATAAGAAATGCCAAGACTATGTATTACATGGGATCACGGGATGAAAATAGAAAATATCCTAAAAAAATTCTGGCGTACTGTGAAACCGTTGTAGGAAGGTTTGGATAGGATTACATGCTTTATGGATAATGTCCCTGTAACTAACACTGTAGATGTTTGTAATCTTTGCCATAGTCTTTCTGTACAGCTGATGGGGCTGCTCATCAATGCTAGCAGATTTCCTCCCCACCCCCACTTCTGACTGGATGCAGGGGAGGGGATACACATTGTATCTTGAAGGGTTCTGCTTGGAAAACTTGATGGTTATCATAAAATTAAGTTTAAAAAAGCTTAAAATATTTCTCAGTGACCACCTTTAAAAGGCAACTGCTCATTTGTCCTGAGAGTTATTGAAATAGTCACAAAAATTGGCTTTTCACCCCTTTTATTATTAATTATTATTTTTATTTATTATTATTTATATTGTGGTAGTACCTAAGAACCCCAGTCATGGACCTAAACCCCACTGTGCTAGGCACTGTACAAACACTTTTGTCTCTTTTAAAGGAATTTTCTCATAGGGCTGGAATTGAATAAAAGCCCCTAAATACCTTAGGTTGATGAAATAAAGGGCAATCTTTGCACCTTCATTGTTCCTGTCTCATTTAATATAAATATTTACATACGTTTTCCTTCAAGGAGTTAATTTCCCCACATTCACGCTCTGATTTTTTCAGTCTGTTTTTTGACTCACCTGATTTCTTCAGACAAGCTGCTTATGTTGATGTTCAATTCAAAAGCATCCAAGGGGAGGAGGGTGTCAACATTTTATCTGAGTCAACATTTTCACATATAAGTGCATGAAGTTAGGCTCCTAAATCCATGTCATAACCCTACAGAAAAGCAGCCTGATTTTCAAAGGTGCTGAGCACCTGCAACTCTCAGTAACTGCACTGGAATTGGTGGGTGCTCGGCGCTTCTACAAACCAGGCCACTGGATATTTAAGTGTCAACATTTTGGCAACCAGATTTGACAATTTTGGTCAATATCTTGAAAATCAGCGAGCTTGAGCTGTGTGTGTGTGTGTGTGTGTATGTGTGTGTGTGCGCGCGCATGTGTGTAAGTGCGGGTCCGTCTGCCCACTACTTCATCTATCTCTCCCCTCGCTGGACCACAGGAAAGATAAGGGTGCTTCTAGTGGATTGCCCAAATGAGTTCTTTTGAACACGTGGTAAGCACCTGTGCTTTAGCAGCTGAAGGACAGGATTTTTCCAGACCAGTCCTACCTTCTTTGTGTGCATGTCTATTTTATTGTGCCTGTTTGCTGCAGCATGTCAATTATTTACAGCTGTTCCCACCATTCTATTGGGTGAAGGCACATTAGAGTCATACTCAGTCTGTGTGTACCCAAAGTATTATTTTTTGGACATGAGGTTTTAAGCACATTCCATTTTTTTTCCCAAAAAAGATTTATTTAAAGAAAAAAACTCCAGAAGTTCATTTTTAAAAATGTATGTGTGATATAAACAGCTTTCCTTGTCCTACCAAGAGTATGGTTGGTTGGAGAACTGAATGGTTCAAAGGACAAAATTTTTTACCTTTAGGTTACTGGTTTGATGCCAATCCAGATCAGACCAAAGTGCCTGAAAGTCATTGCGATTTAATGGCTGTTCAGTTGCCTGTATGAACACAAACACGTTATATATACTAAGAGCCGGTAATATATACCTAGGTATAAAGGTGTACTTTCTTCTATTTTTATCTCTGCTGAAGTTTTTTTAGTGTTGGTTGTATGCAGCAGTTTCACAGGATAAAATAATTTTTTCCCATATTAATTTTGACTTTCTATTCAGCAAACACTCATTTTTCCCTCTCTGTGTTTCCTATAGCACCAGCTACAATATGTGAGTAGTTTTTGTTTTCATTCCTAATTATTTTGAAGTCTCAACTTTACTATTGCATTTTCCTACACTGCCAGCAGATGGCACTAGAGCTTCCAAGAGTCAGTTTTACTTGATTTCTCCACATTCTCCACTCATTCTGATCTCTAGTCATCTTAAAGGAAAACTGTCAATTTTAAAAGCACATTTATCTCTGAAGGCTTGATGCCTACGGTTGAGGTAAGTGGCACTTAAGACCCCGGTGCTGCAAAAAATGTATATATGTGCATGGTTGAGAGCAGGAGTGAATTGATAAGGAAGGTTCTGGGTGAACTGAGTGGGGGTGACTTGGGAGAAAGCAAGGGGAGATGTTAGGGTATGAGCTACACTGGAGATTTGGGACTATGAGAGAACAATGAAGGTGTGACAGAGGGATACTTTCTGCTGCCTCCCTTCCTGCTCTTTACTGCAAAGCAACCCAGTTTTATATTCATCAGCCTCCCTTACCTCCCATCAAAATCTTCCCCCCTGAATTGCTTACTCCTCTCCCCTCCCTGCTCGAAACAGTGTCCCTGTTTTTCACTGCAAATATGATCAAGCTGGAAGAAAGAGATGGTGCAAATTGTTATGTCCAGCCCTCAATTTATTAACAGTGAGAGTAATTAACAATTTGCCAAAGGCCATGGTGAATTTTGCCTCACTGGCAATTGTTAAATCAAGATTGGATTTCTTTAAAATAATATGGTCTAGGAGTTATTTTGGAGAAGTTCTATGGCCTCTATTATACAGGAAGTCAGACTATGGTCACAATGGTCCCGTCTGGCCTTGGAATCTATTCATTTCAGATGGGATTACACTGATGTAAAAACCAGTGGAAGTGCATTCAGAATTATAATGTATTGAAAACTATGTTATAATTATGAGCTATCACTTTAAATTTGTAAGGGGTTTCTTGATCCTGCTTCCAGGGCAGGGGGCTCCCTAGGAAAACATGCCAGTCTGGGGCAAATCAGGTTGAGTTTTGCCTCTGTGTCTGAGGTAGCAGTCTGCTATCTCTCTTTGTGTTATCGGTGGTTGTGTGTTAGATTTCTAGATTCTAAGAAATATAGTGTTGCACTGCAACCTTCCAGGGTAAAGGATTGTTTCCCCTAGTTCTTCATGTGCATGCCATGAACTTAACAAGGACCAAGCTACATAAACCCCAAGTAATGCTAAAAGTTCAGGTCAGACACTGAGGCACCAAAAATCACAGTTAGCCCAACGGACTGAAAGAGCCTGAAGAATAAACAGCCACGAGGTGGGGTTCTTGTCCTTAGAGGTGGTACTTCCTCATCGAACAGCAGGCAGGTCAGCATGGGAGAAGCTGGAAATGCTGTTGCCTATGTTGTGTGGACAGAAGATTCGGTCTCTAGAGCTGTCAAGCCAGCACCTTTCACCTGCATTAAGTTCCCTCTTAAAACATTTAGTGTGCATAACCCTAAACAGTCAGTGCGGATTATTACAATGTTGCTACCCATTCATGCATCACCGTACAGACTTATAGACGCTGTTGCCAGTGTCCCTGTCCCTTTAGTAAAGGATGATCAGACATCCTAGGATGCCCAGTGCAAATCTAGGCTTAATGTAGGTACAGTATATTGCCACAGGTCAAATGGAGACAGAGAAGCATAAACATCCCATCTTTGAAAAAGATGCCTTCTGCAGCCTCCAGGCTACTCACAGTACCCTGAAGGACTGTGCTCTTTGCACGGAGACAAGACAACCCCAGAACTTAATGTGATTTATAAGAGATGCCTCCCCCCACATCCCTGCCCTGCTTTGGTTTGATGCCCAGACCATCTGGTCACCCTATAGCTCTTTTTTATTCTACAGGAGTTATATTTTCTCAGCATATCACCAATTGCGAACAGATGAGCTGCAACTGCTGGCACCGCTGAGGCAGTCAAACATTTACACGCACTGTGTATCTTCAGCCAGATCATCCCACCCACGTCCTTCAACACAGACATATCGGGGTACCTTTTCAGTGTGGTGCCTGGGGATGTCACTGTGTTGATCGTAGCTGAACGGCTACATTGCTGTTCACTGAAATTAATTGTGCTCTGGTACATGGGGAGCACTTGCTATTTTTCCTGTTAGGTACTTTGGGCATCCTAAGCAGCAGTGTCTGGTCTTCTCCATCACTACTGCCTTTGAGAGAGGGTAGCTGTGGGGAAATGTCTCCTCTGCATCCGTGTTTCTCCCCAACGGGCCATCATGGGGCAGTATATTATCAGTCCTCCTGAAGCCACTAGAGGGCTAATGAGGAATAATTCTTGTGATATACTGAGGTTACTGATGACACCCAGCTCTGTCTCCATCACATCCAACCCAGACACATCTGCAACTGGCAAGGAATATTTGACCTTTTTCTCTGTGATTCAGGGAACCTTGCTACGATTACCCATGCCTTTGTCACCTGGAGATCACATTGCCGTCATGTGCTCTGTGACAATCAGAAGATGACGCTAGTGAGCAATGTTGAGTTTCTCACCTGGGATACATTGCATCATTGCTCTGGAACATGCACAGGCTAGCGGGAAGTTTTTGAGTGGAATTTAAAGCATTGGTAGAGCTAAGTCCTAAGTGGTTTGAGATCTGATTACCCAAGAGACCTCTCCCCACCCTCACCAAGGCCAGACTGCCACAGCTGAGATGGGTAGGATGTGCTCAAGCCATAGAATTGCTCTCTGATAAACTAGGGGGAGAGGGTCTACCAGTAGGTCATTTTCTGTGAAGGTTCATCAACTTTGGAACTCGTACACCACCTTGATCTGCAAGAGCCCAAACGTAATCTTCCAGGCATGTCCCATTTCCCCCCTTCCCAGGCTCTTGTGACGGCCGGCATGAGCTGATGAATGGAAAGGTTTATTTTCCTTATATTAACTGGTGGATGTCTATTTATGCATCAAGGTCACAGGAACAGACCTTCATAGTGTATGTGGTTTTTTTAAAATTTATGGGATGGGCACCCAGAGCACACATAGGGGCCTAAGGAAGTTTCCAGAAATCTAAATAAAATACATAAATATTTGTCACAGGTTGCATTTATAGTAGGTTCTGGACCTATCTTTTGGCACCCACTTTTGGACTCCCTGCCTTGTCAGGACTTGCCTCACTATATGCTAGATCTCCCAATCTCTGTCAGGGAAGTGAGACAATGAAGCTCACGTTTTCACTAAGGGATACACCTAGTCTCCATCAACATAAGGAAGGGGAATTCTGAAGTCATTCCCTAAAAAAAGGTCTCCTACAGGGCATGTTAAATCACTACTGTCATGCTATTGGGCTGACCTGTGGAAATGAGGCTCAGGCGTGTAGGGATGGGGACATGTATTGAAACAGTATCATATTCTGAGGAGGACTCGTGTCTGCAGACATTCCAAGGAGGAGTTCAGAATAGCATCAAGCAGAGTACTGTACCATGCCATAACCCAGCTGGCTATTTATAGCAATGTCACTGATGAAGCAAATTGAATTTTAAGTAGATTTGTCTAGATTAAGATTTTCTAACTGAAAGTATTATAAAACAACTAATTATCATTATGATTATTATTTATATTACCATAGCACCTAGGAGCCCGTGTCATGGACCAGGACCCTACTGTGTGAGGTACTGTACAAACACATATGAATAAAAATGTTTTCAGGACATTTCGTTTTAACTCTCTATGGAAACAAGGTTATTTTTTTACTTCAGACATTTTCTGTGCAGTGTCCAGAACTCAAAAAAACAACAACAAAAGTTACACTTAAAGTTACACTTGCTGATCAAATCTTGACCCAAATATTGAGTTTTGTAAAGATCAGAATGAAGAACAATCCATTGAGATGGCTGCTTCAGGAAGTCTAGAACAGGAAGTCTATAGAGGAGGAGTGGGATGATCAGCAAGAGGGAAGCTTTTGAAAATTCAAAAAAAGGTGGCATAGAAGCACCTCAATGAATGATTTAGAGACTAAGGGCAGGTCTACACTATGGGGCACAGTTGATCTAAGTTACGAAACTCCAGCTACGTGAATAACATAGCTGGAGTCAACGTAGCTTATATCAACCTTTTGGGGTTGTTTCGGAAACCTTTTGCGGTGTCTACACTGCACTGGGTCGACGGGAGAAACTCTCCCGTTGACTTACCTTACGCTTCTCCAGTACTTCTGGTGAAGTACTGACGTCGATGGGAGAGCGATCGGCGGTCGATTTAGCGGGTCTTCACTAGACCCACTAAATCGACCCCCGGTGGATCAATCGCCGAGCATCAATGCCCCGGTAAGTGGAGACAAGCCCTAAGAAACAGTCCAACATCTCTCAATCAATGCAAGCTTACATGGGGTGGGGGTGTCCTTGTGCAAGATGATCTTCCAGAGGCATATGCTTCAAAAGCATACAAAACACTGACTAAACCACAACAGAACTATGCACAGATTGGAAGAGAAATGCTGGCAATTGTTTTGGTTTTGAGCCGTTTCACGAATATGTTTATATGCAGAGATCCAGTGAGGCAGAAACAGACCACAGACCTTTGGAAGCTGTAGCATAGAAACCATTTTGCAAAGCACAATCTGGACTTCAGAAAATGATCTAGAAATTGCAAATGTACTCCCTGGGGGCCAGGTTGAGCCTTTAGACTCAGGCCTGAGTCAGGGGCAGTGTGCATTTGTACTGGACCCGGGGCAGCTGTAGAATGGAAATTACGCCTTGTAGTCAATCCTCTGAGCACAATCCCTCTGCAGCTCCTCATTTCCACACTGAGGCTAATATACTGCATCAGCCCATTACCTGAGTACACTTCCCTCCAAGCTGTAACACGAGGCGGCAGAGCCATGGCTCAACCTATTCCCAACCCTTGTCCCACCCTTCACCCACTTCCTTCTGAGGGGATCATTAGGCACACATTGCTCTTCCCTCTGTGTCTAGCCAAAATCTGGGTAGGTCCTATGTGGCCATGCATAGATGGGCTGATCCTTCATCCCCTGCATGGCTGCATAGGATCCAGCCCAATTTAGCCCTAAATGTAAAATCCAGGCCCAGCAAGGACCTCCTAATCACAAACATGCTTCTAGGAGCACCTGGAAATCGTGAAGGCAAGGAGTTGCAGGAGCAGAGGCTGAAGTAAATGTGACTCAAATACTTACCATTTCCAAAAGAAAATCTGACAGCCTCAAATGAGGAACACCAAATCACCTCAATTTACAAGTGTTTGAGCGACAAATTCTACGTAGATGCTCGCTGAGAAAACCCAGGCACCTCCAGCCTTAGAAGCTTATCGGAATTGTCTAGTTATTATGTAATCCTGCCTTGGATGCAGGAGATTGGACTAGATGATCTCTCGAGGTCCTCTATGAATCTATTAAATTGCTGAACGTGAAGAAATTCTGTGCAAAAGACTCTACGCTGTGCAGGGCCAGCGTGACCACTAGGTGACCCTAGGCGGTCGCCTAGGGCGCCAGGATTGGGGGGACAGCTGGCCGCGGCTGCCTCCCGCCTGCCGGCTCCACGGCTGAGCCGGGAGCCGGGGTGGGGGGGGGCGGCTGACCGTGGCTGCCTCCCGCCTGCCGGCTCCACGGCTGAGCCAGGAGCTGGGGAGGCGCCGCGGGCGGGGGGCTGAGCTGCCGGCCTGTGGGGGGGTAGGGAACTGCCGGGGGGGGGACTGGCTGCCGCGGGGGGGGCGCAGGGCTGGTGCAAGGAAGTTTCACCTAGGGCGCGAAACTTCCTTTCACTGGCCTTGACACTGTGGTACCACATAGCCTGAGGTTGGTATTGCTAAGTATGCTACACAGGGCCCATCATGGGTTTGAGCAGGCTGAGACTGGAGTCTGACATGTCCTAATCTGGCTAAGTATGAATGTTGCCATTGAAGATAAGGTATCGAAATGTGAAATCTGTAATACAGAAAACAGAATCTAACAGAACCACTAAAACCACATGAGAGTCCTCGTCCCCTTTGGTCCAAGGTTGTTGCAAGTGTATTTGAACTAAATAAGTAAGATTATCTCATTAGTGGACTGCTATTCACATCTTTCGGAAATCAAGCTGTTACACAGCACATTTAATGGCAATGTAATAACACATTGTACCTCACAATTTGCTCCTCCTGGGATTCCAGTTGAGCTAATAACTGATAGTATCCCATCATTCGCAAACGACACATTTTGGCCGTTCTCTGCCTATCACACCATGTCAAGCACAGTCAAATGGCTGAGCAGAAAAGTCAGTACAAATAACTTGATTTTAAAAATCTCTTCAAGATTCAAGAGATCCAGACTTGTAGTATTGTTAGAATATTTCAACACATCTCACAGCGCTTTATTAGGATCACCGGTTTAGAGGTTCAAGAACAAACACCTTAGGGCAGACAACTAAGCCAAAGATATTTAACTCTGAAGTAGTTACACTCTACACTGACACATTACTCTCAGGTCCTTCTATGTCCCTCATCACTGTAATATCTGAGCACCTAGGGTGCCAAAGAGTGACCACTCCAGAAGTGGGAGAGGATGTTAAATTCCAAACACAAAGTGAATAGCAAACTGCCAAGGTAACAGCCAGACATTCCAGCTCAACCTCACACATCATAGCCACCACTGAGGGGCAGACCATTTTGAGGAGCAGAAGACACTATAACAAAGCTCAGGCTCTTTGTTTCTTGACAACATGCCAAAGGTTCCTACACAAGCAGTAGCAGATCCAGGTGGCAAAGCCACCATACAGCAGCAGAAAAGGCCACAGCAGAAGGAACAAGAAGACAAAGAAGTGGAAAACAAGAAGTGGCCATGTGTTAAGAAACCAATTGAGATTCAGAGACCATTATTATTGACAGATGTCCAATAAGAGTCAGAATAATCCTTTCATCTATCCAAGCAGTTCAGGTGCCCTACCCTGACATCCCTCCTAGATGTTTCTATTAGTCTGCTTTACAGGGGATGGCTCACTTGATGATTACCTGTTCTGTTCATTCTCTCTGGGGCACCTGGCATTGGCCATTGTCGGAAGACAGGATACTGGGCTAGATGGACCTTTGATCTGACCCAGTGTGGCCACTCTTATGTTCTTATGAATTAATTGGCTTTCTTAGCTGTGAGCATTGTTTTTTGTTATATTTTATTTGCATTTGAATTTTTTTAAAAGAGGATGATGTAGCCATAACCGTTGATCTCAGCAGACACTGGCCTTTGCCATGTGATGGGCTGTAACCTTTTGTAACCCTGTCTCAGATCATGTGACTGAGGCTGGGAAATAAAGACCAGACTGCTGTGAAATGCACACATGACAGATGTTTAAAACTATATGATCCAGTCCTGCAGATCTCCAGGAAAAGAGAAAGATGGTGGTTTACAAAACTGTGATGGGAAAAAGCACAACAGAATGTTCCACTGTTTGGGTTAGCAATACGCAAATATTAATATAAATCATAACATTTAAGAAGTGTAACAAAATAACCAAATGTTTTTTTCAAACCTTACCTCAGTCATGACATAAGTATTTCAAGATGTTCACCAAAGTATTACAAACCACAGTGCGGGCTATCAATCTGTCAATGAACAGCACAAGCTTTGGTTTTTCAAGTGATATTTGAAATCCTAACCCCATAAGAAAATTAACTCAGGCAATAACATCCTGTTTTCCACAGAGAACATTCAGCTTCCCCAGCAGTGGGAAAATGCTGTTAGAATCTGCTGCTGTAATTGTACTCCTCATTCCTTAGCAAAGCATGTAATGCAAAGCTCCAAGAACTAAGCCCTTCTGTTTTACGCAGCACACTGATTTGGAAGCAAATATTTTTCCAGCAACATCACCAGACTGAAAGCATTTTGAGACTCTAAACCCTTCTCGCAACATTGTTTTGGAAAAACCTGACTGACTGAATGATAGTAGATCTGTCAGTGACAAAAGCCATCTCTGACAATTTAGTTTGGACACATTAACTCACTGTGTCAAATAGTTCTGAAATTATATATCCTTTCAGACTTCAGCCAACCGTAGAGTCCTATTCCTTTGACACTGGGCTGTTTCCTATGAAGCATTACCTGAACCAATAAAAATACAGAATGGGCCAGATTCTGCTCTTAGTTGCACCAGTATAAAAAAAAAGTAACCACTGAATTCAATGGAATTGTTCTGGATTTAAAGTTGTACAACTGAGACCAGAATTTAGCATCAAATGGTCTTTGCTTATCGCATTTTTCTTCACTCTTTTACACCAGTTTCATGCCAGTGTAATTCCACTGAAGACAATGCAGTTACACCAGTTTGAAAGAGTGGAGAATCACACCCACATTCCAGAGGAAATAACATCTTTTTCAGCATTTACTGAACTTGATTTTTTCTTTTCCTCTTCAATTGAGAAATATATTCTTCCCCAAACTGGGATCTCTTTAGTGTTCCATATAGTGGAGCCATAACCTTCTGTGTCAGTATACAATCCTTTAAAACACTCCAATGCTTCGTTGCTATATACTTTCTTGCTACTCTATTTTGGGGTGAGGTATGGAAAAATGCATTTGCCACAAGGTGGCACTGTTTTGTTTTTTCTCTCTAATAAAAAGCGTTCAGAAACTGAGCATATTTAGACTAAAATATGATAGCAATAGCAAAATGTAATCATGTACCTTTTACCATTTAAAATGTCCTGATATTAAAATGGTGACTTATATTAGATTTATTATCGTGTTATAATTTTATTAGAATTTGTATTGAATGAACACAGAGCATTAAAAATATACTCATACATGCTAGATACAAAGCAGTTACACTATATAAAAATGGAAATATAAAAGTCAAATACATAATTCCTATTCTAATTATGTTGTGCTGCCCTGTAGATGTAAAGCCTGCTTCAGATTCACATCTCTAAATACCCAGTTCTTCTTAGTGTATGCTCAACGTGCCTCAACAGGCTCGTGACAGGATTCGTCACCGAATTTGGTCCGCTGGTTGGATCATTAGCTTCCTCGAGACCGGGTACTGATGGGGAGTGTGATGTGAACGCTGTTCCATGCCCATCTTGTACCACAACATGAACTAAACTAGGAGCCAAATCCTGGAAATCCTACCCACTGAAATCAATGGAATTGTCTGGGTATGTAAAGATACTAATGACCAAGGGCTTGCAGGATCAGGTATAACTGAGCCTATAACTGTAAGCATTTCACCTTCTTCTGCCATTTACCTGGGATGAGCAGGGTTAATAAACCATCTTATTTTAGGGGGGTTATATTTTGTTGACGGGGATTTAAAAAGCAGATGAAATAATGCAATAGCAATTTAATTTGGGACTTATTAAAAATCATGCCACTGATTAACAGGCAGAATTCCTCACTAATTTCAGTGGGGATTGCTACTTAAAAACTGATCGAATGATACTGCCCATTATTATTATATTTCAAATGAATGGGCAAGATCTTGAAAGGTGCAGAGCTCCTCCAGAGAGGAGTTGAGATTCCTCAATTCCCAATGAATTCAACTCTTGATGGTTTAACATACCATACTGCAGCTTTTTAATTCCCTTTCTCTGTAGTTTGGAGCCACATCCTGCAGACCTTTCTTCCTGTGCACAGTCCTTAATCATGCAGAAGTACCACTGAAGTTTCATAAAGAAGGCACTTTTTGTAAAGAGCCCTCTCTGCGCAACAAAACCAAGTCTACTAACAGGACTGTAGGGTGGGAACTTGCCGCTTTATTTAACTGCATCACCATGGAAAGGAGATCTCCCACTAACTAAACAGGATTTTTAAAATCATAACTGAATTAAAAAGTGGCTAACTGACAGATCTCAAATTGTAAATATAAAAGGGGTGTGAGTGGGTGTGTTTCCAGCAGGGTCCCGCAGGGATCAGTTCTTGGCCCTACGCTATTTAATATTTTTATCAATGACCTGGTAGAAAACATAAAATCATCACTGATAAAGTTTGCAGATGACACAAAAGTTGGGGGAGTGGTAAATAATAGAGAGGACAAATCAGTGATACAGAGTGATTTGGATTGGTTGGTAAACTTGGTGCAAGCAAACAATACGCGTTTTAATATGGTTAAATGTAAATGTGTGCTTCTAGGAGCAAAGAATGTTGGTCATACTTCCACAATGGGGAACTCTATCCTGGAAAGCAGTGACTCTGAAAAAGATTTGGGGTTGTGATGGATGATCAGCTGAACGTGAGCTTCCAGTGCAATGCTGTGGCCAAAAGGGCTAATGCAATTCTTGGATGCATAAAGGGGGAATCTTGATTACGAGTAGAGAGATTATTTTCCCTCAGTACTGGGCACTGGTGAAACCACTGCTGGAATACTGTGACCAGTTCTGGTGTCCACAATTCAAGAAAGATATTCAATAAATTGGAGAGAAGAGAAGAACTGCAAGAATGAGTAAAGGATTGGAAAACATGTCAAATAGTGATAGACTCAAGGAGCTCATTCTATTTAGCTTAACAGAGTTGGTTAAGGGGTGGCTTGATTACAGTCTATAAGTATCTACCTGAGAACAAATATTTGATAATGGGCTGTTCAGTCTAGCAGAGAAAGGTATAACAGAATCGAGTTGCTGCAAGTTGAAGCTAGACAGATTCAGACTGGAAGTAAGACATAAATTTTCAACAGTGAGGGTAATTAACAATTTACCAAGGGTCGTGGTGGATTCGCCATCACAGGCAATTTTTAAATCAAGATCTGAAAGACGTGCTCTAGGAATTATTTTGGGGGAGTTCTATGGCTTGTGCTATACAGAAGGTTAAACTAGATAATCACATTGGTTCCTTCTGGCTTTGGAATCTACGAACAGGAAGTAAGGGAAGGGTGGAGCATGGCTTCAACCTATAATAGTCTGAGTAACCCAGTTAACCCACTGATGACCACTTTGCTACAAACAGCAGGATCGGGCCCTATATTTGACATTACTAAGTATTTTTTTAACGAGTCCTTGTGCTCTGTGTTTCAAACTCTCTATAGCTCCCAGGGACCAGTACATTTAGCCGGCAGAAGCTAATTAATAAAAATGGCTTAATTTATGCATTGTTAGGACCATTTTTTGTTTATGGGCCTAATCGAGTCCACAACCTTCACAGACCAAAAAGGAATTACTGCTGGATTTATAAGCTTTGCAGGGACTCCTTAAAGGACTTAGAATTACTTCCTGAATTAGTAGACTCCGTTTGGAGCTTGTAAATCCTGCATGGACTCTTGGGGAGCATTACTAGGGTGACGATGTCTCAATTTTATAGGGACAGTTCCAATTTTGGGGGCTTTTTCTTATATAGGCTCCTATTCCCCCCCTACTGCCTGTCCCGATTTTTCACACTTGCTATCTGGTCACCCTAAGTAGGGCCGGCTCCAGGCACCAGCTTTCCAAGCTGGTGCTTGGGGCGGCAGGCGAGAATGGGGCAGCAGTCCGAGTCCCGCGGCGGCAATTCGGCAGCAGGTCCGCTCTTCCCACCGCCGAATTGCCGCCGCGGGACTCAGACTGCCGCCCCATTCTCGCCTGCCGCAGCAGCAATGCGGCGGCAGGTCCGCCACTTTTCCCTTACCGCCGCAGACTGGGACTGCCTGCTTCGGGGGCGGGGCCCCGCTACGTCTGCCTGCATCGGGGGAGGGTCTGCCGCCCCTGCTTGGGGCGGCAAAATTGTTAGAGCTGCCCCTGACCCTAAGCATTACAGTGCATTAATGCTACACAAATGCATTTGGGATTTGTCAGGGGAATGGGAACGAATGGGAATGGAAGATTGCAGGCTTTGTTTCTGTGGATAGTTGGGGTGGCAAGATGTCTGTGGTTGATATTATTTAAATCAGCTGGTTGAAGGTGTTTTAGTTATGTCATATGTCTCCTTAGTAAGGAATGGGCCCATTTTAATTAATATCAATAATAATCCCTAGTAATTTTCATCAGTACATCTTAAAGTGCCTCACAATCTTTGATGTATTTATCCTCACAACACCCCTGTCAGATAGGACAGTGCTATTATCCCCATTTTACAGACTGGGAACTGAGACAAAGAAAGGCTGAATGACTTGCCCATGGTCACCCAGGAAGTCTGACAGATCAGGGAATTGAACACAGGGCACCCAAAGCCTAGGCTATCGCCCTAGACACTGGACCATCCTTCCAGTTATTTTAAAAAAATGGAGAAGAAAATAAATTCCATCTTTCCAAATCAGTAATCTAACCATCAAAATATTACAGAGTGATTATTCTTTAGTCTTTCAAAAACAAAGGAAATTCTAAGGAAAAATCTTAAAGTACAAATGAGATTATAAATACAAATCAGGAATGTAAGGGTGCGGGGAGATCCTGAAAGACTATTGAGGTTATTAAAAACATTGGAAACCCAGGACATTTTAAATTACAACAAATCTTTTCAAAAGTTAGAATTTCTATAAATGCACAGGAAGGTGACCTAAACAACAAGAGCTCTGTCCCGACCATGTCTGGCGTACAGCCTGTCCTCTTGCCACACTTGGATTCTGCTCCAAGGAGCAGCAGTACGTTTGGGATGGGGGGAAGGAGCATGCTCCAAAATCATTACCTGGACTGGAATGCAAGGGATTAGGCTTCCTTCCACACATTGGCCCTTGGAGACTGGAATGAAACATAGGACAGATGGTTTAAAAAAAAAAAAAAAAAGCAATTATCAAAGGGGAAGATTTTGGAACATTTCCTTTGAAATAAAATTTTGTGTAGCTTTTCTAGCAGCTGAAATAATTTTCAGAACATCTGATGAGAGGTTTTAGTGCTTCATTTCCTCCTCTCAGTAGCCAAGCCATCCGTTTGCAGATTGTCTGTGGCACATCTAGTCCTTTGTTTTATTGCTGTGGGTATTTTCCACGGGGTAATAGGAGAAGTCGATATCGATGGAACAGAGATCTGAACCACAGACTCCTTGGCCATTTGAATGTTATGTTTGTGAAATACTTGATGGCTTAATGGAAGGTGGAAGAAATATATTCTGGACCTCTTTACGCTCAGGCGGATGAAGTCATGTATTCCTGTCCCCTCTTCCCAATGTTTTCTCTGCCTCTCTTATTGTTCCAAGACAAAAAAAAAAAAAAAAAAGGATTAATCAAGTAACTACTTGGTCCCCTTATCCATCAGCACATTGTAAAGAGTAATAGATTCACAGATTTTAAGACCAGATAGGACCATTAAGATCATCTAGTCTGACCTCATGCATAACACAGCCCATAAAACCTCACCTGGTAATTTCTACATCAAGTCCATAACTTATGTTTGAACTATACCATATATTTTAGAAAGTTACCAAGTCTTAATTTAAAGACTTCAAGAGAAGGAGTATCCCTAGCTAAATTGTTCCAATGATTAATTACCCTCACTGTCAAAAATGTGAGCCTCACTTCTAGTTTAAATTTGTCTAGCTTCAGCTTCCAGCCATTGGATCTCTTACAGCCCCTTTCTCCACGGATTCTTGTTTGGGTTAGACCTCCATTGCTTCTGCTGCCCTTCCATTGTCTAGCACTTAATCACGTGTGCGATGTCACATTAAGTTCAATAGGACTGCTTGTGTAAGTGCTCTTAGATGTAAATAACGGTGGCAGATCAGTCCCTTAAGTGGCACAGTGCTCAGAGCTCGATGATCCCTATGAGGACTGAGGATTTTTTAAATCAGCATTTGCAAGATTTTAAGGACTAAGAAAATGAGAAACTATGCAAACTTCAGTATACTCTGCTGCAGCAACATAAACTCCCTTCATTTTCAATATCTCAGGACCAATCAATCAACCAACCTGAAATCTGATGAGTGGCAAAAAATGTTCCAAGCTGCAGAAGGGATGTGGCCATTGTAATGATCTATTTTGGAAGGATGTGTCAAATATTATCTCCTAAAATAAATTTGTTTGCTTGGTTCTACCACAAGAAAGATTTTTCAACACCAAGATTCACCCTACCCATCCTCCCTAGTCCCAAATGAGAATTTGTAGGTCTCAATTCTACAGTTACCTATTGCTGGATTCATAAGATAAGGAATGACAAGATCAAAATAACCAGAAATTAATAGAAACAATTAACCAAATTCAAAGGTGAGTCTATGTGAGTCTAAACAATTATTTAAAAAAAATATAAAGCAGGAGCCTAACTTGGTGTCACATGCATCTTCTTCCAACGGGTTGTGGCCATTTTCCTCCATTGCATCATCTCCCTCCCAGCAGACTTTCTTTCACTGGAAGTCCTGCACACTCCATAATGCCAGAAGCAGCTGGCGTAACCCATTGCTGAATCTAGCTCAGCATGTCTACAATGGGACAAACATCTCATGCACCAGAAAACAGCTGAAAAACGAATCCTCTGTACCAAGGAGGAGGAATACAGGCTCTTTGCATTTTCTACTTGTAGCCACTGAATCTCTCTGTTGAGTATCTAGTGGAAACTTTTGATATGACAATTTGTGACCTTTCCTTTTAAACACAATGAGTCTTGGAAAAGGGGATAACAAGGCCTTGAATGAGATTAAAGGAGTACACTTCGTCTGATGTGAATGTTGCTGGAAATAAATATTTTAAGCTTCCACCGAAGGGGAGATTCGAGGCCTTTAAATCTCTTAAGCCTTGTTAGTTAGGATTGATTCTCAAACTTCCCTCCAGCATTATAGTTCCTTCCTATGGAGGAGAGGGAAAGAACTGAAAGGCCTGCCAGACAGAGTGATAATGATGAAGGCTCCGCTCTAGAAGATGACTGATTCAGATGCTTCTTAAAATGTGTAACATGCCTTGCAGTAGAAAGTAAGTGAAAAGATTTGGATTCTTTTTCATCCTCCATCAGTTCCTTTCTCTTAAATATCCATTATAAGACTCTGAAAGATGAGACTATTCCAAGATACACTACGCATAATTCTCTGCAATGTGAGAGCACCTTTAATATTAGACATATTAGACACACCTCTAGCTACATTAAAATAAACAAGCTTCCTGCTGATATAGCTATTCAGGCTGCAACAAGTTCCCATCACTATCCAGGTCCTGGTGATATTCAGCAATGGAGTTCTTTTCTCACTAGGGATCCAATCCAACCACCACTGAAGGCTCTGGGAGGCCCTAGTTACCTAATTCTGTTAATTGTTATTGCATCAGGATCGGGACCCCAGAACATTAGAGTATGTAGAATCACTTCCAAAGACATAGTACCTGCCTGAAAGAGCTTACAACATAAAAAAAACCAACAAATAAGCCCAGGGTTAGGGAAATGGATACAGATATAGGCCAAGTGATTGGGGCGTTGATTGATCAGATCATGTTAGTTCCAAGGATTTTTCTTTTTATAGTAAACCAAAGTCTAGCCAAGTTACAGCTACACAGGCTTCATGAGGGACAAAGCTAGCATGGAAATTATGGATGACTTGAATTTTCAGTTATTTTTATCTAAATAATGGAAGGGCTTTTCCAGACAGCACAGAACTGTGAAAAAAGATGTAAAATACCAACTAATGGGTCTAAATGTTACAGAAATAACAGGAGAACCCCATGAGTTCTCACCTTTTTGCCCAAAAATATTACATAAGAGCCCATAAAACTAGAGGAGGGAGAGGCTGGTGCCTAATAAAGACACTAAACTTATATGAGACACAGTCATTACACCGAAACTAGGGAGGCAATATTAGTATGGGAGGGAGGCCAATCTTAGGGGATGCATGTTGGAAGTTTGTCACCAGCACACCAGGCCTAGATCATGGAATTTGCCACATTGCTCATGCTGACCCGTAATTGAAAATCACAAGAGGATTTCTTTTCTTGCAGTCAGAGCATGTGCAATAACAATTCATCTTCAATCAAGAGCAAAATAGTCTTGGTGAAATTCTGCTCACTTACACCCATCATACTTCATTCATTTAGCCCTCTATCTAGTCCAGATGAAGTGACCTAGAGAACATTCTCACTGGAAAATCTTATGAGATTACAGGAAGTAAGGGCACCCATAGGAAAATAATTCCCTCAGCCAATGATAGGAACTACCTTGAGGATACTGGGGGAGCATGTGAAAGAAAGAGAGCAAATATTTTCAAGGAAAAAGTGGGGAAATACAATGTAGAAGTCAGAAAGCTTGAGGAAGTTTGAAACAGGGCTAATTTTTTTCCCTTTCAAAGTCTCTTGCTTAACGAGAAAGGTTTACAAAGGTTTACCTCAATCACATAATAGAGGTCAGTATCCACTGACTTTTGTAATTACCTCTACACTACGTGCCTCAAATTGAGCTGCCAAATATCGAGGTACCCCAAATTAGTAGACACTTGAAAAAATTGACAGAGGAATATAGGGCCTGTTCTGATCGCGAGCCAATGAAAATCAGGAGTAACCCCAGTGGAACCAATAGAGATGCACATGCATGAAAACCTGGGCAGATTTTGGCTTTAATGTGACAATTTGGAGGTTTATCATGTATGGCTGAGTATATTTGTAGTTTTGTACGATATTGCACCGCAGAAAGTAAAACTACTAAAGCTTTAATGTGAACACTCACTCTGTATTTTATGTTCTGTGTATTAAAGAAGTCTTAGCCAAGTGAACTCATGTACGTGATGGAAGTCCAGGAACAATCAATCTCTCTTGGGAGAAAACATAATCTCCATGTGTCTGTTCAAGTCTAAGACTTCTTTTTCCGTTTTGTTATCACTCTGATGTAGGCAAATCTGTGGTTTCCTAGAGCTGAGATAAACGAAAATAAATATGATTTAATCAAGGAAATTCAGTCATGAAATATGAGTATGAGGGGGGTCCTGTTTGGAAATACAGTAAATCATTATTGAGTTCCCTGTAGAACTACAGGGGGACCAGACCATGCAGAGAAGTGAATCACTCCAAAGGCATGAGGTTCTCATTTAAAGTTTTTATGCCTGTCATCTTTATTCTTTTTCTTACTGCAGTGAAGACTTGAATCACTGTCTTCATCTAATTCAGTCATGAATTATCTGATTAGACCTCCAAGGAAAATGAAAAACATGTTGGGCTAAGTGTGAGTATTGCTTCTTTAATCGATGCACTTAGGTTTGTATGTTTAATAGGTCATTGTGTAAGAAAAGGTAAGTAGCATAGGAATGAGTTTCTGCCAACTTGCTCTAGTAGAGCTGAGCTTTTTGCTCAACTGGCAGAAATCACAGTCCAGGTTCTAGTCACACCTCTGGCATCTCCCTGTAAATTCAAGTATAAACTGGCATTTTATGAGGTGAGTAGTAGCCACAGCTGGCTCATGCTATACAGAAAATCTAATATGGCACCCAGGCCATCTTCACGTTGGCTCATTAGACTGTCTGCGCTGAAGTTGGGATTGAATCATTTTGTTGCATCCGTATCATGTCAGGCTCTTCATTGCTGGCATTGCATTGAGTTTGGCTAGGACATGTTGATGGGGCCATATTTTTTCTCTAATTACACGTGTGCTTGAAAATAGCCTTGTGCCACCAACAGAGCCCTAACTCAGCAGGAATCCTTCCCTTGGAAGTTAAAATGACTGTAAGGCAGCCTTGCATTGCTTTCTCTGCATGCAGTTACCACATATACAAATCAAGTGTGCAACTGGGCTACACAACTGAGTGTACATTCTATGTGTGCTATTGAACACACGGGTCTTTTAGAAATTGTGCTTTAAAGATACGAATTTCCTAACTTGGATGCCTAGAGTTAGGCATCCAAATTCATATTTAGGAACCTAAAATAATAGAATTTTTTTTTCAAATGTGGTGATCACCCACCCTTTCCATTGACTTCAATGCACCCTGCAAGTACTAAGCACCCCTTCAGAGCAGATAATTTATTTGGGTGCTTAAATATAGATTCATGTGCTTGACTTTGGGCACCCCACTTTGAAAACTATGGTCTTATTTATAGTTTCTACCACCTTGTACCAATGTAAGAAAAGACTAGTGTAAATGTTATTTTCATAGAACAGCCTCTAGGGTGAAGTTTAAAAGATGTGAGTGTGCAACTAACAAGATTTTCTTGCACAGTCAAAAGTCTAAGGGGCAGATCCTCAGCTGATGTAAATTATCATAGCTCCATAGAAGTCAAAGGATTTCAGTAGTGTGCTATTTACATCATAGACAGAATCCACTGTGCTCTACTGGGTAAATAAGCTCATAGGCACCGACTTCTGCTGGCGCCAGTGGGTGCTCGACCCCCCCCAGCCCTGCCCCGACTCCACCCCTGCCTCGCCCCTACTGCCTCTGCCCTGCCTTCATCCCAACCCCTTCCCCAAAGTCCCTGCCCCAACTCCGCCTACTCCCTGCCCCTATTCCAACCCCTGCCCCAAATCCCCGCCCTGATCCTGCCTTTTCCCCACCTCCTCTCCTGAGCATGTCGTGTTCCCGCTTCTCCCCCCTCCCTCCCAGAGCTTGTTACGCCGTGAAACAGCTGTTTTGCGGCAGCAAGCACTGGCAGGAGAAGCGGGGATGCGGCGTGCTCAGGGGAGGAGATGGAGGTGAGGTGAGCTGGGGGGGGGGAGCTTGGCTGCCGGTGGGTGCAGAGCACCCACCAATTTTTCCCTATGGGTGCTTCAGCCCCAGAACACCCACGGAGTCGGCTCCTATGAATAAGCTGTGTTTTAAAATATTTATAAATATATTCACAGACTAGACTACAAGAACTCGGAAAAAGCCACTGGCATGACCAGTAAATAATGCATATTTTAAAAAGTGTTTGAAGGTGAAATCCACCCCTGTGCAGAGAGCCTGTGGAAAGCCCTCTCCGCCTCTTAAAACCCATCTAAAGGCTTTAATACCAGGGAAAGCAGCATAATGTTCTGTCACCGGTTAACGTAAGCGAATAAGGACAGATTGCATGGATTTGGTTTCTGACTCTAGCATAGCACAAGCACAACCATTGGATGGGATGAAGGAGACGAGGTCGCTAACTTCTTACTATCCTGCTATGTTCCTGTTTATATAGCTGCAATTAGCCCTCATTCATATACTTGTTGTGAAACCATAGCCCCACTGAAGTCCAAGGTTGTTTATCCATGGACTTCAGTAGGGCCAGGATTTCACCACTGCTATCTTGCAAGTTTTTCATGTGATTTGTTGTGCTTATGGAATTGTTTTCATGTTACTTTTGCATCCCACAGCTAGTGCTACATTATGGGGTTCTTTCCAGTAGCCTCAGGTTTTAGCTTCTTAATGTGCCACACTGTCCACACATGATGTAAAACTTCTACTTTATTAACCATGTACTCTAAGGAAACATTGATTTACAAAGTCAGCGTTGTCTCTAACACCTCCATTATGGTACGCTGGCAATATTTAAACATTCATGGTGGCAACATCAATAAGACTCTGATGACACAGTTAAACAGGCTGCTACCACAACAGCTCCCTTATGAAGCTGTCATTGTTAAGTCAGTTTCCCACAGCCAAATGCAGATAGACAAATACAGGCAAAGAAAAGCAAGACAGGAGGGGAAAAGGTGCACCTAATGGTTATAATATATGGAGATATGCCTATCTCATAGAACTGGAAGGACCTTGAAAGGTCATCAAGTCCAGTCCCCTGCCTTCACTAGCAGGACCAAGTACTGTCCCCTGACAGATTTTGTTTTGCCCCAGATCTCTAAATGGTCCCCTCAAGGATTGAATTCACAACCCTGAGTTTAGCAGGCCAATGCTCAAACCACTGAGCTATCCCTCCCCCCAAGATGTGAGTGGATGGCTATAGGGTTGTTAGGTCAGGCTGAGGATTGTATCCTCTCTTGGTGAGGCAGTACTACCCTTGTCCTCAGAGGTCATGTCAGGCTGAAGGCCAGGGAGCTGAAGACAGGATCTGTTTGACAAGTGAAGTTCCTTGCTCTGTTCCAGCAGAAGGACCAGCCATAGTAGTATCAGACAAGCAGGCAGGGACCACCACCAGGGCAGCTAGTGTAGGTTGTCAAAGCCCAGGAGATACCATAGCCTGAGGTTTGGTTGTCTTGACACGCATTAGACTTGCAACTTCCAGTGGAAAACAAGAAAAGCAAATGGAAAGACACCAATAAATAAGGAAAAGGTCACCCCCCACTGGACTCCTTTGGGTTTTACATCTTTCCTCCATCCATGGTTTACTACTGGCCACATAGTAACCATGGAAAGTTGCAGGACAACCCTCAGAATCATCAGGACCTTGTCTTTCCTGCAAAATGGTTAAATTTTTGTATAGTCCTGGCAAACCTAATCTTTAAAGAGTTTGTGTAACTATCAGTAGGAGTCCTGGCCTCCAAATCAAATCTAAGGAGATCACATGCTTCAAGGTGACTCTGGTTGAGGGCTTGGTGACGGAATTACTGGCTGAAATTCTATGGCCTGCGTTATGAAGAAGTTCCGACTAGATGATCAAAATGGTCCCCCCTGGCCTGAAAATCTATGAATCTATGAAAAAAAGGAGCTCAGTCTTTCCCATGATTCCAAGGAAATTAGGAAATGACCCAAAGGCCTAAAACTATTACAGTCCAGAGGAGGAGATTCAGACTGGCTAGGCAAGGGGGTGAGAAGCCTGAGAAGTGGAGACTGGAACTGGCTAGGCAAGGAGAATGGACTTTGTTTGAGGAGCTGTGGGTGGGAAGAGACAGGGACTGGGACAAGGACAAGTAGGACGGGATGGGGAAGAAGGGGTCACGATTGTAGATAATGGACAGAATCTATGACCACTAATATACACTCTTCTCCAGAGCCTGAAATGGAACCTATGATTCCTGAGTCTCACCATTCCTCTGCAGTCGGCAAATATCTGTGACACTCTCTTGCAAAGTGTGAGTCTCAATTCCCTCTAGCGCTGGTACTCATTAAGGATGACAACCTACTGTTGCTATCAATATCTCCACTAGCTCATTTTCCATTTTAATTTTTCTGTTTTTCAGGTTTTGTTTTCCCCTTTACTCTCCATTTTTCCTCTTTCTACCTTTCTTCTTTTTCCCGTTTTGCCCCTGAAATGGGAAGTGGGGTGTGGGGGGGGAGAGAAGAGGATAAAAGGGAGAAAAACAAACCAAAAATTTTTGAATTTTGGTTTCAAAAACTAGTTTTTCCCACACAGTTGATTTTTGCATTTCTCACTAAAAAGGCAGAAAATTTGGAGAACAAAATATTCCGCAAAAAGTTTCACTGTTGAAAATGGTCGTTTTACGCTGGAAAGAAATTTCAAATGAAATATTTCAACCACTTCTATGTGTGATTATATATAGTCTAGAGGGCAGGTTTTCAGTTGTGATCCAAAACCCATTTGAGCAAGTCAGGCATTAGAGAGGTGATTGAATCTGGCTAGCTGAGAACTCCCCAACTTGAGGGAGTTCTTCATTGGTGTAAAGCAGAGCCAGTTGAAACCACTCCATCCATCACAGCAGAGGCAGCATGCCAGGGTAGTGAGTGGGCAGAGAGGAGCCATCCTATGCTAGGCTGATCCTCTGCAGTCATACATGAAAGAAACCCCTAGATTGCTCTAACTCATGCTAGAGCTATCCCCGGACTGGCCCTCACAATACACTCCCACAAATACAGTGTCTTGCACTAAGTAGCGTTTGGCTGCAGGAGAGACTCTCCTGAGTATTAGAATAACATAGACTGTATTGTGCCTTAATTATATCTCCAAGGAATTTAAAGTTGATCCAGTCTTGAGACTCTGATTGGAATTCTTAGAAATGAATTGTTGGAAATCAGAGAACTTTTTAGGGATATTCAAGATGTGGTGCATTCCCAGCAAAAATATCCCAATCTGGAACTTTAACTGATTCCTTTCACTTTCCACTCTCTTCTGTTTATTAAATTCAAGTTTAAGATGCATCATTCCTGGCAGATTTTTTTCCTTCATTAATAAAGAATATATGCATTACCAGAAAATCTGAAACACAGAAGAAATTGGTGGCAACGGGTTGCAGTATTACTCAAGAGAGAGAGAAGGAAGAAGGGTGCTTTTAGAAAAGTTTGCTAGTACAGTAAAGAAGCATGTTTTCCATGAAAGTCTGCCAAGAATCACCCTTCAACTCACTAAACTGCAGAACTAGTGGATCATGTGGTTCTTCTATTTGAATCTTAGCACCAAAAGTGTCAGGAACATGCATTAAATATAATTCCACATGCCCAGGCATTTTTCTAGTTTAATCACAGAATTACCAATGGTACTATGCTGGGCATGAGTTCTCTTATCTCACTATCTTTGTACAATGGACTCAAAATGGTTTGAAACATGGGAGTATTATCTTAAAGAAATCATGATGTTCTACAAACTGAGTTTTGTGGATTCATTGTTCACATATATACAAGAATGGGATGAGCAAGCAGGGGCCTATGTAAACTGGAACGTTTAAATCAATGGGCGTTTTTGGAAGGCAAGTTTTTGAAAGCATAGTGAAGAGACAAAAATTGTCTTTCCTTTAATCTTTGAGCATGAAAGCTCACCTTGAATACTGTGTTATGCAAGCCTCTTATTTGAAGTATGATCAGTTGTGCTAAAACATAAAACAGTCTATGGAAAAATTTTATTGGGTTGAGCCAATATCAATGATTCAGGATAAGTGAATCTAAGGAGATGAAGCATATTTAATGTAATTACACATCCACTTCTTTTGATGCACGACCATGTGAAGCATTACTAATCCCCAAACAGATACCTGCAGGGAGAACTATCAAGAACAGCTGTTTGGACAACAAGAAATGAACCACATGAACTCACAGTTCTGTGCGCATTAGACTGAGTGACTCTGAGAGTCAGATTTTGTCCACTAAGTCCAGGATTTATAAGAAATTAAATAGTGTCCCATAAGAAAGTACATTAGCTTCTTACATAAATCACATTGGCAACTAATTTATTATCGTAATAACCTTCAGCATTTCCATTACTGGATAGGACTTCTTCTAAAATGAATAATGACGTCCCTAACTCACTGCATGGAACTTGCAGTCATACTCATTTTGGCTTCCTATTTCAAATGGCAAGAAGGCAAAGCATAAGCCTTCATGCCTTAACACTAGTATCTATTGCAAACTAATGCATTTCATACATTTGTTATGCATTTGTGAGTTAATAAATGAAAGAAAGAGAATAATGGAAACAGTATATTTTCACTTGGCATGCTCAAGAAATCTCCTACATTACTGTTGCTGAAAATGGTTAAACTAGCAGCAGAATTGTTTACATGCAACACATTTAATTACAAGAGCTTATAAGCTCTTTACCATCATATTACAGTACTTTAATAACCTATATTTTATTTATACCTAGTTGCTAAGTTTATTACGCTTATTATAGGATGTGTTCTTAATTTTATGTTTTACAAAACAATTTGAATAATTGGAATTACTTTTGTGAATTTTTTAAAGCTTGCAATAAGATGAGCGAATTATAAGAAGCCATTTCTTAAGCATGCTAACAGGTGCAAGAAAGATTGACAGACCTGTTGGAGTAAATATTCTTACCATAGATTTTTCTAAGGTTTTGAATGGAATTTCTTGAACCTAAAGCTATTATCACATGTGAGTCGTTCTGGCAAAGGAATAGGATAATGTACACATCTGTACATGGCTCAGAGATACTATCTTGTTTCTAAAGGCTTAGATCCATGACCTTGCCATAACCACTTTGCATTAGTCCACACGTGCAAAACACGCACAAAGCAGCTGTAAATCTAACAGATGCAGGCCACAGAGAATTCACTACGGTGGGATTATGGTCAGATGCCCTAGTGATGGGTGATTTTTCACAATTCTAAAATAGGATCGCCATTGGCTTCTTCGTGTGTCCTTTGCTGTGGTACATTACCCTAACTAAGAGCAGTGTTTCTTTACTGTATTTGTTCTGCATTGGAGAGGGACATAACCAAAATGGGGTTTTTAATTGTTTCCATTCAAGATAGAAGTAGGCTGCAGGTTGAATTTGATAATCTGTTGGCTTTATGAACCCTCATCAGTTTCTTTAAGGGAAAAAGATGATACATATGAAACATAGAAGCATTTTAACACATTATGTTCCACTGATCATTAAATATATTTCCATCAGGTACATGTAGGTTTTTCATGACACTGAATATGCTAATTCAAGTTCTCTTCTTACTGATGCTGAGGAAAAGCTGGCATTTTTACTGACTGTTCTTAACTGATGTTAGAGAGTGCTCTCAACTCCTTAGCCCTCTGCAGTTCATTGGCTTTCTTGTGCTTAGATGCCAATATGGTTTAATCCTGATATCCAGGAGTTTAAGCATCTGGGATTCAGCTGGAAAGATGGTTGCAGAGCAATCTGGAAGCAGGTCTTCTGCCATGAGAGAAATGTTACTTGTCCTGAGCCATAGACACAAGGAAGAGCAATCTAAATGGATGTTTTCAGACAGTGCACTAATTATTCAAGGCTGCCTGTAGATAAGGTAGATTGTAGACCTATCTGTTCATCCTGTGCTATGCTGAAATCAACAAGATGAAATTCAATGAAGACAAGTGCAAACTACTACACTTGAGAAGGAAAATCAAATGCACAAAAACAAAATGGGAAATTACTGTCTGGGTGGTAGTACTGAAGAAAAGGATGTATGGATTATAATGGATCACAAATTGAACATGAGTCAACAATGGGATGCAGTTATGAAAAAAAGCTAGCATAATTCTGGGGTGTATTAACAGGAGTGCCATATGTAAGACATGAGAGATAATTATCTCACTCCACCTGGTGTTAGTGGGGCCTTAGCTGGAGTATTGTGGCCAATTCTGTGTTCCACACTTTAGGAAAGATGTGGATAAATTGGAGCAAGTCCAGCAGAGAGCAACAAAAAATGATAAAAGGTTTAGAAAACCTGACATAAGAAAAGGTTACAAAATTGGGCATATTCAGTCTTGAGAAAAGAAGACTGAGGGGGGACCTGGTCACACTCTTCAAATATGTTAAGGGCTGGGTGATAGGGTGAACCTGACCTTTGTAAAAACAACGAGGAGTACTTGTGGCACCTTAGAGACTAACACATTTATTTGGGCATAAGCTTTTGTGGGCTAAAACCCACTTCAGCCCACGAAAGCTTATGCCCAAATAAATGTGTTAGTCTCTAAGGTACCACAAGGACTCCTTGTTGTTTTTGCTGATACGGACTAACACAGCTGCCAATCTGAAATCTGACCTTTGTGGCTCTCAACAGGAAGCCTCACAGTCCTACTACACCCCACCTCAGAAAAGGAACAGTGAAAGTGAATCCTCCAGGCCTGCCTAGAGAGACCTCACAGAAGCAGCCAATCAGAACCAAGAAGGCTCAGATAAAAGAAGCTACAGGGCCTTAGCAGGTCAGTTCCTGGCTGGGACCAGAGGAATGAAAAAGGGTGCTCTTCTTTGGCCAAAGGAGCTCGAGGGATAACCAAAGTTTGTTTCTGATTGCACTTGCTTAATATGGATTTGCAGGGAAAGAGGACCTATAAACCTTAACCCTGAGGTAAGGATGAAGTTAAAAGGGGCCAGGTAGGCTCAGGCCCAAGGAAGAAGCAACAATGAACTGAAACCAAGCAAGGCATAGCGGCTGCTTACAAGGTCCCTGGGTTCGAACCCAGAGTGGTGAGTGGACCCGGGTTCCCCTATGAACCACAAGTAAGGAGGTGTAAAAACTAAGAAGGGAGTAGGCCTTATTTTTGAGCCCAAACAAAGAGCTGAACTGAAAGGGCCCAAAGCTGAAGATCCTAGTTAGGGCAAATAGACTGTTATTGGACTATTTAATACCTTGGAAGGGGTTCATTTGGACTTTGTGACTCAGCTGGAGGACTAAACCACAAAAGACCCACCAAGGTCAGCTAGCAGCCTGCAGGGAGCACCAGGGGTGAGATAAGGACTGCAGTACCACACCCAGCCCCTAGGAGGTGAGTGCCCCCCATTACAGACTGTTATAAAGAGGATGGGGATCAATTGTTCTCCATGTCCACTGATGGCGAGACAAGAAGTAATGGACTTCATCTGCAGCAAGGGAGATTTAGGTTAGATATTAGGGAAAATATTCTAACTCTAAGGGTAGCTAAATTCTGGAAAAGGCTTCCAAAGGAGGTTGTGGAATCCCCATTATTGGAGGGTTTTAAGAAAAGGTTTGAGAAACATTTGTCAGGATGGTCAAGGTTTACTTGGTCCTGCCTCAATGAAGGGGGTTAAACTGGATGACTTCTTGATATCCCTTCCAACCCTACATTTCTATGATGCTATGATCCTTTTCACTGCAGAAGCCATTGGCTCCCAGGGGACTGTCTTTCCCTGATTTCAGGTCAACATCATTTCTGGATGCAGATGTCCACAGTCTTCTGGAATTCTTGAAGCCCATGTGTAGTTATGGTCCTCATCTTTACTGATTACTGCCTACAGTGGTGTGGTTGTGGTGCTATTAATCGCAGGCTTTATCAGTGACTCCAGAAACTGTCTTTTAGAGTTGAGATATTAGCTTGTGACTTCTAGTAGCAAATCGCCCACTTATGAAAAGCTCAGTGAGACGGCAAAGAGGTTAACTGAGAAGGTAGATGCATTTAGGCATACATGGATAAATTCTTGTCTGAGTTCCAGATCGGTGTTAAGATTGCACTTGTTATATTCATGAATGGTTTCCTGCTGATTTTAGAATGAGGTCAGCTCGGCATTTTGGTTATGCTGGACTTTTCAGCTACTTGTGATACAATAAACCATTTGTTCCTGTTTCAGTGACTAAGGGATGTTGCTTGTGTGTTTGGAGCTGTCCTTCTGTGGTGCAACAGAAGTTAGTTGATGGTAATTGATCAATTGTTTGTGAGCACAGGGAGACTTGGAATGTGGAAAGATCTCAAGGATCTTTTCTGTCTCCCAAATATATAAAGCTACTTGGAGAGATCATTTCTAAACAGACGGTAGAATATAACAGGGACACTGATGATACACAGCTGCTTATCTCTTGCCTCATGGGCCCTGTAATTTGAGTCTATGCCCTGGAATCCAAGGGATTTTTGTATGATGTTTCTGGCTGGATGCACTGGAGTTACTCTTTATTCACAGCTGACAAAATGGAAGTCTTGCTGCTGGGGAGAGGTTCTCAGTAAAAGTAGATTTGCTTCTTCGTGTTCCCAGTTATTAAGGGGATTTTTTTTTTTAGTTTATGAACTAAGGTAAAGTAAATTGCTGTTTCTCACAACAATATCCTTTCCATAGAAAGTCAAGTGTCAAATGTGGTACATAACTCATTTATCCCATAATGTTCTCATCAGAGAATCACATGCGTTTGTGACCATGAGGATTCTTCTCTCTTTGTAGCACTTTCATCTAGGCTTCTCCGTTGCTTGATACTTGTTCAGAATGTAGCCATGCATCTGAGCAAAAGTGAGAATGTTCTAACCACTTTGGATTACTAGGATTGTTGACTATAAAATGGTGGGTTGGCTGTAAGATAGAACTGTTGGGTTTTAAAGCCCAGGAAATCATGACTGTATTTCAGTCTTATCCTGATAAGCATATATGATCACACTCCTCTGTCTTTTAGCAATGCCAGTATCATTTCTTAATTTGGCAGGTTATCTTCCCTTTGCTGTGGTGACCCTTAATGTGTGTAACTCACTGTCTTCCGAAATCCCTGTTGGTCCATCTCTCCATTAAAAACTCTTAAAACTTTTACTCCCAAATATGCTTTTGTTAGAACTGGCTGCCTCTGTGCATATATTTGTTCCCATTCCTTCTGTTACATTTTTCACTCTCACCATTATACATTTACTGTTTGTTCCAAATTCAGAAAATGCTTTTAAATTATTATTTTAGTATATTTTATTCTGTCATTATTATGAACTTTGAGACCCAATGAGTTCTATATTTGGTGCCCGTCTTGAAGAAAGTCCTGCTCTCGAACATTTAAAACGAAGGTCTTTTTTTTTTAATGCAATTGCCTTGAAGGATCACAGATGTAGAGGCAACTTGTATGAAAACCAGACTTTACCCATTGAGGGTTTTAAAGGGCGGGGCCAGCCCTTTGAGTAATATCCAGTAGTGAATTGGGAGCTGGAGGAATGTATAGAGCTGTGGTTTGATTAGCTCTCAATAGCCTTCCCTGCTCAAGAGGTGCATATCTATATTCAGCATAAGATACAGCTTTATGTGGAACTACAGTCTTTTCTAGGCAGATTGAGTTATTGTAGGCCAGTTTGGAGTTGACAAAAGCATGAAGCACAGAAACTAAGTCCGGATCTGTTCACTGGGAGAGACATGGGCACAGTCCCTTAACTATCTGAATGTGGAAGAAGGCATTTGTCACTCTGACATCCATCTAGGATAGGGTACAACATTACATATAAAAGTGCAAGGGTCATTACCTAACGTCTGACATCCAGGGAGAGAATATTTGAGATGCATCTTGCCATAAGCATGTTTATAGGGATTTATTGTTATTTCCAGAATACAGTATAGGCCGCAGATTTAGACCATAAAGATCCTAATGAATGGTGGTTTACAGATGGCCAAACCAGTTTTGATAAATGAACCAAAGTTTTACACAAAAACTAAATTGACACTTCTTAAATTTAAAAAACCACCTTTCTTTCCTGATTCAGGGCTAGTGCCAGATATGGAAACGTACAAATACAACAAGGAATGAACTACGCATTTGTAAAGACTGAAAGACTGCCCATCTGTCAGGATAATTTTGCAAACTTTAGGGACAGATTCTCAGCTAGTGTAAATCAGCATCGCTTATTTACACAGCTAGTCCATTAACAGCTGACGATCTGTCCCTAGAAGTATGGATAAGGATCAGATCTTTAGTTGCTTATATCAACTGAAGCAGATCACTTATCCCTTTGAGGTTTGCCCATCACGAGGCAGCTTCTCAACATTTTTATAAACAAGAGTATGAAATTCTGTGAACATAGGTGTTTTCTTCTGCCAGGATGTCATTTTTTTCCCACATGCCATTGGCCCTACCTGCATGCTGCCATGTATTCACCCCACCCCAAATCAGGACTGCATGCCTTTAATCAAACTATCTTCTGTTGGCTGCTTTATGAACAAAATTTGCACTGATCATCCCCAATGAGGGAAGTAAGTGAGAGCAGAATTTGGTTCACTGTCTTCATTTCAATGATTCAGTCCATCAAAAACTGACTTGATAAATCTACCTTATGTTATTGACAAATATAAAGAAAGATTGTTCATTAGTACATAAACAATCACATGACCATAACCATAACCCTATTTTGCTGCAGAAATGAACTGTATTTTCCCTCTGTTTTTTTCCAGTCTGATATACCCATATTAAGTGTATCTTACAGTACTTAAACATGACCCTGTGTAACAAGACTACAAAAAACAGCTATCACACCACACATGTTGAAAAATGCTTGGTGCCACCCATTGAGATGTTAATCCTTTGCTTCCAGAGGGACTCGGATGCTTTCAATATGAGTAGAAAAGAATGACTCTTCCTAAAAGAAAACATATTGACAAAAACTAAACAGGTTGCCGCTATAGTAGATACTCTAACACATTTCTTGAGTTAGATATTTTCTCCAATCCCTTAGAGGTTTGATAATGCTTAGACCACCCAAGTTAATTTGATACACCACGAATTTGTTAAATTATATTTGTATCTTGGTTTTTTTTATGACTCAAGTTTCTTATAAGATACAGCACATCTACAAAAATAAACAATATTTTGTGCTAAGTCAATACTTTAAAGATACTGGTAAAATATACAAACATCCCCATATCAATTACCCTCAAGTTTGTAGTTCTCTACACATCAAGGACCAAATTCTGCCTTCAGTGGGATGCTTGCAGTCCCCTTTCTCCTCTAATGAACAGAGAGTGAGATCCTCAGCTGGTGTAAATTGACATAGCTCCATTAACATACATGTTAAACGCAGAGCAAATTCTGCTCGGTTTAGCATTATGTCTGTTGTCACTAATAAAAAAGCTCACTCTAGTTGTGATACACTGTGAGGGAGAGGATGCTTTCAAACACTGATCCAACGAACGGTCTGCGATTAAGATACAGAAGTGGGAGTCAGGAGAGCTGGTTTCATATCTCTGTCACAGACTTGTTGTGTGTCCTTACTTAACCTTTCTGGGCATCATGGCCTCATTTGTAAAATGCAATAAAATAATCCATCCTTGCTCTGTTTTATCTATTAAGACTGTAAGCTCCTCAGGGTAGGAGCTGTTGCTTACTATGGTATGAACAACGCCCAGCACAACAAAGGCCCAAATCTCAGCTGGGACCATTCAGCACTACAGTAATATACGTAATAAACATTTCCTTATCGTTGCATTGGAAAAGACCAGTTCACTGTGTGACAGGTGTCTGAGGTGTGAGCATTGGACATAGATCCAGGTGTGCCTCCTGTCACGGAGTGTGGGGGAGTCAGGCCCTGCACCCCTCTTCCCAGGATTCAATGTGACTCTCAGCCAGCCAGTAGAACAGAAGGTTTATTAGGGTTGTCAGGAAAGAGTCCAAACAGAGCTTGTAAGTATGACCAGGACCCCTCAGCTGGGGCCTTCTGGGGGGCAGGGAGCTTAGACCCCGGCTCTGGAGCTCCCTGCGTTTCACCACCCAGCTCCAAACTGACAAAAAACCAGCCAAACCTCCAGCAGGCTCTTCCCCTCCCCCGGGGCCCCTCCTCTAGCCTTTTACCATTCTCCCAGCCAAAGGTGTCACCTCCCAACCCCCGTCCTGGCTCATGTTACAGCCTCAGGTAAAGTCTCGCATTCCCGATGCAGCCTGTCCCAATGCAGCCAGCCTCTCAGGTCAAATCCATCTCGCTCTCTCTACTCCGTCACACCTCCCTTTTATTTTTAACCCTGATGAGCTGCATTGTGAGTCTGGAGCAGATGAGGTATCTAGAAACTCTGCAGCAGCAAGAGGCAGCTGACAAACGACAGCTACATTTTTACTTTACACAATAGAAACAAACGCAACTCACCAGACCAAACATTTCAGCTCAAATAATGATTCCTATTAAAAAATCGACAATCCTCCTTTATAATGTGCAGTGTATTAAAAAAGGCATTTATAGTATGGAAAAAGAATTGGTTTGGGAATTTAGTAGGAGACTAATGTGTAATATTTCTCTGTATGACTTTGCATTCGAGATTTGCTGAGATGGGAATAGTCATTACTTGTTACCATCGCCAAGAACATTGGCTTCTCCTGAGTAACCTGACATGATTATCAACAGTTTGGGGAAGTTACCATGTGATCAGGGCCTGAAATAAGCATTGTGACATGCTGGTGTGCCCAATGAATATTAAACCAATCCTGGAAATTCCTTGTGCTGCTGCCTCCAACAAGCTCCTCCTCTGTTTGGCTCCATACAATGAGCTCTGTTTACACCCCTGAAAAGATGTTTCTCAGGAGCCCCCCACACACACACACACACACTCATTGGCTGCATCTGGACACATATTATTAGGGATCATGCCTACAGGTCATTTGTTTTTATCTTTCACAAAAGAAAGCCCTGGTAAGCCAGTTTACACAAAGCTGTGGTGACCTTTGCACAGCATCACCGCAATGTCCAATACATGATATGTTTACAGCTGTATTCTGTTATTAGGCTGTTATTGTTCAGAGATGATGGTGTCTGTAAGTGTTGACAGAATCTTGTAGCATTGTTCATCTGTTCATGTCACCTGCCGGAGTGTACTTTTTTCACTTGTTTCACTGTCCAGCTCACTGGATATGTTTTGTCTAATAGATAGGGTGACCAGATGTCCCGATTTTATAGGGACAATCCCGATATTTGGGGCTTTTTTTATATGGGCTCCTATTACCCTCCACCCCGTCCTGACTTTTCACACTTGCTGTCTGGTCACCCTACTAATAGATAATCACACCACTTTCTGGGAAGCCATCTTAGAGACGCTTCTTTTTCAACATGTGGGGTTTTTTGTGGGGATGACAGGCCATTGCAGTAGTTTAGATTGTCAATTCCAGGGGCCCTGCTGAGAGCTGATCAAATGATTTATATACCTAAGAGCTCTTTTCAAGTTGGTGAATTTTTTATTTTCATTACTAAAGGCTCAAATTTCAATGAACAGAATTTGCTCATCCTTAGCATGCAAATGAAATAGTTTAAAAGTTAAAATACAAATACAGAGAGTCCTGCTTTAGACGTTCATTGCATACTAAAAACATTGTAACAAAGCAAGATTGCACATTTTCATGAGCCACTACAATTAATATTCATTTACAACAACCCTGAATTACATCTCTGGTGAGTTCCTTGTGCAATAGGAAATATTTCTATACTATGCTATTAAATATTAACCCTGGAAAAAGAAAAATCTAATTTATTTTCATTGGCTATGGCACACAAGTGAGGATCAGTGTGACCTAGTGAGTTAAAATGCAGATATGAGGGTTCTAATCCTGCAACTGCCAGTAACTTGCAAGATAATCTTTGCAATAGTCACTTAACTGCTCTGATCTTCTGTTTGTCAATATGTAAAAAAGACGGTTACTCACCGTAGTAACTGTTGTTCTTCGAGATGTGTTGCTCATATCTATTCCAATTAGGTGTGCGTGCCGCGCGTGCACGATCGTCGGAAGATTTTTACCCTAGCAACACTCGGTGGGCCGGCTGGCGCCCCCTGGAGTGGCGCCGTTGCGGCACCTGATATCTACCTCAGCCGGCCCAGCGCCCTCTCAGTTCCTTCTTGCCGGCTACTCCGACAGTGGGGAAGGAGGGCGGGTTTGGAATAGATATGAGCAACACATCTCGAAGAACAACAGTTACTACGGTGAGTAACCATCTTTTCTTCTTCGAGTGATTGCTCATATGTATTCCAATTAGGTGACTCCCAAGCCTTGCCTAGGCGGTGGGGTCGGAGTGAGATACTGCAGAATGCAGGACTGGTGAACCAAACGCAGCGTCCTCTCTGGGATGCTGGACTATGGCATAATGAATGGCAAAGGTGTACACTGATGACCAGGTTGTTGCCCTACATATCTCCTGTATAGGTACATGTGCCAGGAAGGCGGAGGACGAGGCTTGAGCTCGGGTGGAGTGGGCAGCACGGTGCGTGGTGGGAACACCAGCCAAGTCATAACACACCCGGATACACGACGTGATCCAGGACGAGATGCGTTGGGAGGAGACCGGGAGGCCCTTCATCCGGTCTGCCACAGTAACGCACAGTTGAGTCGTTCTTCAAAAGGGCTTTGTCCGCTGGACGTAGAAGGCGAGGGCCCTATGGATGGCCAGGGAGCGAAGATGTTGATCCCTTGAAGAAGCATGCGGCTTTGGGTAGAAGACCGGCAGAAAATGTCTTGGTTGACATGAAAGGCTGACCCCCTTCAGGGAGGGAGGCTAGGTGTGGTCGCAGCTGTACCTCATCCTTATGGAACACCGTGTAAGGAGTCCCGAAGTGAGCGCTCTGAGCTCAGATACGTGCCTCGCCGAGGCTACAAGGAAGGCAGTCTTCCAGGAGAGGTACAGGATCGAGCAGGTGATCGTAGGCTCGAATGGGGCCCCCATGAGCCTGGTTATCACAACGTTGAGGTCCCATGCAGGGACCGGATGCTGCACTAGTGGGTACAGCTGCTCCAACCCCTTGAGGAAGCTAGTGACCATGGGGTTGGAAAAGATCGAGTGCCCACTCTCGCCAGAGTGAAAAGGCCGAGATCGCCGCCAGCGAGGGGTGATACCCCAAGGGGTGCACCAGCAGGAAAAACGTTTCCCCTTTGGCCCAGTAGGTGCACCTGGTAGAGGGCTTCCCGCTACTCAAAAGAACCTGTTGAACCGGGTCGGAACAACATAACTCGGACTGGTTCAGCCATGCCGCAGCCACCCCGTGAGGTGGAGAGGTTGCAGGTCAGGGTGCCAAACCCTGCCGTGCTGCTGAGTAATCAGGTCCGGCCACAAAGGGAGAGTGATCTGGGCGGTCATCGAGAGCTATAGGAGAGCAGTGTACCAGTACTGCCTGGGCCACGCCGGGGCGATTAGGAGTAGGCGGGCCCTGTCCCTGCGCAGCTTGAGCGGGACCCTGTAGATCAGTGGAAATGGGGAAAAGGCATAGGACAGGTGATCCGTCCAAGGCCCGAGAAAGGCGTCCGTCAGGGAGCCTGGGGAGCATCCCCGGAGCGAGCAGAACATGTGGCACTTGCGATTCTCGCGAGTCGTGAACAGGTGTATGTGGGAAAATCCCAGCTCCGGAAGACAGAGTGAGTAACATCCGGGCAAATGGACCACTCTGGAGCCTGGAAGGGTCTGCTGAGGCGGTCCGCCAAGGTGTTCTGAACCCCGGGGAGAAAGGAGGTTACCAGGTGGATGGAGTGGGCTATGCAGAACTCCCACGATCGTATGACTTCTCGGCAGAGCAGGAACGAACGTGCCCCTGCTTGCCTATTGATATAAAAACATGGCCGTTGTGTAGCCTGTGAGGACTACACAACAATCCTGAAGGTGTTTGGAGAAGGCTTGGCAGGCAAGGTGCACTGCCCGCAGCTCCCTTACGTTGATGTGGAGGGATAACTCTTGCGCTGGCTACAGGCCCTGCGTCTAACGATCTTACAGATGGGTCCCCCAACCAAGGGATGACGCATCTGTGGTCATGACCAAGGAGGGCTGTGGGGTATGGAATGGCACCCCTTATGGCACCTTCTTGGGGTCCAGCCACCAGTCTAGGGAGGCTAGGACCTGCAATGGTACCCTCAGTCCCACAACCATGTTGTCTCTGTGTGGGTGACACGCTGGCGAGAGCCAGGCCCAGAACGAACAGAGCCGTAAGTGGCGTGTCTGGTCACGAACGTGCAGGACGCCATGAGACCCAGTAGACCCAGGCAGCTTCATGCTGGTAAGTTGGGAAGCTCTGCAGGCCGCGTATGATGGTCACTAGGGCCTGAAAGCGTGTCTCTGGCAGGAACGCTTGAGTGAGAGTCGAGCTCATAGAAATCTGAACCTGCGACTGGACCTGGCTGTTGGCGCTGCCGCAGATGAGCCAGTCGTCGAGACATGGGAATACTTGGATTCACCGTCGACGAAGAGAAGCTGTTACGACGGCCATGAAAAACCCTCAGAGCCATGGAGAGGCCGAAGGGAAAGACGGTGGATTGAAAGTGCCTTTGGTCGACTACAGAGCGAAGAAAACGTCTGTGTGTCGGTAAGTAGCTATGTGGAAGTACGCATCCTTCATGTCAAGGGCAGCGTACCAGCCTCCAGGATCCCATGAAGGTATAATACCCAGGGAAAAAACATGTGGAACTTCAACTTGCGTTGAGTTGAGTTCGCGAAGGTCCAGGATAGGACATAACCCCCGTTTTGATTTGGGGATTAGGAATAACGGGACTAAACCTCCCACCCCTTTTTTTTTTTTTTTTTTTTTGAACTCCCTTGGAGCCTCCTCTATTGCCCCTATATTGAGGAGCGTTTGCGCTTCCTGAAGTAGGAGTTGCTCATGAGAAGGGTCCCTGAAGAGGGACAGGGAGTGATGCTGCACCGTCAGGCGTAGCTTCAAGCGTTTTGTTCGGGCCCCGTCGATGGCTTGGGGGGGGGCCTGGTTCTGGCCAGCCTGATGACAGGCTGCCTCCTCGTACCACCTGGCCTGGTCTTCTAGTGAAGTCCTGCCTAGGCCTGGGCGTAGGGTAGGGGCGATGCTCGAGGGCCCGGAAGGGCCAGCGCTGCGAGGCAGGGGTATGCATCCCCAGCGACCATATTATAGTGCGGTCGTCCTTCAGGGTGTGAAGTCTCGAGTCCGTTTTTCGGAGAAGACAAGGGCCTTGCCCATCGAAGGGCAAGACCTGAATCGTGAATTGTGCCCCCGCCGGGAGGTTAGAGGACTGCAGCCACGAGATACGGCATATGGCAACACCCAATGCCGGTGTTCCAGTCGCCGATTCGGAGACGTCCACGAAGGCCTGCAAAGATGTTCTGGCCACCTTTTTGCCTTCCTCAATCAGGGTTGAGTACTTCTGCCTGGATTTCTGGGGGAAATTCCCTTAATTTTCACATTGGGTTCCAGGTGTTACATTTATAATGCCTCAAAAGGCCTGGTGGTTAGCTGCGCTGCGCTGCAGGCCCCCTCCAGAGCAGGCCTTTCTACCCAACAGGCCGAGGTGCCCAGCTTCCTTAGACTTAGGTGCAGGGGCTGCTGGCCGTGCCTCTCCTTCACAAATTGAACAACCAAGGAGCACGGTTGGGAGTGAGTGTATACGTACTCACAGGACCTTGAGGATGCCATATATCTTTTCTCCACCCCCCCGGCAGTGGGGGGAATCGAGCTGGAGATTGTCAGATTAAAGTGGAGTTGGTCTGGAACATACGTGCGAAAGGCAGGGCTACCCTGGCAAGGGTGTCAGCCAAGAGGATGACCACCACGGGACCCTGGAGCTCCACTATCTCCTGCACCTCCTCTGGGGAAGGGCGGGATACTGTGGCCCCTGTCACTCGGGGTTCCGAGTGGGCCGATTGGGAGGCTGTGGAAGGAACCCCTTGGTCCTGGTGATAAGACCGCAGTGTCCAGAAATACCACTGATGTGGTCTCTGGGCAGAATTCTGTGCATTCTGCGGCCAGCGTCTAGGACAATCCATCCCGTGGATTTGGTCCATATGGTAACCACTCCCTGTCTGGGGGGGGAGGGATCTAAATGCGGAGCGGGAGGTCCAGGGTGGAGCGGAATGCTCCTGCCAGCTGGTACGCGGTGTCATTGACAAATGTCTCGGCGCCGAGAGCCCGACCTGGACCCTGAAGGGGGCCATCTCATCGATCGGCTGTGGGACCGGCTTCCCAGGGACCTGCGCTTCGACCGGCACCGGGATCGGGGGCGGTGCCGGGAGTCGTAATAGTGACGGCTGTATATAGAGGCCGATCTTGAATGGCACCGTGCGTGCGACCGGCGCCGAGATGGGGATCGGGGGCTGGGACTGTGAGTGGTGCCGAGACTGGGGGTCCGCCTGGAGCTGGATCGGTGTCGGCCAGCTCCGGTGTGCGGTAGCGGGCACAGCATGGCAGACGTACCTCGCAGCAGCATTAGCTCTACCTCGGTACGTACCGGGGAGCTCACGGCCCCCGAGCTCAATGGACCTTGCGGTGACGGAGTCATCGGTGCCGGGTCTGTTTACCTGCGGTGAGAAACTCAACGGACCTTGCGGTACCAGAGTGGGTCGGTGCCGATGCAGGCAGCGGCATTAGCTCTACCTCAGTGTGAACCGGGGAGCTCACTGCCACCGAGCTCGACGGACCTCGTGGTGCCGGAGTCGCCGGTGCCAGATCTTCGTCCATGGCCACCGAGCTCGACGGCCCTCTTGCGGTGCCGGAGTTGCCGGTGCCGGTGCCTCAGTCGGGCACGGAACTCAACGGCCCTGGCGGTGCCGGAGTTGAGGCTGCCGGTGCTGATGCGGGCGCCAGCGTTGGCTCTACCTCAGTGTATACCGGGGAGCTGACGGCTACCGAGCTCAACGGCCCTCTTGCGGTGCCGGAGGTGACGGTGCCGGTGCCTCAGTCGGCACGGAACTCAACGGCCCTGGTGGTGCCGGAGTTGAGGCTGCCGGTGCCGATGCGGACGCCAGCGTTGGCTCTACCTCGGTGTATACCGGGGAGCTGACGGCTACCGAGCTCAACGGCCCTCTTGCGGTGCTGGAGGTGACGGTGCCGGTGCCTCAGTCGGCACGGAACTCAACGGCCCTGGTGGTGCCGGAGTTGAGGCTGCCGGTGCCGATGCGGACGCCAGCGTTGGCTCTACCTCGGTGTATACCGGGGAGCTGACGGCTACCGAGCTCAACGGCCCTCTTGCGGTGCCGGAGGTGACGGTGACGGTGCCTCAGTCGGGCACGGAACTCAACGGCCCTGGCGGTGCCGGAGTTGAGGCTGCCGGTGCCGATGCGGACGCCAGCGTTGGCTCTACCTCGGTGTATACCGGGGAGCTGACGGCTACCGAGCTCAACGGCCCTCTTGCGGTGCCGGAGGTGACGGTGACGGTGCCTCAGTCGGGCACGGAACTCAACGGCCCTGGCGGTACCGGAGTTGGCGGCTGCTGGTGCCGATGCAGCCGGCCGCATTAGCTCTACCTCGGTGCATACCGGGGAGCGCACGGCCAACGAGGTCGACGGCCCTTAGGGTGCAGGAGTCGTCTGTGCCGGATCTTCATCTGGGGCGTAGAGCTCAACGGACTTTGCGGTACCGGAGTTGCTGGTGCCGGTGCCGGTCTGGACGGTAGTATTAGCTCTACCTCGGGTTGTACCGGGGAGCTCACGGCCACCAAGTTCGACGGATCTTGTGGTACCGGGAGCCGATGGTGCTGGCGCCGGGCCGAAAGTCTTGGCCGGGCGGGCTTGTACCGGTTGCAGCTGCAGTGGCGTCCGGCTGTGCCAGCCCCGGGGTCTGTTGCTGGGTCACAGCGGGGCCGGCATCGGGCCAAGTGTCGGTTCTACTAGGAGCTGCTTTAAGCGAAAGCCCCGCTCCTTCTTGGCTCTAGGCTTAAAAGCCTTGGAGACCTGACACTTATCTGCGAGATGGGATCCCCCAGGCGCCTCAAACGGGAGTCGTGGGGGGGGTCCCCCGTAGGCATTGGCTTGGAGCCAGCCGACGGCTTGAATCCTGGTGAACCAGGCATGAGCCCGGTACCAGAGGGGAGAGAAGGGGAAAAGCCCCTTATCTCCCACTAGTATTTACACTAAACTTCTTAACAAGACTATCAAAACTATTAACAACTACTTAAAGTACTTAAAACCATTAACATGCTAAGCGAGTGCTAACTAAGCTAGGGAGGTGGAGATCAGCTACGCTGCTCCACAGATTCGACCATCACGGGCGGTAAGAAGGAACTGAGAGGGCGCTGGGCCGGCTGAGGTAGATATCAGGTGCCGCAACGGCGCCACTCCAGGGGGCGCCAGCCGGCCCACCGACTGTTGCTAGGGTAAAAATCTTCCGATGATCGTGCACGCGCGGCGCGCACACCTAATTGGAATACATATGAGCAATCACTCGAAGAAGAATGGAGATAATATTTTGCTACTTCAGAGATATCTTAATTGATTAACATGATGATACCATTAATTAATCTTTAATCAACTGAAAGATGTAAATACATAGTATTATTGGTCATCAGTACTATTATCAATAGTAATTTAAAATAGTAAAACTTGTTCTGAGGCAACCAGCAGAGCATGCTTCTTAGCAGTGAGGTGTGCAATGGGATTCTGATTAAAGGGATTTTGATACCAAAAAGATGGCCATGTAACAGTAGTGGGTTTGCAACTGCTTTTTGCTGTTAATGATTCATAGATTCATAGATTCTAGGGCTGGAAGGGACCTCGAGAGGTCATCGAGTCCAGCCCCCTGCCCTCATGGCAGGACCAAATACTGTCTAGACCATCCCTGATAGACATTTATCTAACCTACTCTTAAATATCTCCAGAGATGGAGATTCCACAACCTCCCTGGGCAGTTTATTCCAGTGTTTAACCACCCTGACAGTTAGGAACTTTCTCCTAATGTCCAACCTAAACCTCCCTTGCTGCAGTTTAAGCCCATTGCTTCTTGTTCTGTCCTTAGAGGCTAAGATGAACAAGTTTTCTCCCTCCTCCTTATGACACCCTTTTAGATACCGGAAGACCACTATCATGTCCCCTCTCAGTTTTCTCTTTTCCAAACTAAACAAACCCAATTCCTTCAGCCTTCCTTCATAGGTCATGTTCTCTAGATCCTTAATCATTCTTGTTGCTCTTCTCTGGACCCTCTCCAATTTCTCCACATCTTTCTTGAAATGCGGTGCCCAGAACTGGACACAATACTCCAGTTGAGGCCTAACCAGCGCAGAGTAGAGCGGAAGAATGACTTCTCATGTCTTGCTCACAACACACCTGTTAATGCAGCCCATTAACAGAAGCACATTGCTTTGATGGAGCGATCTTAGCATTTGTTGAGGGAAATGCTCATCCTGGCCCTAATTCAGCAAGGTGCCCAAGCACATGCTTATCCATATGCACATGCTTAAATCCCATTTACTTCAATGGGAATAAAACACATTTTTAAGTTCTCTGCTAAATCAGAACATCTGCTCTTAGAAGGCTAAGAAACATAAGTGGACGCGATGGCCAAATTTCTGGTTGTCATAGACTCACCATCCCAGAGTATCTTCTCATGGCAAGACCCAGCACTGGGGCTCTTGCACCTCACCCTCCTCCTTCCGACTTCTGTGCAGTGACTTTGCTCCCATGCCAGGTCACGCTAAGAGTCCCACCTCTTCTGAAGTAACAACGTCCCAGCTCAAATCTCACAGGAACAAAACTTCTTCCACCCTTTCTAGGATCAGTGCTCCATTGACTCTTCACCCATCTCCTGGACTCTGAAGAGTCCTTCTCATTCTATTACAGAGTGCTACTTCCTAGGGCTTTCTTCTTGGAGGTCCAGCCCTTCCTGAGCCAGTGACCCTCAGGGATTCTTCCCTGGACTCTCTCTTGTCTCAGGCCTACTTTAGGAGTCTCCTTCCTCCAGCTGCCCTCTCCCTTCAGGGATGGTCCCAGGGTGCAAGCTCCTTCCTGCAAGCCCCTCTGTGGTTTCTCTCCCAGAGCAAGTTCCCAACTACCTCTCACCTGGGTCTCCTCTCTCTACTGCCCAGCAGTCCTTCTTTTATAGAAACCATCCAGTATGGTTCTCCCCAGCTGGGTCTAATCCTTAATTACCTGTCTCCCCTCCAGGTTCCACAGAATGGGCTAATTGGGCTCTCCGGCCCCTCTTTACCTTGTCACTGCCAATATGAGGGATACTCCTCATAACAGCATAAATAAATAGTCGTTCATGTAAAGGATTACTTCTCTTACCAACATTTGGACCATCAGTGTGCCTTACATGTACAGGAGGAGCTTAGAAAGTTTACTTGACACTTGCTAGTCTAAGGACTAAGCATACGCACCAAGAAGAGAAATACTTGTGTTGCCATGCCCCCTCCCAGGTCAAAGCCCCTTCGTGCAATTCGAAGAAATTAAACAGTGTCTTGAACAGTTAAACTTTATTATCTTTTGCAACATAAATAATCTATTAATAAACAGAACTACAGAAATTTTGTCCATAAGAAAAGTAGGTATGAAGGGACAGTGTTTCAAATATCAAGAACTAGCTACCAGCATGTGAGCTATATTTATGCCAAAAGTGGCATCCAAATAGATTGAGATATCCAAATGTAGCAGCTAATCTTCAGATCTCCAAGTAGTTACATTAGGACAACCTTTTAAAAAAGAATTAGAGAAGGTGATGACCACTCTACCTAGCAATGGCTAGTTCATACATTCATCATTTCAAAGATTCAAATCTACCTTATGTGGGTCATTTTGTGTTTCCTGGAGTAAATTTAAACATCTTTCCTCATCACTAAAGATGAAAGTCTTTTAACATCAAGAACCATCTCTACAACTTTTAACGTATGTCACTATGCTTATTACAGTTGCTGGTTGTTTGTATTTAGCTAACATAGATTTAAGGAAAGATATTTTCTTCTAGAAAGTAGTAACAGAATCCACTTGAATATGGGTGTTTTAGGTAATTCTGTTCTGTTTTTTTGCTTGCAATTTGCTTATTTAGATTTTAAAAATGCAGGAAGTTCTGATTTTTCTAGAGTTTCATTTTCAGATGCACAGCACTTTACTAAGAGGTGCACAATATTCCAGGTTTGAATCTTTACCATGAGGATTTTTTCTAATTGTGTTTCATAACAATACAAAAAAAGATAGCACATTTCTGAGGACTTCTCCAGCTTTTTTCATTGTAGACAATTCTCTATCTTAATAGAGACTTTGGGCCTGATTCTCTACTCACTTACACTAGTGTAAAGCCAGGATTGACTGCACTAAAATCATTGGACTAACCCCAATGTAAAACTTATGTCTGGGAGAGGAGAATCAGGCCTACTTGTCTTGTGGATCATCAACCTCCTGTTTGCAACCAAGGAGTACACTTCCTCTTTGAATACACTACAGCACCATAATACCTCTGTGGCTATCACCTCTGTTTCTTATCATTTGTCTACTCTATAATAGGTCCGTGTGACTGCAGCATTTGTAGCCATTTCCAAGCTAGCTTTAAGTTAGCTAGCGCAAGTACCGATATCAATGAATCCACAGCAGCATGGACTTCAGCATGGGCTAGATCTCAGCCTGGACTGAAGCCCATACTACTATACAGTTTCACTGCTATTGGCAGGGCCGGCTCCAGGCACCAGCAAAACAAGCTGGTGCTTGGGGCGGCACATTTCTAGGGGCGGCATTCTGGCACCGGCCATGCCGCCCCTAGAAATGTGCCCCGGCCAGCCGCCCGCCCCAACTCACCTCCGCTTTCGCGCGCCGCCACCAGCTCAGCTTCTCCCTGAGCGGCGGCGCACAAAACACTTGTTTCGCACGCTGCTTCTCCCCCTCCCTCCCAGGCTTAAAAGCCTGGGAGGGAGGGGAAGAAGAGAACCCTAGCGGCCGCGACACACGTCTCCCCCTCCCTCCCAGGCATGCCCCACTCGCTCCCTGCCGGCGCTCCGGCCTGGGGAGAGCGGGGCTGCCTCGCTCCCCGCTGGCCGGGGAGAGCGGGGCCGCGGGCATGCCCCGCTCACTCCCCGCCACCAGGAGAGCGGGGCCACCGGCATGCCCCACTCGCTCCCTGCCTGTGCTCCAGCCGGGGAGAGCGGGGCATCCGGCATGTTTCGGCGGGCGTTGGGGGGGTTGTTTTTTTTTGTTTCGGGGGCGGCGTTTGGGGTGTTGTTGTTTTTTTGCTTGGTGCGGCAAAAACATTAGAGCCGCCCCTGGCTATTGGTACTCACACCAGCTAGATTAAAGCTAACTCTGGTGTATCTACATCTTCAATTGCAGTGTAGCCATACCCTAAGATGGGCAAGTAATAATGGGAAACTATTTTAGCTGCCTTGTAGTGACATTTAGCAGCTGGAAACAAAGAGGGTCCAAAACCATATGGTTATCCTACTCTTCACGGACCACCATCATCTGCTCTATGGACCATCAATGGTGCATGGACAACAATTTGGTAATCTTTGTGTTAGATGACAAGGCCCACTAAAAGACAGGTAATATACATGCTAGTTTTGCAATCCCCGTGCTTTTAAAGATAATTGATTTACAATCCACTTTAACCTGTGCTTTTTCTCTCAACAGTTCAAGATAATTAGCTGTGAAGTAATGGCTGAGGTACAAACCTCCAGAATAAGGAAAAGAAAAGGGACCTTTCTTGACTAAGTCTACGGATGCAAAACTTAGAACAAATGTCTAAAAGGTCAAGAGCATACATTAAACCTGCCTCCTGGAAGTTTTAGCATATGCCAGTGGGTCTTTATGTAGATAGTAACCTAAGGCAAAATTGACCTTGGCAACGGAGACCCAGAGCATTCCCCTTGACCCATCTTCCACTGGTTTACAGCAGCAGCACCAGCAGAAAATATGAAGTCATTGGTTTTTTTCAAGCAGCAAAAATGCATTAACAAGACCTGGCCTGTATTTAAGCATATCTTCAACCCCATATCTTATAGGCAAGAGTGTGGGAGAGGGGGGATAATAATGAAAGTGACAAGACACAGTTATTATGCCTCTCCAGTTTACCAGCATAATAAATGTTGAATATTTAGATCAGGTAATTAACATAAACTATCAAGATATAATGTCTATAAGAAGCAGCAGCCTACAAAGTCAGGACCTAATTATTTCTGTAATCTAAGGCAAATAGGTTCAATTGAGTTGCCTTCTGAATAGAGATGATCCCCATCCAAAAAATTCAGGCAATAATGCCTTGCACGTCTGTAGTCTGAAGTCACAATCTAGCCCCTTATAATCATTAAGGGCCAGATTCTGTCTCCCTGAGTCATGCAGAAGAGTACTTTATTCTGGGAGTATTTCTTTTGAAGATACTATCTTGTAGGAACTACTATCAACTCTCAGAAGAACAGAGAAAGCAAGGAATCATGCAAGCTTTTCCTTAGACCTACTTAACTAAATGCAAACAATCAAAAATATATAGTCAGAATCACAACATAAATGTTAATAATTGCAGACACAGCTTTTGAAGAGAGAAAATTTTCATCTGACAATAAATAAGAGGTCCAGAATCTCCTTCTAGCTATTACTGTGCAGCCCCAGTGAATTCAATGAGCTTGCAAGGGTAAAGGGAGAGTAGAATTTGGCCAGTGGCTTTAACAGATAAGGCACATGTCTGCACTGTGCTGTATGAGAAAAAAGTAATTACATGATATTTGTGACTGTAATGGACATAATGCAATAGCACCAGAAAATTACAGCTTTTCCAATATTTATCAGTTTAATAAAATCTGTTGCACATAAATTGATTTTAAATTTATTTTTTTCTTTCATAAGTAAAATATGGTTAAACGATCACCACAGCATTGGTCAGTTTTCATGATATTTAAAATAGATGTCATAGCAATCTATTTGTAGTGTATTTGTCTAGCTGTCATTTGTAGGCTTTTCCAGTTGTGAGGTTTTATGCAGCGCTATATTTTTATCAAGGATTTCTGATGGGCCCATAAACTGCTGGAAGAAAAGGATACCTGAGATGTTAAACATCCCCAGAAAGCTGTCTGTGTCCTGATCCGGACTTTGTTCATGCACCCACCACACCCTAAATAAAGTCGCAAATTCTCAATGGGTGCCAATGGGGAGATTTGCCTGAATAAGGAATGCAGGGTTGGGCCTTTACATTGTAATGGTAACCCCTTGTGATATAGTTCTCATTATATACTCTGCACAAAATCAGTGGGTGAGGGTGTTGCTTATAAAATAAGCGAGTATTTTTGTATAGGTTTTTGAAGTGTTTATCCTTTCACATGTCACTTAATAAGTTGAATTTCCTTTAGCGGGTAATCCCAGGCTAAATTGTAATGAAAGCAGAAGGATACCGTCAGTGGTTGAATCCAAGCATAATAGGCTTAGAAAATAATTATTGTGTATTTAGTTATGTAACCGTTATGCCTTTGTTTTCTGCACATTATCATTATTATTATTTGTATTACCACATCACCTAGGAGCCCTAGTCATGGACCTTTAAAACCCCATTATGCCAGGCGCTGCACAAAAAGACAGCCCCAGCCCCAAGGAGTTTACAATCTAAGGATCAGACAAGTGACAACAGATGGATACACATGGATAAGGGAGCAGAAGGAAATAACGAGACAGTATTGGTCGGCATGATGGACAACGGTCTCAGCACACCAGCAGCCTAACCCTTGTCAAGTTTTTGTAGGCCTCATGGCAAAGGAGAGTTTTAAGGAGGGTTTTGAAGCAGAATAATCTATCAGGTTTGTGGATTTAGAGGGAGCGTCTCCCAAGTGTGATGGGCAGCCATAATACCTCCATGGACTCTTCTTCCTGCAGAATGATATAGTCGTGTTCTAGTGGATAGGATGCTGGAATGAGACTTTGGAGATCTGGCTTCAGTTCCTGGCTCAGTCACATACTTCCTGTGTGATTTTTGGCAATCACTTAATCTACCCTGTGCCTCAGTTCCACATCAGTAAAAAACTGGATACTTCCCTACCTCACTGGGGTGTTGTGAGGATAAAATCCATGGTTCTAAGGCACTCAGATACTATAACGTGAAGGAACACATACGTATCTAGATAGATTTTTGCGATCACTTCAGTGCGGACTGTGACAGAGGAGACACAGACGCTGTGTGTGCTCTACCTGGGAGACTTTACTTTCATTCTTTCTTGTTTTGTTGATTCTCTTACATTAAAATAAAGCTCATTCATACTGAAAATGTGTGGTTGCTCTCTGTGTATTCAGAGACACACAACAATTATTGCTAGATCGAAGTGTTTAGATTCCTTCTGCTTAATATTTCTGTAACCTCCTCTGGCATCATACACTGGTAATCTTTCTCCTCCTACTTCACGCTTTTGATAAGCCTTCTGGTCCCACAGCAGATGCATTGAGAATCTTCTCCTTCTAAGTATCCTGCATATGTTTCATTAAAAGTGTTTGTTTCTTTGATCAGCTTGAAGTTCTAATGTGGAAAAAATATATATATATTTTTGGACTTCACTTAGCAGCACATGGTCCTGAAATGAATAGCAGCACTTCAGTACATGCAGACACTAAAGGTCCTAATGTCAATCATTTTCTCCTTGCCAATTTATGTGCCTGTCCTTCCAACGATGGCTACAATTTGCACTGGCACCCAAAGATAGAAAACAGTCTTTTTATTTGTTACATTGTGGAACTGAACATGAAAGAACATGGTGGGAGGTGCCAAATGGGAACAGCAGAAAATGGAATATATTTCACTGCATGTTGCCTAGCAATAGGTAACACAGGAATGCTGACATTTTCCAGTGGGGGGACGTAATCCATTCCACATTTACACTAGCAAGTGGAAATATTTTAAGAGACAAAATGGAACCCCGGCAACTATGGCAGTAATGGCTACAAAGCAAGGCAGTAGTTTGGTGTGAGTCTCTTTGGTCACTAAGAACTCAAGCTATTTGAGTGTTCACTAGGGAAGGAGATGAGACAGTTTAGTAGAGCTGGGTAAATAATACGGAAGATGATTTGCCATGGAGCTCTTCAAAAAGATGCCATGCCAAGGAGAATTACCCAAAAGAACTGCATATTTTAGAGCCGTGGTGAGCACTGTGTTTTTTTGACAGTACCCTTACAACTGAGTTGAGGCATTGTGTGAAGTAGGGTACAAGCCAAAGACAGTCATCACTCTGCTTTCTTCACATTTCATCCTGTTGCCCTCTCACCAACTGTACAAAGAGAGAGGAGATGGTCAACCACTCTGCTATGATGACCTCTAGCATCCCATTATTTTTCAAAGCCACATATGGCCAACACAGTGTGCATTGCTGGCAGATACTGATGCTGCTGCCAAAGTTGATCCAATGAATGCTAAGACATATAACTACGGGTCTGCACACTGGTCCATAGTGAGGTGGATTTTCCTACCTTTGCATTTGGCCAAGGCTGCCTGATTCTGCCTTTACTCTTTCAAGAATCACCAGGACAGGCTTAGTCAGAGGGGGAAGAAAGGGTTTAGATCTTGTCTAATCTTGGAATAAGCCTTAATGTCAGCCACCGGGACAGCTGCACCAGTGCAAATCCCTAGCATAGACGTGAAAAGACCTATTTTGTACTGGTGAAGTTTTCATCTGCTGTGGAACCTACTCCCTGAATCCAGGCTAATCCCAAGAATAGACAAGGCCATAATGTCTGCCTCTACAAAGCTACAACCTAGCTATTAAAGCAAAAACCCATCTCTCCTCCCATGCCTTTGTTTTTCCATCATTACATAGAGGATGTCCATGCGTTCTTGTGAGAGTCAAGGTACGCAGCCATTTTCCTTTAAGACTCTGGCTAACCCTCTGCTGATAAGGCAGATAAGTGGCACATGTAACATCGGGGGCATAACTGGAAAACACCTCTGCACTTATGAGTTCCACTTTGAGTCTCTTACCCAAAGAGAACCACTCGTGCTGAGGCTGAGGCTTTTATGCCTTTGGGGACCATAAAAGGAATCAATGAAACAAGGACAAGTGGCCCAGTGATCAGAGTATTGGCCCAGGATGCAAAGCATAATGGTTCAAGTCCTTGCTCTGCCACTGACTTCCTGTGTGTGTGTTTTGGGCAAGCCTTTCTGTGTCTCATTTCCCCATCTCTAAAATGGGAATAATAGTACTTCCATATTTCATAGGGGAGCTGTAAGGATAAACACAGTAAGACTAATGAGGTGCTCCTGTCTTATAGTAATGGTGTCCATATAAATACTTAAGCTAGCAGAATCAGCCCCCTGTGACTTCCCTGTTGCCAGTTTTAATGCCACCCCTTTCAGGTGGCATATGTTTAAGTCAGTTCCCAGGTTAGTTACGCTAATAATCAATTCCTAGGCTGTATAATTGTTATTTGGATTGTTAAAAAAGAGAGGGTGGGTGGTAAACACTTTTTTCCCCCTAACTCGCTTGCAGAGAACAACTTACTATAGACTCTCACTCAGAGGAAGAGAATCAAAATGGCTTTTTCCTGACCCTCCTAAGCAGAGGAAGATGAGCACATCCAATGAGGTAGCAGGGAAATACCATGTGACCAATGCACTATGAAAAGTTGCCCCAAAATTTCTGAGGACATCTAGATAGTGGAGAAAGTTCAGCTAAATTTTCAGTTGTGCAGAAAATTCCATGCAAAGCTATGAAATACAAACTTGGGCAAGAACAAATGCTAAATAATTGAACTACACTATGGATACTTTGCACAGCTCTAATCAAAGTCCTGCCTGAATGAATGGTACAGCACACGTATTTGTATGGACTCACACTTAACACTGCTGACATTCATAAAATACCTAAGTTTGTACATTTTACCTGTTGGAAAATGTATTATGTTACGGTTCATACAAATATGTGGTAGGAGTAGTTAGGGTGACCAGATGTCCCGATTTTATAGGGACAGTCCCGATTTTTGGGTCTTTTTCTTATATTGGCTCCTATTACCCCCCCATCCCCTGTCCTGATTTTTCACACTTGCTGTCTGGGCACCCTAGTAGTAGTATGCTACAAGTCCTAGCACCTATGGTACTTTAACTTCCACTAAGCCAAGTAAGAGTATCCTAAATGATCTAATTTTGCATTCTTTTTATAAAAGTGGTTTGTATCTTATTTCTATAGCCTCTCCCCTTTGCATGAACAACTTCAGTCTTTATTTTAAAAGCCTTAGCTATTGCAGTTGTAGTGCTTGGAGGTAATAGAAGGTTCTGGCTTCCCACACGCCTTAAAAGTACTTATCCTTTATCTGCTTTGCATTTATTCTGAAACCGACTATGCAAACAAATTAATAATTTCTTATTGTAGTGATTAATTTTGCATGGGGTATGCAACACTGCTGAACAGAAATGTATGGAAAAAGAGACAAAGTATTTTGCATGTTTTTCCTTTTGTTGACCCCTTGAGTGCCATATCCCTCTTGCATCAAACAGCCTGCTCTTTAAAGCGAGGTTAGCATCCTTAATGGGTTGTAACAAGATGCAAGTCTTTTGACTTCAGAAGGTGGTGTACCACCCACTGGCAAGCAAACGCAGACAGCTCAAGGCACCAGGCACACAGACAAAAGATCAATGGCTGTGGTGGGGCAGGACTGAACACCTTCACCACCCTGCACCTACTTCCGTATGGATTGTAGTAGAGTTACCGTGCTGACTGGGTGGGTGTGGGAGTGTTTCGGAGCACTCTCATGTCCAGCCCCCAAACTGTGTGACTCCTCCTAGACAGTAGGAGGGACCCCCTGTCTCAGCTTCAGGGGATGAGGGGCGCTTTCTGCCTGGAGAGAAAGCAAAACTGTTTTGTACAGCAACACCAGCAACAGGAGGGGATCCATTGTAATGAATTGCTGGGGTTCTGCTGTTTATGGAGCTGGTGTCTGTGTGTTATTCAGGGACTTGGCCTGGCTGTCCTAACCCACCAAGAAGTAGATCACAAGGCCATGTAACAGTATTTTTTAAATGAATCAGAGTGTTGTGAAATCCACTAGCTTGACTCTCCTAGCAGCTGTCCTGTTGTAGCTGCATAAGAGCTACAGAAAAAACAGCAAATGTGCTGCTCTACTTTGCAACCAACCTTTCCTTAACTCTGAGCTGGAGGGAGTCAGTGGCAAGTTCATTTCCTATGCTGCATCAGTTGGAAACGCACAGTCTACCTACTTACACTTTATGAGCAGTTTCAGTTGGATATGATACAGTATTCCTCTTCGCTTTCTGTCCTAAACTGTTGTGTAACCTTCTGTTGCATTATCTGTTGCATCCCAAAAGTGACTGCCTTTCTTTGGGTTTTCTTTTTGCTGACACAGACTAACACAGCTACTACACTGAAACCTTTCAAAGCCCGATGCCAACTCTGTCCACATATCTATTCAAGTGACACCATCATAGGACCTAATAACATCAGCCACACCATCAGGGGCTCGTTCACCTGCACATCTACCAATGTAATATATGCCATCATGTGCCAGCAATGCTCCTCTGCCATGTACATTGGCCAAACTGGACAGTCTCTACGCAAAAGAATAAATGGACACAAATCTGACATCAAGAATCATCACATTCAAAAGCCAGTAGGTGAACACTTCAACCTCTCTAATCACTCAATGAAAGACTTTAAAGTGGCTATTTTGCAACAGATAAACTTCAAAAACAGGCTCCAACGAGAAACTGCTGAATTGGAATTAATATGCAAACTAGATACCATTACCTTAGGCTTGAATATTGACTGTGGGTGGCTCGGTCATTACGTTAATTGAATTTATTTCCCCTCCTTAAAAAACTCTTAACACCTTTGTGTCAACTGTCTGTAATGTAATGGGCCATGTTGATTATCACTTCAAAAGTTTCTACTGATAACAGTTCCTTTCAATTAATTAGCCTCTTAACATTGATATAGACACTCCCACCTTTTCATGTTTCTCTGAATGTATAAATATCTGATTACTGTATGTTCCATTCCATGCATCCGATGAAGTGGGTTCTTAACCCACGAAAGCTTATGCTGAAATAAATGTGTTAGTCTCTAAGGTGCCACAGGTATTTTTCTTGTTTTCTTTTTGCTGACACAGACTAACACGGCTACTACACTGAAACCTTTCTTTGGAGAGTGATCTGATCCCTGTAAACATATAATCCAGTCCCTTAAGCATCTGTGAGCCTCAGGTCTACACCTGAAAAGCTTTGCTGGTATCATGATCTCAGTATAACTATACCACAAAACCCTCCTAGTGTATAGCTTACACACACACCCCTTAAAAAAGAGTGCTTTTGCTGGTTTGTTTTGTATTGGCTCAATGAGCTAAGTAAACCCTACTGACAAAAGAACTTTTTTGCTGGCATAACTATGTCTGCACTATGGCTTTTGCATGTATAGAAATGTCATTTTAAAAAGCCACTCCCCTATCCAACATTACTATATGGGCAAAAGTTTCTAATGTAGGTCTGGCCTCTATTAGCTAATATTAATCCTTAGATGAAAAAGTGCTATATAATTACAAATTATTATTATTTATTTTTATTACAATAGCACTTATTCAGGGATCAGGGTCCCGTTGTGCCAGGCAGTGTACAAACATAGTAAGAAAACAATTGATAGTCTTGGTTACTGATCAGATGTAACATTTGACTGAAACAAACAAACGCGTTGTGGGGTGAAGGTGGAGAGACTGGAACACAAGGTAATACAAGTGTATTTTGTGATAATTTATCTTGCCACTTGCCTATTTATTATCACTGCGCAGTAGGCATCATGGCCACAATGAGTTTTAAGGTGGGATTTGGAGGTGAATAAGGTAGTGGCTTTAAACATTGTTTCAGTAAGGAAAAGAAATAAGTAGAAAAAGGATGCTGGGCAATCCCAGCTCCATGGGGTATAGTCAAATGCTGATATTCAGCAACCTGCTTTTAAAAACAACACTTTCAAAATGTTTGCTATCCCAGGCCATTGTACAACTGAGGAATTCTACAAGCGATGAAGCAGCTGTTAAATTATATGTGGCTTTCCCAGCATCAGTGTGGACAAGACTGCAGGATCTGTTAGAAGTTCTGAATGCATTACACTAGCCATGGCATTGAAAGGTATATGTCCAAAGTTACAGGGAGCAGGGCTTATCTGTTGACAGCATCATTCTGTTGAGGTGCTGCCATTTCATTATGGCAGGTGCAGCTTGTTAGACATGAGGGAGATATGAATGGGAAGAGGAAGAAGAAGGAGGAGGAGGAAACCAAGGGAGCCAAGGCACAGGAAATCCTGGACGGAAACCCTGGGAGAGAAAGTCAAGCTGAAGAAGGAGGGTTAGTCTGAGATTTAAATTGTATTATTGTTTCAAAGCCACCTACATCTTTTATTTCAATGGGAATTGGACTCCAAACTCTGTAGGCAGTTTTGAAAATCTCAGCTGAAAGACTTAATCCACTGCTCATTGAAATTAGTGGAAGGAGACTCCCCGTTGACTTTAAAGGGCATTTGATGGGATCTGGGTGCTCTGCTGAGGATGGGATAGGTACTCAGCCCACTACGACTGCAGAGAGCTTCCCAGGTTGGCAAGGCTGTCTTTGCCATGTTTTGAATCGATCAGATCTCACCTTCACTCCCAGATAGCTACAAAGTGACTAAAAGGAGCCTGTGTCCTTGACAGTTCATCATTATGGCTTTCTGACAGGAAAGAACAGATGCTACAAGAAGATCATGCTGTCATGGAAGCTGCTAATCAATTTGGGCTTGATGGATGTAGCACTCCACACTGATTTCCATACAGTAAACTCAGGACATGGCATAAACAGCAGAGGTCTCCTCTCTATCCACTCTTCACACTAGACTCTCTGTGATACTCAGCAGTCTAGCTGAATGTGAGATTGGCTTACCTGCAATGAAGTTCCATTTGGACAGACCTTTCAAGCAGACGCTCAGTCAATGCATAGTTGCCGCAGTGCTGTAAATCCAGATCAATGGCCGTCCATTCAGATGTACTGAAGCGCATTATGTCATGGCTCGGGAACTCAATGTGATTCTGTAATGTGTGCTTTGTGCTTTGAAGTGAGGCCTTCTCCCTTGACTGAGTCCATTTGGCTTCAGTCTCTGCTCAAGCTGCCCACTCACTTTCTTAATGGCTTAAACAAAAACAATAAAACTCTCCAGCGTGTTTACATGATGCTAGACCCTTGTCACTTGATTTCTCCTGAAAAAGCCTCTGTCTGTCAAGTATTTAATGGACTTTATAATTATATTTATTATGCATTCATCCTAAATATTTAGACTACATTGTAAAAAAAGCTCTGAATGATATTTGCCTTCAGTCATATTATGCACTGATTGACAAGGAAGAGTCTAGACTTCTAGTCTGTTTGTGGCACAAAAGGAAATGTTATATAGGTTTGCACGGCTTTCTTACTCATATTATAAATTATTCGTAATACAGTAGTGCCAATGAGATGGGTTCTCATTGTGCGAGGCACTCGATGTTTGCATAATCGTGAATACACTGCTCCTGCCCATCCCCCAAAACCTCTCCGCAGTAGCAGGAGAGGACTCCCCCAGGGCACAGTTCAGCACACAGTGTATGGTGCTTCTTCGTGTGAGGTCCCAGAATGCTGCCCTCCTTCACAACAGGACTGCACACCGAGTTCTCTTCCACTCAGGATTTGTCCCATGAGCACTACTGTGGTAGGAAATAAGAGATGTGCGAATAACTAATGTATTGGTTCACTATCAAAAGAATGTTTTGAGTTGAAGGAACTGTTTCAATTCAACCCGAAATTCAACATTTTGTTTAATTTTCAAGCTTTTTAAACCGTTAAACAAAACAAAAGTAAAGTTGAAATAAAAAATAAAAATGTTTCATTTCAAAAAATGTTTAAAGGAAACATTTTGATTTTTTTTATTTGTCTTTTACGTTTTTTTTTCAACTGAAACAATGCTGTGAATTTGACATGAATCCATTAAATGTTTCCATTGACCCAAATCTATATTTTTCAGCCAAAAATGTTCACCCAGATCTAGACAGAAACAATGAAACCCGTCTGCCACAGGAACTAAGGGCCATCACAAACCTCACCACTTTCCTCCCTAAATGCAAGTCACACTTCTTCAACCTTGCCTTCAGAGCAGTGTGAACACTTAAAAATAAACAAAAACCAGAAACCACTACCAAAACAACACACATCACTTCACCCACAAATCTTCACTTGGGGAGAGGACAGGAGAAGGAACAAACTGCACATGAAAGATATTGCTCATGCATTATGATTATATTACTATTACAATCCATTAGTGGAAGGTGATCAGATACCATTGTGATAAGACTGGTATAAGAACCTATACAGTATAGAACAGAGCCACCCAGAGTCATTTTAGACTATACTACTTAGTATATATGAAGTTAGTTTCTTGTCAGGCCTGGAATGTATTTGAAACACAGGAGATCCGCAATACACTTCTCAATACTAAGCCAGGGATGCCTGGAGCACGGTACAGTAAATACTGCAATGCAGCCATTCTATGACTAATTTCTCTCAGGGAACATCACAGTGACATGAAGTCCATTGTTACCCTAGTAAGAAAACAGTATATGAGCAGGTAAGTAAAAAGGGTTCCTAGAAATATAGGTACAACATTCATTTCACAATAAATACTCTATTGAGCTGCTATTTCTTTCTATCTAGGTATTGAGATGGCCTCCATTACTATAGCATAATAGAGCCATCAGGCAAATTACATTCTGGTTTTAACACTGGAGGTTCAGGCCTCTTTATGTAATGTTTTTTAATGTACAGTTTTTAATATAAACTCTTACTTGCCTTTATGTCTGAGTTTTAGTCCTTTTGCATATGAGATGTTCCTAGCAGGGCCAGCTCCATGCACCAGCTTTCCAGTTCCAGTGGCAGTTCGAGTCCCGCGGCAGCAATTCGGCAGCGGGTCCGCTGCTCTTCCCGCTGCCGAATTGCCGCCGCGGGACTCGGACTGCTGCCCCATTCTTGCTCGCCGTGGCAGCGACCCTCCACCAAATTGCCACCACGGGACTCAGACTGCCACGGTGGGCGAGAATGGGGCGGCAGTCCGAGTCCCGCGGCGGCAATTCGGCGGCGGGAAGAGTGGCAGACCTGCCACCGAATTGCCACGGCTGGGGTGACTGCTTGGGGCGGCAAAATTGTTAGAGCCACCTCTGGTTCCTAGGAGCAGAGGCTGACCTGGCAAAGAATGTATGCAGTGTAGTTGTAGCCATGTTGGTCCCAGGATATTAAAGAAACAAGGTGGGTGAGGTAATATATTTTATTGGACCAACTTCTGCTAGTGAGAGAGACAAGGTTTTGAGCAACAAAGCTTCTCTCTATCACCCACAGAAGTTGGTCCAATAAACGATACTACCTCACCCACCTTGTCTGGCAAAGAATGTGTTTTTTCTAGCATAGAAGGTGAATTCAACACTTTCAACACAGGGAACAACAAACTCCTTAAAGCCATCTGTCAATTTCAATGTCCAACATAAAACAAAATGTTTTAGTGTTTACCTGTGGGACAGTAATCACATTGGGAGCCAGCTGGGTGTTTTTTCCCCCATTAGATGTTCCTGCCTAACATAAGAGAAAAGTTGGGAAATCACAAAATAAATGCCATTGACTAGGACAATACAAAACATGGGTATCAAATGTAGTGGTCTAACAGCAAATTAAACCTGTTGATTAAAGAACTTGTAGAAATAATGTCCCTTGATGGAATAATGTTATAATAGTGAATACATATATATCTCATGACCACAAAATCTTTATGGCCATAGAATCATTAAAATCTGTTCAAAAACCCATCTCCCTTTAAAATTAACTTTGGGCAACCCAACAATTATTCTCATGCAAATCTGCATTAGAGCTGATCAAAATTTTTCAATGTTTGTGACAAAAAATGTCCCTTTTTTTGTAATTACATTTTTCAGGGAAATGTGTGTTTCTTTCAACATTTTCTGTTATAAATAAAAAAATAAGAAATGTTAGGGGGGGTTGTTCAAAACCTAATAACATTTGGATTTTCACTGAAAACCTAGACCATTTACATGAAAATCTTCTACAAAAAAGAAAAACTTTCATTTTTAAAAAACAATTCACAGAAAATGCCATTTAATGACCAATTCTAATGAATATATATAAATGTAGTACACAAAAAGTAGCCTGTACTCTTACCTTCTCCACCACACTAAAGCCCCAATCCAAGAAAGTGTTTAAGTATATGCGTTACTTCATGCATATGAATAATCCCATTGAAGCCAATGGAACCACACACATGCAAGTACTTTGCTGCACTGGGCCCTTAGTTTATATATTTTTTAAATTGGCTCAGCTTTTTCTCTATCTCCTGTGTGTACAACTGGCTTTGTGCCGTGAAAAATGTCTCTTTTCTTTGGCTAATACCATTTCCTCTCTGAGTAGTGTATGCTAATGCTTAGCCAGTAACGTATCAATGATGCCCCACAATGGCAAAAAATAGTAAGCAGAACTGCATAAGGTAAAGTATCACAGTGTATTTTGTCACAAGATCTCTGGCTTAAATAGGATCTTTGCTGTCATTAAGAGTTGTCTTGCCCCCAACAGTTCAGTAGTTTCACATGACATTTTTCTATTGTCTTTAATAAAAAATGATATTTTCTTACCCATCACAGAAGATATTTTCCCCGGCAGGTACGCTGTCGAACATGTTGCATTCACAACATGACATAAAGTCTAAAAATCACAGAGAGACTAATTACTGGAGGAAAATTACACCAAAAGACCAATTTCCTCATGATGAAAATGACAGCCTGGTGCCCTGCTTCATGGCCTGATTGGGCAGTTCGCCTATGAAACATCATTATATCACCGTATATTATGTACTGTGACAAAGCAAGAAAAGCCACTTTGGTGCAGTAAGCAACACTGAGAAAACAGAATGAGCTATCAGCTAAATCAGCTATAATTCTAAGTCTTATTTCACTATTTATGAATGTGGTGCTAAGAGAGTACATTAGCTTCTTTACATGTGGGTTAAGAAAGGTTAACAGTATAATAATCAACTACAGCATTAGAACTACAGTTATAGTATCACCAAAATGTGTATTTATGTCACTGTATTGAAACTGAGTTAGAGGGAAACAGATCAAACATGATATGGCTGAGTTCCATTTTGTAAAAAGCATAGTTCGCCCATTGCCTCTCTGTCACTTCTTGGCTGTTATTCCCCTTTGTCACAGTTACTCTACTTTGGTACCTTCCGTACTGACCAGTCAAACTAGACCTCCTCCTCCTCTTTTTCCACCCCTTCCTTTTCTAGGCCTCCTAATCCAAAATGTCCTTGAAAGTTTTTACCCTCCCTCCTGATGTCCCGAGCCAGGAAACAACCATCTCTGCTTTCCCCCAGTTTTTCTCCAGCCCTCTCTGCTACACCGCCACACTGCTCTCTTCTCCTTTCCCTTCATCTCTTCTTCCACTTTTTAAAATATGATGCTTCTAATTATTAATTATTATTATTATGCAGGGATGGTGAGCTCCAAAATGGTGATTCATCACATTCCCAACGCTAGTGCAGTGTGGTTCTCAGAACAGCATGTCCCAGACACAGCCCTAGTCTCAAGCATAACTGCAGATTTGGGATGCAGGAATCCCAATGGATCATACTGAAAATGACTTTGTAAACAGTTTGTCTCATTGAGTCCTATATTCCCAGGGGCAGAATAACCATGTAAGTGAAACGTTCACTAGGGTCTGTTAAGACAGCTATAGAGACATCATGTTAAAGAAAAGAGCTGATAGGAGGAAATGGGGAAAGGGTTGAATAGTTACCCAGAAAAAAAAAAAGAAAAGAAAAGAAAATGATAGTTATATAAAATAATGAATTGTACAGAAAAGATCATTTGGACACTTCTATTTATCCTTTCTCATAGTACAGTAAGGGGACATCCAATGACACTGACAGGCAATAAATTTAAAATTGGCAAAAGGAAATACTTTTTTACACTACTCACCACTTACAGTTAAACCTATAGAACGTATTGCCTTCATTGCCACTGAATGTCTCTTGAGGCCACAAGCTCAGTGCGACTTAAATGAGAATTGAACATTTATATAGATAAGAACATCCACTGTTACAAAAGGTAGCATAAAATATAGAGGGGTATAAACTCATGTTTCAAGGTATAAACAAACCAATAATTACTTGGCTTTCCAATGGCATAACTCCACTAAGTCCATTTAATTTACTCCTGATTTAAAACAGAAGAAGTGAGACCAGAAGGAAGCCCAGTGCATACTTTTCTATAACTATTAAATATACTGCTACTTAATGTATTTGCATTGGTTGTTTTACGACACATTGTGAAATAGTAAATATGAAATGTAGATTTTGCTATTAAGCACCTATCATTCATAAATCATGTATCTAAGTAGAACGCAACAAGGCGGTGGGTCTCGACATATATTCCATATCAGTCCATAACCTCATGTGAATCCAGAAAAAGCTTTTAAGACTTCCTTCTCATCCATCCATGAAGGGAGGAAGGTTGCAACCCTCCTGTTTGTGACCCCCTACAAGGATTGTAGCCACTAGCTTGAGAATGCATGCAGTACTGTGTAAAACAACCGCTACAACTTTTATCATCTACTACAGAAAAGATGGTATTTACCACAGGTTTGCATTTCTACAAGTAAAAATATGCAGGACAGTATAAACAATAAATATGACAGGTGACTAGAGCTGGGTGGATAATTCGCAGAGAATAATTTACTTGACAAATTTTGCATCTTATTTTGTGTTCATTAATTGTCCTTGAACAGCTTATGATTTTCTGAAATCATTATTCAAAATTATGTGCCCAATAATTTCAGCAAATAATTCTTCGTACCTCATTTGTCAGCAGACCATTACACATCGTTGCTATGCAAAGTTAGAGTTATATTGGTTAGTTTTGATTAGTAACATAAGGGATATGGTAAATTTCTCCCCTGATTGGAAAACCATAGTAAATCTTAGGGTCTATCTACACAGAGGTTTAATCTGAAGGTTTTTTGATGCAAATCAGGTAATGTGCAGTATGTGAGTTGCACCAATAAAATGCACATGGAATGCCTGTTCTATTTTCAGTTCGCATCCTGTGAGCACATGATGGCTGTTTGCTGCAAACTGAGGCTGTAGCATTCTCCGGGAGTGTCCCATGGGGCTTTGCTTTGCTGCTGAGCAGGATGCACACTAGGAATTGTAGGAAGCCAGGCAGGTTCCTTTTTTTTTTTTTTAAATAATCCTTTATTTCCACTGTCTCTGCCCCATACTTCCTTTCTGAGCTGGCTCGCACCATTTTCAAACTGCTGTCAGCCAAAAGAGACCGAACAATGGCCCGCATCACTATGGGACACGCATAAATATGCACAGGCTGCTTGGGCTGTATTACAGCACTCAGGGCTGGACAATTCGGCATTGGATTACTCCTGTTGAACCATCAAGCAGAAGATGTGAGAGCAGGAGCATATATTGCAGCAGAAGCAGCAGCTCCTCACGCAGCAGGATGTTCTGCAGCAGTGGCAGCAGGACAAGGTAGAAATACAGAAGTATGCCAAGCTGTTGTAAACACAAGGAATAGTTCCTGGATCACCTACATAGTGTTCAACGCTGTTTCTGAGCCCAGGAAACTGGCATGGATTGATAGGAAAGGATCATTCTGCAGACCTGGGGTGACCAGCAGTAGGATGGAGAGGGCTCCTTTTTTTCAGATCTGTGCACAACTGACCCCAGCTTCAGTGAGAGCATGCCAACATGCAATGCCCCATACTCATGGCGAAATGGGTCACCACTGCCATCTGGAAGTTCGCCACCCCAGAACGTTATCAGTGTGTAGCCAACCAATTTGGCATGGAGAGCTCAACCGTTGGGGCCATTGTCATGCAGGTCTGCTATGCTATTGATAAGGTCCTGTCTAACTAGGTCATGAATGGGGCCTTACCAAATTCACAGTCCATTTTGGTCAATTTCATGGTCATAGGATTTTAAAAATATTGAGCTCTGAAATGTCATGATGTTGCAATTGTAGGGGTCCTGACCCAAAAGGAGTCAGGGGGTGGGGTCCACAAGGTTATTGTAAGGGGGTTGCGGTATTGCAACCCTTACTTCTGTGCTGATGCTGGTAGAGGCTCTGCCTTCAGAGCTGGAGAGCGGCGGCTGCTGGCCGGGAGCCCAGCTCTGACGGCAGAGCCGCCGCCAGCAGCAGCGCAGAAGTAAGGATGGCACAGTATGGTATTGCCACCCTTACTTCTGTGCTGCTGCCTGCAGAGCTGGGCCCTCAGTCAGCAGATGTCACTCTCTGGCTGTCCAGCTCTGAAGGCAGCAGTGCAGAGGTAAGAGTGGCATGGTCTGGTCTGGTCTGGTCACCCTTACTTCTGCACAGCTGCTGACAGGGGTGCTGCCTTCAGAGCTGGGTGCCCTACCAACAGCTGCCGCTCTCTGATCACCCAGCTCTGAAGGCAACGCAGAAGCAAGGGTAGCAATACTGCAACCCCCTCATAAATAACCTTGCGACCCCCCCCCTGCAACTCCTTTTTGGGTCAGGACCCCCAATTTGAGAAACTTTGGTCTCCCCCGTGAAATCTGTATAGTATAGGGTAAAAGCACATTAAAGAAAATATTTTCGTTGGGCAGGGATGGTGTCCCTAGCCTCTGTTTGCCAGAAGCTGGGATTGGGTGACAGGGCATGGATCACTTGACAATAACCTGTCTGTTCATTCCCTTTGGGGCACCTGCCATTGGCCACTGTCAGAGGACAGGATACTGGGCTTGATGGACCTTTGGTCTGACCCTGTATGGCCATTCTTATGTTATTTCATGGGGGGAGACCAGATTTCACGGTCTGTGATGCATTTTTCATGGCCGTGAATTTGATAGGGCCCTAGTCATGAAGGTAGGTAATGCTCAGGAGATTATTGATGGCTTTGCACACATGGGAAGTCCCAAATTGTATTGGGGCAATTGATGGAACCCATGTGCCTATCTTCCCCTCTCCCCCCCCCCTTTCCCCCTCCGCCACCCCCACCAGGGCACAGAGTGTATAAACAGAAAAGGTTATTTCTCCATGGTGCTCCAAGGACTGGTTCACCACCATGGCAGGTTTAGAGGTAAATGCAGGGTGGTCTGGGAGGGTCCATGGTGGTAGGATCTTTCAGAACAATAATGGTGTGGAGATTGATCCAGTTATTCTGGGAGACCCATCTTATCCCTATATGCCCTGCCTAATGAAGCCATACGCAGGCCGCTTGGAAAGGAATTTTAACTATTGCTTGCGTAGTTGCAGAATGGTAGTCAAGTGTGCATTTGGCTGTTTGAAAGGCAGATGGTGATGTTTGTGGAATAGGTTGGAAGCAGCAGAAAAAAATGTTCCAACCAGTATAACTCCATGTTGTGTTTTGCATAATATTCATAAGAACGAGAAGGAAAGCCTTCTCAGTGCATTGGAGGCCGGGGTGCAGAGATGCGCTTAGAGGTTCGAGCAGCCAGGAAGACGTCCCCCACAGAAAACACAAGCACCCATGGGAATGCTGTCAGGAATGCCTACTGTTCATATGTTGAGTCACATGCACATGTTAGCCCATGGGGAGATGTGGGGGGCGGTGTTGCGATGCAGACAGTGTGAGCACTGGGACATTGTGTGTGGGTGGTTGAAGTTTAATGCAATAATTACTCAGAATGGATATATTGTAAACAGTGTTTTTATGAAACAACAATAAAAGCCAATAATAAAGTTTTAATGAAACCAATGGAAAAATTATGTCTTTGTATTTGGAAATACATTTAACAATCCAAGCATTTTAAGTAACCAACTATACATAATCCCTGTGTTACTGCAACAGTAGAGACAAAACTCAAAGTACATCGTGAAGAACATTTCAAATACAACAATTTTGGGGAGCGAGGCGTAAAGTTAAAGGCATGTATACGGCTTGTTGCTGGCCCTTCTTGTCTGCATGGTTTCTGGGCTTGAGTGCCTTGGCTCGAAATTCTCAGGGGCATTGCAGGGCTCAAAAAAGCTGGATTTCCAGGTGCAAGTGTTCTCGGTGCCCAGAGGTTGGATCCGAGAGATGAATGGGAGCCACTGGGAGCACTGCTGAAGGGATGCAGATGTTAGGAATTACTGCTGGTCCCAGTAATCAGCAATGTCCAGGGACTGAAAGACATGGCTGGGTCCCAAATTACAGGACTTCAGGGCCTGCTGGCCTAGCAAGAGGATGTTTTGCAGGAGAACATTCTGGCTCAGCATAGCGTCCATGAGTTGCCTCTGCATCTCTGTCTTTTCTCGTGTTCGCCTTTGCAATGGTGATGCTGTCCTTTGGCCGCAGTCATGCTTTCCCTAGCCACTGTGCCGCTGTCATTGGCCACTGCCACAGTCTCCTGGGAGAGCTGCATTTCTGTCTCCCTCTGGGTCCTCCTGCGCAGCCTCCACCTCTCAGCCAGCCTGGTTCTCCTCTGTGTCTCTGCCATGAGTTCTACAAACATCTAGTCCAGAGTCTCTCTTCTTCTCCCCTTTGGGACGGCCAGCTTGTAAGCAGTACACAGAGGCCCGATCTTTGACGGCCTGGCTGTTTCAGGTGCTGTGGTTGTGGGAGTGGGCGGTGGGGGAAGCAGTAGTGAAAAGCAACACAGAAACTGCCTGGGAGTGAGGTTCTCCACAACCCGTTGAAACCACTGAGATCTGAAATCACTAAGAGCTGGGTTAAGCGGTGGTACCTCAGAACATGATGCGCAGAGAGTGGTGGCAGAGACAGAGGCAGCTGTGAGCCAGTTCTAAAGGTGGCAGCAGCAGAGTCGTTGCTCAATGCCTCTGCCCACGTGTGGGAGGCGAACCCCCTGGAATGCACCTCTGAACTCTGGGTCTTCGCTAACCCGGGACCACCAGCTGTAAGTGGAGTGCAGTGGAGGGAGAGGGGAGTGATTGTTAAAGGGAAATTCATTCATTGGACTTTCCCACCGCAAGGTAGGAGACACTGACCCATGCACTGTGAGGTCGGCTTTGTGTCTGGTCGTATGTTTTTGAAGGTGGTTATTGTGTTTGCCCAGATTAATGCAGGGTTCCCTTTCCCTTTTCATAAAAGCTCTCCTTTGTTATACATGGACTCGGTGGTTGTGAGTGGAGATATATGGCCTTTTACAGGCACCACCCAGAAATGCCCATCATGATCATCTTGTCTGCCCTCCTGCACATCACCCACCCAGTCCTGTAATAAGCCCATAACCTCTGGCTGAGTTTCTGAAATCCTCAAATCTCCTCTCGTAATGCAGGTTCTTCATTCCTCTGATTATCTTATTATCCCTTATCTGCACCTGTTTCAATTTGAATTCATCTTTCACACAGTATTCCAGATGAGGGCTCATCGGTGCCTTGTATAATAGTAATAACATTTCCATACCTCTACTAGTCACAAAAAGATCCTGGTTCTCAGGAGCCAGCTCCTTTCTAGCATCCTCCAGCTCATCCTTCCGATGGGTCTAGCCAGTCATCCTCAGTGGGGGCGAAAGGGGCAGGGAGAGTCTGGACAGCAGGCTCCAGATAGTGCCTGGGATGGGTTGTGCTATAATTGTGTAGAATCCTGTCCAGTTCATCAAAAAATGGACAGGTCACATGTCCCCTGCAGGACCATCTCCTTTTCTTCTTCGTTTCAATGTCCTTTCTCCAGAGCCCGCTGCTCTTTATCTGGCACTGGTCAGTGTCCTGGTTATGACCCCATGCAGACTTCTGCCTTGTAGTGTCCACAAAAAAGGTCCTTTTTGCTGTGGCTGGCCACAAGAGCTTCCTGAACCAGTGCTTCTCTGCAGATGGTGATGAGATCCAGAACCTAAGCATAGCTCCAAGCAACTGCATAAAGCATTTTGTGGGGCTTCTGGAGTCCAGTCATGGTTGTATCGCTAGAATGATGATACACTGGGATCCCGGAGCAAAGAGGCAAAATCTGGCTTTGCACCACCTTTTAAAGAGGGGAATGGTCATCCTGAAAATCTGACACCAGGCCAGGGAAAGCATATAAATAAACAGACAGGTCAGTAATTGTCAACCTGCAAAGCACTGTGGGATAGCTGTTGGAAATATGGAAAAAGTGGCGCACAGCCATTGTGTGCACAAAAAAACTAATTCAATTCAGATCTAGTCCACTGTGCAAGCAGACTCCAGGTTCCCAATAAATGAGGAGTTAGTGTAATGTAATGTGTTGCATCATGTGTATGCAAGCATTTTCAAACCGGATTAACTCAATTTGATCTGGTTTAAAATCCACATGTAGACAAGCCACTAGAATCAGCTTTTCAGTGCTCAGATTCCCATTTTCAAACTGATCACTGCTCTGCAGCCAAAATGCTTCTGAAATAAATGTAGTCAAACTTTACTAATTCTGGGTCACTGAGAATGAAAATGATGCTTAAAATTGTTGATTGGCTCTAGTTTTCAAGACATGCTCTTGGGTCAGTATATATGACCCTTGACTTGGGAATAGCGGAGGATAAGTGAGTTATAAAGGGAAGGGATCTCAATTTAAACCAGAAATGACTAAAATACATCTTTGACTGGATCTATGAATAAATCTATGACTGGGTTTGGACAGTACTTGCTTTTTAGGCAAAACAATGAATGATGCAATCTGAAGGTATTGCATCATACATGATATGAATTGCATCATGTTATTCCTAGAAGTCATGGATGATGCAATCATAACGAAGCTTACATCACTCTGCTGAACAAATTGCCCTATATCAGCTCTAGAAATCATACAGTGTCGTGCTCTCTTATTTGTCAGTGTTTGATTTTGCAAAGGGGCACATTTCTGTTTAGCCAAAGTGAGCAGAGATGCCTCGTACTTGTGTGAACAGTGCAGATAACTTCTGCTATGTTTGTGGTGAAGTGACTTTTGCATCACAAAAGCGCAGTATAACCACTATGGTTAAGAAAGCCTATCACCTTTCTTTTGGCTGCAAAATTGGAGATCAGGACAAGAGGTGGGCCCAACACATATGCTGCAACACTTGTGCAACAAATCTTCACCAGTGGTTGAACAGGAAAAGGAAATCTATGCCTTTTGCAGTGCCAATGATTTGGAGAGAGCCAACAGATCATACCAGTAATTGTTACTTCTGCATGGTGCTTCCAGTTGGGAAAGGTGTGTCAAAGAAGAAAAAGTGGACTGTGCATTATCCAAACATTCCATCAGCTATACGCCCAGTACCCCACAGAGAAGGACTGCCGGTTCCTGATGCACCAGAATCATTCTCACTTGAGTCAGATGAGGAAGAGGAAGAGGATGAAACTTCTGGTCCTGAACCATCAATGTCACAGGACCCACATTTTCTCCCATCCTCCTCCTCTGAACCACACCTCATAACACAAGGTGAACTGAATGACCTTGTCAGGGATTTGGAACTACCCAAGAGTAAGGCAGAGCTTTTGGGCTCCAGACTACAGCAGTGGAATCTCCTGGCAGGTGATGTTAGGGTTTCCATGTTCCGTGACCGTCAAAAGGATCTTGTCCCATTCTTCTTCATGGAAGGTGATCTTGTAGCCTGCAACAACATCGATGGTGTGATGGCAGCCCTCAACATCGTTCACGATCCAGATGAGTGGAGACTGTTCATTGATTCATCCAAGACGAGTCTTAAAGCTGTTTTACTGCATATGTTTTGCCATCAATTCCAGTTGGTCATGCAGTCCATATGAAGGAAACCTATGACAACATGAAACAACTTTTGAGGTGCATAAACTATGACCAACATCAGTGGCAGCTTTGTGGCGATTTGAAGGTTGTTGCTCACTTGCTTGGTCTGCAGACTGGATACACAAAGTACTGCTGTTTTCTCTGCGAATGGGATAGTCGTGCAAGAGATTCCCACTACATCAAGAAAGATTGGCCACTCCGACAGTCATTCGAGCCTGGGAGGAAAAGTGTTCAGCATCCACCACCTGTTGAATCAAGGAAGATTTTGTTACCACCCTTACACATCAAGCTGGGTCTGATGAAGAACTTTGTCAAGGCCATTGACAAAACACAAGCAGCTTTCAAGTACCTCCGTGGAAAATTTCCAAGGTTAAGTGAAGCTAAGATAAAGGAAGGTGTCTTTGTTGGTCCTGAGATTCGTGAACTTCTTCGAGATGATGCATTTGACCATGCACTGCGTGGCAAGGAAAAAAAGGCATGGAAAGCCTTCCAGTTAGTGGCAATACATTTTCTCGGAAACAACAAGGCAGACAACTACAGGTTGTTGGTGGAAAACCTCCTCAAGGCATACAAAAGCCTTGGTTGCAACATGTCACTAAAGATACATTTTTTGCACTCTCATCTAGATTTTTTTCCACCGAACTGCGGAGCAGTGAGGACGACCACGGCGAGCGATTTCACCAGGACATTGCAACAATGGAGAAACGCTATCAGGGCAAATGGAGCCCATCAATGCTTGCAGACTATTGCTGGACAGTGACAAGAGATGCTCTATTTAATGAATACAAGAGACAAGCCAAGAAGCGCCGAGTAGACACTGAATAGGACTAAACTATGTACATAATAGTTTTTTGCCTTTTGTTTCATAATAAATTTTATTTATATAACCCCTTTGCTGATTTTTAAAGTGTTACATAAACAGGACAGGTGAAATAATATCATGTAAAGCAACCATAAACACATGAAAAGACCTAGGTTTACAATTTATGATTAAAACGCTACTATCTACACAATATACATAGACATAAAATGTAAAAACTTAAATATCTTAGAAACAGTAGCCAATCAGTTGTTTTAATTGTCATATTTGAATTCAGCACATCAAAATACATACTAAATAGCATATTTTATCTCTGAAGCAGACGACTTCTCAAAAATTGTAGACCAGTGTAATTTACTTTCTCCAGATGTTTGCCAGTACTTGCTTATAATTCACTGTTACACAAAATGTTCCTGCAAGGAAGCTTGTTTGCTAGACTATTGTGGAAAGTGTCTACACAAAGGGTGCAAAAATAGTCAGAGTGAATGCTTGGAAACATTTTTACAGCATTCTCCATCCTTGCTGGGGTCTTTCACTCAGACCTAGGATTTACCAGCTTTAGTGAGATAATACACTATTTTGTGTATTGTGTATAACTGTTATAAATACCATATATACTCGATCATAAGTCGGTTCGTTTATACTCGACCCCCCTCCCAAGATGGATAGGTAAAAATAGCAAAAACTGTATGACCCTTTCATAAGCCGACCCTATATTTCGGGAGTTGGCAAACTTTGGCTCCTGGGCCATCAGGATAAGCTGCTGGCGGGGCGAGATGGTTTGTTTACCTTGAGTGTCGTACATAGGAAAAATTGTGTTTGTGCTCTATTGGGCGTCTTTATAATGTATAAAGGTTTTAACTGGATCTGGACAAAAATGGTGAAACAAACATTTTTTCTCTATACTTTTCATCAAAATTCAAACATTTGACAATAATAAAAACGTAAAAATTCAGAAAATTTAAATCTTCTCTAACTTTTGTTTGTTCATTTTAAAGGTGTGGGGAGTAGAGGAAGGGGATGTTGTTGTCTGTTTATACATAAAAATACCAAATCTTGTCTACCATTGGTATTTCGGGGGACCTCTATGAATGACTGGAAAACTAGTTCTGATTCCTGTAAATAAATACATATGTGCTTCACTTGGAGCATATGGGTAAACCCACTGAAGTCAATAGGACTACTCATGTCTTTAAAGTTAAGCATGTGCAGTTATGAATGCATGCTCAGGGCCCTAAAAACAAGATTTAATATTCCTGGTCTTTCTAATGTAAAAAACAGGCAGAACAAAACTATTTTAAAACCTTCTAGTCTTTCCTTATAGATCATAAATAAGGCAAAGATTTTGTCACAGATATTTTTAGTAAAATCACGGACAGGTCAAGGGCAATAAAAAAAAATTCACAGAAGCCCGTGACCTGTCCGTGACTTTTACTAAAATATCCCTGACAAAATGGGGAGCTCAGCTGCGGGGTCCCCACACCGCCTGCAGAGGTTGGGCTGAGCTCTGGGGCTCCCCCACCGCCTGTGGGAGCTCAGAGCTCTGGGGGGCCCCTGCCCTCCACGGCAGCCATGAGCTGTGGTCCTGTTGCCCGCAGCAGCTCAGAGCTGCAGGGGCCCCTGCCACCTGTGCCGGCTGGGAGCTCTAGAGGGCCCCGCTGCCGTAGATGGTGGGGGCACCCTTCAGCTCCCAGTCGACAGGACTGAATTCATGGAGGTCGCTGGAAGTCATGGATTCCAGGACTTCTGAAACCTCCATGAAAAAATCGTTGCCTTAAATCCTTGCAAATGCATAAACACATGCCTAGTGCTATTCATGTAAATAGTCCCATTGGAGAGAGGTCAATGGAACTACTAATATGAGTAACGTTATGCATATGCTTAAGTGTTTGCAGGATTGGAACCTAAAATGATATTACCAGCTAGGATTACTTCAACCTTCACAATAATGCAGCCATGTCTGGGGCGAAATGCAGCAACGATTTAACAGTGCACATGTTTCATAAGATCTTTAATGACCATAAGTGGTCACTGTAATACAGTTTATTTATACAAAAGAATTAACTGTTTAACCAGAATTAATAATGCAAACGAATATAGGACCAGATCCTCAGTTGGTGTAAATCCGTGTCACTCCAAGTTAGTGCAGCTACATAGATGTACACCTGCTGAGGATCTGTCCAATAGACTCTGGTTTGAAACCTCATGGAGTATCTCTGAATTGTATCGTACATTCACATTACCTTAAAGACATATTGTGACTGGGTCAGAAACAAACTATACAAATGTTTCTGGAACGAAGAGGTCATTTCCACTACTGTATTGCATTTATTAATAAGTGTTCGGTTTAGAAAGAAAGACTTGGAAGGAACAGTACACATAAAGAAAATACATGAAAAATCTTAATTAGAAAAAAGACTAGTTATAGATTTAATATACTTGTGCAAAGTATACTTCACATGCTTTTGTTTTTGTTTTCGTTCTGGACAATGTTCATTTCTTAAACCTTAGGTAGTGAACACACCTAAGGAATTTTAAGAACAATCTTGAATTGTCACGGACTGCTGGTCTCTTTTGTAATTGGGACTGACAAGCCCCAGAATTCTCTCTGCAATGGAACTCCCATGATAACTTTATTCTTTCCCTTTCAGCTGCCAAATGAAGTGGAGTTCCTGGAGTTTTGACACCTTCTAAAGACATTCCAATGGATTCTAGCACACCTAGGCAGATGGTGTGAAAGGGACACAGGGAAAGAAATTGTAGACCTCTGCCAGATTTTCATGTATTCTAGGTAACATGTTGTTTGAGGGAAGAAAAAGGAGCTGATATCCTCGTTACAGCTTGCATGCTGTGCCAAACCACCAGGATCCTGCCAAAGATAACAAGTCTTTAAGATGTCTATTAAAAACTCCAGATAGTATGTGATGCAAAAGAACTAGACCTATTTGGGATTATAAAGCAATTATTTAATGCTTATATAAAATATGCAATTTTATTTTCTTGAAACTGCACATGGCCTCAAAATGATATTGCAACTTCTTTTCATTGTGGAGTATGCTAGATGTCTCCACTCTTTATGCTCCCTGGGGCTAGAGCTGGCCTCTTCCACGGCTGAAAGCTAGAGCCAGGAGGACTGGCAAAGAAAATAATTAACATCCGTAAAGTGATCAGATACATTTTTTAAGACTGAAGTGAATTTGGAGCACATGTGTCTGAAGTATATTTAGCTGATGCAAAACATTTACATGCCTTCTCACACACACACAAAAAAGACGAGTTAGAAAAAGAACAGTTCAAACACATAGATACTGTGTGATATCTATTAAAGCAGCCACATTAGTGAAAGGTTTGATGTTTAAACTGGGCCAAATTCAGTAATGTTGCATTGGCCAGGATTAAGTCTGTTGTATAGTGTTCTAGCTATGCACAGATGTCAGTGTAACTATTATTCTGTACTCAGAAGCTCAGTCCCATTCACCTACACAGCGGCATATATAGACATAGGAGGGCTTAGAAGATGCAAGGGGTGACGGCTGCTGAAAGTGGGAGTAGCTGGCTGCCAGTGCATGTGATCTGAGAGCCACTACTCAGCTGTTCACCTTTCTCTGCTGCCACCTGGCCAGGACAAACTACAGCCATTGAGAATAATGGTGTATAGTGCATTGCCTGTGAGTAAGGGAGGCCAGCAGCTGAGTCCTCCCTCATGTAGGTAGCCCTGAGATGCTGCCAGTCCTGGGCCAACCTGCATGACTAAGGGTGACAGCTCTCATGGCCTCAAGAAGTGTGGCATTGGACACAATGCATTAGTGCACTGGAGGAATAACCCTAGCACCACTTTGCACCACCCACATGCCCTATATCTGTGGATAGTCCATGTACCCATAATGGTTGTGCTCTTTGGACACTGCTGTCATTTACAAGAGTAAATTCATGCCAATGGATGTTGGAATAGTCAGACATCCTGCCATGCAACACTTGTGGAAGCACTCTATGCTCCCAGTGGAGGGTGTACTTATGATAGGATGCCATGAACATCTTCAGTGGCACCTCTTCACTCGTGGTTCAAACCAAGCACTAGATCTGCATACTGCCTGGTACTAAAGATCAGAGCCTGGAGTACTCGATAAAGACCAGATCATTCCACTGTTCATGAATACAAGATGGTACTTAATTGGGATTAAAAAGAAATCTAGACTCCACACCTAATAATGACCCCCCCTTTTCTGTACCTGCGCAGTCAGAAGATTTTTTTCAGTGAATGGAGCATGGACATAGCTCTTCCCCTTTGTGCTCAATGTAAAATAACATTTACTCCACTCAGTGCCAGCCAGATACGTAGGAGCAGAGGGCCTGATATTCCACCCCCTTGTACCTTGCAGTCATTTAAACCTCTGAAAAGTGGATGTAAAACTAACATTATGCTATAGAAAACGTAATCAAGACTGAACAGAGAGGTTATAATGTTAAGAATGTACACTCTGTAGTTCAACCAAGATCTATGTACATTCATAACTTACTGAAAATCAACCTTTACTCTTCATTTTGTTTCTTCCACCAAAGAATGAGAAGACGACTGAGAAGAATTTTCCTGTAGTTTGAACATAAATGTCTCCGTAATATAGAATCTGTTAAATAGATCTTTCTGTATGGTACTTAGGCTAACAAGATCTGTCCAGAACCACAAAAAGAATAATATTACATTGCTTAGCACTGTCAGCACAATACTTCACACTGTGACCCAAGGATTTCTTTGATGTCAACTGGATTGGGCACAGGGGTGCATAAGAATTACAGGAATCTGCTAGGTCTGGTATTTACATACTAGTTCACCAAAGAGTGCCATGTAAGGCCTCTACTGAAAGCCTGTGTCACCCTGGTCCTGGATAATATATAAGGAGATTATATAAAATATGTAAGGAGATTAGATAGATAGATAGATAGATAGATATGAAATTATGTTTTTAAAGCCCTGAAGTTAAAGGCAGATCACCCAGAAGTAGCATACTTTAAGACAGGTTGCACCAGGCAAGAGGTAGGACACACTTATCTCCCTGGCTGATCATTGTGTATTGTATGTCCTACAATGGAAGACATACTGAGTCAAATCCTAATGAAGAGATTGTAAGAGGGTTTGGGGACTTCAGAGAAATAAATTAACAGGAAGAGGTGAACGGGTGGGGGGGATGACTGGTCTAATATATTGAGGGTTGCAGAGAGATGCTCTGACATCCCTTATCTGGGGAGACAAGCTGCCAGTGGACTTAGTCCTATGAAAGGAGGGTCTCAGCAGAACCTTATTAGACAAGAGGGCATCTTGTTAGTTAAGTTTACACCCTAGAATGCATATTATGATTTTATTTTATATGTAGCCCTTTGTTTCCAATATTTCTCCTTGCTATCATTTGAATGGCTGTTCCTTGTTAGATAAACTTATATTTGTTTTCTTTATAAATGAATGTAGGTGCTGTAGGTTGAGGAAGTGTGTCCTACGGTGTAACTGATAAGTTGTGGTGTACTGTTCCTTTGGAACCAGAGGATCTGGAAATTGAGTGTCCATTGGGTCAAAAGCTGGGCAATCCAGGAGATACCTGGAAGTCTCAGAGGTTGAGCATGCCAGTTGCTTACCTGCAGAGGGACAGCACAGCCTGAGAAGGAGTGCTTGTGTTTCTTGTGGCTGGTGGAGTCAGAGACAGATGAGACTTCCCCATGCTAAGAACAGGTGGTAGTGAAGTGCCGCACAACCCTGGATACTCCCAGGAAATGTCATACACATCCTTCAACATATTTGATCTTGTACTGATTGTAATATTAGTGCCTCTTTTCCGTCTTGGCTTAGTGGTCAGATCCACTACCCAGAAGTCAATGGAAGCCTTCCCATTGATTTCAATTGGCATTGGATTGGGCTCCGGGTTCCATATGAGCTAATAGTGCCTAGTGGAAGCATATATAGGACAGTGTGTGTTCACATTTTCAAGTCCTTCAACAATAATGTTAGAAAGATCAATCATTTCTTAATATTGCCTGGAATGTAACAGGACAAGAATAGGGATGTTGTAAATTAGAACTCACTGCTCAAATATGTGGGATCTCTTTAGGCATACATTCTCCCATGTATTTCTTGATATAAGGTAGTCCTTGATATTGAATAATGCAGTTCAGCACAAGGCACCACCAAAGTGACAAAGACAAATACATAATAAACTAAAACCACAAATATTATCCGCTGGTGTTCGATGGTGCATTAGGAGTAATGACACAGTTTACTTCCTGTTACAACCAGGCTTTACTCTGAGATAAAATGGCCTGAAAAATTAAGAGCTTTGGAACTCAAAATAGATTTTACTGGCATCTTGCAGGATTATTGTATCCCTCTCCCCTTGTATGTTGCATGTCTTCGTAATCTGTGAATTCATTAGTGCAGGAACTGTGTCTTCCTGTGTGTTTGGTCAGTACCTTGGGTATTGTAGTTGCTATCAGAATACAAGTAGATAATTAGTACTATTTATTATTAATAATAATGTATTTGGATGTAACAGTGGTGGGTACACTCAGAATACTTGGATTATGTTAAGTCATATTAAATAACATGGAAACTTTCATCTGCAGCACCAGTTCAAATCAGGCCCAGGATGGCAATGGCAAAATCGTTACCATCTGTTCAGTGGCCATTGTGAAATAATCCATAGTCTCAGTTCAATTCCTAGAGGTCAGATGTTCACATCACAAAACTTGCCACCGTGATTGGCACAAACTGGTACAATTAGTGGCTGTCTTAGCAGAATGGCCAAGGCCTGAATGGAGATGTAGACTGAACTGCACTCTCTCTTATAGAGGTGGTTCCTTCAGAATATGATTAAAGCACACTGATAGGACAACAAGCACTGATGATGCCTATTCCATGCCTGTGGATGAAAGCACTTCGGCCTCTGGGGCTGTCAGTGCTACACTTTTCATCAGTAAAGTCACTTAGATTAGCTTTGCAGACTGCATAATAGCAAACGGGTATCGCACAGGTGGGAATGGATATGTGACAGATAACACATTGTAAACGGAAAACAAAGATTAATGGCAAATAAAACAAAAATCACTAAACAATCACTAATCTATTTTATATTTTTTTAAATCACTAATCTATTTTATAAGCTGCTACAGTAGAAGAGTTATATAGCTGTTCAGTTAAAAAAACGTAATCTGTTTATAGTAAATCACCCATAAACCCTCACCCTTTCTCTTTCTACCAATTCCCAGGAGAATTTTCTTCTCTTTCTATACCCAGTTGATACTATTGGGACTTTGCATTCAGAGCCAAGAGACAATCGAATCCTTATGATTTCTGATGGAGGTAAATGCTGGATATATCACATAATTATGAATAATGCCATGTGCATGGTATAAATGGATCCGTTTCAGTGCTATGAAATACATTAAAATCATATCCGTTATTATAGTGTTTCTGATTAATAGAACAGGTAGAAGATATTCCATCAAACATTTTTAATGGAAAATTGTTCTTCCAATAAAAAGGTCAATTTGTGTTGCAATGTTTTGATTTTGGCTGAAAATATTTGGTTTTCTCTTGCTGAAAACAAGAGAAATTGGGATTTTCTGTTTTTTTATGAAAACCAGAAAAATTCTGACAAAATCAAAAACATTTTCTTTTGTGTCTAAATTTTTTGTAGGCGGGGGGGGGATTCCCAACCAACTCTACTGGTGAAAAGTCAGGAAAGCAAAAGGTGGTAGACAAACAATTGAAAAATGAAGTGAAAATAAAAAGCAAAAGGAAATCCCTATACTGAAGGCACCTTTGCAAGTTTCCTGACTCAGTGGTAGGTACTTAGCTACTAGGGTGATGAGTATGGTATACATACATATAATCAAACAGGGAGATAAAACTCTCTTCTTATGAACACTGGGCTGAATCCACAGTATAGCCTAACTCATCACAGCTAGGAAGCAGATAGGCGAAAGTGCATTATGCCACCTTTATTCCCCATCCCAGTCCTGGGACCAGCCATTCTCTGGTTCATCTCAGTGCAACACAGAGCAATGTCAAGGTTGTCCTAAGTTATGCTGACTGGTAACAGCTTCTGAAGGGGTGTAGTACCAGCCAGGGATTGCTGGAGTTCAGCAGTGCTCTGTCCATGCCCCCAATTTAGGCCAGGAAGGGGGACATAGCACAGAGCTCCCAAACCTAATGTTCCCCTATGTCAGGTGCACCCCCCAATTAGCCAGTTAAACCAGTTTCCTAGAGCAGTACAAAGTAGATGGAATACAGGCCAAGATAAGGCATGTGGTCTATTTAACTACCCCAATTGCAAAACATTTTAAAACATGATTAATAAAATAGTAGCTGGGCTGCAGTAATAGAGTCTTTCATAAGTGGAACCATAACGATTCCATTCGCTAACCATTATTCTTAGCTTAATAGTTGTGGGACTCTTATTAGTTTATAATCACCACAAACATACTCAGTGCTGCACAAAATACAGTTGCTGCCTTCAGTAATTTACAATCTAGAAGTTAGACAACAGCAATACGTCTACACTGAAGCTTCCCATCTCAAGGAGACAGACAGGCGCTAACTGTGCTTGAGCTAGCATACAAAAAATAGCAGGGTAGCTGGGGACAGCGTGGGCAACAGCTCTGGCTAGCCAACTGAATACAAACCCGCCCAGATCCCCCTGCATACGTACTTGGTCAGGTAGCTCAAGCTGCTACCCATGCTACCCCTGACTACACTGCTGTTTTTATTGCATCAGCTAGAGTAGATTATCCTGGGAAATACCTTGTCCCACTGCGATGAGATGGAGGCGCATTAATTCAACCCTTTTCCTGGTCCACCAGTACTGGCTTTGTGCTGTGTGACCCGAGCCACTGAGTCTTTCTCAGAGACTTCCTTCGCCTCGGGTAGCTAGGTGCAGCTGCTGCCTTGCTGCGACTCCAATCCCTCCGTACATCTCTTGAACTCTTTGAATCTCTTTTTAACTGGGTGACTGGGCAACAAAATGGCAGATTAAATTCAATGTTGATAAATGCAAAGTAATGCAGATTGGAAAACATAATCCCAACGATACATATAAAATGATGGGGTCTATATTAGCTGTTACCACTCAAGAAAGATCTTGGAGTCATTGTGGATAGTTCTCTGAAAATATTCACTCCATGTGCAGCGGCAGTCAAAAAAGCGAACAGAATGTTGGGCATCATTAAGAAAGGGATAGATAATAAAACAGAATGATTAGGGGTATGGAACGCTTCCGTATGAGGAGGGATTAATAAGACTGAGACTTTTCAGCTTGGAAAAAAGACAATTAAGGGGGGATATGATAGAGGTTTATAAAATCATGACTGGTGTGGAAAAGGTAAATAAGGAAGTGTTATGTAATCCTTCACATAACACAAGAAATAGGGGTCACCAAATGAAATGAATAGGCAGCAGGTTGAAAACAAACAAAAGGAAGTATTTTTTCACACCATGCACAGTCAACCTGTGGAACTCCTTGCCAGAGGATGTTGTGAAGGCCAAGACTATAACAAAAAAGAACTAGATAAATGTATGAAGGATAGGTCCACCAATGGCCCATTAGCCAGGATGGGCAGGGATGGTGTCCCTAGCCTCTGTTTACCAGAAGCTGGGAATGGGCAACAAGGAATGGATCACTTAATGATTACTTGTTCTGTTCATTCCCTCTGGGGCACCTGGATTGGCCACTGTTGGAAGACAGGATACTGGGCTAGATGGACCTTTGGTCTCACCCAGTATGACAACCAAGTTCAGGATTTATTCAAGCTAAATCCTTCCCATACTGTTTTACAGCTGTGAAACATGGACACTACACCACGCAAACTGGACAAAGCTGGGAGCTTTCCACACAAAATGTCAACATCGTATACTGGGCATAAATTGGTATGACTTAATCTGTAATGCAGATGTTTATTGATCATTCGGGTCTACAGACTACTGGGGCCATTGTCCACAGACGGCATCTTACACTTTTCAGACATGTCGCAAGAATGCCACAAGACATTCCAGCGAACGCCGTTCTCCGGGTGGCTTGTAACATCCAGGATAAAATTCCACCAACTGAGGGGTAGAGGCAGCCCAGAGGCAGACCCCCTGTTACACAGGTTCATCAAGCCTGTTCAGGAACGGACTAAATGGCTGACTGTCTGGCTAAGCGTCGAAGAAGAAGAAGAAGAAGCTGGAGCAGAGCAACAGTGGATGTCTGTCTACCCAAGCTGTGAAGCATGCTCCCAGCTGCACTGCAGATGAACCATAGTGGGAAACGCAGAGTGGAGAACTACAGGGTTTTTTTTCTCTTTACACTTTATAGTTAGTAACATCTCGATTCTTGTGGGCATCAAATCCTTAAAAAGTCACCTTTTCCTTGAGTGACGAAAAGTTTTATCTATCCATTTTGGTTCCTATACCATGCCCCTCAACACACTTAAATGCACTCTGTTCCCTAGAACTTTTGACTTATGGATCTTAAACTTCTCAAGTGGCATGGGCACTCTATTAGTAGGTGAATATCTATAGCATGAAATAGCAAGAATTTAAAAATGTGAGACGGAACAAATGAATATTACATGAAAGTTTGATTTAGAAAAGAAGTCATTTTTCCAATGAATGGCACACTTATGATCTCCATTTTATCGTCTGAGAATGCAGAGTCGAGACACAGTGGTCTTGGTAAGTAAAATACGTGTTACAAAGGTCAGAAGAAAATCACCAAGCAAATTTTATTGTCTGTTTTTCATCAAGATGCTGAAAGTTGAAAATTTCACCCAGTGTTAATAATACAGTATTAGTTACACATGACTGCTTTATTGGAGCTAAACCAACATGACTCCTGCTCATTCAGTCCTAAATTTCTCTAGCGGCCAGCTATTTAAGAAAACAAAAGCCTTCATAATTTGTAATATAGGTCAGTGCTTAGCTATGGGAGTTTTAGCATACACCAAGTGTTATTTTGAACTCTGAACATCTGAGAAGCATGCCACAGGAACATTGCCTATTATAATGAAAAACATTGAAAAATTCACATATTTACAAAAAACAATTTTATTTTTTGTAAACTGCTTGAAAAATAGTCAGCTTCCTAGTATTGGGATGATATCTTGCCATGATTGTGGGTCAGATCCTCAGATGGTATAAATTGATGTAGCTCCATTGGATCTGAACAATTAATTTTGATACACTGTGGGTTCCCAGGCTAAGGTGTCACCCCTGAAAAATCTCCAGGAAAAAAAAGACTCCTGCACAATAATGTACATCTCTTGTGAAGGTGAATGGAAGTCAAAGGCACACAGCAACTCCCAGGGGACCTTCATCACTTTGCAGGATCAGCCGTCTAGCTTTTCTTGGAAAATTTTCCAAGGTGACACCTTGGATTGCAAATCCATTCTTTGAAAAAATCCTTATTTCATTGTTATTGCATCAATGGTAACTGAAAGCACTCAGCACCTTTCAGTAACGGAGCTTAGGTGTTTCCCAGATTCACCATTTGACTACACCAGTTTTATGCCAGTGTAACAGAGTGGAGAATTAGGCACAAGTTTAATTACAGTATGAATTGATCGCATTCCACTCCTGGCAGAAATGAGCTTTAAGTTAAAGGTCGACTCTCTTTAATGTATACAGACATCTTATTTTTATTAGCAACAATGAATGCTGTGACTACTGTGCAATGAAGGGAAAGGAGACCCTGAGAAATGGGATAAATATTTGGGATATAAAATATTTTAAAGGGATTACAAAAATCTCCACATTAAGTTAATGTTGCAATTGCACTCAAAAGTCAGGAAATGCCAAAGTTTTTTTCCGGTGACAGCAGTGGGAGTTGAAGTATTGTGTAATGTTCCCAAAGCTTCACTTGAACTGAGACTCATCCGGCACAGTTGTGATCAGCTGTGAAAGCCAGGAACTTCTACATGTTTGGGCGTTCTTTTCTATGTGACTTGACTTAAACTGTTGATGGATACAAATTTAAAGTTTTTGGCTTTATTTATTTATTTGGCATGTGTCTTTTATAGGTGTATGTTTTATTACACAATTTGTAACAAACATATATGGAGAATAAGGCATTTGAAAATTACGCTGTCTCCAATCGTTTGTGTTCAGAATATGATCTCCCTGTGTCAATTTGTTTTGCGGACGGATTCATGGGCCATATGCTCTGCTAGTGTAAATCGGCATGGCGCAATTGAAAACAATAGAGCCATGCGGGATTTACACAAGATGAGAATCTGATACCATGTGTCTTTTCTTTCTTTTTATTTGTTTACATGTCAGATTTCAAAATAAAAACAAATAAGGCTGGGAGGCAGAAAACTTGATAGTATTTACAATAAACTAAGGAGACCATTTTTATTATGTTTTTGTCATGAAACACATGGCACAATAGAGTGTTTGTGACCTAGGTTAGATATCTTCTGTGCTTTCAGAAATGCTATTTCTAAAAATTATTTACTAAATTTGTGAATATGGACCCAACAAAGCAGCCCCTTTTGTGAGAAGTCCCACTGAAGTAAATGACCCTCTCTAAGGATAACTACTCTACGCTGAAATCAATGGGAGTTTAGCACTGATTTCAGTGGGAACAGGATCAAGACTAGAACTGGCTGGAAAACAAGAATTCCATTTCACAAAATATGTTGCGGTTTTGACATTTGGTCTTGTTTCACATTGTGATGAGCAGGAGACCTTTAAGAAATTTTTGGGAAAAAAACAGAGGACATGATGCACCCCAGAATAGTCAATAGCACAGTGGTTTGGCCATTCACCTGGAATATAGACGACTCAGGTTCAAGTCCCTGCTCTGAATCAGGTAGAGCAGGGACTTCATAGATTATAAAGGGACTTCTGTGATCATCTAGTCTGGCCTCCTGCCTAACACAAGCCATAGGACTTCCCTTAATTTATTCCTGTTTGATCTAGAGCATCTCTCTTAGAAAAAACATTCAATCTTGATTGAAAGGTGGACCTGTGTCTCCCACATCCCAAGTGAGTGCCCTAACCAGTGGGCTACTGGCTACCAGAAATTCCACCCTGAACCTGAAAATCCTTTCCTGACAAAAGTTTTGTCAAAACTATCAACATTTCTGAAAAAAGTTTCAAGATCAACACATCAGCATTTCCCAACAAAAATCCATTTCATCAAAAAATTCCCAACCAGAGCTAATCAAGTCCTTTTTTACTAGCTGGTAGTTTGATTTTGCTGGAAAACAGATACACATTTTCAAGGATTGCTAGTTCCCTGTTTTTTACAACAATTGTGCTGTTAGGTTGTAAAGTTTCTCCCTTTTTAAACATTGCTTTTAGGGTCTGTATTTTAGTTCTAATTCCAAAGGGAACTATCCATTTGCACATGCAACAGATCAGTGTAAGTGACATGTTGGCAGAATTTACATCAACAGAGACTGAAGTAGGAAACTCCAGTATGAGCACTGAGAAGTGACCCTTAATGTCAACAGCTGGAATTGAGATAGATCCTTATTAAGTCCCCAATCCTGAAGCACTTAAGCAGGTGTGTAGTCCCACTGAAGCTAATGGGACTACTCACGTGCTTAAAATTAAGCCCATGCTTAAGTGCTTTCTTGGATCAGGGCCTAAAGCAATAACAGTAATCACTGGTTACAATAATTAGAGTCCTTAGGACCTTTGGAAACCTGTTTAATCCTTTTATGTTGGGATTTTACCCATCCACATCACTTTAAATACATGATTACTTAAAGTTTGTTTTCTGATCTATATTTTTCAGAATATTCTTTAATAAAATTGAAAACAGATTTTGTCCAGGGGTGTTTGTAGAGTACAGTGGAATCATCAAATAATGATGGTCAAGTCATTTTCCCCAACTGTGACAGGGGGCTTTCCTCATCGCTGGATGGCTCCACTTCCTAGCAGTTTTGGAGATTAGTTCTGTCATGCCAAAGCTCCTTCCAGCAGTTGCACTCTGTCTTTATTGTTCTCTGAAGCCTCCTCTTTGAGTCTCAGTCTTCCAGACAGGTCACTATGTGGTTTCCCCTTCCAGGGGACCCAAAGTCTTTCGACATGGACAATCTCAGGCAGTGTTCTCAGGCATTGCTCTGATGGTCCCACTTCCTCAGCAGCTGGTTGGAGCACCCAGGCCTACATACTACTCCAGGTTCCATTCAGGGGGTCCTTGATTTGGCAACTGTGGTCTCCTTTTCCCTGGACCCTACAGCTTCTGATTCACCCTCCCTCTTCCCCTGCATGTACCAGCTCAAACTCCTAGGGAATAACTATAGACTACTGAACCCTGTAGTCTCAAACACTTCCCTACACCCAGTGAGTAGGGTCGCCAAGCATCCGGTTTTTGACCACAACACCCAGTTGAAAAGAGACCCTGACATCTCTGGTCAGCACCACTGACTGGGCTCCCTGCCTGCCATGGCTCTGCGTGGCTCCCGGAAGCAGCGGCATGTCCCCACTCCAGCTCCTAGGCCTAGGGGCAGCCAGAGGGCTCCCCGTGCTGCCCCCACCCCAAGCGGGAGAGCTCTGCAGCTCTCATTGGCTGGGAACCACAGCCAATGGGGCTGTGGGAGCGGCACCTGTGTACGGGGCAGCGCACAGAGCCAGCTGGCCCCCCTTCCACCTAGAAGCTAGAGGCGGGACATGCTGCTGCTTCCGGGAGCCGCCTGGGTAAGTGCCCAGAGTCCCCACCTGTACCCCAAACCCCTCAGCCCTGGCCCCACCCCAGAGCCTGCACCCCCAGCCCTCACCCCACACACACACTCCAACCCTTTGCCCCAGCCCAGAGTCCCCTCCTACACTCTGAACCCCTCATTTGTGGCCCCATCCCAGAGCCCTCACCCTCTCTCTCACCCCAACCTCCTGCCCCAACCCAGAGCCCCCTCTCACACTCCAAACCCCTTGGCCCCACCCCACAGTCTAGAGCCTGCACCCCAAACTCCTCATCCCAAGCCTCATCCCGGAGCCCACACCCCCAGCCCAGTGGCGTAGCCAGGTTTAGAGCACAGGGGGAGCGGAGCTAAAAAAAGGCACCAGGAGCAAAAAGCATCGGGAGCAAAAAAAGGCGCCGGGAGCAAAAAAAAATGCTCCGCTCTGGCTGCAGCATAGAAGCAAAAGGCGTCGGGAGCAAAAAAAATGCTCCGCTCTGGCTGCAGCGTAGGAGCAAAACGTGTCGGAGCACAAAAAAGGCGCTGCTTCTGCTCAGTAGGGGAACAGCTGCTCCCCCTGCTCCCCCACTGCCCCAGCCAGAGTCCCAACCCCCTGCACCAGCCCAGTAAAAATTAGCAAGTGAGTGAGGGTGGGGGAGAGCAAGTAACTGAGGAAGGGGGGAATAGAGTGCACAGGGGTGGGGCCTCAGAGAAGGGGTGGGGCAGGGGACAGGGCAAGGGTGTTCGGTTTTCTGCAACCCTACCAGGGAGTAACTGCAGACTACTTCCCTGCAGCACCTTTTCTCGTGCCAGCTTCTTGGCTTATAAGCCAAGCCCAGCTCCTCCCCCAGCTGGACTTCATCAGCCAATTAAGCCTTAGCATGCTCTGGCTTTCCTCCAGGTGCAGCCTATAGGATAGGTTAACTGGCCTAATTTACCCCTTCAGGCCTTGTTTGGGATGCACAGCTTGGCAGCACACACTCAAAAATTCACAGAATAAATGAGTGATGCAGAGCAGTCATGCAGAAATTTAACTATGACAAGAGCTGGTCTGAAAACGGAATTTCTGTCTCACTGGAGATTCGGACATTTCAAAACTTGCTTTTGTCCCAGATCAGGAAGAAAAGTCAAAATCTTGAAATATTTTGCAGGATGGAAATTCCAAATTAATTCCGTTTAGAAGCATCCAGATGATCTTATCAAAACATTTCTTTTCTATCATTAATATAATATAATAGTTTAACTGAAACAAGGAAGTCAAAGCAAAATGAAATGAGTCAGAATGAAAGAAAATGAGAAAGTCCAAATGAAATACTCTATTTCAATTTCAAATTGGTTCAAAACTTTTCAGTTGAAAGTTTTGTCAAAATCACAAAGTTCCTGTGAAGCATTAATGAGAGCTGTTGGGTGCTTAGTACTTCTGAAAAATGAAACCACTTATTTAGGCTCCTGAATATGGATTGAGGAGTCTAATTTTAGGCTCTTTGTTCGAAAATCTTGGCTAATATGTTTAGGGTTTTTCTTAAACAAATTGAGCTTGTTCCAGCACCTACCTCACATACTGGAAGCAGAACCATACTAAAATATATCATAATACAATTTATTGTGTATGATTGATACTGGGAGTCGTGATTGTACATCAAAAGTAGGACATCTGAAATCACATCTTTATTTCATTCCCAAGTAATAAAGGATTGTTGCAGCCTGACATGTTTATAACATCATGTGGAGGACTGAATTATGTACCAAACACTTGTCTATTGTTCAATCTTTAGCCCCTAGGACTTATAGAATAAGATAATGTCATATTAAATTAATGCAAGGCTTGCTAGTACAGCTGTTCTTTATATCAAGAGGACCACTAAAATGCAGCCTCATCAAAAGCCCATTGAAAACAATGGAAAGACTCCCATTGATTTCAATAGGCTTTGACCCACAGGTCAAAGATAACTTCAATTTTCTCAACTTCTAACAGTTATGGAGATTAGGGCCTTAATTTACTATTTGAGATAAAAGGATTAGCAAGAAGGGTTAAGAATGTTGTGATTTTTTTATATAGCATATATAGTTGTGACTGACTGAATATGGCTGTCAATAAAGTAATATTTAATAACCAAGATAGGTTTGGAAGAGGTGAGTTGCAGCTTTCAAAAAAGCTCCCCCCAGGCCAATGAAATGATCTTCCTCAATGAATTATGTGTATGGCCCATCAGAAGCTACTTTTCCCCATGGGCAGACTGGTCTGGGAAATGCAGTCTCTGAGATGGGTCATCGGGTCTTTGAAAGGCAGCTATTAAAAACTGCTGTTTCCTCAATCAGCTGTCTCTTAACCTTATTACCAAAAGCAGTAAGTCCACAACTGTATTGTATGTGCGGCGGCGGGGGGGGGCGGGAACTAATTTGGAGAATGGTGAGTTTGTACCTAGAGAGGCAAGTTGACCCACAGTGAGGGGCAGGGGGAAGAGAGCTGTCTGAGATGAGCTAAAGCAGACTCTCACGCTCTCTGGACAGTATGGTATTAACAGGGCCGGCTCCAGGCACCAGCCCACCATGCACATGCTTGATGCAGCACCTGCAGGGGGGGCAGCGCTCAAGGGTTTTTTTTCTGTTTTTTTTAAATTAAAAAAAAACACCCCAATCTTCCCGGCCCGCACTCCCAGCTGGGGGAGCGGGGCAGCGCGCCTGCCGCCCTCCTCGCTGGTGCCCCGGCCAAGGCGCCAGCAGGGCCTGCAGCGCTCCGCGCCTGGGCGCTAGTGGGGCCTGCCGCCCTCCCCGCCGGAGCCCCGGCCGAGGCGCCAGCAGGGCCTGCCGCGCTCTGTGCCGGGGCGCCAGCGGGGCCTGCCGCCTTCCGCGCCGGAGCCCCGGCCGGGGCGCCAGCAGGGCCTGCCGCCCTCCACGCCGGAGCCCCGGCCAGGGCACCAGCAGGGCCTGCCGTGCTCCGCGCCGGAGCCCCAGCCGGGGACACTAGGCCGGCCCGCGGGGAGCGGGGCGGCGGGCGGCTTTTTTGCTTGGGGCGGCAAAAAAGCCAGAGCCAGCCCTGGGGATTAGAAGAACTGAGGCTTTGTCTACATTAGCACTTTTGTTGGCAAAACTTTTGTCAGCCAGGGGTGTGAAAAAAACACCCTCTTAAGTGACATACGTTTCACTGACAAAAGTGCCGGTGGGGACAGCACTATGTTGGAGGGAGACGCTCTCCCACCGACATAGCTACCGTCACTCATTGGGGGTGGGTTAATTATGTCAGCGGTGAGCTCTCTCCTGCTGCCATAGAGCGGCTACAGGAGCGATCTTACAGCAGTACAGCTGTGCCGCTGCAAGATCCATAGTGTAGACATAGCCTGACGCCGGCATCAGGGCCACAGATTGCTTTTTTGGAACAAGAAAACATTTTGACTCCTTTCTGTAAAGGAAGCTGAGACTGCCTTACCAAGCATAGCTGATGCAAAGTGTAAATCTAGGCATGCTGAGCATACTTCTTGGTTTTACTCCATTTTCTCTCTGGTTTTCATAAAGGTTGTTTTTAAGAAATCTGCTGTTGAGGAAGGGTCACAGAGTCTGCTCTCAAGGAGAAAAGACAAGTGCTTAATTTGTAATGAAAGAGATGCTGCGGCTCAAGCAATTAGGTGCCGGGGCTCAAGCAATTTTTTTACATTCATAACTGATGTAGCAAGCCCAGAGGTGCCGGGGCTGAGTTGCCAAACTTAGAGGTGCCGGGGCTCAGCCCTGGCACAAATTAAGCACTGGAAAAGACACTGTGCAACCTTGAAAGAGAACAGGAAGCAAAGGAGCTTCAAATCTGGTTACTGAGATTAATGCTCCTATCATTTAGTTTTGTTTCACTCCATTTTAGTTGCCTCACATCAAAATTCTGGATATTGGAAACAGGCTCACAGGCTGAGAACATTAACTGATAAACTCATGTTTGTCCAGAGGACATGGGGTCTCTCCACTTGTTTTCTTCCAAACCAGTCTGAGATGAGACCAGAAGTGAACAGAGAGAAGAGCATACTGGGGAGATGTAGAAATGGCAAGACTGTTAAGCACATACAACAATCACGGTAGTATTAGGGACAGCATTTCAGGCTAGGTAAATCTTATAATCCCTAAAGAGAAAGACACGTTAGAGACTAATACTGTGTAGACCTCTCTCTGTCTTTCCTTCAAAGGTCAGAGCAAAGTTCCCACTCACAAGCCTTGTCTACCTTTTAAGATAATTTAGGACTAAAGTATATTGTACTTCTACAGTGCCTCTTTCCTCTGTGTGGAATTTCTTCATACCAAACCTCCAACCTTTAAACAAAGAGAAGCACTTCACAAACCTGACAGCCTCTCTAATCTCCCTGAACATTTCACAATCACCATCCTTGTCAGGTGGTTGGTAGTATTCCTACTGCTACACCCTTATTATTCATGCATGGAATTTCTGTCCATAGACATTCTGTGGTACGGTTTCATTCATTTAAGATTTTTACAATATTTGACTCTATGCTTTCTTTCACATATAGTGCCACTCCCCCGTGAGCGCAACCTACTCTGTCATTTCTATGGGCTGGTCTACACTGGGGGTGGGGATGGGAATCGATCTAGGATACGCAACTTCTGCTACGAGAATAGCGTTGCTGAAGTCGACATTTCCTAGATCAAAAGTAATTGTACTTACATCGGGTCCACGCAGTGCAGGCTTGCTCCCCCGTCAACTCCGCTTCCGCCTCTCGCCGTGCAGGACTTCCGGAGTCGACGGGGAGCGCTTCTGGGATCGATTTATCGCATCTAGCTGAGACGCAATAAATCGATCCCCAATAAATCAATTACTACCCGCCGATTTGGCAGGTAGTATAGACATACCCTATGTATTTTGTATTCTGGTATTACCGAGTCCCGTTGATTGTCATTGTTCCACAAAGTTTCTATGATGCCTATTTTATCAATATCCTCATTTAATACCAGGCACTCAAGTTCACGCATCTTAGTATTTAGACTTCTTGCATTTGTATACAAGCACTTATAAAATTTGTAAATATTTAGTTGTATGCTTTCATGTGATGTAACTGAATGGGCCTCTCTTTCATTTGGCTGTTTTTCTTTAGTTCCTACCTTACAGTTCCATGTGCTAACATATTGTGCAGCCCTTGACATGCAAGTGGATGAGAAGAATTCCATTAAGTGCAAGATTAGGGCTTTGTAAATAATTGTGATAAATGATAGCATCTGCATGCACTAATTTCCCTCAAGATTTGTTAAATGAATGACGTTAATTTCCAGAATAGCCATTTTTGTGACCACCACTTGGAATCAGTTTGAGCCCTCCACCCTCTATGTGATTTCAAGGCATTGTCAGAGTAGGTAACAAGAAGAAAGATGAGTCAGGGAGCCCAGTTTTCAAATGTAGGTCGCTGAACTGAGTACCACATCTGTGCAATGAAATCACATGTACGGGGGATAAACCTGTTAATTTAGCATTTCAGTGCCTGTTTGAGCAGGATTTGGGCACTCAGTCAAGACAACCACATTTGAAAATTGAGCCCATGATGCCACAAGATGGCTAAGAACCCATGCTTCCACTGGTTCTATAAGTATTCTTAAGTTAAAGGAATGTTTATGTGATTTATTTATTATTAATGGTATGTGTTGTCTGGCCTGACCCTGCAATCCTTACACATGCCAGATTCCCATTGAACTCACTGGCATTTTGCCTGAGTAAAAGATTGCCGAATCAGGCCTGTTCTTGAAGCTGTGAATGCTTAGTGACAGCCAGAGAATACTGTCCCCGGATTCAGAGGGAAAGGCTGATTTGCCCTGTGCAGATTCAGTAGTAAGGGAAAGAGTGTGCAAGGAGCTACTTCCCACCTTTTCTGAAACCATGCTGGTACTGGCACGCCATTAGTGCTGGGAAGGGGGTACAGTTACAATGCAGGTGTCATCTTTCAGCACAGATGTAAAAAGTGCAATAACACTCACATAAGCCCTCTACTCCACATCTCGTGGAGGTGGAGTTATTATGTTGGTGTAGTAGGGCACTTACATGGATGGGAGCAAGGATGTAGTGTGTACACTGACATAATTAGGTCAGCATAAACTGCCTTATGTAGACCTAACTCTGTAGTTAAGCCTAAGCAAATCTGTGATTCCTCCCTCCTCTCCTTTCTTATGTGCTTTGATCATCAGTGAAATAGGTAACTATGCTGACATTTACATTATCACTGTGGGCACCTGAGTTAACACCCTATTTAGATGAACAGGGGAGTTTACATCTCTCAGAGCTATTGTTTTAGGCTCTTTGAAGATGCAGGCAGATATCATGGCATCAATTACATTTGTTTAACATTTGTAAGGTTTTCCCTGCAACTACAATGGCTATAGATTTAGTTTTCTCTCTCCCTCACTTTTTAAATAAAAGTTCAGATTCTGGAGAACAAGACTGTGGTCTCCGAAAAGTACTGCATTACCAATTTGGTGCAACTCAGCCCAAATCGAGTCTTTATAAAGATTAGACCTATGGCTAACCTTTATGTGTTTTGTATCATCACAATGAGGTTGCCTCCAATTCTTCTCTGGCAGATGTCCAAATTCCCTGATCCTGCAGCCCTTACATGTGTGAATAATCCCATTAAAATCAATAGATTTACTTGGTGAGGAATTGAATCAGTACTTGATCTATGGGGACCAATCTGACACTTTGTATAATATCTGGCCTGGTTATCCTGCAGTACTAATTTGGCTGTTGATGCTACGTTAATTTGTTCATATTTTAGAGAAGCAGAACACTTCTACATTTGGTGCCAACATTTGCTGATCCTAATATGGATGGCTAAAGACAGACAAACCTCACTGCTTATATTGTTTGTTCTGTGGCTTTCTGCACAGCAGATGATGGTTTATTACTTATCCTCATACAGGACATAGCAGAAGTGGATAGTGTCCCACCAAATTGGCTGCAATTTTCCTTTTGAACACTATCCAGAGAATGGTGGTAGGTATGTAATTGTTTTATCCTCAGCAGCCTTCATCTGTGGAGTCTTGCAATGCTCAATCCTGTTCTAGCTCCTGTTCAAGATATGAGACCCGTAGGAGAGGTCAAGCAATGCTATAGGTGCCAGTGCTACCAATATGAAGCCAATACCTGAGCACACACCTCCTTCTCAGCTGGTGCAGCCAGCACCAATAGATGTCAGAGTGTCTATGATAAACAAGCACCTGGAAGAGAAGATAAGGTTCAGCCCAGGTAGATAGAAATGAAGCTAGTAGGAATAGGGTAATAGAGGAGTGAGCCACGGCCCTGACTCTGCCCTCCATAGAAGGCATCTGCTCTCCAGCTATCAAAATAGTGCATAGAATTAGGCTATTCTGGAGTCCTTATTTCTCCTTGACTACAAAGTACCACCATTAGGAAGGAATGGCTTTTACTACTTGCAGTTTGCCAGTAGATGATGCCCTTCCTTTCTGGCAGGAGTCTACCAACCCTGATCCTCCTCCAGAATGGACTACTGTATCTCCCTCTAGCTGCAGCTGAAGCTCATCAAGGCCAAGCTTCAAATGAGCAACATACACCACTTCAGCAGAGCTGGATGCTGGAAACACATCACCCCAGTGCTCTAGGGCCTCCACTGAGTCCCTGCTCATTTCTGGGTCCATTTCCAGTCTGTGGTCCTAAGCTTTCAGGCCCTTAATGGGCTAGGACCTACCTCAGAGGCACTCATCAGACTCAGAGACAATGAAGCTATCAGGGCCTAGAGGTGAAACTTTTGGAAGTCATAACCAAGGCATTCTCAGTGCTAGATCCTAGACAGGAGAAAGCCCTTCCAGCAGAGATTTTTAAAAGCCCCAGTATGGAGAGTTTTCAGAATCAGGTAAAACACTTTTTTTTTTTTTTTTTTACAGAAGCCTAATATTACAGGAGAGCTCTATGTCTGTATATATGTAAATCAGTTAATAGATAAAATGCCAGTAGAAGGTGCACGAGTGTATGTAGCATTCCTGGGTTTTGTAGGACTAATAAAAGTTGTTTCTGGGCCTGCAAAGGGCTTCCTTTCTGCTCTGCTTTCCATGGGGCTCTTAACACCCAGCAGCGGTAAAAGATGTAGAGGAATGGGAAATGGAAAAAGAAAAAAAAAGAGAAAAAGATGTACACAAAACAAAAGACAAAATAAGTACAGTTGCCTGAACCTAGCACAGCAAGAACATAGCCTATGTCAAGTAATCTTTATGATCATCTTAATCCTGGACTTAATACCTAGATATTAAGGCAATTGCCACCTTCAGATTAAATTGAGCCCTTACCAGGGAAGGCATTATGCTGGATGCTATTAGGGTAAGACTATTTCACTTACCATGAAATTATAACTATCTACCACTCCAATTGGTTACAAGCCCAAAAGGACATACAGCATATGCACAGCTCCTCTCTGAGTGGGTTATGTTTTATATGTTTTCTAAAATATATATAAATATAAGTTTGATTCACACAAAACTGTAAAGGATGCTGTTATCTCCCGAAATCATTGAAGATATTTATAGTATTGTTCTATTAAAAAACATATTCAGTTTTATGATTCATTTAAACTTCAAAATGTAAGGTGCCAAAGACAAAATAATATTTTTGGATAAACTATATTAAAATTGTGATGCATATTTCTTTGTACAGTGGTGTTCACTCTTTATTTTTAAATCAGTTTGATGCTGAAGCATGCTGCAAACTTGGCAGTCCTGGAGATCAAATTCTTCTGTCCAAAGACGTAGAGATGGGACCGAACCAAAAACCTAAATCCAAAGCACTCTACAAATGTCAACAAAGTTCAGATCCAGATCAAGATCTTAACTTCACAGTTCAGCCCTCTTTATAAAATGTGCCTGAACCAGTATGTCAAATTTGAACACCCTGAACTTTGGCAAAATTTGGATCTGAATTCATAACTGCACCTCAACTTTGTGGCTTATACCCATCTCTACACAGAATAGGTTATTTTTTAGTTAAACCTTAAAAAATAGGATAAGATTAAACAATGTGATGGAGAAGTATGTGATTGGTGAGACAATGGGAAGAGACAGGACTTTATGCCATCTCCAGTTATGGATGCATTAGGCCAAATTCTATCTGTTGAGAAAGATACAGGGCCACAGCCACTACAGTATGTCATCTATAGGGTAACTCCATTGAATAGCGATCACTGTGGCCCTCCTAGCCAAATGCTAAATGTGATCATAATCACTGTTTTGATCAGCGATCTTGCTGGGGGGAAAAAAAGGCAATGTTCTCCTTTTATACACAATGCAAAAACAGCCAAAGAACTTTCTCAAAACATCACAAAGAACAAAAAAAAAAGAAAAGAAAAGGGCTTCCTCTCTGAGCAGAGACTAAGCGTGGAAAATTTAATAATAAATTAGCATTTTTCACAAAATTGTGAGCTAATGAAAAAAAAAGTTATAAGTGGAACCATTTTGCAACTTTAACCATAGTGTTTTCTACCAGCCAAATACTGTAATCAAATATTTCAGCAGCAATTTTAGTCTATGTACCATGGATGAAAATAATATCAAGGTGCCAGGGGTTAGTAAGATGCTCTCTAAAAGACTGTCTCATGATAGGAAAGAGATAGAGCTAATGAAACTTGTCATTTTCACTGTGCAGAAAGTTTGCAAAAAATGACTTTGGTTTTAAACCATCTGGATTTCCCCATCAGAATTTCACTTTGGTTTTACAGATGAAACAGACATTCCCCCCTTTCTCTTCAAACTCAAAACAAAACTCTGTCAACACTGTCGTGATTAGCCTACTTTTATGATGAGACCATGGAAGATTACAAATTATACAGAATTATAATCCTTGTTTATAACTGTGATAGTTGTTCATTGATATATTCCTTCCAAAAATATGTTAATCAATTAATTGATGGATTTTATTTGTAATTTAAAAATCTGATGGATCCAGTTTAACCCTTTAAAATCATTATTTTTATAAATTGCAACTAGTTATGATTTTTGTGTGAATGATAGTGGGCTATTGTAACGATGTGGTATGTTTGGTATCAACTGTTGGTTCATTTCCTGTTCATGGTCTGAAGGTTTTTTAAAACGTGTGAGTCTACCACCCACACAGAGTGCCATTGGCTTCAGTGAAACGCCATTCAGGAATAAGCTATCCCATAGCTTTATTTTATTATTGAGTCACAGCTTTCATTGAGTCACAGCTACAACAGTATTGAGTTCTTTTTGGCTATTTATTGAGCAAACTAGTTTATAATATAGTTTTACAGGATATATTTTCATTTTTATTACTCCTGTCTTCTTCCCTGTGTTTTCTGTACTAGCACATAAAATCCTTCCAATCGGAAATGTTAGCACCCACCCTATGCTGAGAAAACTTGAAAGATTCAAAACGAAAGATATCATTTTGCAGGTGTAAAAAGATGTTGACAATCCTATCGGCATGGTTTCTTGTGTATACCATTCATGTCACTTGCAATAGCAGCTAGAACTCTATGTACACTTGCAAGCATTTTGATTTTGTCTCCGTATTGTTTTCAATTAGAGGCTTTTTTGCATGTGATGCACCAAGGGAAAAACAACACTTACAGTTAGTACTAAGGTACTCCGGGAGACAAATATGATTAATGGGATAATCTTGTAGATTACAATAGTTAGAGGCATTTCCTGCCATTTCCCACTCTCCAAGGACTGGTTCTACTCACATCCAATACAAGCAGCTGCAGATTCCTCAATACCATTATTATCCAATATAGGACTATGTTCTGCCTGTTAAAATTCCTAAAACATGCATCTTCTATTATTGTCTATTGTTTTGTCTCAGTTTTACAAGTTAAATCTTCAAATTCTGTGACTGCTTTAAGAGAGGATTTTATAAAATTGCAATTGAGTTTAAAATAGTATATGTTTGTATTTATACAAAGAAATTGATATATAGATGTATACATGAACATATACACTTACTGTTCATGTATATTGTGGAGCTCATATTTTAAGTTAGTTAGTTCTTACACTGAGATCCAGCAGGCCAAACTCTATTTAACAATGTTGTCTTCATTTAAAAATCAGCAAGACGTTGTACCATATGGATAATATAAGGGTAATGTTCACTGAGATCTTGATGTGATTTCTACAAAAGCAGATGGATTTAAAACATTCGGAATAGGGAAGACCTTGTGCACGATGTAGCAAGCTTGACCTAAATTCTATGGCAAGGTGCTGCAGAAGTGAGAATTTGTGGCAGCTTCTGATATATTTAAAATCTGAGGCTGAATTAAATATTACTTGACTACTTTAACATTTAATTCAATTAGTTTTACACTGCCCCTCTAATTTTCAGTGTGTTGTAGAAGTTTGTATAAAAAATGTATAACTGTATTATGGATTTTCATAGAAGCTGAAGGTTTTGGCAAGTGAGTAGTAGACGTTAGGGCTCCTGGAACCTGGTGGGGCATGGGAGGGAGTTCGGGGTTGTGGTATAAACACATTAGCTGGATGCTTCTGCTAAACATCAGCAATGAAAAGATTAATAACGTTGGCATGTAAATTATCATCATTAGTTCTCACAGTCAACACCACATTGAGATGACTGAGGCTATTCATTCCGTTCAGAGGATTTTCAGGCTGTCCCACAGACTCAAGCAGATATCACTGCATCTATTCAGTTCATATTTTAAAGGTTTCCTATAAAGCCATAAGGTGACTAAAAAGATTGTAATGAAAGCTTGGATTCTAGAATGCATTTCAAAACAGGGGATGAATTCTGTGCAAATTCCACTACCACAGGGCCCTAAGAATAAATGTTTAAAATGAGCACAATTACTTGTAGCTTTCTTTAGGCTTCACGTAACCTATGTTACATTGAATTGCTTTGATGATAGAGGCATTTTTTTTAAATGGAGGCCTGAAGTCCATATGCAAAAAATGTCATACAAATGGCTAATTGAGTGCCAAACTAACCTCTTGCCTAGTCACAGAGGCACTTTTTGGCATGCATTGTTTACAGATGGACCTGAACGTCCCCCATTTGAAATGTTGGGTCTGCATTTCTTAACTCACTTGCAGTGAATACACTGCATCATATCCAGTGTTTAATTTGTGCCAGGGCTTGCCAAGGTTGAGACCCGGCACCTCTAGTCTTGGCAGTTCATAGCCCCAGCACCTCTGGGCTTGCCTCGTCAGTTATGAAAGTAAAAAAAAAAAAAATTGCTTGAGCCCAGACACCTAATTGCTTGAATGCTGGCACCTCTTTCATTACAAATTAAGCACTAATCATATCAGATATAACTACTGCTCATTTGTAAGTGGTGAGATTTACATAAAGTTTGTGATTCATTATACCAACATTTCCTTTACATATATTAGAAATAATAAGTCATGCATTGTCCACTGGGCATCATCCATGATCTTGTGATTTGTGTTCTGAAATCCCTGGTTTGACTTCTCACCAACTATTTTCTCATTTCCATTCTCTCCTTTCTCAATAAAACGTTTAATAATTTTTTCATGTAGCTCTCCCCACAAAACTCTCTCGTCAGCTAGTTAAATCTAACCTGAAATGGCTCTTCTACATTTGGTCTGGGTGTATTCTCATTCTCCCCTGGTTCCATTGTTCACTTCTTGTTTCTTTCCTTAATATTGTTTCATTTAGCAACTAGAACATGCTTCTCCATTGACTGGCACGGGTTACTGAAGTCTATCGCCTCTTGTTGTTTGGCTTCATTACTGCCTGGCCAATGAACCTAAAGTGTGAATGACAAGCATCTTAATTACTTCTTTATAATAAACACCTCAAGTCCTCGGTTATTAGCCCCCACTCTAAACCCCTTTGGCTACTTCTTTTCTGCATTCAACATTACTTCCATGCAGAAAAAACCCAAACCCATATCCCCTTCACTCACTTTGCTAACAAACATCCTCAGAAATTCTGGTTTCCTGTTTAGTTGAATCCAGTTAAAGTTTTCCTTCTAGTCCTATCCATGGACTTGTTTAGGTTTCCAGCTTCCATCAGATGAACACCACCCCTTGTAAAATTCCCCCTTCTGTCAGGGAGTCCTAAATCCTCATCTCTTCAGTCTCTTGCTTCAAAATTCCCTCCCCTGACTCTACAAAAGCAATCAAACCATACTCTACATAATCATAACCTACTAGTTTCCATATGCTCATTCTCCTGAAAATTTGGCCACAACACCCTTGTCCAATAATATTGTAATCAGATATTGCTACTTGTATTGTATATAAATGAGATTTTTTTAATTTGAAGTAATAGAAAACTTGATCAAACCACCACGCAGAAAAGTAAAGGGAATATCTCCAAACAGCTACAGAGAATTTTGACAACCATCCAAAGTATCCCTATAGAATGGCAATGAATGTATTTTAGCTGTGCTGCTAGTGACATCTAGTGGAGAAAGTAGGAAACAATAGTTTATACTTTTATATTTATTTCAGCAGTGCATAGGGACCAACCAAAATAAGAGCCCTATTGTGCTAAACACTGTAGACCACAGTAATAGGTCCTGCCCTGGAGATCTTATAATCTGGATGCATTTTATAATTATTTATGTTAATACAGCACAAAATAAATTTCAGTGCTATAAGGAGTATTGCCAAATCAAAGGATAAATTATGAATCAGGGTACCAAATATCATGAGATCATTTTTAAGCCAATGTGATTTCAAAACAATACAACCTACATTTTGAGTTCCTGTTATTTACTCTTTGGATTTTGCCTTTAGTCACATTTTAAGATTTTCTCCGCAACCGTAGCAGCCAGAAAAAAAAATTAAATGAAAGCTGAGATTCTTGCATATTCACATAGTTCCAGGGGCTTCCACAACAAAAAATAATAATAATAATAGAAAATCACCAAGTATTTCAAGACTCATGATAATCAGAGTTGGCAACACTATTTACCAAAATAATAAATAATAATAATATGGAGTTCAAATAATTAGCATTTTTAACTAAACTGATTTGTTTGATTTTTTTAAACACCAAAACATGCTTTAAATTTGACACTATTTCCAAGATTTAGATCCATTTCTAGGTTGTGTGGGGGCATTTGTTGGTTTGCTTGGCTTTTTTGGTCATTTCCCATTCTTCTTTACTATTAAAGTATACTGCAATGTTCACAGCTTGGAAGTTCTGATTTGGACCTGAATTTCTGTTCAAAGGATGGAGGTGTGGGATTCTGACCCATTGTTGGCCCACTGTTGCTCTTTAGTAACATTACTATGATTTTGCCTTTATTCCATTTAAACTATGTTGCATTAACAGCAACACCCCGTACTTGTACCTAATACAACCATGTTTTGGCCTGATCCAACAAAGAAATCTATAGCTAAGACAAATTTTTATGGCTATGCAAAGCCTCATTGATTCCAAGGATCTGAGCACTTATATGTATTATCTTAGCACCAAGAATAAGTTTGGGGGAGTTTTGTTTCTTTCCCACAATCAATATTTGGTTCAATCTAAAATTTCGGGTGCACTATAGATCTCCAGTATTATTAGTATTTTTATGTGGAAATTGATATACTTAACTTTCAATTTGCCATTTATTTTCTTGGAAGCTGTGTGTGTCCACTCAGGTGGCTGTATTTCCAAGATGCTACAACGTATGTGAAGTATGCTTCACAATGCAACGTATGCTTAGTACATAAGTACATTTGGTTACAAGAATACTTTAAAAAAAAAGGGGGGGGGGAAAGGTGCTCTGATTGCAAGTCAGCATTTTAATATCCAACATGCATTTTATTTTCTCTCTTTAAACAATAAAATCCACCCCTATGAAAAACACTAGGCAGCCTAACAATTACAGCATTAAATACTCATGTACAGGTAACACTAACTCAGCCAGCCAGGAATATTAGATAACAGGTAACTCAGTCAATAAATCAAAACAACAAAAAAGCCACTTTAACGCTACCCACCCCTCCCCACTGTTCTACCACCACCACCATTAAATTTTTAATAAATGTTGGAATACCTGGAAAATTCCAAAAGATTGGAAGTGTTGCAATGTTATGCTAATATTCAAAAAGGACAAGTGGGCAGACCCAGGTAACTATAGGCCTGCTAACCTGCTATAACTCCCAGGCAAAATAATGGGAAAGCTGACAGATTCAATCAATAAAAAATTAAAGGAAGGGAATATAATTAATGTTATCAACATGGTTTTATGGAAACAGGTCATGTCAAACAAACCTGAATTTGCTATGAGATTACAAATTTGGTTGACAAAGATAGCTGTGTACAGACTAAGGGTACGTCTATACTTACCTCTGGGTTCGGCGGTAAGCAATCGATCTTCTGGGATCGATTTATTGCGTCTTGTCTAGACGCGATAAATCGATCCCGGAAGTGCTCGCCGTCGACACCGGTACTCCTGCTCCACGAGAGGAGTACGCGGAGTCGACGGGGGAGCCTGCCTGCCGCGTGTGGACACGCGGTAAGTACCTTGTAGTTCGAACTAAGATACTTCGACTTCAGCTACGTTATTCACGTAGCTGAAGTTGCATATCTTAGTTCGAACTGGGGGGTTAGTGTGGACCAGCCCTTAGACTTTTGTAAGGCCTCTGACTTAGTACAACATGACAATCTGATTAAAAAGAATAGCATTGTATCATCAGTATGGTGCCCGTTAAATGAATTAAGAACCAGCTGACAGAATTCAAAGTAGTTGTCAGTGGGAAATCTAATGGGGGTGTTTCTAGTGGGGTTCCTCAAGGATCAGTCCTTAGCCTGATGCTAGTCAATATTTTTATCATTGATCTGGAAATATATATAAAATATTTTATAAAATGTGTAGATGACACAAAGACTGGCAGAATGGTAATAATGGTGACTGGGCAAACTTACAGAGTGAACTGAATCTTGGTAAGCTCGGCCTATTCAAACAATGTATTTTAATATAGCCAAATGCAAAGTTACACATCTAGGAACAAGGAATGCAGGCCACATTTACAGAAAGGGAAACAGTACACACAGTCATTGCTTGTCAGCATCAAAGATTTAGAGGTCACAAAGGACAAGCAGGTGAACATGAGTTCCCAGTGCAACAGAGTGGTGAAAAGGGCTAATGCAAACCTTGGTGATATCAAAAGTGAAGTAGCAAATAGAAAGGTGATTTTAACTCTGTATATGGCATTGGTGAGCCCAGGGCCGGCGCTACCACTAGGCGACCCTAGGCAGTCGCCTAGGGCGCCAGGATTCGGGGGGCAGCATTTCTTACCTCCTTCAGCTGCCGGGGTCCTCAAAATGCCACCGAGGACCCCGGCGGCCGAAGAAGCTGCCGCCAAAATGCCGCCAGGGTCCTTCTTCAGCGGCAGCTTCTCCTGGAGGCGCCGCCTAAGGCGGCAAAGAAACTGGCGCCGCTACTGGGTGAGACTGATACTGGAACACTGCATCCAGTTCTGAGGTCCACATTTGAAAGACGCTGTTGCAAAATGGAGAAGATGTAGAGAAGAGCCCAAAAAATGAGTCAAGGGCTGCACATATGGTGTCAGCAGGAGTGGTTCAGTTTCCTTGACACAGGAATGCTGCTCTATGAAGGAGGACTGCTGGGAAGAGATAGGGTCCACCGGACCAAGAAGGGGAAGAGCACTTTCATGCACCGACTTGTCAACCTTGTGAGGAGCCAGGGCTTTAAACTAGGTTCAAAGGGGGCAGGTGACAAAAGTCCACAGGTAAGCATAAAAAAAGGCACCCTTAACTGAGAGCTAGATAAGGGGGGGTAGGGGGAGACATGGCAAATTATAATAGGATCTAAGGAGCTCCAAGAGGCAAATCAGTAGGTGGATCTTCTCGACATCTTAGATGTCTATATACAAATGCAAGATGTTTGACAAACAACAGGAAGAACTGGAAGTATTAACATAAGGTAAGTTGGCATCAGAGACTGTGGGATAAATCTCATGACTGGAATATTGGTATAGAGGGCTTGTTCAGGAATGACAGGGGGAAAAAAGGGAAGGAGGTGTTGCATTATACATCAAGAATATATAGAATTGTTCTGAGGTCCAAAAAGAAGTGAGAAGCAGATCAGGTTAAAGTCTCTGGATGAAAATTAAAGGGGGAAAAATATGGGTGACCAAATCAGGCAGAGGTGGTGAATGAGGCATTTCTACAACAAAGAAATATCCAAAACACAATACCTGGTAGTAATGGGGGATTTTAACTAGGCAAACATCTGTTAGAAAAGTAATATGGTAAAACACAACATTTCCAATAAACTCTTGGAATGTATTGGGGACATCTTTTTGATTCAGAAAGTGGAAGATGTAACCAGGGAACAGCCACTTTAGATCAACAGAGGAATTGTTTGCAAATCTGAAGGTATAAGGCAATTTCAGTAAACATGATAATGAAATGAAAGAGTTCATGATTCTAAGCAAAGAAAGGAGTGAGAGCAGCAGAATAAAGACAATGAACTTCAAAAAAGATGTTAAACTCAAAGAGCTGGTAGGTAAGGTCCCATTGGAAGAACATCTAAGGGGGAAAGAATTCAGTAGAGCTGGCAGTTTTTCAAGGAGACTGTATTAGAAGGCACAACTTCAAACTATCCCGATGTGAAGAGCAGATAGGAAGAATATAGTGAGAAGCCAATATGCCTCCATCAGCAGCTCTTTAATTGACCTGAAAATCAAAAAGAAATCCTACCAAAAGTGGAAAGGTGAACAAATTGATAAGGAAGAATACAAAAGAATAGCACAGACATGAAGGGACAAAATCAGGAAGGCTAAGGCACAATATGAGTTATACCTAGCAAGGGACATAAAAGGCAGTAAGAAGAGGTTCTTTAAATACATTAGGGGCAAGAGAAAGATAAAGGAAAGTGTCAGCTCTCTACTTCTCAGAAGAGAGCTAATAACCGATGACATCAAGAAAGCGGAGATGTTTAATGTCTATTTTGCTTCAGTCTTCATTAAAAAGGTTAATGGTGACTAGTTACTCAACACAATTTTATTAACAAGGAGGAAGGAACTTTCCCCATTTTGGGTTGTGAACAGTTTAAAGAATATTTAGATATTTCCACCACCCAGGGAGATTGTGGAAGCTGCATCATTGGAGATTAAGAGCAGGTTAGACAAACACCTGTCTGGGACAGTCTAGATCAGGCGTTCTCAAACTTCATTGCACCACGACCCCCTTCTGACAACAAAAATTACTACAGGACCCCAGGAGCGAGGCCCAAAGTCTAAGTCCGCCTGATTCCCACTGCCCTGCATGGGGTAGGGGTCAAAGCCGAAACCCAAGCTCTTCAACCCCAGCCAGGGGGCCTGTAACCTGAGCCCCGCCACCTAGGGCTGAATTGGCTTCAGCTTCAGCCCCATGCAGTGGGGGTAAGTTTAAGCCAACCCTGGCAACCCCATTTTAATGGGGTCACTACCCACTTTGGGGTCCCGACCCATGGTGTGGGAACCATTGGTTTAGATAATACTTAGTCCTGCCATGAGTGCAGATGACTGGACTAGATGACCTCTTGAGATCCCTTCCAGTCCTATGATTCTATAAGGTAGATGCATTCAAGACAGCAGGGCCTGATGAAATTCATCCTAGGATACTTAACAAACTACATAAAGCAATCTTGGAACCATTAGCAATTATCTTCGTCCCGGAGGACAGATGAAGTCCCAGAGGATAGGAGAAGGGCAAACATAGTACCTATCCTTAAAAAATGGAACAAAGAATGCAGAGAATTATAGACCAGTCAGCTGAACTTTAATACCTGGAAAGATACTGGAACAAATTACACAATCAATTTATAAGCACCAGAGGATAGTATAAGGAATAGACAGCATAGATTGGTCAAGAAAAAAAAAGTGTGATGAACCACGCTAATTTCTTCCTTTGTTAGCATTACCGGCTTTGTGGAGTGCAGGGCAGAGGGAAAGCAGATGCACTATATCTTTATTTCAGTAATGCTTTTGATAGTCCTGTGCGTCATTCTCATAAGCAAACTGGGGAAATTCAGTCTACATGAAAATACTAGAAGGTGGGCACACAACTGGTTGAAAGACTACTCAAAGAATGACTGTCAATAGTTTGCTGTTGAACTGGGATGGCATAGGTAGGAGATCCCATGGGGGTCAGTCCTGGGGCTGGTACTAATCAATATTTTCGTTAATGACTTGGATAAGGGAGTGGAGAGTATTCTTATAAAATTTGCAAACATCCAATTGTTAGGGGTTGTAAGCACTTTGGAGGACAGGATTAGAATTCAAAATGACCTTGATAAATTAGAGAATTAGTTTGAAATCCACAGGATGAAATTCAATAAAGTGCAATGTACTACAATTAAGAAAAATACTACACACAAATACAAAAGCAGGAATGACTAGACTGCAGTACTACTGAAAAGGAACATGGGGCTATACTAGATCAAATTAAATGGGTCAACAATGTGATAGTTGCATAAAAGGCTAATATTCTAGGGTGTATTAACAGGTGCATAGTATGCAAGACACAGGACATACTTGTCCTATTCAACTTGGGCCTCAACACTGTGTCCAATTCTGGGCACCATACTTTAGGAGAAATGTGGATAAAATGGAGAGAGTCCATAGGAGAGCAATCTGCCCTATGAGGAAAGATTAAAAAACTGGGCATGTTTAGTCTTGAGAAAAGACGACTGAAGAGGAACCAGATAGAGTCTTCAGATGTTAGGGGCTGCTATAGAGAGGACAGAGGTCAATGGTTCTTCATGTCTACTGAAGGTAGGACACAAAGTAATGGGCTTAATCTACAACAAAGATTTTAAACATTTTATAATTATGATAGCTAAGTTTTAGAATAGGCTTCCAAGAGTGGTTATGGAATCTCCATCATTGCAGGTTTTTAAGAACAGGACAAACGCTTACCACATATGGTCTAGTTTCACTTGGTCCTCCCTCACTATAGGGGGCTGGATTTAAAAGACCTTGAGGTCCTGTCCAGCCCTACATTTCTATGAATTTATATAAACAGTGTATGCTAAATCAGGATAAATCTGGGATGTATCCCAGAAAACTGATTTAGTTTAAAGACAGTGAATGTTAGTGACTGTTGCTTATGTGAGCCAATATTAAACTCCATTTAGCCCTGGTCTACACTACGAGTTTAGGTCGAATTTATTAGCGTTATTTCGATTGATCCGTGCACCCGTCCTCACGACGAAGCCCTTACCATCGACTTCTAGGGCTCTTAAAATCGATCTCGCCACTCCACCCCCAACGAGAGAATTAGCGCTTAAAGCGATATTGCCGAATCGAAGTAGGCTAGTGAGGACGCAATTCGACTGTATCGGCCTCCTAAATCTATCCCACGGTGCATCAGCTGACCGCTCTAGACAGCGGTCTGAGCTCGAATGCTCCTCCCAGGTAGACAGGAAAAGCCCCGCGAACTTTTGAATTTCATTTCCTGTTTGGCCAGCGTGGTGAGCTGCAGGTGAGTGCAGATCTCATCAGCAGAGGTAACCATGATGGAGTCCCAGAATCGAAGACGAGCTCCAGCATGGACCGAGCGTGAGGTACTCGATCTGATCGCTGTTTGGGGAGACGAAACCGTGCTAGCAGAGCTAGGGTCCAAAAGAAGAAACGCCAAGACATACGCCAAAGTCTCCAAGGGCATGCAGGACAGAGGCTACAACAGGGACGCGCAACAGTGCCGCGTGAAAATTAAGGAGCTCAGGCAAGCCTACCAAAAAACCAGAGATGCAAACAACCGCTCTGGGTCAGAGCCCCAGACATGCCGCTTCTATGATGAGCTGCATGCCATTCTAGGAGGTGCAGCCAGCACAGACCCTCCCATGTGGTTTGACTCCGTATGTGGATCATCAGAACCCACAGAGGAGCCTGATGATGATAATGATGCTGAAAATAGCACACAGACCCAGCAAGGAAGCGGAGAAGCCCTTTTCCCCGACAGCCAGGAACTCTTTCTCACCCTGGAGCCAGTACAGTTCGAACCCTCCCAAGGCGTGCTCGATGCAGGAGAAGGGACCTCTGGTGAGTGTACCTCTGTTTAATTAATACATGTTTTATAAGCAAGCGTGTTTAATGATTAATTCGTGGCCAGTACAGCCACAGCTACTCGAAAAGTCTGTTAACATGTTCGGGGATGGAGCAGAAATCCTCCGGGGACATCTCCTGAAAGATCTCCTGGATGTGCTCCCAAAGCCTGTGCATGAGGTTTCTGGGGAGGGCAGCCTTATCCTGTGCTCCGTGGTAACACACTCTACCACGCCAGGCAAGCAGCACGTAGTCTGGAATCAGTGCTTTGCAAAGCATGGCGGCGTACGGTCCCGGTTTTTGCTGGCATTCAAGCAACATCCTTTCTTTATCTGTGTGTGTTATCCTCAGAAGAGTGATATCATTCATGGGAACCTGGTTGAAATAGGGGAATTTTAGTACGGGGGCATTCAGAGGGGCTCCGTCCCTGCTGGGCTGTTTGCCTGTGGCTGAACGGAAATCTTCCCCGCTGGGACCCACGCGGTGGGGGGAGGGGGCACAGCGAACATCTTGCCTGGGTGTGTGTGTGTGGGGGGGGCGATTAGGTTCTCCCTGCATGTTAACCCGAAAACCGCCGCCCCACCTAACTTTTCAATTGCTAAGCTATTTGTTTTAAATTGCCAGCCCACGGGATGTTTGTTATGGGAAATGAGGGGGTTGATGTTTGAAAACATTCCCGCCTGTTGTGATGCTTAAAGAAGCCTATAGAGTGTCTTACCATGGCTGTCTGCAAGCCGAATTCTGTTGCCCGCCGGACCTGCTTGTGTGATCTCTCACAGCAAACCGGCAGACCCTCAATATAAGAGGCCCAGTGCAACCTTGGACAAAATGCACATGTGATATGTAATGTTTTGTTCAAACAAAATGTGTCTTTTACATTTGTCTCCCGTTTTCTTCCTCCCACAGCTACAAATGTTTCAACGCCACCCCTTTCATCACCATCCCAGAGGCTAGCGAAGATAAGAAGTAAAAAGAAAAGGAGTCGAGACGATATGTTCTCAGAACTCATGGAATCCTCCCACTCTGAGGCTGGCCAGCAGAATGCGTGGAGGCAGACACTGTCTGAGTCCAGGAAGGCAGAATTTGATCGCGCGGAGAGGTGGCGCGATGAAGAGAGACAGCGGCATCAGCGTGCAGAGAGAAGGCAGGATGCAATTCTGAGGCTACTGGAGGATCAAACGGAAATCCTCCGGCTTATGGCTGAGGACAGGCGTAGGGTTCAGGAAAGGCCGCCTGAGCAAAGACCGCCACTACAGCCCCTGTGTAACCAACAGCCCTCCTTCCCGAGTCCCATAACCTCATCCCCGAGACGCCCAAGAACGCGTTTGGGTGGCCTCCGTGCTCCCAGCCACTCAAGCCAAGAGAACAGTCCAAGCAAGAAAGGGCTGCCATTCAATAAGTTTTAAAGTGCTGTGTGTCCTTGTCCTTCCCTCATCCCCTCCTCCACCACCCATCCTGGTGCTTCCCTTCCTCCACCACCTATCCCGGGAGACAGTGTCAGTTACCACCATAGTCCCCCCTCTGTGTTTTACGAATTAATAAAGAATGCATGATTTTTAAGCAAGAATTACTTTATTTCCTCTGCAAGCGGTGATCGAGGGGGGGAGGGCAGGGCGGTTTGGGTAAAGGGAAGTAGAGCGAATGAAGGGGCGGGGCTTTTCATTACTGGGGAAAAACAGAACTTTCGCACAGCATCCTGGCCATTCATGAAACTTGTTTTCAAAGCTTCCCTGATGCGCAACGCACCCTGCTGTACTCTTGTAATAGCCCTGGTGTCTGGCTGCGCATAACCAGCGGCCAGGCGATTTGCCTCAACCTCCCACCCTGCCATAAACGTCTCCCCCTTACTCTCAGAGTGGAGCGCACAGCAAGCAGTAATAACAATAGGAACATTGGTTTCGCTGAGATCTAACCTAGTTAATAAACTTCGCCATCTTGCTTTTAAACGGCCAAATGCACACTCCACCACCATTCTGCACTTGCTCAGCCTATAGTTGAAAAGGTCCTGACTACTGTCCAGGCTACCTGTGTATGGCTTCATGAGCCATGGCATTAAGGGGTAGGCTGGGTCCCCAAGGATAACTATGGGCATCTCAACATCCCCAACGGTTATTTTCTGGTCTGGGAAGAAAGTCCCTTGCTGCAGCAGCTGAAACAGACCAGAGTTCCTGAAGATGCGAGCGTCATGTACCTTTCCCGGCCATCCCACGTTGATGTTGGTGAAACGCCCCTTGTGATCCACCAGTGCTTGCAGCACTATTGAAAAGTAACCCTTTCGGTTTATGTACTCGCTGGCTTGGTGGTCCGGTGCCAAGATAGGGATATGGGTTCCGTCTATCGCCCCTCCACAGTTCGGGAAGCCCATTGCTGCAAAGCCATCCAGTATGAGCTGCACATTTCCCAGACTCACAACCCTTGGTACAAGCAGCTTGGTGATCGCCCTGGCTACTTGCATGACAACAGCCCCCACTGTAGATTTTCCCACTCCGAATTGATTCGCGACTGACCGGTAGCTGTCTGGCGTTGCAAGCTTCCACAGGGCTATCGCCAGTCGCTTCTCTACTGTGAGGGCTGCTCTCATCTTGGTGTTCTGGCGCTTCAGGGCAGGGGAAAGCAACTCACAAAGTTCCATGAAAGTGCCCTTACGCATGCGAAAGTTTCGCAGCCACTGGGATTCATCCCAGACCTGCAGCACTATGTGGTCCCACCACTCTGTGCTTGTTTCCCGGGCCCAGAATCGGCGTTCCACTGTATCAACGAGCCCCATTACCACCATGATGTCCACCTTGCGGGGGGGCCTTTTCTGAGAGAGGTCTGTCTCCATGTCCTCATCACTCTCCTCAGGCTGATACTGTCTCGTCCTCGCCTCCTGTTGCTCTAGCAGCTCCCGGTTCTCGGTCTCCATATACTCCTGGACAATGCGCGTGGTGTTCATAACGGCCATAACAGTTGCGGTGATCTGATCGTGCTCCATGCTTCCCCCGGTACACTGTTTGCAGGACAGCAGAGTGGGAGCAGAAGCGGCTGGTGGATAACAATGGTGGCAGCAATATGGCGCCCGCACGAAAAAAGGCGCGAAAGGATTTTTCGCTCCCCCCTCAGGTGCTTTCACGGAGGGAGGGGGGAGCAAGGGTTAGGCTCATTTCCTTCTAGCTGCAGATAGTACAATATGCCGTGAGCAGGGGTTAGGCGCCTTTCCTTCCAGCTGCAGATGGTACAATAAGCTCTACTGACCCCCTCAAGGATTGAACTCGCAACCCCGGGTTTAGCGGGTCAACGCTCATACCGCTGAGCTATCCCTCTGCCCGTGTTCCAGGCAGTGCTGAATCTCCCTTAAAGAAAACGTAAAAAAGCGCCCCCGGCCAGCCACACCAAAGGCCGCCGGCCAGGAGCACTGTAATGTCAAGCATATTGTACGATCTGCAGCTAGAAGGCAAGGAGCTTCTCCTATATGGTCCCGCGACCACAACCATTTATGGCATAGTGCACGATCTGCAGCTAGAAGGCAAGGAGCTTATGCTGTGCAGTCCCGCGACTACCAGCCTCAGGCGGAATGGCCCCCTCAAGGATTGAACTCGCAACCCCGGGTTTAGCGGGCCAACGCTCAGAACGCTGAGCTATCCCTCTGCCCGTATTATACCGTGACTGAATCTCCACTAGACCTAATGTGAAGGCGTACGCTGGAGATGTACGGTAATTGTGAGCTGAGCAGCCTTCCGTAGCAAACATGGAAAGCACGCAGACAAGGCGCGAAAAAAATTGCTTTCAAGGAGGGAGGGAGGGACGTTTGATGGCCTGATGACATGTACCCAGAACCACCAGCGACATTGTTTTCTGCCCCATCAGGCTTTGGGATCGCAACCCAGAATTCCAATGGGCGGCGGAGACTGCGGGAACTGTGGGATAGCTACCCGCAATGCAATGCTTCGAAGGTCGATGCTACTCTCGCTACTGTGGACACAGACAATCGACCTCATGGTCTTAATGCTCTTTAGTGGGGACACACACAATCGATTCCATTAATTCGGGTTTTAATATATCGACTTCTATAATTTCGACCTAGTTCTGTAGTGTAGACGTACCCTTAATGGACATGGCATTTGCATGATGCCCATTGGCATAAAACCACATGAACTAGGTGGAAAAGTAGTTCTAGTTTATTAATTTAGAATCTTCAAATACAGATCAAGTGCAAGGAAGTAGCTTTCCCACATTAAGAAAGAGGTTACTCAAAGCAATAAACAAAATAAGTGAGTTTTCTACCATATATCCTTATATTTGTGTTTGTTTCAACATTTAGGATTACTTCAGGACATCTTTTCTCCTAAGAGTGAAATTATCAGAATTTCAGCTTGTATTTTTGATATGCATGATTTTAATAACTCTTTCCATCAATTGAACATGTTACAGTTACCTCTAAACATTTTAGATCTATTTACATTGTATAATTATGGAAAGTATGCACCATGCAACCAATGAAGTCACAGAAGAGGCAAATACAAATCAGACCTTTTACAAAGATGAGAATCACTAGGTTATCAAATTCTCAGGTATCAATAGTATGAGGTAAGTAATAGTTAAGATGAGGCACTTTAACAATAACCCAAAAGGTAGTTAGTGTACAAAATTATAAACAGTTATTCATATTGCCCTTGATTATATTTGAAAGTGATTTTAAATTCTATATACAGAATTTCAGATGCCTCATATCCCATTTAAGCAAAACATTTAGGAATTACAAAAGAAATCAAGGCATTAATGCCATTAAATATGTGCAATACCGAGGGATGAGTAGAGGGGTATGTAGCAATACAGTTTTAAAGAAGTGCCTCAGAGAAAGTAGTTTTCTGTACAAGCTCAAACTTTTTCAAAGAAAATATCTATGCAGAGAAAGTTAGCTTGGTATAAATGTGTAAATCTGCCAAGCCAGTACGGAAGAATCCCTACTGTGTTAAAGAATGCCAATTAGGACAGGATTTAATTCTTATTGGGATTTATTGTAATTAGAAATGCAACAAATTTAACTTTACAAAGGAACTAATTATGCCAATTAAAAACCACTTAGTAAAACTTTATAGGAATTTATTTATTAAAATTACTTAGGGCACTTTTCCAATGAATTTTAACAAAAAAGGTTTTAAGCTGTTGAGCGCAGACACCCATCCTTTAAGGAATTCAGATTAAGATGCAAGAATGGTATCTGCAATGAGCATTTCTATATCAAGATTCAGAGAGAGAATATAATGCCCAGTTAAGTTCAGCAGGGATCTTATAAACAGAGGGATCTTATAAACCTACAGACATCAGTAGTGCCTGGCCATCTCCTGCATATCCCGTGAGTGTGTGTGTCTGGCTAACAAGTTCACAATTTTCCAACTGGAGATATTTTGAAAGACTAGCAAGAATTCTCATGATGCCTAATTTGTAGTGAACTGTCATATCCTACCATTTGTTTCAACTGAAGTGCAACTTGTGACAAACAAGCAAGTTAGGTTGATACAATAGTAACTTGAAATATGCTTCCTCACCCTATATTTTTGGAAGGGAAAAGGAGACTAAAAAAAAGTATTTCCTTTGAAAAATATCCATATTGTGTCAACGTTGATCATAAATTAGCACAGGCTTATAACAAAGTAGCTCTGGATTTTATTTTTAAATGTACTTTCAGAAAACCAAAGATGATTTACTTAAATTTGACATTTTAAACTAATTAAACAAATGCAGGCTACATTAAGTCTTCTGTTTTTAAAGATAAGCCAGTCCAGTTTTGAAATTTAAATGAAACTGTAAAAAAAGCTTTAGTTATTACAATGACAAAATTAAACTTGGCAAAAGTAATGAATTTTATTTACAAATACATGTACCAAAGATTACAACAGAAATACTCTAGTGAAACTCCATCTCAACAAAAGCAATGATTTATTGGTAATGGCATTAAATGAAACAGATTGACAGTCTCTGGCTACAGTCAAGCAATTATCCAGGAGCTGTAGATAAAGTGAAGATCCCATTTGATTGCAATAAGGCGATCCAGTGTTTCTTGCATCTTAGTGGCTCTCTCCTTTCTTGCCTACCACCTGATAAAAGAAAAATAGAAAATAATCACTAATTAAAGTTAAGCTGGAAAACAGCTCCCCAACCAATTTTTTTATAAGCTTAGAACTAAATAAAGTGGCTCTGTTTGCAGTTGTATTAATGGATTTTTCAGCACGCATTCTAGTGCTGTATACAGAGGGAGCTGTAAATTCCTGCAGGAATTAAACAGGACCTGGGATATATGTGAGGAAATCCCCAACTTCAAGTATTTTTAATCCAGATAGCAAAGATCTCATTTGTTTGAGACAAGTTAGGAAAAAGCAACACCCAACATATTTTTATTATCTACAAAACCAAGTTAGGTGTCAAGAACCAGACCTGAACACACAACAAAAATGTAGTGGTAAGACTACCCCAAACCCATCCTTCTGGGCCCAAATTTCAAGTAGTTGTTGTAGGAGATGAACTAGGTCTATATTAAAGACAGGTCTTAGAGAAAATTTTGCTTTATAATGTAATTCAACACTGAAAAGTAACTAAAAGTGGCATAGCAGCATTTCACATTTATGGTCAATGACTTTGATGTCAAGTGTGCTCAAGGTTAGTGAAAATTTCTAACTGCCAGCTCTGCAAACTCAGTCTGGAATCAGATTCAAGTTTAGTTCTTCCCTTTCTAGGTATCATCAAGTAATAAAGGTTTAGAGAGCAGATTTGCCATCTAACACCATTAGCTTTGAGATTGCAAAGGTACAACTGATTGGAGTTTAAACAATTCAGTTGCTGCACAGAAAGGAAGAGAATCCAGCCCACTTGGCTGAGATAAGCGCACACAAGATAGATCTGCTGCCTATGTGTAAAATGGTTTTTAGTCACTTTTCGGAACAGAACCACACTTTTGAGTTTTTGCCAACCCAGAAGAGTAACTGGTTACACACTAAGCAAATTAAGTGGAAAAAAATCTATGTTAACGATTTAATAATCATAGCACAGGTCTGGAGGATAGAAGCCGTTCTAATTTTGATTCTGCCCGTTTTACCATGTGGCCATGGGCAAGTCATCCTCAGGTTCTTTGTCTGTTTACACCCTTCTAAACTTGAGAGCAGTACTTAACCTACCTGCCTAGTGTTACCAGGATTATGCTTTAAAGCCGAAGTTCTATTTAAATCCTATGTATTTAATAGGACAAGTTTACAGCACTATAATAATGGTAATGCTGAAATCTTTGAAAAGTAAAAATCTCTGTATTTTAATAAATTGACTACTGGGGCAAAATGTTAATGGGATAGTATGGTTACCTTTGCAGTACACGGCCTCCCAAGGACACAGCATGTTCTCACAAAGGTTCATACAGCCCTGTACTTTAGTACTGGCTGAAAAGATGAAGGTTGGTGTACCTGGTTGGAATAGCGATTATGTTCTGCTGTGACACATGGGAGATCTGGGTTATTTTTCCCAGTATTTCCTCCCCTGCAAAGCCCGCAACATCTGAAAGGAAATGCCTTTCACCACTCAGCTGCAACTGCTCTGACTAAAAATAAACCACGTTGATTGAATTCTCTTGTAAAGAGCTTTGGGATCTATTGGTCATCTCCTCTTCCAAAGAGATGGTGGCCAGGAGGATGCTCATTGAACTGCAGAGCCTAATGTGTAGGGCCAAGAGAATTCTAGTTGTACGGCAATGTTGAGGTGCCCATTTAAAAAATAAAAATAAAAAATCCATTCACTTGTGTTAAAGTTTGATTAATCAAGTTAAAAAAATAAGATTAAACTCAACAAATAAGTAAATGAAATGTATAATCTTTGATTGTGTATCAAACCCCAAGCACAATGCCCAGATTTGGATTAAGCAGGAAAACTCTAATATATTAAAGATTATTAAGATGTTAGCAGATGTGTAACATCAATCAAGAAATAGATCTATACCATTCAGAGGTGGGAATTGTCAACTTGCCCATGTGTATTATCTGCAAAAATTAAGCACCAGAATGGATATTTTGTCATCACAGGCCAAAAAGGCTCATTTCCCATCCCTACCCCCAAATGGAGGATGGTTTTAAGAACAGCACTTTCTTATTTTCTACAAGAAATTCATCTCCCTCCCATCACTTATGGGACACTTTATATGGCAGTTGTTTGTAAGATACCATACCTTAACTATGAGTAGGTACTGCAATTGTGACATAATACAAATCTTTAACATTAAACATTTCGTAAAAAAGTAAGAGTATAATGTCTTGATCTGACTGGCCCAACAATGGCAGGGAAATGAAATTGGTGTGATTTGCCAAACATCTTTCTACTAAAAAATTAGTCAGCTAAACTGAAAGTTTTGAAACAATAACTGGAGATGAAAAATCCTGAGATTGTCTTCATGATAGATTATACCTTAAAATCAAACTGTTCTAATGTTATTCCCCATGCAATAAATTGTATAAAAGCCAAATTAAAATACTTGCCAAAGTCTCAGACTGCATCTCAAATTGCTTTACAGAATTAAATATAAGATGGACTATAAAAATCACAGAAAACAGGTCTAAAAGCGTATAACAAATCTACTATCTAGTTTTAATGTTAAGAAGCATAAAAATTAAAAAGCAAAGTTGAGAAAGAAAGTATTTTAAAATGGGATTAAAAAAAAGATGAGTCGATGAAGCAGAGAGGTACAGGAAAGCTGTTCCAGAGCACAGGAGCTGCAGAGAAGGCTCTTGCACCGGTGGCGAGATTGTGGAAAGGGTGAGAGACAGATGCTAGATGAACGGAGGGAGCAGGGAGGGGTGTGGTGCGAGACAAGGTCACTCAATATTCATTTTAAAACATTTTCTTCTGCATTTTTAGATCTTTGGGGTTGGGAAGTTAAGCTGAAAAACAAAAACAAAATGTTAGAAAAAAGGGAAAAAGCAGCCTGGTGTGCAGTTTTAAGAAGAAATGAAAAGCTATGATCATCTGGGGCTTGGGAACCTATTTTTTACGTGCACCTAAGCCCCCACTCCAAAAAGGACCAGTAGCTTATAAGGGTTCTAGAATGCGGATATTAATGAGTAATGAATATAAAGTGAAATCTATGTTAAAAGCATACTGGGACACGAGTGAAAGATCCTCCTTCCTCTCCCCAAAAAATTAAGCCTGCAAGTTCACTACAACATTTAACAGCAAGACACAACAAGAACTCTGATGCTAACAAATGGGAAATAAAATAAACCCACTTCTTTGACCCATCTCACTTGGTTGGTCTGGCTAGCGGGGTAGCCTAGCCAAGCAAAGTCTGTGGAGGGAAACATCTTAAAAGTAATCTGCTACAATAATTTAATCTGCACTATAGATATGGTAGCTTTAATGAATACATAGCTTGAATTGGCAGACAGGCAAAAACTAGATGTCAACATAGCTATGGTGTTTAGTTCTCAATTATCACACTGTCCCATTTTATTACATTTATAAAGATGGCCATACAGCAAGCATTTCAAGAAGTATTCTTATCGTGCATTGACTTCCCAGGAAAATAAAAGTATTTTATTTACACTCTCCTTCTGCTCATAATGTCACTTAAGCAATGCAATAGAGTCTCTCTTTTCTCCCCTGCCCCCACGTACCTCAATTTACCACAATTCACTCAAGTTTTGTATTTAAAAAGTTTTAGAGCATTTAACAGTTCCCACTTCTCATCAGCTAAAATCAAGTTTGAGGAAAGGGAGGAGCTACATCCTATCAACAAAGTTGAAAAGCCACTTGTATTCTGCATCATTTTAGTCACTGACCTAACAATAGCTAGATCCATGTGTCACAGTTAGGTGTCACAGGTAACAGGTTAAGTTAACATTGAAAGACCAACCAGCAGCTGCTTATTGTTTTTACTAGTTTTTACTACAAGATTAAACTAACCACAAACTCCACATTTGACATTCTGAGTACTGGATGCTGTGTGGCCCTTTTCTGTTTACCCTTTTCCCCCTTGAGCAGCTGCTCAGTTTAAGCTTAGTTACCTATATAACACTTCTGATGCTCGTAGTATTTTAAACACAAACAAGATGGTCCCTCCCTGATGAACTATTGTCTAAATCAGACAAGTTATACAAAGTGTTAAGACAGCAGAAGATTGGGAAAAAGGAAAGCATCTACTGGGAGCACTGATTAGAAGGAACTGTTACAGTTATATCGCTATTTGTATTATAAATTAGAAGAGCACAATGGAGCATAGTTTGAGCCAAAATTGAGATTAGTGAGCAAAGTTAAAATACAGAGTTCTCAGGAGTTATACATAGTTACCTGTAGATGGAGAAAATGGGTTTTGAAGGGTTTTCCGGTTAACTTTTTATTCAATATCTTTTTTATACACTTGAATATAATGTCCAACGCTATGTTACCAGAACATTAAGGTTATACAGCTAAATTGCAAAAAGGCTGGAAATGCAAAAGTTAAAGTTCCTATGGGAACCATAACTCTGCCAGACTACACATTCCACATGTTATGGTAAAATACTTAACAGTAATATTAAATTACATATTCTGGAATTAAACTAGGAAATATTACAGATGTGTATACATATTTAATTTGGTGGCTAAATTTTGTCCTAGGAGTCTTGGACCAAATTCATATCTAGTTAATCAGTCCTGAATTTATCCCTTTAACTTCTGCATTTTCTGACCGATTTTAACTGTACAACTTTAATGTTAAATGAATACTTTATTTAGTTTTCATATTTTTTTAAATGGAGGCTACAGATGCACAATTACATTCCTTGCTACTTAGAAGTGTGTATTCCTTTGACTACAGCACTTATGTGTACACTTCAGGGAGCATACACTCAGATGCACTGGTGTGTTATTTAGCAGAACTATACAGGTGCTTCCAAGAAGTCCACCAAAGAGCAGCTTTAGGACCTGCTCGCCACAGAGGCAAGGACTGACATCTGGATTCACTCACCCAAACCAGAACAAAGAAAGCAAGAGATGCCTGGCGAACTGCACCAGTTCTAGGTGCTTGCACAGCTTTTTGAAAACATAGTAAGTCTGAATTGAACGTGAGAGCCAGTGAGTGCATAAAAAAAACAACAAAAAAAACACTAATGGGAAGATGACAGATGGCCACAGAGGAAAGTCCAGACAGAGGCAGCAGTTTGGGACAGCTGTGCGCTGTATCATGAACTGTGCAGCTTAAAAATTAGTAAGGTTTTCCACTGTCTGGGCTCGGTGCTATATTCAAGTGTTTTAAAATTTTCCTAAACTTAGCAAGCATGCGCCTCATTGAGCACTACTTATATAACAAGCCTGAAATCCACTTCATTAGTGAATAAAATAGTATTCCAGAATTTTTAAAATGCAAGAAGTCTCTCACTTTCAACTCTAATTTTCCTCAAACAGTTAAAAAAGATCTTCCTGGAATGGAGACCAAGATGTCAATGTGAAAAATGCATTTTTCAGATTATGAAGCAGTGAAGATTATGAAAAACTATTTCACAGACTTAATAGCAATGATTACTCTAGAATTCTGTAAAACTAATACAAAACAAAATAGTAAAAGTCCTTTTAAAAAAGCAGAACATAACAGATGTCTTTTGGCTACTCATTGTAATTGGGTGGTAAGACTTTTCTACACATTTCTTCTGGTTTTGAGCCAACTGAAAATACTATTAAACAATTCTAAATCAGTAATCCAAATCACTTTTTAGCACATTTAAAACAGCCTTTTCGAGTTTGAGTGTACTGAACCAAGTGTTAAAACTGTAGTTTTGCAGGATCACATTTAATCTAATGGATATAAATGTATCTGTAAATCCTTACAACACTAAAGGTTATCAAGGCTTCCAGATCATTGATTTTTTAGCAAATACTATTGGTGTAAAGAATCAAGTTTTGTTTACCACTGCGGTGAAGTTATCTACTTAAAAGAGTGTGATAGTACTAGTTATCTGCACCAGTATGGGACTAGTTACATACTGAATTGATTGGCTCGAACACATTGTAATTGGCCCGTTTTAGAGGGAGTTAGATTCTGAATAGTAAAACCAACCACGCCCCCCAAACGGGCAGAAGCTATGTTGATGACAGCAGCTCTCCTGCCAACATAGCGCTGTCCACACCAGCACTTGTCAGTACAACTCATGTTGCTCGGAGGGATGTGGGGTGGTGGTGGTCCATTCACACTCCTGAGCAACATAAATTCTGCCAACATAAGCTGTAGTATAGACATAGCCTTAGAGTTGGCTACCCATTGAGTACTGCATTTCTTTTAAGCCCTTAAAGCACCCACTTTCAATCCCACCCAGGGTGGTCCAAAAGCAGCTCAAAGGAATAGCCAGACAAACCTTTATTAGGAATAAACAGTCCTTAAATCATATTGGAACAAATTAAAGTTATATTTGAGTTATGTTATGAAATTGTATAAAGATAAAGACATTGTGCGTTATTGGAGAAGCAGCCTTATAACCATTTCCAAATCTCTCTAGTTGGTTTAAAAATGCCTCCTGAACAAAATCTTCAGGCATAGATTTATTTTGGTTTACTTATGCTTTCTATTTTCTAATCTGTGCAATGGTTTTTCTACAAACTGCTCACCTGCAGGGCACAGGAATATTCAGAGACATCACGAACACTGCAACCATTACATATAATCTTTACGGGGTCATTGTTTATCAACTTTGAACCCCTGTTATTTTACATTTCCAAAATGCCTTTCTTCTTGGAAGAGTCTCAGGCATGTAACACATCACAAAGTTGTATCAAAGCCAAAATTTCAAGTTTCAAAGGCACATGTGTTGCACTGAGAGGAATAAGAGGTATCTTAACGCAAAATGAACAATTATAGAAAGAATCCACTTAGTTGAGAATGAAACTACCAATCCAACATCATACACTTTTTTAAAAAATGCAATTAAACATTCATGTGTGTGTTCTGGATCCAACTTACTCGCTTGAAGTCATTCATGTTTGTTGCTTGGACTGGAGTTCCAATAAAAGTAAAATATGTAATTCTTGTTGTCTCTTCATCACCATGATTGGACTGGACAAATAACTAAAAAAAGTAAGACAGTTCATATGTATTAATTCTAACTTTAATATACAAGGTGTAGTTACAGAAGTTTGGCTAACACTACAATCCTTCCCTTAAATATGAGGTATTACACTTGTTAGTTTCTCAAAATTATAGAAAAGGTGGGGGCAGATAATCCAACAGCTTCAGAAGTATACCCCAAAAATATTACTTTGTGGGAAGTACTATAAAAGTATAAATAACTACAGAGTTCTTTAAACAGAGGCCACTCTCCTCATTAAACCTCTCTGCTCACCTCTGTAAAAACGACTACCAATCAAGTATGCAGCAAGGTAGAATCTAGGTTTCCCCAACTTTCAGGTCTGTGGTTAAATCAGACCACACTCAGAAAGCAATTTAAATCTGAGGTATCAAAGTAACTGCAGGTGAATAGTTAATTTATCTACTTTCAGAGTATATCAAATGTCTGTTTAACCATTTTCTATATTTATTGAAATCAGCATTACCTCTTCATAGCAAATTGTGTTATTACGTTCTTTCAGTATGAAGATTTGCTAGAATTCAACAGGAGCTCAGTAGGGATAATTTACATGGCTCTGTAAATGCTGTCCTATAGGGACTTAGTTTTCTCTATCACTTTCTCTCCTTAAAAAAGGATGAATTGGTAATGAGAAATCTATAAAACCAAAATGTTTTCTAATTTGGTTTAATATCGCTTTATGTCACAAAAGCCAATACATACTATAAAATGGACAAAGGAAAAACAAATCAATCTCAGGAAAGGGAAATGGCCAGGAACTGGGACCAGCAGACACACTGGGGGAGTGCAAGGAAGAGATTCTGTGGGTCTCCTGCACCCTTACAGCAAAGTAGCAACAAGATTAGGGGGCTACTATGGGCCCTGTGCCTTATGCCACAGGGAGCAGCGTTAGTTGCCCTTTAAAAAAACAAAAAACACCAAAAAACCCTCTTCCAATGACAGAGTTGAAATGTTTTCCTGTAAGGGCTGGATAGTGAATAAGGGCTGTGAAGGAATGTGCCTGGCAGAGGCACAGGAGGAGATTGTTTTCCCAGGAGGAGTGGGAAGAAGTTATACTGTAACTTTTGACAAATTGCTTATTTATTGTCTGTCTTTTTTGAAAGCATCCTGGAGTATAGTGCCTATTACAATGGGTCCCAATCCTGGCTGGGGCCTTTAGGTCTTTCCACAATAAAATACTATTACACCGGGGGGTGGGTGGGGGGGTTGGGGAGAAGAAATCTACTTATGGAGATGTTCACTGTGCCAATGACATCATAAGCATGAAACTCTTGGGTATATGCTTACCATTATGAAAGTGAGTAGTTCTATAGAAGTCATTCAAACTGTTTGCATACTTAAAGTGAAGCATGTGTCTTTGCAGGACTGGGTACTATATTTGCATCCATCATTTCCTGATGATGCATCTGCTACCTGAATCAAATTTTGGTCAATATTTCTCTGATGTACAAGTGTCAAACATACAACTAAGGGTTTAAGATTCCTCCTTACCTGTAAAGGGTTAACAAGCTCAGGTACCCTGGCTGGCATCTGACCAATAAGGGGACAAGATACTTTCAAATCTTGGGAGGGGGGAAGGTTGTGTGTGCGCTCTTTGTCTGGGTCTGTGTTCTCTCTCTGGGGCTAAGAGGGGCCAGGCAAGAAATCATCTTCTCCAACCCATGCTCAACCAAATCTCCAATATTACAAGTAAGGTAGACATTGTGTATTAGATTTCCTTTTGTTTTGCTTGTGAAGGTTTCCCTGTGTTAAAAGGGAGGTTTATTCTTGTTTTCTGTAACGTAAGACTTGCCCATAGGGGGAATCCCTCCGAGATTGGAAACTGAGTACCCTGTAAAGTTATTTACCATCCTGATTTTACAAGGATGATTTTTACCTCTCTTTTTAATAAAATCCTTATTTTAAGAACCTGACTGTTCAATTGTTCTAAGACTCAGGGGTTGGGTCTTTGATCATTTTGTAACCAATTGGTTAGGAGATTATTCTCAAGCTTCCCCAGGAAAGGGGGGGGGGGGGGTACGGACTTGAGGGGATATCTTGGGGGGGAAGGGGAACTCCAAGTGATCCTTTCCCCTGGTTCTTGTTTAAATCACTTGGTGGTGGCAGCGATTATCTTTTCTCAGGGTACAGGGGAGATTTTGTACCTTGGGGAGTTTTTAAACTTAAGCTGGTAGAAATAAGCTTAGGGAGTCTTTCATGCAGGTCCCCACCACTGTACCCTAGAGTTCAGAGTGGGGAGGGAACCCTGACAAAGAGCACACACAAAACCTTCCCCCCTCCCAAGATTTGAAAGTATCTTGTCCCCTTATTGGTCAGATGCCAGCCAGGGTACCTGGGCTTGTTAACCCTTTACAGGTAAGGAGGAATCTTAACCCCTTAGCTCTATGTTTTTGACAACAAGTCTTCACATAACAGTTGAAACCAGCACTTCATAGAGCAACTTTTTGATGCCAAGATCTGTCCCTCTGTCACTAGGAGCTACTTACTTGCATCATGCCCTCATTTTTAGTTATATTGTATTGTTCAGTTAACAGATGTAGATTCCAGAGTTAACAGGATGTTGTTCATATATTCTGTTTAAAAAGATACATTTACAAATGCATACAAGTTGCTCTCACCTAAGAACCTATGAGCCTACAGGAGACTATTGGGAATTAATAAGCAGCAGATACAAGAAAAAACTTGGAATTGACCACAGTGCAGACAAAGAAAGACCATTACTATATGGATATCAGTCTGTACTAAATGCTAAGTTGATACACCATGCAGATTTCATTTTAAGACTGCCCATATAACCTGTCCGTGCAAATGCTATGATCTTGTCAAGTGGGTTCAATCCCAGAGGAGTGATTCACCTGTTCTACTGTGAGCTTCTGTGACTACTTGATATGATTCAGTCTGGCTACTGTGACTTTGTTTGGAAGCATTACATTCCAACTAGTTGTCAGAGCATGTCCGTGACCAACCTTCCCCCCCTTTTCTCCAAACAAAGGGCTGTGGCTTGCAATTCATTTTCATAAGTGGTGGTCTGGAGAGCAGACAATTCCACAATCACAAGGACAACTTTGGCTAAAAACACAGCCTTATTCAATGGCTAAGTGAAGGAAGCAATTTGGAAAAAAAAAGAGCAATGCATAAATAAATGGGAAAGAGGGGAAATAGATAAACAATATAAATTAGAAAATGGATAAGGCAAGGCAAAGTCATGAGGAAAAAAAATATATCAATGTCTGGGAAAGGTAATGACAATAAAGAGTCATCTCCCCCAACCTCCTTGCTGAGATGGATTTCAGCTCCGCTGATGTCAATTTAATAAATTTTGGAATACCAGGGAAAATCCAGAAGACTGAAAAATTGCTAATGTTGTGCCAATATTTTTAAAAAGGCAAGCAGGATGACCTGGATAACTATAGCCAGTTACTTGGACACCAACCCCATGCAAAATAAAGGAATCATTGCTATAGGATTCAATTAATACAGAATAGCAATATAACTAATGCTAGTAAACACGGTTTTACAAAAAATAAGTAATTTCAAACAAACCTGATTTTATTTTATTTTTTGGACAGGATCAGTTTGGTTGAAAGGCAGCTGCATAGATGTAATACACGTAGACTTTTGTAAAGCATTTGACTTAATACCACACAACATTCTAATTTAAAAAAACCAGCACTATACAGTATCAAACTACAGGTTATATGGATTAAGAACTGGCAAATTATATCTCAAGAAGTAGTTGTCAACGGGGGTGTTTCTACTGGTGTTCTACAAGGATCTGTATTAGGCCCAATGCTATTCAACATTTTTATCAATGATCTAGAAGTAAATATGGAGTATCTGCTGATAAAGCTTGGGGATGACACAAAGATTAGTGGAGTGGTAAATAATGAGGACAGGACAGTCGTATAGAGCAATCTGGATTTGGTAAACCAGGCCCATTCAAACAGTGAGTTTTAACAGACAGATACAAGGTTACACATGTAGGAATAAGGAATGCAGGCTGTACCTACAAAATGCGGGACTGTACCCTGGAAAACAGTGACTGAAAAGGATTTAGGAGTTTCAGTGGACAAGCAACTCAACCTAAACTCCCAGTGTGATGATGTGGCAAAAAGGACTAATGCGATCCTTAGATGTATAAACAGGGGAGTAGCGAATAGGAAGGTGATTTTGTCTCTGTATACAACACTGATACTGGAATACTGAATCTAGTTTGATGTCCACATTTTGAAGAGGATGTGGGGAGGGTACAGAGAAGAGCCACAAAAATTTGCGGGCTAGAGAAAATGCACTAAAGTGAAAGACAAAGATCTCAAGCTGTTCGATTTATCAAAAAGATTCATATTACCTGATTAAAGTATACTATAACCTTCTCGGGAACAAAATGCTGGGTACTAGAGGGCTGTTTAATTTAGCAGCCAACAGTAAAACAAGAACTGATGGCTGGAAGCCGAAGCTAGAAAATTCACTTTTAAAAACAGGGGGTTTATTTCTAAATAGGGAGTGAATAACCATCAGGAACAAACTACTACAGGAAGTGCCCAGATGCCCTTCTGGAAGTTATGCTTTATTCAAACAAGTTATTGAGTTCAATACAGGGGTAACCCAGAGAAATGTAATACCCTGTGACATACACAAAGTATTAAAGCTTTAGTGGATCACAAACTGAATGAGTGAACAACGTGATGCAGCTGAAAAACGGTGAATACACCCCAGAAGATTAGCAGCAGTGTTGTATGCAAGACGAGGGACATAACTGTCCCACTCTAAACAGCACTGGTGAGGCCTGCATTAGAATAGTGTCCAATTCTGGATGCCACAGTTTAGTACATGTGTACAAATTGGACAGAGGCCAGAGGATAGCAACTAAAATAATAAAGGTTTAGAAAACCTGACCTATGAGGAAAGGTTAAAAAATTGAGCATGTTTAGTCTTAAATCTGTAACATGGGAGACAGAAAGTTTTTCCTAATATCTAAACTAACTATAAGGATAGTTAAGCACTGGAATGGGCTTCCAAAGGAGGCTGTGGAATCCCCATCATTAAAGGTTTTTAAGAACAGGCCAGACATACACCTGTCAGAGATGGGCTAGGTTTACTTGGTCCTACTTCAGCACAGGGGACTGGACTTGATGACTTTAAGGTCCCATCCAGCCCTAGATTTCTATAATTATGCAAGTCCGACTGGATGTCTAATAGGCCCTTTCTGGCCTTAAATTCTATGAACCTATGTTTGGCATAAGTGTGTTGTCACTCTGAAATGAGAGACTGTTACAAGAAAACCTGACTAAATTTGGAATCTTTTTCATCTCAACAATTATTTTGTCCCAGAGTATTTTAAATTAGACTTCCAAACTTCAAGCTTCAGGCAAATGTGGCTATATGGACGAGAAAGCTTTACTTACAGTTACGCTGTTAACATTCTGAAATTTTACATAGCGAAGCTGGACAATACCGTCTTCTTTTACATCATCCGGCATTAGTTCCAAGGCTTGGGTTGGTTCACTTCTTTCCGCCTCTTCAAAGTCCATAGATCGGGGAAGGTTGATGAAGATTTTTATATACTTGGGACCTTGACCTGTGTTAAAACAGGTCAGCAATTTTAAGTAACTGAATCACATTTTAAAGTCCAAAATTCCAAAAACATCTTTGGGACAGTTTGTTATATAAACACCTAATTAGTGATAATTAAAAATTTTAGTTTTGCTACATAAAAATGTGGTTTCTGTACTTATATCTTGCATAGATTCATAAATTTGTACTTCTACCTTACTCTAATGTATGGTCAATATAAACATCTGTGCAATATCAAAAATAAAGTATAGGGATAGCGTGAGATTACATTAAATTTGTTTTAAAGAACAAGTCTGTCATGATTCTTTTTTCTTCCCTAATTTCAACAAAGCTGCTACAGGACTTCAAGAGAGCAATAGGATCCATACTGCCCTCTTGCCATGAATACATGGGACTTGCTAATAGTTATAATGATACTGCTCAGAAAACAGGAACTGCGGCTATTAGATTCAGGACACTGAAATAAGAGTCTAGTTAAACCTGGGAGAACACTTAAAGCCTTTAAAAATGGTGTAAGAAGAAATTAGGAACAATTTGATGGAGTGAAGAAACAGATGCATTTTACTCACCATTATCTGGCCCTTGAAGTTTCATGGAATAAAGCTTGACAGGTTGATTAAAAGCTACAGTAATAAGGAGCTGTAAAGAAAAAGTTTATGATAAAGTATTCTTAAATGCAGAAGATTTTGAAATGCAGAAAAAATATTTAAACAAGAAAAATAAGCCAAAATTCTGTTTAGTTCAGGAAAAGTAGCTGTGATTGCTAGGATGTGATTAATAATACTTACATATAAAAGACTGAGATTATTAGAGAATAGGGAATATCCTCTTACACTGTTTGTAAGACGGGTCCTTTTAATGAAAGTCATTCTACTAGAATCCTGAACCAAAGTATCTCAGAAATTTTGGCCAAAACTTTTGAAAATGGGTATCTAAAGTTAAGAGTCCTAACCCAAACATCTTGGCCAAGATTTTCTAAAAAGAGACTAGTAATTTTGGGTGCCTCAATTTTTGGATGCTTCATCTAAGATGCCTTAATGCGGCCCAATTTTCAAGACTGGAGTATCCAACAGTTTCCAAATATTTGAATACGAGTTTAAGAGCCTACCTTTAGATACCCATTTTCAAAAAAATCTTGGCCTTCATCTGTATTAGTTACACAGCATCCCCATCTCATCCAAGTCCTTGAAAACCTCCACAAATTTAGAATTCTGTTTAATATCAAACATTTTATGAAGCACCAAGAGCTGTGTTTTATCTAAAGGACAAACACTTAAAAGCTATGCGAGATTACGGTTTTCACTGATTTTAAAAGTTTTCTTCCCCAAGTCAATTCTCCACTGTTGAAAATAAACCCTTGAGCTTGCAATTAATATCTAGTAACAGGTTTACTGCTTTAATCAAGTGCAGGGGTGGGCAAACTACAGCACACAGGCCATGTCCGGCCTGTCAGAACCTTTAATCCGGCCCTCGAGCTCCTGCTGGAGAGCAGGGTCGGGGGCTTGCCATGCGTCTCCCAGAAGCAGCAACAAGTCCCCCCTCCAGCTCCTACGCGTAGGGGCAGCCACGGGGCTCCTCACGCTGCCCCTACCCCAAGCGCCATCCCCACAGCTCCCACTGGCCAGGAACTGCGGCCAGTGAAAGCTGCAGGGGCGGCACCTGCGGATGGGGCAGCATGCAGAGCCGCCTGGCTGCGCCTCTGAATAGGAACCATAGGAGGGACATGCTGCTGCTTCCAGGAACTGCTTGAGATAAGCGCCATCTGGAGCCTGCAACCTTGAGCCTGCACCCCAATTCCCTACCCCAGCCCTGATCCCCCTCCAAACCTCTGAACCCCTTGGTCCCAGCCCAGAGCACCCTCCTACACCCCAAACCTCTCATCCCCACCCCAGAGCCCGCTCCCGCAGCTGGAGTCCCCACCCCCCAATTTCGTGAGCATTCATAGCCCGCCATACAATTTCTATACTCATATGTGGCCTTCAGGCCAAAAGGTTTGCCCACCCCTGATCAAGCGTATAGTTTATTATTGTAGGCTTGCTGCTTGTAATTACTGTGGTGTTTGGCGTTTGGTTAGCCAGAAATAGAAAGATAGGAAGAGCTATTCGTCTCCAGACATAAAAGTTATTTCTCCTGCTTTTTAATCCCATGACTACTGTAAACATGAGAATTAGATAACTGTATTAGACCAATACAATGAAAAAACTGCCCTTTAAAATTGTATTTAACCTCTAAAACAATCTGAAATTATACCTGCTCATCACAGTCAGATTCCAGGTAGGTAGAGTCTTTACGTAAACAGTTATCGAATCCATGTTCATCACTTTCATTAAGACATTCACAGCCAGCTTTATTAATAAATGGCATTAAATCCATCTGGGGAAAAAAGCCAACAGTGTTGCTTGCTGGATGTTTGACAATCTACCATGTACTAGCTGAAAAGGATTAGTAAATATGTGGATGAGTGAACTCATCATTGTATATAGGAGAAGATAAATAAAACTGGTCAGACAACTTAATTATGAACAGAACACATTCAAGCATTCATCTTACATTTTAGTTAAACTCCGACCCTACCTCCTCCTTTTCAAATTTTATAATTACGTATTCCCAGGAATGCAAATGCACAAAAGTCCACAGCAAGAGAGACGTATAATAAAGTGAATTATCTGGGGCTGTATTTTGGTTTAAGCACGAAAACTATATCCTAAAAAATAATAATGCATTTGCAAAACAGGCATAAAGACTGAAGTTTTAACAAAGTCCAAAAGTAAGCCTACTCAAAGATGAATCGTGTACAGTTAATGCAACAACTTAGAATGCTATCACTGTAAATGTTACTAGACTCCACCTGCAGAGCTAATCTTGTTACCTCGCACATGTAGCACTGAAAAGAAGCTGTTAGTTTTATAAAAGGCTTTGATGACTAGATTGCACTGATTTCTAACAGGTTTTAGTATGTAATTAAGATTGTTTCATCAGGCATTAAGAATTCCCCAGCCCTTTTCCTTCTGCCTACTAGAGCTTTCGGTACAGCAAATAGCAGCAATTGCTTGATTCACTGAAGAGCAGATTTCTTCATGGTTGAACTTTTTCTTATGAAGTATCCAACTAAGGGAATTCACATCTTGAAAGAAAAACATGAAAATACCACCAAGTATATACCAATAGGGTACAAAAATCTAGATCAAGATACTCTCAAGATATCTGTTTGGAGGAAAAAAGTGGTGGTTTTTTTTAAGATTATAAAAGTCTATTGTGCCTTTAAGAAGGCTTAAATTCTACCCCCAGGATAATATCTGATGTTATGGACCACTAAAAAGCAGTGACATCACTGTGCAATGCAGTTAAGTACACAGCTAATAGCTCAATGGAATTCTTTACTAGGCTTGCGCACACTCGAATTTTCAAACTTGTTTAGAACATTCCACCCCACAAAGAGGCAAAAAAATACATTACCAAGGACAATGTATATGCTCAGTTTATAGCTTTAATATTCAGTTGTTTTCTAACTCTTACGAAAAATGAGGTGGCCAGAATTCCATCCCCCCCCTCAGCAGGGAAGGTGGATTTCATGCTTTCCTTACTCAGAAGGCTCAAAAGATTTTGTTTACATAAAGGTGATAATTATCTGGAAAGCTTTTAAGAGGGTGAACTAGAAAAAAATTTTTTTACTCCAAATGTCAGTGTTCTAGAAGTTTATTAGCAGGTCAGGAGATTAAATTGCAGTCTAACTTATAAGGGTGTGAATTTGTCTGTTACAGAATTGAGTATTAGAAAAAAAAAAACCTGTTCATTTTATGAAGTTACCCAAGTTTCAAAAAAGCAGATGTATACCTACTTTGTGCTCATGTTACTTAAATTACTTCTGTGTTTTGGGCTGTGAAACTAAAAAACAGCCTTTTGCCTCTTTGTATTACAATGTTGCCATGCTGGATGTTACATTATTAGTGTAAGTATTTACATTCACAACAAGATGCAACACTAATGCTGATACCGTAGTGTGTAATTGAACTGTTGCAAATTCAAGTGGCCTGTATTCCTACTGTTTATTTACATAAGAACGATTAAACAGGAAGAGTAAGTTATTTGTATTTGTATGGTAGATGTCTCTCTATTTAGCTATGAATTTAAAGTACTTAACATCCAAAGAGATGTGTTTTTACATTTAACGTAATTTTAGGTTTCACAACTACTATTCACAGTTAAGTTTAATGTATTAGATTTCCTAATACTAAATACAAATCTTCATACTACTGTAGTGAAGCTATCATGTTATTGAACCTATTAGTGGTTTTAGTGTTTCTGAAACATAATACCAGGTATTCAGTCAAAAGTGTTTTTATATTGCTGCCAGAACAATAAACCATCCCTTTTTAAGTAGAAACATTATACCAAATATTACTCAGAGAACGTCACCTCAGATGACAGCTCTATCAGAGTGTTTTGTCACATTAAGTTTCTCATTTACATGTGTTTGTTGGTACAGCTGTCAGACATGCTTAAGATTTGCAGTGCACAGTTGCCTTAGGGTAACATGAAAACAAGCAGAACAGCGCTTTCAAGAAATGATTTTTTCCTTAAGTATTTCAAACCATATTACTCTTTACCATCAGTTTGGCAACAGTAGTTCAAAACTCCAAGTATCCTATTAAAAGGTTTGATTTGTCTAAAAATTAATGGAATTACCATAAAAAAATATTTAGAAACCGTGTTTCCCAAGTGTTTGGATAAAGCAAATTGATTTTACTGTCAAAAATGGACACCTGGTCAGGTTATTTAGGCACAACGCAGCTATTATGACACTACGGCTTTATAAAAAAGCAACAATGTTTCCACAAACTTTCAAATTTCAGTTCAGTTTGTTGAATTAGATATTTTCGTGCAGCTTTTGCAATTTAAGCATTTCAGCGAAGTGCTAACAAGGGAACCAGACAACTTCTGGTTTTCACTAATCAAGCAGAAATATTAGAAGAAATCAGCATAAACTAATGTTTTTAAACTTTACCAGTTTTTTTTATTCTGTGCATTAACATGCAAGAAAAAGGGTCAAAAATGTCAAATTTTCATATGACATCAGTTTTAAAATATGGACTTCCCTCCAAATCTTAGTACGTGAAGTTAAAATGCTGTTTACGCCAGCCCCCTCATTAGTTGATGTGTGACAAAGTGGTGGAAAACCACCAACCATTAGGAATAAAGGAACTTCAGGGAGATACTTTAATAAAACACTTAATAGAGATAAGTGAGGAGAAATACAAAAAACATTCAAGCAGAAACAGTATCTAAATCAATCTTCACCACATTTTCTGTAAGGCATAGGAAGTTCTAACAAATCAAGGAAAAATATTTGCTCTTTATCATACTTACCCTTTCCATTTTAAGTTACTGTTTTCTGTATATATGCAGTTTAAATAATTTAATTTTCAAGGTGTCTATATTAAATATTTCTCTAAACCTCTTCCCCTTCCCCCCATTCCCCCAAAGAAATGAATTTATCTTAAATTCAGTGAACATTTATGCCTTGAGCAAAAAGTTGTATGCATCCTGTGACTATGCTATGCCATAATTTTCTGCAACAGACTAAAAACTATTGTTTAGTTTTAAAGATATAATCTGGATCTTTTAGAATACATGCAAGATTATGCACTAATCACTCCATAGCAAGAGAGAGAGAGAAGCGAAACAAATTCATGTTATCTAGAACTGTACTTGCCCATTCCTATTTTGCTGTGATACTGTAACCCGCAGAGAACCCCTTTTTATACAACCCTGAAACAAGAGCAACTTTTTATATCTCTCTGTTCTGTGGTGAGGGAGGATTCAGGTAAACAGTTTGGCAGTATGGTCCTGTTTTGCAAATATTCTTAGAAGCTATTAATGACCAAACTATGATAAGCCACCACACCATCTGTTGTAATAAGCAGCTTCCAACAAGCTTCTGGGGTAGCTGCAACATTACAGCATGAGAAGATTAAGAAAAAGTTACAAGAAAAGGAAGATACTGAAAAGGTAGCAAAGAGGATTCACTAAGGAACAGTCCACAAAACCTTTAAGGCTTTAGCAGTTATAGAAATAACTGTCACTTTCCAGGAGAGAGATCTCCACTTTCTAAAAATGTACAGGGAAACAGACTGAAGTCTGGTAGAAGCAAAGAGATAGTAAATATCTACATCAAAATTTTCAACATGAAACATGAAATCCAATGTTCCAGACAGAGGAATATTTTGGAGGAGATTTTGAGTTACACCATTTTCAGACATTATTGGAATATATTACTATGCACAACTCTTTAAAAGTTTGCTAGGAAAAGTGAAAAGGCAGGTGATATTTCAAAAAAATCTTAAGACACTTAAGTTCCTGCCTAAACTTATCCACTTTAGTTAGATCAGAGTATGTTTAGAAAACAGGACAATATTGACATAACTTGCAATAATTTACTTTAAAAAAATCTTTAAGTAAGGGATGCATACATATCCTTTTGGAATATCTGTGTCCTCATTACTTCCAGGATCATTCTCTAGATGCTGTTTAATTTTTTCTTCTAATCCTACAGCATCAGCTCCTTGATACTGGTCGATTCGCACTTTGTTTCGGAAAAACAGAAATGTTGGTGTTGCTGATATATTATTGGTTGCAGCTGTTCCCTAGAATTCAAAATCTGATTAGTATTGTGTAATAAAATGATAGATACAAACCTTTCTAAACTTGAAAAAAGTAGCTTTAATATGCAGGAGTATTAGCAATCATTTGCATCTTGGCACATCTAGAAAAGCAGTTTAGACTGTAATTCCTAGTTGGTGTGGAATAGCCTACAACTAAAGACCATTCACTCTGGGATAAGGTAAACTGGAGGGGGTGAGGCCAGAAATAAGGAGCTCAGAATGCAGGAGGGGGCTCCAGAATGGAGTGAGGGCTCTGACTGGGGGTACAGTTTCTGGGGCGGGGCAGGGGATGAGGAGTTGGGGTGTAGGAGGGTGCTCCGGGCTGGGACTGAGGGGTTAAGAGGGCGGGAGGTTCCCAGCCAATGGGAGCTACAGGGGTAGTGCTTGGGGCACAGGCAGAGTGGCACGCCCTGGCTGCCCCTATGCGTAGGAGCCAGAGGGGGGCCGTGCTGCTGCTTCCGGGAGCAGTGTGGAGCAGCCCGCAATCCTGTTTCCCAGCTGGTGCGCCGGAGGGGGCCATGCCGCTGCTTCCGGGAGCCGCATGGAGTAGCCCCTGATGCTGCTCCCCGGCTGGAGCGTCAGAGCGGAGCAAGCCCCAGATGCCGCTCTACAGCAGGAGCTCAAGGGCCAGATTTAAAAAAAAAAAAAAAAAAAAAAAAAAGTCGGCTGGCGGGCTGGATCCGGCTGACGGGCTGCAGTTTGCCCACCCGTTATAAGGTCTTACGTCCGAATGGTTAAAATGTATTTTTGTATACTACTCACCTGGCACTGATGTACATCCACTTCTAAAAAAGTTGCCTGGGGATATTTATTACTCAAAGCATTGAAAGCTGGGGCTATCCTCACACAAGGGCCACATCTGTTAAGGAAAAAATAGATGTAAGCTAGTCCAATTTTTGCAACTGGGGCTGTATTTTCCCCCTAGATACAATATCCAATCTCTGTTGAAGTCAGTGGGAGTTGTGTATGCATTTGGCCCTTACAGACGCAAGTTTCAAAACACCTTTCATAGTTGGTTGGTTGGCAAACCTGGTTGGATATTTGTAAGAGAGACAAAATAATGTGAGAAATATAAGTAGTGTGTCCTGCTTCCTGCTTAGACAGTTCTGATGTCACAATGATAAGCTTCATCTGTTAGCTCTAAACTTTATACTTTAGATTTAGTTTGGTTAGCATTACCACATATCACTATCAAGGGAGATTATACCAGATAAAAAGGAGGCTGTTCACTTTCAGAGCAGCAGAGAACTCTGCCCCCAAAGAGAACTAAACTACACTCACAGTGGAAACACAGAAATCAATAGCTCAGACTAACCCTTAGTATTTTAATAAATATACTGAATTTTCACTTTATTAACTGTAGTTATATAATTAATGCCTTTTTCCATAGTAGTTGGTGGTTCTATGTTTTCTGCTAAAGGTTTACTATAAAAGTGACATTAGCTTCTAGTACAGTATTCACTCAGCAATGAAGTTCATCTTCTCTTTTCTCCTGCATTCAGCATGAGAAGTCACTGATCCCCAGTAGCAGTGTCTGCAGGAAGGCACATCTTTAGAAATTTCATGAGGTCACTCAGGGTCTGATCTTCAAAGTATTTAGCTTCCTAAATTCTATTGAAATCAATGGAAGTTGGGAGCCTAAATACTTTGAGAATGTGGGCCTAAGCTACTGCTCTCCTAATTAGAGCTCGTTAACTCCGCTCTCTTTTTTTATTGTAACCGCTTAATAGTTGCTACCCCAAAAACGTTATTTATTATAGTGAGGAAGTAGTACAACTGTAGTTAAGAATGAGACTAGCTTACTTAAAATCCCAATCACTACAATATCTAGGAAGTATCAAAGTATAAAGAGACTGGGGGGGTTTCCTCTACTCCCCTCAATTTTTAGTAAAGTAACTTTCCTGGCAGACAACGTATACCCTGTTGTCTCCTCTCCCTGCAAAAGGGGCTCGAGGAATTACAACAGCAGACTAATTACAATGAGACTGGATTCAATACAATGAAGCGGAAACACAGCCCCCTCCCCGGCCATATATAATTAATGTGCAACCTACTATTATGTAAAACACTACATGCAAGATGGGCTTGCTTTCTGGTTCAAATGCTAAATATATTCTTCAGTTTAGAATACTGCAGTTTCATTAATTAAGAAGCCACAAAGGGTCCTGTGGCACCTTATAGACTAACAGAGTCCTATAAGGTGCCACAGGACCCTTTGTCGCTTCTGCAGATCCAGACTAACAAGGCTACCCCTCTGATACTATTAATTAAGAACACTGTTTAAAACTCAAAAACGTTAATGAATTTTGTATTGACACTTTGCAATCAGAACTACAGGCATTAATAAAACAAAGATTAATAACTGGTTCCCTAATCCTTTCTTCAGGAGTAGAGTATTTTTGTCAACAGCCAAGATGATGCAGCATTCTGACAACTAAAAAATTATTTAAATTAGACAACGTCTGATATTTGTAATTACTGTAAGATTTCCAAGGCCAGAATTTTCAAAGTTAAAATTCAAAGGTACAGTAAGCATTTGCTAAACCTAAATTACCACTCAAATTAGACACGCCTGATCCAACTACCAGTCTACTGAAGTTAAATTAGCAAAAAAGCAGAGGGATAGTTAGTCACCCTTTCCATGCAAGAGTTATCTTCTACACAGTCAGGCTTTTAAACAAACACACGGGAGTCACGTGGACCTATCTGAGACTGGGACAGTCTGTGTGATGGACAGTAGCAGCAAATGGTCAGCGCGTGTCCCGCTAAACTCACACAGCAAAATGTTTCCTTCACAATCAGGAGAGATCATAAACTCTGCCCTTAAACCGCTCCCCAGTAAGGGACTCTCGCTCCTGGTAAGGAAACCTGACACCCGCCACCCCCACACGAGCCACAAAGTTCGGGGCAGGGCTGTGATTCAGACGAGAGTCTCCCCAGCGCCACACGCTCCCCTAGGCCGTAGAGTTACGAGTGACAGGTAGGAGGAGAAGCCCCTTACACAACCCATGTCGCCCCGAGCAGGGGACCTAGCCAGTCCCATCTCTCCCAGGAGACCGGAGTTAGCACATCGCCTCCCACACTCCAGGACCCGCGTCCCCTCACAGGGCGGGGGGAGGCAGAGCAGGGGGTACGACACGGGGAGCCCAGGGCCTGGCGCGAGGGGTGCCTGAAACGGGGAGAGACCCGGGCCCGGCGGGGGAGCAACGTCCCAGGGCCCAGGAGTGGCGCGTCTCTCGCCCCAGGGGGGCAGCCAGCCCCGGCCGCAGGGAGAGGCTCGGGGGTTTCCGGGGTGCTCGGCTCTCCTCTCACTCACCCCCGCATAGTGAACTTGACCACGGCGAGCCGGGAGCCGGCGGCGCTGAGCTCAGGCTGGAACTCGGTGTCGTTCGCGATTACCTTCACCCCGACCATCCTGGCCGGGGGACCCCGCCACAAGCGGAGGCAGCGAGCCGCAGACGCCTTCGCTTATCTGCAAAGTCACCGCGGGAAAGGGGTGCGCCCAGCATGCACCGCACCCGCGCAGGCGCAGCCAGGCCCCTCTCACGCGGCTTGCTTCCGGGGGAGGGGGGGGGCGGGTCCGACCGAGCATGACGCCGCTCACGCCCCCGGCAGCCATCTTGCTGTAGGGCGGATAACGCCTGGGTGAAATGTAGCAGCCATTTTGAATGAGGGACTGGGGCAGCCCTCTGGTGGCGTCCTACCACCCGCAGCCATCTTGGTTTGGGGCGGGGAGAAGCCCTTTGTGGGTGTCGACTCCCAGCTAGGGTGACCAGCTGTCCCGATTGTATAGGGATAGTCCCGATTTTGGGGTCTTTTTCTTATATAAGTGCCTATTACCCCACACCTCCGTCCTGATTTTTCACATTTGCTGTCTGGTCACCCTACTCCCAGCCTATCTTGGGGATCCCACCTGAAACCAGAAGGATTGAGGGGAAAGCCAATGACCTGGCTTGAGTTTTATAATCTTATAATACCTTATCGGTGTTGTGAGCTCAGAGCTGTCCCGGAACCAGGGCAGTGCCTGAGCTCTCGTGTCGACTGAGCCTGCCCAGACTGAAATGCTGCGGGTTAGGAGATCAGGTGGCTTGACTCTCCCCCGCTGTCTTTCTGTTGGGAGGGAGGCTCCTCATAATAATAATAGCGCTGATGTAACACTTCCTATTCATGTATTTCTCAGTGTCAGGTGTTTTCATCCTAATTTTTCAAATGAGGACCCTAAACCATGGTTATGTGGCTTGACAATGGTCGGATGGAAAATTACCAGCAGAATCAGAACCCGGGTTTACTGCTTCATAGGGCTGTGGCTTCTCCGCTCCACCACACTGTCTCTTGCTGTAAAAAAAATCAGTCCTTAAACCAGAGGGGTAGCTGTGTTAGTCTGGATCTGTAGAAGTGACAAAGAGTCCTGCGTCTGAAGAAGTGGGTATTCACCCACGAAAGCTTATGCTCCAATACATCTGTTAGTCTATAAGGTGCCACAGGACTCTTTGTCGTGTCTACAGTCCTTAAACCAGGGGTTCTCAAACTGGTTGCCATGACCCCTCAGCCAGTCACGAGGTTATTATGTGAAGGTCAGAGCTGTCAGCCTCCACCCCAGACCCACTTTACCACCAGCTTTTATAATAGCGTTAAATATTTTTTTAAATTGTTTTCATGTATAAGAGGGGATGTCGCACTCTGAAGTTTGTATGAAAGGGGTCACCAATACAAAAGTCTGAGAGCCATTGCCTTAAATACTATGGAGACAAGCACCTTTACAATGTGATATCGCTAAAATAGAAGTGGTGCCAACTCTGAAGCAAAGTTGTGATTTGTAAATCTGTTATTAATAAAATGATCAAGTATTGGAAGGGAAGAAGTTGATCAGTGAATCTGGAACTTTACTGCCTCATTGTGGTGTTGTCCTTTTGTAATTTATTAGCCAGGATGATGGGGCAGATGTCCTGCCACCTTGCTACAGCTGTGGCTCTACAATGGCTTTGTGTATAATGAATAATTATACCACGTGTAATTAAAATAGTAGTAGTGGTCCATGAAAGCTTATCTGGCTACTGTAATGATCCTGGGGTTCATTAAATAACAAACCAGTGAATGAAAAAAGAATAAAATGAACTGGAGAGCAGCTGGTGTTCCCTATAGCGGTGTTCCCTATAGCTGCTGGAACAAGGGGTGCTGCCCTGGCTTGATGTGGTTTACATCATATACAGGGTTAACTTTACAGTTTGGTTCAATGGTTCTCAGCACCCTCACTGTGCAAATTGTTCCAGTATCCCTGGTGTTCCCAACTCCCTCCTACAGGACACATCTCCAAATTCCTATGTTCATAATACTGTCCCTTACAAGGGAGCATCTCTGAATTCAAGTATCAGAGGGGTAGCCGTGTTAGTCTGGATCTGTAGAAGCGACAAAGAGTCCTGTGGCACCTTATAGACTAACAGACGTATTGGAGCATAAGCTTTCGTGGGTGAATACCCACTTCATCGGATGCATGCAGTGGAAATGTCCGGAGGCAGCATCTCTGAATTATAATCTTCTACAAACATATCTCTACATCTTCCCTCTTAAAGAGAAACAAATTAACTCATACACATATATATAAACAACTAACAACTATCTAATAACAAATGCATATTCTCAACCCATGTAATACATTTCCATAAACCCAATGTGTCAACTACCTAGAGAGGAGAGGTTACTGGCACATCACTTTTAAGTGAGTCTTTACCACTCACTTTCCTCAAATACTCTACAAGTTAACTTTCAAACTCTGGTGATTAAGACGTTCAGTCATTTCAGCAGTTCTGCTAAGAGAGTAGCAGGACTGAAGGATATGTTTGACTTTGTGGATATGGAGTATGCCACTTTACTGTGCCACGTTCCAACACGCTGGTTGGGTCTTTTCCCATCTGTAAACAGGCTTGTAAATATGTGGCAGGCTGTTAAGTGCTACTTTGTTTCTCTGGGAAGTGATGAGTGCCCCAAATCTCTATGAATGCTGTTCTCGGATATGGAAAATGGTGAACAATGTGAGGGGCCTAGCAAAGTTGAGGTTCATCTGTTTTTCCTCCAGAATGTCCTGAAAATCTTCAATGATACTGTGCTCTGTTTGGAAAATGAGAGTATGACAGCATGTGAAGTGTATGCCATAATGAATACTCCAAGAATTAAACTTCAGCAAAGGAAGAATGACAAATCCTTTGGCTCCAAAGTTGAAAATGCAATAACTGAGATGCTGCCTGTCACTGCTGCATGTCTCCAGAAAGTCTTCATGAAATTTTACAATGTGTCCATCCTATATTTAGAGAAATGGTTTGATTTTTCAACAACTGGCTACTTGTTCAATACCCAGTGCTTGAACTTCAAAGTTAATACGGTATTCGAATACAAGGATCTCTTTGCGGCCCTGACATCTGTAAACCTACAGAAAACACTGGATCTTGATCAGCTCTATGATGAGTACTGATATCATCAAAGACATCAACTCCAAGTTGGAGCCTGGAAAATACTCAGTTGGGGAACTCTGGTCTTAAGTGGTGAGAAACAAGGACGGTAGCACAGAATTCTTGAACATGACAAAGCTGGTGTCATATGTGCTCAGTATACCAGTAAGCAACGCATACATAGAGTGTGTATTTTCAATCATGAAAGCTGCATGGACTGATGTCCGGAATCGAAGCAGCATAGGCTTGGTGCAGTGTGAAACCTTTTTCAAAATGAATTTCTGGATGAGTTGCAAGGAGTTCTACAGATTTGTGATTGCCCAGAAGCAAGTCATGACTATGGCAAAGTCATCGAAGCAGTACTAGACTTCTGGCATGTCTGAGAGGTATGCAAATTGTGAAGTTGATTTATTGACTGAATAGAAAACCCTGCCCTTTACCTCTGTTGTGTGTTTAGTGTACAAATAAATCTGTATGTTTAAATATGGATTACAACTAAGTTTACAATTTAGTCAGGGGGGCCATGACACTCACTGATTCCAGACCTCTGTGACTCTGCTTCAGCTGTCAGTGGCTGGGGCTGAATCCAGGACTGTGGGCCTCCCCTCTGTGACTGCAGCTGGGGCTGGAGCCAGGGCTAGAACTGGGACCCTTTGCTCCCCTGCCCTGCAACTGGGTCTGACTTTGCAACCAGGATCCTGCGCCCCTGTCCTGTGGCTTCAGTGACAACATTGGCCTGCTGGGAGGATTTGAGGACTGGTACTGGCCCCAAGGTAAATTGAGTTTGAGACTCCTGCTGTACATAGTCTTTGTATGGTTGATGCTAGCAATGCACCCTGCCTTCACTGGTATATTTGTTCCAGAATAACCAGTTAATTTTATTTTTGTTGGTCCCAGTTTTGATCTTCTTATCTCATACTCTTGTTCAGACAGAATATTAACCTGAGCTACTATGCCCAGTTTCAGTGGAATAATTGTTCCATTCAGTGTCATAGGCAGTATTCAGTCCCTCTCATCAGGCTTGCTAGATCCCAGTACGACTATGAAAAACTCCTTAACCAGATTGTCTTTGACTGACTACACTTGACTTTTCTGCATTTGGGATGTACAGCATTTTGCAAAATGATTATTTTCCCCACATTTATGACAGAGTGTTCTGAAGCAACACGTGGTTTGAGACCATGCTATGATCCACACCTTCCACATTACCATGTGTACCCAGTGGTTTTCATAGTGAGGGGTTCCATTCTTTGATTCGATCTATTCTGCCTATATTCTTTTATACTTAATACAAGGATAACCCCCTTCTAGAGGAGTGGTTCTCAACCTTTCCAGACTACGGTACCCTTTCAGGAGTCTGATTTGTCATGCATACCCCAAGTTTCATCTCACTTAAAAACTACTTGCTTACAAAACTAGATATAAAAATACAAAGTGTAACAGCACACTATTACTGAAAAATTGCGTTTCATTTTGTCTGTATGAAATTTTAGTTTGTACTGACTTCGCTAGTGCTTTTTATGTAGCCTGCTGTAAAACTAGGCAAATATCTAGAGGTGTTGATGTACTCCCTGGAAGACCTCTGCGAAACCCCTCAAGGTAAGTTGAGAATCACTCTAGTGAATTCAGCTTTTTGGCTTGTGTTTTCACAGTTTCTGCTGCCCTATATATTTGGAGAGCTTTTTCTAAAGTTAAGCCTCCTTCATAGAGTAGTCTGTCTCTTAACACATTGTCTTTAATGCCATAAATGAGTCTACTTCTGACCAGAGACTGTCAGCTCACCAAAGTCACAGGTTTTACTGAGTTTCCTTAATTCTGTGACATATTGCTTGGAGTCACAGTCTCAGTGCTCTGGAATCACTCTGAATGAAGTCAGATAGGGCCCTATTGCAGCGTGTCTCCCCTCAGGGCACACTGTCACTAGGGCAAGCCTCCTTGGCTTCAGCCCCTGTTGGGTCTGACCTTGGAGTGTTCAGCACTCCTGTTCACACTGTGAGCTCCCTGCAGTGAGTCCACCTGAATGGGACACCTGGGGAAGCCTTACATGCTCCCCAAAGGCACTATGCACCCCAACTCTCTAGTCAGCAGTGACTCTCAGCCAGGTTGGAAAACAGAAGGGTTTATTAGTCATTGGGAACATAGTGTAGAACAGATCTTATTAGTACAGAAATTAGGAACATTCAGCAAAGACCATCCTGGGGTGGAGGGAATCCAGAACACTGGACTCCCCACCACTTGAGTCCCCAAACAGCAGACTGGCTAGCTTCCAGCAGCCCACCCTCAATTACACCTAGTTGCTCTGCCTCCATCCCTTTGTCTCTTTCCTGGGCAAACAGGTCACCTGGCCTCCACCTCTCTCTGTGTTCTCCAACACCTCCAGCTGGCTGTTGCAGAGGATGGGCCCCGGCCATCAGTTACCAGGACACAGAGTGTCAGCCATTGTTAGGGGTCAGGCAGCCAGATGGCAGTCACACCTGCCCTCTAGGAGTCTCTTCAACAATCACACACCCTTGTCCCACAGCCTAGATATTTGAGTAACACATAGGGGAAATTGAGGCACAAGTATTCAGACAAAACATTAAGAACATTCCCACTTCGTCACAGGTGTCATCAGTTTTTTGCATGCATGTAAAAAAATTGTCTCTCAAAGGTTTCATTCGTTTTTGGCATGCAGTGTTCCTCACATTTAGTCATGCTTTCACCTTCTTCAAACTTAAAGTTGTTATAAATATCCAATGCTTCCTCCCCAACAACATGCAAAAATATTGATGATTTCACTTTATCATTTTTCTCCTCTGCCATACAGGAAAAGTTTTGTTATCCAGGATGTTAGGAGGTTGTGGGGTGATGGTTAGTCAAAAATTCTGGTTAACTAAGAGTTATACTTACCAATGGAGGGAGGGAGTTTGGGTGCGGGAGGGGGCTCAGGGCTGGAGGGTGGGGGGAGTGGCAGGGGTTTTGGGGTGCTGGATCCTGCCGGCTGTCACCTGGGGCTCCCCGCAAGCAGCGATATGTCCTTGTTGCTCCTAGGCAGAGGTGCGGCCAGGCGGCTCTGTGTGCTGCAGCTGCCCACAATTGCCGCCCCTGCAACTCCCATTGGCTGCAGTTCCCAGCCAATGAGAGCTGCAGAGCCAGTGCTCAGGGCGAGGGCAGCGTACAGAGCCCCTGTGACCGTTCCTCTGCCTAGGAGCAGCAGGGACATGTTGATGCTTCTAGGGAGCCACCCGGAGCCATGTAGGAAGCCTGCCGGCCCCACGCCAACTGGACTTTTAATGGAGATATCAGAAATGCTGGTTTCTAGAGCTTTATGGTTGGTAAATGCTGGATAACACAGCTTTTACTGTACAAGTCACATCTCTGTCTGAATTTTTTCTAGTTCTCTGCCACATTGCCTGACAATTGCAGACTGGATGGAGGTTGCAACACATCCATTTCTGGCTTCCCGCCCCCTTCTTAAGCTAGTCAAGCTACTACTGTGCTCAGCAAATACATGCAAAAGCCTGTGTGCCTAGTGCTCCAAGTGCTTTTCTAGAAGCTCACTTTGTCTCTGCTTTCAGTTGCAAACACAGGCGTTAACTTCAAAATGACTGCAGTTTTCTTCTCATTCAGCACTTCTGACATCATGTAATGATCCTAGGTTTCATTAAATAACAAACCAGTGAATCAAACTTTAATAAAACAAACTGGAGAGCATCTCTGGTGAACAGCCGCACATAGCCATGTGGTGCTCCCTTCCCTGCTTTCAGGACACATCTCCAAATTCCTATGTTCATAGTACTATCCTTTATGAGGGAGCATCTCTAAATTATAATCTTCTACAAACATATCTCTACAACTACCAATCCTGTTTCACTCTTATTTCTCCCCTGTCCACGTACAGCAGTATAATAAAGTGGCACCTCCCAGGAACCTATCCTGCTATTCCTGACCAAACTGCTATTTGCAGTTGCCTGTGGAAATACAATAAAAACAGATCAGACAAAGGAGTGACTGGTGCTGGCAGGATTAATTATAACATGCCAGCAAGTTCACCAGCACCCCTTGTCTACACATGCAGTATGATATTACAAAGTAATAGTTGCCATATTGGCCAACACCACAGACAGGAATCTAGATCTTCAGAGCTGGAAGCATGAGTCTCTATAGCTTAAGCTGGGTCTCAGGGTGACCACTATAAAAGACCTATAACCTCTATGGATTAGGCACAAAGAATGACACATGACACATGTAAACATGTCTTGCATACTTCTCCTGGAAAGAGGAAGTTTGTCCCGAGCATTTGAGGTCCACAGTAATTTGAATCCCAGATGAGCTCCCACTTATGTGATCATCTTGATGTCATCATCTTGATAGACACCAGGGATCTCCAGATCTAAAACTATAAATTGCTTTAGCTTGAGTTAAAGAACCAGGCCCTGAAACTTATGCTGTAACAGGCATAATGGGGTATGCGTAACATACAGTGACCAGTGACCAGTATAGTTATATATTATTTGTAATACAGTAGTGCCTAGGGACCAACTGAGAATGGGGCTGCATTGTGCTGTGCACTGTACAAAAGAGTAGTAGACAGTCCCTGAAGACAAACAAAAGGTAGGAGAAAGGGATGCAACACAAATGAATGAACAATGAGATGGCCTGCAAACATCATATTAGTGACATGATTTGATTTGATTTTGGGTGTGGTTTTGTTATGCAGGGATTTGTTAGATGGAAAGACAAAGCAAGGAAGAGGAGACACTGAAGGTAGGAGGTCAGGGAAAAGGAGAAGAGCATGGGAGGTACTAAGTGGAGTGAGGCAGAGGTGAAGACACTGGGGTGGTGGTAGTGGGGAAACAGCTGTAGCAAACAGCCAATCAGCACAGGGGAAAGAACGTCAAGTACAAACAGTAGGAAACCTTGAGCATCAAACCCAGCAGAAACCTTGAGAAAACCTTGATGAGCAGATCCTGCAGGTGTCTATTGATATATTTAAACTCTTTTTGATATATTGATATATTTAAACTCCTTTTAATAAATTTAAACTCCTTCTCTCCTTTAAATAAATGTAAACTCCTTCTCTCATCACTCCTTCTCTCATCATATGAGAACCAATTTAAGTTGTGGAAGTTATTCTTCACTTTCTGTTGTAAATAATTGTGAAGTGTTGCTATGCATTTTTAAACAGCAGATAGGAAAAAAATCATCTCTCCTATAACTCAGTCAGATAACACCACTGATGAATTTGGCCCATTGTTTTTGTGGTAAATAAATGTTTCTGCTATTGTTACTGAAAAACCAGGAGAATTATACATACAAAAAACATACTTCAGAAGAATGTTATTTAAGTTGCAAAGTCAGCACTCAAAAGCTAGGAAATGCCAAATAATAAAGTTGATAACCTAATTTTTTTCCATAAGACCCTTGCCTCATTCAATTCACATGATAGACAGTGCTCATGAAACCAATCAGGGTCATGTTGTTAATGAGTCTGTTGCTTTTAGATATTAAAAGGTGGGGATAGCCTGAGGGTAAAGACTAGCTGCTCTGGTGGGAAAAGCTACTAATGTGAGTTCTAGCTATAATGCAATATAGTCTAGAATATCAAATGTAGAAATTTTAGTTGCTGGGTTCTAATCCTGTGTTTGCCATTGGCTCCTCAATATGTGACTGATAATTTACTGTACTGCTGTAAGCCCCCCTATACATCAGGACAGCACAGATGTATTATGGATATTGCGTACATTTTGGTAAAACTTGTCCATTTCTAGTTTATTTATTGTTCTTTAATAAGTGAAAAAATACTGTATTGAAAACCATATGAAATTAAGGAATACAGTGAGAATTGTTTTATAAGAAATACTATATTAAATGTACTGTGCTCTTAATAATAATAGAAACAACAAGGAGTCCGGTGGCACCTTAAAGACTAACAGATTTATTTGGGCATAAATCTATTAGTCTTTACAATGCCACCGGACTCCTTGTTATTTTTGTGGATACAGACTAACACAGTTACCCCTGATGCTTAATAATAATAGAACATTAGTGTGACATTGCACCCCATAAAACTTTATGGAAATATTCTTATAAATGTATATATGACATAACTGGAATATGTTTTATGCTACATATGCCATGTAACGTATCTCTGTAAAGGTTATAATCTACTGAATCTTTTCCTATTTGTATGCATGTATCATTTTTGTGTTCGAAGTTATGAATATTGGCTGTGTACTTGCTTGGTTTCTAAGAAGCCTTAGTAAAGCATTTGGTCAGCTTCTTGAGAAAGGAATGTGCAAGTTAAGTGCCCAATCAAGAAGCACTTAATGGACAATAGATCTTGGAAGGCTCCAATCCACATAAGAAGTCTACTTGAGGACGTTCAAGGCAGCATGTGAACCATGGCTGCTACCTGTAAGTTCTGAGTCATGCATAGACATGTGACTTGCCCATGTGACTCCAAAACTCCATCTTGGAGCTGAACTTTGCATAGGAGAGAGGAGGGGGGGGGTCTCCACCCACAAGAGAAAGTCTATTTAAACCCCTGGGAGACCCCTCTATTTTGTCTTCAGCTGGCTCAAGAGATAGCCTCTCCACCCTCAAAGATACCTGAAAGAAACTGGAACAAAGGACAGTAACTACAGGGGGTGTGAGTGATTGCTGGACCCAGATTATAAGGAGATTAATCTGTAAAAGGAAGCTTATTGGAACATCTCTGAGGGTGAAATTTTATCTGTATTCAGTCTTCTTACTGTATTAGGCATAGGCTTACGTGTTTTGTTTTATTTTGCTTGGTAATTCACTTTGTTCTGGCTGTTACTACTTGGAACCACTTAAATCCTACTTTATGTATTTAATAAAATCACTTTTTACTTATTATTTAACCGAGAGTATGCATTAATACTGGGGGTGAGGGGAGACAAACAGCTTCTTAAACTGCTTTCAGTTAAGCGTGCAGTTTGTGGGATGTGGTTCAGGCCTGGGTCTGTGTTTGTGGCCGGCAAGCGTATCTGGCACAACCAGGCAGGGCTTTGGCGTCCCAAGATGGCAGGGAAGGCAGGGGAAGAAGTAGTCTTGGCACATCAGTTGGCCACTGCAAGGGACTGCTGTGCCCCCTTAACTCTCCAGCCTGGGCTATCTCTCACAATGGTTTGCTAGTGACAGGAAGCAAGGCCCGCCAGGCACTGTTATCACTCAGCACAATTGCATGTGGAGCCCCACACCCAGCTAGATTGCATGAATGATCCCAGAGTTACTCATGAATCACACAGAGAAAGGCACCAGCCAAATCCCCCCACCTCCTAGCCTTGTACCTCAGTAATATACCATCTTGCACTGCTCAAGATGAGCAGTGCAAATTTATTAATTGGTTCACCACTTCATCAATGGAAAGTGGATCTACACCAGCCTTTGTAAACCTGAGCAAACGCTCTCATGAAACACTTCAGGCAAATTCACCGGTGAAGATAAACAGTTAAATAAATTTATTGACTAAAACGATAGATTTTAAGTGATTATAAGTGATAGGCAAAAAAGGCAGAGTTGGTTACTAAAATAAAATATAAGCACACAGTCTAAACTCTCAACTCTATTAGACTAGGCAACATCTAGATTAAGCAGTTTTTCTCACACCACTGAATATTGCAGTCCTTAATAAATAGGTTTGTCCCTTAAATCTGGTCCAATCTTCTCTGTTGGAGTCTTCAGTCTTCTGAGTGTCTTTGTTGCTTGCAGCATAGATGGGGAGAGAAGAAAAGGCCAAGCATGGGGCCTCTGTGTTCTGTTTTATACCGTCAGTCTGATGAGCTTGGAGAACACAAGTCCAGGCATGTCTGATGGGCATTGTTGAGTCCCCAGGCAAGGTTGAGCAATTCCCCTGGTGTGACCTTATGAAGGTGAGTCATTGAATTGTAGCTTCCTTGCTGGACAACGACTGTTAATGGTTGTTTGATACCCACCCAGGTGTTGGTTACTTTCCTTGGCATTGTCTCTGGAGTGCTAGTATCTGAGCACTTCCCAAACCCACAGCATATTTTAGTGACAACCATACAACACAATTCTCCTAACTTCATATGCATTAATGATGTACATATTTTCATAGAACAGTGACTTTCAGCAGATTCATAGATTTATAGATTCTAGGGCTGGAAGGGACCTCGAGAGGTCATCGAGTCCAGCCCCCTGCCCTCATGGCAGGACCAATTACTGTCTAGACCATCCCAGATAGACAATTATCTAACCTACTCTTAAATATCTCCAGAGATGGAGATTCCATAACCTCCCTGGGCAGTTTATTCCAGTGTTTAACCACCCTGACCATTAGGAAGAACTTCTTCCTAATGTCCAACCTAAACCTCCCTTACTGCAGTTTAAGCCCATTGCTTCTTGTTCTATCCTCAGATGCTAAGATGAACACGTTTTCTCCCTCCTTCTTATGACACCCTTTTAGATACCTGAAGACCGCTATCATGTCCCCTCTCAGTCTTCTCTTTTCCAAACTAAACAAACCCAATTCCTTCAGCCTTCCTTCATAGGTCATGTTCTCTAGACCCTTAATCATTCTTGTTGCTCTTTTGTGGACCATCTCCAATTTCTCCACATCTTTCTTGAAATGCGGTGCCCAGAACTGGACACACTACTCCAGTTGAGGCCTAACTAGCGCAGAGTAGAGTGGAAGAATGACTTCTCGTGTTTTGCTCACCACACACCTGTTAATGCAGCCCAGAATCATGTTTGCTTTTCTTGCAACAGCATCACACTGTTGACTCATATTTAGCTTGTGGTCCACTATAACCCCTAGATCCCTTTCTGCCGTACTCCTTCCTAGACAGTCTCCTCCCATTCTGTATGTGTGAAACTGATTGTTCCTACCTAAGTGGAGCACTTTGCATTTGTCCTTATTGAACTTCATCCTGTTTACCTCTGACCATTTCTCCAATTTGTCCAGATCATTTTGAATTATGACCCTATCCTCCAAAGCAGTTGCAATCCCTCCCAGTTTGGTATCATCTGCAAACTTAATAAGCGTACTTTCTATGCCAATATCGAAGTCATTGATGAAGATATTGAACAGAGCCGGTCCCAAAACAGACCCTTGCGGAACCCCACTCGTTATACCTTTCCAGCAGGATTGGGAACCATTAATAACTACTCTCTGAGTACGGTTATCCAGCCAGTTGTGCACCCACCTTATAGTAGCCCCATCTAAGTTGTATTTCCCTAGTTTATTGATAAGAATATCATGCGAGACCGTATCAAATGCCTTACTAAAGTCTAGGTATACCACATCCACCGCTTCTCCCTTATCCACAAGACTCGTTATCCTATCAAAGAAAGCTATCAGATTGGTTTGACATGATTTGTTCTTTACAAATCCATGCTGGTTATTCCCTATCACCTTACCACCTTCCAAGTGTTTGCAGATGATTTCCTTAATTACTTGCTCCATTATTTTCCCTGGCACAGAAGTTAAACTAACTGGTTTGTAGTTTCCTGGGTTGTTTTTATTTCCCTTTTTATAGATGGGCACTATATTTGCCCTTTTCCAGTCTTCTGGAATCTCTCCTGTCTCCCATGATTTACCAAAGATAATAGCTAGAGGCTCAGATACCTCCTCTATTAGCTCCTTGAGTATTCTAGGATGCATTTCATCAGGTCTTGGTGACTTGCAGGCATCTAATTTATCTAAGTGATTTTTAACTTGTCCTTTTTTTATTTTATCTTCTAAACCTTCCCCCTTCCCATTAGCATTCACTATGTTAGGCATTCCCTCAGACTTCTCAGTGAAGACCGAAACAAAGAAGTCATTAAGCATTTCTCCCATTTCCAAGTTTCCTGTTACTGTTTCTCCCTCCTCACTGAGTAGTGGGCCTACCCTGTCCTTGGTCTTCCTCTTGCTTCTAATGTATTGATTAAAAGTTTTCTTTTTAGATCATCATAACCTTTCCCCTGATACCTCATGCAGCCTGCTTTATATGCAATATGACAATTATATATAAATGAGGAATATGGGGGTAGACGCTTTTCCGAAGTACAGAGTGTCACACCTTGGACTTTGGAACTTGGTCAGCCCTGTCACTAGGAACATATGGTAAGGATTTTACCTTGAACCAAGTCTAGTTTGTTAAGTGTTAGCTACTAGAGATCATTTTATCTTCATTTCTCTTGTAACCATTTCTGACTTTAATACCTTATAATTGTACTCACTTAAATGTTTTATTTTTTAATCAGAACTAATCCAGTGTTGCGTTTAAACTGAACTGAGTACCTCCACTTAAAAGGAAACTGTTGAATATTGACCTCTTACAAGGGGACCTCTAATATTTGAACTGTCCAGGAGAGGGACGAAGAATGCAGAACAAATGTTTTTGGGAAAATTCAGGACTGGGAGTGTGTTGTGGGTCACTCTGCAAGTGATAACCAAGGCTGGTGGAAGCCAGAGTGTGACCAGAATGCTGCTGGCAGGCCACAGTTATACAGACACCCAAGGTGTGACCTGCATGATGTTTGTGAGCGGCCCAGGTTGGGAACTAGAGCAGCAAAGCATTGCGAGGCACCCAAGGATGCAGGGCAGGTGGTGACACAACTCTTCACTAGTCTGGATTGCACCCTGGATGTGACAACCACCAGTTTTCTTTCATGCTCAATTTACAGTCATTAAGTATTCTTATAGCTACTGTTTTATGGGTTATAAAAATAACTTTAAGGTAGCTCTTTAGATTTTTACAAAGATTAATTTATTAGTTCTCACAACATCTCTGCTAAGTAGCAAGTATCCCCCCTTAGGGAAGTTATTTGGTACTATCATCATGCTCACATACTCTCTAATAAAGTACCTATGGGAAAAATACTTTACAAACACTCTTCAAAACATATTCTTAATCGATCATAGAATATTAGGGTTGGAAGAGACCTCAGGAGGTCATCTAGTCCAACCCCCTGCTCAAAGCAGGGCCAACATCAACTAAATCATCCCAGCCAGGGCTTTGTCAGGCCGGGCCTTAAAAACCTCTAAGGATGGAGATTCCACCACCTCCCTAGGAAACCCATTCCAGTGCTTCACCACCCTACTAGTGAAAGTGTTTCCTAACATCCAGCCTAACCTCCCCACTGAAACTTGAGACCATTGCTTCTTGTTCTGTCATCTGCCATCAATGAGAACAGCCTAGCTCCATCCTCTATGTCACCCCCTTCAGGTAGTTGAAGGCTGCTATCAAATCCCCCCTCACTCTTCTCTTCTGCATACTAAATAACTCCAGTTCCCTCAGCCTCTCCTCGTAAGTCATGTGCCCCAGCACCCCAATAATTTTTGTTGCCCCCTGCTGGACGCTCTCCAATTTGTCTACATCCCTTCTGTAGTGGGATAAACTACAGCACCCACAAAGTTTATTAGATACACTAAAACACCCACAAAGTAGGTACTCCACACATGGGTGGGCACTCTGTACTAACTCTCCAGTGTTTAGAGCTTGTCTGCACTTGAAAATGTACTGAACTAGCGCTTGCAGAATAATTATTAGTTATTCTGGAATATTTATTAGTTCACAGATTCCAAAGCCAGAAGGGACCATTGTGATCATCTAGTCTGATCTCCTGTATAACACGGGAAACAGAACTCTCCCCCACCCCCAAAATTCTTAATGTTTGAGGAAAAGCATCCAACCTTGATTTAAAAATGGTCAGTGATGGTGAAACCACCTCCACTCTGGATACATTATTCCAATAGTCAATTACTCTCACCATTAAAAATGTACACCTTATTTCCAGTCTGAATTCATCTAGCTCTGATGTCCAGCCATCAGAGTGTGTTATACCTTCCCATGCTGGACTGAAGAGCCTCCTATCAAGCACTTGTTTATTTATGATGGCTATTAGTTACTCCAGAGGAACTCCCGAGGAGAGACTCTGAGACCGGGCCTTTCCCTGATTTAGCACAGCCCATGACTAGGCTGCTAGGCACTGGGAGAATACAATGACTAAAGAATATAAAGTGCTCTTCAAAGACACAGTCATTGTCTCCTGCACCAGGCACCCGCCCCCCACCTACTGCCCCGCAGCCCTCTCCCGCCCGAAGGCAGGGCGCTCTGGAAGCCGAACCGCCCCAGCCGCACACTCCAACCAAACCCCGTCCCCAGCACTGCAGCCCTGACGCGTCGCCCACCCGACTCCCCTCCCGTCCACCAATGGGGGAGGGGTCACGCCGATGTGGTCTCCATAGTTACGCCGATTCCTCAGCCTGCCGTCAGTCGCTGCGGCGAGGCTTTGCGACACTTGCTGTAGGAGTCACGGCAGCTGGAGAGAGCTTGTCAGCTGATTTACAGCACCCGAGAGTGGGGCAGAGGGGCAGAGAGCCCTGGGCAGCCCCACCCCCGCGAGCAGGGGCCAGGCCCGGGCCACGCAACACAGACGGTGGCAAGATCGGGTACAGGTGAGTGCTTCTATTGGGGTAACGGCCCTCGTCCCACGAGGGACCCCCACCCCCACTTCTAGGCAGGAGGCTTTGTCTCCTTCTCCGAGTGTGACCTCCCTCTCTGGGGGGCGCGGGGCTTGACTCTGCCTGGCACCCCCCACCCCTGCAGCGCGAGCCCGCTTGGGGCTGGGCTCTGCCTGGCAACCCTCCCCGCCCCCCCCTCCCCCCCGCAGCGTGAGCCCAGCTGGGTGGGGGACAGGGGCTGCCTGGCACACCCCTGCAGCTCAGCTGGGTGTCAGCTGTGTCCTTTCACGGGGTTTGAGTGGGTTGGACACTTGCTAACATTCTCTTGGAATTACCCCAGTCAGGGGGTTCAGGATCTGGCTGAGTTGCAGACACGTTGCTGTCACCAGACCTTATTAATTCAGTTAATTGTGTTACAGCTTTCACTTTCCAGTGACATTCCTTTATGAATTAGTATTCTTTTAGAAACTGGGCTTAATAAGAGGTGAGATTCCATGAGTATCATGGCACAACATGTGGTTACAATGTTGGAGGGGGGGGATTCTTTCTGCATTTTGGAACATAATGCCTGTGGAGGAAAAACAGATGTTACAGTGGTACCAGGTTTTATTTGAGTTGTGGACACTCTCCATCACCACAAGTATTATAGATTAGCACCCTACCACATTCCATTTTAGTCAATTTCACGGCCAGGGGTTTTTAAAATGTGTCAATTTCAGGTTTTTAGTTTACATCTGAAATGTCACCATTTAGTAACCCTGGAAGTCCTGACCCAAAAGGCAGGCAGAGTTGGGAGGTTGCAAGGCTATTGTAGGTGGGTCATGGGATTGCCACCTGTACTTCTGCCTGGCTGCTGCCTTCAGAGCTGAGCAACCAGAGAGGAAGGCTGCTTACAGGGAGCCCAGCTCTAAAGCCAGCACTACCAGCAGCGCAGAAGTGAGGATCGCAGGGAATGGGAGGGATGGTTTACCATATGTCCAGTTTTCCCAGCAGTCTCCTGCATCACAGGGATGGAGGTGACAGCTCGAACCAGGAAGCTTCCTGCAGGCGGGGGAGATCCTGGAGGTGGGTCTGACCAATCCCAGGAGTAGCCCCTTCAGGGGAAGAGGAAGTCTTGTTCCTCCCCATCCCCAGCCGGGACTAGCAGCTGGAGCCCTGGGTAGGGTAGGAGCCCCCGACTAGGTGCCAGATTTCACAGGGGAGAAATATTTTTCACTGCCATGAATTTGGTAGGGCCCCAATTATAGAATCAGTTAATAGGGGTATAATGGCACCTATTGCTCATTGCCTGTTATGGGGTAGTCTTTAGGAATTAGCAACCTTTGTTAGTGACTTGATGCCAGTCAGGAATTTATTCCTCTCCATCCAGATTTCAGGATTCCATATCCATTGTTTTCCTCTATTTACTATTGTTGTGAAAGCAGATGCATGCACCCACATAGCACTTGGTGGATTTACATGACACTTCATGTAGGTACAGATGTCAGCCAATACAGAGCTCATTGCAGGATTGAGGCCTGTTGTATCTTTTTTAGAATTTTTTCCTCACGGGAGGAATTTCCCTGTGTGTTAGGACAGGAACATGAATGAGAGGGTGACTGCAAATGATGGTCACTTACTTGCAGATTTAGGATCTATTCCTGTGAAGATTATGCACATGCTTACCTTGTGCAGGTAAGTAGTCCAACTGAAGTAAACAGGACTCCTAAAGTTCATAAAGTTAAGCACTTCTATAACTCTTTGCAAGATCAGAACCTTGGAGTATAGATCTTTCTACAGCAGTACAGCCTCTGACTAGGTTAGAGATTAAATGAATTCAGTAAACTGAGTTATGGTAACACCTTTTGGTCAATTAATGTTGTGATCTTGTTTTAGGAATTGCTGATAGCTTTAGATATCACGCCTGAATAGAAGGAACCTCCGCTTCTTCCTCCTTCCACAAGTTTCAGGACAGAAAGAAAGATTATGATAATTGTCATCTTATGTTTTTGTTATACACTCATATATAAGCGTTAAGATGCTCTATAGATAACAGTATAGGGTGACTTCTTATATGATACAGCACTTTTTGATTTCTAAGTTCTGGGAACTTCTCTAAGAAATTTAGTAGCTTTAAAAATAACTCCTGATTAGGGAAACTTTTATGAGTTGTACAAGAAAAGTTATCATAACATGATCCCTATTGTTGTATGTCATTCCTTTCATAATAGAAGGCAAGATAATCTTAGGAAATAGAAAGGAGTTTTAAATCTAGTTTCATAACTGCCTTGAGTAACTTGTACTTCATGTGACAGCTTGAATGAGGGAGGTTTTTTGAGAAAAAACGAAAGTGAGTTTTTTAAAGTCCTCATCATCAAGGAAAAAACCTTTACTTACAGAAATGAGATGCTTTTAAAAGCTGGCTAAAATTAATTCTGTGTAAGTGATTTTATAAAATGAGAAACTAGAAATAATTCATCTTCTCATATAAGCAACCGTAGAAAGTATGTTCAGCCTTAATCTCATATTTATATTGTTAAAAATTATAGTAGTCTGCACATGTATGACTTTAATAATTCTATTCACTCAGCTGGGGTGATCAAAATATCCATCTTTAGCTTTTTCATTATCATTCTATCATGATTAAAGTTTAAGGTGTAGATCTTGTGTCTGGGCTGGTAATATTTTATGAATGTTTTGCAAGCCAGTAAGGTCCTAATTTTAGAAAGTCTATTTATGATTGATTTGGTATTTGTTTGGCAACAGTGTTTAACAAATTAATATCTTTATTTGTAGTACAGTAGTACATAAGACCTAATCAAGACCCATTGTATTAGGACTATAGAAACAAGTAACAAGAAGACAGTCCCTGCCCTAGAGAGCTCACACCATAGGTTTATGCTAAGATGCAACAGGTAGCTAAGACAGACAAATCTCCCAGGGTGGCATTTGAGAATTGACAAAATGAGAGAAAAGTAATATATATATGTCTATATAGATATCTGAGAAAACGTCAAACCTTGGCCTTTTTAGATATGAAGTACTTGTAGATGAATTTAATTCCAAGGTTAAGACAAAATTTATCATTTAAATGAGTAAAGGTAGTTAAACTTTCATGCATTCTGTATAGTTTCTTTAAAAAAAAAATTAGTCTGGATCCTGCAAAAACTTAATGCGTATACTCAACAGGACTACTCACAGATAAAATTAAGTGCATCTAAGTGTGATGGAGTGGAGTTTTAAATTCATGACATCTAGAATAGTTCCCTCCCCAGTATGAGGTAATTCATTTTCATTTTGCTGACTATGATTTTATTAATGTTCCACAGATATTTCAGACTTTTCTGAAATGGTTAGAGAGAGAATTAATGAATGTACACCATACTAAGAGTTTATACTGTACCCATTGCTGTATATTTAAGTGCCTCGTCTCAGGTGAACTACTAAGATTAACTACCCTTTTACCTTTAGGGTAATTTTAGGCCAATTTAATGCTTGGTCAGCCTGATGAGACTGACAGCCAGGTTGCAATCATTGTATAGATACCCATGCATAGAACCTGGATTGAAACCATCTACTCAGTTTATGTGAGCCCCTACACACTCTACCAACTTGGGCCAAGTTCAAAATAGTGATGTGGTACCTGATCCTGCAAACAGTTATGCAGGTACTTAACCTTACTACCACAACCAGTCCCATTGACTTCAGTTGGCCTACTCATGGTTATGCATCTGCACGAGCTAGCAGGATTAGGGTTTTGGAGGTGAGAGTCTTTGTATCCTGTTGTTAGTCCATAGATACATCAAGTCCTCTTGACAGCTGCTTTAATTTTTTGTCATCAGATGTCCAGAATTGAGCATCGTAAAATGAATAAATTTGCAGTTTAACTCACCAGCTGTTAATGCTTCTCTTCAGTTCCTTTCTCTCTCTCTCTCTCTCTCTCTGTGTGTGTGTGTGTGTGTGTGTGTGTGTGTGTGTGTGTGTGTGTGTGTACGTTTCATTAAAACTTGCCAACCTGAATATCTTTTTGGAGGTCTGCTTGCTGGCTTCCTGCATGTAAGTAATATCCTGCTTTGCCAGCACAGCAAGAAATTCACTTCTTGATTGTGCTATAATGTTGTAAAGAAATGGATTTTTAGTTGGAATTAATTGTGTTTTTAGAATTGAGGATTCCTCCTCTTGTTCCTTACAGTTGCTGTGATGAAAAACTGCCTAAAAAGAATTTGGATTCTTGCAGTGCTTTCTTCACTTGTATTTTGTCTGTTAATCTGTACATTTTAAATCAGTATTGAAGTCATGAAGCTGTTATTTGCAATTCAATTAATTGAGTGGCTAAAGTACAAGGGAATAATTGTCATTCCCTATTCTGGTAGAATGTTCTACACTTACCACCTGTCAATCCAGATGATAGTAATAGTCTATGATACGTGTTAGAATGAAAGATCGGTCTTTAGTGTAATGCAATGTATGCACTCTAAAACTGTATTTATTGTGGTGATTCAAAGGCATTTCCATCATTGACACTTTTTTAGTTATTTGGATACTATAAAATATATAATTTTCTTCCTTTAATTTTAATAATAGCCAAGGAAAGTATCTAGCTGCATTTAAATTAGATAAAAGCTGAATGTAAATCATCATCAAAGGGATGTTGCCTCCTTGCTGATCAATTGACACCTAGGTCCTTAATGTGATCTGGCTGGATATTCAATTTATGTCCATCACAGGCGATCTTATTGTGCTACTAAAGGTTTTGGTGACCACATGATTGCTGGCCATGTAGCAACGTTCCTCAGTAAACACGTTTTGGAATTTGTTGGTCTTCCACCCTAATAATGTCTGTACCAAGAAAGCCTCTGAAACCAAAACAGTGCAGATGGAGGTGATTGCTGGATTTGACTGAATGCAAATGTATTCTGTAACTGCTGAGAAACTTCAGAAACATTTGAGTTACAACTAATACTTTGATTGGTACTGACTGTATTTACTGAACAACCAGCATATGCGTGTGGCATCATCTAGTGGTGAAAACACAGCCCTGGGAGTCAAGACATCTGGGATCTATTGCTATTTGCTACAGACTTTCTGTGTGACATTGGACAAATTCTTGTTTTTGCTTTTAAAACCCTACACTTTTGGCATGGTTCGTGGGGTTAGTGCTGATGCCAGTATGATTTATCACAAACAATCTGTGAACTGAAGTGTTTGTAAATCAAATATGGTCTCAGACCATAACTGCTCCAAAAAGAAACATTACAATTGTCAAATAAATGTATATTTTAAAATGTATGTAATCACTGCATGTTAGTGCAACATAAGTCAGAGGGACTAGAAAGAAAACATTACATTCTCTACCAATTGTATTCTTCTCTATTTGAAGAACTCATACTTTTTCTTTTCTGCATTGTCAGTGGAATTCAAATATGCCTATTTTAGATTTGGTATCACACAAATACGGAGATGACCACCACCCATGACATCAGCACTGATCTGTGAACTGAATTTTGGGTTTTCAGACAGTTAATAATACTAATATTTTTTACTTCCATAGCAGCTTTAATACAAGGATTTTAGTGACATTTACAAATATTAATTAAGCCTAATAACAGATTTCTGAAAAGCATCTATATGAAGGTAATCCAATGTTTGAATAGAAAAGCATTTTTAATAATCATGCCTTCCATTTGAGGAGACCAAAGCATTTTACAAACTTTAATGATTTAAGATTAATATTCCAATGAAGTAGGTTATCATTATAACTCCATTTTGAATTGTGGAAACTGACACATTGAACCCCTCCCCAATATTTCATTTTGCATTTCTGTTAACCAGATCTATCTTGTGATATTTTAGATTACAGTGAGTTCTAATGTAGACTTTAGAAGGTATTGGCACACTGTGCACAAGACAGCATGGGAATTGTTATTTAGTATAAGCATATAGGTAGAATAAACCTAAAATATTTTCCATTTTGTAGAAGAACTAAGCCTAGTGTGTTGGTGTTGAATTCATAGCCAAGACTAATTATTATTTTGAAAATTAACTCATGGATTAATCCTGCTAAAATGGTGAAAGATTCCTATGCTTCAACGCTCCCAAAGCAACTAGTTAGGCCCCCTGCAATTTAAAAACAATAAATAATGCATACTTGTAACATTGTCAGCAAACTTTCTATTTAATTTTAAAATCTCTTGCAATACAGTACTTTTAAAAAACATATCCTAATCATCCTTCCCATAGTTTGTCACAGACATGTACATTCATATCTAGATGTCCAGTCTTAAACACATCCCTCTTCCTACTTGCATCCAGGGCATGGAAATATTACCAGTCATCTAATATGTGCTCCTGAGGGAATTCTGTGTCACTGCGCATGTGCAGAATTTATGTCCCCCACAGATTTCTTTGCTTCCCTGCAGAAAAATGGTTTTCTGATAGGGAAGTCACAAGAATGTTCATGCGACCCTCCCCAGCAGTATGTTTCAGGTGCCCAGGGCAGCCGGCAGAGAGGTAAATCACTGTGGGGCAGGAGGTGGGACTGGGGTGTGGCACTCCACTATTGACAAGTCTCTTATGATTCATCAGAGTAAAGATCCTCTTCCTTTTGCTTCTCCCTTACACAGGCCTCTCCCAACTCAAACACCAATTCTTCCTTCATACTGCCCTCCACACAATTCTGTTTCACTCACTCACTCACTCACTCACTCACTCACACACACGAGTGTGGTGATTTGAAGGTGAACTGCAAAGTAGGTTAAATATGTCAAAATGGAGAGTAAAGTACATGCTATATTAAAACAGCCTTTTTTTTCTTTCAGATTTTTCTGTTTGGGTTTTTCCAGTAGTAACATTGTTTTAAAGTTCCTGGAATGTAATTCATCCTATCTTAATTCAGTGAATTAAACTAAACCAAATTAATGCCACTTTAATTCTGAATTAAGCTAAACCAAAAGTTCAGTGAATAAAATACATTGAAATTAGGCTACTTTAATTCTGAATGATTGTGTCCACTTAGGGGTTCAGTTCAGAATTAATTCAGTTTAATTAATCTACTTTAAATTCACACCTATAGTTAATTTGGATTAATTTTCCTGAATGTCATGCAAGGAAACCTTTAAGCTGGAAGAGATACAGCTCACTTTTAGGCATCCAACTTCAATGCCACATTCCAGTTCCTCCACAAAATTGCCAGAGTCCTCCAGAGAAGAAGTACTGACAACTAACGTGATATTGCATTATGTAGTTATTCATTTCCTTCTGCTTTTTGATCATTTGCTAGTAGATATGTTTGTCTGCTACTGTAGCTTGCTGTTCATTGATGTACAAATATTGATTGCTTACTGACATTAAATGTGGGTTGTTTTTTTTAAACAAGAGATGTATTGGGTATTCAGTAATCATAGAGACGCTGTATCCATTGTAGCCCAACTTGTTCATCTGTTAACATGAGCCGGTGGTATTTCTTGAAAATGAAATTTTTAATGAAGGCATTGAGGTACCATAATAAAAAACTAGAAGAAAACAGGTAGTTATGGAGAATAATATTTCTTTTTTTAAAGGACTTCATCTTTAAACAGTCTGAGGGTTTGCAGTGTTGTGTTTAAGTACAAAGTTCGGAAATTTAAATACCTTTTCCAGTAAAAGTATAAAAATAGACAAATATTATTTTGCTGTTTATGCCTATATTTTTAAGGACATTTCCTACATTTTGCAGGATATTTCCTTTTTTGTTTGTTTTTGACTAGCTCTGGAGTTTGGATGTGAAAATGTTCCAAGACTTTTCTGTGTGTTTGTAAATATTTTTCTGAAGCCTTGAAACTTGTGAAATTCATAGTTAATATGTAGGTCAGTTAAGTTTTATAAATTAGTTGATTAAAATATTTAACTTTGACTTATGTGGAAAAATTGCAGAGGAGAAGAAATGAAGCTTGTGTTTTTATAGAGCAACATCTGCATTAACTGAAAATACTGTATTGGCATTGACATCTGGAAGGTGATGTAAAATTGAGTTATTACAAATTAAGAATGTGCTACTGTTAGTTTTCTGGAATATAAGCAGTAGGAAATAAAAAGGCATGTGTACAAAGTATTTTCCATATGGCTTATTAAGATGTGTACTAGTTTCTTAAATTGTCACTATTCTGTGTATTTAGTGGATTGCCATTTTGTCCTTTTTCTTCAAAACTATAAACTGTTAGATTACATGAGGTTATTGTGATTAACAGATACGGAAGCTGAGTTATTGTAGTGAAATTATTAGTTTTAATATTTGTTATTGAGACCATATTTTTCCTAATCATAGAGGTGAAAAGAATGGCACATATGTTTGTATGTATAAAAGAGTGCAAGAATAATACCTTGCTTTCAGGATTAACTCTAGCTCATCTTTCCACACACTTTATATAAGTGCTATGACTAGAGGAGTGAATTTTTGGGAGGCAGATAAGGAAGAGCGCTTCGGGAAAGCGAGGCTCTAGTCCAGATGTTGTAGGACTGGAATAAGTCCCACGCTAACTTTTTCTCTTCTGTTGCTGATAAACTCTTTACTTTTTCTTCTTATAAACTCTAAGCCTTGAAAAGACCTTGCTGTCTGCACTTTTTAAAAAGACATTCCACTAGTTTACAAAGCGTTCTTGTGTGGTCAAGATTATGATTTATTCAGTGTTGTAACCATGTTGGTCCCAGGATATCAGCGAGACAGGTTGGGTGAGGTAATATCTTTTATTGGACTACGATATGAAAATTTTTATTATCTTGGTGTAGGTGCACAAATGCACCACTTTTGCTTTAGTTTAGATACAGTTGTGGTTGAAATTTTTGTGTACATGTTGCTTTGAAAATCTGTTTTGTTAACAAAATTTTTTTGCTAATATGGTTTAGCTAAAGTATTTATGAAATATCACAACTCTTTAACAATGTACTGCTCTGATTAGAAGGTAACCGTATATGGGCTTTTTAATTAATTTTTTCTTGCCTGTGTTACAATTCACTTATTGGGAACAGTCAGGAAGGAAACAATTGATCTGGCATTGCATAACAATCAACAATAAATTTTCAGGCATGTTGCTACAGAAACTCATTCTGATGTAATTTGATCAGTATCGTAGTTACCACTATCTACCTTGGTTCTGCACTATTCTTGTTTGTTAAATCATAGTTCTTTATAAATGTAGTCTAATCAAACACAAGATGCAGGCTGCCGCAAATTGATCTTCCACAGTAAGTGACAGCTCAGGTTACTCACTTGGCTTAGGCTTTGTGGAAAAAAATCAGTATCTCTGCTGCTTTACGGACATTTGCCACTTGGTAGCTATGATGTATTCTTCAGTAATTTTCCAGAACCATGTTATTCTCACTGTAATGGTTTTCTGTGTTTCTGTATATTCAAAATTCTATCCTTAGCACATTATCCATTAAAATATGCTACATTATAGTGTTGGGCCTCGCTGGCTGCATACATTTGTTATTTAACACCATAAATAACAGTAGGCAACACTTTGCAAAACACACACACATTTCCTCCCTGAAGCATTTGCATGGTAACTTCAGTTTATGTGGGATAGTACTGTTAAGCCAAGAGATGTTGAAGGTCAAGATGAGCTTAATGTAATATAGGAAAGCCGAAGGAAACGTTTTGAAGAGGGAAAGTTTATTGGAATACAAAAGGTGATTCCAAACACAGGGATGGTATAAAAGCCAGGATTTTGGGGGATGAAACAAAAGGCCAAATTCGAACTGGGTCAGACCAAAGGTCAGATCAAAGGTCCATCTAGCCCAGTATCTTGTCTTCCGACAATGGTAAATGCCAGGTTCCCCAGAGGGAATGAACAGAACAGGTAATCATGAAGTGATCTATCACCTGTTGCCCATTCCCAGCTTCTGGCAAACAGAGGCTAGGGACACCATCCCTTCCCATCCTGGCTAATAGCCATGACTTTATCTAGTTCTTTTTTAAACTCTGTTATAGTCTTGGTCTTCACAACATCCTCTGGCAAGGAGTTCGACAGGTTGACTGTGCATTGTGTGAAAAAATACTTCCTTTTGTTTGTTTTAAACCTGCTGCCTATTAATTTCATATGGTGGTCCCTAATTCTTGTGTTCTGAGGAGGAGTAAGTAACACTTCCTTATTTACTTTCTCCTCACCAGTCATTATTTTATAGACCTCTATCATATTCCCCCTTAGTCGTCTCTTTTCCAAGCTGAAAAGTCCCAGTTTTATTAATCTCTCCTCATATGTAGTAATCTCTCCTCATACGATCAGCACGGCAGTTTTGACTTGCTCCGTTTCTGACCTGGGCTAGTTCACCCCTTCTTAGGCAACCTGGTGACCCCAAGCTTCCCAAGTAACTGGGATTACAGACACAGGCCACAGTGCCCATCTTGTGTAAGCAAGATGTATGGAATTGTATCTGCATACGCCAGTTCTGAATTTGGTTCAATGGGAATAATTAAGAGGAGAAAGGCAATAAACCTCAAGTAACCTGCTTGCAGATGGGATCGAGGATGAAATTATCTATGGGCTAACTTCTCTATTTGAGCAATTTTTTGGGGTCATTTTAGAAGCAAAGTGGAAGGTATATGTGGTGTTTGTTTTTCACCTTAATTTGCAGAGTGCATTTTTAGTTCCATTTTACAGTACTTAGTGTTGGAGTTGTTGGGAACAAACAGACTTTGTCATGTGTGTTCACAAAGCTGTTTTCTGTAGTGCACAAGTAGGAATAGTATCAGAGGGATAGCCGTGTTAGTCTGGATCTGTAGAAGCTACAAACAGTCCCGTGGCACCTTATAGACTAACAGACGTATTGAAGCATAAGCTTTCGTGGGTGAATACCCACATCGTCGGATGCATCCGACGAAGTGGGTATTCACCCACGAAAGCTTATGCTTCAATACGTCTGTTAGTCTATAAGGTGCCACGGGACTGTTTGTAGCTTCAAGTAGGAATAGTGCAGGATTTCCTTACATAGGTTCTGTCTGAATTTGACTATGCATCAGCTTTACTCAGACTGCTTTTCTGGGCTTGGTCTACACTAGCAACTTACGATGGTATTACTACGTTGTTCGGGGTGTGGAAGATCCACACACCGAGTGACGCAGTAATATAGACATAATTCCCAGTTTAGACAGCACTGTGTAGATGGGAGGGCTTCTCCTGTCAATATAGCTACTACCTCTTGGGGAGGTGGATTACAGACGCTGATGGGAGAATCTATCCCCTAGGTGTAGGTAGTGTATTCACTGAACTACTATGGTGGCGCAGCTTCAGCATTTTAAGTGTAGACAAGACCTAAGTCAATTACTTTGGAATTTAGTTGGAGTCTGAGCTCTGGTGTTAGGCCCAAAAATTACCCTGAGCAGATATGCCAACCGAACCACAGTCAGGCCAAGGGATTCTGGGTAGTCTCTGGGCAGAACTATAGAAGGGGGGTGCACTCTTGCTGATCCCAAGGGAGCTGCATTCTAAGCATTCTTGTACCAGGTGTACTAATCTGTAGGGAGCCTCAATGTTTATACTCCCTGTTCTGTTCCTTGTTAGTTCGTTTATCTCTCCTGTCTCCTGCTGGTCTCTGGTGCTTGCTGACCTACTGATAAGAAAGTACTGAGACAGCATGTATTGCTTCAAATAGTTATAGGTTAGGTATTGTTTAAATTTGATATACATGTATAGTAGGAATTTCTAGTTAATAAAGGGGGGCGGGTTGGTTGAACGAATTCTATGACGCGATGGAACTATCTATAAAAAACCTACACTTTGTTAGGATGGGTAGCTGGTTCTCTTCTGGGACGGGCTGCTCTGTATTGTAGTGTGCACTTTCAATAAAGAGCTTGTTATCGGACCTTGCTGGTGTTGCCTGTCTTTGCGGTCAGACAATGAACCGTGCCGCGTCTGGGTTCGAGTCCCTGACACTGGTAACATGCTAAAAGATACTTGTGGTGGAGGAAGCCGAAGGAATAGTTAGGGTATGTCTACACTGCCCAAATTACAGCGCGGCCATGGCAACACTGTGACCTGGGCAGTGTAGTCACGCTTTATCGCTGGGGGAGAGCTCTTCCGGCGATAAAAAATAATCACCCCAAACAAGGGGCGATAAAGCGCTGTCTCTTCTGGTGCTTTTCAGTGCTAAAACTTTTGTTGCTAAGGGGTGTGTTTTTTCATACCCCGAACAACTAAAGTTTTAGCGCTGAAAGTGGCAGTGTAGACACAGCCTTAGAATTAAGTCATTAGCTAGGGAGCTCTTTGGGGCTGGTACTGTATTTGTACAGTACCTAGTACAATGGGACCCTGATCACTGCCTGTAGTCCTTAGATACTACTTCAATAAAAATTGATGATGATACCGAAGGTTATCAATACAGTTACTACTGTAAGTGTCCCAGCTTCTTTAGAACTGGCCATGGGGATACTTTGGATTTCAAAAATATTTTGATTCCTGGTGTGGCTTGGATCTCTCTTAAACATATCCAGTGTAATGTCTTCCAGGAGATGCAGATTTAGCAGTCTATCTCGTACCAACCCCTGCAGTAGATAATCTAGTTTTTAAATATTTCTGTTTTAGGGGGTTATTTGTTGCATTTAGCAGGTTTCCTTTCTAGCAGTTTGAAGTTACTTACCTTAAATGAGTGAGAAATTCTGGAAGGTAAGATCTGATTTGACACTCCAAACAAATGTTGCACAGGATAAAATACCAAGCCTGTGTCAGTCACTAATTTACTGCTTACTCCAGATATGGAGCTAGAGAGCATCAAGTTTAAGGGCTGTTGATTGCTGTGAAAAAGTACCACATGTCTTCTCTTGCTGGCTTCTTTGCAGGCCTCTACTCTGGTCACTGACTCAAAATTTTAACATTAAATGTATTTTTGTTTTTAACTAGGAACTCAAGACACACATTTTCACCTTTTCTTTTCATATCACCATGGTTGGTTGTCATCCCTTGCTGTGTTTATATAATTGTTTACTACTTTTTAAGGTCTTAGGTGGTACGGTGTTTTTAATTATCCATAAAGTGCCATGCACATCTACATAACAGTATGCAGGAGAAATGGCATTTCCACCTCCGAGCACAACCCTTTTCTCCACCCCATTCTCACTCAATACTTGGATATTTAGCTGTTTCAGTTTTGAACTGCGACATGGTGTTGAGACTTACACAGGTACATTTGATTCCAAAATGAGAGATATATGAGAGACTGTGCCCTGTTTGTTACACTTGTATGAATTGTTAGCAAATAAAAGGAGATGAAATGGATCTTTCTGTGGACGCTTTTATAAACTGGACTGGCACCTTATAAAATGATGCAGGGATAATTTAAGTTTCAACATTTTTATTAAATTCAAAATACATAATAAAAGTCATTACTAAGGTAATTCAAGATAAGCAAGTTAGTTGGAAAGTGAAGGAAAATCTTGTGTATATAGTTTACTTTTACTCTGTACAGATTTCCTAATGCTTGATTGGCATAAACATGTTCCATGCCAAAGGGGAGATATGTAGTTTAGATAGCAGAGGACTGATGTAAACAGAAGTTATTGGAATCAAATTGACAAGCTCTGCATAAGCAGACTTTCACTATGACTGATTCATATATTATAAACACAGTCAAAGTAGATATAAAAACATCACATAAATGATGGATAAACATTTTAGAGTGCTAAGGAAAAAATATATTTGTAAGCACAAAGGTCATCTTCTGTCATTCTAGTTATGTTTTTAATGGTTAGAATTTGAATATCAGAGCATTTTCTACCCTCTAAAACTGGGGGTGGGGGGAAGAGGGGAGATGTGAAGGGGGAGCAGCAGCAGGAAAAAAAAATCTGATTTTCAGTATCAGGAAATCAATGTTTTTGTCCAGATGAGGTGTGTCAGCATGTATTTAGCACATTAATACAATATTAAACTTTGGACACACCATAATAAATAGGCATTAGGTAATAATTCCAACTGGTCAGTAGCCATGAGGCCATCATAGGAAATCACCATGGACCAGAGCTACTCTAATTTACTGAATTATGTCACAAATAGTACCATCATACCTCAAATGATAGTCTTTATAAAGCGCAGTACTTCTCTGAAAAATGACTTTGGAAACCCAGAATGCAGTTTTACATACAACATTAATTTGGTTACAAAGTTAAAAAAAAATATATACTTTTTTTAAACTGCCAACTTTTCAAATTCAATCGGAGATCTTATTCTAGACCCTCTTGTAATACTGCTAATAAATAATTGACATGCTTTTTTCTTTCTAGCTTATGCTTCGATACCATTAATAAAGATTCTGTTGATAAAATTCTGCTCTCAGCTGCATCTTTGCAACATGTTTCTCTTTACTGGGAGCAGAATTTGGGCCTGGAATTATAACTTGGTTAGCAATTATGTTAAAAAATGCGCAAGCCAGAATTCACCTTAATCTCCAATAGCATTGTTGGATCTGCATGGATAACGGGAATAAAAAGCAGTAAAAAAATTGGTGGGAAAAAACGGTCTGCAATTCTGGCTCTGAATACACACACACAGTTCAGCAATTCTGTTGAGTAAGAAAGTGCTGGTTTTTTATACTTACCTGTTTTTCAGAATTGAGCCACATTTTATAATAGCTGCTACATATTTGCTGCCTTTTTGTAAGAAAATTTTTCTGTAACAGTGTTCTAAGCTAGTACTAAAAATTGCTTTGTTTCCTTTAAAAATTCCATTCGGTTAGCGGAGAGGTCACTACAGCTATACAGTATGTGTTATGGCAACAAGGGTAGAAAATTTAGAAAGACACTGATTACATAACAAGTTAGCTGTTAACTTTCAACTTGCTGCCCATCCAGGCACAAACTCATCATATGCTGCTGTTGGTTGTTCTGAGACCCAGGTTGCATTTATATTATCAAAATTCTCCAGAAATGGTGGAAGTTATAGTGTAGACAGGCACAAGTCTTTTGGGTGCGATGACACAGGGCTGGTCTACACTACAGTTAGGTCAAGGTAAGGCAGCTTACATTGACCTAATGATGACAGTGTCTACACTACAGCCTTGTCCCACTGATGTAACTGCCCTACTATACTGACATCATAACTCCACCTCCACGAGAGGTGTAGGGCTTATGTTACTGTAGGTTGGGTGATGCAGTGTCAGTGTAGACACTGCCTTACTTAGCTCCACTGTTGGCTGTCTTGTCAATTTCATGGCAGAGGTAGTGAAATTAGCAAGAAAGCTGGGCAGCTAGAGCACCACTTCTTCCCGCTCCTCTGGAGAGCTTGGTGACTGGACCTGCTGCCGGCTGGGAGGTGTGGGCAGGGCCAGCTCTGGCTTTTTTGCCGCCCCAGGCAAAAAAGCCACCCGCCGCCCCCCGCGCCAGGGCGCCGGAGGGGAGCGCAGCAGGCACGTGGCCCTGCTCCCCCGGCCGGCGCGGGGAGCGCGGCAGGCCCCGCTGCCCCGGCGGAGAGCACGGCAGGGGAGGGCGCCGAGCCCTGCCACGGCCCCGCTCTCCCCGGCAGCTGGAGTGCTGCGGGGCGGGCGCCGAGCCCGGCCGCGGCGCCGAGCCCGGCCGCGGCGGCCGGAGGGAGCGGCGCCGAGCCCGGCCGCGGCGCCGAGCCCGGCCGCGGCGGCCGGAGGGAGCGGCGCCGAGCCCGGCCGCGGCGCCGAGCCCGGCCGCGGCGGCCGGAGGGAGCGGCGCCGAGCCCGGCCGCGGCGGCCGGAGGGAGCGGCGCCGAGCCCGGCCGCGGCGCTGCTCTCCCCGGCGGCTGGAGGGAGAGAAAAAAAACAAAAAACAAAAAAAACCCTGAGCGCCGCCCCCCCCCCAGGTGCCGCCCAAGCACGTGCTTGGTAGGCTGATGCCTGGAGCCGGCCCTGGGTGTGGGGAGAATGACCTCTGTTCCTGTCTGGGATCTGGGGCAAGAAGCCCGGACAGCTGGACCCCATTCCCAGCTGGAAGCCGAGGTGAGAGGCGAGGAGGCTCACCCCTCCCCTGCTACTGATGGGGAAGGGAGAGGTGAGAAGCCCTGGGTGGCTTTCCTGCTCCCCACTGGGAGCCAGGCTATCTTGTCAATTTCTTGTCTCCCAGAGGCAAAATTGACAAGGCTGCCTGGCTCCTGGTGGGGTGGTACAGACTGCCAGGAGCCCAGGGCACAGCAGGGCTCCTGGCAGGAGCTGAGTACCGGGCTCTTCTGCTCTTTCAGGTTGCTAGGCTATCTCTGAGTGTATGGCTAACCAGTTACAAAATATACCTAATCTGTTTGGGGCTAAATTCGAAACAGTATCTTGGCTTTGAAAAGAAACTTTAAAGTGCTTAAAAGGTTAGCTGTGTTGTAGAGGGAACCATCTGGCATGTGCTTGAAGGACGGAAACCTCAGTAGGCTTTGTGTTCAAGCCAGAAATGAACTTCTCTGAATGTTAAATCCCATTCTATTCCAAGTTTAAATACAAGAACTGGTTAAAAAAAAAAAAAGACAATTTTATTAATCTTGTTTTTGCAGTCCACTGACTCTTCCCCATCCCACCTCTTCCAAACTAGATAATACACCCATTGGTCCAAGTGAAATAGCTACTTTTAGACCTATTCAAACATCTGAGTTTTGGTTGGAGGCTCTCTTTCCCCCTCTGCTTTCCAGACCCTGTTGAATCTGGCTTTCTGGTTCTCTGAACATTTTTTTTTTAAATCTCGGTCACCTACCTTTCACTTAGCACCATTGTCCCAGTTGCTGCAAGCAGTCATGTCGCCAACTTGTTGAGGTTTTTTAAATTGTGAATCTTGAGATATTTGGTGTGTGTGTGGGGGGGTAGGTCTCAAATCTTAAGTGATTTGATTATGTGAGAATCTTAGTTTCCATTTAGCTCTTCCCCCCCCCCCCCCCAAAAAAAACCCACAAAACCCACAACCTTCATAGTTGCAGAGAAAAACTTGAAAATGTGAACACTAGAGGCTCAAAAAGCAAATAGAAACCAAATTGTTTTAAAAATCTCATGATTTCTAAGTGAACTTCATGGCTTTTTGGGATGTGATTCATGTCTCTTGAATGGTTGGAGTTGGCAATACTGAGACAGGGAGGAAGCAGAAAAAGTCAGTGTTGCCAACTCTTGCGATTTTTATCACAAGTCTCTCAGTAGTGGTGTTTTTCTTAAAGCGCCAGCTCTTGGAGTTTTGTGATGACATGAAAATCTGGCTTTCATTAGGGGAAAAGATGTAACCTTCTAGTCCTCGTGGTTGCAGAGACAAACTTGAAAATGTGCCGTGAGTGCACCGTAAAGGCTCAAAACCCAGAAGGCAAATAAAAAGAACCTAAAATATATTATTTTTCAAAAATCTGCTGGTGTCGTCGTAGCCATCATCTTTTGTTTTAGCCAATCTCATGATGTTTTGGGGCATGACTAATTTTTTTTTTTATTTTTTTTTTTATTGAGTGGGGTCACAATGACTCAGTGTAACATACTGTAGACTAATCCGAATATGAATGAGGAGATTGTAATAACCTTTGACTGTTCTGTGGATCGTAACTCTGGCTAATACAGCACACTTTATGCATTTCAAAATGATAAATGTAATTTAGAAAAAAAATCTCCCACAATATCAGCTCAGAATAATTCAATTTAAGTAATTCAAATAAAAATACTTTTGGGATTTATGCAGTTAATCTACAGAATATTACAGTGCCTACTTTCAGTTGAGATTTTTAAAATATCAAAGTATTTTTCAAGTCAGTATTTTTTTAAATGTCAGATGAATGGGGAGGAAAACAAACTGTCAGGACTCTGTTGACGGGGCATCTAGCAAATAGATACTACTATACAGTACTTCAGACATTTACTTCTTAAACATTTGAGGTGAGAAAAAAATCACACTTGGGGAAAAATGACTGAGTTCAATGTTGAAAAGCCACCTGTTAAAAAAGTGTAAGCAACAATATATTATAATACAAACTCTTACATGCATCTTGAGGTTCTAATAATATCACAAACCACTGAGTTTTACGGATGATTTCTTAAAGTATCTCTTATTCTGTCCCTGGTTAGTATTTGAAGACCCATTTTAAAATGTTCAATAACTAGGAAAAAAAATCTTGAGCACGTTTTGTATTTTACAACAGGTATAATTGTTAAGTTTGTTGGGGATGAGGATGTGGTAAGTTAATCAGCTCTGACCAATACCGTAATCTTTTTGCACCGTTTATAAAGTTTTGATTTTAGGTTTTGTCATTTTTGCACCCTTAAGGTTTTAAAAAGTCCTGAAACCTTACATCTCTGATATTTATGATCTTGATAAAATTTACAGGAGTGAAAGCAAAATGGCAGGAAACAGCCTTGTTCTACCAATCGTGCTTTGGGGTCGCAAAGCTCCCACACACTGCATATCAGCCATACTGTTAATGGATGATGTTTCAATGATTGTCACAGGATGTCATGATGGACAGATATCTCTCTGGGACCTTTCATTAAATCTAGAAGTAAGTCTAAATCTTGAATTTAATATTTCTGTATTTAAAGGTGTGTATCATTGTCCTGAAAGCGGATTTTATTCTTTAGTGTAATTATGTGTGTTCCAGAATATATGCAATTATTTTCACATTGCTCCTTTATCCCTCCCCTCTTTCTCACAACTACAGTAATCCCTGATTTTGCACCATGAACAATTCAGTGTTATGTAAAGAGTTTGGTCTACAATAGATAATTTAGCCAGTACAGCTAACTTAATATATATTGCAATTCTTATAGTAAAGATGCCTTAACTGTTAAGTCTTTTTTAAGTTCTCCTCAAAAAGAGTATTTGTACTGGCTAAACAATTTGAAGAACACCTCAGTTATGCAGTTGTAGTTCACATTTGCGAATCAGATTAGCTATCCATGCAGGATTTCTGTTGGCCAAAACTCTAAACCCGAGTGCCTAATATTCAGTATTAATTATTGATATTCATAGGCTTAGTGGTTTTTTTTCCAGAAGAGATTTGATTTTTTTTAAATAAAAAATCATTGCAACATGGAAAATCAAGAAATCCAGCTGAAGATTAGTGTATTGTGTCACTTGTTTCGGGCCTTTTCGTTTTGGGGGACAAACTGCTAGATCAATTTGACATGAATGACGAATGTAGGTAAACTTTTTAGTTTTGATTTGAAGCCAGTAATTGCTCATCTCAGCTGACAGTCAGTAGCTGAAATGAGAGTTCTCACACATGCCTTTCCAGTCCTTGTTCCATGGAAGCTAATGTTGGCTAGGGTAATTAATTTTCAAAGCCAATATTTCCCTTTCCATGTCTGATGACCTTTCTTGACCCAGAAGCTGCAAAAGCTGCTGCATTTCTTTCAGCTTCATCTAATTGGTTTATGAAAACAGACATATAATCTTAGAAATGTACATTTCAATTTTTTTTAAAAATACTAACTTTTAAAAAAGCGCATCCTTGTTCTTCAACCTTTATTTCTGTAGAAACTGGATCAGAAGGGGGATTAGTAGTTGAGATTGAGACTGCTTACTTACAGGTTTCAGCTACTGACCCAATGGGCTCCTATGGCCTATAGAGATTTATTGGAAACAAATAGTTCTCAGTTAAAAAGCAAGCCTCTTATATAAGCAGTAACACAAATCAGGCAGTGGAGTTATATTGGGTAACTGCAGTTCTCAAGCAGTTAAAGGCGCTTATTTTTTGAACCCATGTTCATGCAAAACATGCAAGGGCTAGTCTACACTTACCCGCTGCGTCGGAGGCGTCGGATCAAACCAGGAAGTGCTCCCTCGTCGACGCTGGTAATCCTGCTCTGCGAACGGAGCAGGCAGAGTCGACGGGGGAGCCTGCACGCCGCCGTGTCGACCAGGTGTAAGTACTTTGACATTCGAAATAAGATACTTCGACTTCAGCTACGTTATTCACGTAGCTGAAGTCGCGTATCTTAGTTCGAACTTGGGGGCTAGTGTAGACCAGCCCTAAGTGTCTAATATAAATCTTTGGGAGGGAGTGTATATTTTTAGCAGAGGACATACTAGCTATAGGACATGAAGTAGATATGGACTTCCATAAATTCGAATAATTTTTTGTTTTATTTTAAACTTTAACTTTTAAAACCCTTAATTTTGTGGAAGGACATGGGTTAATTATTTTTGTAGTAATACAGCGTGACTTATCCAAATTTAACATCCGATTTAAAAACCCTTGGTAGAGCCAGCTTGAATAAAGTTATGGGTCTTTCAAATACTTTCCTTCCAGCACCTGTTGGCAGTTGGTTCTCTTGCACAGCAGACCCGCTTGTCATAAAGCTAGCTTGTCATAAAATACTCATACTTTTAAAATATTATATTACCACAGCTGCACTAATAATGCATATATAGATGTAGATAAAAACCTCTGGAAAATTTTTCTTGTCTTTCTGGTTGTGATTAACTGCTCTGTTAATAGTAGGTACAGTGTGTTTACTGTATACTTTACTTCTGTAATTCTAGATTAATCCCAGAGCGCTGTTGTTTGGTCACACAGCTTCAATTACATGTTTGTCCAAAGCCTCTGCTTCCAGTGAAAAACAGTATATAGTGAGTGCATCTGAAAGTGGGTGAGTTTTCTATAGATTAATTAATATGTAGATTTGTTGATTTAAAATAAAGGAAATTTAGAGATGGACGAGAGAGAGATCAGGTCACTTACAATAGAGTACCCCTTTCCAGTGTAGTTTCCTAAAGTATTTTTATCTAGTCCTTTAGACTGTTTGGAAGTAGGGTGTTTATGTGATGGGACTTCTCTAACCTAAGAACCCGATTCTTCTTGAAATTGCCTTTAGATCTACACGCAAGTCTAAACCTTGTATTTGAGGTGTGTATCATTGTCCTGAAAGCAGTTTTTATTCTTTGGTGTAAATATGTCTGTTCCAGAAAGCATCTGATTGTTTTCACACTGCTCCTTCATCCCTCCCCTTTCTCTTTCTCATAACCAATCCCTGATTTTGCACCATGAACAGCTCAGTGTTATACAAAGAGATTGATTTACAGCAGATAATATAGCCAGTAAAGCCTACTTAATTTACACTGGAGTTCTCATAGTAAAGATGCCTTACATTTTAAGTCTTTTTTTTTTTTTTTTTTTTTTTTTTTTAAATTCTCCTCAAAAAGAGTGTGTTTACTGGCTAAACAATTTGAATAACATCGCATTATGCAGTTGTAGTTTTCATCTGCAAATCAGATTAGCTATCCATGCAGGATTTCTGTTGGCCAAAAACTGATTGTCTTGAAATTGTGGCAAATCCAGATACCCAGTTGGTGGTGAAGAGGAAACAGCTACCTATGTAGGTGGACTCAAGCTTAGCTGTCAGTTAACAACCAAATGCACTGGCCCATTGCTTCTGATTGTCCCAATCTAAAATTGTATCTATGAGCAGGGATATGTTTTTTACTCATCATGCCTTTGCCTGTCTGTGGTCAAGCTCTCAGCGACTTCAGTAGGTGCAGGACAGTACTACTATACTTGTTGGTGGGGAATAATTCCTAATAGGTAGCTTAAATGTAATTTATTTTCTATCATTTTATTCATATTTATCATTTGGTTCTCCTTCGTTTGCTCTTGAAGCTTTTCTCATTAGTTGAAAAGGATAGTTTTGGAAAATAAGTTTTTAAATAAAGCATATTATTGGGTAAGTTGAGTAAACTTTCAGTGTAATGCAAAGGATTTAAACACACAACTCCTATTAACATTAATAAAAATTAGTCGTGATGAAATCACATGGTACTATGCTGAAAATTTACTCCTATAATGTAAACAATGCCTTAATTTAAAAAAAATAATCTCAAAACCAAACACCCCCGCCCCCTGCCAAATGATGGTGTAGCAACTGAAAAGAAAAATGTATAACATAAGTTGTATTACACATTTATGTTTTAAAATCTGTTGATGTACTGGTAAAATGCAGCTTCTGCGTTTGAACTATTTTATTCTGAGGGTTGATGAATCTGTGGAATGTGAATGTACTTTATTTGACTACTGAATAAAAGTAATCAGATATCCAAGTATCTATCTGTCCTCTGTCTATTTTGCTGGGTATATAATTGGTGTGTTAATCTTTCTATAACCACAACCTCCATATTTTTTGAGACATTCCTTTATGGTTGGACTATTTTTCTTTTACCAGTAGCAGAGTAACTACTAGTAGATGAAAGATTAATTTTCCATTTTCTCTTGTGTGACCATTTCCTCTAAGAAGCCCTAAGAGAATTACCAAAGGATCATTTGGTAATAAATATCTAACAATGGATGATATTTTGTTATGGATTGCATCCCAATACTCTCTGTGACATGTCCATCACAGATGCATAAAATCTCCTCTTTCACTACAACTTTGCCAACGTTTATCCCCATTCTCTCTCTCCCTCTTCCCCTCTCCTACCCCGGCCCACCTCACTAGTATGAGATACCATTGAAACAGTATCTTAAATTTTATTTATTGTGTTACAGACTGAGATTGCTGGTCCTCTTTTCTAGATCAAATCCCATTTCTCTGGGAAACTTGTCTGTCTACATCCTTTTCCCAGCATGCCATCTATGGACATGATTTTGTTAGGAAAATTGTCTGCAAAGATTTATATAAAGTAGAGTTAATTATTTGTTTCCTATTTAACTGGATGCCATCACTTCTATTAAAGTTAGCTTTCTGTATAAAACAGGTTTTCCATAGTGTTGAGAAACATAATGCCTTACTTGAAATTACTGGTAGTAGGGGAGAGTGGGCCAGTTAAAGTTAATTTTGATCTCCAAATAAATTACAAAAGTTTCTGTACTGAATAACCATGTGTATTCTATGACTCTCCCAATCTTTGAAGCTCTCTGGTTTGTGATTAGGGTTAAGATCTGGATTATTTGCAATAGGTGTCATTGAGGAAAAATAACTTATCTCTAGTTCTATCCCAAACCCATAGAGTTGCTTAAGGATGTGTGTGTATTTTTGTAGGGTGTGATTTAAAAAAAAAATTAATCTATTTTATTAAACAAATCCAGTTTGATCTGAATTTATATAAGATGAGAGCACAGACTGCAGTTGGCTAGTGATATTTACACTGATGCAATTTTCTTGTTCAATAAAGACCAAGTATATGGCTGCATTATATCACCCCCGCTCTGCTACTGCTTTGAGATGGCTAGCTTGATAGTACCATAGAATATTTGGAACAGCTAGTCCACCATGTTTAATGGATCTGTACAAAGTATCTGCACTCAGTCTTGGTCTTTACCTGTTAGAATTTATATGGAATAGCATCCTCTGTATTCCTGTTAGAGTTTTTTTCTGGAATAATCAAAGAAAGACTTTGAAACAAGAAGAATATCCTTGGCAGAATGGTCATTCTGACTGTGACTGTTCTCCCACTCAAGAAATTGCATACTTCCCCCAGAACTCCGAATCTTTTTTCGTTTGTTGAAGTTGTGGTTTGACAATTAAATCAGAGAGCTCTTCTAGATTGTTTTGAGAGTTGAGCTCCCAGGTGTCTTATAGAATTGTTGCCTATTTGTACCCAAATGTTTTCTTGAGGAATGATGTTTCAGAGTCTGGCTAATGTATGGCTAGCATTTCAGCTTTGGCCTAATTTACTTTCAATCCAGATGTTTACCAAGTTGTGGATTTTTTTAGCAACTAATTTTAGGAAAATACTTTGTTTTAGGTAAAAATATGATTACATCTGCATATAACGCTATTTTCTGATGCGTTCCTGCAAGTTTCATTTCCATGATAGATTTGTTGTTGTTTATCCTCTGTGTGAAAAAGTCTCTCGATGGCCAGTGCAAAAAGTAGAGAAGACATTGGACATCCCTGCCTAGACCCTCTGTGCAATTCAAATAGGGGAGATTTAGCCCATTAACTCTCAGAGCTGCTTTTGGCTGGTGTAAAAAAACAGTTATCCGTTTAAGGAACTGGTGGCCAAGATCCATATGGGACAAGCCTTGAAATAAGGAAATTCCACTCTATTCTATCAAAGGCTTTCTCTGAGTCTAGTGATAAAGAAAAAAATTGATCTTTTTCTGATCTGGCATTATGGATAATTCTAGGTACCCTCCAAATCTGTCTATTCTTAACAAATACAGCTTGATCAGGATTTATATAAAATGGAGTACAGACAGCAATTGGCTAGCTAGTATTTTTGCTAAAATCTTTTTCGTGATTCAGCAGTGATAAGGGCTGTTAGGAGCTGCTTAAGGTAAGGTCTTTTCCATCTTTAGGGAGCTACCACAGTAGCTTTTTTCATGGTTGAGGAAGTTCCTCCCCTAACAGAATAGCGTTGAAGGTACCTCTCAAGGGACCCTTAAATACCTGGTAAAATTCAGCTGGGAAGCCATTAGGTCTTGGAATTTTGCCACTGTTCATACTTGCTGTTACCTCTAGGATTTCTTCTTCTGTTTTTCTTTATCTAAAATTTCTTTATCAATTTTGTTTCTTTGGTGAACTTACTACTTCCAGATATTTTTGAATAACTTCAGAGGTTGGAGTATCTGAGGTATAGAGATTTTTATAATAAACAGTGAAAGTAGCACATTTCAGCAGGGTATGTAACTATCTTTTGCCGGTTCTCCCCCCCCCCCCCCCCCATATAATCGATGGAATAATGAGATGCTCTTAAATCCCTTTAAGCTTTTAGCCAATAGGCTATCACTTCTATTTCCTTTTTCATAAAACTTGTGATTTGTAAATCTAAGGGCCTTTTCAGTTACTTCTATCATCAACATATACATTTTCCCCCTAATCTTGATTAGTTGCGTTGTTTTTGTGGGATTTTTTTGAACCTATGTCTTTTATGAATGTCTTTGGATCTAGAACAGGAGATAAAAAGGTCCCTTTTTTCTTTAACTTTCTTTTTTTCAATTGAGAGGCTGTGCTTGTCAAGTGCCCCCTAAAGACTGCTTTACCTGTCTCCCAGAGAAGGCCTCTTTTTATATTGTCTGTCTGTTCAATACTTTCAAATAAATTAGTGTCCTGTTTAACTGCTGCAATCTGATCTTGGTTTTGGAGAAGCAAGCAGTTCATTTCCCCCAAAAATGACCTTTGTGACTCATCCCAGCCAGCAAATATTACTTCAGCCGGTGCATGATCTGACCGGGTAATGTTGACAACTTTTGCAGAACTCGTCTGCTTCATTAGGGATTTATGGATTAACATTAGAGCTATTCTAGTATGTAATGGATGATGGTATGAATAAAATGTGTAATCTCTTTCCCCTGGATGCATTTCTCTCCAGCAATCTGAGAGAGTGAATTGTTGACACAAGGAAGTTAGTGCTGCATCTGCTTGTCTATCCACCCTGTCTTTTTTTTTTTTTTTTTTTTATAAGATCTGTTCCAGTAAGGATTCTGTGTGCATTTGAAATCTCCTCCAAGTATAATTTTCCTTTTCCCAAAGTGTTGGCAGTGTTTTAAAGAAGTCCTTAAAAAAGATTTTTGCTTTTGGTTGGGAGTATACACTGATATAAAAATCCAGCAGTTGGGCCCCTCAACCATGTAAATTGTCCCTCCTTATCCTTAAATTGATCTTTAATTTGAAAAAGTATGTGTTTATCAAATACTATGCCCACTAGTCTGTTCTTTTCTTTGGTTGAAGCAAAAAATGCTTGCTGAAACCAATTAGCTTTCATGACCATACTGTATCCATCCTGAAATGAGTTTATTGAACAAGAATAATCTGAGTGTTTCCCCCCCCCCCCCTCCCCAAGTTCTATTCTACCATAGCTTTCCTCCCTATTAATGACTGGGAAATGACTATTATTTAGCCCTTTTACATTCAAAGATGTCACTTTAGGAAGACCATTGAGAGTAATTGTTTTAGCTTTTTGAAAAACTTGAAATTATTGTGATATTTAGCTGTTTGATGTCACGTATCCTTCTCTGATCAATGTCTCACCTGTTTCTGATTATGTTGCATTCATGATTATGTTCCTGAATATAGCTTGGTTTCTGTTTGTACACTTCCATGTATATTTCTTGTATTAAGCCCCCTTTGTCCCCCACATCCTGATTTCCCCCCCCCCCCTCCTCTCCTGCATTCCCCTCACTCTAAAACCACAAATAAAATATCAACATAACACGTAAAACAATCCCCAAATGACTGTGCTTTGCTGAACTCCGTACTCTCCCAATGAACGCTTGGACTGCTTCTCTTGCAATCCAAAGGAGGTACAATTTTCACTTATAGGACTTTGACCCTCAACCTTAGGGATAGATTACCATCTGATCATTTGAGTTATGGAGAGGATTTACACAGAACCCCTAAACACTCTTCTCTATCCCCTCTTTATTTTCTCCAGTCTCCTCCATCCTTGGGATTCCTTCCTGCCCCTTCCTCTTATTGTCCTTTTATTTCATCTATGTTTTAAAATACAGAACCAGCTATTAATGATCACCCTCAATTAAAGCAAATTCATACTATTTCCTTTATAGCATTTACATTGTTATTATTCAACTGTTCATTCCTGGTGACTCCCAATAAGTCCCTTCTGGTTAGTCTTTAGGTTATTCTCAGGTATCCAAGTTCTCTTGTTCAGCTTCATTACTGCTATTGCCAACCACAGTCTCTAGAGACTTTTTTGTCTCTTCTTTCCTATGTTTCACTGTTTTCCATGAGTTTTTTCAGACGCTTATCTGTAATTACTACCTCTGGAGAGTCATCTTGTACATATGAGATTTGGATTTTTATCCTAAGTGGCTGGAGTGTGTTCCCCCGCCTCCTTTTTTTTCCCCCCCGCAAGCCTGATTGAGAGTTTAAATGGGAATTCCCATCTCTAGCAGATATCTGACCTTCTGAGTGTTGCTGTATTTTTTCCCCAGCTCTCTTCGCTTTTCTAAAATTAGGGCAGAGAGGTCATGAAAAAAATTGCAACTTGTGGCCTTTGAATATGAGCTCTAAATGCTCTCCGGCTTGCTTCATAATAATTATTTTCTGCTGATAATCATGAATTTTCACATTCAAGTCTCTAGGTTTATTATTATTATTATTGAGGGAGGGAGGTTAGCAGCATCCTATGTGATCTCTCCACTTTTACCTCTTTTAGGAAGCTCAGTAACAACTCCACAATTAAAGTTTTTTCTACCAGATTAGATTTCCTCTTTCAGCATTTCCAGGCAGCCCCTTATTTCTGTTGTTGTTCCTTCTCAATCTATCGACCAATTTAAGCTGCATCTCTGCTCCATCAGTGGCATTCAGCTCTGCTGTTCTTTCTCTCTCTCATTTGCTTTTCTTAGGCCAGTTTCTAGCACACTACCAAGTCATTTACTTCCTTCTTTACTGCAAGAAGTTCGGTGTCTCATAATTTCTCATGGCCTTAAACTCAGATCATCTGCTGAATGTAGCCATTTGATTTTCCTCAGCCCTGGCATTTCTACCTAATATGGCTGCCATGTGTTCACTTGGAGTCTGAAGAGGTCTCTCTATGCAGTAAGCCAGAAACACTCTTCTTAGTGAGGTATCTTTTTAAATTTTTCATATTTTCTTGGAGAATCAATCCTCTGCTTTGTCTTTTTGGGGAGATTAGAAGTTTTTGGGAGTTAGCAAGGCAATCTACCTCCATCATCCCCTCAGAGCTTAGCCTTCAGGCAGCTCTGTTATTCTGGCCCCCTGTTGGGCTCCCCTGATTAAGCTAGTTTTAACAGTCATGATCTTCTTCCAGTGCTATTTACTGTGGTGTGCATATCCTCCATGCACCTGAGACCAGAACATTTTTCAATAGCAGTGTTGTTGGTCCACGTCTGTGCCCTATGCTTCCTTATGTTCAGAACCAAGGGCGCATAAAGGGCAGTATGGACTGACTGCCTCTCCAGTTTCTTTCTACTACTTGGTGTCTGAGATGGAGCCATTTAGTGTCCTCCGCTTTTGTTAGTGTTCACAGTCAGACCCACTTCCTTTTTTTTTTTCCTTGTAAATATTTGTTCGTAGATAGTTTGCTGTTAGTATTATTTAGATGGCTTTGGGATTTGACCTCCCCCTTACTATGCCCAAGATGCCAGGCTTTAAGCCCTGCCTGGCCTGCTCCCTGATCTTCCCAGTTAGTGACCCTCACAAGAGCTTCCTGTACTGTCTTAGGAAATCGCACATTCCTTTAATTTGAGAAACTGCCATTCCTTTCCCTCCTGAATAGACAGTCTGAGGAGTTTTGGTTCTGCAGGCATTTAATGGAGCTCCCCGTGAGACCCCTTTCAGATCCTCAGCCTTCCTGCTCCCTGGCACTCTGGAACATCCAGGTAGAGCCCACCAGGCACTGATGCTCTGTAGCTCTAGATCTTTGAGCAAGCCCAAGGACTTGACTTGTGTAAGAAGAGGCATGAGCAGGGTGAAGGCCCAAACATCCCCTCAAGAAGAGGGATAAATTATCTCATAGCTCCTCTAAGAAAAGGACTGCTTCTCCCCTACCATTGGCATCAAGTGAGACTCCACACCCTAGTCAGGTGAGTCTGGAGCTCATGAGGAGTACCTGTCAACATCAGTGGCACCAAGTGCTAAAAGTGCTCTGAAACTGTCTACGCCAGGGGAGGGACTGATCCCTGTACCTATTAGAGAGAGAAGGGACTGTTTATCTGCACTAGCGATACTGCACTGCAAGAAGAACGCCTTGCACGAAACATGCACTGGTGGATCCACCTAGAGTCAGGATTCCTGTTATGACAATTGATCTATAACTATTGCTTGCTTAGGAATTTAGCATGGAAAGTAGGTCAAATTATTTTCAATAAAGAATGGTATAAACCCGTGCAAGGGAACCAGGCAGAGACTAAATTAGTCTAAACATAATAGGCCACATTGGTATAATTCAAGGACTCTGTTGAAATAATGGTTGGTAAAAACAGGATGTGAAACTGGAAATTAATGAACCAAAATTAATGTGTTGGATAGTAGGCCTCTTTGGACAAAATAATCGGGGGATGGGCTATTTCTCCCATCACTGCCTTTTTGGGTCCTTAAGGAAGGAGGCTGTGCTCAGAGAAGAACAGATAGATGCTACTGGAGTGAGCTTCACTGTCATGATTGCCACCGCCACCAACTCTTGGAAGCCCAGACCTCCTTTGTCCTAATCCTGAGGGATGTCATGGGATGGGTCACAAAGGTCATTTTTGGGGGAAATGAACTGCTTGGGATCCAGATGACATTGCCACTCCTATTGGCTCCATCTGAATCCCAGATACCACCTGAGATTAAATGGGATTTGATTTTAACGACAGCAGCAGGAACAGCTACAGCTCATACCAAATAACGTCTCTCCTGCCGACAACGTGCTGTTCACACTGGCACTTGTCATGGCAGAACTTTTGTCTTTTGTCAAAACTTTAAAAAAAACAAAACAAACCCTCTGAAAGACACAAGTTTTGTCATTCAATTGCCAGGGTAGACAGAGCCTAAGAAATTGTCAAACAAAGGGGTTTTCCTTCTAAAAACTCTCTCCAGCTAAAGGGAACAAAGGATGTTGTCAAAATCAAAGTCTTATTTAATGGTTTACATTTCAAATGCTTTAAGTATTTTTCCTTCTTTTCTGTATCTCAAAAGGATAAAAGAATTTTTAATGGTGTGTTTGCCACGGTATTAAGCAGGCTGAAGTCTCTATATACCAAACACTGGACCTTATTTAATTGTTTAATATTGCACGGTGACTGGGTTATGTGAACACGTTTGGCCCATATAGTCCATCTAATTTAATACAACAGTCCCTCCCTCTCGTTGCCTGCTAGCGCTGCATATTCCTTTCTCAGGGACCTGGTGTTCCACACCGATCCAGAGTCATTGATCCTTTCAGATTATCTACTTCCCAGGTACATTGCTACGCTGTTACAGCATCTGCCAGTTCCACGAATCAGCTGTGGCATAGAGGCCAGTCCACCACTTGCCATTTCCTCTTACCAGTCAGAGTGTCAAAAGGCAGACGGTACAGTTGGCTCCACCCACAACAGCTGTTGCTCTGGTTCCTGGCTCACCTCCCAGTCAGGGATATCATCTGGTTGATCTGATCAGGTCCCTCTCATTAATTGGTTCTTTTCTGGCTGGTAGAGCTAGATGGACCATCTTATTTCAGCATGCTTTTGCCATGCAATATAGTTGATTTCAGGATCAGGTGAAAAGCCAAGAAGAGAGAGAGAGGACAGGAGGAAAATATGGGGTCGAAAGGAGCACACAAGGTAGGGGGAAAGGCAGAGCAGGATCTAACATGTATCAGATTGGGGTTTTGCTGATGCAGCAATGATGGTTAAAGCCTCTCTTCCCTCCCCCGGCTCAGGCGTCATGGCAACAATCCTTCCACCGCTGCCACAGTGAAGGTAAAATTTATCCCTATTTTTCTCCTGAAGTCTCTCTTTAAGGATCCCAAAAAGGGAGTGATGAACAAAATAGCTCATCTTCTCATTGTTTTATCCACCAATTAGGCCTTATTTCCAACACACCAATTTTGGTTTCTTGATTTCTGATTTTTCTGCTCCTCTTGTTCACCAGTCATCATCTTAACACAGTCTTTGAGTGGTATCAGTAAACCCTTTTTGTTTAAGTTAATTCAGTCTTTCTGTATCCTTCTCTCATCTCTTCTTAAACAGTTTTATATAACAGATCATTGTGACAATTCCTGAAACTTCTCTCACTTTTCACCAGTTCAGCTTACACTTAGGGTAAATATGTAGGCCCAATTATCAGAATTTGCCATCCCCCCATATACCCTATGTCTCCAGGACGGTCAAGCAGGACAATGCAATGGTAATCCAGATAGCTCTGTGGTGGCTGAGACCATTTTGGTTCACCACCATTCTGCAGATGGCCCCTTGCCCACACATACACTTATACCACTCCTGAATCTACTGTCTTAAACAGGGGCAGAATCATCCAGACCCATCTTCCCTCCATCTAGCAGCCTGGCTTTTGGATGTGCAATGAGCTTAGAGAGATTTATGCTCAAAACAAGTCCAGTCCATCCTTAACAACCCAAGGAAGCCTTCTACAAGGAAGTGCTATGCTGCCAAGTGGAAGTGGTTCTCCATCCGATGTCAGAAGTGTCACTTACCTCTAGAAGAGTATGAGGTCTCTTATCTTGGACTGTCTTCTCACCTTGAAGACCATGAGGCCTATCTGTCAATTTGCTGCATGTGCATCTTGCAGCTGTCAAAACCTTCCATCCTCCAGTGGATGATTCCTCAATGTTTACCCACCCCACAACCAGGAAGTTCCTAAAAGGCATCATCAGAACTTTTCCATCAGTACTACCACTTACACTTGCTTTGTACCTGAACTTGGTATGTTGGGCACTAATAAATCCTGCATTTTTGCCTTTGCCTCCTGCTCTTTTTTGCACCTCTCTGTGTGAAAGTGGCTTTTCCTAACAAGTGAGCTAGGAGAGTGGGTGATCTTGGGGCCCTCCCTTCATGTTGTTCTACAGGGTTAAAGTGTCTTTGAAATTTCATCCCAAATTCGTCCCAAAGGTTCTGTGACACAACTAGCAAAAGGTTCTTTATAAGCAACTCTCGTGTCTTACCTCAGAAACTCACTACTCCAAATACACCACTTTCATGGGGTAGTATGTGAGGTCTCTGCTGAAATCTTATGTTCCATTCCATGCATCCGATGAAGTGGGTTCTTAACCCACAAAAGCTTATGCTGAAATAAATTTGTTAGTCTCTAAGGTGCCACAGGTATTTTTCTTGTTTTCTTTTTACTGAAATCTTGTAACTTTTCGATACCCATAATCATGGCATCGTGTGCATATGGATTATATTTTAGTTATAATGTAACTATTTAAAATTATACCCTTGTGGTCTTGGAGCAAAAGGGAATCACTAGGGAATATCTCTGTGATGGCCCATTCAAGCAGGAGGAAGTTGTCATCTCTCCCTAGTTATCTGATTAAATGTATTGCTCAATTATTTACCTTTGCATAAACTCAGACAAGTCACTGGAAAACCATAGAAGACAACCTATACATGTCAAAACCACTTGGAAGTGAAAAGGAATGATGTGATAGTGAGGGAATCCCCTGTCTGTGAATAAAGACAAAAGACTAATTCAGTATATCGCAGGGTGGAGAAAGACACTCTGCATCCACTCACTGAGGAGGTACCTTGATGAGCAGGGGGTGCTTCATGAAACTCTAGGTCCTACCTATTTGGATTTATCAAGTGCTGCAAAAGACTGAACTTGGGGTGACAATCTATTTTATTAGATAGGAAAGGTAGCTATTAATAAGAGTAGGCCCTAGTTTGCTTTTTTAAAATTTTGTTTTTTTATGTAACCAATTGTTTCTATCACTCTCACTTGTTTCTATTTAGATCTCTTTTTTTCTTAAATTTTCTTGTGTTGCATTATAAATGCACTCACATGCTGTGTGTGATACAGGAGCAGTGGGCTAAAGGAAAGCTGTTCTTTTGGTAATGGAGGATCTGGGATTTCTGTGGGTATCCAGTGATCAGGGGGACATATTGAAGGGACTTGGGTCTGGGATGCATCTGTTGTTAATCTGCAGGGCAAAAGGAGGGCTGGTATAGCCCAGAGGAGAGTGCTTGAGTGGCTGTCAGGCCAATTGTGTTAGGGAGCGAACACCCAGCTATCACAGATAAGACTCCCTCACACTAGAGACAGATGACGACAAAGTGACTCTCCGCCCTGGGTACCCCAAGAAGCATCATAGGTGGCCTCTGAATTTCCCCCGTGTCAGACTGTTCACTTGCCCATCTTCTATGCGAAACCTCACAATAACAGTGATGACAGGAAGCGCCACTCTTTGAATGTCTACAGAGCTTTAGTTTTACAAAGGACAAAGTCCTTTCTTCGTTTCCATCACCAAGAGCATGCAAAGAGAAGCAAAACCTCTCAAATGAACTTTAGGGATGTGTTCTCCTTTGCTGTGATCTTATGGAAGCCCCTTCCTCTCCAGGTATTGGGAGCACCTTTAACTAGAGGCAGAAACTGTTTCAGTGGCTTCCCTGCAGGGAGTTACTCTCTCAGATGTAGAGCTCCATTCACTCCTTTACTAGGCATTATGCCTTGGTTCAGACTTGATCCACAGATGCCTCCTTTGGTTCAGTCATCCTGTGATCTGTGACACAACATTCTTTCTTGCTCCTTCCTCCACAATGAGTACTGCTTGGGAGTCATCAATAGTGAATACCCATGGGGACCAGCACTTGAAGAAGAAATGGCGTTTACTCACCTTATAGTAACTGGATTTCTTCGAGATGTATGGTTTCTATTCCACAATCCATTCTCCTTCCCCTCTGCTCAGATCCTGGTTTCTTTGGGTACACAAATACGTTTAAAAAACAAAACTCCAGAGTCCCATTGACTTTGGATATGAGCCATACATTTCAAGGTGTACCTCAATACTAAGCTATATTGCCTCAACCAAGTGGATGGGACAAACTCTTTACCCCTTAACATTCTGATTTATAGTAAAGAAATATTGTTAAACTATTGTAGATCTGTTTGTATCCAAATGTAGTAAGAAATTCTCCTCTTCTTCAGCTGGAATGATCAGAGTTGTAGCTCTAGATGATCTCCCTACCTTGAAATAGTGAGTAGAATGAAAGAAATTTGGAATTTCTGTACCGTGGGATCTTCCAACATTTCAGCTTTTTTCATTTTGAATTGAAATGAAAAGTACAAATTTCCCACAAAACAATCTCCAGAAGTATTTCAGTTAGAATCAATCAAAATGTTTTCTTTTGACTTTGAAATCTTTATTTTAAAGTTGGAGGTTACATTTTAAATTATAATAAAAATTGATGATTGATATTCCAACTGGTAATTTGTAATTGGTTTTCTAAATAGTAATTTATATGGTGATAAAATAAAAATATTGAAATACATTTTGAAATATATTGAGAGGTTTTAAATGTTCCCTTACAACAAATTTGAAGTGGAATAGTATGGCATTTATTAAAATGCTTCATTTTTATATTTTTAAGGGAAGAACATTCCATTGGAAAACTTTTGATCAGATCTTCTAGTGGGCTCCTCTATAATTCCATGTTCCCATTCTAGTGACGAATTATTAAAATAAATATAGGATGATCAATGGTGTGTTCTTTAAATATTTAGCGGAGTAAGCAAAATGTTTTTTTTTTTTTTTTTCTCTGGGTCTGCTTATTGCATCAAAGAATCCATCAATGCTTCTTTCCATGAAATACTTCATCCAGGTCCAGGCATCCTGTGCCCACCTGTCTGGAAGTTGAGTGGAATTAACCAAGATAAAAGCTACTTCAGAATGATAATACTCACTCTCTTGGTCTGTATGAAAAATGTCCACTGGGTAATACTTTCAAATTGTTTTTTTGGTGGATTCTTCTTAAGCACTCTGTAACTAGATTGTCTAGGTGGTGCCCATTTGTGGTTCATCAGGGAACGACTCCCCACAACAGGTCTCTGGGCAGATGTCGCTTCTCATAGAGCCAGTGACTTGGTGCCTTAACCCTCCTGTTATAGCACACTGGATTTGTACCCCTTCCATAACAAAGGAAAACATTGTACTAAAAATCAGGGTAATCTAAGGATTTGTTGGCAGGTCTCCAAGCTTGTGTCTGTGCAGTTAGTCTCTCCTTGTCCTGTGCTTAGTCATTCCATCCACCAAATGGCTCATCCATGTAGTAGGGAACCGTAGGTTCTTGGCTAGAACCAGACTTTCTTCGTTGAGGAAGCAGTAGAGCTCTGTTCTCCTTCCTGGTTAGATCGCAACTGGGCTAGGTCTCTGCCTTCTAACTCTCTTCTCCATGCCTGACATTGACTGCAGATATAGTGGGGCAGGGTCAGCTGGGTCCATAGGCTCTCCCTAACCCTCTCAGTGCCATTGTGGCACCTGTCTGCCCCATCATATATGCTTCGCAGCAACAAGTAATACTTTCACTTTTCAGCAGTTTAAAAGCTGTGAAATTACCCTCAGTCTTCACTGCCACATGATAAAGCACCACTGCTTTAAGATATGGAAAAGGAAAACCTAGTTCTTTAGTCTTAGTATTTAATAGGTGGTCAGATATAAAGGTTGTTGAAAATATTTGCATGAGAGAAATCGGGAGCTCTACACAAGGATCCTACTGAATATGTATTATTTTTGTGACACGTCTTGGCTCCTCACTACTTCTTCTTTCTATTGTAACTAAAAAAATGCCAGAGAAGCAGACCTTGCATGGAAGACTATGGATTTAAAAAAAAGAGAGCGAGAGAGAGAGAGAGAGATGACTCTGAGAAAGGAAGGGGAATTAAAAGAAGGCTGATTGCTACCGGACCTAAACATTTGGGATAGATTAGATCAGTGGTTCTCAACCAGGGTTACACAGAGGTCTTCCCGGGGGTACATCAACTCATCTAGATATTTGCCGAGTTTTACAGCAGGCTACATAAAAAGCACTAGCAAAGTCAGTACAAACTAAAATTTCATACAGACAATGATTTGTTTATGCTGCTCTTTATACTATACACTGAAATGTATGTACGCTATTTATATTCCAGCTGATTTATTTTATAATGATATAGTGAAAATGAGAGAGTAAGCAATTTTTCAGTAATAGTGTGCTGCATAGGTGCTAGTTTCCTCCAGGCCCTGGGGGTGTTCAACCCCCTGCTCCGCTCCAAGCTCCCACCTTCTGCCCTGGCTCTTCCCGCCCCAGGCCATTCCTCTACTCCTCCCCAGGCTTTCCTTTCCCCCAAGCCCTCACTCTGCTTCTTTCCACCCCCGCCCCTCCTCTTCCCGCCCAGTTCCCCCCCCCACCCAGGACCTCCTGCACACTGGACAAATCAAACTCAGGAAAGGGCTACAGTAGTCTGGAAAGGTTGAGAGTTACTGGACTAGATGACCCAATATAGCTTCCTTGAAACCAAAATAATTCTGTAACCTGCAAGTCTTTTAAAAAATGAACTGCGTGGGCATGATCAGAGTTACTTACCATGTGTGTGTTTTTAGGGAGATGTGTCTGTGGGATGTGAATGATGGGAGATGTATAGAATTTACAAAACTCGCCTGCACCCATACTGGAATACAGGTTGGTATTGTATTCATGCAAATGCTAAAATGATTGTTGCTAATACTGGGCTGTTATCTTCACAAATTCTATTATACCAGTTTATAAAATACATAGAATCATAGAATCTCAGGGTTGGAATGGACCTCAGGAGGTCATCTAGTCCAACCCCCTGCTCAAAGCAGGACCAAACCCAACTAAATCATCCCAGCCAGGGCTTTGTCAAGCCTGACCTTAAAAACCTCTAAGGAACGAGATTCCACCACCTCCCTAGGTAACCCATTCCAGTGTTTCACCACCCTACTAGTGAAAACGTTTTTCCTAATATCCAACCTAAACCTCCCCCTCTGCAACTTGAGACCATTACTCCTTGTTTTGTCATCTTCTACCACTGAGAACAGTCTAGATCTATCCTCTTTGGAACCCCCTTTCAGGTAGTTGAAAGCAGCTATCAAATCCCCCCTCATTCTTCTCTTCTGCAGGCTAAACAATCCCAGTTCCCTCAGCCTCTCCTCATAAGTCATGTGCTCCAGCCCCCTAATCATTTTTGTTGCCCTCCGCTGGACTCTTTCCAATTTATCCACATCCTTCTTGTAGTGTGGGGCCCAAAACTGGACATAGTACTCCAGATGAGGCCTCACCAGTGCCGAATAGAGGGGAATGATCACGTCCCTCGATCTGCTGGAAATGCCCCTACTTATACAACCCAAAATGCCATTAGCCTTCTTGGCAACAAGGGCACACTGTTGACTCGTATTCAGCTTTTCGTCCACCGTAACCCCTAGGTCCTTTTCTGCAGAACTGCTGCCCAGCCATTCGGTCCCTAGTCTGTAGCAGTGAATGGGATTCTTCCGTCCTAAGTGCAGGACTCTGCACTTGTCCTTGTTGAACCTCATCAGATTTCTTTTGGCCCAATCCTCTAATTTGTCTAGGTCCCTCTGTATCATACCTAGAAATGTGTTGTATTTCAGCTTTTGAAAAATTGTCAAGAATTAATTTACAGTGATTTATATTTATCATCAGGCAGGTAGCACTGCTCCCCACAGAGACCAGCTGGAATGTTAATATAATTGAAGCCAAATATTTGGCCAGCCAGTTCTGAAAATTTTAAAATATTTGATTGTGATGTAATACCACAATGTGTTTTGGGGTAGAAGGGGGTGTGTGGATTTAAAAACAAACAAACAAATTGTAAATACGTGGCTGGCCTCTGCTAGTTAATCAAGGAATTCAAACTTATCAAAATTTATGAAAATAGAAAATAATTGTAATATACAAATAACACCATAGAGATCAAAAACCTATACACCGCACCCCTGCTAGAACGTGGGGTTTGGGAGCACTAATTTCCTCCAGGGGAGATTTCCTCCAGGGGGGATGGATCCCAATGTAAACAATTTATTTTGGGATCCATGCACGCCCCGAATTCGCGCTATAGTGGCGTGCGGTATAGCGGGGGTCTCCTGTAATTAGATTGTGATTTAAAATATATTAACTGATTTCTTAAGGGACTGTGTTTTCTTTACAACAGTTTTACCAGTTCACAGTTGGGACTCAGCGTGAAGGCAGGTTACTGTGTCATGGCCATTACCCAGAAATTCTTGTTGTGGACGCTACCAGTCTCGAGGTTCTTTATTCCTTAGTGTCAAAGATTTCTCCCGACTGGATCAGCTCCATGAGTATTATTCGATCCCATAGAACACAAGGTAATGAGAAGTTGTTTGGGTTTGTTGTATTTTTCTTTTTTAAGTTAGAAAAACAGCTACTTTTTGTTGTAGTCTCCTGGCAAAGTCTAGACTGGAATGGTGTCACTTCATGTTGAAATCATGCATGTTTTCAAATGTTTCTTCCATTTGAAGGATTAAGGCTATCTTTGCCAAAAATCGTTAAGTTCTAACCTTTTAAAAAATACAAGTGGGTATTTCCTTTTCTGAGGGAGAGAGAGAATTTGGTGTCGGTGAAAGGTACTGGCTTGGTAGCCTTTGAGACTGCAGTTTTTTGGAGGTTTTAGGTTGTTTTTGTGTTTTTGTGAATCCACAGAATAAGAATTACTATTCAGACCCTGGCTTTGTATACTGGCCTGAACTGTAATTCAGAGCAGTCGCTTCTAGGAATGGTAGTGTAGTTCAGTCTCCATACGTAGTCAGTAAATCGTTACTACTATGTAACCTGGCCCTGTGCATGGGTCTATCCAAACCCCAACCCCAAAGAGCTCATGTGATCACATCTGCACGATCTACTTGGAGTGGAGTCTTATTTTGACATCTAACGTAGGCAGAGCTTGGCTTGTGTGCAGAGCTTGGGAGAGTGCCACTCCGTCATTGTTTTTTCTCCCCAATTTGAGCTCTATGTATGTATGCAGAGAATTCCTCACTCCCACAAAGCAAAAGAACAAATGGGAAATTAGTGCATTGTTTTCTTTGCGTATAGTTTGCCAGTTCTAATTTATCCACTTGAATTTGGAACAAGCACTTCATGAATATATTAAAAACGTTTAGCATATTTTTGATATTTGTAATCGCTTGTACAACATATCCTTCATTTTATTGTAACTTCTTTTCTGCCCCTCTTTCACCCACCAGAGGATACTGTTGTAGCAGTTTCAGTGACTGGTATTCTGAAAGTGTGGATTGTAACTTCTGAAGTTAGTCGCATGCAGGTAAGCAGAGGAGTTTCTGAATCTGAATTCTTACTTCACTGTCAAACATTGCATGGGGCATGAACAAGGCTCTGCAATTTCTATTGTGGGCCACTCTCGGTATGTTCTCTGAGTCCCATAATTTTTCCCCTCTGAGTATTGTTGAACTGAAACATTCTTTTGGTCAGCATCTTTTGTGTGATCCTCCAGCTGCTCAAGAGACATAATAATTGACCTCTCCTCTGCCTTCCAAAAAGGGGCTTCTTATTCTCTAAATTCTCCCTTAGATCAGCTGCAAACTCTTCAGAGATGTCATTTTTCTGTTGTCCATGTCTCATGCCGCCTTCTTAGAGGTCTGACTCTTAAAGTTAAGTCCAGAGAGAGTCTAGTGCTAAGTCTGCCCCCTGCTCCCTCCTCTCCATTTAATGCTGTGGTATTTTGGTGATTTTAAAATTACTTGTACTGCAAGGAAATTACAACCAGCTTTGCAGGATGAAGGTGTGGCTTTAAATATTGATGCATACATACTTTTCACTTTACTTTCTTTCTCTCTCCCTCCCTCCATTCTCCCCCAGCTTCTTTCCTTCCCATGGGGCTATGGAAAAGTAGAATCAGAGGGGAAACTTTCAGAGATTTATATTTATTACAGTATCTCTTAGGGTTTCTAGTGGACATTGAGGTCTCATGTATACAACAGCACCTAGCACATAATAAGAGATAATCCCTGCTTCAAGGAGCTTGCAGTCTTAACAAACGTGGGAGACAGATGGGAAGTTTTATTATCCCTATGATGCATATGGAGTAACTGAGGTACAGAGAGATTTTAAGTGACCTACCTAAAGTGCACAGAAACCTGTGGCAGATCTGGGAAACTAACCCAGATCTCTTGCCTTCCAGAACTGTGCGTTAACCACAATACCATCCTTTTCTTCAGAGTTAACTCCTCTACCCCACCCCATTCTGAACCTTGCATGATGTACTTTGTAAGTGTCTTAAAAAAAAACCTCTGAGAGGAAGTGAAGATTTCAGTGTACCATGCAGAGCAGCAGATAGAATTTGCATAAATTTCCACTCTTACATAGAGAGCTATAAATCCTTGGAATAATAGTCTGCTATTCCTGCCCTCCTGTACTGTCAGCATCTGAATTGGTGCCAGTCAGTAAAGTAAAGAATCTTTCTCTAAAACGGTGTGTGTCACTTTTAGGAGACTACTAGCATTTTAGCTGCCCTCAGGCGATTCATATGTTGTGTACATCAAAGCTAAACATCTGCAAAATTTTCCCACGGTGTAAATCTTTACAGCTAATTTAGATTTTGTTGCTTTAATTTAAAAGGCTGCATCTGCTCTTGAATATTAAGGGGACAACAATTATCTTTACTATGTACAAATATAGATGATGACTTCAAATAGCTGAGTTTCTCACTTGAGCAAACAATTCTGAGACCTATTTTGGAAACTACAAAAAAGGATTGTGTGTCTTTTGGTTGAAAAAGAGAGCAGTTACTTGATCCTTGTTCGTCCTCTGTGGCAGAGACTGGAAAAAAAGGAGAACTCCTTTTTCTACTGTTTCACTTACTGAAATAGCCAGAATATGCTCTGAAATAATTTGTCATATTTGATACAACTAGTGTTTTTAAGGAAGACTTTTAAATTGTTTCTTAATGTTAAGAATTTCCAGTTGCAAGGGACCTGGGCTATTTTGGAAAGAGGTTGACAGCAAAGAGGTGATCAAACCACATAAAATACTTTTATATTTTATATCTGCCTCTGGACATTTCCACTGCTTGCATCCGAAGAAGTGGGTATTGACCCACGAAAGCTTATGCTTCAATACCTCTGTTCGTCTATAAGGTGCCACAGGACCCTTTGTCGCTTCTGCAGATCCAGACTAACACGGCTACCCCTCTGATACATAAAATACTTTGTCATCCAATTTTTCTTACAAAGATGTTGGGCTCCTTGAGAGAGTGCAGCTTGAATTTAAAACAATATCCATCCTATTCAGTTAGGCTCAGCTGACTGTCTACAGGCACGGTCACTCACTTGACAGCATCAGTACTAAATAGGCAGCACTAATCTGTCCTGCAGAGGAATTTTTTAGGCTTACCAGTGACAGAATAGGTTACCACAAGCTCTTGCAGATTCTATTAGTCTCATAAGAAATCCGAAAAGTTCTTTGGCTCTTCCTTGGGAGATGGTCATCTGGCCTTTTATGAAACACAGAATTTTCCTTTTTTCATTACATGCACATTTGGTACGTCTACACTATGTTTTAAAACCTGCAACAGCAGACTCCTGGCTCTGGTCTACAAACCTGTAGTGTTATGACACTAAAAACATTTGTGTAGATATTGTGGCTCGGGCTCTAAAGCCCACCCCTCAATGCCAGGCTTCATAGTCCAAACTCGAGCCCGAATGACTGAAGCTGTTTTTACTGCTGTGATATGAGCCTGAATCTGTTGGAGACTCATTGCCCTGGGTTTCAAAATGCAGTGTAGACATATTTACTGTTGTCATTTTAAACTTTAGTTTGAGTGATAAATTTAAATGAAAGGAGATTTTTGTTAAATTTCCATATAGAAAAATTAACTGTATATTATAAGACAAGTACACTTATTGATGTTATCTTTGCTTACTGTCTATCTTTCTTAGATACTTAAGATCCCCACATTATCTGAGCACTTCGTGATATTCGTTGTGTTTTATACAACACCCTTGTAGGCAGCGAAACATTTATCATTTTAAAGATTGGGGAGCAGGAGTACAGAGAGACACTGAGTAGCTCATAGTCACACAGGAACTGAGGTCCTTTGAGTCTCACGGTAGAGCCCTAATCACTGAACAGTCCTTCCTCTTTTGTTCCTTAAATTAGATCCAGTTTTTGTGAAAGTGAGGAGGCTGATGTCATTGTCTAGAGCCAGGGAATTTCACAGACAGGTCATTGCATAAGCTTCTTATTCTTCTCCCCAGCAATGCTCCCCGTGCATCCCTTCTACGGTTTCAGTTGAGGGTCTTTTCTAAACACACTTCCAATCATAACGCAATATACTAGATTTTATGATTGGAACAACGGGAGGAGGAGATCACCAAACTGCTTTGGTGTTCTAAGGTGCACAAAACCACAAATGCCTGAGGTAAAATGCTAGAAAATGAGGTAGCTGTCTACTAGCTGTCTTGCTCCTCCCCCCTCCTTTTTGCCCCCCTCTTTCTTGCTTCCCTTTTCAGTTTAAGGCATAAGTTTTTATTATTAATGGAGGGTAAAATGTTTAAGAATGCCTCCCTAGGATGTAGGCTCTTAAGTAATTTAGGCACTCTTGAACATTTTACCTAGATTTTCTTGGTAACTGACTAAACAGTGGTTCTCAAACTTTATCATGTGGATCATTTATGATGAGATCCTCTTATGAGTTCCCAATCCTGAGTTCACCCTTTGCCTCTGGTAGCGCTAATACTCGTTAACGTCAAAGGGGTCAAATTTAAAATAAACTCATTTGACATAAGGAGTGTGGCTGCTTGATTATATCTCATCCATTTTGTCTCCACATTGTTTCCCCCCACACTTTTCCCTGACATAGGGCTTTCAGTTTACTATAACTGAGTCTCCACCTGCTGCCTGCAGCCCTCACGTCTCTAATCTCTACATGCTGTAGTAAGGAGAGGGCCTGAAACATAAGGCCTTGTATGATCCCTGAGGCCTGGGCTAAAGTAATGGTCAAAACTTGCTAATATAAAGCAAAGTTAAGTTGTGAGCAAGAGGCAGACCCTGCTCAGAGAATCTGGCAAGAACAGGGCTGATGTTGCAGAAACACACATTCCTAAGTAGTGCTAGGGATAAGAATATATACGCAAACACATTCCAGAAAGGTGGTACCAGAATACCTCGATACCAGCCCATTCCCCAAAGATAACAGAAAGACACTGACCCATCCTAAAGATAAGGTCAGGATGACAGCATGATGGATAGAAATGTTTTGATCGAACCAACATGTATGAGGTAATGGGTGGCACCCAAATACGTAAGAGGGTGGCACCGAGATACGTCGGGGTAATACGTAATTTGTTTGTATCTGTGTATAAAGATGTATCTCAGAGGGAGTGTCTTTGCCAGCATTGGGAGCAGTGGAAAGTCCTGCCACTGACGGAGCTGTGTCCATTGTCATGGGCATACATGTCTTAGTATACTTGTAGAGTATACCAGGTGCTGTTACTATGCTTCGTCGACAATAAACCTGGCCGGGCCCCTTCGCTGCTAAACCAAGTCTTATGGTCATATTGGGCGGTTCGCTTGATGTCTGCTGTGCCAGCTATCTGCGCAGAGCTGGGACGGCATATGGAGGGAACACACATGCAGCCAAACATCTTCATAGTTTTTGGTCTGCTCTTCTGTATGCTTCCTACCCCTTTTGTTTTGGTAGTCTGCAAATTTGATCCTGGTTGAATTTTCACCAAAGAAGTATCTGACAGAATAAAACATGTTGCAGCCACATGGGATACACCCATACATCTTTGTATCTTGGGCTACATCACAGGAAATGTCTTTGCTTGAAGCTTGAAAAATGTTTTGCTATTGTGACAGAAGAAGTTCTGTGTCACCACCAGAAATGCGCCTTAGACCCACTCACAGGTCCAGAGAGCATAATTTGAGAACCGGTGCACAAAGCAGAAAAATTTTAGGTATCATAGGGTTGAATAAAGGTAACTTTCTTTCTTTCTTTCTCTTTTAGGATACGGAACCAGTATTTGAGGAGGAGTCTAAACCAATTTATTGTCAGAACTGCCAAAGCATTTCTTTCTGTGCATTTACCCAACGATCACTTTTGGTAGTGTGCTCCAAATACTGGAGGGTAAGGATAACCGGTTAAGTACAAAAACTGGCTTTTTCTTAGCAATTCTAGAGGCTGGTTTAATAAAACTGTCAGTAAGACATAGGGAAAGAAGCTTGGGAAAGTGTTTATAAATCAATTAGAGCTCTGAGTTCATTGAGTATTTAGTCTATTTCAAGTGTATTGGCTCACAGCATTGGGAGTATATTGATATGGTTTTGTTTTATGCAGACAAAAATCTGAAAAATCTAAATTAAATAGAAAGCATGCTGTGCCATACCATATTTGTAACATGTATCAAAGGATTGCAAACATGACACAGACATTGTAATTTCTGTAACAAATCTATTTTCTTGGTTATTTTATGGAATTTAGTATGTATTAAGTATCTTCTTAAGTAAATGCTGCCATAGGTAATAGACTTGAATGTTCCTTAAAACTAAATATGTGGAGGTATTAAATTATCAGCTATCCAAACATTTAAAATATGACCATGTAATGATAAACATAGACTTTTTGTTTTTGTTTAACTTTCCTTACTTCTAGGTTTTTGATGCTGGAGATTATTCCTTGTTATGTTCAGTTCCCAGTGAAAATGGACAAACGTGGACTGGTGGTGACTTTGTATCAGCTGATAAAGTGATCATATGGACAGAAGATGGACAAAGTTTTATTTACAAACTACCAGCCAGGTACTCAGAATTTTAAATAATGGAGCACATATGTGGTATCCGGTAAAACTCAGAGATGTGGAATAAAAATAAAATGTTTAATCTGATTGGTTTGTTTGATTGCTAAATCAGACTAATGTAGAAACTAAAATGCCACTAACATACCTTCAAATTTGTGTATCCCCAAAATGTTATACCTTAATGTTGTGGTACATACCAAACAATACTAGGTAATAATAAAGTCAAAGCTTGAGACACACATTTTCCATCATTACTATGATCCTTTGTGATTAATTATTGCTGGCATTGGAGAATATGTGGTGTTACTGGGTTTGCTTTTCCCTTGAAGGTGTGCCATGAACAAGTTCCAGCCTGTATTTAAAATGTTTTGCTGAATCAGGAACACATCGAGGGAAGAAATATTATTTGTGCTGTTAATTAGGATCAACAGGTGGTTGTTACAGTAAGTTAAGTGTAGTATTTCAACCTTTAAAAAGTGGACTTATAGAACATTACTTGTTCTTGTACACACAAAAGGTAAAAGATCAGACTTGGTGGGTTTTTAAAGTATGTTTCCACCAAATATGCTTTATTTAATGTTAATCAGACCCTTGTCTTTACTTCCTGGTTTCTGCTGAATTCATTGTTATCAGAACCACCTCAGCTGGGAATGCCTAAATTGTATGCTGCTAATTAACTTGAATGGTTTGTGTTCCCAGTTAATGGTTTAAAGATAAGGAATAGAACTAAACTGAGCTGTTTAAGGTTGGAGCCTTCTGGGCCTTTACAGATAATTTAGTTTAGTGGAGGACTGTGAATGACACAGTTAGTGATAGAATTAAAGACTTATGTGACAGACCCGGACAAGTGGGATACAGAAATCTCAGAGAAGGCAAATATACTGGCCATTGGATTAATAGTTTTCTGTTCCCTGCGTGACCAGAGCAGGGGCTGCGCTAGAAGAAGCAGGAACTTTCTGGAACCAAATTAAGACAGGCAGGCTAATCAGGGCACCTGGGTTTAAAAAGGAGCTCACTTTAGTTTGTGGTGTGGCGTGCGAGGAGCTGGGAGCAAGAGGCACACAAGGAGTTGAGGGGGAGAAGAGTTGAAGGACTGAGGAGTAGAAGCATCAGCAGACCATCAGGAGGAAGGTCCTGCAGTAAGCGTAAAGAAGGTGTTGGGAGGAGGCTGTGGGGAAGTAGCCCAGGGAGTTGTAGCTGTCACGCAGCTGTTACAGGAAACCCTATAGACAACTGCAGTCCACAGGGCCCTGGGCTGGAACCCGGAGTAGAGGGCGGGCCCGGGTTCCCCCCAAACCTCCCAACTCCTGATCAGACACAGGAGGAATTTGACTGTGGGTTCTACCAGAGGGGAAGATCTCTGAGGCGATCAAAATCCGCCAATAAGCGCAGGACTCACCAAGGTAGAGGAGGAACTTTGTCACACTTTAAAAAAAAAAAAAAATAATTAGCTTAAGTAAACAGGTATTGCAGTATAACGATAAACTACATTTATACCAAATTCCAAGATGAAATGGTACATCCAGGGGTAATCAGTTCCTGGTTGATGAAGAATGGGCATGTAATCCTTTCTTTAATGGTACCTTGATGGCCAATGAGTGTGCTAACCTAAAATTAATATGCTACCATTTTTATAATCACTTATAATACCCCTTAATTAATTAAGTTCACTTTTTACCGTATCTATATTTCCACCACCATGATTAAATATTTTCTACTTTATCATAGGCTATTTCACATGAAATGTCATCTTAATTAACATCTGTGTAAATATCGTTCCAGTAACTATCAGGACAGACAACATTCTTCCAAAACATACACATTTTGTCTAGAGCAATTGTTAAAACCAAAACATGTTTACCACATGACCTGGCCTACCTCTAACTTGACCCTGAATTGTCTATTTCACTCATATTTTATTAGTCCGTATTATCTTCAAGCCCAAATTTAGGCCCAAGAACTTATCTACTTACATTTCAGCACGTTGGTATAAGCAAACATCATCTCTATAGGCTACACTCTTTCTCAACGCCATTTGCACGAAATATGCTGTGATTCTTGCAGAGTTTGTAGCCAGTGCAAAATTGTTTTATGCTTCTATGACTATGTGGTGAGATCCTGTTTAACCTTTCCTAAGCCACAGTTTGATCTAATTTCTGAACTGCATGTCTTGAACATTACCTGGATGAGTTTTGGAACCAATTCTGTCCTAGACATAAGCCTACTAACAGTATCCCAGCTCAAGCTAATATTTCTTGGTAACATGTTGACGGTCTGTGGGCCTGCTAATTGGTACAATATACAAGAGAGTGTCTCCAGCCCTGGAATCAGTTATCTGATGTTTTTAGAGAGCGGTTTTATCACTTTTCTTTTTAGTATTGTCATGCGAGAAAGACCTTCCGTCTCAGCCTATCCAAGATGCTTTGTTTTTGTGATGACACGCTGTGGTAAATAAATATTAGTTACACATGTTTCAGATCATAATTCATTATGTATGACAGGAAAATTATACAGTCCTCTCAATCTGAGCTAGAAAATGATTGTCTTTAAATATAGTATCGTAGCCCCTTGAAATTTTATTTTTTTAATTGTTCTCAATTATATACAGTCTTTTGACTGGACAACTACTTGTCTGAGGAGCATGTCTCTTCATAATGTATAAACTCTTAGGTTTTGTATGCAGAATCTACTAAGGATCAGTAGAATTCTGTGTGGAGTTCAAAGTATTAGTTTAAACCTGTAAAGCCCTAACTGGTTTGGGATAAGATTATCTGAGAGAGCATCTTTCTCCACATCATATACTGCCACAGCAGGGATCAGCAGAAGGGCTTGAGCTAGAGCTCCCTCAATATAAATGGGAGGGAACTGCTGGCAGGGCACTTTGTAAGGAATCCGTAGTTTTGGCACTCACTCCTCCCCTCCTTGGTCCACCAGAGGCTAGACTGGACCTTCCAGGTGCACTGCAAAGCTCATTTCCTTTCTTTTCTAAGGCCTTTGAGGTGGAAGTAGACTGAGCTGGATACATTTATGAGTAGCCCTCTCTTTATATCATGATTTTTAGTTTACATGAAATAAACCTAGACGACTGAATGAGCATCTGTATAGTTATATATTGATAAATTGACAAAATGAATTAATATAATGTAGTGGAAACACTGATTTTTTTTTGAAGTATTTTTTTGTTAGCAAATTCTGCATTTAAGCAGTGATACAGTAATAGATTCTTAATCATGTAAGGGTTCTAAATTGGTGTCTTTTGTTGTTCTGTGTTAAACTCAGTTGCCTACCAGCTAGTGATACATTTCGCAGTGATGTGGGAAAAGCTGTTGAAAATTTAATTCCTCCTTTACTGTTCAGTGTATTGGACCGAGCAGATAAACAGGTAAAACACATTCCTTGTCTTGCGGATTATGCTGTGCATGTTTTTGTAAATAAAACTTCCTCAAAAACATTACAAATTGTCTTTCTTCTCCTTAGTTAAAGTCAAGATTTTCAGAGAATAACTGACTTTTTAAAGTGTAAATTCATTTGGCTTTGTTTCCTACTCCTTTAGTATTTCATGAGTTTGCGGTTTTTTGTTTGTTTGTTTTTAATATGAATGTCATGATTAGCACTGCACAGGTAAGATCAGTTTGTTTTCAGTTCTGCAGACATCCACACACTAATGTATTGGTACATTTCCCAAATAATGTAGGTATCATTTTTCCTTTTTTATCAGTGAGTATTGTTAGATGGTATCCTCCAATAATAATCTTCTACGTCAGGCATGTCATACTTATTCTGAGCCTGAATTACCCATTTGAGTAGAATGTATGGCATGTGAGGGGGGAAAAAGCTAACTAGCAAGGAGGCAAGTTTCACAGTCTTGCGCAACTGCTACTGGAAAATGAGTCTAAATATCTAAGGAAGTGCTAAGTATTACATATACACAAATCTAAGGTTTTTAAAAAAAGTTACATTCATTTATGAGCCTCCTTGCCTCGGTCTATTAATTTGGGTTGCCATTTATTCCCCTCTATGACCATCCTCACCAACCCTTTTTTGAATTTTTCCCTCCCTTTTCTCCATCCCCTGCTCTGCTTTGGACATTTTCCTTTCTCCCATCCACTGTCACACCATTTGGAGGGTCTTTTGTACCATTCTCCCTCCCCACATACACACAACTTGTGGTCCCCCCCCCCCCCCCCCCCCGTTCTGTGTTCTCTCCTTACCCTTTTGGGATTCTTCCCTCCCTTTCCCTTGATGCCCCAGACCCCTGTTCAGTGGAGGAAGCAGCAGAGAAGGAGACACCGATAATACAAATTTTTAATGATAATAAGGGTTTTTTCTTTTTTAAATATATAAATAAATACACACATAGTAAGATGTCTTAGAGCGGGTCTACACTACCCGCCGAAATGGCGGGTAGCGATCCATCTCTCAGGGGTTGATTTATTGCGTCTAGTCTAGACACGATAAATCTATCCCTGAGTGCTCTCCCCGTTGACTCCGCAACTCCAGTGCCGCGAGAGGCAGAAGCGGAGTCAACGGGGGAGTGGCAGCGGTTGACTCACCGCTGTGAGGACGCCGAGGTAAGTCGACCTAAGATAGGTCGACTTCAACTATGCTGTTCCCATAGCTGAAGTTGCATATCTTAGGTCAATTCCCCCCCCTCCCGCCACCCCCCAGTGTAGACCTGGGCTAACCAATCTTGGATTACTCTACACTCATGTTACTGCAGCATATAACCACTTTCCCTTTGTATGTGTTTTTTTGGTGGTTCAGGTTTTTTTTTATTTTTGTGGTGGTGTTTGTCCCTTTTATGCTACTGTTGTATTAGGCTGAAGAGCTTAGTTCTGTATGATTTAAATAAAACAGTCATCTGAAAAATGTTGCCTTTTGAATGCTGAAACCTAAGTAAAGTAAAAGCTTTGTTATCTGGCATGTTGGGAGGATGGGTGTATGTGCCGGTTAGTCAAAAATTCTGGTTAACTAAGAGTTATACTTATCAATGGAGGAAGGGAATTTGGATGCAGGAGGGGACTCGGGGTGGGAGGTTGGGGCATGGGAAGGGTTTCGGGGTGCCAGATCCGGGTGGCGCTCACCTTTGGCGGCTCCCTGGAAGCGGCGACATGTCCCTGCTGCTCCTAGGCGGAGGTGCACTACCTCTGCCTGCAGGCACCACCCCTGCAGCTCCCATTGGCCGTGGTTCCCAGCTAGTGGGAACTGTGGAGCCAGCACTCGGGGTGGGGCGAAGTGGGGGCAGTGCACGGAGTGCCCATGGCTGTTCCTCTGCCGAGGAGCAGCAGGGACATGACACCGCTTCCAGGGAGCCACGCAGAGCCAGGTAGGGAGCCTGCCGGCCCTGCATCAACCAGACTTCTAATGGATATCAGAAATGCCGGCTTTTAGAGCTTTCTGGTTGGTAAAGTGCCGGATAACACAGCTTTTACTGTATAACTGCAATGTAATACAATGCGGTGGAAAAAGGTCAGTTCAGTTTTTGGGCTTTGTGCCTCAGCAGTTTTGTGCCAAAGAGTGGTGAATCATTAACAGAAAGATCTAGACAAACTGAAGGGACTGCAGAGAAAGTAACAAAAATGATTGAAGAGCTGAAGGGATTTATGTAGAATCTGAGAAAAGACTGGATGTATGAAGTATATACTCTGTAGTTTGGCTAAGCAACTGCTAAAGTGAGGCATACTGACAAACATTTGAGGGGTATGTGGAAATATATAGTATGGTTCAAGGGATACCTAACAGAATTGGACTGAAATTAAGAAAAGGTAAACTTAGGGTAAATATTGGGTAAAACTAATTGAGTGATATTTATAAGACACTCTGGAATTGTTTCCTCAGGGAAATAATGGAAGCTGTTTCTTATTTAAAATAATACTATGCAAAGTGCTAGAGAGGATATTATTGGGAACAATCCTGCACTAGCAGAGATATGGACCAAGATAACCTAATGTGTCTTCTATCTCTGTTTTCTGTAATGGAACTTACAGTAGATTTTGAACATCAGGCAAATGTACTTAAAAAGGGATAGAGTTTCAAAAGTGCTCAGTACATGGCAGCTGTCAGTGAGGTGATGAAATGGGAGTTGAGTTCTTTTGGAAGACTAGACAAAAATGTGTCACTATCGTATAACTTGAAATTGATGGCCTTTTAGACACTGTAAACACTGAGATGCTTAAAATAATATTCATAGGTATGCATAAGTTAAAAAGAATAACTTAGTCACAAGGTAGTTTTTAGGAATACTTTTTTTTTTTTAATTTAACCATAATTTTGTTCCAGCAGAAGAGAGTGAAACCTTTCTTGATCATTTTATTATTGGACACTATTTAATTCATTCTATATTCTGTTTGTGTTTCAGATCTTATTGCTGTTAACTTTCACCATTTCAGATTACACCTTTTCAGTCCTCTGTTGCAATTAAAATGTCTATTATAAAATTATGCCTGATATATTTTGTTTATAACATGCTCTGTAATTAGTCATGATTTTATTTTGCTATGTGTTACTTTTTTCCCATTTTTGTTTGTCTTTTAAAAGGTATAGCAGGAATAGAGCAGGTTATGTGAGGGAAGTTACTGTCAAGATTAGGAACCTGCTATATGCATCTGAAATTGTTCTAATATGTCTTTATTTTACAGCTGCTAATCTGTCCCCCTGTTACTCGATTCTTCTATGGACGCAGGGAGTGTTTCCATAAACTTCTAATCCAGGGAGACTCTTCAGGGAGGCTGTGTATTTGGAGTGTGCCAGATACACTTGAACTGCAAGACAACACAGAAGGTAGCATTATCTAACACAGTGACTTGCTGCCAAAACTTTTAACAAGTTGCTCCCATTTTTTTTGCTCATTTGGTTATGTGTGTGACATTCCCTGTGTGAACATGTTTCCTCTTCTCCTCTAAGTTCATTAATTTCATATGCTTATCAGCCTTCTAACATAACACCATCCTCAGTGGTGTGTGATATAAGAGCCTGATTAAAACCCTTCCACTCCTACTCTTCTGCAAGCTTCTTCAGGTGGATTGGGTGAGGGAACAAATCTCTCTGGTTAGTGTAAGGAGGGGCAGATACGGGAATGAGGTGGGTGGGGGGAAGTCTCCTTTCTGGCCTGGATTTCCTCTAGGCTCTCTTCCTATACTGGCTCTGGGCAGGCCCTGTTGGGGAGAGAGGCAGCATCTGTGAGACTTCAGCTCTGTGCTGCAGCTGCTTAGCACTATCACTTGTTAAAGTAGATGGGTGATTGCAGGAAGACTAGGTGGTATGACTCCCTGCGCTACTGGCAGCTTCAGTGAGGGTGGCAGAAGAGGAATTCTCCTTGTGGTAGCAGCTTTTGTTGTGGCAAAGCTAGGCACACTTGTGGTGTGAAAGCTGCCTGAGGAGAGTAAGTGCTGGTTCGCTCCCAGCCTTAGGATGTGATGGCAATTTTAACATACAGAGTTGGACCCAGCATTTTGGGGTTATATCTGAAATGGTTTTTTTTCTTGCTGTGCTCCTTATCCAAACCCAAGAGTGGACAGAAATGAGTTATCACACCACTGTGTAAGAGACCAGCCTGGGGAATTTGGGGAAGGTTAGAGAGATGGTTCTTTGGCATACACCTCAAACTTAACGGACTAATTTTACATAAAATTAGTGGAGAGAGGGTTGGTGTGGGTGAGAAGGAAGGAATTTTTAGGTTTTACCAGTCTTCTGCTCAAAAAGTAAAACCCAGCTGCTTGTTCTTTTTGACCCTAGTAACTGGTTTACTTCTGTTTTTATGTATTTAAGGCTGTAATTCAGAAGAAAAATGGCTAAAATTTTCTTTTAAATTTAAAGCTGAGATTTTCGTTCAGAGACCACAGGGTGGCTAAGTTATCTGGACACTCACACAAACCTCCTCCTGCATATCATTGCTAGTGTGCTTAGTGGAACACCTCTGTACCAGCACCCAATACTTTTATTTTCAGTATGTAAATGTTCTTCACCTAAATTTTAGTTTTGTTTACTAAAATGCTCTTATCTTCTGATAAACTGGGGAATTAAGGAAAAAATACAGATACAATTTTGTTAATCTGTACAGTACTGGTATTTAACAAAATACTACGTTGTGCTATGGACCATATTAGACACCTCAAACCAAAGACCCAAGTCTTCAAATCCTTACACCTACCACCACCTTCAGGCCTGTAACATGGCTCTGCTCTTTCTGTATACCCATATGTCCAAGGCACTTATACATTTTGCTTCTTGTTCCTGTACAACATCACCAAGACCCAGCCTTTCCTCACTGTTCACACAACTAATATTCTCATCCAGGCCATCATTATCTCACATCTTAACTACAGCAACGTCATCCTCCTCTGTTGCTGACAAATGCAGTCTTGCCTCCCTTAAATCTATTCATAATGCTGCTTTAAAAGTCATCTTCCTATCTTATGTGGCCCATGTCACTCTTTTATACGCATACACCTTTTGCATTCCTCCACCAACTCCTCCCCCTTTCCACTGCATCAAGCACAAAGTAGTTGTCTTCCTCTTTTTAGGCCCTTCATGGCTGGCCCTACTTTGCCTATAATTTCAATGTTATAGAGATGTAGACTCCCACCTCCTCTCTGTCAATGATGCTGCCCTTGTTTGGCCATTTGTCTCAGTTTCAGACAAACACTACTGTGCACCTTCCATGTCACCTCTTTGTGCACAGAAGAAGCTCCCTGTAAAAATCTGCAAGGTCACTCGCTACATTATCCTCCTTTAAAACTCTCTTTATTTTGTGATGACTAAAAAAAATGGTGGTGGTGGTGAAGCGAGTGCTACGACCACTGCTTATCATACTGATTTCAGTTGTCTTGTTGTTTCCTTGTGCCTCTGTTTTCCTGATGTATTTGTCATAGCTACCTGCTGTCTGTTTTAAGATTTTAAGCTCTTCAGAACAGGGACTGTTTCTTTGCGTTCTTACAGTGTCTAGCACAAAGGTGTCCTGGCTCCAAGTGCTACTTCAATACAAAAAAGAATGTACTTCTCTCAAATGACTAATGTTAAGCATGTGCACAAGTATATTTAGAATCAAGAACAACTAGATGTTAAAGAAAGGGACTGAGAGTCCATAGATTCTTCTGATCAGTTAGTAAACCAGTGCTGCACTGTGTTCGGACAGCAGTCCTCTTTCAGGTGATATGTAGATTTGAAGCCTTAGTTGTGTTTTGTCACTGAAAAAATCCAATAGTACTTTTCACAAGACTTAAAGGAGTTAACTGGGGTCTCTTACTAAATTCCATGCCTGGTAATTGCCATCTGTCTAAATAAGTTCCTTGTGCAGTTTAAGTTGGATACATTCTTTTTCAATTCCTTTCTCAAACTCTGGTCTAGTATTTCTGTGTGCTAGTAGAGTTGAGTGTTAACGTTTGAAAGTGACTGCATTGTTGTAGTAGGTGAATTAGTCTCCAATATGGTGTTTTGTACTTCCAAGGATGTTGTAAAATTTACTAATATTGATAAAGGGCTTTGAGCAGGGCCGGCGTGCCCACTAGGCGACCCCAGGCGGTCGCCTAGGGCGCCGGGAGCCGGGGGAGGGGGGCGGCTGGCCGCGGCTGCCTCCCGGCTCTGCGGCTGAGCCAGAAGTTGGGGGGGGCAGCTCGCCGCGGCTGCCTCCTGCTTCCCGGCTCCGCGGCTAAGCCGGGAGCTGGGGAGGTGCCGCTGGCGGGGGGGAAGCTGCCGCGGGCGGGGGGCTGAGCTGCTGGCGGGGGGAGCTACCACGGGAGGGGGACTGGCTGCCTTGGGGGGGGGGCGGTGTTAGGTTTGGGGGTGCGCAGGGCTGGTGCAGGGAAGTTTCGCCTAGGGCGCGAAACTTCCTTTCACTGGCCCTGGCTTTGAGATCTTCTCAAGACAGGTGCTATAATTATTTTAATCACCTCTTCTTTTTTTTTTTTTTTTTAACAGGACTGCGAATGACAACTTCAACTTCTCTGCAAGAAGCTTTTTGTAAACTTATGCCTCGTCCTGCTGGAATTATAGACCAATTAAGCTTAATACCAAACAGTAATGAACCGCTTAAAGTTACAGCCAGCGTGTATATCCCAGCACATGGACGCCTAGTTTGTGGTCGTGAAGATGGAAGCATTGTTATTGTACCAGCAACTCAAACTGCAATAGTTCAGCTTCTGCAAGGAGAGCACATGCTCAGGAGAGGTATGTAAACAAACATTAGACATGCATGGCTGAATTACAAAAGGTGCTGATCGTCTGCAAACAACTTTGAAATAAGTAGTAATTGTGGGAGGTCACTTTTCAGCATCAGGTGCTTTAGCGAATAGAGCCTAAAAAGGGAACCATTTTTACAATACCCTTGATAATCCCTAAATTCTTTTATATCAGGAGAAATCTAAATAATGAACACATGCTGGCTCCTAGCTCATGTCATGCTGTCTATAGTGGCTCACAATTGTTAGTGCCTACCTCATGGCAGACTGTCAGAAAACAGGGTAGACACCCCAATGTGGTGTCGTGTTCTATAATTAGATTTCACCAAACCAGTAACAAATGTGAACTCCTGGATCACTATACGAATCTTACCGTAGAGTCACAGATGGTCCCCTTAGACTCTCCAGTCTATCTTGCCACCCAGACAAACTGGACTTTATGATAAAAGGTCACTTAAAACAAAAATCACACCACATCAGGTTGTTCCCAGTCCCAAGAGGCCAATCATTTACCTCAGATCGATTGGTATTCTAGATCTTACACCAAAGACAATGCTGGTAGCCAATTCTGTAGTAAACTAACTAAAAGTTTATTAGCTAAAAAAGGAAATGAGTTACTGAGAGGTTAAAGCAGGTGAAATATACATACAGGTGAGTCACCGTTTATAATTCCAAATGGTGGCAGTGATGTAATAAACTGCCAGTTTCCCAAAAGTCTTTTCAGGGTACCCAGATTCTCTGGAGATCTCTGCTTTGCATCTGGTACACTTCCCTGTAAGAGTCCAAACAGTCCAGAGATAAAGGATATTTCCTTGAATCCATATTTACAGCTTCTTCTCACAGAAAGCAAGCTGACAGTGTCACTGCCCACATGGGTTTTTCCTTTGATGGCAGAGCATGAGGAATGCATTTTGAGACTTTGACCTCTAATCATCACACACAATGACCACTTGCTTTGAAATGAGCTCTTTTCTGTTAGAGTTCTTCATTTGCATTCTACAAGGTTTCTTTCTCCTTTGATGGGTTATTTAGTTACAGGGGTACACACAATATAAATGTTTGCTACTACATTATAACAGGACAGGGGTGGGAGAAGCTTCCTAACAGTGGGGAAGGGGGGACAACGGCGCCTGAACCATGGCCCCACCCCCTTGCATCGCCCCTTCCTCCGAGGCCCCACTCCCGCATTGGCTTCCCTCCTTCCCCCCAAGATCCTGCTGCCTCCTTCCCCCCCTGTCACTCATCCTTACGGCTTCTAAAAAGCGTGAGGTCCATGGTCCGCTGGCCCACCCTGTTGCAACCCCCCTGTAACAGGATACAGATAAGTGAAAACAATGCAAGTAACATCCCATTAGTTTTCATGAAGTTTAAACATCAAATACACTCTTATATATTTAACAGTCATTGTGATCTATACTAATAAACAAGTGAATTGGCATGGGGCTTTGGCATGAGCTGGTACCTGGTCTACCAGTGTCACAACTAGTATATCTGCTCGAGGGGGCAGGAAGGAAGGGTGAAGATTTGAGAATTCTCCTTGCCTTTTTTACCATTACTGCTAAAATTATACTCAGTTTTTTAATTAAAAATATTGTTGAATATTGAAAATCATTTTTTGTCCTATTAAACTTTTTTTTAAAAAATTATTTCCCAGGTTGGCCACCTCACAGAAATCTCCGGGCTCATCGGAACAAAGTTACATGTTTACTGTATCCTCATCAGGTCTCATCTCGTTATGACCAAAGATACTTGATCTCAGGTGGTGTGGATTTCTCAGTCATTATATGGGACATCTTTTCTGGAGAAATGAAACACATCTTCTGTGTCCATGGTGGAGAGATTACACAGCTTCTAGTTCCACCAGAAAACTGTAGTGTAAGTTTATATTAAATGCACACTAGTATCGTGGCTTCACCACTCATCTATAATGCAGTCCTCCAATAATTATATTGACAGATCCCTTATAATGTGCGTGCATATGTACAGACATTTTGGACAACAAAAAAATTTGTTAAATTGAGTGATGTATGTTGGCTATATATTGACATGTATAGGTGCTAATTGTTGAGTTAGGAGCAAAGTGAAATTATTCCATGATTTTGCATTTTTTAGTTGATCAATTAAGACAGTAATTCATTAACTAAAAATTAAACTTTGTCTAATGAACATATGGTAGTACCTATATTTGGTATATTGCTTCAATAGTTAGCGAGGTGTTTTATAGGAAGCATGAAGACAAAGTCTCTGCCTTTAAGATATCACAGTCTGAATAGACAACTGGTAGATGGGCGAAGCGATGCAGAGGGAGAAGAAGTGCTTATCTTGTTAGCTCTGTGATTTTGTTTAATATTTTTTTTAAATGTTGCAGTCTAATTTAGCTCACTTTTTATTTTAAAGAAGTCAAACATTTTAAGACATTTGGATGAAGTGGGTTTTAAGGAAATATCTTAGGTGAGGGTGACCATGATGTAAGTTGATTCCATGCACAGAGGAAGGCATAGGGACAAGATTGGGATGACAGAGAGGGTGCTTATTTATGTGGTTCTCTTGGTTGGTGGAACACGTAGCTATCCAGTCTTGTTAGATTTATTTAGTCTAGTTTATCAGAATTAGCTGGATGCATTGGTTCAGCTGTATCATGTTGTTCTTGTTTTTTAAAAATTTTAGTCAGCACCAAGTTTTTAATTGTATGCATTTCTAAGTTAACCCATCACTGTAATATGTAGGTCCTATTGTTACACTTAATGATTCTTAATCTTTTTTGTTCTACTCTATTCCATTTTAGAAAGTATTAAGTAAGAGTGAGCTGCTGGCTCATTTTTTTTTTGATAGCTGAAGTTGATTTATAATCAAAACTGTTTTACACAAAATACACACACACACACACACACACACACACACACACACACACACACACACACAAATGTAGATGTATGTATATGCGAAATATATTAAGTCTTGGGGCTTGTCTATACAGTGAGTTAGTGAGTGACAAGCTGGGGTGTAATGTGTAACACTTTAGCCTGCCATACAGTAGCTGTCTGTGTGGACCCTACTGCTGTGCACTAAAAGTCCCCTAGTGCAGTTTCCCCAGGAGGGGGAAGTGAGGAGCGTCTGAGCTGCTGCTACTTTAAGAGGAAGGTAGTGCAGAGGACTAGAGCCACAAAGTCTTCCGAAGAAAGGAAGGTGGAGCAGAAGGGAAAGGCGCGAAAGCAAGCGTAACTGCTGCTGGGTCAGGAGAAGTGCTGGCTGTCTGGAAAGGGTACCAGGAAGAGACGCAATACTAGACGTCCCAGACAAGGTAGTGGGGGCAGTAGTCATTGATTTTGGAGGTCTGCAGTTGAGTGGTTTTGTTTTTGGAAAGAGTTTACTTTGGGGAATGGGAAGGTTGTGGGGAATAGGGACTTAAGGTAAGTATTGGGGGTATTCCTGAGGAGCATAGAGGGAGAGATATGGGGGAGGGGGTTGTGTTTCCTGGGAACACTGGGGGCTGTGTAGGGTGAGAAAGGTGGGCTGTGTTCCTGGGGGTTTCAGGAAAAAGAACCAACTGTTCCCTTCAGGAATTGGGGCTGAGGAATGTGCTTGCAAAAAGGGTTTGGGGCTAGGTGAGCGTTAAAGGCAGAGGTAGGTGGGTTTCTGAGGCATGAGGCCACTAAAAGTAAGATTTGAAAAAGGTCATCTCTTCCCTTTCCAAGCCCATCTGGTACTAAATGGCAGAGCACTTTGGAACCTAAAGTTTGTGGTTAGGGGCTAGAGCTGAAAGCTGCTTTTAGGCACCCAGTTCAGTAGTAGGAAAAGAGAGTGTAAGGCCTTGGCTACACTTACAAGTTACAGCGCAATAAAACTGCCGGCAGCGCTGTAACTCATTAACTGGCTACACTTGCAAGGCACGTGCAACGCTGTATCTCCTCTCATACAGCGCTGCATGTACTCCACCTCCCCGAGAGAAATAGCAACTGTTGCGAAGTGGGTGGAACGCTGGTCTTTCAGTGTAGCCGAGGAACAACGGAGTTACTGATCTCCGGAAGCTGCTTTGTTTTGAAAAGGCACTTCCGGGTTGGAGTTCAGAGCTCCTTTCTTGAGCTGCTAGAAACACAGCTTTACAACCACAGCTACTTTTTGCAGGCAGAGGGTGGGAAAGAGGGGAGGGGCTCCGTTGGGAATGCCGGCAGCAAATGCCGGCAGCTCCGTTAGGAATGCCTTGGACAGAGACGGCGGGGGGTGGGGGGGTGGAGAAGAAGAACGGCGGGGGGGAGGGGGAAGGCTCCGTTTCCTCTCTTTTATCTGCTCTTTAAAAACAAACAAAGCCCTTGCTGTTTGCTTTCAGTGATTGAGAGAGAGGCAGGGGATGTGGAGGTGTGGAAATAATGAGCTGACACTCTGTGGAGATTTCAAAAACTCACTCTCTCTCTCAAAACGCTCCCTGTCAAAGTCCCCCTCACCCCCTCCATTTGAAAAGCACGTTGCAGCTACCTGAATGCCCATAATGCACCGCTCCCAATACAGCTGCAAGTGCCGCAAATGTAGCCACGTCAGTGGTAGTTACTGCGCTGGCGGCTGCCAGTGTGGACAGGCTGCAGCGCTTTCCCTACTCAGCTGTACGAACACAGGTTTAACTAACAGTGCTGTACATCTGCAAGTGTAGCCAAGGCCCAAGATGGACGTTGGGGGTTAAAAGAAGGGCAGCTTTAAATAGCCTTTCCCTTCCTGGTAGCATCCCTTGGTATTTTGCAATACTTTTTTTTGGCTGGGGGCTGAAAAGGTTCGGTACTGTTCTTGGCTAAGCAGTTCTGCTTTATACTTGTTCATTCCCATACTCATAATTAAGGCTAAGATTTTGTCACAGATATTTTTAGTAAAAGTCAGGGACAGGTCACGGGCAATAAAGAAAAAATCATGGAAGCCTGTGACCTATCCGTGACTTTTACTAAAAGTATGCATGACAAAACGGGAAGCTGCGGGGTCCCCACACCACCCCGGTGGGCCCGACTAGGAGCTCCTGGCTCCAACAGTTCCTAGACATCACAGGTGGTGGGGGGGACCCTGCAGCTCGCAGGTGCTGCCAGCTCAAGTCATGGAGGTTTCTGGAAGTCACGGGTTCCATGACTTCTGTGACCTCTGTGAGAAAATCATAGCCTTTATAAACTCCACCAAACTTCCCTTCTAAACTAAAATATTTTGCTGTGAGAGAACTTTTTATGGCTAGATTTTAGAATCCCTGCCAAAAAAAAATATTTCACAATAGAACTACTTACAACTAGGGCAGTCGTGTGATTAAAAAAATTAATCGCACGATTAAACAATAATAGAATACCATTTATTTAAATATTTTTGGATGTTTTCTATATTTTCAAATATAAAGGTGTACAGTTCTCACTTAATATTTATTTTTGATTACAAGTATTTATTGTAAAAAACCAAAAGAAATAGTATTTTTCAATTCACCTAATACAAGTACTGTAGTGCAATCTTTATTATGAAAGTTGAACTTACAAATATAGAATTATGTATAAAAAGGGTTTTATTTTTTAATGCAATGTAAAATTTTAGAGCCTTTATTACAAAACACAGCAACTCATTTGTCCTGCTTTAGTTACGATTGTAAGTTGGGCTGTCAATTAATTGCAGTTAACTCATGCGATTAACTCAAAAAAAAAATTGTGATTAAAAAAATTTAATTTTGATTAATCGCCGTTTTAATCGCACTATTAAACAATAGAATACCAATTGAAATTTATTAAATATTTTGGATGTTTTTCTTCATTTTCATATATATTTGATTTCAGTTACAACACAGAATACAAGTGTATATTATTTTTATTATAAATATTTTTACTATAAAATGATAAAGGAAATAGTATTTTTCAATTCACCTCAAACAAGTATTGTAATGCATTCTCTTTGCTGTGAAAGTGCAATTTACAAAATGTTGATTTTTTTTGGTTACATAACTGCTCGCAAAAACAAAACAATGTAAAACTTCAGAGCCCGCAAGTCCACTCAGTCCTACTTCTTGTTCAGCCAATCGCTCAGACAAACAAGTTTGTTTACATTTGCAGGAGATAATGCTGCCCACTTCTTATTTACAATGTCACCAGAAAGTGAGACAAGGCATTTGCAAGGTATTTACGTGGCAGATATGCTAAACATTCGTATGCCCCTTCATGCTTCGGCCACCATTTCCGAGGACACGCTTCCATGCTGATGACACTCGTTAAAAAAAACGAGCGTCATCTGTGACTGAAGTCCTGTGGGGAGAATTGTATGTCCCCTGCTCTGTTTTACCCGCATTCTGCCATATATTTCATGTTATAGAGGTCTCGGATGATGACCCAGCACATGTTGTTCATTTTAAGAACACTTTCACCGCAGATTTGACAAAATGCAATGAAGGTACCAATGTGAGATTTCTAAAGATAGCTACAGCACTCAACCCAAGGTTTAAGAATCTGTAGTGCCTTCCAAAATCTGAGAGGGACGAGGTGTGGAGCATGCTTTCAGAAGTCTTAAAAGAGCAACACTCCAATGCGGAAACTACAAAACCCAAACCACCAAAAAAGAAAATAAACCTTCTGCTGGTGGCATCTGACTCAGATATTGAAAAGGAACATGCGTCAATCTGCACTGCTTTGGATTGTTATCAAGCAGAACCTGTCATCAGCATGGACGCATGTCCTCTGGAGTGGGGTTGAAGCATGAAGGGACCTGTGCATCGTTAGCACATCTGGCACATAAATATCTCGCGACACTGGCTACAACAGTGCTATCAGAACACCTGTTCTCACTTTCTGGTGACATTGTAAACAAGAAGCGGGCAGCATTATCTCCTGCAAATATAAACAAACTTGTTTGTCTGAGTGATTGGCTGAACAAGATATAGGACTGAGTGGACTTGCGGGCTCTGAAGTTTTACATTGTTTTGTTTTTGCGAGCAGTTATGTAACACACAAAAAATCAACATTTTGTAAATTGCCCTTTCACAGCAAAGAGAATGCATTACAATACTTGTTTGAGGTGAATTGAAAAATACTATTTCCTTTGTTTATCATTTTTATAGTAAAAGTATTTATAATAAAAATAATATACACTTGTATTCTGTGTTGTAACTGAAATCAAATATATATGAAAATGAAGAAAAACATCCAAAATATTTAATAAATTTCAATTGGTATTCTGTTTTAATAGTGCGATTAAAACTGCTATTAATCAAAATTAAATTTTTGTAATTGCATTTTTTTTTTAGTTAATCGCATGAGTTAACTGCAATTGACAGCCCTACTTACAATCGTAACTAAAGCAGGACAAATGAGTTGCTGTGTTTTTGTAATAATTACAACCCCCCCCCCACCTTAAAAGTTCTATTCCCCCACCCCCCAATATTCAAGATTAGCATCCTTTTTAAGAAAAGAACACTTTCAGCATATTGACTTGAAGCAAAGGTGGTAATAGGCTTCAAAAAACTAATTTCACAAATGGAAGAATTACTGCTAACTTAATGACCTGTTCGGTTGTGCTAGTAGTTTAAAGCACATCGATAGATGTGCTTAAAGACCAAAGGGCCTAAGTGATACATAAAAAGTGAAGGGGGAGGGGGTATGAGCATATTTGCTGAATGCCTGGCAAACATCCGTTCTGTTGAGCATTTGAGAGCTAACCACATTATGTGCTGATCACTGAATCATAATATGTCTGTTTAGATGGTTCAATAAAGCCTCACTTAACCTTTGACCAGAGCACTACTATTTATTCTGGTGTGTATGCAGATTACACTATATGGCATATTAAGTGAAAAGGAATTTTCTTTCAATTATTTTTTTAATCAAACTATACGAGATCCTATAGTCTGACATGAAACACTGTTTTATTTTCTTTACGATGTTGTCAGTGTGTGAATTTTTCATGTGTAGATTATTTTTCTCACATTTTTTAAAAAATAACGATTACATTTTTACACCAAAAGATAATGGACGAAGACTAGTAATAAGCATGGATTCTGATTTTTAAATGAATGACTTTTAGTCTAGTCTTTTTAGTTAAATGTAGACATTTTTAAAACTTAGTTTAATTACACTTTCACCAATGTGCTAATCTTAGCTGCACTAAGGAGCAAGCCACCCTAATGCAACAGAAGATGTTTGCCATGGTCTTAAAAGTGTATTCCAGCAGAAAAAAATAATGAAGAGGGTGAGGGTCCTGGGCACAGGATTTTGTTCCTTTGAAAAAGAACTTTCTGTTAAAATCTTTTAGAAAGTTATAATTGAGCAGGAAGCTGGATAAATGCAGAGTCAGCATAAATGCATAAAGAAGACCGAGAATTTCTTCTATATAAAATGCTTTATTTTACAGGATCCAAAATATCATTACAATTTATACATACATTACTACTGAAATGCATGTTCATGAGCAGATGGCTTCTGCTACCTGATGCACAACATGATACACAACAGCGTGTGGAGAGAATTTTAGCTAAACTCACAGAGGCAAGCCTCTTAGAACTTTTATTGTCCATGTTGAGCATAATTTAGGTACTTACATATTGTAACTTTTTAAAAATTGTATTCTCTATTATAAATCAGAAGGATTGAAACAATTCGGTTGTCCTTTATTTTGCGAAGAGACTTGCATCAAAATTCTTTATGATCTTTAATAATGTTCCTTGAGGTGCTTCCGTTCTTCCATTCATTGTCTTTTTGTGCTGCTATTAGGGGATTTCTTTAGGGAAAATGTCTTTCAGAGGTTCTTCTCCAGTTATGATTTCATTCCTTGAAGGTCATTTTTTACTATGTTATTTCCTGGGATAGTCGTAATAACATATAAGCAGCATTATTTCGTTGATAATGTAGTGTGGAAATTTTGATATTTCACGTTACTCTTTGATTCATTCCATATTGATTTTTAAAAAAAATTTGTTTGGCATCTCCTTTTTTTAAAAAAATGATACTTTAGTGACATGAGCTACTGTTTTGTTACTTATGATGTTTGGCTTATCTCAAGAACTGGAAGTTAAATATCGGAATATTTGGAAGCTCAATGATGCCACCATTGCCTTATGCTACATGGCCCTGAGCCTGCAAACACTTATTGATGTTGTTGACTTTATATATATGAGTAGTTGCACTGACTACTTATGTGTGTAAGCGTTTGCAGGATCAAGCCCTGAGCTTGATGATGATCATACTTAACTGTGTTCCACTTCTTTGTAGCTATTTTCAAATAGCTCTCAAAATGAAACACTTTTTGTATGAGTTGATGAAGCTGATAAATTGTCAGTAGAGACTTCCATTTTTTAAGGAGTACTTTGCTTTTGCTTTTTTAATAAGCTTGTAATGAATAGCATTTAGGGTCTAATGAGAATAGTGATCAGAACAGTTCAGTTGCTGTATGGCCCATTATGTATATTGAGTGGTAAATTGATAAATAATTTGTTGCCATCATTTCTAAAAGGCCTGTATTGTCCCATGCCTTGTCCTTTCAGATGTTGCTAATGGAGGTATTCAAGCCACCATTACTGGCAATGTAAGTACAAGTTAGATAAAGCAGTAGTGAGACTAATATTGTAAGTATTAAGGTTGTCAAGAGGTTAAAAAAATTAATCACGATTAATTGCGCAATAAATTGCACTGTTAAACAATAATAGAAAACCATTTCTTTAAATATTTTTGATGTTTTCTACATTTTCAAATATATTGATTTCAATTACAACACAGAATACAAAGTGCACAGTGCTCACTTTATATTTATTTTTATTACAAATATTTGCACTGTAAAAAACAAAAAAAATTATTTTTCAATTCACCTAATACAAGTATTCTAGTACTCTTTATCATGAAAGGTGAATTTACAAATGTAGAATTATATTTTATTTTTGAATGCCGTTATTTTTGTACAATGTAAAACTTTAGAGCCTAAAAGTCCATTCAGTCCTATTTCTTGTTCAGCCAATTGCTCAGACAAACAAGTTTGTTTATATTTGCAGAGATAATGCTGCCGGCTTCTTGTTCACAATGTCACCTGAAAGTGAGAACAGGCGTTCGCATGGCACTGTTGCAGCCATGTTTGCAAGATATTTACATGCCAGATGCGCTAAAGATTCATGTATCGCTTCATGCACCATTCCAGAGGACATGCGTCCATGCTGATGACAGGTTCTGCTCAATAACGATCCAAAGCAGAGTGGACCGGCGCATGTTCATTTTCATCATCAGAGTCAGATGCCACCAGAAGAAGGTTGATTTCTTTTTTGGTAGTTCAGGTTCTGTAGTTTCCACATCTGAGTCTTGCTTTTTTAAGACTTCTGAAAGCACGCTCTCTTCCTTGTTCCTCTCAGATTTTGGAAGGCACTTCAGATTCTTAAACCTTGGGTCAAGTACTGTAGCTATCTTTAGAAATCTCACATTGGTACCTTCTTTGCATTTTGTCAGATCTGCAGTGAAAGTGTTCTTAAAATGAACAACATGTGCTGAGTCATCATCTGAGACTGCTATAACATGAAATATATGGCAGAAGCGTCATCAACAAGCGTCATCAGCATGGAAGCATGTCCTCTGGAATGGTGGCCGAAGCATGAAGGGGCATACGAATATTTAGCATATCTGGCACGTAAATGCCTTGCAATGCTGGCTATAAAATCCCATGTGAACGTCTGTTCTCACTTTCTGGTGACGTTGTAAATAAGAAGTGGGCAGCATTATATCACCTAAATGTAAACAAATTTGTTTGTCTTAGCGATTGGCTGAACAAAAAGTAGGACTGAGTGGACTTGTAGGCTCTGAAGTTTTGTATTGTTTTGTTTTTGAGTGCAGATATGTAACAAATACATCTACATTTGTAAGTTGCATTTTCATGATAAAGAGATTGCACGACGGTACTTGTATAAGGTGAACTGAAAAATACTATCTCTTTTGTTTATAATTTTGGTTTTTACAGTGCAAATATTTGTAATAAAAATAATATAAAGTGAGCAGTGTACACTTTGTATTCTGTGTTGTAATTGAAATCAAAATATTTGAAAATGTAGAAAAAAATCCAAAAATATTTAATAAATTTCAATTGGTACTCTATTATTTAACAGTGCAATTAAAACTGCACTTTTTTTTAATCACGATTAATTTTTCTGAGTTAATCGCATGAGTTAACTGCGATTAATCGACAGCCCTAGTAAGTATTCTTTCAAACTGGAGAGGGATCAGAGAGAATGATCCTCACAAGCTTTTATGGCATACCTACTATAATTCTGATGGCTTATGGTACTCTGTTGTTCAGCACTGGGCCTGATCTTTGCCCTGTATGTGCATGTAAGTCCCTTTGATATAAAAGGAGGGTTGTGATTTTTATAGAAGTGTGCATTGTGCTCTACAGATATCAAAGAATTCATAGGGTAAGTTCTTGACCCCATTGATATCAAAACTAAGGGATAAGAATTTAGCTTATCCTGTATATTCTAAATTATGTTTATGCGACAATGTGCCAGGCAATAACTTACTGCCAGGGTTAGGTATTCATTGATAAATAGAAGATATCTTTTCTTAAATAAATAAAAATGATTGGAGGCTGGAGCACATGACTTATGAGGAGAGGCTGAGGGAACTGGGATTATTTAGTCTGCAGAAGAGAAGAATGAGCGGGGATTTGATAGCTGCTTTCAACTACCTGAAAGGGGGTTCCAAAGAGGATGGATGTAGGCTGTTCTCAGTGATGGCAGATGACAGAACAAGAAGCAATGAGTCTCAAGTTGCAGTGCGGGAGGTTTAGGTTGGATATTAAGAGAAACTTTTTCATTAGGTGGGTGGTGAAGCACTGGAATGGATTACCTAGGGAGGTGGTGGAATCTCCATCCTTAGAGGTTTTTAAGGTCAGGCTTGACAAAGCCCTGGCTGGGATGATTTAGTTGAGCATTGGTCCTGCTTTGAGTAGGGGGTTGGACTAGATGACCTCCTGGGGTCCCTTCCAGCCCTGATATTCTATTATTCTATGATTAATCAATGAACTTCCGGAGGTAATGATTATTATGCGGGCTTGGAGTCCTATACTCGTTTATACGACTGATAATTTGATGACAGTAACTTCAGCTGCTATTGTAAAATGACTTCAGCCTAATTCAGAATTCATTTGTTGTATGCCTCCTGCCATTTTTAGATCAGTACTTCCCAAACGGTGAGTCCAGACATACCAGTGGGTCGTGAGAAGTTTCTAGATGGGTCGTCACATTTAGGGCTGTATTAACTCATCCCCGGGCCCTGGTGGAGGCAAGCGTATACTTCTCATGGTCTGATGTACAGGGGAGGCCTGAGGGTGCAGTTGGAGAGTGAGCCTGCCCCGCAGTCACCCCACAGTGGTGGTTCCGGTCCCGTGGGGCTGGGCCCCACTCTGGGCATTGTGACCTGATACACAAGGTCTCAGAGCCTGGCTGCGCCCTGAGTGGAAAGCCAGGCCCAGCTCTGTGGGAAAGGAACTGCCACTGCAGGATGAGTTGGGGGTGGGTTTGCTCTCCAAACTCCCTCCCTGCAGGCCTCCTCTCTGCTGGGATTAGGGTTGTGTTGATGGAGTCGAGTTTGCATGTATATAATGGTGGGTTGCAAAAGAAGGAAAAATACAGTTTGTGGGTCACCTTAGTAAAAAGTTGGGAATCATTGCTCTATATGCATATAGAAAAGCTAGTGATACATTACGATAATAATAATGAACATCGTCAACAAATTATACTAAAATAACTCAACTTACACGTGCCATAACACATTTATTTGGGTACATGATGATATTTTAATCTCAAGACTTTACTCTAGAGTTGCTACTTAGAATACACCTTGGTACACTTGCAGGCGGTTGGATTTGTTTTGATTTTATATTCTAAAGGTTCCTCCTGTCTGTTTTCATCTGAATAAAATCGTATGTGCCAGTCTCTCTAGGTGCTGTGGCCTTCATTTAGGGAAGCATGTGTTTCAATGCATTACTATTCAGAAAACCAATTTACACACATGCTTACGTGCTTTTCTCAATCAGGGCCTGTATCTGTTAAGGCAAACAATAAACAATGATGTAAAATACTTATAGATTCTGATTCATTTACTTTAATTGTTACTGGATGTTTATGGCTCCATTCAACTTATAACCGTTTAAAAAAATTAACACTTGCCCAAAATTAAATGTAATATTAAATGTAGTTTGCAATGATGCTTGAATTTAAAGGCATAAAAAACAAATGAAATTGTTCAGCAGTATCTTGCTTATAGTATTTCTTTCTATTCAAATTATTTCTGATGGTTTGTCTCTATATGTTGATTTATTGATTAGTTATAAAGGTGCATTTTTGTGTTTTCAATTATGCAAACATTAAAAGAACCACAGCCAATGGTAATAAAGAATAAGATTTTTTTTTTTTTTTTTACAGGGAATCTTGTTTTGGCAATTCACCTAAACACTTACTAATTGCAAATTGAAAGTTTCAGAAATAATATATTCTTGTTTGATAGAAATTCCCCTTTGTCAGCTGTGTGTTTTGACCTTTTAAAAAATAGGAAATCAGTTAGAGTGCAAATACCTTCTTCCTATCATTTCCTCTCCTACAGCAAAGTTGTGATTTAACAGATTTACTAAAAAATGCTGTTTTAGGTTCTGATTTTACAAATGGCTCTACTCAGGCAGACCCCCAAGGAAGTCAGTGGGAAGCTGCATTGGCACAGAGATTTATAAATGCTGAGCTCCCTCCTGGGTCAGGGCTGTAGTGTCGTTCCCTGTATTGGCTCATGTTTCATGCTGTAATATAATAAAATGAAAACAAATATTCTTTTGAGAGTAAATAATCTGTATTTGCTTTGAAGGTGAACTATTTTGTCAAATTGCTGAATTGTTTTTAAAAGACTGCAAAACTGTCGAAAGACATGCTTATTTCTTGTTCTCGTTGCATTCATTTTGCAGCTTTTCAGAAAACATCTCAGTAAGTGCTTGGATGAGATGCACTTTTAAAAAAAAAAGTATTTAAACTCTCTAAATTCTAATTATGACTTTTTTAGATAACTTCAGTGATCACTTTTTAAGAACAAATAAATGTATAATATATCAAGGTTCGAAAAGTTCAGAGCCTCTTAATTAATGTTAGTTAAGTAACATCACTTGTTTTGAGTAGTGGTTTTCAGATACTTCCATACTGAGACTCTTGTACCATTAAGCAATATAGGACAGGCAGGATGTTCATTATCCCTTAACACCTGTTCACAATCTGCCTGGATAAGCAATTATGTTCAAGTGGTTAACAGGTAACTTCCTAAATTCTGTTCCCAGCTCTTCAATATGTGCAATCTTTAGCACATCACTTAAGTTCTCTTGGTGAAATCCTGTGCCCGTTAAAGTCAAATGGGAATTTTGCCATGGACTTTGATGGGTTGGGATTTCACCCTCTGTGTCTTATCTGTAAAATGGGTATGGTAGTAATTACAAAGCTCACAGATTGTTGAAGTTTGTTTGTTACTTAGATCTCCGATGAAGAGTGATATGGAAATGTAAAGTAATCTTATTATGATCAAGACATATCTTATTTTTCAGGCAAGAGTCCAGCACTGCATCTGCTCCGTAGCCAGTGACCACTCAGTAGGACTTTTGAGTTTGCGAGAGAAAAAATGCATTATGCTGGCATCTCGTCACCTTTTCCCTATTCAAGTAATAAAGTGGAGGCCTTCAGATGATTACCTGGTGGTGGGATGTTCAGATGGATCTGTGTACGTCTGGCAAATGGATACTGGTAAGGTCAAGTGCAAGAAATGAACAAAATATCCCTTCGTTTGGAGCTAAATTCAACTTTTTGGGGATATGTTCTAAAAGGTTTGTCTAGCTTTCCATCTGTAAGACAGATTGGCAAGACACCAAACATACATTATCACGTGTTACCTTTGGGAAATATGGCTCTCTAAATATGGAGTATACCTAGGATTTTTTGGTGCCACAAGCTCTTACGTACATTCCAGTAGTTGAAACCAATAATTAGTTCTTGATTAGCTTTAGAGAAATACAGTTAGCCATGGTTATTTTTTCCCCACTTAATATCTTATTTCTCTTTAGGAAAGCTAGTTAATGCACTTGGTCTGGCAACTACTGGACACACTGAGGGAGACTTCTGTTTACGTTTGTCTTTAAACTTGAAGTAACTGCTGAGAAGGCACGGTCTAGTGGCTAAATCAACAGGACTTGGAGTCAGGAAATCTGGACTTTTATTCCCAGATCTGCCATTGATTTATGTAATCCTGGGCAAATGACTTAACCTCTCTGTGCTTCAGTTTCCTTATCTGTAAAATGGGGGATAATCATATTTACCTACTCATGGGGGTGCATTAGTTGATTTGTAAAGTGCCTTAAGATCATATGATGAAAGGTGCTCTATAAGCGGTTCTAAGTAAGTAAAAGATGGATAATGCTCAAAATTACAGCTTTGAATTCAATTGGTAGCATTTAAAAGGATGAGAATGAGTTTTAAATAACAGAATAGACAACAGTGTATAAAAGTGATAGATATGATGTAGAAAATTATATATTCTAAGCCAGGGGTTGACAACCTTTCAGAAGTGGTGTGCCGAGTCTTCATTTATTCACTCTACTTTAAGGTTTCGCGTGCCAGTAATACATGTTAACGTTTTTAGACGATCTCTTTCTATAAGTCTTTAATATATAACTAAACTATTGTTGTATGTAAAGTAAATAAGGTTTTTAAAATGTTTAAGAAGCTTCATTTAAAATTAAATTAAAATGCAGAGCCCCACCCCGGACCGGTGGCCAGGACCTGGGCAGGGAGAGTGCCACTGAAAATCCGCTCGCGTGCCGCCTTTGGCACGCGTGCCATAGGTTGCCTACCCCTGTTCTAAGCTGTTACAGATGTAGAAAGGAAATAAATCAAAATACATCTGTGGTGTTCATCTGTGGAAAGCCATCCTCTTGTTAAACCTACCACTGTAGTGAATCAGTAATATGCACATCTTCAAATGGACAGTTAGCCTGGGTGACCTGATTCATCACATTGTTGGGGGTGAACATTACAGTAACAGATATCTTTCCCTGATGGGGAAAGAAGGGGTGGTTTCTGAACTGTAGGGAAAAAATATGAAATGTTCTAGAAGTGGGAAAGGAAAGCACATCATGAGGTCTTATGAAATATAATTGGAGCAATAACAGGACAGAGCAATAAGGGGAAAATGTCTGCGTGGAAACAGATTCATCCAACCTAGGAGATGAATGTAGCAAATTGTGCAAGGCTCTTTTCGTCTTTGACAGTCTGTGAACTTCTCTTCAAGGCAGATCTTTCTTCATATCTGATGTTGTAGCTAGTTAGTTTTGTTGCTGTGTTGCTTTTCTCTCAATACACAATACCAGGTAGAAGCAGGAGGAGGTCCTGCAGCTGTGCCGTTTATTTATCATTACTTCACAGTCTGAAGTAGAAAATAACATTATCTATTGGGTTATGTTGGTGATTTCACATACTGTTCAGTGTAACAATGTGAATTATGCTTTCGTGTTTCAGCAAAGCTTTGCTTACTAGGATGGAGGCAAAGTTTGTACTGCCCTGGCCTCCATCTGTGTTTCCACTAGGGAAAGGAGCAGTTTTAAATCTCACTGTGAGAGGGTGCAAATGAGCTCCATGTGAATAAGCACAGTGGTCTGGCTACTTTGCTCATGGCTTTTCCTGGCAACTTCCACTCACTTTCGTGGTTGTGCTGGCCTCTGTGGCCACCCTGAGATAGGAGAGGTTGTGGCTTCTTGTTTTGCTTCAATCCTTCGTGACCTTTTCAGAGCCCGGTCTCACCCACAGTTTAAATCCTGGTGTAACAGGGGTTACGTAAGACATTAATAAGCTTCTCAAACATCATTAACTGAACTGATACATATAATATTCCTGCTACCAAAAGTGTTTTCACAGTAGGATGTGGTTTAATATGAAAAGCACTTATATTTCTATTAATTGAGATTATTGAGCTAGGGAGAAAGAGGTGGTTGTTGTTGTTTTTTTTTTTGGTTTTTTTTACTTAAGATGCTTTGATAACTTATTTTATCTAGAACTGGGGCATGATTTTTTTTTTTTTAAAGTATCCAGGTAGCAAGCGATTTTTAAGTGATCTTTTTGTAGGTATGTAATTGCCCAAATTGGAATTTGGCAAGGATACCATGACATTTCCATCTTTGCCAAAAATCAGAACCAAAAACCTTTAATTATTCGTAGTGGGGCCAGTATTCGTATGGCCAGTAGTGCTTCCAGGCCAGCACTACTGGCCATAAAATAGTGAGATGGCGGCTGCTGCTGTGCCCCGTCTGGAGCCAGAGCTGTGAGGCTGTGGAGCATGCTCAGTGTAGATGGAATGATCAGAGAGTTTAGCAGCAAGCCTCTTAAAAGCTCTACTGAGCATATGCAAATGGCAGTTTTCAGAGTTTTATCATTTAGCACTGGGGTGAAGGAGAGATTATCAGCCTGTCATATTTCGAGTTCCTGCCTCAAAGCATGAAATCACTACAGCTCTTAACAGAATTTTTCATCAATTTCTTGGAACACTAGCAAAAGTTTGTTTTTTTCACTAACCTCTTTCTCAGAAATGGCTGAGATGTTTTTACTTAAACTAAAAAATCTAGTCTGAGAGAGCATGGAAAACTTAAAGCCACAACAAATAAAGTCTGACAAAGTTATAAGTTATAACTGGAAACAGGCTGGTAATGGAAAGTGTTAGGCAACTGTAAATGTTGCTACTGACTTTGCCTATGATAAAAATCAAGTGTAGTGGTTGTGATTTTTACATACTATAATTGCAAGGAAGTGCAGGAAAATCCCACCACATTAGGAATATTAGTCACAAAAGTAGTTAGGTTGCTGTTGCGATAATACAACTGCCAAGTGTGTTGACTAATGGCCTCATGGTTTCCTATACTCCCTCATCTTTCCAAAGCCATTTGTTGTCTCTTGTCTTATACTTAGATTGTAAGCTCTTTGGAGGCAGGGACCATGTTCTTGTGTGGCTCCTCACACAGTGGGGTCCTGCCACATGGCTAGGGCTCCTACGCATGTTAGTAATATAAATAATAACTGGTAGTCTTAGGCATTACGGAAAATACTGCAGAATAGGTGATTGCTTAACATACGCTTTTGACATTTTTGAATTGCCTGTACTAAAATAATACATTTCATTATTCGCCTTATGTTTCAAGGTGCACTGGATCGTTGTGTGATGGGGATAACGGCAGTCGAGATCTTGAATGCTTGTGATGAGGCAGTTCCAGCAGCAGTAGATTCCCTTAGTCATGCAGCCGTCAATCTAAAACAGGCTATGACTCGACGTAGCCTTGCTGCTCTAAAAAATATGGCCCATCAGAAACTACAGACTCTTGCTACTAACCTTCTGGCTTCTGAAGCATCTGACAAAGTAAGTTTTTTGTTTGTTTTTAATGCTATAGCTGGAACGTGTTTATTTTGTTTGCCATAACTGAACCTATGTAGAACATCTTAATGGTTTTAATCTCAAAGGGCCTGATTCAACAACCTTTAAAGTTAATGGAAAGACTCTCACTGAATTCAGTTGGCTTTAGGTCAGGCCCAAAAAACAGATTTCCTTTGAGCCTATTAAAAGTGAATTGAAGTTGATTAGAACTTTCCGTAGCTTCTAACATAAAGGGTATTTATCCAGAGTTAAATATAAACCAAAATAAAGACAAAAATACGTATTTTAAAATTTGAAGCAAATTAATTAAAATGACATCTTTTTATGGGAATCCAAACTCAAATTTTTTTATACTTCATTAGAAGAAGAATTTGAGTGTCTCTTCTAGTTTAGAGATTAATTTTAATATACATTAACTAACTGTCCTTGTATCTGCAACTGCTTAAGTGACAGGTTTAAAATATGTTGTTTCTCTAAAACAATATGGGTAAATTCTACTACTTTAAAAAGTGTGCTAAGAGTTGTACTTTGGTAGGATTATTTATATATAAAGTACGAAGCAGATGCTTAGAGTACTTGTTGTATAGTTTAGAAACTGGTTTATTTTTCAGGTTTCAGAGTAGTAGCTGTGTTAGTCTGTGTCAGCACAAAGAAGATAAGGAAAGGAATACTTGTGGCACCTTAGAGACTAACAAATTTATTTCAGCATAAGCTTTCGTGGACTACAGTCTGCTTCATCGGATGCATAGCATCCGACGAAGCAGACTGTAGTCCACGAAAGCTTATGCTGAAATAAATTTGTTAGTTTATTTTTCAGTTGCTGTGTTTGAGGTTTAAAATATTGGCCACACTGAAACATGTCAATTGTACATTTTAACTATTCTTTGTAGTACCTGTATTTTATAATTAACTTAATAACTTGCATTTTCACTTGAATATTGCAACTGAGTGAGAGGATTTTCATATGCTATTTTTTTTCTGTGCCTGCCGTATTGGCATTTTGAGACGTATGGAATTTCTTCATAAGGTAACTAGTGTAATTTATATTTATAACCTAGATTGAAATTTAGTATAATTCTTTTGTACCTTTTATGAAATACTTTGCAGTGCACAATAGATGTCAACACTGTAACTGATTTGTAAATCTCAGAATGTCTGTTAAGATGCATTAACAATTGAAGCGACAAAGGGTCCTGTGGCACCTTATAGACTAACAGAGGTATTGAAGCATAAGCTTTCGTGGGTGAATACCCACTTCTTCGGATGCAAGCAGTGAATGCAAGATGTACACCAAGAACAGACTTGATAGAAATACATTGTATTTTTAAATTAATTTATATATAATAGTATGTATTTAAATTCAGAACTATTTTCCTATCCCATCTGAAAAGAGCAGGGAGGGAAAAGATATATTATGACTAAAATTTTGAAAAATTAAGTTTTACTGTGACATTTATGAAACACTTCTTGTAAGTGGTCATGGCCCATTATGTGATTTTTTTTTTTTTTTTTTTTTTTTTTTTTTTTAACAATCTTGTTTATCTCAGATTTAATAGCACATTTTATAGTGCAATTAGTGATAAAAGCCCCTGATATGAAACTAGTATTTACGTATAGCTTGTGAACATATTCAGTCCTGCAGCAATGATAATTGTTGCCTAGTCTACAAGGAAAACAATTATAGAAAAGGGTTGGGGGGAGAAGTAGTCTAAGAAGCTAAAGGCTGCTGGGGGATAATCACTTTATGAAAAATGTATGCTGACAGAATCATTGGGGATTTCTCTTGCCACTCTCCACTCATTAGGGATTTCTTTCACCACTCATCTGTGTGGAGATTGCGGGTCTCTCTGTGAGAAATCTTAGCAAAGAGACACCTTCTTGATGACTTCAGCTTCCTGGCTATGGCAAGAGAGGTTCAGAAAAATAACTGAAAGATTAAAGTGGAGGGTTGCATAATATATTTTTTTCTATTGGGAAATGTGCACATAGTGTTGCCAATGAAGCATTCATTCTTTTACCTTCAGTGTTTTTGTTCGGAAACTTATATCCAGAATATTTAATGTCATGGGTATGGTAATTTACTACTGTGATGCGTTTGATGATGACGATAAATCTTTGAAAATTCAGAGCACCAAAATCCAGTGTGCTTTTGTTTTATGCATTTTGTTATTTTTAAAATTCAGAATACAGTATTTGAATTATTGTAATTGTTTTAAGCTTGTGGTGCTCACATAGACTGTACTTTGAAAAATCAATCACATTTTCTTTGTTCAGTACAGGAGAACCCATACACATCAGGCATGCTCTGGCTTTCAACACAGACTTTATTGAACCGGGGCGGGTGGGGGGAGAAATCTTTAGTGATACAGTGTTTTTTTTTATTTCAAAACAGTTTTAACTCCCTTTGGAAGTCTGAGGACACATACAGCGCTGATAGTTTTAAGAGAAATTTAGAGTGCTGTGGCAAAAGTATGGAGCTCTGCAAATGTGAAACTTCCTCTGTTTGATTTAATAAACACAAGTAACAATTGGTTTCAACAGAAATCATAGTAGAACATAAAATGAAATGGCATATCTGAATAGTAGCATTAGATACAGGGGCGGCTCTGGCAATTCTGCCGCCCCAAGCAGTTGCCGCGGCCCCCCCCCCCCCCCCCCCGGGCAACGTTGCGGGGCCCCGCCCCCGACGCAAGCACTCCGAGTCCCGCGGCGGCAAGGTAAGAGTGGTGGATCGGCGGCGGGAAGAGCGGCAGACCTGCCGCCGAATTGCCACCGTGGGACTCGGACTGCCGCCCCATTCTCGCCTGCCGCCCCAAGCACCAGCTTGGAAAGCTGTTGCCTGGAGACGGCCCTGATTAGATACAGTATGATTATTAGGGCCCAAGATTTCATCTGATGTCAGGCTATTAGCGTGCCCTTCAATTTTTTTACAATGTAGATGCTATCTTTATAGATTTTTTTTTTTTTTTTTTTTTTACTAGAAAACTCGTGAATGCCTATTGTTTATGGTAGGACACAAGTCTAGTTTATTTTGGCAGATTTTTAAATCCCTGTATCTTGGGGTGGAGGTACATGTTTATATAGCTACAGACACAGACAGAGGAAGACACACAAACGTGCACACACACAGTGGAACACACACAGATGATTTGATTTTTCAAGTGGGTGTTTCCTGTTAGCCCTCTACATCTTTACTCTATTGTCCTCAATTAATCTTATCATATGACCTTGAAAATTGGGAATGCCCCTCCCAACATCCAGAGCCTTTCCTGCGATCCTGGATGGTCCTACCAAAAAATACCGCCCCCCCCTGCCCCCGCTTTTTTTTTTTTTTTTTTTTTTTAAGTAACCACTTACAAACCGGATCTCCTGAAGAAGTCACTAACTGCATGAGTCAGTGAAATTGATAGTGAGTCTGCTGAATGCATGTTCTCTTGAAAGCCCCTCCTACCCTTTCCCTGGCTTGTAACATGTAAGTAAGGGGAGGAGGGAGATGGCAACAAGACCTCCCAGTGAGACTCTGGGGCCAAAACTCCTCTACAGAGTTCAAGCGGTGCTACAAGTGATCTACAGGCTGCTCGACCATTATGTCCATATGACTGCTGACCTGGCCTCAGTTGGTGGATACACTTCCCCTCACGAATTGTGGTAGGGTTCAGGGCATGTATATTGCTTAATTTTTCCTTTTATATCATGCAGCATCCGGCCTTACTGGATAACATTGGCTCTTAGTGTGAGGGGTCCCTTTCTCTAGTGGTGTTTAACCTGTTCAGCCTGTGGACTGAATATATTATTGTAGAAAGGTCAAGGGGCTATAATCAATAGTTTAACTATTTAGTGGGCTTATGTAGAGCCAGCTGAGCTCTTATTTTGCTCTTTCTGGGTCTCCCACAGCCTGGCAGGGAAGAAAGCAATGAAGCAGCTAGAGCTAATCTCTCCATCCTCTCCTGTGATGCAGCAGGCTGCGAAGGGGGGCGGTACTGAGCACCTGCAGCAGGGATGGGTCAGTGGCTGTCTGGAGTGATGCTGGCTTACATCAGAGCTGTTCCTGGTGCTGCAGGGGAAGCGTTGGCAGACAGTTGGGGAGGTGGAGCCCCATATCTCCTTCCTTTAGTGACAGGACTGTTTTACACACGTCAGTTCAAAAATTTCAGGATGGAGCTCAAGGAACATATTTTCAATTATAATCAAATATGCATTTTCTTCTTAACTTAGTTACCGCATTAGACATATTTTAGAGCCTTTAGGGCCATGAGATAGTCACTACTGCCCTACTTCAAGCATGCACTGCTCTAATAATCCATCAGTCCCACCAGAACTAGCTTTCTGGGGTCAGGTTGTGGGATTTTATTAAACTTTGGCATCTAAGGCATTGATTTACTTAAACAGCAAGGTTAAAAAAGAAACTTTAGCAACACTGCGTAATAGTAATTAAGAAAAAATGCCATAGTAAGAGAGAGGAGTTGATGTCAAGTTGCCAAAGAAATGTGTTCTGAATGAATGACCTGGCAGTCTGCAGCATGCTTGGCCATTGTAGAAACTAAGTGGGGAAAAATATGAAGTGAGTTTTAAACGAATAAAATGATGACTAGACTGGGTTTTATGTACAATTAGATGCACCAATTCAAACTATCGTTATTTTACAATATATAACATGGCTTCTTGCTCGTTTCAAGCCTGTCCTTTGAATTTTGGAGAATGCCTGTGTAGAAGAGACTAGGATGCCTTTTTGAGAGTCAGCCTTTCTTATATTAAGAAATTCTACTGCAGACTTAAATTCCTACTCCGAACCTAATCTGTGATGACCATTACATCTAGCAGCATGAGCTAGCTCAGCTGTACTCTATCATAGGATTTGCCTTCCAGTCTGCAGACTAATTATTCAGACAGATGATCAGTTTCTACTCATATTTTTACATACGTCTGAATGTGTGTTCACACCGCAGGTTCACATCACACTGATGGTAGGAAAGAAAAATATAAACGCCTCAGTGTATATTTCTGTATGCATTTATATATTACCCGTGCTTGTGTCATGGACCCACAAGATGTGTGCTATGCCCCAACTTTTAAACAGGCCCTTGGAGGAACCCCTTTAGACCTCTGAGAGGTCCCACTCTTCCTTTAGGCCCCCAAGACTGAGATTCTGGGCTCCATCACTCCTGTTTCACACCGTGAGCTCTGCCCAGGAAGTCCAACTGAGATAGACTCTTGGTCAGAGACTTTTTGCCTTCTTCAGGGATCAGTGCAGCGTAACGAGTATTTGCAATAATGCCAGACGGCCTTTCTGAAAACAGTGTAGGTTTATTAGTTAACTGGGACACAGCATAAGGAAGTCCTTATGGTTAGCACAGAGAAGCAAAGGTTAAGATGTAGTCTTACTGACTAAGCCAGGGCCTCCCTTGAGCCATGCTGCTGAAGGAACTACCTTTATTCCTCTCTCTCTTTCTCTCCCTTTGTCTGTAAATTCCTGGTGAGCTCCTATGTCTCTCCAAAGGCTAGTTCCTAGCCTCCTGTCACCTCTTAGTCCATTGTCGTCCTCTGGCAGACTCCTGCTGAGTTTAAATGTTCTGCCTGCTGGAGTTTTCCCCTTGTCAGTCGTTCAGATTTCCCATTGTCTTTCTGGATCCTCCATTGATACGAGTCAGTTTCAGACAGAACTTTAGTAATCCAGTCATACCACCCCACCCCAGGTAGTAACATAAACACCTCATATCTACTATTCTTCCTTTAGAGCATCTTTTTGCTCCCACTCAAGTAAGTCGCTACCATGAATATCATTCATAAAAATATTATAGAAAATTCCCATTTCATGACAGCTTGCACAATGGTAGTGGATTTCCCTTTCCTTTTCTTGTCTCTTAATAATTTTAAATGTTTTTAAAAAGTTTTAATATCCTTTTAAATATCTTTCGGTAATCACAATGCCCACCATGATTTTTATTCTTTTTTCTTTAGACTTAGCAAGCACAAAGGTATTCAGTGAAGATACTGTTTACTTTCTCTCCCAGATAGGTAATAAAGATGCTTAATAATACCAAGCCAACACTGATCCCTCTGCTACTCCTTTAGATATTGATCCCCGATTTGATATTGGTATTTATCACTATTTGTTTATGGTTTGCCATGCCCTTTTCCAAGTTAATTTGGATTTTTAAAAAATAGTATTTTGTGAAACAATATGAAATCCAGATTATTAATACTAAAATCCAAATATATTGTATCAACTGTGTCCCTTTCAATAATTGGTAATGTTAGAGCTGGGCCAGGGCCTAACGTATGATCTTTGTCCAGTGTAAAGTGCGTGTGTGTGTGTGTGTGTGTGTGTGTTAGTTAAAGTTGCAGCATAGAAGCAGCATTAATCCATATTTTTTCATGTCAGTTGTAGTAGTTTGACTTGCCTGAAAAAATCCTCCATTATAATGTGACTGAAGTTTGATTTTATAATGGTGCATTGTGGGAAACCAGGAAATAATGTTGTTAAAATATACCTATGAGGCTTACAGAAGAAGAGTGAGGGGATATATGTGGAGCTGAATCATGTCATTTCTGAAACTAATAAGGGAGAAAGATTTTAATGAAGTCTAACACAAGAACACTTAATGGATTTGCTTTGTTTACAAACACGGGTAACCGAAAGAGTAAATATTTAAAACATTTTAACAACTATTTCTATGTGTACATCTGTTCAGTAAATAAAACAAAACTATTTACAGTTACTCATTAAAATCATCTCATTAACCATTAGTAAGGCACATGTTGATCAATTGCATGCATTTGTGTATACATTTAGAAACACAAAATGTATAGTTTATGTAAATATTACCCAGATAGTATAATAATGGGCTATTTATCATTGTGAGTGATAAATAAATGCGTGTAATGATAACCATGCTAACTGGAGCTTTCAGTGAATACTAGAGTGAAGTTTTAAGTAAATTGTACAGATGTTACATTATCAGTGCTGCAGGATGAATTTATACATTAGTCTCGTCTATGGAGGCTCCCCCCCCCCCCCCCAAAAAAAAAAAAAAAGAAGAAGAAGAAGAAAGAAATAGGCAAATAACATAGCCGTGTAAGGAAAAATAAAGGAATTTAGTGTCAATATATGATCAGTTTTTGTTCTTTAAGTTTCAGGTTTAAATTATTGCATAAGCTGGAAGCATTTGTCTGTTTTAGAACTCTGATGTTGATTTTATATTTTGATTTTAATACTATTATCAACAAGAGAAATCTGTTTAGAGAGCTATTTTTCTAAGTTGGTTTGTATACCAGTTAGTGGCGAATATTTTGAAATTGGATGTTTTAAACAGTCTTTTTAGCATTTGAGGGCAAATAAAATAAAACATATATCCCAAGAAAATGTTTGTATAAGTGTTATTACACTGTAGGGAGGATAATAGTAAGGCTTCATGTGTTCTTGATAAATGGCCCACGTTTAGTCATGAGCACTGATCTTGTGTGTTGTTAAATTCCCCTCCCCCCATTATTTAAATTTAGACCTTTTCAACTATATTTTGCTTTTTATTATTTGAACTTTTGAAAGAAATAATTAGTTTTACATATCTATAGTGCGGTACACAAACCCAATACAACTCCTCAACCTCTTCCTCATTTGATCTTGCTGGGCTGAAGCTGGCTATCCTTGCCAGCAATATCAGGCTGAAGAGACCCTCCAGCTTGGTGGAATAAAAAGGGAGACAGTAAGCTTCAAACCTAGGTTCACCTGACAGAGATATCTTGGGACTCTAGAGGAGGAACTTTAGGGGTAAAGCCTGAAGAGAAGGCTTGGGCTGGACTTGTTTCATGTGCATTTGTTTGTTAATGGAGTCAAACACAGGAAGGGGATAAGCTTTGCCTTTACAAAGGGCTTATGAATTTGTCATAGAATTGATGGAAAGTCACCTGCTCAAATTATCATCTATAATGAAGAGAATTAAAATTTAACAGGGTACATTCTAATGGGGTCAAATTGGAAAATCCTTGAAATTGCATATTGAAGGAAAGCATATCTGCTCCTGTTTTTGCTTAGTATGTTCTTTCATTATTGCTGATAGCTCATATGTGAGCACTATAATAATTAAATTCTGATACCTAACAGTAACCTGTCAAATTGGAGTATCAGGTAATTAAATTAGCCTAAAGTTTTTAAGTGATTCCTCAGAAATGATTTGATTCTGAAATTAATGCTTAGTAGTGTTTTAGTAGTGACAACAATAGGACAGCAGAGGGCATCAGAGATCCATTCCCATTTTAGAGCCACGTTTTTTCTTTTTTTACATGTTCTATGTTCAAAATAATTTCATTAATATTTATACAGTATATTCTTGTTGCATTTGACAAATACTAACCATGTGCTTAAGTTTATGTATGTGATTGTTCCCATTGAACTCAAATGTGTCTGTTTGCATGCTTGTAGGGTAGGATTCTTAAATATTACAGCTGCACAAGTATGATTTCAAAACTCTGCTCTAGATGAGTCCATTTTTAATTAACACATTTTTCAAATCTAATTAAGATGTTGTTAATCACTGAAAATCTACCTTTCAACCATAGTGGGTAGCATATATGAGAGATACATTGCTACCAATGCATCTATGTGTAGAAATTTTAATAGCTAAACTATTTCTTCTATGTTCTCTATAACTTTCACTATATTGTCCCCCCTCCAGCCATAAACAAAATGTCTTCTATAAATAAATATAGTTCTGTACACTGTATTCTGATAAATTGTTAGACTATATAGTGCATAAGGCATAAGAGTAATTAATGCGTTGTAAATCAGATCACCCCTTCTATTATACCATTTATAAAAATAACATGTTTTAAAATGGCTTCTTCTCTCTCAGCTTTTTCTCATCGATACTGAGAAATTGAGTAATTTCCTTCCACGCTCTCATTTCCTGTGACCTGTCTTTCATGGCTAATTTATTAAATAAATGGATCTTCTTGATTCTCTGTTCCTGTAACACAGAACTTGGCTATTCATTGTCTTTTTTCTGTCTTAGGCCGTCTCGGTGCTCAGTCAATGCTGCTGCTGATGGTTGAGCTATGTACTAAAATGTAAAAGGAAAAAAGGGGGTGAAGAAAAAGGTTCTTGTTTATAATTGTCTTTATGTCCCAAGTGAAGAGACCGCTGGAAAGAGAGTCTTATTTTTATGGTGCAAAAGAAATGAGGATTTAAACTGGGATGCTGAACTAAGAGGAGAAGTTGGAAAAAATATTTAGCAGAGCAGCAGATGCTATTGAATTAATTCAGTTGCTCTGAGTTTTAATTTGATGGAGAGCCTCCATGCACACTATACGTAGGTTCTGCATATTTAAAAATCAGTCCTTAGGTATGTATTTTCAGCTGGCCCTCTACCTTGCCAAAAATGAACACTCTTAAACAATCTGAACTCTGTGTAAAAGCAAATGTTAGATTATTTACATGTGTGACTATTCATAGCCAGTAGCCAGTGGCATGTGTATGTCCCTGATGCAAGCAGCTCGTGCATCTCAAGGTCCAAGAACAGCAGCTTGAGGTCAGAGTTGATGAACTGGAAGAGTAGAGGAAGACAGCACATATATTTATTTACAGAGACACTGGAACAGACACACCTCGGTCATGGTACTCCAGGTGAGGAAGTCTGTCATGATGAGTGGAGACCGAGGTTGAGTGAAGGGACTGATGAGACCCATCTTCTGGCAGAGGGAGAGGAGGTTGATTCATGTCTCATGCACTGAGAAGTTCTCTTCAGGAAAATAAGTTGTCAATCAGGTAGCATGTTAGGGGATTCAGTCCTTAGAAATATTGACAACTGAGCATGTGATAGCACTGAGAACCATTCAGTGACTTGCCTATTGGTTGAGAAATGGGTTGATCTTCCATGGCTTTTTATAAAAACATTCTAGTGAGTGCTAAGGAAGATGTGGTAATGGTACATTAAGTAGAACCTCAGAGTTACGAACACCTTGGGAATGGATGTTGGGGGGCGGGGGGGGAACGGCTTTGGAATCCTGGCAGGAGCTGTGCTCTCTCTGCCTTTGCTACCTTCCAGAGTGAGATTAGCTAAAATCAACACCACCTACAAAAACGGTGCCAGTATTCAGTGTCATTGCGCAATACTCATACTCAACTGAGCAATTCTCTCCTCATTTCCCTCACCCCCTGGAGGGCCATACGGAATATGGCTGGTACTGTGAGTGGCACCATGCACAGGCACTCTGAAGCAGAAGTGTCAATAAGCCTGTATTATTTAAAACTTTAAGTGAGCAAGGGAAGGGAATTCTGAATCTTAACTTTTGCTTTCTCTTGTGACTGTACTGACAATGGTACCTGTGTGTGTGTTATCTGTAGCTGCTCCCAGTGCAGCCCTGAGGGCTTCCCCCCTCCATATCAGTGGAATGTCTGAGTCAGATAAGGAGGAGAAAGAAGAGGGCTGGGGAAACATGTTCAGTGAGATCCTGCAAGCCAGTGCTGCATCAGACCATGAACAGAGGGCCTGGATCATGAATATTGCAGACTGTATGGTGAAGGAAAGAGCGGACAGGAGACAGGCCAAGGAGTCAGAGAGGAAGATGCACCAGAACATAATGGAGCTTCTCTGGCAGCAAATGCTGATGCTGCAGACAATTCTGGACTTACAGGTTCAACAATCCTGGGCTTGCCTCCCTTTGTAGTCCATGGAGAATGGCAACATTCCCTATACTTCCCTCAACATTTCATGTGGCATCAGGGGCCACATTCCTGCCCCTATCACTCCACATCGAGGGACATTAAGGACAAACACAGCTTCACATACAGTAACTCCTCACTTAAAGTCGTCCCGGTTAACATTGTTTAGTTCTTACGTTGCTGACTAATTAGGGAACATGCTCATTTACAGTTGTGAAATGCTCCCTTCTAACGTCGTTTGCAGGCTATCAATGGCAGTTCCGCTGTCCCTTCCCCCACTGCCATATGCTGCTCTCAGAAACTCCTGCCTGATTGCTGGGAAGGCGGGGGGGAAGAGCGGGGTGGACACACAAGGGAGGGAGCTGCTGCCTTAGGCAGAAGCTTCAACTGCGGGGCTTTCTGATCTAATTAACAAGGCAGTATACTTCTGACCCCACTCTTGATACCTAATTGGAAATGCGCATCTCTATCTCTGAAACACATCTGAATCTGTCTGCCCTCCCTCCTTTCCTGCTGGCTTGTAGAGTGTGAGGGCTTGTCTACATTACCCACCGGCGCAATCGATCTTTCGGGGATCGATTTTTTGCGTCTAGTGTAGACACGATAAATCGATCCCCGATTGCTCTGCCGTCGACTCTGGCAATCCACCCCCGGCAAGAGGAAGAAGCGGAGTCGACGGGGGAGCGGGGGCAGTCGACCCTGCAGCGTCCTCACAGTGCGGTAAGTCGATCGAGATATGTCGACTTCAGCTATGTTATTCACGTAGCTGAAGTTGCATACCTTACATCGACACCTGGGCTTAGAGTTAACCCTTGAGGGCTCAGTGAAGTGCTAGTTCATCAGTAAGGCATTCCCTGGGAAATTCCCATCCTCTGACTCCTCCACCTTAACCAAGCTTCACTATCATCATCGCTGTGTACCAGTATTCAATTGTCTGGTGAAAAAAATTTCCCTGGAACCTAACCCCGTTATTGACATTAATTCTTATGGGGAAATTGGATTAGTTTAACATCGTTTCGCTTAGTCGCATTTTTCAGGAACATAACTACAATGTTCAGTGAGGAGTTACTGTACACTGACCTGTTAAAGCCATGGTTGATGTATGTGTAGCTAAAATGGACATGAATATTCTTTCCCCATATGCATATGCATCCATTCCTTCCCCATATGCCATATGCATCCAAAAATTCTACAGCCACTGCTCATAATCACAAGCCTGCATTGGGATGCGATCCTACCAGTCAGTGCTCATTTCTCAGGCCCAGAAGTGGTGTTCTACCGTTTTGTTGATGGCATTCACAGCGCTCCAATCTTTAATTGGGTCTCGCTATGTTCCACAGTCATCTGACCTCCAGGAAATCATCATGTTCACCTTGGCTCTTCTTGCAGCTCTGCAAATACCAGAGGATTGTGCATCCTGTGTTTGCAACACTCATGACAGTAGTGCAGAGGTGTGCTGGCTCTCTCGTTCGGGCAGAGATGGCGGACTGTGACAAGTCCATTGTGGGTTCGTGAGATTTACAAAAAATATAGTACAGAGATGGCATTTGGAGTTGAGAAAGTTGCATGATGTGAACTTGACCCCTCTGTCCAAGTCTCTGCTGCATGACTCATTTCTTCCCCACCATGCATTGCCAAAACTTCCCATAAGTCAGTGCGCTGGATGGTGGCAAGTTGTACACCATGGGTAGTTATCCAGTGTGCTGCACTGTGCATTGAAACAAGCACTCCTGGTGAGTACTGCAGGGCGGACGCAGAGAGCCAAGCGCTATGCATACTGCGGTGGCTTTATGCTGATGTAACTTGGGGTGGCGGAAGTTTGTAGTGTGGATATGTCCTAAAGGCTGGTCTACTTTACAGAGTTAGGTAAGCTCAACTAGATTGCTTATGGCTGTGAAAAAGGTTATGCCTTGTAATTAAGCCAAATTAGGCCCTGGTGTCGACACCACTAGGTAGACAGAAGAATTTTTCTGTCAACCTACCTAACACCTCTTAGCGAGGTGGATTTACTACAGTGACAGAAGCACTCCTTCTGTTACTGTAGTAAGTATCTTCACTGAAGCGGTGCCGTTGTAGTGTTTCTAATATAGACATATCCAAAGACCTCTGCTAAGGGTTTCATTAATACAAAACTGTATCTCCAGCAAACCGAAATTAAAACTGAAATGAAGGAGGTCCAAGTTGTTATCACAAGTACGTTCCAGAGAAATAACAGGGCATCAAGTAAAGGAGTTAAATAAAAGTATGTGGTCAAGAATAAAAGCTATACATTTCTATATATTGTTGCAAGAAGCTTAAAAGCAAAACAATAGGTGAGCTAGAATGCCTAGCTGAAGAAGACTGGATGGAGACTGATGTAATAGACACTTCTGAAACATGGGGGATGTCAAACTAGGGCACTTTGTTGTATATTATAAACTGTACTGGAAGCGCACATTAGGTTGTGGTGGGGGAATAGCACTGTATCTGAAAGAGTATGTAGAAATTTTATCACAATAGATTTCAAGTGGAAAGGACCATGTAACAGAATCTGTATGCATGCCAATTCCAAATCATCATCATAAAAATATATTAGTAGCATTGTACTACCAGCCTCTGAATCAGGAAAATACATTAAATGTGCACTGTGGAGGAAAATCAAAGCTATAACTAAATCAAATACAGATGCAATAATGATGACTTTGATTCCTCGCCCCCCCCCCCTCCCCGCCCCAACTAGCCACATATCACAGCTGAGCAAGGTTTATAGAAGCAATTTCTCAGCACTTCAAATGATTGCTTCTTGGCATTAGTTCTAGAGCACACAAGAGGAGAGGATACTCTTGACTTGGTCCTAAATAACACAGAAAAGTTGTTTCAGGAAGTAACTATAGCTGAAACACTAAGTAATGGTACCACAATACAATAACATTCAAAATCCTCATGGAGGGATAGATCAAAATCTAACATGAACATTAAACTTTAGAAGATTTTTTTTTCTATGAAGAATCTAGTCAAAAGGCCTTAAAGTTAAATATGAGGAACTTTAAACTTGGAGTATAATCATCCCTTAACAGAGTATGAGGTATACATATTCATAGAGAGAGAAAGCAGAAAGTAAAACATTTTTTTAAAAAAGGGGGTGGGGAGTATGGTTAAATGGCAAAGTATAGGAAGTAAGCTAGTGTCCTTTGAAAAGTGTGAATCCTTCCCAACTGAAGCCAGTAGAAGGGAACATAAAGTATTTCAGGTAAAATGTAAATTGAAAGTTATAAAGGTTAAGAGGAATTTTGTGGAGTAAATAGATGAAGATCTTGAAAAGAAATAAGTCTTATCAGTGTGTAAAGTAAGCAGTTGAGGAAGATAAGGTCTGTCTCCTCCTGAACATCTGCTGTAGTGATAATGACCCCATTCAGGTAATAAATGAAGCACTGCAAAAGATAGAAATGTCAAAAGAAGAAATTCTGAAAGAAACTGATAAGATGGACAGCACCAAATAACTAGGACTTTATAATCTTTATACAAGACTTCTGAAGGAATTCAAGTGTGGAGTGACCTGAGCTTCTAACATAAATATGCACTATCATTAAAATAATCTACTATACCATTGAATGGGGGTAATAGCACATATACTTATCTTTTAAAAAGGTGCTAGAATGATCTTGGGAATTTTGTACTGAAATAAGGATACAAATCTATTAGAATGGTTGAAACAATAATTAGAGTATCTTATAAAACACCTAGATGAGCAGGAGATAATGGGGAACAAACCTGCATTATTTCTGTTAATGAAAATTATGCCTTTCCAATATACTATCATTTCCTGATCATGTCAAAATGATGGTGCAAGGAAAAAGAGTAAATGTCAATTACCTAGGTTTTCAACAAGTCTGTGACAAAGTCCTGCACAAGAAGCTGTTAAAGGAAGTGAAGTAGCCATGGGGTTGAAAGTCACGTACTATCTTGGATGAGAAGAAATTCGTAAAGAGACAGAGAAAAAGGATAGGAATAAATGGCCAGTTTTCAAATTGACCAAAGGTTAAATGGCATGCATTGAGGATCCCTGAAAGGACTTATAGTGTTGAACAAATTTGTTAAGGGTCTGGAGATGGAATGAACAGTTAGATTGCAAAATTTTACAGATTTAATTATTGGGGTTAGTCTAGATAAGACTTTGAGGGACTTAAAGGGGGCCTAAAACATAGGCAAACATAGTCACAATGGAAGCTGAAATTCAGTGATGAAAAACTCTAGGTACTGCATCTTGGAGGAGTCATGCACTCCTACAACTCGATGGGTTCTAAATATAATTGTAAGCACTTAGAGAAAGATGCAGCCTTCTTTGGGGACAGCGCAAGGAATATATTTGCTCGGTGCATCGAGGCTGTCAAAAAGCAAACAAAATGTTAGGATGTATAAAGAATGGGATAGAAAATAATATTGAGAATATAATTATATAAGTTGGTATTAAGCATTCACCTTGAGTACTTTATTCACTTCTAATCACCTCACCTCAAAAGAACTTATGATAGAAACAATGAAAGACTTCTAGTTGGAAAGAGTAGTGGGGGAAAAAAGAAAGCTGTTTAGTTAACAGAGGGGGAAAATAATAGAGGACTTTATTATTGGTTGCATCACCTTGCTATTTATATCTTTCTACTGGCTCCCCCATTTCTATCATATCAGATACAAACGGATAGTGTTCATTTTTAAGTCTTTCCTGGGTTTTTGCCTGCCATATTATCTTATATATCACTAAATTGTCAATCCCCACCTCCATCAGTGATGTCAGCCTCTACATATCCAAAATTATATTAAATAGAACAACAGTTTGTTTTAGAAGAGATATAGAGCTTAAATGTATAAGCCAGTCACTATCTACCTAGGGTTAGGAAGAAATTTACACTAACAGCAGGTTAGTCTAGTCTAGTCTAGTCTAGAGTAGGTGGAGTACTAGTCTGATCTGTATGGCAATTTCTATTTTGTTTGCAGTCTTGTAGCCGTGTTGATCTCAGGGTATGAGAGAGACAAGGTAGTTGAGGTAATGTCTTTTATTGGACCAGCTGTTTGTGAAAGAGACAGGTTTTTGAACTACACAGCTCTTCCTTAGTTCTGGAGAAAGTAACCAGAGTATCTGAACTAAGTACAAGGTGTGACAGATAGTTCAGCATAAGGGTTTCACACATACTGTAGGATACCACTTAAAATGAAGTGGGCAATAAAGGGTTAACCTGGAGTAGGTGTGTTACAAATTGTTGTAGGGAGCTGTAAAACCAGTGTTTCTTATTTTTAAGTGTCCAGCAGAGCTATGAATTTAAGTTTTCAGGCTCTTCTTTTGAAGTGTTGTGCAGGTTTCCTTTGAGGATGAAGACTGAGAGGTCAGATACAGAGTGATTACTTTGTGAAAAGTGTTGGCCCGTAAGAGTTTTTTGTCTTTATCATTTTTCTGTGTGAGTTCATTGGAGAGCACAGTGATTGTCAGGTTTCACCTACATAGTTCTTGTTGGGACATTTGATGCACTGAATGAGATGCACTACATGTGATTCATCTTGAGAAGTGTGTTGAGGGGATTATTTATCTTCATAGTAGTGGAGATATGTCTGCATGTTTTGCATCTATCTAGCATGGTTTGGTGCTGCTTTAAATTGGTGCGTCCTGGTCTGTGGGGAACTTGCTTCTGATGATGAGCTTGGTGAGGTTGGGGGAAGGAGCATTGTTTGAAGGCCGGAAGAGGGAGTTCGGGAAAGATTTCTTTCAGGATGGATCCCCATCAAGCATGGTTTGTAATTGTTGATTATATGGGTGCTAGTGTGGGCTGTTACGTTACAACTAGGGGTGTGTAGTCAGTGGGATTTATTTTTCAGTGGGTGAAATCAGACCATGACTATGGTCTCCAATGAACTAACTCAGAAAAATTATAAAAGACAATGTAAGAACCAAAGGTCCCTCCAGCCAAGCATCCTGTCCTCGGGCAGTGGCCAATGCCAGATGCTTCAGCGGGAATGAACAGAACAGGTAACTGTCAAGTGATCCATCCGCTGTCACCCATTCCCAGCTTCTGGCAAACAGAGGCTAGAGACACCATCGCTGCCCATTATGGTTAATAGTCACTGATGGACCTATTCTCCATGAATGTATCTAGATCTCTTTTGAACCCTGTTATAGTTTAAATCATCCCAGACAGGGCTTTGTCAAGCTGGGCCTTAAAAACCGCTAAGGATGGAGAGTCCGCCGTCTTCCTAGGTAACCCATTCCAGTGGTTCACTACCCTCCTAGTGAAATAGTTTTTCCTAATATCCAACCTGGACCTTCCCCATTGCTTGTCTAGCTCTCACCAAATGCGGCAATGCTCTAGCAAACCATTCATGCTAAAGGTAACTTTATTATCTGTTCTCAGCCTTGAACAAGGTAATAGTATTTAATTTTAAATGATAAAAGAAGCTATTCTATTCCCAGTGGACAGTTACTTTAAACATGAAGGCAAAGATACAGGTACATGTCCCCCTCAAATCTTACAAGTCTGTAAATTATAACAGACTGCATTTTCAGAAGAAAGAAACAGTAGCTGACTGCAATCAAGTACCTCCCCACCCCAAAAGGCCTAATTTGATTACTCACCAATCACTGCACTCCACCTGTAGTTTTTCCACTTTTTGGATTTTTAGAAATGCTATACATTGACCACATATCAATCCTTTTATTTTTTTCCCCCCTCAGACCCTTACATATTGCAGTCCACTGTTTAAACTGAGCAGCAAGAATAATAACTTAGCAATTACCCTTTGTATATATGACATTTTAAAAGGAAACTATCACATTTATGATATAGCAGGTATTCAAGTGCTATATAAATATATAAACGTGTTTTCCTCCGGAATTAATGTTTGCTTTGGTTACAGAGAGAAAATAGAATTCTAATAGTACTTAGAAATCAATGTTGGTGTTGTTTATTCCTTTCTTCTTTACACCCCTGCTGGCCTTTCTCCATCAGTAATGTTAGTTTGTTTTTTGGGGGAGAGGGGTGGAACAGTGGAGAAAAATGCAAACCTAAGGAATATCTATTTTACTTTATTTCAGCTTCTGATCACATAAATTGGCATAGTAGGCTAGATTATCCCCTTGTTTTTGTAAATTTTATTAGTGTCTGAAATACCAAAGGGTTTTTTGTGTGTGTGTGTGTGGGGGGTTGTTTGAATTTAATAGACCAGAATATATGGGTTTATTATATATTTGTAGAATAGCTATTATCTTTTAGGGTTCATGATCTGAAGAACCAATGAGAAGTGACTGAGGAACTAATGATTGGTATTTAATTGATGAAGTTATGTAACTAAAATTTGCATGTACTTAAACTAAAACACAGCCAATGATATTTCAGAGCTATTATGTTTCCTCTCTTGTGTATGGTGTCTTAAATGGAATCATATAACGTTTTCCGTAGGCACTTGCATTACATATTTTAAATCTCATGAGTTCTCAAACTTTTCTTACCCGCGATGCTTATGTTTATAAACTAACTTTGTGAAAAGATTGAAAATATTAATAAAGTGAAGATGTTGTTTTCATTTTAATCAGTACTTTTTCTTTTTTCTTTTTTAATTGCAGGGGAATTTGCCTAAATATTCACACAATTCTCTGATGGTTCAAGCTATAAAGACTAACCTAACAGATCCAGATATACATGTGCTCTTCTTTGATGTAGAAGCTCTGATTATTCAGCTACTGACTGAAGAAGCCTCTAGGCCTAATACTGCACTCATTTCCCCAGAGAATTTACAGAAAGCATCTGGCAGTTCTGATAAGGGGGGGTCTTTTCTGGCTGGCAAACGAGCAGCAGTGCTCTTCCAGCAAGTCAAGGAAACGATCAAAGAGAACATAAAAGAACATCTTCTTGATGATGAAGATGAGGATGAAGAATCAGTGAGACAGAGAAGGGAAGACAGTGACCCAGAATATCGCTCCAGCAAATCTAAACCATTAACCCTATTAGAGTATAATCTAACCATGGACACAGCAAAGCTTTTTATGTCCTGTCTTCATGCCTGGGGTTTGAATGACGTTCTAGATGATGTTTGTCTTGATCGCCTTGGCATGCTTAAACCGCACTGCTCTGTGTCCTTTGGTCTGCTATCTAGAGGAGGTCACATGTCTCTGATGCTTCCAGGATATAACCACTCCATAGGCAAACCATCATATGGTAGTGTGGAAGTAGGAAGGAAAATGTCCATTACAGAGGGACTAGGAAAGGGGACATACGGAGTATCACGTGCAGTCACTACTCAGCATCTCCTATCTATTATCTCGTTGGCGAATACTTTGATGAGTATGACTAATGCAACTTTTATTGGAGACCATATGAAGAAGGGTCCAATCAGGTATGAAAAGGATTCAGTGTATAACCTGTTTGCCTTTTGATTTTTTTTTATTGTAAAACAATATTTTTATTTACTTAATTCTGTTACTCTTTATAGCTTTGTGCTATTGAACACCTATTACAGCCACACTATGTGAACATGATATGGGTATCCATTATGTTATACATTGTTGTGGGGTTTTTTTACACCAGTCTGACTTAATTGGTGTTACAGCACATAAAATGGTTGTAAAAGAGTGAGAATTAGGTTCACATTTTTATTTATTGTTTTCTCAATAACTTTTAAATAGTTCACCAAATTCTAAATAAATTATGCTGGTGATATTTCAGTTATGCTTCATGAGAATGTAGGATCATCTATGAATTGCTAATAAGCCTCAATTTTAATAGCAACTAAAGTGTTTTGATGGGACACTCTTTTAATGGGACACTTAAATCAGAATAAATCTCTTTTGGAAAATAAGCTTTGAAATTTTTGTCATTTTATTTTTAGGCCTCCTAGGCCAGGCACCCCTGATTTGCCTAAAATGAAGGCTCCTCCACCAGCTTCCAGTAATGGAGCTCAAGGGCAAATTAAACAAGGTAAAATTAAAGCCTGTGAGATAACTGACGTGACATTTTAGCTCTAGACTGAAATGTTCTAGCTACTCTATAGTGATAACATTATATTTGTTTCTAGCTGTAAAAAGAAAATACTGATATTCCATATGAAAATGTGTATGATTAAGATCTATGTGTTTTTTTTAAATCTGTATAATGAAGTGCTGATATTAACATAGTGTGATCCCATGACATTTAACTGTCTCCTTCATACAAAAGATGACCAAACTCCACTACTTTCTTCCTCCCTCCCTCCCTCCTTCACTGACGCTTGTCAGGAACCCCTCTCAAAAGATATTGTTCCTCAAGCAGCTCAACTCTTTGCTGGTCTTGGGAGTGGTAGAGGAAGTTCCTCCAGTTCCAAATCCAAGGGAGGGTTAAGACCTATGCTTGACTTCTGCAACCTCAACAAATATAACAGATACATGAGGGTGCACGTGGTTACCCAATTAGCTATCCTCCCCGCTTTGATTCAGAATGACTGGTTTGCTGCTCTGGACTTTCAGGATGCTTATTTCCATGTGGCAATTCTCCCGAGTCCCAGTCTTGGTTCCCACTCAGAAAATCAAGTTCATTGGGGCCCTAATAAACTCTGAGTTTGAGAGGGTTTCTACTAACTGACCTTTTCTGGACAATTTGTTGCCTTTGTCTCAGTCTGCAGTCTCAACCTTCCATGACGCTTCACATATGCCTGAGGTGCTTAGGCCATATGCCCGCATGCACGCAGGAGATTCAATTCGCAAAGGTGCACCTTTGCCCTCTTTGCATGTGGCTCAGGAGTGTACCTCCCTTCATTGATCTTTGTGCTGGTGGACAGTTCAAGGGAATGTATCTTAAGGCATTCCCTTCATCCGGTGCTTACCAATGAGGACTGTTGTCACCAACACCTCCCTGATTGTTTGGGTAGCGCATCTGGGGCACTGAAGATTCAAGGCCTGTGGTCAGAACAGGGAGCTCCACTGCATATCAATGTCTTGGAGCTTTGGGCCATCAACAATGCCTGTCTCACTTTCCTAGACCACATCAAGTGTTCAGTAGTTCACATACTTACCGACAATACCACTGTGATGTATTGTGTGAACAGGCAAGGGGAGCACACTCCAGCATGCTCTGCTAAGGTTGTGGCAATTTTGCATTGATTAGAGTTGATCTCTAATAGTTGATCACCTGCCCGGAGGTCCAGAATCATATTGCAGACCATCTCACCAGGAATTTCCCTCTGAATCACTAGTTGTCTCTGAAGCCCAGTGTTCTGTGAGTCATCTTTGCATCATGGGTCATCCAGTGATCGATCTGTTTGCCACAAGGGACAACAGCTGAAAGCTCATCCTCATTGCCCCGGCATGGCTGAGACAGTGCTGGTTTTCCAACCTTCTTGTGCTGGTGATTGAGCCTCCCATATCCTTTCCTCTCCATCCCAACCTGCTTATACAGAATCATGGTTGCACTCTGCATCTTGTGCTCAGCTCCCCGTATCTCATGGCGTGGCTGCTGCATGGTTGGATGAGGAAGAAGAGCCATGTTCAGTGGGTGTTCGACATGTCCTACTCAGTAGTAGAAAACCCTCTACCAGAATGGCCTATTCGGTAAAGTGGACGCATTTTCAATGTGGTCACTGGTCTGCGGAGTTAAGCCATTGCTGGCTGCTATCCAAAACATCTTGGAGTATTTGCTGCATGTTCAGTCATCAGGCCTTGAGCGTCACTTGTTGAGGGTGCATGTAGCAGGAATCTCATCCTTTCATCCACCCATTCATGGAAGATCAGTGTTTTCCAGTGCCATGGTGGTGAGATTCTTAAAAGGAATCCTGTGCCTCCATCTGCCAGTGCAGGAACCGCTTCCCTTGTCGGACCGTAACACCTTCTTAGCAGCCCCTATGGGACTTCTGTTCAGGCCACTGGCATCCTGCCTCTTTCCTTTCTTATGTCAAAAAACTACATTCCTCGTGGCAAGAACATCTGCGAGGAGAGGGAGAGTTTCTGGCTTTGGAGAACTGCATGTAAGGAGGCTCTGCCATCAAAGAGAAAGTGCTGATGCAGCCACAGTTGTAATGTGTGTCTAACATGGTCTTTCAGTTTCATTTAAACCAGGGGGTATATTTGCCTGTGTTTTTTCCTATGTTCCTTTCATCTCTGGAGGAACAGCATCTTCACACTTTGGATGTCAGACGATGTCTGGCCTTTTATGTTGACAGGACTAAACCTTTTTGGGCTTCGCCTCATTTGTTTGTTTCGTATGCAAACCCTATGAAGTGACAGGCAGTTTCCTCTCAGATGATCTCTAAGTGGATAACTTCCTGCATCAAGACTGCATACGAAATAGGTGAAAGCTCATTCTGTGAGGGTGCAAGCTACATCACTAGTGTTCTTAAGTGACGTCTCGATACTGGACATTTGCAGGGTTGCCGCATGGTTGTTGATACATACATTTACAAACAATTGTGCCATTACCGCAGCATCCAGAGCAGATGCAAACATTGGGAAGGCATTCTTTCAGGCTTTGTTTAAATAGACCCCATGACTCATCTTCTGTGGGCAGCTTGTGAGTCACCTAAGTGGAGTACACAGCTGCATCTACTTGAAGAAGAATAAATGGTTACTAACGTGTATTCCATGACCCACCATCCGTCCCGTCTGCATCAGAGTCTAGTCTGTGGGCGTTTGGGGGCAAAGAAACGCTGGGGGGTGGGGGGTGCCACCCCGTATAGACGGGGGAGGGGCTAAGGGCAAGAGGCATGAGCACTGCCCCTCTACAGGTGCTGTTAGGCAAAATTCTCCAGTTCTGGTGCACTAGGTGTACACACACCTAAGTGCAATACATGTGTGCATCACATCTTGAAGAACCACAGTTATAGTAAATAACCGTTTCTTTTGCCATTGTGCTGCTTTATTTATAGTCTAGCTCAATCAAAAAAGCTGTAGATTTGCTTTACCATTTGGAAAGCTACTAGGCACAAGGGATAATTTGTATTTCTTCTCTAAGTGACCGTATTCTCATCTCGGACACAAAAAGAGAGGGGTTCTTCTTTGAAGAGGAAATTTGCTAGGCAGCAACATTTGTGAACCTTCATTCTTTTGTTAAGCATTAATGTTTGCCAGTACTTTCATTAGATAACAGGAACTCAACTCAGTTTAGCTTCAGGACTTGGATGCATAAATGTACTCAAAACATGTGTTTGTAGGATCAAGGCCAAAGTTGGGATGAGATGGAAAGGTTAATGGAGAACTGGAACTTAATGGCAAAATTATGCTAACAAAAGATCCAGACTAGTTGCCCATTCAGCATTATTGGATCAAGATACTGTATCTTCCCTTTTTCACCCATTTACTTTCCTTCTTAAAGAAAGACAGTTTTTAAAATTAGGGAGAGCTCAGTAGAGATTGTAAAGAAGTCATATATTTTGTATGAGTGTTATCCTTTTCAGAGTAAAAAACCTGTCATTTTTCATCCAAATGGCAGTCCTAATTATGATGGAAAATAACATGTTTAAAGACATCAGTTGGGAACTGAATTATATTAGAATGTAATCTGCAAAAATGAAATTATGTGTTGGTGTCAAATCCCATGTTCACTTATTTATATGGTCATTTTCAACTTTCAGTTTGTAGTGTTATAATAAGAATAATTTCCTCCAAATTAGATTTATATATTCCTTTATGGGAAGTTGAATTCTGATTTTCTCCACATTTCTATTTAGTGTCTTTCAGTTCCAGGTGGTATTCGTAGGCAGTAGGTTAAAGTCAATATTTTCCTATCTCTTTATCCTTGTATGTGGTACTTGTAGCATCTTGTCTTCTCGTTGATTTCTTTTGCTATTTTTCCTTTTTTTTTTTTTAGCTCAATTAGTAGAAGTGCAGGTAGTGCACGTTGTGGCATGTTTGATCTCCATCACTTTGACCAGTATCTGTCCTGAAAATACTAGAGCCCATTGGGCTATTTGAGCCAGCTGTTGTTACTTCCAGTTACAGTGATTGATATAAATAGTGACATTTGGAGGGAGCTATCCTAAGAAAATTAACAGATACTTTTCCAAGTAAATTACCAGACAATTTATTTTTTATAAAACTCTCTAAACTTTATTCGCATAAATCAAATTCAGGGTTTGTTGTTTTACCATATCTAGTACATTTAATTTTTCTTTAGATAAAATAAAAGGTTGGCAATTTACGCTAGTTATCCTTTCACTTTACACGTGCCATCATGATGCGTTCGCTTGGAAAATATGGAAAAAAGTAGTTTTGATGCAAATGTCCTTACAGTGACAAAAGAAGTTCATTGCATGAAAAGCAAACATACCATTTAGAAGACAATGGTTAATCTGTTCAGGAGCCTGAACCTATTGTTGTTCTGCAATGGAATAAAAGAGAGGGATTAATTTGAAGATGCTTGTGCATGACATATGGTAATTTCTCTATAGGAAGGAAGTGTCAAATAGTGACCTCTAAATCTTAACATTGACCTCTGCTTGTAGAATGTGTGTGACATAAGGTTTGCCTGTCGTTTCATATGATAATTTGAGTCATGGAGCATTAGTGGGACTATAATGTTTATTACTAGTTTTGGACTGCCTTTGCAGTAAGAAATTATGCAATTTACGAAATGGCTATTTCAAAGCCTGAAATACTTTAATTTAGCAATTACAGTTTTGTACAATGTTACATTAAAAGTTGCTTATCTACAGGCGTAGTTCTATTATAGTACACACTTTATATGTTTGTGTAGGTTTTCTGCTACAGTTCATTTATTTAGTCTAGTTTTAATAGTTTCAGACATTTAAAACTAGACTAAGAACTAGAATTGTAGGAAGCACTCCTTCAGTGCTGGAGTGATGGATTAGATGGGATGCCTTATTATAGAAGTATCTAGTTCTAGTTTTTGTAACTAGTAGTAGGAAATAGCAAATCACTTAGTTTTGGGAATAATATTTTTAAAGTGTCATATCTGGTGGTTTTTTTAATTTCACAGATATGATTTGAGTTTTAGCTGCATTTAGTTGATGTGCTGTGTAATACTTTGAATTCATGCTATATTTTAAAGCAAATTTGAAATCCCTTAATTAACAATGAGTCTTGTCTATTCCAAATAAGCAAGTTTTTGTTAGTATCTTTGTATTTTCTGCAACTGCATGTCTTTCTGTCATGGATGTTACACTTCTAGTAAAACCTAGAATATTTTTTTATTTTATAGTTGATATAGTCAGTTTGTCTCTGTTTTTCTTTTTTCATTTTTCAGTAACACTAATCAGTTTTTCAGAAATGTCTATCTTCATTTTCCTCTCTCTCTCTCTCTTTTTTTTTTTTTAATTTCTTCTTCTTTCCTCTGCAAGTTGCTCCTGCTGTTTCTTCTAGTACTGAAGCTGATCGCTCTGGCTCTGACCCTGCTCCTACTTTACGTAGCTGTTTCTTAGTAAATGAAGGTATTCTCTCCACATTTTCTATCTTCTCGTCATTTACTTACAACTAATGTCGTTATCATTGTTATGACATGACTCTTTAATCTGCATATTCATTTGTTTTGGGAGAGATGCAAAATGAAAATTCTTGTCTCCAACTTTGATCATCAATACTGGGTGAAAATGTTGACAAGGATAAGTTTTAATTCATATTTCTTGAATTTTGTGTAAATCATGTTTACTTTTAATCCATGAGAATTGTTTATAGACATTGTTTCCATTTGAAACCTCTCATTTAAAAAAGAGAATCATTTCAATGTATCTCAGTTAGGGAAAACACATATACCTTTAAGGTTGACAAACTAGGACTGTGTTGGTCTGGGAAGGGCAGCATGTTCCAAAGTTGAGGGGCCCTCACAGGATAACACCATGCCAACTACCCCCTCTCTCTCCTGTATCTTGGTTTGGAAGGATTCGATTTTTATCAGTAAACGTTGATTTCACTGAACATTCACAAAAGATGAAAAAATCTTCAGTGATGATTAAAATTGACAGGCAAAGTAAGGTAAATGCTGCTTGATTTAAGGCTATTTACTTTGTATATTTTGACATATTATGTTAACAATTTGTGTTTTAACAATTATAAAACTTTAACTTTTTTTGAATCTCAACCTCTACTGTCATTAAATTGTCTGACCCCTCCCCCACATACGTTCCAATTGTATGTCACAACCGTGACAATTTAAAATGGAAAAAAAATGCTTAAAACCCATAATTTTGCACAATTGTGAAAATTTAAATAAAAATAAAAGGATGCTTAAAATAAAAAAATTAGGGCTGTCGATTAATCGTTGTTAACTCACGCGATGAACTAAAAAAATTAATCACGATTAATCGCACTGCTAAACAATAGATTACCAATTGAAATTTATTAAATATTTTTCGATTTTTTTCTACATTATCAAATATATTGATTTATATTACAGCACAGAATACAAAGTGTACAGTGCTCATTTTATATTATTTTTATTACAAATATTTGCACTATAAAATGATAAAAGAAACAATTTTTCAATTAATCTTATGCAAGTACTGTAATGCAGTCTCTTTATCATGAAAGTGTAACTTATAAATGTAGAATTTTTTTGTTACATAGCTGCACTCAAAAACAAAACAATGTAAAACTTTAGAGCCTACAAATCCACTCAGTCCTACTTCTTGTTCAGCCAGTCACTAAGACAAACAAATGTATTTACATTTAGGGAAATAATGCTGCCTGCTTCTTATTTACAATGTCAGCTGAAAGTGAGAAAAGGCATTGGCATGGCACTTTCTAGCCAGGGTTGCAAAGTATTTACGTGCCAGATATGCTAAACATGCTGATGACACTTGTTCAAAATATAATGTGTTAATTAAATTTGTCACTGAACACCTTGGGGGAGAATTGTATGTCTCCTGTTCAGTTTTACTCACATTCTGCCATATATTTCATGTTATAGCAGTTTCAGATGATGACCCAGCAACATGTTGTTCATTTTAAGAACACTTTCACTGCAGATTTGACAAAACACAAAGAAGGTACCAATGTGAGATTTCTAAAGATAGCCACACACTCAACCCCAGGTTTGAGAATCTGAAGTTCCGTCCAAAATCTGAGAAGGATGAGGTGTGGAGCATGCTTTTAGAAGTTTTAAAAGAGCGCAACACTCAGATGCGGAAACTACAGAACCCAAACTACCAATAAAGAAAACCAGCCTTCTGCTGGTGGCATCTGACTCAGATGGTGAAAATAAACATGCATTGGTCCGCTCTGCTTTGGATCATTATCGAGCAGAACCCACCATGAGCATGGATGCATGTCCTCTGGAATGGTGATTGAAGCATGAAGGGACATATGAATCCTTAGGGCATCTGGTAGGTAAATATCTTGCGACGTCGGCTACAACGGTGCCATGCGAACACCTGTTCTCACTTTCAGGTGACATTGTAAACAAGAAGTGGGAAGCATTATCTCCTGCAAATTGTAACCAAACTGAGCAATTGGCTGAAGTAGGACTTAGTGGATTTGTAGGCTCTAAAGTTTTGCATTTGTTTTATTTTTGAATGCAGGTTTTTTTGGTACATAATTCTACATTTGTAAGTTCAACTTTCATGATAAAGAGATTGCACTACAGTAATTGTATTAGGTGAATTGAAAAACAATATTTCTTTTTTGTTATAGTGCAAATATTTGTAATAAAAATAATAATGTGAAGTGAGCACTGTACACTTTGTATTCTGTGTTGTAATTGAAATCAATATATTTGAAAATGTAGAAAACATTCAAAAATCTTTAAATAAATGGTATTCTATTATTATTTAACAGCACGATTAATAGCGATTAATTTTTTTACTCTCTTGACATCCTTAAAACTAATACTTTCCATTTAAATTATTAAAAAATATAAATTGAATGTTGCCACGCCTACATATATAAATGGAGCTCCAGTTCAGGCACCTTGGATGGCCACAACTATGGCAACATACGCATTTTGCATTCTGGAGCCATGAATGCAATGATAGGAATATCAAATTCATAGTAAAGATTCTTGAGAACCACTATTAGTATGAGTATGTTGTCATTTCTTAAACTTGAGCACTACAGATGTTCTTTATAATACCAGTGTTACTCAATCTACATTATGAACTGAAGCCCTAAAATATTATTTAAAAACAAAACAAAAAGATTGCAAGTAATAGAAACACAAAGATTTTCTACAATCGTTTAACTTTTCTGGTTTTTTGTATTCATGTCATTTAAAAATAGCTGGATTTAAATTGTCTGTTTGACTGAGAAAATCCAGTTTTTAAAATGGCGCTTCTGTGTAGAGAAATTTTATGGGAAGTGTCAGCCAAAATGGAATTTTTATGATTAGTTTACAGATTACTGAAAATACTCATAGTCCCATAGCTAGGAGGTGCTTGTAAGTGCTGCTGTGCTAGCCACAAAGTCCTTGAGGATGGAGTTGCATTCTGTGCTCAGTTATTAGCACTTGAGTACAGATCAGAAACAGTTTCCTTTTAAAGATGAAATTTCTTTTGATTCTTTTGTTGGTTCAGAAATTAATTTTTCTGTGGGAAAGCTTGACATTATTTTTGTACGTTTAAGCATGTTCTTAAATACTTTGTTGAGTCAAGACCACAATGTAGATTATGACTGAGACCCTGATTCTCAATGTGCACTGAGACACAGGCAGGTAGACCCCAGTCTTAAGTCAGTGGGATTTGGCACGTGTGTAGGGATTGTACCAATTCGTTTTCTTTCCAGGATCTGAGCCTTAGAGAGCCAATTCAATTTGTGTGGTTGGTACTGGAAGCTCATATGTGCTGTGAAGGCTTGAGCCAATGTCCACTGAAAAGTGTGGAAAGATACCCATTAATTTTCATGGGCTCTGGGTCAAGTGCTATGTAGGATTAAACCTTAGGTTCCCATGACAGAGGGGAAAAGAATTCTGTTCTGCTTCAGATGACAGCGACAAACAGATGGCCATGTTTTTAGCCAACACACAGCCCTCTTTTGATCTCAGCAAAGATTCTTTTAACTGCTGTTTAAATATACCTCACATCTGTAGAAGTAACTCATCTGTGTAGTTTTTGTTTTGTTTTGTCTTATTTGTTTTTTTGAACCTGGATTTTTGTGATTTCTTGCTACTATGTAACATTTTGTGAGTTGTTGCAATTAACAAAGTTGTCTGAATTTGGCTTAGAACAGAGATTTAGCTGTTTGTTTTTTAATGGCAACAGTAATATTGTTCTTTCTGTAAAAGTATCTGCCTTGCAGGAAAAAGTATTGCGTGTTATTTACTAAGACACTGATCTTGTCAGTGAGAAGTCTGTCTGCATCCAGAGAAATTTCCACACTGTTCCCTAAGAAGCAATTTAGCCTTAGGGAAAAAGTGCGTATCTCAAGCCAGTGGCCAGAGTAAATCCAAGAATATTTTGAATACTTTTAAATAAAATGCATATATTTTGACCTTTTGATGTTAAAATTGCCTATGTGTTTTTTATGCCTATTTGTAACATATTTTAACAGGATGGAGTCAACTAGCTGCTATGCATTGTGTTATGCTCCCTGACCTTTTGGGATTGGAGAAATTTAGACCTCCTCTTCTTGAGATGCTAGCTCGCAGGTGGCAGGATCGATGCTTGGAGGTAATATTAAGTTGCAAATCGCAGAACAAAAGCATCTGCATATGACAAAGAATTTAGGTTCTAAAAAAATTGTAAGCTGCAATATTGGATAATTGTTAGTATATTTTTAAATAGCAGGTCAGCTTTTAAATAGATACTTGGCCTCTCTATGTTTTAAACCAGTATTCTGGATTTACATAAGGAGCTAAAACTGTAGAACTTTATCAAGAGAAATATGAACCTGTGATTTATCTAACTGGCCACTCGATGTCATCATTGTTCCACTAAGATACCTGTAAGTAATTTTATTTGGCAGTAGAAAACTCCCTTGCCCTAATCTACAGACCGTTTTAACAAATTCATTTGGAGTAGCCAAATTCCAAGCAGTTTACATATCTTCTCTTTCATTTAATAAAATAAGTGAGATGAAAATGAAATAAAAAGATGAGATAACTGGCTCTGTGGATATGGGGAAAGCTTTTGATACGGTCTTCCACAGCATTCTTGCCAGCAAGTTAAAAAAGTTTGGATTGGATGAATGGACTATAAGGTGGATAGAAAGCTTGCTAGATTGTCGGGCTCAACAGGCAGTGATCAACGGCTTGATATCTAGTTGGCAGCCGGTGTCAAGCGGAGTGCCCCAGGGGTCTGTCCTGTGGACGGTTTTGTTCACCATCTTCATTAATGATCTGGATGTCAGCAAGTTTGTGGATGACACTAAACTGGGGGGAGAGGTAGATATGCTGGAGGGTAGGGATAGGGTCCAGAGTGACCTAGATAAATAGGAGGATTGGGCTAAAAAGTCTGATGAAGTTCAACAAGGACAAGTGCAGAGTCCTGCACTTAAGACAGCTACAGGCTGGGGACCGACTGGCTAAGCGGCATTTCTGCAGAAAAGGGCCTGGGGATTGCAGTGGATGAGAAGCTGGATTTGAGTCAACAGTAGGGTGACCAGATGTCCCGATTTTATAGGGACAGTCCCGATTTTTGGGTCTTTTTCTTATATAGGCTCCTATTACCACCCACCCCCTGTCCCGATTTTTCACATTTGCTGTCTGGTCACCCTAGTCAACAGTGTGCCCTTGTTGCCAAGAAGGCTCACGGAATATTGGGATGCATTAGTAGGAGCATTGCCAGCAGATCAAGGGAAGTGATTATTCCCCTCTATTCGGCACTGGTGAGGCCACATCTTTAGTATTGTGTCCAGTTTTGGGGACCCCCAACTACAGAAAGGATGTGGACAAATTGGAGAGAGTCCAGCAGAGGGCAACGAAAATGATTAGGAGGCTGGGGCACATGACTTGAGATGCTGAGGGAACTGGGGTTATTTAGTCTGCAGAAGAGAAGAATGAGGGGGGATTTGATAGCTGCTTTCAACTACCTGAAGAGGGGTTCCAAAGAGGATGGAGCTAGTCTGTTCTCAAAGGTGGCAGATGTCAGAACAAGGAGTAATGGTCTCAAGTTGCAGGCGAGAGATCTAGGTTGGATATTAGGCGCTATTTCACTAGGAGGGTGGTGAAGCTCTGGAATGGGTTACCCAGGGAGGTGGTGAAATCTCCATCTTTAGAGATTTTTAAGGCCCGGCTTGACAAAGCCCTGGCTGGGATGATTTAGTTGGGGTTGGTCCTGCTTTGAGCAAGGGGTTGGACTAGATGACCTCCTGAGGTCTCTTCCAACCCTAATCTTCTATGATTCTAAGTGAAAGTGCTCTTTAATGTGTCAAGAAGTCAATGAAAGCTAAAATACTATTAATGTTTGTTTAAAATGTTTTCATCCAGTTATGGAAATGGAATTAGAATTTAGCTCTATGTAATTTTCAGAGATGAATTTTTTCATTATGTCCCAGAGACCTAAAAACAGTATTTAGGTTCAGAGAGGACATATTCACTGCACCCAACATACTACAGTTTCATGCCTATTATGTTTTTAATTTTCTGGTTAATTTATAAACTTTCCTTTGACATTTTAGCATCTGTATTTTTTCTTAATTTCTGAGTAACCTACAGTGATGAACAGGAAACATAAATGTACTGTATATATTTTATCCATTCAGATCTATAATTTTCTAGAGTCTGCTTAAAATCTCATTAAAATAACAGTTTTCAACTCAATTTCTATCAAGAGGCTGCTAAGTTATAATTTTTGGAATGCATTTACAATAGTCAGAAAATGGGTTGGCACCTACTATTTGAGAAATGACTAGCTGGCTTTAGCATCACAACTATGCTTGTGTGTGTGTGGGGGGAGTTAATTGTGCAGCTTTAAAAGAAAGAAATGAAGAACAGAGCTGGGACATCTCCTGTAGAATTTAAGCAGTCTCCTAGTTTAATTGGTGTATGCTTTGTGCTATCTGCCTGAAGTATACTTTGTGCAAAAGCACAGGTAGATTTGTGTATTTCTGAATAGTTGTCGTATTACTGGATATTATGTAATATATTCATGTTCCCAGAAAGCACAGTCACTTTCAACGATAACTGACATTTTCCTCAGCCGCGACGTTTGGTACCTAGAACGCTTGAGTTAGCTGTCAGGAGGTCAAGGGTGTAGTCCCTGCTCTGTCAGAGACTTCTTCTTTGACCTTGGGCAAGTCACTTAACCTCTGTGTCTCAGATACCCCATCTGTAAATGTATATGGTGATGCTTACTTTTATAAATGCTTTGACATCTGTGGATGGAAATTTTGCCATTTACATTTAAAATATTATTTTGTATTTGTTGGTTTCATAGTATTTTTTTCGAAAATCTTCTAAGGATTTCCTCCACTAGTATTGCCCAATTGTCCAGATTATATACTAAATGTGAAAAAGGAGTATTTAAACTTTAATGACTTTTTTTTTTAAGTGTTTTTTACTTTTTTTCAAACTTTGTTGAAGTTGGGAAAGTATTTTGGGAAAGTATAGAAGAGAATTCTATTATATTCTCTCTCTCTAAGTAGTTATAGAAAGTCCAAAATTAATTTTTGTTTAACAACTTTCACAGAAAAGGTCTAATTTCTTATATCTGTTGCTAAATATCATGCTCTGCAAATTCAGGACTTAGTTGTGAGCTCCCTTGCGTTCTCCTTTCCCCAACTTTGGCCCCTTGTATTGCTGATCTTTTCATTGGCAGGGGAAAGTAGCTACTGTGGGGCTTAATACTTCTTCCTCAGGAAGGCAAGGTGTAGGTAAAGCAGCTATATGGCTTGCGCAGCATACCTTCCCAACCTCAGCCCCAGCTAGAGAAAGCAGGGACTGAACTGTAAATTGGTGGCATAACTATGTAATTCCTGTGTTGGGATTTGTAAATTTATCTTTTTAGCTTAGCTCTGTTGTTTGTATTGTAAGAAAGTAATGGCTGGGTAACTTTCCCATTACCTTTTAAAAATATTTGTAAATATTATTTGAGAGTTGAGCTTGTATGACATTCTGGTTTACTTTGTAGGTAAGGGAAGCTGCCCAGGCCTTGCTGTTAGCAGAACTGAGAAGAATTGAACAGGCAGGGCGGAAAGAAACAATTGATGCTTGGGCTCCATATTTACCACAATATATTGACAGTATTGTATCACGTAAGTACTCTCCATTTATCCTGAAACTAATTTGGTTAAAATATATGATTAAGGAAAGTGTATAAACAATAAATATGAATACCGGTACAAACCAGATACAAGCTGTTTTAGTTGTAATATCTGTTATTTAATGAACTCCCAGAATTTAGGTCATTAGCTATCTGTGTAATCAAACTTTTCTCTTTCTGAATGATCAGCTTCACATTCACAGATTTGTGCTATAAATATTATCCTGTTAAATTCTGTGACATTTTGTGTGTGTTTCTCTATAAAGAAGAAGGAGAAGGAAAAAAAAGAGCAAACTACTTTAATGGTCATTTGTTTAAAAAAGCAATAGTTTATTTAGCAAAAGCAGCACTAAAATTTCTCGACCAAAACCTATCTCTGTATTTATTTACAAGTAGTTTCACGTCAAATGTTCTTTGAAAAAAGGTCAACTAGAGCTGTTGTCTCCTAAATGCTCATGGACATATACTGTATGTGTCTGAAATACCTGTCCAAGGTTGGTCTGATGCAGTTCCTCTTTTAAGTCACGTTTCGGGAACGGCTAGTGTTACATTTATTAACACATTATTTCAATATTTATCCCATGAAATTTCCAAGTGAATTAATAGTGGTAAAACTGGGAGGAAAACCAAATACTAATCCTTCATTTTCCCCGGTTCATGCGCTGCCAAGGACATGGTTAACTAGATCACCTTGCTGCAATTCAACAGAGTAGGACTGAATTTAAAAAAAATTATGAAAAATATAGTTATAAGGATGGGAGAGATTTCTCTGATGGTAATTGGATATGTGTTTGTGAACTGAACAACAGAAGGCTTTGTAACTTCCTGGTATTTTAAATTCAGCTTTTCCATAAATCTGTCCAGTAGCCTCGAATAAATGTAGTTATTTCTGCTCCTCCTCTTATGCTATCTTTGACATAATGACTGGAGCCATGGTTAATCTTCTTCTTCTAGACGTTAAGCTTCAGACTTAGTGCCATTCAGCGTTATAAGACATCAATACATTAATATTCCAATTTACTTGGAAAGAATATTCATAGATTTATTTTCAACTCAAATAATAAAGTGCACTTTATGTGTTTATATATTCCCTCCATAACCTACATACACACTCTCTCTCTCTCTCTCTCTCTCTTTAGATATAGATATAGATATATATCTATTACACCTAGAACAAATTGTATAATAGTTTCAAAAGCACAGAAATGACTTTAAAAGCCTCAGTACCCTTTTCAAAAGTCACTTAGGGCTGGTCTACACTAACCCCCCAATTCGAACTAAGATACACAACTTCAGCTACGTGAATAACGTAGCTGAAGTCGAACTATCTTAGTTCGAATGAAAACGTACTTACCCGGGGTCCACATGCGGCGCGCAGGCTCCCCGTCGACTCCGCCTACTCCGTTCGTCGAGCTGGATTACCAGCGTCGACGGGGGAGCACTTCCTGGTTCGATTTATCGCGTCTAGACAAGACGCGATAAATCGAACCCAGAACATCGATCCGACGCCTCCGACGCGACGGGTAAGTGTAGACCTACCCTTAGAAGCCCAAGTCTCGCTAAAAGTCAACAGGACGTGGATTACTAAGTGCCGAAGGTACTCTGGTAATGGGGTTTGAGTTATTAAATATCTTGGTTGCTTTTAAAATGTTACCCTTAGAGATGCTGTTTTCTAGTAGAGAGGAGGAAGTTCTGCCAGTTTAGTTTTCTTAGATGTGTTGATGAATGCATATTCTGAAAATATCAGTACCATCTCGTACTAATGCTGCATAACAGCATTAGTTGATAACAGAAGGAGCTGCACTTTCTTTCCTTATATAATAAACCAAGTGTCATGGAACAATTTGTTAAAAACAAACAAACACCTAGTTGTTATTAAGGCCTAGATCCTGCAGTCTGATGTACTAATACCCTAGTTTCTACACACATTCCTACTGAAATGGGGGTTGGACTAGATGACCTCCTGAGGTCCCTTCCAACCCTGAGATTCTATGATTCTATGAAGTACATGGAGCATTTCCTGACACAAGGGTCCTCCCACTTGGATCAGATTGAAGGGTCGGACCTAATTTTGGTGGTATTGACCGATGCGACATTGGTGGTCCTGAGAATTAAGTATTTATCCACTGAATATGTACCAGACCTATTTTGATAAAGCAAGCTTCTCCATTCTACCCACAAATGTGCCTCAGATGTGGAGATCATCAGTAAGAGTAAGAAAGGTAGTTTAGTCTCTGTGATTGTCTCCATTGATACTGCCAGTAAAGGTAGTAGAGTGATATTTATTTGTAACATCTGTCCACTAGAAGCTGTTCTGAGACCACCAGGCCATTTTATTCAAGCTATTGAATAGCCATCTTTATCCCGAATAGAAAACGTTGAAAAATATGCTGTTTTAGATGCAAAATGACTTTATACATCTTAGATTTTGATTTTGGTCCATTCAGCTATCATTAATAAATATATGTTTATGAAAACAGGATTTTCCTAGCTACAATCTTTGCTACTACAACCTATTCCTAACTTAAAATCTCTGTAACACATCAATGATATTTCTACATCAACTTGTAATTGGGGGCAGTGGAGCCTTCAAATTTGATTTTATTATACGTTTAGGGGAAATCCCTTAAGCTTCAGTGCTGTTTCATTATAGTATTTTATTAAAGAGAATATGAATTTGTTGATGTGTCAACTACTCAAAAGGCATTATAATTTTTGTAAAAACAGTAATAATGTCCTATATTGAAATAGGATTTAAGGGTATACAGTTTATCACACAGGTATAATTTAATTCACTGCTAAAATGTGCAGTAACTGTGTGCACCAACATTTAGTCTGCCCTAATCCTGGGGATGGAGTAGATGAACTAAGAGGTCTTTTTCCATTTATAATTCTTGTTTCAGTATTTCACAAAAGATTAGAACAAGAAATGAAGGAGAATTTAATAGAAACTACAGGAAACATGTACATTGGCCATATTTAATTTCCTGACTTGGAATTTGGCTAGGATACTCCAGCATCCTGTTGTTTCCTGAAACCATGTAAAGGAACTGTTTAAACACTGACAAAGAGTTAAATCACTAAAATTACATCTTCAGCACCAATATGTTCTGTGGTTGGCTCCCACCCAAGTATTGGCTTGGCTGACTTTGCTTACCTTTTAAGATTTGATGAAATCACATTTTAAGATTATATTAATACAGACATTTTTTATTATTTTGCCTTACTTTTTTTACTTTTGCCAAAACAAACAAACAAAAAAAACCCACAAAAAACAACAACAAAAAAACACCCCCACCCCAACAATTCTTTGGAGATTATAAAGGGTTTTTTAATCTAAAATCTTAAATGCTGTTTTTGCTGACCAAGGCTCTTGATAACTTTTTTGAACATACTACTAATAAAAACGGTACCGTCTTAGCATTTTCTAGATTTTTTTATATTTTTCTAATGTAATAAAATAGTGAAAAATACACACAATTCTCTAAATAGGTACAATAATGCTACACTAAAATAATGAACTCACTTAACCCTTATGAGCTATCTAGTACATTTATTCATGCCCACCTTCAGCATTTAGGCCGCATTCTTGGAAACACTTCTGTACCTGGTTAACAATTACAGAGAGTAATCCCACTAAAATCAAAAGAACTATTGAAATAAATGAGACTACTCATGATATTAAAGATAAGCACATGTCTAAGCATTTGCCAGATTCAGGCCTTGAAGACCACCCATCAATTCACTGTCTAGCTACTTGTTTGGAAGCAGTAACACTGTGTCTTAAAGGAACTACTCACGATGCGTCTCGTTTGCCCAGTTTTCAGAGATAGAGGATCTATTTGAATATAATATAAATATGTATTTAAATATTAATCTACAGTAACTTTGCCTATTTTGACAGTTTGCCATGTACTCAACAAACAAATAATTGGCCAGTTCAGAAGTATTTCCCAGTGTTTTGAGTCTGTGACCATACATTATGTACAGTAATCCCCCTAGACATTGGAAGTAGGGGTAGGCACCACATAGGCTGGTAGCTTACTTTCCTTCCTTTTTGAAATTATTCCTTGGCTTTTATCATTTTAAGTAAAAACCATAAACAATAGTTATTTAATTTTTGTGTTAAACATATATTAAGACTCTCTTTAACTTGTTTTTAGTACTGGAGGATATCTTTGTTTCACTTCCTTCATCTGTATAGAAAGGGTATGTTCACTTTTTTCCTTCTGTTCTCTCTTCCCCCATCAAAAAAAAATTAAAAAGTAGTAATCGGTGCTGGGATTGATGCCTTGGAAACCCAAGTCCTCTGTCCATAAAACTAGTACAGCAGTAGCAGTGCTCCCTTGTGCTGTCATGCCATTCTGTCTCAAACCTGACCAGAAGGAACTGCTTCTAAGGATGTGAAGGTTATTTTACTTTGACTTCTCTGTTGAGTCTATCTGACAGCTTATGCCACTGAAAACTTGTCTGGTTGAGACTAGATTTTGACCACCAATTCATTTCACACAGGTTACTGAACAACCACTGTATAGTAACCAGTTTTGGTCACTATCCGCTTGGGCTGGATTTTAACCTGTGAACTGAAAGTCAAAGTCTCTATATCCTATTACCAATTCCCTTGAGTTATCGATTCCTTCTCCTCCTCTAGCCTTCCTGCATCCAATATACTATTCTGTTCCTGATGTTTGTATTAGAAATCATCCTTATTATTTTGAAACTTTTTTCCCTTCTTGGGGTGCTTTTTTGTAAAGGGGAGAAAAATTGCATATGCAATAATCCTTTAACTATTTCATTTCCTCTTAACTACTTTATTCTGCAATTTCAACATATTGCTGGCCATATAGTTTCATCTTTCTTTAGATCTTTTTGAAATGTGGAAAATTATACAGTACAATGGTGATACTTTTTAAGTGAATTATTAGATATACACATTAACCCCTAGTTTTACTGAAGTGTCCTTAGGTTATCTTGTTTTGCATTTGGAGATGGAGATATATTGAGAAAATCTCATCAAAATATTTTTCCTGACTAGTATGTCTATCTTTTGAGTTTCTGAATGATGGACCCTAATGAAGATTGCATTGGTGTAAAAGACAGAGGCATTGTACTCATGGGCTAACAAAGGTTAAACTGAATTTAAAATTGAGAGAAAAGAACTTGTCTTCCTCATGATTAATCAACACTCACAAACATGTATATGATGTAATATATATGATACATACTTTACTATCTTATATATTACAGTAGTATATATATGTGATATGCCAATACACATTTCCTTTCCTCTCCAACCCTGTTAAATAGCTGGCAATAGACCTTGCATAAAGTTATTTCTTTTCTTCAAACACATTTTTTTTTGCGCTCAGTTTGTAAAATACAGCTGTAGTTGCCTTCGTTCTAGGGAGTGGCTGCTATAGCAACTACTGATGATTACTAATTACTTTTCTCTAGAGTGACTGAGTGACCTTCTAGGATACAAGGTCATATACATAATTATTTTTGTATTGTATGGGTTTGTGAATATAAAAATTCCTATTCACGCTAGCCAGTGGACTATGATACTGTTGCCCTGAAAAGGACCGTTTCTCCCCAAAAATGTTAGTTAAAACAAGTGGCAGTAGTCATTTTGATTTTTTTTCCAGTTATTTGCAATATACTGTTCTGCTCATTACTTAATTCCTTATGTCTGAAAAAATTATAGAGGAATGTGCAGCATCATGTTTAATCTATACCTATGTCAGTTGCAAGCACAGCCCTTTGTTCTTGTAGAATCTGTCTTTTTAGTTGCCTTTGTGTTCCAGTTATGGAGGTGAGGATCTGGTTTCTTAGTAGCAGCCAGTGATTTATTTGTTCACAGAAAAATATTCTCTCAAGTCTTTAGTAAGAAAATATGATTACATTGACATTTTGAATTTGATCTTTTAAAGTTTTTATAATGCTTATTGTTTAATCAGCAGATGAAAGGATTACATTAGTTTGATACTAAATTGGAACATTAGTCACGACAAAATAATCATATAATGGGGCCTAGAAAGTTACTAATATGTGCAGGAAATAATAAAATCCAACATGAGAAAAATACAGTCTAGTACAACTGGGAACATAATTTGAAATACAGATATCAGTGGTATGGGACCAACTGTGAAAGCAGTAATACTGAAAAAATACTTGAAAGTGATAATGGCCAGCAAATTGGATTTAATTTTGCAACATCATAAAACAATGACAATAATGCAATTTGGGGCTGTATTAACAGAGGCATCCCGTTATTGCTTAGTGGGTTTGTGTTCCTTTTAATGATACTAGAGAAGTGGCAATTTAAAATACTTGCCTCTGGACTGCCTTCTGAAAAATGTTGACAGACTGGAGGGATTTCAAAGAGGAAAAATAGAATGATTAAGGGTCTAGAAGAATTACATTGTGAGAAAAGAGTGAAATAAATAAGTATGACTTGGATAAATTATGGCTAAAATGGTAAACACTGACATGTATTTTAGGACAAAAGCATCAAGAGGGGAGAGGAATTGGTCAAACTGAGCATAGCTAGGAGTAAAGGCATGGACTTGTGCACAGGAAAATTTATGCTAAAATGCAAGTGTGTGGAATCTGACAGATAAAGATATAGAAATTGGTTTTGTTTTATTATTCAGAAGAGTTGGGTGTGCATAAAATGTTACCAGAAGACTTTTGCCTGCCACGAATGTTACTTCACACTAACTATACTGAAATATGTATGCAAAATGTTCTTTGTGCCGTTTGTATATAAGCTCATGTTTAATTGCAACAAGTGACAAACATAAACACAAGTCTGCTGCTAAAGTGGTATATTCTAGCCCTATACATTAAAAAAGGATAATTGACTCTTGAATGAATCAAGCCTTTGACACTAGAAAGCTGTCTGGAGGAAACAGTCAGGGTGAAATCCCTTTTCCCCTGAAGCCAATGGGAGATTTGGGCCAGGATTTCACTTATAGTTTAAACTAAATTGTAATTTGTCTGGCTATGCTGGAAGGACAGGAGACACTGGATGTGGTTTAATTGGGCCACAACTTCATTATTAACCGTCTGGAAGTACCTGGCAGATAGGAGTATACAGTGCAGGTAATTCCATGATTTTTTCAGTATATCCTGGGAAGCTTTTGTCAGCCCTCCACCTTCCTCATCCTGGTGCTCAGCCCTCCTGCTGTTGGAACTTTGCCTTTCCCCCCTCGAATGAGGGTTAAGGTGGGCTATAGAGCTGTGTGTGTGGGGGGGTGGGGGGGTGGGGAGGCGGGGGGTTTGGCTCCCTGCTGTGCTAGTCATAGTAGCCCTGGAAACCCTCCACCCACCCCTGTTTCTGCTCCTTTAATGAATACTTCCTATAAATCCTTCCAATCAATTTATCTGATCACTGTATTCCTTCCCTGCGGAGTAACTGCACTGGACATCTGCCCCACGTCAACACGAGTTGTGACATCATAGCCTAACTCCCATTCCATGTTTGCCCCCAACTAAGCGCCACCCTTCTGCTGAACCTAATGTGGGGAAGGCAAAAACCTCCACCAAACCCACTTTGCCTATGCCAGTTTGGCAGTAAGGGAAAAGTTCCTCTCAGCCCCCCCAGAAAGGAGTGACTAGGTCAGTGCCCACAGCAGATCCGACCAAACCTGATATTTTTCCGTTTCCATGAGTGGAAGGGTGGGTGCCGTTCTACTTGGTCCAGGTAAGAGAGGGCTTCTTCTACCCAGCATGTACTTATATAGCCTTCCGTCTCTTCTGATCAGTGGGAGGAGGATGGGTCAGCATCCCCACAACCTGCTCTGTGAGTGCTGCAGAATCACTCTGTACAGTGCTTAATTTGTAATGAAAAAGGTGCTGGGGCTCAAGCAATTTTTTTACTTCCATAACTGACATGGCAAGCCCAGAGGTGCCGGTGCTGGGCCCTGGCATGCCTTGGCACAAATTAAGCACTGACCCTGTGTGTCTCTCCCCCTTAAACAGGTACACACCTTCATCCAGCAAGCCAGAGAATGGCCCCACCATTTAATGTGCAGTTCAGTTAATCTCCACCTATTGGTAAAATGTGTTTAGGGAACTTGAAATAATATCTGACTCTTTTGAGTATCTATAGATAAGTAGGTGTAATTGTTGCCAGAAAAAGTAAAGTGAGCTGAAATAAACTTTTTTTTTCTTTCAAAAATCCCCTTTTCATTAACTAAATGCTATCACTTTGTGAAATGATAAAACTCATTTCCACATTCATGTTTTGTCCATGAATCCTAGATTTTTGTAGTTGTTTCTCTGAGTTAGCTGGAAGATTTATAAAAATAACATTTAGCTTGATAACTCCTTATTATACGTCTGAGGAACTTTATTTGCAGTAGTTATTACATTATTATGCATAAACATTTAAATGTATTCTTGGTGTAAGCATCTGAGGTAGTAAAATTATGAATAATTGGAGCATAGGCTAACACTTTCCACTTTTGATCAATCCATGCTCCATTTGCAGTATATTTGCAAAAAGACTTGGAAGATATGGAGCTATCAAAATGATAGGTGTTGGAGAATGCCTTGACCTTGCAGAGTTGCACAATTCACTACTTGGGCTGCTTTTATCTTCTCATATCCAAATTATTCTACTTTTTGATACAGTATAGTATTTACATGTTTTAGGACAGGATCTGGTACATAGCAATTTCAAGCCGCTACTTAATATTTCATATTAGCATAATGTAGGTGAGAGGTTTTGTGATTGGTTCTTCTTTAATACTGTAAACATTTCAAGTTTTAAGATTTTAGAAAAGAGTTTTTCAATAATTCTCTATTAGTGAAAGATAATGTGTGTGGGGGAGGAGGGTGGGGAAGAGAGAAAGAGAGAGTATTAATTTCTTCTTTGTGCTAAGGCCCACAGATCCCTTACAATGGGTACTTCAGCCTGCTTGTGTCTTGGGGGCAGAATTAGACCTGTCAGTCACTGGCAAAAGGACAGTTCCTCCAGTTTTTTCTGCCTCCCCAGTGGCTGGTGGTTCAGCCAGACCTCCCGCAGCAGAGATTTTCTTAGTCAAATTCCGATCTTTGTCACATTTCTGGCTAACAATTTTGCTCAATAACATGTCCATCTAATTCCCAGAAGTGTCCCAGAGCTGTGTTACCCTTTGGGGAGACTGAATGCTCAGCTTTGCTTCCCCTTCTCATGCATTTACAGTGGCAGGTATCCCTGCAGGATTCAGGGAAAGCCAGAAGCAAAAGGAAGATTCAGAGTTGCCTGCTTTACCTTTCTTATTGGGGAGCTCAGCTGGCTGTATTGGCAGAGTGTACTATATTCTACCTAATGGTCTCTGGGAAGGTGTAATAGAAAGATGGGGATTTCCTGCCATACCTAAAGACTGAGAAAGTATTGGGCTATCATAACTAGCTACTGCTGTTGGTCACCATGCCTTATGTCTAGGGTATTGTTCTGAGCTTTTGCTGCATGCTGTTATGCCTCACCTCCTCATCCTCCCTTCAGCAGCTGGCCATGGAATCACAAGGGGGCCTTTTCATGCTTTCATAAGGAATGGGAACATGGGTGGAGAGTATTGCAAATAAGGTTCCTGTCAACCTAAAACAATCTCTCTATCTCACATCCTAAGGATTTCTCCCTGAAAAAGATAGTGGCATACAAATCTGTTTCATGCAGCATTATGGGGCTTTGGTCCTTGAGATCAGACACTTTGGCCCAGTTCTCATAGTGGAAAATTTTATGGAAATCTGAGGCAATTCAGAGTAACCAGAAAAGTCGATCTATAATCTTGATTCCTGCTAGGCACTATAGAAAGGAATACAGCTCATATGGCAAGTTGAAGCAATCCATGAAGTACCACAGAAGATACCAATTTGTAAGGGGTAAGGTACTGAGGCAATGTCAGTAGCTTCCCTCACTTGCGTTCCTGCTGTTGTCATGCTATCTTCATGACTCTCAGCCAGCCCTATCTGGAGTTAGACCCCCAGTTTGTGCTGGGCTGTTTCAATTTGAGAGCCAGTGGGTATTGATAGCTTTAGTCAAAATGAGATCACTGGACATTGTGCAAAGGGGATACTCTCTGGAGCTGTGCAAGAGTCACAGGAACAGATTTGCCCCAGTTCCAATCTCAAGCAACCCATGGGAATAGGAGGACATGAGTGAAGCCATCCATCATCTGGTTCAGATTGGAGCAATACAATGCGCTTTTTATCCTATTTCTAACCTCAGAAAATTAGGAGCAAACAGAGCAGGACTCTGTCTGAAGCATCTAAATAAGTTATTAGGAGGCTTATCTTCAAACATTCCCATTTTAACATCCACATACAGTACTTCAAGTTTGCATATGGATGACCGCTATCTTCCCCCAATTTCAATAATTTCCTTTTTATCAGACTAATACTTTCAGGGTCTCTTCCAAAATCATGGTGGTATTAATATTGGCTTTAAAAGAAGAAGGTAAAACACAGTTATCACTCCCTAGACCGTTTTTTTCTGGTCAGGGTTCTGTTAGAGAGACAAAAGTGAGACAAATAGTGATATGGTTTCTGGACAATCTGGAATTCATGATAAACACAAACAGAGGGAAGTCAACCATAGGCCTGGGTGGACGATGAATTCTATCAAGTGCAAAGTCTCATCTCAGAGATGGCCATAAAGGAGAACAAGAATCAAAACTCCAGTTCTTATTGGAGCCAAATGGGAATGAGGATCTCATTCACAGACATGCTTCAATGAACAAAAATGATTATGAGTGAGACCTATACAGTATATATCCTTTACCTCTCCCCCTCTCCAGTCTATTAGCAGAGCATAAGATCCTTTTGTATATTCTCTGCTTCCTCAATTGTTGAGTACAGAGAATATGATTTTTGAAGGGTTAGTGAACCAGTCAAAGAGCCATCGTTCAGTCAGATGCTCACTGAGGATAATGGAGGGGGGCTTATTCAGGTCCCAATTCAATCCAAGGAATAGGTGTCAGAAAGAGCACAACATCCACAAAATGTCCAATAAGTTGTTGGAATGTACTGGGGACAACTTTTTTGTTTCAAATAATGAATGAAGTAACCGGGTGGACATCCATTTTAGACTAGATTCTGACCAAGATTGAGAAATTGGTTGAGAATTTGAAGGTGGAAGGCAATTTGATTAAAATGATTATGAAATGATAGACGTTACGATTCTAAGGAAAGGAAGGAGTGAGACCAGCAGAATAAGGACAGTGAACTTTAAAAAAGCTGACTAACAAACTCAGAACAGGTAGGTAAGCTCCCGTTGGAAGAAAATCGAAGAGAAAAAGTAGTTAAGGAGAGTGGCACTTTTTCAAAGTTATGGCTCCATGCAGGAGCTCTTTAATTACTTGAAAATCAAAAAGGAATCTTACAAAAAGTGGAAGCATGGACGAAATGCTAAAGAGGAATACAAAAAAATACAACAAGCATGTAGGGACAAAATCAGAAAGGCTAAGGCACAAAATGAGTTACATCTTGCAAGGGACATAAAGGCAATAAGAGGTTTTTTAAATACATTAGGAACAAGAGAAAGATGAAAGAAAATGTAGCTCCTCTATTTAGTGGAGAAAGAGAGCTAATGACTGATAACATCAAGAAGGCTGAGGTGTTCAATGCTTATTTTGTTTGTCTTCACTAAAAAAGTGATTGATGACCAGACACTCGACACAATTAATATTAACAACAAGGGGGAAGGAAAGCAAGACAAAATAGGAAAAGAACAGGCTAAAGAATATGTATATAATGTACATGAATTCAAGTCAGTAGGGCCTGATGAAATTCATCCTAGGGTACTTAAGGAACTAGATGAAACAATCTTGGAACCACTAGCAATTATTTTCAAAATCTCCTGGAGCATGGATGAAGTCCCAGAGCCCGGAGAAGGGCAAATATAGAACCAATCTGTAAAACAGGGAACAAATAGAAGGTGGGGAATTATAGACCAGTCAGCCTACCTTCGATACTTGTAAAGATACTGAAACAAATGATTACAAAAATCAGTTTGGAAGCACGTAGAGGACAACATAAAGCAGAGCCAACATGGATTTGTCAAGAACAAATCATGCCAAAGCAACCTCATTTCCTACTTTGACAGAGTTACTCGCCTAGTGGTTGGGAGGAAGTAGTAGACATGCTATATCTTGATTTTAGTAGAGCTTTTGACACAGTCCCACATGACATTCTCAGAAGCAAACTAGGGAAATGTGGGCTAGATTAAATTATTAATAAAATGGGTGCACAACTGATTGAAAGACGGTACTCAGAGTAGTTATTAATAGTTTTCTGTCAAACTGGGAGGATGTATCTAGTAAGGTCGCACAAGGGTCAGTCCTGGGTCTGATACTAGTTAATATTTTTATTAATGATTTGGCTAATGGAGTAGAGAGTATTCTTAGAAAATTTAGGGATGACAAGATGGGAGGGATTGCAAGCACTTTGGAGGGAAACATTGGAATTCAAAACAACAGACAAATTAGAGAATTGGTCTGAAATCAACAAGATGAAATTTTAATAGAGACAAGTCAAAAGTACTACACTTAGGAAGGAAAAATCAAATGCACAACTACAAAATGGGGAATAACTGGCTAGATCTTATATGGCTGAAAAGGATTTGGAGGTTATAGTGGATCACAATTGAATGAGTCAACATTGTGATGCAGTTGTGAGAGAGGCTAATATCATTCTAGGGTATATTAACAGGAATGTTGTATGTAAGACATGGGAGGTAATTGTCCTGCTCTGTTTGGCACTAGTGAGGCCTCAGCTGGAGTACTGTGTCCAATTCTGGGTGCCATACTTTAGGAAAGATGTGAACAAAGTGGAGAGAGTCCCAGGAAAAACAACAAAGATGATAAAAGCCTTACCTCTTTAGAAAGCCTGACCTCTGAGGAAAAGTTTAAAAAAACCAAAACTGGGCATATTTAGTCTTGAGAGAAAAAAAGAGGTGGGACCTGACAAGTCTTCAAATATGTTAAGGGCTGTTATAAAGAGGACATTGATCAATTGTTTTCCATGTCTACGGAAACTAGGACAAGAACTAGTGGGCTTAATCTGCAGCAAGAGAGATTTAAGTTGGATACCAGGAAAAAAACTTTCTAACTATAAGCATAGTTAAGCTCTGGAATAGGCTGCCAAGGCAGGTGTAGAATCCCCATCATTGGAGGCTTTTAAAAACAGGTTGGATAAACACATGTTAGGGATACTCTAGGTTTACTTGAACCTGCCTCAGTGCAGCGGGCTGGACTTGATGATGTCTCAGGGTCCCTTCCAGCCTGAAGTTTCTATGATCCACCAGTTTGGAACACAATATTCTTCTTTGAATGCTTGCTCATGTCCATTCCATGCTAGGTGCGTGCGCGCCACGTCGCACTGTTGCTGGAGATTTTTCCCTTAGTGTTATCCGTTGGGCCGGCTCTAGCACCCTCAGAAGCCGCGTGCATATGCACCAGTATAAGGGGCCCTGCTTACCCTGCATTCTCTCAGTTCCTTCTTACTTCCCGTAACAGTTGCTGGAATGATCCTTTCTTGCTCTGGCAGTTTCTTCCTGGTGGTTTTGGACTCATTCTTCATTCATAGTGTTAATAATTTAGTATATATAGTTTTGGCAAGTTGTGATAGTGTATATAGTTCCTATTGTTAAAGGACTTTTCACCCCAGGGGCAGGGCATGCCCCAGGCTTCAAGCCTTGTGCCTCTTGTGACAAACCTATGCCTGTCAGTGACCCACACTCAAGCTGCTTAAAGTGCGTGGGGGAAACTCACATAAAAGACAAGTGCAAAGTCTGTCAGGACTTCAGACCCTGCGCTAAGAAGGACCAGGACATCAGGCTAAAGGCTATCCTCATGGATGCTACCCTCAGACCTTGTCTCAAAGCCAAGCTGTTCCATTTTGGCACCAAGTACTTTGGTGATGGTGCAAAGTGCTCCCCTGGCACCAAGCTCTTCCCAGCATCCATCCTTGGTGCCAAGGAAGAAGTCCCAAAAGCAGCACACCGAGAGAGGGCACTCGCTGGTGAGAAGAGAGACAAGTGGGGAGAGAGACTGAAACCCGTGCTGGGCCTGTGCTGGGCCACCCCTGGACTGAGACCTGTGCTGGGCCCATTCTGGGCCACCCCTAGACCTGTGTCGGTACCGTCAACTCTGCCAAGGGCATTGAGTCCGGTGCAGGGACCCTCTACTGACACCAGGTAGCCACCATGATACCAGGGGGCTGACAGTGCTGTCGATCCTGGAATCTTTTTCGGTGGCTAGGGACCTTCTCTCTCTTCTGGTCCCTCCAACCCCATTGGGGCACCTACCAGCTCTGGCATCTGGAAGCAGGAGGGAACAGGGCGTGTCAGTGCCTTCCTGGCACCTGGTCTCCCAGAACCATTTACTTGATCACGGCATCCCACTCCCTGGCACACCACCGGTCCCCAGAACCCCAGCACCATATGGAAGCAGAAGCAGGTATTGCTTCACTGTGGTCACTGGAAGAGAAATCCTCTATGGAGTCTGAAGGGGAACTCTATGTACCGCTGAAAGCCCCGCATCGCTACTCAGCCTATGCCCCACCAAGCTTCACTGACAGTCCCGCAGTGGGCACTTGGCCAGTGAGTCACTGGCCGATGCAGTGGCCCTACTGGAACCCGTGGGGTTTCCCCCCAGTATTGGCACCTGCCTCCCGGCGCTCCTACTCGGTGCCTTCCGAGAGAGGCCACCACTCCTTCCTGCTCGGCACCAGATCCAGACTCTGGTACCGACCCTGGTACCAAATTCCAGGAGATGCCTCCAGTGGACACAGTTGAGAAGGAGGAAGGAGCCCCTCATCCAGTGCAAGCCTCCTCCTCGTCTTCCACAGGTGAAGCTGTTGTGGGTCCCAGCAGCCTACTTCCCCGGATGATTTCAAGGCCCATCAGGACTTTCTGAAGCCGGATCACTTCAAACTTGGGCCTGAAGATGGAGGAGCTCAAAGAAACATCACACAGCCTTATTGATATCCTGGCTGCAGCAGCTCCATCCAAAGTGGCCCTGCCCATCAGTGAGGCGGTGGGACCAGTCAAGGCCCTATGGCAAACACTCCTTCTCTGGGGCAGAGAAAAAGTATTATGTGCCAGCAAGGGGGTTTGATTACCTGTACTCACACCCCCACCCCCTGGGTCCCTGGTGATGTCTGCAGCTAATGAAAGGGACAGGCATTGGTCCTTATTGCCTGAAGAAAGGAAATGTTCAGGTAAACATAGATAAATTTTCCTTCTATATGCATAGAAGTAAAAACTAAGTGGTGCTCTCTGTATATTAAAGCAAGGAATTTCGGAGTGAGACTTCTCATGCTTTCCTTAATTCTCCTACTTGTGCCTAATGATTGCAGCAGGTATGTGGTGTAAAATCCATCCCTCCAGCACTTCTTTAAAATAGAAAATCCAACATTTTCTGAAATACCTGTCACAAATGCTGTATTAGTGACAGTGATGACTTAGATTCATGTGAGTAGTGGTGAGAGTACTGAGCCTGAGGTAATGGCAACTACTTCATCAAGGGGATCTGTCCTACTGGATAAAAGTTGTGGCTAAAAACTCTAAAAAGAAATGATCATATATGATGTATAGTTGTTTTTCAAATTTGCGATGAGTGTTCTTCTTTCAGTACTGTCAGAAACACTAATAATAATATGTATAATTCCTATTAAGGCTAGCTACTTAAACCCATTAAATAATTATTTTCATTTAGTCAAAAAACAACAACAAAAAAAGAGTTTTGTAAGTACTTCTGTAACTTAGAAACAGCTGAAATTAAATCAGGTTCTGAAAAAATGTCAATGTGTTGTGAAACTCTGTCAAGCATCAAGCCACAGCAAATTTGGGGCTCTCTAAAAAGGGGGCTCATTACGTAATCACTGATAGACCTATAGTTGTAGTAGTGCTAGCAAGCACTGTATATAATAAATGACCTAATATTAGTTGCTATGAAGAATCTGATATTGATTTGTGCCATTAGTCTCTTGCTGATTTGCTGAAGACCTGAGTTTTTTAATGCTAATGGAAATAAAGTGCTTTACAAAACACTGCACATGAATACGGGAACATGTCTCTGAAATGGAAAAACTGTCTAGGAAGCTTTTTAAAAATATATTTGTTTTGTTAGTTCTAGTACAGATACTAACAACATGTCACAGCACTTCTATGTGCAGACTGTAAGGTTTTTTTGGCTAATGACCCATTTTAGTAATCTGAGATTCCTGAGTATCTGTAAAAACTAATGCTTATTTAAATGTAGAAAATTTAAGAAACTTGAAATTCTTAACCTCAATCAGATAACTAATTTGAGAATACTGTAAATGAGTTACAGCAGGTACCCCTGAACTTAATAGGAAACAAAAAGGTAATAAAATAATTTGTATGGATAAATGGCAAGGTACAAGAAAACATTCAAGCAAAATGGGTATATATAAAATAAAAAAGGAAATCTATCCCATCTGAAGCCAGAGGAACACAAGCTGTGTCTGCTAACACATAAGATTAATACTGAGGGGACTCAAACTGATGCTGCAATTCTGCTTGGACAGAATCATTTTACCTGTACAGAGCCCCATTGACTTCAGGGTTCTGTGCAGACAGAACTCATTATAGGATTGGTTCCTAACAAGGAATCTGAAGATTAAATAGCCAAAGACAGAAAAAACATATAACATGAAATTCTATAAAGACTTTATAACCAGGAAGCCTCTGGGAGAATCAGTATGTCTACTGGACTATCAGGAGTAACAGGAGCAATTTAGGAGGGTAAAGCTAACTTATTTGTGGTTCAGTCTTCACTAGAGCAAATGTTTGGGAAATACCTACTATTTCCCAGTAATAAGAATATGAGACAGTCAGAAATTGTAGTGTCACAGAGAAGTGTTGGAACAAACTGATTATTTGAGACTAGTCACCACAGTTGGCTGGTGTTCCTACAAGGGTTCTGAAGGAAATTAAAAATGAAGTGGCTGAGCTGCTACCACTAATATGCAATTTAATAAAAACCAGTTATTATGCCAGCAGACTGCAGGAATGGCAAATGATATTCCTGTCTTTAAAGGTACTGGGGTGATCTTGGGAACTGCAGTCTAGTAGCCTCATTTAATAACAAGTAAATTGATTGAAACTATAATTACTATGTGTTTATAAAACACCTAGTTAAACATGATATGGAAGGACCAAACAAGTATGGCTTCTATAAAAGAAAATAATGCAGTGCTAGACAACTAGAATTCTTTGATCCTGTCCACAAAATAGTGGATGAAGGAATACTGATGTATGATTTATTTTCAGTATCAAAAGCCTCTTGCAAGAGTCTGTTAAGCAAACTGGGAAGTCATAGGGATGAGACAAAGGTCTGTTTATGGATTAGGTACTAGTTAAGAGACAAAAAATGACAAGTAGGAATAATTGTCCCAAGGATCTCTACAAACCTAATGTTGTTTAATATATTTATTAATGATCCAAGTGAGATGGAAGAACATTGCAAATGAGACATAACTATTTAGTTTAATCTAGAGTACAGAAGACTGAGGATCTTCAGAGGGACCTAAAGATGCTAGATAATTGGTCAGATGAAATTCATTGTTGAGAAATGCAAGGTGGTGCTTGTTGGAAGGAACGATTTGAACTACTCCTACACTTCAGTAAATTTTAAATTAACTGAAGCCACTCAAAAGACTTGAGCTTCATTGTGGACAGCTCAGCTAAGTTGTCTACTTAACATGCAGTAGTGGTCGAAAAAGGAAAAAGTTAAGACAGGTGAAGAATGGGATTATAAGCAATACTGAAAAATGTATAACAACATTATATAAGTGATAGTACACCATCACATTGAACCTTGGAATCCAGTTCTGGTCACTCCATCTGGATAAGAGGCACATTTATAAAATAATAAATAGAGTTCAGTGAGTCATTCAGCATTGGCAGGAAGGAGAGAAGGAGTATACTTGAAGGCTTCTGTCATCTGTTGGAGGAGGTGTGTTAAGTGTCTGGCACATCACAGTTCCTGCCATCTTCTGAAGTCACCAAGGCCTTCACAAACATTATCTCCTCATGTGCCTTTAAGGGTTGAATTTAAGTCATTTACCCTGCACGATGTTTAACCATTTCTGGACATGCGTCACAGTATAATTTATTAATTTTGAGCTAAACTGCACTTCCATGAGCCACAGCTACAAGTAAATTATGGTTGCATTTAATACTTTTGTAGCCATTGTGATTTGCTGATATATCAGTAGTATTCTCAGTACATTTAAAGTGAATTTTAACATGCAAACAGTGGGGATCAATGTGAATTTTGCCTGGTTAAGGACTGTTGGGTTTCACACTCAATTTTTGCATTTTAATTAATACCTGTATGGTAGAGTTGCATTTCACTGGTCATTTACAAAATTGGTTGCTACTGTACATTGCAGTAAGAGCCAGAAGCATACAAATGTAAAACAGTATTTTGAAAACAGTTTATTTTGTCTAATAAATTTAAGAACCCAAACTGACTTAAAAAAAATAGATGAATCTATTGCCTTGTGGCCTGTAAAATGCCAACCCGTTCAACTTTAACATTAGCTGGAAAAGTTGTACATTGCTGAAACAAGATACATGTAATATGACAAATAAAACACACTCTGTTTTCCTTAGCTAACTAATGTACTTGTATAATGTTTAAAGCAATCATTGCTGACATGCCCATCTGCCCCCCAGATAGCATAAAATGAAAACATAACCCAAGACTTTAGATTTATGGCATATGAACACAGCTTTTATTAATAAAACATAATCTACAAACATGGAATAGTGTTAACTGGTACCACATCTTAATAGATGTTGAGTAGCACTTTTGCTATGTTCCTTTTTATTTTATCCAGATTTTTTCCTCTTTTCAAAGATTCTAGAATTATTGTGACAACATAGGTTGAAAGTTGTTGTCTTTGTATTGCTTGATATTTTCACTGACACCACTCTACAGCGACATTCCAAAATACTGTAAAAAATTGTGCCCTTTTGATTCTTTTTGTTTCTATGTAACAATTTGTATCTGGATGTACTATAGTAATTTGACAGGCAGCTAAGGATTTTGGTACTGGATATGCAACACAGTTATGTTATCTGTATTCCTCTCTGTTTCCTCTTCTACAATTTTTCATCTGTTTGAACATTTATTTTAGATAGCATTTCTCTAGATCTCTGTCAGACTGTTTCTTATTTTTCATTATTTTTGTTTGTTTACAAGTTAATTCTTTAAAAAGCCCTGCTCTGTGTTGTGACCAGTGCTTCCTAAGTTAATTCAACATTTTTCCCCTCTAAATCTCTTGTTTGATATGAATAGTCTTTAAAATGAATTGTGAGATTTAATCAGTATAATGTATTGGAATAACAACATGCTTCTATAGATGCATTGCAATCTTTTTACTGTATGAAAGTGTATTTCTTCTGCAGTTTAATAGCAGTTTATCATTTTAGACTAAAAGAAAGTATGTTAAACTAAAGATTATGCAACAGTCTGTGTTCTCCCCCAGAAGACCACATAATTTACCTACTTAATTTAAAGACAAACTGATACAATACAGAAGGACAAACTCTGACCTCAATTATATCCATGCAGCCTTAATTAAGTCAAGTTATATCTGTAATGTGGATAGTATTTTAACAGTAGGGTTGTAAGTTTTCTAAAGCCAGTGGGGATTCTCTGGTGTAATTGAAGGCAGCTGTCCCAGTGTATTTATGTGAAATTACATGTATATAGTTCAAGAAAAACAACATTGATTTGATTTGACATTGTAATTCACTATTCTAAGAATTACATGAAATAAATGTCCAAACCTTGTTATCTGTTACCTTCACAGTGATATAAGATGAATCTGTTTTCCATGTAAATTTGTGAACTTCCTAAACAGGAAACTCTTTCAATAAGATGCAGGTTCTATTGCCAAAAAGAAACATTACTTTGGGCAAAACAGTCCCCTCTATTGGGCAGTGCAAAGATGGACCAGAGAAAAGGGAAAAAACAGTGATAATTAGAGCTGGTTGGGAATCATTTGACTAAACATTTTGTCAGAAAATTCTGATTTGTTAAAACTGAAACTTTTTGCAGAAACATATTTTTTTACTAAACTTTTTTGGGAAAGTTTGTTGAGTCCATGAGTTTCTGATCAAAACAAGAGCAGAGGAAAGATTGACCCCAGACTAACCAGTAGCCCAGTGGTTAGGGAACGCACCTGGGATTTGGGAGACCCAATTTGAAGTCCTTGCTCTGCCTGATTCAGACCAACAACTTGAACCTGATTCTTCCACATGCTTGGTGAGAGCCTTAACCACTGGGTTATTGGCTATTCTGGGAGAACTTTCTTCCCCCACCCCCAGAAAAGGTCTTGGCTTCATTGCACATCAGAATAGAAATCTATGTCAAAACTTCAAACATTGGTGTGTAAAGCCGTATTAAAAACATGCCTTGATCCTGCAATCTGCTCCATGTGGAAAAACTTTACTTTAGTGGGGCTCTGAAGCAGTGGTTTACTTGCATGTTTGGGGCCTCCCATTAGGCCTTGATTCAGGAAGGTACTTTAAACGTGTATGTTAAAATTGGGCATGTGCTTAAGTATCTTACTGCACCAGGGCCTTATATAGGTGAATATTTGTTGAATTATAAAAGGATTATGGGGTGGGAGCAAACAATGTTAAGGATGTATCCACTGTAACCTTTATGCGAGTGGGTCTTTGTCCAGCTGGAAGAAAAGGGGCATTGACCCTTTAAGGGCTGCCTTCTATCAGGTGCGGAAAAGTTTACAAGGATGGATAGGAAAGACAGGAAGCAGTTAAGGCCAGGTCAGGACAAGGTCACTGCATTGCCCTTCCTGTTGAGCAGAGGAGAGGGGGGGTGGGCCCTCTTTACCAGGATTGGACTGGCAGCGTCCACCCACCTATCCATAAACTTGACAAAAGGATCAGGTTCTATTTTGACATGCTGTGGACATTACATTATCTGCCCCTTTTCCTTAGAGGGCTGGGAATGAGTTTTTTTCTCACTGCCAGATGGCTGAGGCAAGGTATGTATTTTTTGCCTTCCCACAGCTGGTCTGGGACCTGGTCGATGGAGTAGGGGAATTTAAGTATTAAGTTGCGACATTATAATGTAAAACTTGTGGAGGATGTGCAGGGCAGGTACTTGGTATGAAATGGATATGGTTACCACAGAAAATGGATTGGAAAAGGATTTGAAGGAAAGGGAGCTAAATAAGGGGTTTGTGGGCTGATCCCCTCCTTCCTGCACTCTACAATTTGTTGCCAGGTACATCTAGATATTATAAGTGAGGGGTGGCCAACCTCTGGCTCCGGAGCCACATGCGGCTCGTCAGAAGTTAATATGCGGCTCCTTGTATAGGCACCGACTCCGGGGCTGAAGCTACAGGTGCCAACTTTCCAATGTGTCGGGGTGCTCACTGCTCAACCCCTGGCTCTGCCACAAGCCCTATCCCCACTCCACCCCTTCCGGCCCCCTCCTCTAAGCCTGCCATGCCCTCGCTACTTCCCCTCCTCCCCCAAGCCTACTGCATGCCACGAAACAGCTGATCGGCAGGTGTGGGGAGGGAGGGGGAGGCGCTGATTGGCAGGGCTGCTGGTGGGAGCGGGTGGGGGTGAGCTGATGTGGGTCTGCCGACGTATTACTGTGGCTCTTTGGCAATGTACATTGGTAAATTCTGGCTCCTCCTCAGGCTCAGGTTGGCAACCCCTGTTGTAAGTGAATAAAGATACAGCCTCGTTAAACTATATCCATGACCTCCTGTCTGTCTTCCGGCTTGGACAGACAAAAGATAGTGCAGGGGGAACATTGTTTTATAAAGAAAGCAGATCTTTAAAACTGTTTTGCTTTGTTTGTTTGTTTGTTTGTTTGCTGTAATGTTTTAATTTAAATGTAAGGTTCGTTAAGTGTTTAGGGAATGGTCAAATACCAGAGTAGGTATGGGAAGTACTACACAGGAAAGAAATAGTAGAGGAAGCAATGGTGGATGGGAACCTGGGAGGCTGTGACCATGAGATGATCGAGTTCAGGATCCTGACACAAGGAAGAAAGGAGAGCAGTAGAACAGAGACCCTGGACTTCAGAAAAGCAGACTTCGACTCCCTCAGGGAACTGATGGGCAAGGTCCCCTGGGAGAATAACATGAGGGGGAAAGAAGTCAAGGAAAGCTGGCTGTATTTTAAAGAATCCTTATTGAGGTTGCAGGAACAAACCATCACGATGTGTAGAAAGAAAAGTAAATATGGCAGGCGACCAGCTTGGCTTAACAGTGAAATCCTTGCTCGTCTTAAACGCAAAAAAGCAGCTTACAAGAAGTGGAAGATTGGACAAATGACCAGGGAGGAGTATAAAAATATTGTTCAGGCATGCAGGAGTGAAATTAGGAAGGCCAAATCACACTTGGAGTTGCAGCTAGCTGGAGATGTTAGGAGTAACAAGAAGGGTTTCTTTAGCAACAAGAAGAAAGTCAAGGAAAGTGTGGGCCCCTTGCTGAATGAGAGAGGGAACCTAGTGACAGAGGATGTGGAGAAAGCTAGTGTGCTTAATGCTTTTTTTGCCTCTGTCTTCACAGACAAGGTCAGCTCCCAGACGGCTGCACTCCGCAGCACGGTATGGGGAGGAGGTGGCCAGCCCTCTGTGGAGAAAGAAGTAGTTCGGGACTATTTAGAAAAGCTGGACGAACACAAGTCCATGGTGCCGGATGCACTGCATCCGAGGGTGCTAAAGGAGTTGGTCGATGTGATTACAGAGCCATTGGCCATTATCTTTGAAAAATCATGGCAATCGGGGGAGGTCCTGGATGACTGGAAAAAAGCTAATGTAGTGCCAATCTTTAAAAAAGGGAAGAAGGAAGATCTGGGGAGCTACAGGCCAGTCAGTCTCACCTCAGTCCCTGGAAAAATCATGGAACAGGTCCTCAAGGAATCAATTCTGAACCACTTAAAGGAGAGGAAAGTGATCAGGAACAGTCAGCATGGATTCACCAAGGGCAAGTCCTGCCTGACTAACCTAATTGCCTTCTATGATGAGATAACTGGCTCTGTGGATGAGGGGAAAGCAGTGGATGTGCTATTTCTTGACTTTAGCAAAGCTTTTAATACAGTCTCCCACAGTATTCTTGCCAGCAAGTTAAAGAAGTATGGGCTGGATGAATGGACTGTAAGGTGGATAGAAAACTGGCTAGATTGTCGGGCTCAACGGGTAGTGATCAATGGCTCTATGTCTAGTTGGTAGCCGGTATCAAGTGGAGTGCCCCAAGGGTCGGTGCTGGGGCCGGTTTTGTTCAATATCTTCATTAACGATCTGGAGGATGGTGTGGACTGCACCCTTAGCAAGTTTGCAGATGACACTAAACTGGGAGGAGTGGTTGATACACTGGAGGGTAGGGATAGGATACAGAGGGACCTAGACAAATTAGAGGATTGGGCCAAAAGAAATCTGATGAGGTTCAACAAGGACAAGTGCAGAGTCCTGCACTTAGGACGGAAGAATCCCATGCACTGCTACAGACTAGGAACCAAATGGCTGGGTAGCAGTTCTGCAGAAAAGGACCTAGGGGTTACAGTGGACGAAAAGCTGAATATGAGTTAACAGTGTGCCCTTGTTGCCGAGAAGGCTAATGGGATTTTGGGTTGTATAAGTAGGGGCATTTCCAGCAGATCAAGGGACGTGATCATTCCCCTCTATTCGGCACTGGTGAGGTCTCATTTGGAGTACTGTGTCCAGTTTTGGGCCCCACACTACAAGAAGGATGTGGATAAATTGGAAAGAGTCCAGCGGAGGGCAACAAAAATGATTAGGGGGCTGGAGCACATGATTTATGAGGAGAGGCTGAGGGAACTGGGATTGTTTAGCCTGCAGAAGAGAAGAATGAGGGGGGATTTGATAGCTGCTTTCAATTACCTGAAAGGGGGTTCCAAAGAGGATGGATCTAGACTGTTCTCAGTGGTAGAAGATGACAGAACAAAGAGTAATGGTCTCAAGTTGCAGAGGGGGAGGTTTAGGTTGGATATTAGGAAAAACTTTTTCACTAGTAGGGTGGTGAAGCACTGGAATGGGTTACCTAGGGAGGTGGTGGAATCTTGTTCCTTAGAGGTTTTTAAGGTCAGGCTTGACAAAGCCCTGGCTGGGATGATTTAGTTGGGTTTGGTCCTGCTTTGAGCAGGGGGTTGGACTAGATGACCTCCTGAGGTCCCTTCCAAACTGAGATTCTATGATTCTATGAGATTCTATGAAATCAGAGATTAGTGGTAGAAAGTTAAAAGAAAGTAACTTAGAATGCTGCATTACAAACAAGGTCCAAATTGTTAAATATATACCCGATTACTTCATTTACTTAGACACTGTTAATTAAAATAAAGAGAATATGAAATCTTGGCTAATGTAACTCTTTTTATGGATTAGAAATATAACTCTATGTGAAGCCATTAGTGGCTTGTACATGTTCAACTGTAACAACTTACTGTTATCACATATATTTATGCTGTACCCTGACCTCCATTTTTATTTTCCTTTTTTCAGTCTGTTTTGGTGAATATAAATTCTTTGGGTAAGGGATTGTCACGCAGTAAAATATACTAATAAACCCTGTTATCGTTAGCTTCTGGAATTATTAGTATAGTTGGGAAGTAATTAACTGAAGCTTTTATCTGTCTCTAGTGTGGTATAAATTGTAATTAAATGATTTGGACTTTGGGATCACCAGCGAAGAAGCAGCACCTAAGCATCCAACAGGAAATTTGTTAGACACCGTTACACTGAGAGGCAAGAGATAAATAATATGTTTAAATCCAAGCATCTGAGTAGTAGATTTGTACTGACAAATACTGTAAACCTTATAGGCATTAATGTGCAAGACCTGTCCACACTACAATTTGAAAACCATAATAGGGTGCTAATCATGTTTTTAAAGTAGATGGTTTTAACCACCATTCTCATCTTGAAAATAATAAATAAATTAATAAACCCTTGCTCAATTCTTGAGGCGAGGCTTAGGGTTCCGCTAAATATGGGTTGTTTCAAGGTTTGCTGGAAAATAATGTTTTCTGTTTTTCTGCAACACTAGTTCATTATCTTTGTGGGTGATCACATACCACCTTATATTAGTAAAGCCAGAAATATACATAATATCATCCCATGCTGGTTGTCTGATTACTTAACATGAGAACCATACAAATGTGCAGTTGTAAGGCTACCCTGACAGCGATAAATCAGTGTGTGGAATAAGTATTCATTGTGGAAGTGGAAGGGAAAAAGGCATCCCTTGCAGACAGTTAAAATGCATAACTGATTTATGGAATTTCATTATTAGTTATAGTGAGTTTGAGTAAGAATATGGAACACATACTAATAAGGCCTTGGTCAAAACTATTTCATAAACTGTCATTATTAGAAATTCTTTTTACTTGAATTCTAAAGAATTGTTGATGACCACAGGAATATTTCTCTCTGTCTATTTAGGAACAATTATGAGTGTGTATCATATTTACTGCATCTTCCTCTTTCATTTCTCAAGTAACCAACTGTGATATTATAGAGAGAGGTTTGACTTAGGTAGAGAATATACACCAGGACCAGATGAGCAGATTTAGAAACTAAGATCCTGTTTCATGCACATATTCTTGGTAATAAACTGGAAGGAAAACTTTATCATACACAAGCCAAATTGTTTTAAATAAAATGCATTTTAATAGTGATTCATGAAGCACTTGAAATGTTTGTCGATTCAGCCACTAAGCTGCTGTGGTATATTTTAATATACGGTTCTGTGGTCCTTTGTGCAAGACAAGGAATGACTCAATCTGCTGGTATTTCTTTACCTACCAGTCATCCTTGGGCCTCTTCATTTTGAAGATACAATGTGGCCATCCTCTAAGACTCTTCCACAACATGAAATCTCTCAAGTTTGACTTGTCTTTTATGCTTCTCTACCTCTTACCGATGGGCTGTTAGGCCAAACTTTTTTTTCCCTTCTGACCCACCACCTTTGGATAGTTTGCATGGGACTATATCATGAGAGGATTCCAGGGAGTCTCCAGATTCTGCTCTGCCATTCTCTGATTCTATTTACCTTCAGAATTTGGTCTCTAATTCAGAAGCTGCAAATGTGTTATGACAGCATGAGTGCAATTTACTGCTTATAATACTCCTTTCCAGAGTTCTGACATCACAGAAAGTGATCCTATTTTGTTTGTCTGGAATAGATGGCTACTGAAACCATTTTAGTTCCCCCTGCCCCTGCTCCATTCTCCAGCGGTAGCTATGTTTGAACACTAGCTTTTCAACCAATGTTAAAAAAAGTTTAACAATTGTTAAAGCAGTTGTGAAAATATTCCTCTTCCCACCTTTTTGTTGTAGTTGGTCATCTTTTACATAATAAGCAATATATGATCTCCCTCCTCACTCAAACTGTGGACTTTACAGAGGAATAAATTATTTAATTTTAATATATCCTGTTCTAAAATGCAGATAATTTCTTTTTGATTACTGGTGATCTATGAAACTAACTCTGGATTACTAAAGGCCATTTTCTGTTTGTTATGCATTTAAACTAGTGGTATAAAAATGAGCAATGGATTTCCCCTTCATTAGTCTCACTCTACAGATTCCAATTTAAGTTGTGTACATGCACTCAGAAGCCCTTTAAAGTGGTAAGATCTTCAGGCAGGCCATTTATCCCTGCGTGTGTACAATGCATTTTTTCCCTAAAAGGGGCATCTTAATTTGACAGTAGAATTAGGCATAAAAATAGCAAACATATTTTGAAATACTTATCTATAATAATCATTAATAGTTTATGGTAGCCACTTTACTAAACAATTTGTTGTTGTCAAACAAAGGAGTCTAGTGGTGAGATGAATATAATAAAAATTGTAAAGAAGCCTGTGCCATTATGGGAGTTTAAAGAGATTCATGTCTTATAGCCATATAAAGTATTTGTCACTGGCAAGAGTAATATTCAGCAGATTCCAAAGAAGTGGCATAAACTTGAACTTCCTTGGCTTCTTACACATAGAACTGAATTATTTTGAAAAAATATGCTGGTTATTTTTAACATAAATTCCAAATATTGAAGTTGGATTTATTATATTTTATCCTAATAACCAGGTAACATTTTGTTGAATTTTCCTTCCAGCTTTAGAGAATGCATTTAGCACCGTGCCCCACCTCTCCCCCCATACTAATATAACTTCTTCATACAGCAGGTAATATGAGTAATAATGGAAACCTTTTAGGCATCTTTCTTTGCCTAGAAGGAAATAGTTCCACATATTTTTGGGGGTGGGGGTTAGTTGGGAGGGGATAAACTAAATAGGGTTAGGGTTAGGAATATAGCAGGGACACTGAAGGGAAGCGGCTAGAGAAGGTGGGCAGGGGAGGCAGGGGCAGATGTGGAGTGAGGCTGAGTGAATAGACTGTAAAGAAGGGGGCAGGGAGGGGGTTGGAACAAACAGTAAATGAGCAGAGGAGAGAGAATGTCCAGTTAACAGTGGAAAAAATGCATTGAAGACATCAGGGTCTCTGCTTGAGCTGCTGCTGCTAATTCCAGTCTTCCCTAGCTCTTCCCTGCAGTTTCTTTCTCTGAAGCCACAGGATGGAGGAGGAGGAAGGATGGCCTCTGGGTTTAAATTCACCTAAAGTAGGGGTCTCCCTGCACAGTTTTGGGGGGTGAGAGTGAGGAGAGTTTCTGGGAAAGGGGTCACCAAGGCTGGCTCCCATTTTATCTCCTGCATCTCCCAACCAGTACATCGGTACCTGCTCATGCTGCTTCTGCAGCTACTCCTACAGTAAATGTATTAGAATTCAGGTGTTAGGATAGATTAGTCTTAATTTCACAACACACTGTAAACTGAACAATTAATCTTGTTTTATTTGAGCCTTCTGGATCCAAAATTGGTGTGTTCAGCTTGTGATTGCAAATCAAACAGGAATGTTTGTAAAAGTGTATGTCATGAATAGGGCCCTACCAAATTCACGGCCATGAAAAATGCATCACAGACCGTGAAATCTGGTGTTCCCCCGTGAAATCTGGTCTTTTGTGTGCCTTTACCCTGTACTATACAGATTTCACAAATTGGGGTCCTGACCCAAAAGGGAGCTGCAAGAGGGGTCACAAGCTTATTTTAGGGAGGGAGGAGGGGTCACAGTATTGCCACCCTTACTTCTGTGCTGCCTTCAGAGCTGGGTGGCCAGAGGGCGATGGCTGTTGGCTGGGTGCCCATCTCTTAAAGCAGCGCCCCGCCAGCAGCAGTGCAGAATTAAGGCTGGCAATAGCATACCTTATCAGCCTTCCTTGTGTGCTGCTGCCTTCAGAGCTGGGCAGCTGGAGCATGGCAGCTGCTGACTGAGGGCCCAGCTCGGCAGGCAGCAGCGCAGAAGTAAGTGTGGAAATACCATACCATGCCATCCTTACTTCTGCACTGCTGTATTCTGCCTTCAGAGCTCAGTTTCCGGCCAGCAGCCGCCGCTCTCCAGCTGCCCAGGTCTGAAGGCAGCACCACCGCCAGCAGCAGTGCAGAAGTAAGGGTAGCAGTACTGCAACCTCCGCTACAATAACCTTGTGACCACCCCCCCCCCCCCCGTTAACTCTTTTGTGGGTCAGGACCCCTAAAATAATAACACCATGAAATTTCAGCTTTAAATAGCTGGAATCATGACATTTACGATTTTTAAAATCCTATGACCATGAAATTGACCAAAATGGACCATGAATTTGGTAGGGCCCTAGTCATGAAGTAAAAGTATTAGAGGTGGTTTTGGCCATTGATATTTTTGAGCTCTTCATGTTGGGAAGATATTTGAGCTTTACTGCTCTTCATTTCCTCCCTGCACAGTGATAAGAATGTGCAGCTGTAAAGCATTCAGTAACTTCATTTTCTATTCCTTATGTTCACTTCTTAAAATTACACCTCAGGTGTTGCATTCACCAGTGTCTATAATATATTCTGCTCAAATAGGGGCTTTGTGAGCAAGTATAGTGGGGTTTTTTTTGTTTTTTTTTAAGAAAGTGCTGTTTTCCTTTATCTATGTTTAAAGATAAAAATATATGGAGATATGCCTATCTCATAGAACTGGAAGGACCTGGAAGGTCATCAAGTCCAGTCCCCTGCCTTCGCTAGCAGGACCTAGTACTGTCCCCTGACAGATTTTTGCCCCAGATTCCTAAATGGCCCCCTCAAGGATTGAACTCACAACCCTGGGTTTAGCAGGACAATGCTCAAACCACTGAGCTATCCCCTCCCCCTCCAAATATGTTGAAGGTTGACTTTAGTTTTCAGTGTGATACAGACTCTTCAAATTCAATTCCATTTTTAAGGGATTCTCTAGTTGCATGCTGTATGTATACCTTCTGCCCCATTGTTTCTATTTTCTCTTTGGCCAACATAACTTATCTTAAAATGTTGAAATGATCATTTCCCAAACTATACAATGGGCATACTGTCCAAGTAAATTTGTTCACTAGGCAACAGAGAGGCTGGTATATTTTAAATCTCTGATGTTATTGTAGCTAGAAAAATGGATACTGTGTCTTTAATGGAAGCAAAAGGTTATCTTTCTGTGGCCTTTGTGTGTATGTGCTGATGTGGATGTAGGCAGCCAGACAGGCAGTGTGTGCAAAGAGACTAGGGAACCGGCTGTGGATCGATAGAAATAGTGTGAAGTGAATTAATGTGAGGCAGGCAGTCTGTCTGTCATAAGGATTGCAGGGAATGTGGGGCAGTGCTGGTCAGTCACTGCAGAAATCTGTTTCCAGTAAATTTAAACCCTCTGTCTGAAAATAAACTGCAGACATTCTCCTGCTCCCATTGTTAAAACCCAATTAATTTGGATAATTATATATATCAAATCATTGTCCCTATTATGTTTTAATTAGAAATTTTGAAAGATGCAATTGTATGAAACTGAAGAAATAAAAACTTTAAAAAAAGAATTTATTTAATTTGCTTAAATATGACTGATAATCCATATTATCCCTACAAAAGAAAATAAATGATCAATGATTTAAAATTAATATATTGCTAACAGATTATATGCATCTTTTATAAAGTTGAATTTAAAGCCTGATGCTTTGCATTGATTTCAATTGGAGTTTTCATTCAGCTCACTCCCAAGCTTAGATAAAAGAGGAGGGTTCTGCAGTTGGTTTTGCAGTCACTAAGGGTATGTCTATACTTACCCGTCGCGTCGGAGGCGCGGGATCGATGTTCTGGGTTCGATTTATCGCGTCTTGTCAAGACGCGATAAATCGAACCAGGAAGTGCTCCCTCGTTGACGCTGGTAATCCAGCTCGACGAGCGGAGTAGGCGGAGTCGACGGGGGAGCCTGCGCGCCGCGTCTGGACCACAGGTAAGTTCGAACTAAGGTACTTCGACTTCGTAGCTGAAGTTGCGTATCTTAGTTCGACAGGTGGGGTTAGTGTAGACCTGGGCTAAGATACAGCCTTCCTGCAACAAAAACAATCCAGTTAAATCAAAACTTAAGAGTGCAGATGGAGCTCAAAATCCAAATATGACAGATCTCAGTGAAAGCAAAAAGAAAGCTGAGATCTCGAGACATTGAATCCTGACTATCAAATCTGTAACAAGAAGTAGGCACATAGAATGTAAGTACTTCATATAGTACTGGAAAGCTGGCACAGGTTACATGAGAAATGAAAAAATACCATCTGAACATACTTGGCATCAGTGAGATGAGATGGGCAGGGAGTGGCAAAATTATGCTACAAAGAGGAACGCACGAAAGAGGAGGAGGAATGATGCTGAATAACATCACAGTGAAGACCCTGCTGGCTTGGGAACCAGTGAGTAACAGACTAGCCACGTCTGCACTGCAAAGAAGACATGTCAAATGTACAATAATCCAGGTACGTGCAACAACAGACTCTCCAGGTGACCGTGAAAAGGATACATCCTACAAGCATATGCCACAAGTATTGGATGTCATGCCTAACCATGACATTATTCTGATGATAGGCAACTTCAGTGTACAAATTGGCAACAACTGTGCTGGCTTGGAAGAAGTCATGGACACAGCAGTGGAAGATGTCCAAACTAATAATAGTGAACAGCTCTTTGAATCTATGTGGCACAAACACCCAAGCCATAGGAGACAATCTCTTCCAGCACAAGAGGAGACGCAAGTTCACATGGAGATCACCAGTTAATCTGACTTTCAACCAGATAGAAAATGTGTGTATATTCAAGAGATGTCTTTGAGGGGTGTCAGAGGAGCAGATGTTGGCTCAGATCATTATCTTTTAGTGGCCACATTACAACTTAAACTCAAAAGGATCACTAGACAGATAAAAGAGTGTTATAGCAATAGAGACAAAGGACAAAGAAAAACAGCTCAGATTCCAGATTGCCTGTAGCAACCTTTCCAGGGTTTTACAGGACTAGGCTGTTAGAAAGTCTGGAAGACAGATGGTCGAACTGGAAGAAGCCGGTTGTCGAGACAGCAGAGGAAGTAGTAGACCTCCAAAGAAGGCGGAAGAAAGATGCATGGATTACATCTGGAACATGGGCAATGACTGATGAATGAAAAGCTCTGAAGGCAAAAAAGGAACAGTGGGAAGAACTCCTAGATGAACTCCACAGATGAAACACAGATGAAAGATACAGAGAAAAAGAGAATCAATAAAGAAGAGATTAAGGCAAGATAGAAATGCCTTTTTTCTGGAGAAGGCTAAGAGGCTTATTATGAAGCAGCTCAGAGGGGAGACGTCAAGCAACTCTATACAATAGTGCATGACCTCTCGGGAAGAACCAGACTGTCACAGGTGATGACCATCAAGGATTTTCATGGACAGATGTTGAAAATGCATGAAGAACAAGTCAAATAATGGAAAGAACATTTTCATTTTATGTTAAACTGTCCAGATCATGCACAGATTCTAGAGAAATGCCAGTGCTAAGGCCAATAACACTATCAAAGGTCTCAAATGGGGGAAGTTCCTGGGGTTGACAGAATTCAAGCAAAGGTACTAAAGTCAGGAAGCAAAATTCTGATTGAAAGCTAACAAAACTCTAACCAAATATGGGTGAAAGAAAAATGGTGGTATTGTGGCATTGCCAAAATATAGTTATTTTTTTATGATTTTATGATTTATAATTTTATGATATTACTCAATACATAAACTGGAGAGGTATAGTACTGCTCTGAGTCCTGGGCAAAGTATTGGCTACTGTTATGCTGAATAGAATGAAGAAACAGTGCATGGAATATTATGAAAAAAACAGTCTGGGTTCCGTCCCGGTAGAGTAGGCGATAATATAAGCAGATATCCATCCTTTTAATAGATGATCAAAAAAGCTGCTGCTTGGCAAAAACCCATCTTATCAACTTTAAAAAAGTGTTTAGTAGTGTCCACAGTGAGACCCTATGGAATATTGTTAAGAGCTACGGGATACCAGAGAAACTGATCAACATATAAACTCCTTATTATGATGGAAGTAGATGTTTAGCAAGATCAGATACAGGTCAGCGTGAGTGGTTTGATATTGTGAGTGGAGTTAGCCAAGGGTGTGGGTTATCACCAATCCTCTTTGCATTAGCAGTCGACTGGGTGATGAAGTGAACAACAAAAGGCATCAAGCAGGTTTAAATGGGTTAACAGAGACTAGTGCCTCACCATGGCTTTACTGAGTATATTGTGAAACAGAATGGTTGTCCTTGCATCAGAGATAGAATAGAAAGCAGCAAACATTAGATTGAAAGTAAATGCAGATAAAATAAAGATGGTTGAAGGTAGGAAACTGGACAACAGATGCAAAGGTATATGTGGATAGAAAAGAAATAGAACAGACAGAGTTCTGCTGTCTAGGAAGAGTGATGACATTTGAAGGAGATTGCAATAAAGATATTCATACTAGATTAGGAAAAGCAAACACCACTTTTGGAAGGATGAACAACATCTGATCAAATAGGGATCTCTACACCAAACAAAAGGTCAGATTATACCATGTGATTGTATAGAGCACACCACTGTACAGAGCAGAGAGTTGGCCGATGGTAGTGGCTAACAAAAAGAGTGTATGTGAGAGTAATGGACCTGATGGAGCAGTACATGTTAGAAAATATCATAAAAGAAAGAACGTTGGGACCTGTACACTGAATGGAAGATGGGAGACATGCTAAGCAAGCATTGAAGTGGGTTTCTGAATAGGCCGACCAGACAGCAAGTGTGAAAAACCGGGACGGGGGTGGGGCGTAATAGGAGCCTATATAAGAAAAAGCCCCAAATATCGGGACTGTCCCTATAACATTGGGACATCTGGTCACCCTATATCTGAAGGAGGAAAGAGAAAGTGAGACAAGCCAAGGAAGAAGTGGTAGAAGACCGTGACAGATGATATTGAATGAGCTGGCATCACTTGGGAAGAAGTGTTGCAACTAGCAAGTGACTCTGGTTGCTGGAGGAACTGGACTCCCTGTTGTGTTAGCGGCCCAGGAGGAAATAAGGCCTCAGGCAAAGTAAGGATAGCTTGACTGGGCTCTAAGGAGTTAGGGCTTGTCTATACAGCACAGCAATGCATACTAGAAGGTGTGATCTCAAACGCACTCCAACCTGTTGCTCACTAACTGGTCTTTGGTGTACGTTAACATACATATGCTTGATCCTTTTACTTTTGGAAGACTTGAGTTATAAGAGCAGAAAATGCAACTAAAATAATATTGCATTTCACAATATTAATGTATTTAAGTGAATGACTATATTTAATATGATGAATACACATATTGGATATCACACATTGGTGAAATCACTCATAGTAAAATAAGTTTTCCATCAGAGTTAGTATTTTATTTGGCTTATTTTGAACATGCATTCAGGTTTTTATGACCTATTTAAGACCTACTTTTTAGGTGTTATTTTTAGCAATTATCTAGAAAGCACTGGAGTACAGGAATACATGTTCCTGATTACTGGATTTTCATTGAGCAGAAAAAATATTTTATTCTATATCTGATGTAAACCAATACATGCATGGGCATTCTTTTAATGTTGTCCTTTTTATTTATCCATATTAAGCCTAGGTATTGTAGCACATATCAAATGGAACATCACCCTCCTTTTGGTGACCCACAGATTCATGGTTGCCATAATGTTTCTGCAAACCAATATTCAGTAAGGGTGCTATTCAATAAAAAGTTACCTTTTGGGGACACCATACCATGAGCTTCTGAAAACGTATCCAGTTATACACCCACAGAGCTGTACCTTACTTGAGGAGGAGTTTCCATCACAGAAGAGGCTTCCTAATGTATTTTTTTCAGGATTAAGCAACCATTTAAATCTATCCTCTTCCTGGGATGGGAAAATAAATGGAAGAATTGCAGACACTAGGCCTCGGGTCTTAAGAGTCATATCGGGGGATGCATCAAACATGTTTGCTGTGCCTGCTGACATCCTAATGTAGGAAAGTGGGTTCTGCAAAGAGTGCTTAGGAACAAGTGGATCATATTCTAGATTGCTGATGCCGAAGATGGAATTTATCAAGCTCATTGTTGCAGAGTGGTTTTACTTGTTTGCCTTTATGCAGAGGACCAATGTGTTCTCTGGCTGAGTAGAGATGTGTATTCATGCATGTTTTTGTTTCTTCAATGCATAGGTTATTATGATTATTTATACAGCCTAATAGGTGTGGGGTGGTGCTCTATTATGGAGGGTTTGATTGTGACCCCACAGTGAAGGTTGCCTTCTCAGAGAGGCTGAAATTAGGACATGCATTCCTGGGAGGGAAGGTGGTTTCCTACATGTTGATCTTTCTGTTGTAAATTCTACACAAAGTTTATTATGTCTTTTGAGTTTTCTATGTAGTTTTTGTTTAGCTTTTAGCTTTGTGTAATTGATTATTAATGGGTTTCTATCTGAAATCTGTGAGGCTTTCTAGTTTTTTGTTTGTAGATGTGCATCATTAAAAGAATATGTATCTACACAAAATTGAGCTTGAGTAGATATTGCAAAATGGGTAGTAAGAAAAGAATATTTAAGGTTAACGGTCAATTTTTGCCAGTAACGGAAAGCTAAACATTTATTCTTCAACAGAAACTGGCATATGCAGTCACTATCTCTGGAGATACTCACGAAGAATTGCCCTTGCAAAATAGTTGCCTCCTCACATTGTTCTCAGTCAGACTGAAGCCACATGCTGCTCTTAGTTAAGATGGTTGCCATTTCCCTTCAACCTGTGCAGGAGGAAGTTTGGACTGCCCTTAGTAAAGATGACCACCTCTATCCATTGTTCTCATTGCCAGAGAGATCATCCTTTGAGGAAAATGATTGCCTTCCTCCATGCTGTCAGGTGGCACAGGGCCACTGTTAGGAGCAGGTGAATATGGAAGAGACAAGCATGAGGGGGGAAATGGGGTGGGTATCTATGTGCACAAGGGAATTTGCAGGAGAGTTTTAGGGGTCAAGGGAATAGGAGAGGCAAGAGGGAAAATGTGTAGGGTAAAACAGTGGGGAAAAGGAAGGCAAATATGGAGGTGGCACACAGTGACAGACAATATGGAAGCATAGAGAGAGAATGCAAATGGAGTGGAAGACTGTCTGAGACTAGCAAGAAAGATTTGGGAAGACACTGGATAGTGATGGGTGAGGGGGATGGCAGCTCACTCACTATAGGGTTAAGAGTTATTAAGTAGAGTCATTTCCCAACAGCCAATGGAGAGGCTCACATTTTTGCATTTATGGTTGAATTTGGAATGTGAAATGATCACTCACAAATTGGGTGTGGGCAGTTTCCCCTTAATGGCTCAAAAATTAGCAGGCAGATAATTTCGCCCCCACTAAAATCTCATTATATTTAAGCCATTTCATGATTTGGGAGAACCAATTCCTGACTTTTGAATACATGTATTTTGCAATACTGCTTCTATGTCCCTCAGTGCAATTACCACTTCTCTTTAGTCCTAGCCTTCCTTCATGTCCTAGGTGTTAAAGGGTGTAGGAGTAGGGACAATCTGGTGGGCAGAGAGCCCTTAACAAGTAGCGCTCCCAGTTCTGTTACAAAGCCAGCACCTCTGTCTGACAAACTCCCTGTGGTTCATCACGGGGAATTCCTCTGTGGCTGCCCCAGGATCCCATCTCATGACTGGGAGGGATCACTGGTGTGAAGAGAGAAATAGGGATTGTGTAGATTTGCATGGGGATGTGACATCCGGTGTTAAACTCTTTTTCTAAAATATGGAAGTTCGCCAGCATTAGTGTGAAATTAAGTTTGCTTCACACAAAACCAGAAAAGCACAGGAAATGAATGAAAAGTCGAGTTTCCTATATGCTTTCTAATCTTCCACTCAATCATACACTTACCACTTCCACAATTACTGTACATTACAAACAACATTAATTTTGTCCTGCTAATAATGCCAGCCTTCCAGCACCTCCTTACCAGGCTAACCCCTCACAACACATCAAACTATTGCACTGAATCTGCACAACTAATAACATTTGGGGGAAAGGGGGCTATTATGATGAAGGGTGTGTGCCAGAGAGAAGGCTGAAGGATAGTCTGGTGTGTTTGGAGTGAGTAGTCTGGTAAAGGAAGCACTGAAATGCTCACATCCAGAGGGGAGCAGAGTTAAAGTTATAAACTGTGGTGTACATTAGTTGTGATAGTGGTAAGATAAAATTATAAACTTTATTTTTTAATAATGTACTATGTTCTAAAGCTATTAATTGAGGTTGTCTTCACGTGATCCCTACTAGCAGGCTTAGTGAAGTGATACTAGTAACTGTTACTGATTTGATTGTGTGTTCCATCCTCTGTCTTTTCATAACCTTCTTTTCTCATTGCCAGTTACTCCATTCCTTCAATTTAAGGACAACCACTTATGGAGAAATCTTTTTCTTGTACTTTGGATTTAGAAATTCATTCTTTCATGATGCCCCCGATCATATTATTATGACAGCTGAACTAATATTTTGATGCAGTATTTTGTGTGTGTGTGTGTGTGTGTGTGTGTGTGTGTGTGTTTTTACACAAGAGTATGTCTCAGTGGGGCTATCTTGCGTTGTTTTTCATCAGAGACATAGGAATTGCTGTATCCAAGCAGACCAGTAGTCTGTCTAGTCCAATATCCGGAGCCTTTGGCAGTGACCTCAGATGCTAGTCCAAAAAATCTCCCCCTAAGAAATCCTGAAGTGGGCAATTACTGAATAATTTGCCCATAAGGGATATTTCTTTGAAATTATACTAGCCAGAAGTTGCCGTGCTCTGAAGCATGAGATTCCACATACCTTCCAAACTCTAGTTTTTAAAAATTCTTTCTGATGTAGCTCTCAATGTTCTCGTTAGCCATGTAAATGTCCAATCCTTTTTATAGTTGAATTGCATCAGATGTACAAGAAATATATAAATGCCTTAAATGTTTCTCTTTAGGAGGAATCATACCTATGTTTACATTTACAGAAAATGATATACCATTTTGTCACACTTTGAAAAAAATCTGATTTTTGAAAAAAAGTGTGTCTGTATTTTGCCTCCAAATCTCAATATTAAACTTGCTTCTCTATGCTGATATAAAAGGAAGGAAAATTTGAGATTTTATTGGAAAGAAACTTTCCTTAGTGCTGAACAGAAAGTTATAAAGATATTATTTCAAAGCATTGGCAATTGCTAGTGGGAGAAAATGAAGGTTGTTTGTGATTATAAATTCAAAAAAAAAAGATCAACTAAAAACAAAATAGTCATTTTTTTAATGTGACTGAATTTGTTTCAGCTGGAGTGACAGCAGAAGCCATTCAAACGGGTAGTGCAAGTCCAGATTCATCAGGGTCAGAAGCCAAAGTTCAGGAAGAAGAGCATGAACTTGTTGATGATGACATCACAGCAGGTGAGCATGAATATATTTAATAACACTACTACGTTTCTATTGTTGTAGCCATTCCTTTTAAATCCTTTAGGCTAGTGTGTGCTTGGAGGAAACATGAATTTGAGCAAAAATATTTGAGAACCCTTTCCCAAGAAAGTATAATTAGTGTATTTGCATGTGTTGTATATTTGTGAATTGTATCTAGTGATTTTTTATATTTAACATAAATGTAGAATCTGAAATTATGAATTAGGATAAAATTTACTGTCAAGCAACAATTATCATGAAGTACAAAGTACTTGGTTACAAGTATTGCTAACACGAAAAAGATTGTGTTGCATGAGGAAGATCATTGCATAAGACAAACGTTAACATTACAGGCTGAAAATGTGCATACATTGCTTCCAGTGATCGGGCATAATCAACATGTACACTAATAAGACAGGAGACTTCACCCCTCATCGTCAGGCACTGGTATTCTACCTGTAAAGAACCAAACCCATTAGAAAATTTCCGAGACTCTTTGTTGTCACAGCAGAAAGATTGTATGGACAGCCCATATCCTCACAGAGGATTTCTAAGTGGGCTTCAGGATGCATCTTAGAATGCAACAAAAGAGCCAAACATCCTCCTCCTGGGGGTATTATAGCTCACTCCATGTGGTCACAGGCGGCCTTCACAGCATCCTTATCAGATGTTCCACTACAGGAGATTTGCAGAGCGACAGCTTGGAGCTTTGTCAACCTATTCATGACACACTACATTCTAACTCAAGCTGCAACTGCAGATGCAGCTGTAGGAATGGCAGTACAAGCATCTCTGCTACCAGCTTCCTCGCACCCTCCCTTCCATCTGAATACTGCTTGCCAGTCACCCACGTGTGCAATACACATAGGGACATAAGTACATAGGGGCCATCACTTGAAGAAGAAATGGAGATTATTTACTGTAACTGGAGGTGTGGTTTCTATCTGTATTCCACTACCCGCCCTCCTTCCCTTCTGCTTCACATCCTGTTGGATTGTGGTAAGAAGAGGAACTGCAGAAGCGTCGATCCACACTGCCTCTTATATCCTCAGTTGGGAGCATGAGGGAAGCTTCTGCGCATGTATGGGTCAGTGGACGCTGGTTCGAAAAATTTCCAGACTCGGGCACATGGTGCGCATGCATACATACGTGGCATACAGATGGAGATCACACTTCACAATGAACCTCTGGTTACAGTAAGTAATCTCCATTTCTGATCTGACTGCTAAATTATGAAGCAAGAAATGCCCTTTATTAATATATGAAATCACTGATTGTAAAATTGCAACCTGTGGGATACAATCAGCCTCTGTTGTTGTAATAATCCAGTATCTTGATTCTTCTCATTTCCATCTAACAACCTCTTTCAATTGAAAGTATTTAAAACCTTTTAACTGGGAAGAGAAACTAAGGGACCCTAATGATCTCCCTAGACAACTGTAAAACCATCATTACATGTAGAGTTGATCCATTTGTAGCAAACATAAAGTTAATTAACATGGGATCTCCTGCTTTGTCCCCTTTTAGCTCCTGTTATGTTAGAATATAAACATGTTGAGAGAATGAATTTATTCTTGTTAATAGGTTCTCTGACAAGAGAAGTTCTCCAATGTCGTCAGGTCCATATGAAGAAGTGTGGTTTGAAAAGTAACTTGTAATTATTTCAGAAGCCTTTGAGGAACTGAAATTATTTCAGTGATTCGCAAGTAGAGAAATAGTACTATAATAGTTGCAGAAGGAAACAAAATTTGTGTCTTCTGTAATTATTTTTGCTAGAAACTTTGGATTACTGAGCAAATTTTACCTCATTCATTTATTTTGTGTTATACGTGTTCTCAGCTAGTGCCTTAAATCTGGCAAGATCTGGTATGTTCAGTTTACTGCCCTTGAGATGAAATGGCTTATTTCTTAGCAATTATGGTTAATTAAATAATTGTCTTTGTGATGTTTTGATCTTTCACTATTTGACTTATAGATGATATTGAGGGTTTTGAACAAATAAGCACTGTTTAAATCAGCACACAGCAGTTTGAACTACAGTATGTTAAAGATATACAGTACCATCATAACTTGTCACCACTGTTAGATTTTATTGTAGGCAAAGCTGATGATGTCTAAAGAGTTCTGGTTTATTTAGTTCAAAATATATTATGATTGACCATAAAAATATGCAAAATATACGGTATTGCTCTCTTGAATTGAATCTTTCCTTTCATGCCACCTTACATGTTGTGTATTAAAAGGGAAGAATATTCAATATCCTCAGAATTTGAATAGCTTCACACCATCAAAGCAGCTAGCATATCACAGTTTATAGATTGAGTAAGTTACCTTTAGTTTGTGTGACTTGATTGAGCTGTGTATGGATTTTGTGAGGGTTTAAAAGAAAACTATATTTATTTCTATTGACTAGAAGTCTATATAAATTACATTATGAAAAATCTGGTAGGCATACTAACAGAAACCCGTATCAAGAAGAGTACATTTATTTTGGGAGTATCCAATGGTTGGAGCATTTGTTCTATAGGACTTTATGGGCAATATAGCTAGTAGATTTCTTGATTATCTGTCTGATTTTCACAATAACTAAAAGGAATAAGCTTATTCATTTTTTCTTCCTTTATAAAGGAAATCGTTACTGCATAATTATTTTTGCCAGTTTGTATGCATTATAAGTTTGCAAATGTAGTATATGTAATATGCAGAATGTATTTCTAGCATTGTTTATTAGCAGTATAATTATTCCTATAAAAGCCAATCATTAATGAAAAATGCTGTGCTATGCTTAAGGCATATCTAAATGTAATTAAATCCACATGTAATAGAAAGTTGACGATTATGAAAATGAAAACAATTTAATGGAAGTTAGGAGTACTAGAATGTAGATTCACAAGGAAATAGAGACCTCTTTCTTCATATCAGTATTCCCTTTGCCTACCTACTGTTTTCCTACTCCTTGACTCTACTATCCTTAGAGTTTCCCTTCTTCCTTCCCTGAAACTGTTACTGTAGTGTCAGCACTATTGTGAGCATCCAGTGTTGCAACTGACAAAAGGTTTTTGAAGGGAAAGGGAAGCAAGCCTATGAGGAAAGGTAAGAGACAGAAGATGGGACCTCCTCATATCGGAGAAATTCTAAGATGTGAGCGTGCTTTTGCTTTGTGTTACGCTCAGCATTTTCAGGTCAGGAGACCCTAGTATGTGATTGAAGTCCACCTGCAATGATGGGCCTTGGTCAAAAGTAGTAAGGATTCCTGATTAGTTCACTGCTGGTACAATTTTATGATTTGTGTTAGGTAATTAGAATACTTGTGGCATAACTTTATAATTGACAGTTAAAAAAATGGAACCAAAAGAAATTCTCATTTACATATTGAAAGTGATTGACTTACAAAGGTAGAAAAACAAAGCTAAAAGTTGTATAAATTAAGTTTATGATCACTTGAATATAATTCCTCCCCCCCCCCCCCCCCCCCAAAAAAAAAAAGAATGGTTCTAACTGGGGAATGGGAATAAGAAAAAATAAAATTGAGCCTTGAATGAAACAATATAAACCTCACCTTGTCATCTTAAAAAATATGATGCAGCTTCTTTTCCTGCCTGTCTTTTTAAAGCTAATATCTATTGATCAGCTGCACAAAGTAATGCTAGTATGCAGTGGTTAGTCAACAGGAATTTCTTCAGTCCAACTTGACATTCACCAAACACTTTCATTTATCCATCTAATTTTTTAAAAGGATCACTTTCACATCAATCCTTTTAGAGATTAGGACATTCTAGTTTAGGAAGTTTAAAAAAAATTGCTGAAGCCTATTTCAGAAAAATACTTTTACTAATACACTAGACTGTGTGTTAAGCATTTAAAAAAAAATCACTTACAGTAGTCCTCAGGGAAAATTGGTTCTGTTTTTAAATATACTGAACATACATGTTTTTAAGTAATATTCTTTCAAAACTGTAGTGTTATGTACATTATCTTTCATGGCTGGAATGATTGCTCTATTGCATTTATCCAGTAAAATGTTTTACTTTGCATGAATTGAACATATGTTTTAGATCAAATCATAAGCATTATGATTTTGCAATTTACAACAATTCCTACTTGAGCAAAAACCCACTGGCTTCAGTGGTCAAACTTCAGGATTCAGAATAGAAGTTAGATGACTTTGAAAACCCTGTATTCTAAATATATTGTAGATTTCAAGATGTGGTGACTTGAAAGAAAATATATTAAACCGATCACTTAACCCTTCCCCATCCCTCACACCCTATATCCTAATTATGCAAAACAGAATGAGTTTATCTAGAATGTCAGAAAGCTTGAAGAGAAGACACTAATACAGATAAATGAGATAACCAGCTGTAATAGTTTTAGCTTTTTTGTGAAAGAGAGAAGAGCTTTGTTTATAAATCAAATATCTGTTTGTCAAAATATATTTGCCACTAACCAGAACATTCTGTCAATATGATGCACTGTTTCTTCCATTTAATGTAACAATTTTTAAAATGTTAGTATATATTTTTCCCTGAGAGGTAAAAGACAAACAAAATAATTTTAAAATCAATTAGATCTCTTTTTCATTTAGAAATGTACATATACTCTTTTAAGGAGTGTAACTGCTGAGTTTTGAGGGTCTATACTGCAGTGTCTATATAAATGGTTTTACTCCACCACTTGTTCAATATAGCAAGGACATGGCTGCCCATATAACGGGTAAAGGGTCAAATGTCACTGACATTGTCAAAAACAGACAGCATGATACTACATCAGTACCTCTGTTGACAGATTCAGCTGCTTACAAAGAAAGCAATATAGAGATATGTGGAATGTAAAGATAACTGTCTTAAACATCCACAGAATTTACTGTAGTGGAAATTGTCTTGAAAAGAAATTCTCAAGAAGTAAAACTGCAATAAGAATTAAGAATCTCTATGATATACATATCTGTTTCATCAACCAGAAAATGATTAACATGTTTTGTAAATTTTTCAATTTATATTCAGACATGGGTCCTTGTGATCTGTGTCTTCATTAATTAGTCTTTATGCTCTTTAGAATTAGAGCCACCTGCTGCTCTCCAGTGTAATTTAATTAGTATCAATATATACAGAAGGTAGAGTTCATAAATAGGTAGATCTTTCTGGACTAGAAAAATGTGCTGAGCACTCAATAAATAGCAGATTACATCCACTAGCCAGAGGCTGATGTGAAAGATGGTGGAGGGACTACTCTAAATCTCTAATGGCATCAACCCTTATGGAATCCCACCCTACGTCTTTAGTAGATATTAAATGTCTTGATCCCTTTGGTGCCTGGAATCCCTCCCACCCCCCCTCTCTGTTCTTCCTTCGCATACTGTCGTGAGATGTTTGGCTGAGTGTGTGTTCTTTCTGCCTGTTGTACTGACTGTCCAGATAGCCTGTACAGCAGGCTCAGATCAAACGGCACAATAAATCCACAGACTCGGTTCATAGCGAAAGAACTTGGTCAGCTTTGTCGTCAATGAAGCACGGTCCTAATGTCCTGGCTCAGTGGTTACAGGTACACTAACACATGTATACCCCTTGCAATGGACTAGCTCAGTTATTGGTGGGACTTTCCATTATACCCTAGGCCAGCCAAAGGCACTCCCTCTGAGGTACCTCTTTATACACCAATACAAACAAGTTATGTATTACTCCTGACGTATTTGGATGCCACCCTCTGATGTATTTGGGTGTCACCCATTACCTTACACATGTTTGGTTCAATCAAAACATCTCTATCCCTTATGTTGTCATCCTGATCTTATCTTTAGGACGGGTCAGTCTGTTCCTGTTATCTGTGGGGAATGTGTTTGGTATCGAGGTGTCTGGTATCAATTTTCTGGAATGTGTTTGCATATATATTCTTATGCCTAGCACTACTTAGGAATCTGTGTTTCTGCAATATCAGCCCTGTTCTCGCCAGATTCTGTGAGCAGGGCCTGCCTCTTGCTCACAACTTAACTTTGCTTTATATCAGCCAAGTTTTGACTACTTTAGCTCAGGTCTCATACCAGGCCTCAGATACATGGGCTTATGTTTCAGGCCCTCTTCTTACTACACATATTAATGCCATTTGGTGGGTACAAGAAGGGCTATCTAATCAATTGTGTCCCCTCATCTAGTCTCTTCACTGCAGCAGTGAGTGATTGGTAGTGGGAGTTCTTAGCTCCCCTATCCCTCCATCAGCCTCTGTTTTTGGTCTCTCCTTGTGACAGATACTGCAGCTCCTCCAGGAACTAGATGCAGTCGGGGGCAATTTGCTGCAGTTCCTAGGGCTGTAAACAGCTCCAGTGAAGTACAATACCTGGGTGGTTTGGGTATACTGGTTCAGGCTGGGTTTCAAGAGACTCGGTGACAAAGAAAGAACTTGGGATATAAAAGGTGAGTTTGAACTGACAGAGAGGCCTTCATGCTGATTCAATAAATAGACATGACCTTTTCTTTAAGGAGAGGCCAAATCCTGCGGAAAGGTTGGAAGGGCTTGAACCTGCCAGGGTTGCCATATACGGGTAACTTCTTTTATATGTTTTTTCTGTATGCTTTTGTTCTTAAATGTGCTCTGCTTTGGAAAAACTGTGTGGTCATTTGTAAATGCTGGTCATAGCTCTTGGAGAGAAAGCAAAGCACAGGGACTGGAAGTAAATCAGACCTACTTGAGATAATCACAGTTCAGCTGCAGACTAAAACCTAGTCTGGAGAGAGAAGGGATATGTGGGTCCTTGCTCAGAGAGAGGTGTTGGTTAAAGGCCTGAGAAGGCATTCTTTGAGCACATCACGAAGAGGTTTAAAGGTGACACTCCTCCCCACTGAATAACTCCTCTGTCTGCCTCTGCTGTTGTTCAGAGCTTTCCCAAGTAGCTATGTAGCTGTAGCTTGACAAACCTATGATTATGATCAGACGCACTGGAGCAGTCTGGCTGCAGACTCAGTAAAATAGCAGTGCATCAGTTCACATTCTGTTCATATGTGGTGGGTTGTTTTGTTTTTTTTTTGCAACCAATAAAGAGCTACACACACGTGTGTGTGTGTGTGTGTGTGTGTGTGTGTGTGTGTGTGTGTGTATATATATATATGTGTGTGTGTGTATATATAGCAAGCTTAGATTCTGAAAATGTGATGGACTAGGTCCTCCCACTTATCAAGAGAAGTTTCCTGCTTAGTAGGGCTGGGTAAATCAGTGGATTTTTCAGCTGTATGAACTCTATTTTACTACTTATGTATACTCGACTGATTCACAGTAGCTCTTTTGAGCTATTATAAAAGTGTTTTAAAGCATTCTTCAAAGAGCTATAGACCTGTCAATGAGTACAGATCTAATTTGGAAATCTGCTTTAAAGCTATTCATATTCTGTCCCTTTTTGCTCCAAGCAGTAAATACAGAGGTGTGACAAATGTGTACAAGCAATCCTAAAATTATTGCTCTCTATAGCCATTTGTCCCACCCTTAAGCAATTAACCTCCACCCTCCAAAAATGTCCTGCTTTTATCAATATCTCTATTGAATCTGCAAACTGCCTGCTGGATTTTTGAAGTACAAGGCTACTAGAAGACGCCTAGAAATGTAATTACTAAATAAATGAATGAAGCAATTTTTGAATGGTTACTGTATATTTAAATATTGAAAATACACTGCTATACACTGGATATGGTTAACTGAAAGAAGACTCTTAGTATGAGACTGAATATTGATTTTTGCACATCACTGCTTTCTGAGGTCCCTACTTACAATTTATATGTCCCTTCTGGTTGAAAGATTATGGGAATTGGCACCATATTAAAGTGCAAACTAAATCTAGAATGCAAAAATTCACTACTATTTACATGAACTACTATAAAATACCTAATTTGTGGATCAGACAATGATTCTTATCTCTTCTACATGGTATAGATATTATTATATTATTTTCACTTATAAAATATACATGTTCATCAGACTTTCCACTCATGAATTTATAAAATATTTTTTATATTATTCCTTTTTATCTTGTGTGTATTATTTTTGATACAGTTCTAGACCCTAAAATTCTTGAATTCAAGTAGCCCTTGGAGAGGGCCACATACCACTCGAGAAGTCATCTGGTCCAGTCCCCTTACTCATGGCAAGACTAAGTATTATCTCCATCCCTGACAGGTTTTTGTCTAACCTGATCTTAAAAATCTCCAAAGATGGAGATTCCACAAGCATCCTGGGCAATTTATTCTAGTGATTAATCACTCTGACAGGAAGTTTTTCCTAATGTCCAACCTAAACCGCTCTTGCTGCAATTTAAGCCCCTTGCTTCTTCTCCTATCCTCAGAGGTTAAGGAGAACAACTTTTCTCCCTTCTCCTTGTAACAACCTTTTATGTACTTGAAAACTGTTATCATATCCCCTCTCAGTCTTCTTCTCCAGACTAAACACACTCAATTTTTTCAATCTTCCCTCATCCGTCATGCTTTCTAGACCTTTAATCATTTTTGTTGCTCTTCTCTGGACGTTCTCCAATTTGTCCACATCTTTCCTGAAATGTGGTGCCCAGAACTGAACACAATACTACAGTTGAGGCCCAATCAGCTCCGAGCAGAGCGGAAGAATTACTTCTCGTGTCTTGCTTACAACACTCCTGCTAGTACATCCCAGAATGATGTTTGCTTTTTTTTTTTTTTGCAGTAGTGTTACACTGTTGACTCATATTTAATTGTGATCCATTATGATCCCCAGATGCCTTTCCACAGTACTCCTTCCTAGACGGTCATTTTCCATTTAGTATGTGTGCAACTGATTGTTCTTTCCTAAGTGAAGTACTTTGCCTTTGTTCTTATTGAATTTCATCCTCTTTACTTCAAACCATTTCTCCAGTCTGTCCAGCTCATTTTGAATTTTAATCCTATCTTGCAAACACTTGCAACCCCTCTCAGTTTGGTATCATCCACAAACTTTATAAGTGTACTCTCTATGCCATTATCTAAATCATTGATGAAGATATTGAACAGAACCGCACCCAGAACCGATCCCTGTGTGACCCCACTTGATATGAGTTTCCAGCTTTGACTGTGAACCAGTGATAACTACTCTCTGGGAATGATTTTCCAACCTGTTATGCACCCACCTTATAGTAGCTCCATCTAGGTTGTATTTCCCCAGTTTGTTTGTTTATGAGAAGGTCATGCGAGATAGTATCAAAAGCCTTACTAAAGTCAAGATATACCACATCTACCAGTTCCCCCCCATCCACAAAGCTCATTACCCTGTCAAAGAAAGCTGTTAAGTTGATTTGATATGATTTGTTCTTGAAAAATCCATGCTGACTTACTTTTCACTTTATTATCTTCTAAGTGTTTGCAAATTCATTGGTTAATTATTTGCTCCATTATCTTTCCAGGTACTGAAGTTATTAAGCTGACTGGTCTGTAATTCCCTGGTTTGTCCTTATTTACCTTTTTATAAATAGGCACTATATTTGTCCTGTTCCAGTCCTCTGGAATCTCTCCTGTCTTCCATGACTTTTTGAAGAGAATCGCTAATGGCTCAGATATCTCCTCAGTCACATCCTACAATACTCAAGGAGCTATTTCATCAGGCCATAGTGACTTGAAGACATCTAACTTGTCTAAGTAATTTTTAACTTGTTCTTTCCCTTCTCATTTTCACTGGCATTTACTATGTTAGATGTCCAATCGCTACTAACCTTCCTGGTGAAAACTGAAACAAAAAAGTCAGTTAGCATTTCTGTCATTTCCACATTTTCTGTTGTTGGGGTTTTTTTTACGCCTCATTGGGTAATGGGCCTACCCTGTCCTTGGTCTTCCTCTTGCTTCTAATAGATTTGTAGAATATGTTCTTGTTTCCCTTTGTCTCTAGCTAGTTTAATCTTGGTTTGTGCCTTGGCCTTTCTAATTTTGTCCCTACATCCTTGTGTTATTTGTTTATCTTCATCCTTTGTAATTTGACCCACTTTTTGTAGGACTCTTTTCAGATTCAGATAATTGAAAATCTCCTGGTTAAGCCAGAGTGGTCTCTTGCCATACTTACTATTTTTCGTATGCAGTGGACTAGTTTGCTCTTGTACCCTTAATAATCTCTTTGAAAAACTGCCAACTCTCTTGAACTGTTTTTCCCCTTAGATTTGCTTCCCATGGGATCTTACCTACCAACTTCCTGAGTTTGCTAAAGTTTGCCCTCTTGAAATCTATTATCTTTATTGTAATGTTTTCTCTTCTACCATTCCTTGGAATCATGAACTCTACCATTTCATGATCACTTTCACGTAAGCGGCCTTCCATTTTCAAATTCTCAACCAGGTCCTCCCTATTTGTCAAAAATCAGATCTCGAACAGCCTCTCCCCCCCAGTAGCTTTCCCCACCTTCTGAAATAAAAAAATTGTCTCCACTGCATTCCAAGAATTTATTGGATAATTTGTGTTCTTCTGTATTATTTTCCCAACAGATGTCTGAATAGTTGAAGTTCCCCATCACCACCAAGTGCTGTGCTTTGGATGATTTTGTTGGTTCTTTAAAAAAAGCTTCATTCAACTCTTCTTTCTGGTTAGGTTGGTGGTCTGTAATCAACCCCTACCAAGACATCACCCCCTTTTTTTTTTAACTCCTTTTTTTTCCTTACCAATAGACTTTCAAGAAGTCTGTCTCCTATTTCCATCTTAACCTCAGTCCAAGTGTATACATTTTTAATATATAAGACAACACCTCCTCCCTTTTTTCCATCTGTCCTTCATGAGCAAGTTGTACCCTTTCATACCATTATTCCCATTATGCGTATCTGTGATGCCAACTATGTGAATGGCTAGCCAACTACAAAAGCAGTTTCTCCTCTCTTGGTGTTCACACCTCCAAATCAGCTGCTAGCAGTGGACCTCATCCTCCCTGATTGCATTAACCTTGTTATCTCAAAACTGATTCTGGCCTGCATATTTATACCTGCCTCTGGAAATTTCCACCACATGTGTCTGACAAAGTGGGTCTTCACCCACGAAAGCTTATGCTCCAATATATCTGTTAGTCTGTAAGGTGCTACAGGACTCTTTGTCGCTCTTGAAGTTCTTCCTAGATATTCCCCATACTTCTTGCATTAGTATACAGATATCTAAGATACTGATTTGTTTCCTCCCCTATGTTTTCTCTTTTCTCTCCCTTATTCCTGCTATAATGGCCCATTCTTCTCCCAGGTCCCATGTTTTTGACTTATCTGTGGGCTTTTGTCAGCTTCCCCCATCGAACCTAATTTAAAGCCCTCCTCACTAGGTTAGCCAGTCTATATCCAAATATGCTCTTCCCTTTCCTCAATATGTGGATTGGTGGATCCCATCTCTGCTTAGCAGCCCTTCTTCCTGGAATAGCATCCTATGATCAAGTAAGCTGAAGCTCTCCTGGTGACAATATCCTCGCACCCAGGCATTCATCTCCAGGATGGTCTGTCTCTGCCATGTACACAAAAAAACTTGTCAAGATTTAAAAAGGTCTGTTGCCCCTTCATCCTTCAGTCTTTGTCTGATCCAAGAAAATCCAAAAAGAGGAGGGGAAAGGTGAATATGAATCTGTGAATGAAATATAGTCCGAAAACTCAAATTTTCAATTAACCTAGTTTAATACCTCCATATATATATCAACCCTTAGGCCTTGTTTGTACTGGGCTTTGCTTAGAGTGAAAGCCTGTTGTGATATACAATGCCTAAATCCATGCACTACACCCATCTTAACACACGGATTACATCTGTTGCTTGTATAGTTAGCTTGTTGGCAGTTTTTGGGACAAGGGTTCTTTTTTAGCTCCGACTGTGATCCATTTCAATCTGCCACACCACTTACTCAACATGTATGGGAAGCTGGAGATAATCAGCAATAGTAATCCATCTGAGGAAGAAGGCATTGTTTTAAATTTAAGCAAGGATTATAAGCAAATTCTTCCAATTGGTCGTAGTTTCAAGAAAGTAATGGTGAGTAAAAATATGCATCAAGCTCCATGTGCCCACTGTAAATCTCAGGAATGCAAATATTTATCTGGGCAGGCTGTGGAAGTTGCCATAGCTGTAGACGTGAACTGGCTTTAAGGCTCTTTGATACTGGAAAAGTGGCCTGCAAATTATAAGTCTGAATTCAAAGGACTATGTGTTTGGCCAGACCCTACAAATACAGTCTTCGATGGCTTCTAGAAAGACCCAGTCACACTCATGTCTTCAACCTTTTCCCAAAACCTTGTAAATAGAGCATACCGAAAAGATAATCTAAAAGTAAATTTCAGACTAAGGAGGGTAGCAAGTTTCAGAGTCAAGGGACCCATTTGGAAAACACCCTGCCAGCAACTTCCTTTCTTCTATACCGAATGGGCTTCAGTTTACAGTTCTCTCTCAAGTTGGTATGTCCCAGGTCATTTTGGGCTTTATATGCTAAAAAATATCACTTTAAACTCCACCTAGAAAATGATAGGCGGCCAACATAGAGCGTGTAACACTGACAGTGTGTGCGCTGATGGAATACACCAGTTGCTAAGCAAAATGCTGCATTCTGCACCACTTTTGTTTTTTTTTTAATGGATTTAAGATAGTGTAGCTCCATGTCGAGCACACGGCACTAGACTGATTTTGAGGTGACAAAAGCATGGATTGCAGTAGCTGCATCTGAAAGAAAAGGTGACATCCTCCTGGCTCTTTTCAGATGGGGAGGGGGAAGCCATCCTGGATATTTTTATAATATTGTTTAAAAGCAACTGGGTGTCCAAACATTACTTCTAAGTTGCAAACACAAGTGGCAAGTGACAAACTTCCTAAATCAAGGGACTAGATAGTATCTCCTTCGGGTCGTTCCTTCACTATTACCATAATTTTGACTCAATGTCTTACAGGAAGTAACTGACCTGAGAGAGTCATTTAAAAAAAAAAAAAAAACAGTAATGGCATCAGCAGCATGGAATAGCCCTGTCATTGGGAGCTCCTCTGCAACAGTAGTTAAAAAGGAACTAGGGATTCTTGGTTATTCCCTTTCAGATTGGAATACAAAGTACCACCTTTCTTAGCCAGGGTTATCAGCAAACAAAACTCCGAGTAATGTGCTGGTGGCATGAGTCCAAGAATGTGACAATTACAGCTTATATCTTTAGTAAAGGATTGCAGGTAGGTAATTGGGCCAATATTATCTAACGGAAGAGCCTATCGTTAGGCACCTGAAACCAAATTTAGGCATTTAAATAAGTGATCTAATTTTCAGAAGTGCTGAGCACCTACAGCTCCCATTCACTTGAGTGGGATTTGTGAGTTTTCAGGGCTTCTGAAAATGAGGCTGCTTTTATTAGTTACTTAAATATGGCTTTAGGAGTGGAATTGTAAGCAACTAGACTTGAAAACGTGATCTTTAACTCCCCGCTCCCCCTCCAGCATGTAAACCTAGCATCCTGATTTAATTTACAAGTCAAGGTTTGCGACTAATAATATTATGAATACCTCAAAGTATTACAAAGAATGTTTAGTTTTAGAAAAGTGTAATGCTTTTTTAGAATACCAGTACTGTCACTATAGCAAGGTGAAATATGGTAAGTGCCATTTTTATTGCCATGCTGATAACTGTAATATCAAAATGCCACCTCTCTTGGTTTCTTCTGTATTCCCTCAGCTGTGCAACCCAGCATGCTGCAGCTGCACATTGGTGTGATGGCCTTAGGGACTCTTCTGCAGCAACTTCCCAGTCACTTTATGGTCAGCATGTTTACAGCCTTCCAATCTAGTAGCTATTCTGTGTATTTCATTTTCCTCTTGTTTTTCTCTCTTGCTTTGAGGCTGGGAATAGCATATTAATCTGCCTTAAAATGCTCTGTCTATTCATCCAAATATTTTGGTGATTTTTTAAAAGTCCTTTCTGCATGTTTGCACTGATCTGTATTAATTTATTTCTCATGGTTTAATAAACTTCATATTTAGATTATTTTTTAATTTTATTTTTTTACTATCCTAAGATTCTTTATAAAAAATAACAGTATCCTCAAGATACCCTACTCAATCTCCTTGATGACATGGTACATGAAAACTAAATACATTCAAATGCTATAGTAACATTTTGTGTTTGTGCTACAAATTTGTCCCTCTTTTTATTTGAACTAAGAAGTGCACTGCAGTGATATACAGCATTAAACTTAACTTAGGGCTGGTCTACACTAACCCCCCCTGTCGAACTAAGATACGCAACTTCAGCTACGTTAATAACGTAGCTGAAGTCGAAGTCTCTTAGTTCGAACTTACCTGTGGTCCACATGCGGCGCACAGGCTCCCCCGTTGACAACGCTTACTCCTCGCGGCGAGCTGGATTACCAGCGTCGACGGGGAGCACTTCCTGGTTCGATTTATCGCGTCTAGACAAGACGCGATAAATCGAACCCAGAAGATCGATCCAATGCTTCCGATCCAGCCGGTAAGCGTAGACTAGCCCTTAGTCATCTTCTTTCTGCAATTTAGTGGCAATAAATACAACATAAAAATAAACCTTTACTAGTTTGAGTGAACCAATATGCATGAGGCATCACAGAAAGAATCTTTGTTCTCTGACACTCAAAAACGTCTCACCCTATAGGAATTGATCATATTGGATCCCCTGAGATTTCCTACTATCTCACCATCCAGAATATGAAGGGAAAATAACTCAAAACTCACACACAGTAGTAAAAGAGAGAGTATTGTACCTATAGTAAATACTAAGGACTTGTGTGCACCTGGAAATTTACCAGCAGAATTGTACCAGCAGAATCATACTGTTGTTGTTGTGCTGGTATAACTCCATGTGTGGAAACACTCATATTCCAGAATAATGATGTCTTTTTCTGGTATAACTTATGCTACTGTTGATTTCTGGAATAAGAGTGTCCACGTGGAGACTTATACCAGCATGGCTATAACATTATAATTAGACCAGCATAGTTCTACCGGTAAATTTCCCTGCGTAGACAATTCATAAGAAAACAAAAAAAATATGCATAATCCTTTAGATGAAAAAAGATGCTCTTCACAGCATACTACAGACTGTGATCAGTGATAGCACAGCAGAGTATATGAAGTTACTTTTAAATTCATGTATGTATAAAAGAACGGATAACAAACGCTTCATTGACAAAAATGTATTAACATGAAATTGGGATAACCATATTATTCATTAGTTCCAAAAACTATTCATTAAAGGTGGGCAGGTTCACCACATATTCATGATTTATTCTGTACATGCTGCTTTTTACAGAGGGCCTATTTTCATGGAGTTTAAAAACATCATATCTGGACCTTTTTTTTCGTGGGGGGGATGTATTTCTCCATCTGCACTTAGTTCCTATGAATCTAATTGGACAGACCTCAGAAGGAAAAAATCAATTAGAGATAATAAAATGCCATTTCAGCACATAACTGTGTGTCTTAACTGTATGTTGTTTCCAAAACTCTAGAAATCTGGGGCTCACCTTTACTGTTACTATACATTTCTATACATCGTCTATTGTAAAAAAATCTGACTATAGGACCTTAGGTTTGTCACTGGGCCAAAGCTGAATATTGCCTGTCTTGTACAATAAACCGGTGTAATTACGGGTGAGGAGGGGATTTCAAATTTAGGAAGAAAAGAGTCTGTTTCTCTTGAAGGATGTTTTTCTGCCAGGGTGGATTTGATTTAAATCATGATTTAAATCGTTAGTCAGGAAGACTTGATTTAATCATGTATTTCTACATAAAAGTGCATTCTTGTTGGTTGTTATAACCATAATACATATTCTTCACAACTCAAAGACATATGTATGTTTTGTTTTTAGAAGGTACACACTATACATTTTTAAAGTGATTTATTTTGAAAACTTTTCAGATTAGTTTTACAGCTATATCAGAAAATGAATGATTGTTTGGTTATTTCATTTACCAAAGGTAATTGAAGCAGATATTTATGAAGTCATTGGGAGGTGAACTATCTCCAATTCAACAGGTTACTCATTTAATATTTGGAGGATTTTCTTTCCAGGCTGTATTAGGAGGAGAATATCACCAGACAGACATAAAAATCGTTTTATTTAATTAAAACAACAATGGGGTAGATAAAAAGATTAACCTAAATAATCTGTACAGAAGCCCCTGGAACCTCATAAAATTGGGTCCCTAATCCATGAACTATTGGAACTAATTTACAAAACTTTTCTTAAACATTACATGAACTTATTGTCTCATACTATAGAATTTGAATTTATAATCCCTGTTCCATGATGAAATACATTATAGCTCAAAGATATCTTAATTAAAACTTTCTTTAGATAGGTTTTTTCCTCAAAAAACCTTTTATCAAAAAAATCCGATTTAAATTTAAAAAGTCCGATTTTTTTTTTTTAATCACTGATTTTTATCAACCCGGTTTTCTGCCCAAATAAATACATAAAATAGACAGGCATTTGGAATGTTGACATAATTACAAGACATGATTACTAGAAGCATAATCCAAAGTTTATTAAAGAAATAGGAATCTTTACGTTGACTTCACTGGGCTTTGAATCAGGCCCAGAATTTAGGTGACGTAGCCAAGCATGCCATTTAACATATGTCACTATCCTTTATCGTACTGCATTTATGGCCTATATGTATATTGAGATATAAATATATAATCATGCTGTATTATGGAGGTGTGTAGAAGGAAGGGGTGGGAGTAGGCTTGAGCCTGAATTCAAACCCTGGGCTTACATTGCAGTATAGACATGCACAGAGACACTGGGACTTGGAAACTGAGCTCTTCTTGCTCCTGCTTCACATAGTGGTGGTCTCAGTAACTCAATGTTTAAAATAAATAAGCAATTGCAAATTAAGAGCTAGATTCTTAAGGTAAGAAATGGATAGTTAAAGCACATGAACAACCTTAACTCTGTCCTGTAGATGCCACAAGGAGAAAAAATATGACATGTCTTTAAAAAATCAGTAAAAGCTAATATGGAGTCCCAAAAACTAAAATCCCTGAATCATCACATCACTTATGAAAGTTGTTTGGGTACCTTAATATAAACTTACCTCTGAATTTCCTGGATTTTATAAGGTTTGGTTTGGTTATAATTGCAGCATCCATGTAACATTTTTTATCTCTGTTACTGGTACTTATTCTCAACTTTAATTTAATTTAATTGTAGTTTTTTGTCTGGGAATTTATAATATTTTTTAGATTTTTATAGCTAACTTGGAGTCTGGGTTTTATAAATGTTTCCCTTTTCCATATTAACCCCACCGAAAAGGTTCTGTCTTCAAATATTGATATACAAGGGCTTACAAATTGAGCAACATATAAACAAATTTTTAAAATGACCTTTCCTGCTGATGTGCAGGAATTTTAATTTGATCTTCTCCTTTCTTTTCTTCTTTTCCATATTAATTTTCAAATATTTTATATAGTTGAACAAAAGTGGTATTTGGAACCATAACAGAAAATATTTGTTTCCATTGCCTTGAAGCCCCTCTCATGTTAAAGAGAAGTAGAAAATTAAAGATTTGGAATTTACAGCAATATAAGTAAGGTAGTTTGAATCCATTTAATAAGATAGCTGATGTAAGCTCATCTTTTGAGGAAAGTGAGTCAGGGCTTCAGGTGATATCATGGGAGGTGAACATGGAAGGGTCATTCAGATTCTGGTAAATTTTTGGCACTAGCCAGGAAAGGTCAGGCTGCTAGAGGCAAGGATGCCTGACTGTGCACTTTGTGGTAGAGATGGACTCCTCTGGGATTGGCTGGTGATGACTTCTGCAAGAGCAATCTGAATGGCTTTCAAAAATATTGCTAATTTTTATTGAACTAAGCTTCACCACAGCACCTCCGTTTAATTGTGTGTGTTCTGATGTGCATTTCATTCTGAGGTCGCCGTCTTGCATAGGTTGGCACAGTCTGCAATTTAGACCTCCTTGGATTTCATTGTATATTAGCAGTAGTTTCTGCAAAATGGAGAGGTGATGCCAATGGGTGCAAAGGGAAATTCATGAAGCAGAATCGCCAGCCCTTGTCTCATAATAATGCCTTCCGAATTATTGTGTGTGTTGTACGTGTGTTATGTTGCAAGTTGATTTTCTTTGTTGGAAAGAGAGGAAAAAAGACAGGCTGAAGGAATAATTAATACAGTAAAAGCTGTGTTATCCAGTCCTGTACCAACTGGAAAGCTCTCTAAACTGGCTTTTCTAATCTTCATAGAAAGTTCGGTTTATAGTCCGGTTGGCGTGGGGTTGGCAGGCTTGTCTACACTGGCTCCACGTCGATCCCCGGAAGCAGCAACATGTCCGTGCTGCTCCTTGGTGGAGGAACAGACATGAGGGTTTGGAGTGTGGGAAGGGGTGCGGGCTCTGGAAGGGAGTTTGGGTGTGGGAGGAGGCTCGGGGTAGAGGGTTGGTGTGTGGGAGAGGTTTGAGGGTGCTGGATCCGGGGGGTGCTCACCTCACATAGCTCTCCACAAACGGTGACGTGTCCTGGCTGCTCCTTTGTGGAGGGGCAGTAGGCAGCTCTGTGTGCTGCCTCTGCCCGCAAGCACCGCCATGGTTCCCGGCCAATGGGAGCTGCAAAGCCAGTGCTCCGGGTGGGGCGGGGCAGCACGCAGAGCTGCCTGCCATGCCTCCACCTAGGATCAACAAGGTCGCTGCTTGCGGGTAACTGCCCAAGGTGAGCACCCCCCATATCCAGCACCCCGAAACCTCTCCTGCACCACAGTCCCCTGCCCGGACCTCCCTGCCCTGATCCCCCTCCCGCATGCAAACTCCCTCCCAGAGTCCACGCACCACACCCCCTCCTGCGCCCCAACCCCACACCCAAACTGTTAGTTAACTGGCATTTTTCACTTACCACCCCCTCCCATTCCCCCAATATGCCAGATGATAAAGCTTTTACTGTACTTTTATCAGGTGAGTGTTTTTCCTCCCTATTATTCCTTTGAGGCCTGTATGATAGGTAATATGCCTGTGTCTGCTGTGATGGATTAGTAGTAGTTGTAATCCCATTTGTGAAGATATGACCAGTTCTCCTACAGATTGCAGTGGCTCTGTCTCCGTACCACAGTTCATTTTCAGGTGCAACGATTTGTTTAAAAATTGTTTGAATCCCACATAGAAATCTGTCTGTCTGCTATCATGTAAACATCTTTCACAAAATCAAGGGAAACATGTACTATGAAGCTTCACTTTTTTTATTGAGCCTAGAAGGCTTTTAATATAATGTCTATGGTTTTTATAGGATGTTTTCTATCTCTGTGATCTTAAGCTAGGGTATATATATATCACCCAACTCATTCATGTAAAATGGACCCAAGTTGGCTATTTTATGGTCCTTGAAGGTCAGAGTTCACTGCTGCTGTCAGAAACCACAGGCTTTTCCTTTCATCAGTATTTCCGTTGTGTGTGACAGCTTGTATTGTTGTATAAAAGGAGTTGCAAAGATGGGAAAAGTAAACGAGATATTAAATAATTAAAGATATTTACAGTATTAAAGAGAAATTGCAGTTTATTCTTTTAAAATAACTATAAATATTAAAAATTAAAGAAACCAGAATCTGCCATCTTTCCTGTGTGCTAACGTAGCTGACAACAAGAGAAATATTAGTTAACATTTTAATGCATGAAAGAGGCTGGAGACTTTGAGTTGCTTGCAGGTAAATTTTATTATGTCTTCAACACATTTTTCTACTGCTGTGTTTGCATTAAAGGAATGCTAAATTAATATATTTTCTACACAATCATTGGTTTATGGTAGAACATACTGTAAAATAGTGAAAATCTTTAGCCTGTCCCATGCACTCAAATGCTTAGTAACAATTATGGACCTGTAACATCGGGCATTACTCACATAAGTGATCCTTGCTCAAAGAAGTAGCTATATTGAAGTGGATAAGGCTTGCAGTATTGGCCCCAATCTCAGTAGACTTCCTTCTGGGAAGACAAGTAGTAGTAAAATGGCAGCAGTTGAGGTATCTTTGGGCTGGTCTACACTAACCCCCCAATTCGAACTAAGATACGCAACTTCAGCTACGTGAATAACGTAGCTGAAGTCGAACTATCTTAGTTCGAATGAAAACGTACTTACCCGGGGTCCACATGCGGCGCGCAGGCTCCCCCGTCGACTCCGCCTACTCCGTTCGTCGAGCTGGATTACCAGCGTCGACGGGGGAGTACTTCCTGGTTCGATTTATCGCGTCTAGATAAGACGCGATAAATCGAACCCAGAACATCGATCCGACGCGACGGGTAAGTGTAGACCTACCCTTAGAATCATTTAGTTATGGAAATAGCCGAAACATTCTGAGAGACAAGGTGAGTTAGGTAGTGTCTTTTATTGCACCAAATTCTGTTAGTGGTCAATTTTTTTTCTTGTTCATGGTTGATGAGCCAGGTATTGGTGTTCTCGTCCATTCGAGCAGATCCATGTTTTCCATTTGGATCAAGAGGAAGAGCCAGATAGTAAAGTATGCCTTTCTTTTCATGTATTCAGTGTAGTTGTGGCTGTGTCGGTCCCAGCTCTCTCCCGTCAGCATAGAGTGGCTCCCGAGCGATCTTACAGCAGCATAGCTGCATCGGTACAGCTGTGCCGCTGTAAACTCACTTGTGTATATAAGGGCTTATATTATCTCACCCACTTTCTCTGTCTTTTATTGGACGAACTTCTGTTGGTGAGAGAGACAAGCTTTCAAACCACACAGAACTCTTCTTCAGTTCTAGGAAAGGTACTCCAAACATCACAGCTAAATGCAAGATGGAACAGACTGTTTAGAATAAGTAGTTAGCATATATTGTAAGGGACTATTCAAGGTAGAGTGGCCCATTAACACCTCTGCAGTCATAGGAGAAAAAAGGGGGTGAGGTGGGGTTAGTGGGATGAAGACATGTTAGAGCAGGCACGGGGCGGTTTCCCTTTTCCAAAAGCCCAGACTGCTTTTGGAGGTAAGAGAGGATTCACAGAAGTGATTATTTCTCTATTCCTTGAAGCTCTCAGTCCTAGACAAGAGGTAGGACAATGGTGCTAGTATTTGGAGGTGGCACCAGAGTCATTCCATGACAGAAGATGTTATGGTCACTACATTTAAAATAAGAAAAGAGCATTGACTACAAGTTACGTAGAATAGAAAGTAACTCTGTTATAACTGAATGATAACTCTTGCGTAGGGCTTGTCTACACTGGCAATTTACAGTACTGAAACTTTCTCGCTCAGGGGTATGAAAAAACACCCCCTTGAGCACAGCAAGTTTCAGCACTGTAAACCGCCAGTGTAAACAGTGCACCAGCGCTGGGAACTATGCCTCTCGTGGAGGTGGTGGGTTTTTTTAGAGTGCTGGGAAAGCTCTCTCCCAGCACTCTGCTATGACTACACAAGCCATGTTAAAGCACTGCCCTTAATGTTAACTTTTGGTGATACTGTATTAAGCCAAATCCCAGCAGAAAGTGAGAGTGTTTTAGAGGATGAGATTGTTGATTAAAAAAAAAATTGGCTACAAATTGTGTTAGAAGAGAGGAGTGAATAAGAGAGCTGTAAAGTATAGAGATAAATATTTAATCCTGTTCATACTTAGGCCTGCTCTACACTAGGAGTTTGTCGAATTTAGCAGCGTTAACTCGAATTAACCCTGCACCCGTCCACACAACGAAGCTATTTATTTCGACATAAAGGGCTCTTTAAATCAATTTCTGTACTCCTCCCCGACGAGGGGAATAGCGCTAAATTCGACATGGCCATGTCAAATTCGGGTTAGTGTGGATGGAATTCGACGCTAATAGCTCCGGGAGCTATCCCACAGTGCACCACTCTGTGGACACTCTGGACAGCAGTCCGAGCTCGGATGCTCTGACCAGCCATACAGGAAAAGCCCCGGGAAAATTTGAATTCCTTTTCCTGTCTGGCCAGTTTGAATCTCATTTCCTGTTTGGACATCGTGGCGAGCTCAGCAGCACTGGCAACAATGCAGAGCTCTCCAGCAGAGGTTACCATGCAATCCCAGAATAGAAAGAGGGCTCCAGCATGGACTGATCGGGAAGTCTTGGATCTGATCGCTGTGTGGGGAGATGAATCCGTCCTATCCGAGCTCCGATCCAAAAGACGGAATGCAAAAATTTATGAAAAAATATCCAAGGCCATGACGGAGAGAGGATACAGCCAGGATCCAACGCAGTGCCGCGTGAAAATCAGGGAGCTGCGACAAGCGTACCAGAAGACCAAAGAGTCAAACGGACGCTCCGGATCCCAGCCCCAAACATGCCGTTTCTACGAGGCATTGCATGCAATTCTAGGTGGGGCCGCCACCACTACCCCACCAGTGTCCGTGGACTCCGACGATGGGGTATTATCAACGGCCGCTTCCTCTGAGGTTTTCGCGGACGGGGAAGATGAGGAAGGAGATGAGGAGGACGAGGCAGTCGACAGCGCTTTCAACGCTGATTTCCCCGACAGCCAGGATCTCTTCATCACCCTGACGGAGATCCCCTACCAACCCTCCCAAGGCGGTAACCCGGACCGTGAATCAGGGGAAGGATCAGTGGGTGAGTGTTTTAAACATTTATTTTGAATAGAATAGGCATGCTATGTTAGCAATGGGTTTTTCATGATTACTTTGCCCTAGGCACTTTAGCTGCATTCGTGGCCAGTGCAGCTACTGGAAAAGTCTGTTAACATGTCTGGGGATAGAGCAGAAATCCTCCTGGGACAACTCCACGAAACTCTCCTATAGGTACTGGGAAAGCCTTTGCATCAGGTTTCTGGGGAGAGTGGCCTTATTGCATCCTCCATGGTAGGAAACTTCAGCACCAGGCTAGTAGCAGGTACTCTGGTATCATTGCCTGGCACAGCATGGCAGCATACGGCCCCGGTGTTTGCTGGCATTCACGCAGCATACGGTCTTTCTCTGTCTCCGTAATCCTCATCAGAGTGATATCAGTCATGGTGACCTGGTTTGAATTAGGGGAATTTTAGTACGGGGACTGGTTGCCTGTTCCTTTAAAGAAATGTACCCGGTGGATTCCAGCCACGCGGTGGGGGCGAGGAGGGGGAACGTTCCTGCTTGGCGGTTCACCAGCAGCATGCAGTGATCATTCCCGGGAACAGCCACGTGGTGGGGTGGACAGCGGGAGAGTTCATGCTGGCTGGATCACTGGCAGCATGCAGGGACCGTTCCCCGGGACAGCCACGCTGGGGGTGAGACAGGGGGAGAGTTCATGCTGGCCGGATCGCCAGCAGCAGGAACTGGCCAACGCTAGGAGCTGTGCTAGGAACATGAAAAGAGGCCGCTGCTGTAAATTAAGCTTTCAGCAGGCAAAAGTCTACGGCTTACCATGGCCGCCTGCTAGCCGAATTCCGTTGTCTGGCCCCGCTTGTGTGATCTGTACACCAAGACCACAGGCACTCAGTATAAAGATAGAAAATTCGACCTTGTACTGAGTGCACATGTGATAGGTACTGTGCATGGTCTTGTTCGCAGGAAAAGACTATATTCATTGTTCATGAAAATGTATCTTTGTGAGGAATTCACTCCCTTTTTTCCATCCCACAGCTGCAAGTGTCTCTCGGCCTACCCCAGCATCTCCCTCCCAGAGGCTGGCTCAGATCAGGCGGCGAAAAAAGAGAACACGGGACGAGATGTTCTCCGAACTTATGCTCTATTCCCGAACTGAGTCAGCACAGCTGACTCAGTGGAGAGCGAACATGTCGCGAGCATCCAGCGAACGGGAGGAGAGGACGAAAGTGCGGGAGGACAGGTGGGAGCAGGAAGACCAGCAGGCGACTCAGACGATGCTTGGGCTTATGCGGGAGGAAACGGACACGCTCCGGTGCCTTGTAGATGTTCTGCAAGACTATCTCTAACCGTCCTCCCCCGCCACAAAGTCCCATTCCCCCCTCACCCAAAGTCCCAAGAAGGAGGGGAGGCAGGGGCCGTGAAAACATTCACTCCACCCCTGCGGACTGCTCAAGTAGCAGAAGGCTCTCATTCCACAAGATTTGATGCGTCCTTTCCTTCCCTCCAACCGCACCCCACCCTAGCCCCCGTCCCAGTTTCATCCCATAACTGTGTAGTCTTCAATAAAAAATACGTTTCTGTTAATTACTATTTCCTTAATTTTATTTTAAACGATGGTGTGTTTGAAGGGGGGGGCAGGGGGTTGGTAATTGGAGAGGATAGGCACCTTTACCAGGGTACAGACACGGGGGCAGGTTCACCAGAAGGTTATACACACATTGCAGTCACTAGGTACCCTGGTCAGTCTGGGAGGTTGTTTTCATGTTCTTGGGGGGAGGGGGGGGGCTATGTGACTCTGTGGCGAGGGAGGGCGGTTACAGATCTTCTGCAGCGGTCCGCAGCCAGGATGACAGAGCCACGCTGCAGGGGATCTGTAACCGCCCTCCCCCGCCACAAAGTCACATAGCCCCCCCACACAGAGTCCCAAAAAGGAGGGGTGGCAGGCTCCGTAGAAACAACCAGTCCACCACTGCGGACTGCTCTAGGAGCAGGAGGCTGTCATTCCCTGAGTTTAGAAGCATCCTTTCCATCACTCCACCCGCACCCCACCCTAGCCTGCATCCCAGTGACAACCCTTTACCGTGACATCCTTAATAAAAAAACGGTTTTCATGAACGATGTTTCCTTTATTTTCTTTTTAAGGGTATGTTTGAAGGGGGGGAAGGGGGTTGGTAATTGGAGAGGATAGGCAGCATTAACTGGGTAAAGAAACGGGGGCAGGTTCAGCTTCTGTTTAAACAAACGTAATAGTCACTGGTTACCCTGGTCAGTCTGGAAGCTAGCTTTCAAAGCTTCCCGGATGCGCAGCACATCCCGCTGGGCTCTTCTAATCGCCCGGGTGTCTGGCTGTGCGTAATCAGCGGCCAGGTGATTTGCCTCAACCTCCCACTCCGCCATAAACGTCTCCCCCTTGCTCTCACAGAGATTGTGGAGCACACAGCAAGCTGCAATAACAATGGGGATATTGGTTCGCTGAGATCTGAGCGAGTCAGTAAGCTTCTCCATCTCCCCTTCAGATGTCCAAAAGCACAGTCCACCACCATTCTGCACTTGCTCAGCCGGTAGTTGAAGAGCTCCTTTTCACTGTCCAGGGCGTCTGTGTATGGCTTCATGAGCCAGGACATTAGCGGATAGGCTGGGTCCCCGAGAATCACTATAAGCATCTCCACATCCCCAACAGTTATTTTCCGGTCTGGGAAGTAAATACCTTCCTGAAGCCGTTTAAACAGACCAGAGTTTTTGAAAACGCGAGCGTCATGAACCTTGCCTGGCCATCCGATGTTGATGTTGGTAAAACGTCCCTTATGATCCACCAGTGCGTGCAGCACCATTGAAAAGTGGTTAATGTACTGGCTGCCCTGGTGGTCCGGTCCCAGGATAGGGATGTGAGTTCCATCTATAGCCCCACCGCAGTTTGGGAATCCCATCGCAGCGAAGCCATCTATGATCACCTGCACGTTTCCCAGGGTCACTACCTTTGAGAGCAGCAGCTCAACGATTGCGTTGGCTACTTGCATTACAACAACCCCCACGGTAGATTTGCCCACTCCAAATTGATTGGCGACTGACCGGTTGCTGTCTGGCGTTGCAAGCTTCCAGAGGGCTATCGCCACTCGCTTCGGGACTGTCAGGGCTGCTTGCATCCTGGTGTCCTTGCGCTTCAGGGCAGGGGACAGCAACTCACAAAGTTCAAGGAAAGTGCCCTTACGCATCCGAAAGTTTCGCAGCCACTGTGATTCATCCCAGACCCGCAGCACTATGCGGTCCCACCAGTCCGTGCTTGTTTCCCGGGCCCAGAATCGCCATTGCACTGCATCAACATGACCCAGTGCCACCATGGTGTCCAGGGTGCGGGGTCCCGTGCTTTGTGAGAGGTCTGTGCCCCTCTCAGAGTCAATGTCCTCACCGCGCTGCCATAGCCTCCTCACACGATTTCTCAGCATCTGCCTCTGAAAAAGGTGGACGATAAGGCGTGAGGTGTTGACAATGGCCATAACTGCAGCGATGATCGCAGCGGGCTCCATGCTCACGGTGCTGTGTCGTGCGCGCTGTCAATCACTAGAAAAGGGCGCGAAATGATTGCCTGCCGCCGCTTTCACGGAGGGATGGTGGGAGTGAGGGTTGAATGACGACAGTTACCCAAAACCACCCGCGACACATTTTTTGCCCCAGCAGGCATTGGGGGCTTGACCCAGAATTCCAATGGCAGCGGGGACTGCAGGAACTGTGGGATAGCTACCCACAGTGCACCGCTTGCAATGTCGACGGTTGCCCCGCTACTGTGGACTCTCAAAGTCGAATTATTGTCCATAGTGTGGATACACACGTTCGAATTTGTAATATCGGTTTCACAAATTCGGTTTAAGTAAAATCGAACTACTCTCGTAGTGTAGACATACCCATAGTGTGTCCTGCAGCTGACTACTAATGTGCTTTAGAGATTCTGGACCCAGATTATCATTGCAGTATTCTCACGTTTAGTTAAGTTTATTATCAAAATATTTTTAGAAGATACACTGTATGCAATTAATGTTTTAGAGTGAAAGAAAATAACTGTTAAACTTGTATGTGGACTTTATTGAAGGAAATGGCACTACAAACTAGGATTTTATATACTGAGTGAATATTGATGAAATATTTTTCACTGTACAATTACAAATGACTGAGATACTACACTTGAGATAAATAATGGAAGAATCTTCTGTGCCCTATTTTTTGGGGATTCCTGTGTATATCAGGAGTGTAGTCTCGAATTCACTGTGTTAGCTAGCATTGTGTATTGCATTATGGGACATATTCTGCCCACAGACGCTTTTAATACATGGCTCCTGTTTAAGTCTCTGGACATAGTTTGGCCCTGGGGCAGCAGTCTTGTCTGCTTATTGGTCTATAAATGATCATCAGTTGTATATAAATTAAACTTACTGTTCTTATAATGTACATAATTGCATAAAAAATTATTTCGCAAATTCAAAAATAGGAGATTCCAGATTTACAATTGCTTGCACAGCATTAATTCTGTATCCTTATACATCCATCTTGTGCACTGAATTAGGTTGGAATTTTGTGATTAAAAAATATTATGAGATTATGTAATTAAATAATGTATCCTAACGTGTTTGCACAAGGGGCAAAATTAAGGTTGCACAAGCAATTATAAATCTGGAATTTTCTAATTTTTGCATGCTTGACTTTGCAAAATAACTTTAAAAAACTTTTTAAAATGTCATTTTAATATTTAATTCATAATCGGTCAACTTTGAAGCCTGACCCTTCATCACTGTAGCACAAACCACTAGCACTTGAGGACTATTAGCAGCCTTCTTCTGCTGTTGACTATCCCAGAGAGAGGATGGACCAATGGGTCCAGTGATTGGGAAGCATCCCAGCCTGGCCCATCATGGTTCTTTTTTCTCATCTTCTCCCCCATAGGATTCAGGAGGTGGGTTTCCTTGCCCCCTACCAAATCCCTAAAGGTGTGGGTGGGCTGCTAGGTCCAGGCTTAGTTAGGGGGAGTCTGTCTCCTCTCTCTCCCCTTCCCACCCCACTCTTTGGGAGTTGAAGGAGCGCCAGCCCTGTGTGGTGGCTTGGGGGAATTGGGCTGCTGAGGCCTGGCACTGGGTCCAGGAGATATTTACAGGGGTAAATTGGCCAAGTTCCTGCCTCGAATGGCTCCCCCAGACTAGGTCATGGGCTATTGGGATTTTGTGTTGGGTCTGGAGTGGGAATCCTCAGGTCCTTTCCCCTTCATGCACACCTCTCCCATTATAGCTGCTCTGGCAGCTCCCAGACATTGTGAGGACAGCTTGGTGCTGTGATGGCAGCTAGCATGATCCCAGCCTTTGAATGGCTGTTTGTTAATTGCCATGCTCCCAAAAATTTCCTGAGGAATGCCAACAGGAGAAAGGAAATGGTGAATTTTAACAGTTTATACCTCAGCAAAGCTGAATGGAATTTCATGGGACAAAGAAAAGGCACTTCTGTAGCCTGAAAGTATTTTTCCCTGCTGAATATCAAAATCCTACTTCAAACAATGAAGATGTGAGAGCTTCTCAAAGAAAAGGTTGCAATAATACTGTATAATGGAAATAATTAGGCCACCTAAATATTGCAACCTATTCCGCCTGTAATATGTTTCTGAATCCATATGGTTAGTGTTTGGGTGGTGGAGTTTTATGCCAACATGTTTTAAAAGACCTTGGCATATGATGTGTGGAAAATAAATTCTGTCTGTTTCTACCAAATGGAAATGGAATGAGGCAATTCATGTGAAAACTTCAATTGCTGAACACTACTTGTGTGCCCTATGTGGTTTTGTGAAGGAAGCTCATCCTCAAGTACCAAGTAAACAAGTTCTCTTCCCAGTAAGACTCATTAATGATCTATCTGGGTGCGTCACTGGGTATACCAACCCTCCACAGGTGAAATAGGGGTTAAAGAACAGTTTTTGGCCTAAGAGGCCATGCCCCTTCACCCCTGCTGGGCATGCTCCTGGTGGAGGGAGCATTCAAAAGGGAGCAGCTCAGCTCAGTCTGGGCTGACTAAGGAGGAGAGCAGTTGTGTGAGACAGCCTCCTGCCAGGAAGCTGCTGGGACTCCAAGCTGCGATGATTGAGCCTCCTAGCAGCACCCCTGGAAGCCAGCCAACTGCTGGAGCCAAGATGGATGATTTAGGGAAGCCAGCAGAGAAGCCACTAGAGACTAAACCAAAAGGACATGAGAGACACCCTACGTCCAACCCTGGAGACATCGCCAGAGTGACTGGGACAAGGGTAGGAAGTGACCCATGGAACGCGCTTGTGGGTACTGGGACTTGAATGTGTCGCTGTCAGGGTACCTTGTTTCGAAGAGCCCTGGGTCAGAACCCAGTGGAGTAGGGCAGGCCCGGGTCCCCAACCCTTCCCACCCTTGCCACTAAGTGACCCTTCCCCTGATAGTGTCACTAGGTGAAGCAGCCCCTCAGACTCTAGCCCTAGGTGACCCTTCCCCTGATATTGCTGCTAGGCGAAGCAACCCCTTTGAACCCTTGCAAGTAGACATTATGCTCTGGAGTATCGCCATCAGGCAATACTGCTCACCCAGGGCACCCAGACAACTCCCGACAGGGTGATCAGCTGGAAAAACAGAAATGTATGAGATCTACAGATTCTGAGTTCTTATACTTGACATGGCACCAGATGGATAAAGATTTTGCTAAAGAGACAAGAAAAAAAAATGCTAACAACATCAAAAGCCTGAGGACACTTAAAAAAAAAAAAAGAATAAGCACAGAATATGCTAGATTAAAAGTTCACATACAAATTTGAATTTGTTTTCCAAACCACACTTGGCTTTTGAATCATGTTCAGTGTTAGGCCTTAGAGGCATAGTCTCCTGATTGCTTAGTTTTCATCTTTGAACAAGTTCCTTACTGAGATTCAGTTAAACTGAAACAATGTGGAAATAAAGTATCATTATTTAGCAAATAGTTGAAGTTGGTAAAAAGGGAAAATTGAGCAATGGTACAAAATAGACCTACATGAAGGAATAACCTTCAGAATGAACTTTCAAATTTGGCCTCTGGTGAGCTGTGTGATATTACTTCAGTGATGGAAATAAATTACATTATACTGTGGCATACTATTATATATATTCTATATATTACATGGATTGCCCTTATAATTGATCACAAACCTGTGTGAAAAAAAAGTTGTAATTCACAAGAGTAATGACAGCAATGTCTCATATTTCAGAGGTTTTTACATCACACTTGTGAATTATGGCTTTTAGTGTGCACACCCCGTTAAAGGGGAAAAAAGGGATTTTAAAAAACAGGCTGTTGGCCAGCTGTGGCTTTCTTTAGACCTTGCGCAACGTGCACCAGGATTCAGAATACATACGTGTTCTGAAATACTGTACATGCATGTTTGTCTGTGTAGACATATATGTATAAATATACAAGAAAGTGACTTCTTTAGTACTTCTCATTTAGTCTTTTCTATAACAACTCAGTAATAACCACCATAGCTAAGTGCTTTTGAAGAGAGTTGACTATTCTTAGAGGTTTTTGTTTTGTTTTTATAAGGTTCTAAAGAGAAACAGCAGCTGATATCTAAAGGTGAGGAGGGGAGAAGTAAAGGCCCTTAGAAGAAAATTGAGATGTAATAGCAGCTCCTTGACAGCGTTTCGGTGGCCACTTTTATTGCCGCCGGATCGCCGCTGGGAGTCGCCGCCCCCCAAATCCTGATGCCCTAGGCGACCGCATAGGGTAGCCTAGTGGGAGCACTGGCCCTGTCCATCACTGTGGTCTCTGAGCTCCTGTTATCTCTTAGCATCCATAAAATTGTGCCAAGTTGCCATGTTCTTGATGGCAACATCTCTGTTCCATTCATAGGTTTCTTCTGATCACACTTCGAACTTCACAAAACTGAGCAGTAGTTTAACTGGTTCTGCAGATTAATATGTTAAGACCCACCAAAATCATTTTGCTTGTGATATGTGTTCTCAACCAGGGGTACACCTATTCCTTTGGGTACTGTGGCAAATTGCTGGCACTACTATGATGGGTCCTGCACTTTCTCTTCTTGTGGGGGGGTTTCAGGGTGCCATTTCTTGCCCCTGAACTGGGGTAACAGCTATCCTACTAATATCCCAGGGAAGGGGAGTGGAGAGGGAGGGACCCGGGCCCGCCCCCTACTCCGGGTCCCAGCCCAGGGGCCCTATGATAGCAGGTGAACCACTTGTACCAGTGATTCTTTCCCCTGGGCTACTTCCCTCTCCTGACCTTCAGCTTGTGGGGCTTCCTGCCTTCCCTCTGCACAAGCCAGGTGTCCCTTTACCTAGGATCTTGGTCATCTTAGCCCGCCGCAGCACTTCTCAAAACTCTCCTCCGCTTTCCTCCAAACTGCTCTTTGTTCCACCACCAATCCACTCTCCTTTAGCTCCTCCAAACTGCTCCAACTCCTCCTCACTCTGCTCCAACTCCTCCTCTGGCTGATTGAAGCAGGGGGATTTTATCAGGTGACTGGCTTCAGGTGCTCTAATTGGTTTCAGGTGCTTTTAATTAATCTACAGGGAATAAGGCTTCTCCTCATCCTAGATCACTCTCCTGCTGCCTTCTGGCCATGCTGTATCACAGTACACAGAGATCTTCCAGGGGGTACATCATCTCATCTAGATATTTGCCTAGTTTTACAACAGGCTACATAAAAAGCACTATCCAAGTCAGCACACACACAGATTTCATGCAGACAATGACTTGTTTATAGTGCTCTATATATTATATACTGAAATATAAATACAATATTTATATGCCAGTTGATTTATTTTATAATGATATAGTAAAAATGAGGAAAGTAAGTAATTTTTCAGTAATAGTGTGCTGTGACACACTTCTATTTTTATGTCTGATTTTGTAAGCAAGTAGTTTTTAAGTGAGGTGAAACTTGGGGGTACACAAGATAAATCAGACTCCTGAAAGGGGTATAGTAGTCTGGAAAGGTTGAGAGCCGCTCTACTGGTAGAAGGTAGAACCTGTGACTCAAGAAATATTAGACTCTACCATTAACACTTGCCACCCCTTTTATCAAGTACTGCATTTTGTGATGTCAAGTTTTGTTTTTAGTTTGTAATCAAGACCAATTTAAACATAGTTTAAGAAATTAGCTATTGTATTCATCTAGTAATTGTGTACCTTACGTTTTAAACGGTCAAGTAAAATTGCATCACAGGATACAATCAGGCTGTTGTACTAATTCACAGTATCATTTCAGCTGCTTTAAACTAAACAGGCTTAAATTTCAATTCTCAAAAGAGAAACAATTTCAGACCATTCAAAATAATTTTTCAAGATTGCTTTTCACCCTCCAAGGTCAGTAGAGAATCTTAAAATGTGTGAATGTTTCTATCTGTGAGAGAAAACTGGAACCCAGACTACACAAAATTTGGAAGTGGAACTTCTATGGAAGAGGTTAAAAAAAGTTGCCTTTTAAAACTAAAGGTGTAACACTCTTCCTATCTTCCCATTCTCTTTTTATTCAGTCAAGGAACAGTAAGGCATGGAGCAGTAACACCAGTGACATAGGGGGACAGGTTTCAGCTACATCTACTAAGATGTCTGCTTTTGCCAGTTCTGAAGAAGTGGGTATTCACCCACGAAAGCTTATGCTCCAATACGTCTGTTAGTCTATAAGGTGCCACAGAACTCTTTGTCGCTTCTACAGATCCAGACTAACATGGCTACCCCTCTGATACTTTTTGCAAACAGGCATTTGTTCTTGAAAAATCAAGAATCTGGCACCAAATTACCTGTTAAATGTAGGTTTTATGTGCAATTTTTAGAGGCTGGTTTGGGGCCAGATAGAAAATTGACCTTTACCCAGATATTCAAGGTTTGAATGTATATCTGGAATACATTGTGCAGAATATATTGCAGTAGCAAGTGGAAGCTGAGAAGTTGGAAAAGAGAAATATGGTCTCCCAGGAAGGATAATCAAAGTCAAAACATTTTTTTTTTAAAAAGAGTGGTTGATCATGAGATAATATAAATTTGTTTGTAGAGGCAAGAAAACACTGACTACAGAAAAAACTTTCATACCTAAATAATATAATATATGCATTTGGGCAAGAAAGATACCAAAAACTAACATGGTAGTACTCTTCTATTTAAAATCTCCCTTTCTTAAGTGTAGAGAGCTAATCAAAAAGCACTCAGGTCAAGAATAAAGAAATTTATAATCCTTAGATTTATTTGGAGGCTACCTCAGGATACAAAAACAGTCTCAAAGGTCATGAATACCTTTAAACAACAACAACAAAAAGAAAGCGGAGAAACAAGAAGTAACACAGTATGGTTAAATGGCAAGGTTCAAGAGGTTATTTGAGTGACATATCCTTCAGAGAATGGAAACCCAGTTTTAATAAAGCCATTGAAAAAGAGCATAAACTACAGCTGACAATTTGTAAAAAGAAATTAGAAGGGGTAAGTTAGAATTTGAAGAACAAATATCCAGGCATGTAAAAACAAGTAAGAATTTTTGAAATACATCAGAAGTAAGAAGCCTGTAAAATACTGATGCATTTGCTGGACTATCATGGGATAGAGGGAGCAATTAAGGAGGATAAAAGGGCATTTCAGAAAAAGCTAAATGTTTTATCTCTGTTATTTTTCAATAAAGACGAGGTACTCCTGGAATGAGGTTACATTGTTGATATTGGAACAAACGGATAAGCTTAAAATTCAGCAAGTCACTAGGACCATGTGGTACACACCGTTGTTGTGAGTAACTTAAAAATGATGTGGCTGAACTTCTATCAAGCCTACGTAATTACTTGGTATAATCAGCTACCATACCAAGGGATTTGAGGGTAGAAAAATTTGTGCTACTTTTTAATAAAGGAGATCTGGGAATTACAAACCAGTAAGTCTTGCTTCCATACCTGGTAAATTAGCTTAAACAATAATTTTTAAAATACATTTATAAAACATCTTATTGATCATTAGATAAAATCTAACCAACATAGTTTCTCGAAAGGAAAATTGTGCTTCACAGATATATCAGAATTCTTTGAATGGCTTAATAAAGTAGTGGATAAAGAACTAATTAATAAAATTCCTGGTATTAGTACTAAAAAAGTACTTATCTATCTATCTCAGAAATGATATAGCAAATATTGAGTTGCTTTCAGAGATGGGCCATAAGAAAGACTAGAGAACAGAAAAACTCCCATAGGAAGGGAGATTTCTGAAAAGACTAGTATTGTTTGCCTTTAGAAAGAGATGAATAAGAGTAGACATGAAAAGGTTTACAAAATAATAAATGATATAGAGAAGTTAGATTAGGAATTTCTGTTCACCATATCTCTTATTACAAGAACAGGTGACATTAAATGGATTTGAAAGGTGGCAAATTCAAAACTCTTAAAGAAAATGTTTTTTTCGCATAATGCAATTAATCTGTGGAACTAATTGCAACAAAATACCATTGAGGCCAACAACGTAGCAGGATTTAAATAGATTGAACACTTCTATGGACAATAAGAATATTCAATGCTAAATAAGGATTAGTAAAAGCAACCAAGAGTTTTGGAAACAATATAGATCCTTATGTTTCAAGGCATAAGCCAGATTCTAATGCAGGTTAGGAAGAAACTTTCCTGGCAGGAAGGTTATTCCATAACTGCCTTCTGCAGGATTTCTTGAACTTTCTTTTGAAGTAGCCTGGTACTAACTACGGTTAGAGACAGAAACATAGGCATTGCATACTGGATAAGACCATTGGTCCATGTAGTTCGGTATCTGATATGAAAAGACAAGTTGGAAACCTCTTGTCAGGAGCTGAGAGGACCATAACATTAATTCATGTTGGAAATAATGGTATTTGATGGGGTAGACTAGAAGTCTTGGAAATCGGGTTTGAGGAATTGGGTAAGCTAAAGAACTGAATCACCAGGATAAATACTGCTGGCAACACTCAAGAGTAGGCACAGTACAGAGGATAATATAGTTCTTTGTGTGCTTGCTCATGTCCATTCCATGTTTGTAAGTGTGCCATGTGGACCGTTGCCAGAGATTTTCCCCTCAGTGGTATCCGTCGAACCGGTTCTAGCGCCCTCTGGAGCGGCACACTTGTGCACTGGTAGAAGGGGCACCACTGGCCATGCACCCTCTCAATTTCTTCTTACCACCCATCACCGTTGTTGGAACGACCCTTGCTCCGGCAAAGCTTTCTTCCCAGAGGTTCATAGTTATCTTAGTTTAGTGTATATAGTGTTTTTGTAATTAGTGTTGGTGTAATTCCTATTGACAAGGGACTCCTTTGCCCTAGGGACTGGGCATGCCCCAGTCTCTGGGCTTCAGGGCTTGTGGCTCCTGTGGCAAATCTATGCAGGTCAGTGATCCGCACTCCAACTGCACAAAAGTGCTTGAGGGGGAACTCATGTGAGAGACAAATGCAAGATCTGTTGGGACTTTAGTCCCTGCACTAAAAAGAACAGAGACATGATGCTGAAGACTGTCCTCATGGGAGCTGCCCTCAGATCAGTCTTAGAGCCGAGCTCCTCCAATTCGGTGCCGAGTACTTTGGTGTTGGTGCGAAGTGCTCCCCTGAAACCATTCTGAGAGGGTGCACGGCCAGCGCACGGGGCTCCAGAGAGCGCTAGAGCCGACCCGACTGATACCACTGAGGGAAAAATCTCCTGCAACAGTGTACGTGTCACGCACACACCTAACATGGAATAAAATTAATGCCAGAGCCATGCATAAATGCATTGTACTGGGTAACTTTTCCCAGATAGCTTTGTCAGTGTGTTTTCAATTTTGACTTACAGTACACTGGCAATTCAGTGTCTCAATCATAGCTTTGTTTATGAACCCCAAGTAAGAGGCAGTGCTTTGTAGTGCTGCTCTTGTAGCAGACTACAAGGCAGATTGTTCACAATCTGGTTGCCCCTTGCTTCCAAGATAAAGTACCCCGTACCACGTTTTTACTTGGTGTCTTGTATTTCCTCCATTATGTTGGCATAATGTGCTAGCCAGTGCATGGGGGGGTTGCAGGATAGAGCCACTAATCTTCCCACTCCCATCCCCATCTCACCCTTTTAGGGTGGGAGATAGCAGCCCCATGGAGGCTACTCCCTTCCCCATACTACTACCTGCAATCTGGGTGGCTGGTTAAGGGGGTCCTCTAAGCATATTCCTTGTGCAGTCACGCAAGCCAATATACAGTCTAGCCCAAGTGATTATCTTTAATTATAGCTCACGAATTGCACAGACGTTGTGATGCTATGATGTGAACAAGCTCTCAGCTCATTACAGCAGCATATACAATATATAATATAAACATATATACTGTGACAAAGTTCCTCCTCTACCTCAGTGGGTCCTGCACTTATTGGCAGATTCTGCTTGCCTCAGAAATCTTCCCCTCTAGTAGAATCCACAGTCCAGTTTAACTCCTGTGTCTGATCCGGAGTTGGGAGTTTTGGGGGGAACCCGGGCCCGCCCTCTACTCTGGGTTCCAGCCCAGGGCCCTGTGGATTGCAGCTGTTTAGAGTGCCTCCTGGAACAACTGCACGACAGCTACAACTCCCTGGGCTACTTCCCCATGGACTCCTCCCAACACCTTCTTTATCCTCACCACAGGATCTTCCAGCAGTATGCCCTCTTACTCTCAGCTCCTAGTGCCTCTTGCTCCCAGCTCCTCACACGCAACCTCCTTCCACAGCTTCTGACATGTGCCCCTCACTGACTCACTGGGAGGCTTTTAACTAGTTTCAGCCAGCCCCTGATTGGCTGCAGGTGTCTCAATTAACCTCCCTGCCTTCTGGAAAGTTCTTAATTAGCCCCAGGTGTCTTGATTAACCTGGAGCAACTGCCATAAAGTATCAGGGATTTGTTTAGCCTGGGGCTAACATACTGGTTCCCTACCACTTTCCTATAGCCCTCTGGCTGGGAAGGAGGTAGAGGGCTGCTGCTGCTGCTCATCTTGCTGGGGCTGCTGCTAGGCCCTGGGCCCTCCCAGCTGCTGTTTGCTGCTACTGCTGCTCCAGCTTCTCCCCTGGCTGGGCCAGACACCCCTCCCACTACTCTACTCTCTGGTTGCTGGCTGCCTGGCAGCTGAACCCCCCCCCCCCCAACACCTTGGTTGCTGCCACTCCTGCTGCTGCAGCAACCCCTTGGGGGGGAGGGGGCCTGCTGGCCCTCCCCCCGAGGAGGGGTGTGAGGGGCCCCTGCTCCAGCCACTGCTGTGACCACCACCATCTGTGAGGGGTCCTGCCTGACCACCGCCTGGAGTTGCTGGAGCTGCCCTATTTGCTGCCAGGAAGCTGCTGGAACCCAGAGGCGGAAGAACCAGGAAGACCGTCGGCTGCTGAGGGAGCACAGAGACTCTGCAGACCACCGTGGAGGGGGCCTCCAAGAACTGAGTATGTTTCGAACTGTGCTCTCGTGGTGGGGGTATTGACTGTGTTTGTAGGGGCACAGGGGGTGTGGCATAGAGCCTGCCCCCTGGTTCATCTGTGCCCCCCCAACCCCCACCACCACCGCTGCCGCCCCCTCCTCCTCCACCACCACCACCTCTGCTGCCTGCTCACCATCTGCCCTGGTTCCTGCCTCTGGACTCAGCCGCTTGCCTGGCTAGCCAAGCCCGTTTCCACCTTTTGGGCCTGAAGCAGCAGCCAGCCCAACTACTGACTTTGCACGAGCGCAGGTGGGTGCACGTGCCCCTCCCCATACCCCTTGGACTGACCCTCCCCCTCCATCAGCACGCCCCTTGCTTTGTCCCTTGCCACTCGCCCCATTTCCCCTTGCAGCTATCTGAGCCCCTCTCCCTCTGCAGCTTTGTTTGTTTGCCTTGCCCTAGCCCTGAAACTAGTCCCTTGGTTTTCTGCCCCATTCCCAGTTGGTTGTCTCCCTCCCCCTGAAGCTCCATTTGCCCTGATTAGCCCCCCCGCTTTCGTGAACCCACGCCCCCTCCCATGCGCTTGTGCCCCTCCTATCTCACTGCACCCCCATGCTGTTATATCATCCCCTCCCCTAGTGCAACAAGAGGAGCCGGATTTCCCATCTTGAGTCGGTGACTGAACCCTACCCCAGCACTAGTCCGAGATTACCCTGAACCCTGTCCCCACTTTTTAGGGGCTCATGGTCAATCTCGTCAACATCTATGCCCCGACACCGGGCCCGGAACAACTTCGTTTCTATCAGCAGGCGTCCACCTTCCTCGGCACCTTGGATCCTCGCGAGTGCCTGGTCCTGGGCGGGGACTTTAACAACACCCTTGAGAAACGGGACCGCTCGGGGATCGAGCAGTGCCCGGCCGCCGCGGACGTCCTCAGGGAGATTGTCGAACATCACTCCCTGGTGGACGTCTGGCACGACCACCACCCGGACGACAGCTCAACCTTCACCTTTGTCCGGGTGGAGGCCCATCAGTCGCGCCACTCCCGGTTGGACCGCATCTATTTATCACGTTTTCACCTTTCGCGGGCCCACTCCTCCAGGGTCCGGCCGGCCCCGTTCTCTGATCATCATCTCGCTACCGTGACGGCCTCTCTCTGCGCGGAGAGGCCGGGGCCGGCCTATTGGCATTTTAATAACAGTTTGCTGGAGGATGTGGGTTTCGTGGCGTCCTTCCGGGAGTCCTGGCTGGCCTGGCGAGGGCAGCAGCACGCCTTTCCCTCGGCGCGGCGATGGTGGGATCTAGGGAAGGTACGCGCCCGGCTCTTCTGCCGTGACTACACCCGGGGCGCCAGCCAACGGAGGGATGCGACGATAGAGCAGTTGGAACGGGAGGTCTTAGAGCTGGAGAGGCGTCTGGCCGCCAGCCCTGAGGATCCATCCCTCTGTGGGGCGTGCCGAGAGAAGCGGGAGGAGCTCTGGGAACTCGAAGATCATCGGGCCCAGGGCGCCTTCGTTCGATCCCGCATCCATCTCCTTCGGGAGATGGATCGCGGCTCCCGCTTCTTCTACATCCTGGAGAAAAAGAGGGGGGCTAAGAAACACATCACCTGCCTCCTCGCAGAAGATGGCACCCCCCTCACGGATCCGGCGGAGATGTGCGGGAGGGCCAAGGCCTTCTACGCAAACCTTTTCTCGCCGGATCCAACCGATCCTAATGCTTGCAGAGTGCTCTGGGACGAACTCCCTACGGTCAGCACGGGCGACCGAGACCGGCTAGAGCTGTCTCTCACTCTGGCCAAGTTCTCGGAAGCCCTCCGTCGCATGCCAACTAATAAATCTCCGGGACTGGACGGGCTGACCGTGGAGTTCTACCGCGTGTTCTGGGACGTCCTCGGCTCAGACCTTGTCACCGTCTGGGCCGAGTCCTTGCAGGGCGGGGTCCTCCCTCTTTTGTGCAGGCGAGCCGTGCTCGCCTTATTGCCGAAGAAGGGGGACCTCCGCGATTTACGGAATTGGCGTTCCGTCTCGCTCCTCAGCACGGACTATAAAGTCGTAGCAAAGGCCATCTCGCTGCGGCTTGGGTCCGTGCTGGCGGATGTGGTCCACCCAGACCAGACCTACACCCTCCCGGGCCGCACCATTCTCGACAACCTGTACCTGGTCCGGGATCTCTTGGAGCTTGGGTGTAGGGATGGTCTGTCATTCGCCCTCCTGTCTCTGGATCAGGAGAAGGCGTTCGACAGGGTGGATCACGGGTACCTCCTGAGCACTCTGCGAGCGTTTGGCTTTGGGCCCCAGTTTGTGGATTTTCTCCAGGTGCTGTACGCCTCCGCAGAGTGTCTGGTCAGGCTCAACTGGACCCTGACCGACCGGTCAGCTTCAGGCGAGGAGTACGGCAGGGGTGCCCCCTCTCGGGCCAGCTGTACGCTCTGGCGATCGAGCCCTTCCTCTGTCTCCTCCGCAGGAGGTTGACGATGTTGGTGCTCCGAGAGCCGGAGCTGTGGCTGGTCCTGTCGGCATACGCCGACGATGTGCTCCTCGTGGTCCAGAACCCGGGCGACTTGGTGCGGGTGGAGGTTTGCCAGGTGATCTACTCGGCGGCCTCCTCTGCCCGGGTCAACTGGGTCAAGAGCTCTGGCCTGGTGGTAGGGGACGTGTGGCAGGCGAGCTCCCTCCCACCCGCGCTTCAGGCCATCAGGTGGAGTGCGCGTCCGCTGCTCTATCTCGGCGTTTACCTTTCTGCCACGTATCCATCCCCGCCGGAGAACTGGCAAGGTTTAGAGGGCAGGGTGACAGAGCGGATCCGGAGATGGACAGGACTACTCAGGTGCCTCTCCTTTCGAGGGAGAGCACTGGTAATCAATTAATTAGTCCTGTCCATGCTCTGGTACTGGCAGGGCCTGAAGTGTCCACACACTCAGGTCCATGTCTTCCGTCTCCAGGCCCTGCAGAGGCTCCTTAATAGTGCAGGTAGTCCGGCATGGAGCGTATTGGTGCACGCCTTCCTACGCTGCTTCCGAGGGCTCCGATATGACCGGCAGCTCCTTTATCTCCATCCGAGAGGTCTTCCGCGAGACCTCTACGGGCTGCCGGTCTTCTACCAGGACCTCCTCCGGACCTGGAAGCTATTCTCAGCGACCAGGTCCGTGGCGGCCACCGAGGGGGCAGATCTCCTCGCGGAGCCCCTGCTACACAACCCCCAGCTCCGTGTGCAGGTGGCGGAGTCCCCCTCAGTGCGCCAGAGGTTGGTCCTGGCAGAAGTCACTAGGGTTGGAGACCTCCTGGACTACGACCGGGGAGACTGGCTGGATCCCCTGACGCTTGCTCAGCGCATGGGGCTCTCCAGACCTCGTACTCCCCGGCGCGTACTTCAGGAGGTGAAGGCCGCTTTGCCGCCCGCTGTTCGGGTTTACCTCGACCGGGTCCTGCGAGAGGGTATGCCCCGCCCTCCCTTCACCCCAAGCCCTCCGGACCTTTTTATTGGGCCGCTGCCCCGTGGACCCAACCGGGTCCCCTGTCCCTTCACGGTGAGCCGGCTGCACGAACTGCAGCCGGTCCGCTTCCAGACCGCACCAAGGAAACATCTATACACGCTCGTGCTCCACACCCTTCATCTCCTCACCCTCACGTCCCGCCCCGATACGAAATGGCAGGACCTCCTGCCACCTCTAGAGGGTGAGAAGCCCCGGTGGGCCAGCCTTTACTCCTCCTTAGTCCCAAGGCCCGCCGGGGATGTCAGTTGGTGGCTCCTTCACGGAGCCATGAGCACGGGCGTGTACTTGGCGCGGTTCACCCTAATCCCCGACAATGTCCCTTTTGCGGCATGAGGGAGACCCTGGCGCACATTTATCTGGAGTGCGCCAGGCTGCAGCCCCTGTTCCGGCTCCTCTTAGACATTTTCTGGAGGTTTTGGTTGCACTTTTCCCCTCACCTTTTTATTTATGCACTTCCAATCCGTGGCCCCATGAAGTCACGGGACCTCCTGGTCAACCTCCTCCTGGCCCTAGCTAAACTGGCCATCTACAAAACTAGGGTGGGGAGGTTGGCCGATGGAGGCTCCTGTGACTGTGGGGCCTATTTTCGATCCTCTGTTCGTTCACGCATCCGGGCAGAGTTCCTCTGGGCAGCGTCCACTGGCTCCCTTGACACCTTTGAGGAGCAGTGGGCGCTGTCCAGGGTTCTCTGCTCGGTGTCCCCATCTGGTTCACTTCGTTTGACCCTTTGACCACACTCCCGTTCCTGTTTTTTCATTTTTTGTCCCCCGGAATCACTTGGTATCCAGGTCCTGTGGATCCCTCCCCTTAGGCTGAAGGGGGAGAATCCTTTAGCAGTGGGCGGGCTTTGCCCGCCCACTTCCCGGATCCCAATAGGAACATACTGGTTCCTTACCACTTCCCTATAGCCCTCTGGCCTTGCCCCGTCACAATACATATAAGCATATAATATATACACGTCTAAACAAGTTTATATGTATATAATGTTTACATATATAAACATATCAAGAAAATATAGTCTGATAATATCTTTAAAGTATTGAAAATTAAAATGTTTAAATAAAAAACTTCAATATTTAATGCACTTGTATGAGTATGAGTACAGTAAATGATATTTCTGTCATAAATACATACCAAGTCCTGCAAATCCTTAACCTACTAACTCAGTTACTAAGCATGCTTAGTCTTTATTTAGAAGAATTCTGTGGCATGAATAAAGACCTCACACTTGATCCATATTGCAGATATTTTTTCTTTTGATACAGTGGAAAATGTAGTGTGCCTACATTACCTCCAGTGTTACTTAGATTGTAAGTGTGTAAAGGTAGGGACTGTATCTTGTATGTTCAGTACCATGCCTTACACAATAGGGTTGCAATCGTGATTAAGGGTTTCAGGCACTGAATCTGTACAAATATTATCAATAGAGCCTTAACACTTTTCACGAGGTAGAAATCGGACTTCGGATTCAATTCAGGTTGATTGTTTTTCAGCTATTTTCTTTATTTCTTTGTATAATTTCCCCTTCACCTCTCTCTACTGTTTAAAATTAACATTTAGTTTCTTATGACTCAATATTTCTCCCTAAAGTATGACAGGCATTTGAACCTTATCATAAAAGAAAACATTAAAAAGAACCAGAAAGAACTACTAATTAAAAGCTGTATATAGTGTTAAGGCCACCTACTTGTTGGATTTATTGAGCTTCTGAAGCCAGTCTTAACCGTTTTTCCCTACTGTCTTTTACTATTGGAGCTGGACTTTTTTTGAAGTGAAAACGACAGGTGCAACCACGCATTACTTCTCTCCCATCCCTGGCCAGGCTACTACCTAAAATTTGGTGATGAGTGGAAGTACACAACAAATGAAACCATCTGCCATCCCCAACAAACAAGCCAATGACCCACTGTTCAGGACAATAAGGGTGCCAAAAGAGTCAGGCTCTTGACAAAGTTCCTGCTGGGTTTCATTTAAGTAGGTTAGACCAAACCTGAGAACCTTCCACAGACGCTGTCAACACACATTTTGGTATGTGGTCTCTCACAAGCCTGTCATACAGAGATCAAAGAAGCTTTTAATTTGTGTTTAATCACTCCTTGAAAAACCATCCACCATATCCTGCACTGGCTATTGTATAGAACACCAGATAAGCAAAGTTTTCTCATCTGAAGCAAATTTCAACTCTTTCAGATGCTAAATAAGAAAATGTATATTGTTTCTTGTATGTCATTTTTATCTTTTAAGTATTACAATTAAGAATAGAATGATAACTAAGATTTTAGATTATTTAGAAATTAAACATTTGTTTTTTTTCTCATGTTGATTTCATTTGCAGTAGCATGGGTTTAAAAGGTGTTTTGACAAATGTTTTGCTAAAATTTATTTAGTATAATTATCCGTTTAATCTAAAACCCAATTTGCAGTAGTTTGAAAAGAACAATGATATGTTAAGGATAAGCAGTCTAGGTTTTTTTTTTCTTTTTTAAGAAAAGTGTCCCATAAAGTCAGTTAGGGTCAGTTGCTTAACTAAACAATATACAAATGCACATATCTGAAAATGGGCGTCTGTCACTCAAACAGATGTCACCCAATAAACTTGCATTAACAGTTTTGAAGTTTATAGGCTGACATCTGTTTGAATGACAGATGTCAGTGCAGGAATGGTGCTATGTGTATTTATTTTGGAAGTGCTAATATAAGAAAATGTTGATTTTTTTTCAAAATTAATTTTAAAAGTATACAGCATATTAGAACGCTTTGGAAGAATTCCAAGTTTTTAAAATTCCCAATTGTAATAAATTAGGCTAATGAGGAAACATTTTGGCAGTCTTGGCAACGTGACCAGATTAGAGGACTGTAAAATTGCCGCTGTGACCAGTTTGTGAGCCACTGTGTCTAGTCATAACATATTCATATTGATTAGCAATGGCTGACATTTCAAAATGGCTGCATAGAAAACTGATGTTTGTTTTTTTGCCAGTTTGGAATTGCTAGCAAATTTTTGTAAAAATGTCAAAGCAGGATCTATTTAGCAATTGGTGATGTACCTTTCATATGATACACCAATCATGATTAGAGCCTTTAAAAAGGCTTTTAAAAATCTGTTATATTATCAATGGAAAGTAGTGCTTGCGGTGCTTCAGCATGTAAACTACAAAACTGAAAAGAGATTAACTGAAGATGAGGTATGCCCTCAGACCTGTATATACCAATCTTATTGTATTCAGCAGCTGCCTAACTGAGAGCAGAATTTGTTCCCCTGGCACTGGAGCTGCAAACCCTTGAGCATGTATACAACTTAACTCAAACAACTAAAATTATACATAAGTTTAAGTGTTTGCAAGATTGGAGATTAGATATTGGGCCTTTTTTATGTTTGGAGCAGAACAGAAGCAACATTAGCCTTCCAGAGCTGTAAATCATGCTGTCACATGCATAGGCGCCGACTTTTGTCGGCGCTGGTGGGTGCTCGCGCCCCCGCCCCCTCCAACTTCACCCCCTGGCCCCGTCCCTTCCCCAAATCCCCGCCCTCTCCCCCGTGCGCGCTGCATTCTCCCCCCTCCACTCCCCGGCTTGCAAGCCGGGGGGTGGGGGGGCAAAGCAGCAGAGCACCCACCGGGCCTGGCAGCTCCCCGCCAGCCCTCCCACCCCACCCCCAGCTCACCTCTCGGAGGCTGAGCCCGCCGCTTTTCTTGGTTCCCTCTCCAGCTGGTCGGGGGGGTGGGGGTATGGGGAGGAGGTGGAGGGCCTGGCTCCAGCCCCGGAACACCCACGGAGTCGGCGCCTATGGTCACATGCCAAGGATAAAATCCATGTTGGTATCCTACTGAAACATCTACATTAATTTGCATTCTTGTATTTTCTAGGTTCTAGAATGCAGAAAATATTAGAATCCAACTTTAGCAAGGCGTTGTAAATATGTAATGTATCAATAACAAACTTCTGTACAGTGTGTATATTCATCTCAAGGCACTTTATTATATACCTCAATAATCAATCACACACACACACACACACACACACACACACACACACACACACACACACACACACACACACACTTACTCCCATGCAGTATCTAAGAAAGAATGCAGAATTAAATCTGAATTACTTTAATTTTGATAGTTTAGATTCTCTTCTTTAATATGTATGCATATTTAACTGTTTCTACTTCTTTTGTTTTTAAAAAAATGCTAAATCTGTGCATGTTTTAAATTTTTCTTTCCCGTATTTTCATGATGGCACTCAGTGTAATCTGTAGCTGATACTTAAAGCCTTTTTATCTTGTGTGTTAAAGTAATATGTCAGTCCTACTTATTCTGCTGGTTATTACAAGAATGTTGGTGTTTGTGGAAAGCTTTTAGAATTAGTAAGGTGATTGGTCTTTAATTCTTTGTCTTTTTGGTGACCGGTGCATTGTTCCAACTTTGTGCAATCTTCCTTTGTTCCGTGGTTACTCTGAATAATTTTATTAACTTGGCGAAAGGTTGTCCTCTTTGCTTTAGAAAAGCATTTATGGCTTTATTGTTTTCTGATGGTTCCCCATCTTTCCTCATTTACATCAGGTAGACATTTTTCAGAATGTCTCTTTCATTAATTCAGTTAAAGGTTTCTCTTTTGATTAATTTATCTTTCTAAACTGATATTTAGAATAACGTTGTTAACTGTAGAAATCTTTGGGGTTTTTACATTTTTCTTTTTAAAGGAACATTGTCAGGTTAATAATAATAAATACTTATCTTTTATATAGCACTTTTTCATGAGTAGATCTCAAAGTACTTTACAAAAGAGATCAGTATCATTGTCCCTGCTGTATAAAAATCATGTATTTTAAAAATCAAACTTTCCCTGTTTGTGTTACTGAGAACACTTGAAGTAATTTATTTTTCGTCATTTATGCTGTTTAAATTTTCTTTTTGGGCTGTGCTCCAGGAAGAAAATGAAAGCTGACCTAATTTTCAAATTTGTTTGTAGTAATTTCACTGTCTGGTTCTCTTTCAAAAGTTCAGTGTTGTATGTTTGGGTTGCAAATGCTGCAGGAAGATGTTTAAATCTACCCAGACATTTATTTTAGCTAACAGAAAAAAATCATGAAACTATTTCTGTTTGTTTAGATGTCTAACAGATCCTAAATATTGCATCTAAATTACATGAAATTGACTCCGGCATCTATATTCATTATAAAGAAGCAGTAAAGAGCACAAAACCTTTTTTCCTTTGTCTTGATAGTTCATTTCTAAAAGCACTGGAACACTGTACATTACATTGTCTTAGTCTGATCCAATGCTTAGTGAATTCCATGGAAAGAGTCCTATTGACTTCAGTGGGTTTTGGATCAGGCCCATAAAGAATGGAGTTGGGATTACAAAATTTGGCTTAGTAAACAGCCATTAAATTTTTAGAGACAAGGTGAATGAGGTAATATCTTTTACTAGACCAACTTCTGTTGGTGAGAAAGTAACGTTTTGAGCTATACAGAGCTGTTTTTCAGGTCTGGGAAAAGGAATAAAGTGGTACTTTTTCCAGAGCTGAAGAAGACCATAATGTACCTCAAAGACTTGTTTCCAATAAAATTTTTTTACCTCACCTACCTCATCTCTCGAATATTGTGGTGCCAATATGGCTATAACTATACTGCAAACATTAAATTTTTACTTAAAGCATCTCTGGACAATATGGTTTATATCACCTCAGGTAGAAAGATAAAACATGTAGTTTGTATTATCAAAAAGGCTATATCAGTAAATTTTTTATGACATATCCTAGGATTAGCCTCTGCTATTCTAGAAGTAGAGTGCAAAATTTGCTAGTGTTAAGACATCATCAGTAACACTGGGACCAAACATAGTCACCCTGTTATGTGAAAATACCAATCACCGAGTGAGGCTTCATCGGTGAAACAGTATTATTTAGTATATCTTAATCCATTTAATACTTGGTAAATAAGCTGTAGAGTTAATGACTTTAAATTGAAAAGGAAAATGTTTGATTACAAATGATAAATTGATTCTCAGTAAGGGTACGTCTATACTTACTTCCTGGTTCGGCGGGAAGCAATCGATCTTCTGGGATCGAGTTATCGCGTCTTGTCTAGACGCGATAAATCGATCCCAGAAGTGCTCGCCGTTGACACCGGTACTCCTGCTCCGCGAGAGGAGTACGCAGAGTCGACGGGGGAGCCTGCCTGCTGCGTCTGGACCCGCAGTAAGTACCTTTTAGTTCGAACTAAGATACTTCGACTTCAGCTACGTTATTCACGTAGCTGAAGTTGCGTATCTTAGTTCGAACCGGGGGGTTAGTGTGGACCAGCCCTAAGATGTGTTCTGTTCTATATAGGTTCTTACTACTGTAGTATTTGAGAAACTTACTGCAGTGAATTAAGTGTCTAAATGCAGTGTCTAATGTATGTCACATGTGGTTTGTTCTCTCGTCCTCTTTCCTGGGTCAGAAAACTGTGTTCAGTGTAGAGTTTAGTTTTGGTAAGGTTTTGGTTTTGTTTGTAAATGTACATGCTGCTGTGTGTTTGCATTAGAAACGGCAAGGTCTAAGGAGTACACCTTGCACCTGAGGGGAAGATGGTGAGGTTTGTGATGTTTCTTTAGTTCCTTTTGGAGTTCATTCCACAGTCTTGGTCTGGTCTCTCAGAATTCTCTGTCTCTTTAACAAATAAGCTTTACCCTTGTGGAGCAGAATTGCTATCCACAGTCTTCATTCCAGATCTTAGTTTAGGCAATCTTTTAGACATGCTGGGCTCAGGCCATTGAGCACTTTGAAGATAAGGGCAGAGAACTTGACTTGATATTCTGTGGGAAGCTGGTGTAAAGAGCAGAAGACAGGTTTGATATGCTCACAGTAACCCATGTTGCTGAGGAGATGTGCTGTAGCATTCTATACTAGTTCATTTCCTAGGGGTTGATGGATTCATGCCTAGCTATATTGTAGTGGGGTAGTCCAGACAGGAGGTGACAAAGGCCTTCACCATCACAACAAAAATTTGTTTCTGACAGGTAATTTTATTGCTCCTTAGAAATAAACACTGGTTCAGGTTTGTATATTAACCTCATTTTGCCTGGTCATTGTGCATCTGACAAAACTCTTCTAAAACAATGTTAGGAAACTGGATCTGGAAAATGGTTTTCCAACACAGTTTTTAAAATAATTGCTTGGCCCACAGTGAGAAGCAAACAATGTTTAATTTGTGTTCCCCAAAACTGTTTTTATGTTAGTGTTTGGGTAAAACTTCAGGTTGGATTGAAGTTATATTGTCATCTGCAGTGAAATACCTGCACTCCCTGGCATACTTCATTTTATACAAAAATTGTGTCTGTGTACAATATTTCTCAGCAGTTGTGGTTATAACATGATTTGGCCACTCTGTCCTAATATCCACAGTTGTGATCTTTGATGTAATCACCAGGTTCTAAAAGACCATGCCTCTATTTTGTGCAGCTACTGCTCAGTTTGAGCAAGAAAAATAAATGTTGTTTAGTAGGTTGAATGGATTTTGCCAAGGTAAGGCTTTTGGTATTTGATTAGCATTGCTTTCTGCTGTCTCTTAAACTGAGTTGGTTCAGTTCAAAGCTGATTTGGTGCTTTGGAACGTGAGGTTTTGCACAATAGATTGAGTTGCTCAGAACTTTCAATACTAAAGTATTGGGTAGTTTCAGTAATACTTTTTAAAAACAAATTAAATATATATGGGTGTGTATATAGATCTACCTTCATTGAATTAGTGTGAGGAAGCCATTTAAGAATATATAGAGTAGCACAGTGTTCAACTGAAAGTATGTTGGACATTTAAATATGCAAAATTTAATTATCTAGATTGGAATTTGGCAAGGAAACAAAGATTAAATACCTTTACTAATGGAAAAACATGCCTATCTATTTTTTACCACTATAATACCAGAGTTGCTTACATATTTGATTGGCTCTGTAGTTCAGTTTAATTAGCATTTATACTTTGGGGCTCATCTCCTTTTTTCCTGTCAGATGGCAGAGGGAAGGTTGTATAGACATTTTAAAAAATACTTGTTTTTAACATTACTATTGTGAGAGAGCTTTGATGAGCTGATTCTTGTGTTTTGGCCAGAAGGCAGAGAGTTCCAAAGCTGGGAGACAGCTGCAGGAAAAGCTGTCTCCTCTTGCAAGTCTCATCGTTGTTGTTGATAAATCCATTGTTCCTGAGGAGTGCATCTGCCATGGAAGGTCATGGCTGCCGAGGGAAATAGTCCCCGAGGTAGCCTCATCCCCAGCCTGTTAAAAGCCTTGAAAATCAGGAACTGGTGTTCATTGGAAAGCCAGTGTAGTGTCCAGAACACGGTGGTGATGTGCTCATGTAGTCCTGTGTTGGTTGGTGGGCAGCCTGATGCATTTTGCAACAGCTGGAGCTCTTTCAGAGCTGTTTTCATTCTCTGGTATGATACACTACAGTAGACTGACCTGAGCAGATTTTCATGATATACTTGAGTGTGTTCTATACTACTATTTATGCTGTTGCTGGTGCATATGTGCTATTGCTAGAAAACCAGGTGCAGGTTTTAAAGGTTAGTTGTTCAGAACTGTAGATTAGTTTAGGCTTTGCTATGAGATGGAATGTATTAATCCCTCATTAGACAGGACACTCAGAACTCCGTATGTGTATTGAAGGGAGATGGTGACAGGCCAGTATCAGTGAAGTGAGTTAAGTGGCTGCTGTTGCCTCCTCACCTTTTTCAGCCAGTACCAGGACCCTGTTGCCATTAGGGGGTTATCATGTTAAATTTGTATATAATAAAGTTCTGGCCTTTTGACCACATTTTAAATAAATGCATTTGCCTGTTCTCATTGATTCCTGCTTCAGCAACTGTTGTGAAATCTTCAAAAATGCTATGAGTTATAAAGGGTGAAAAACAAGAGGTTTTATTTATTTTAATCTTAGTAATAAAGTTTTTATTTTTTAACTCAAATTTTTGAGAAAAATCAGCAATTACTGATTTTAGGATTGGTTTACTAGGTAGTCCCTAGGGAACAGGATTTTCAGGACGCTAAAGTTGTTCTCAATAATTTTCAGTTTTTTTAAAGCGTACATGGTGATGATTAAGGCTATGTTTTAGTCATGGGTATTTTTAGTAAACGTCATGGATGGGTCACGGGCCATGAATTTTTGTTTACTGCCCATGACCTGCCCATGACTTTTACTAAAAATACTAGTGAATAAAACTTGGGGGGGGGGCGGGCCCTGTGGCTGCTTTGGGGCAGGGCGGTCGGCAGCACGCGGCCCGAAACACCCACTGGTACTGGGGGGAGGGTTGGCGGGGCCGGCAGCCTCCCTACCTGGCTCCGTACCTCCCACCCCCAGCAGCAGCAAAATTTGCGTGTGGGAGGGGCAGGAAGTTAGGGCACGGGGCGGCGTGAGGCGGGCTCTGAACGGCGCTTACCTAGGGGGTTCCCCGGAAGTGGCAACATCCCCCTCACTCAGCTGCTAGGCGGAGCCATGGCCGCCAGGCAGCTCTGTCTCTGCCTGCAGGCACCGCCCCCACAGCTCCCATTGGCCACGGTTCCCTTAATTAATACTGATTTAAACACCTGATGCATTTTGTACTCTGAAGTAGAAATATGTGTATATTTGAACTAGTTTTAAAGAAATCAGATGCTAAACCCAGCATCTATTAACCCTGCCTTTTTTTGTTTAGTTTAGAAATGTTGCTTATTCTAAATGTGGAATTTATATTTTCTTCTTTTTAAGTGGGAAAACCCCTTTTCATTTCAGTGTAGGGAAAATAGATATTGGAGCAGCATTTAATATAATAATGGGTTTAGTGGCAGTCCTGACCTAATCAATTCTAAAATCCATTTTGTGGGGGCAGAAAAGACTTGAAGAGAGGTACTGGGGCTGACTTTCTTTTTAAAATGTGCAGTCAGATCTTAAACCCATTTACATAATTTTCATAGAAGTTTAGAGGAATTCTCTCTCCCAAAAATTGTGTAACTTAGTCTGGCTATTTTTAAATAAGCACATTTATAATCATGGTAGCACCTCAACTCCATGATGATTGATTAAATAGAATCAGATCCTCCTCATTCACTACAGTAAACGCCATGGAATTCAGGGCTAACAGCAAAACTAAGTTTAAAATTTAGCAGGATTGCTCAGCTACTTCCCTTCTCTCCTCTCTGCCATTTGTTGTTGTTGTGATTATTTTTTGTTAACAGGTGGTAACTAATGTCCAAGGCACAATATAAGCAAAGGGGTTGAGGGGGAAAAGGATGAAGGCAAGAGGAGTTGAAGTTTTACAACTTTTTCATGTCTAACAAAATGTCTTTTTGATTTCTTAATTTTACAATTAGGCCTTTTAAAAAGTAAAGGGAACTGTGTATCCTATCCCTCTGACTGCAGCCACAGCTGACCCTGCAAAAGTTCCAGCTCCTCTACTGAACGCTGCTGTTTCCATGGAAATGGATGTCAGAGCAGCAAAAATAGGGGAGGAGGTGGGAAAAGAGGGGTTTTTAAATGACCATCTCCCAAAATGGTGATTTTTAAAGATCCTTTTTGCCAATATTTCTCCCTTTTCATAGGTGTTGTGGATTTAGGGACGGCTATGTGACCTGACAGATCTTCACTGTATATTAGATGCCTGCACAATTAAGCCTTTGTCAGCTAATTAGATTAATCTTTCTAATGCCTATTTAATTTATAGGCATACACACACAGAATGCGTAGTTATGAAATTTCAGGTTATGCACACAGCAGGATATCTCGATGACATAGTTTCAAAATCAAAGCATATAAGGGGTTTTCTGTACCATTATAATGCAGAAGTATATGTATCATATCAGTTTCCCTATCTATTTGTAAAATATCACACTTTTTTCAGAAACATTTTTTAAACAAATATTCTAAACGAAATGTTTCTGTCCTTCTTAGTGAGGTAGTATTTTTAAAGTGAATTTTGTGCTTGAAAGCTGAAGGCTTGTTTACCCATATATTTACCGCACGGGCAACAGTAGCAGTACAATTTTACTCCCAAAACCCTGAAAATAGTCTTTAAGGCTGATTTGGAGAGACCCATTTCAAGAGGTAATAGGCTAGTAAAGTGTCTATGCTCACTGCCTCCCTAGCCTCTCTGCTGAGACTGCCAAGGGCCAACTGTGATTGATGATTTTTGTAGAAGGAATTCCTGTCCATAAGAACTAAAATTGGACTTTCACCTCACTTAAAAAGGTCAATAAACAGCTATCAGACAAACTCCGACTTCTACATTTTTAGCAAGGGAGGAAAGGCAAGATTGTTTTTCATTTTTTTAGAAAGGACATTTTTAAAGCTTAGTTTGATTTCAAGATCATCATGAACAAATCATTGTTGGAAGGTGAGTTTGTGGTGTGATGATGCCTCTAATCACAGTACATTAGGTTAGTTAATTTACATACTGAAATACTGTTGGTTAAAATCTGGTACAAATTGTATGAGCTTTTTCTCACATTTTAAAGGCCATATTTCACAGCTGTGATGCCCACACTCTGAAATATAGCCGTCAGGCAACACAGCCATGAAATAAGAGTTTCACTATTTGGCAATGGGAGTTCTGCTTTTTCTTTTCTGTGTGGCAGTCCCAGTAGGTAGGTGCCGTAGAATCTATTAACATGTACTACATAAATTGGCAGCGAAGTGCAGAAGAGTTCCAGAGGCAGTTCTTATAACACAAGGTTAAAATTAGATACATGTGCAGTAGATGTGGCATTAAGATACTCACTCTCTGATGTACAGCAGCCTTCTTTGTAGCTATGAACTACCTGGACCAAATCCCATTAAAGTCAGTTGAAAGATTCACATTGACTTCAGTGGAGGTTGGATCAGAGCCTGTATAAACAGATGACAAGTGAAGAAAATTACTGATTTGAAATACAGAGAATATAGTTCTCATAACCATTTTGCTTCTATTCCTGCTAGTGCAACTGTGGAATTGTTATATGCAGGAGTTGCAGTGAAGCAGATGTGATCTTCTGCCAGATTTTTCATCTATGGAAATTCAAATGTTAGGGTCACAAGAAGAATGGGATTAATCATTCAGGATTTTCTGTAATTTCACACCAAGTGTAAATGGATTGTATGAGTAGGATATCACAGGTTAATTCTGAGTCAGTCAGATCACCTTAGGGTTGCGAACTTTATACTTGCACAGAACCGAACACCCTTGCTTCCCCCCAGCCCTGCCCCTCCTCCGAGGCCCTGCCCCCACTCACTCCATCCCCCTTCCCTCTGTCACTCGCTCTCCCCACACTCACTCATTTTCACTGGGCTGCCTCACGAGCCTGGGGTGTAGGAGTGGGTGAGGGCTCTGGGATGGGGCTGGGGATGAGAGGTTTGGGGTGTAGGAGGGTTCTCTGGACTGGTACTGAGGGGTTTGGAGGGTAAGAGGGGAATCAGGGCTGGGGCAGGGGGTTGGGGCACGGGGGGGGAGGGGTGGCGGTGCAAAAGGGTGCTCCAGGCTGGGAGTGAGAAGTTTGGAGGGCAGGAGAGGGATTTCAACTACATGAAAGGGGGTTGTGACCCAAACTACCTGCTTTCAACTACCTGAAAGGGGGTTCCAAAGAGGATGGATCTAGACTGTTCTCGGTGGTAGAAGATGACAGAACAAGGAGTAATGGTCTCAAGTTGCAGAGCGGGAGGTTTAGGTTGGATATTAGGAAAAACTTTTTCACTAGTAGGGTGGTGAAGCAGTGGAATGGGTTACCTAGGGAGATGGTGGAATCTCCTTCCTTAGAGGTTTTTAAGGTCAGGCTTGACAAAGCCCTGGCTGGGATGATTTAGTTGGGTTTGGTCCTGCTTTGAGCAGGGGGTTGGACTTCCAACCCTGAGATTCTATGATTCTATTCTATGATTAGGGCTGGGGCAGAGGTTTGGGGTGCAGGCTCCAGGTGGGGCTTACCTCAGGCAGCTCTCGGAAGCAGCGGCATGTTCCCCCTCCAGCTCTTATGCGGAGGCGTGGCCAGGCGGCTCTGCACGGTGAGTGCTGCCTTGTCCGCAGGCACCGCCCCCGCAGCTCCCATTGGCCACGGTTCTTGGCCAATGGGAGCTGCGGAGCTGGCACTTGGGGCAGGGGCAGCACATGGAGCAGCTTGGCTGCCCCTATGTGTAGGAGCCAAAGCGGGGACATGCTGCTGCTTCCGGGAACCGTGTTGGTAGGGAGCCTTGCCTTAGCCCCTCTGCGCCACTGACCGCACTGTTGCTGTCAGGGTCCCTTTTCAACCGGGCGTTATGGTTGAAAACAGGACTCTTGGCAACCCTAGATCACCTGTGCTGGCTGGAATTGGAGCACTAGGGCAGAATCTCTTGGGACAAGTAAATGTAAGGGTAGGCCAAAGACTTTGAGAAGCTGTTTTCCCATCATTATGCACAATACCCATTAATCTTAATGGAATTAACTTACATAAATTGCCTATGTGGCTGAGACAAATACTGTCACTAAACCTTTAAAATCTACAAATTTGCATTTGGAAATGTCCTGAGTGCTTCTAAAAGTTCTGCTGGAACTTTTGGATCATCAATTGTTTTATCACGTCAAATCATTTACATGGACCTGATGCCCAACATATTATATGATGCACCATTTTGTTGAGTGAAATATATAATTTGTTAAAGTGTGATTCTACTCTGAAAAGTGACTACAATTTATTTTTTTATTTTTATTTATTTTTAAAGCATTCTGGGGTTTTGTATTTGTATGCCAGGGAATGTCAGGTGAGAGTTACACAGTTTACAAGTAAGGTTTTTTTTTCTCTTCACGTTGCAATGCTGTAAACTCATTGTGGAATATGAAATTAAGCCATTCTCTTTTTAGGTCACATATCACCAATTATACAAAATCTGCAATCAGATTTTGGTTATTAATAATATTTTCTATGGCAACAAAGATAGCATGATGCTGTGCAATACAGATAGAATTTGATTCATTGCCCCGCAGAGTTTACAATCTAAATCCTCAATCCTTGCCAAAGATATATGCATTGGAACTCTGCTTGTTTAGATGCAGATTTAAAATTAGTGTTAGACATTATTTGGGGTTCTCTGATGCCCAGACTCCAAATGAGCAACCTCAAAAGCCCATATATGTTCTGACTCTGTGAGAATATTAGCTTCCCAATAATATAGTACCTAGTCAACTCCTGGCACCATCCTGCAATAGAACAATCTGTTGTACCCATCGCATCTTTTAAAAACCCCGCTTGATGTATATAGATAAAATGTTAATTTTTCTGCTTGCAAATAGTTGAATTGTGCTTGAATTTTCCAGTCCAAATACTTCAATAATCTTTCTTACTATTAAAAAAAAAAAAGTTTGCATATACAGCCTAATACTCATGTAACTGTCAAATAATAGAGCGTTATGTATGTATAATTCAAAAGGAGAAATTTAGGGCCCGATCCAGCTAAGCAGTTAGGTGTATACATAACTTTAAGCTTATGATTACTCCAGTGAAGTCAATGGGAGCACTTCAGTGCTTAAAATTCTGCACATTCTGAAGTGCTTTGAAATAAAAACCTGTTTCCTTATGAAGTCTATAATCTAGCAAACTCCCAAGAGGCTACTTTTACAGAGTGAAAAGAACTTATAAAATTAAAAAAAAATTATTTATAATGGTGATTTCTATGACAAATTTAAACTAATCAGTCTTCTTACTCTGTTTGACATCAAGAAAAATAAAGTTCTGACGCAAGGTTTATAGCTATAACTTCAGAAGTCCAATCTTAGATTTTTCATGGTTGTACTTTTTTGCTGTTTTCTTATTCTACAAAGTTAAATACATTCTATTTTCAAAGCTATGGTCATTTAAAGCAATCACCTACTTATACAGAGTCCATTTGACTCAAGTTGAGAAAAAGATATTAACTGTAATTGGAATTATTGTATTGAAAATTATTTGTTTCTACGTTTCAGATATCTGTAGTTTAAGTTTACAGTACTTTGTCTTTCTTTTAAATAAGCAGTGTCTCTTAATGCAAGTTAAATAAAACATGTTGAACATAAAACAATGTAATATTTTGATCTGTTGTATTGTACACAGAAGCATGTAATTTTACCTACTTATGCAAAATGTTAAAAGCTTAGCTCATAAATGTAATTCTTTTACTAGTCTTTGGTTGCACTTTGATAAATAAATAGATCATCTAAGATTCAGTAGGCCATTGCAGCATAATAATAGCTATTCAGAGGCAATTAAACTGCTTTTTTCATGCCGGCATGTGAGCGCGCCCTTTCACAACCTTCAACTTGATTCGCGGTGATTCAAAATTAACTTAAAAGTCTTGTTTGCTGACAGCTTAAAGCTTAATTGACTGAAAGCCAAATAGAGTGTGTTCTGTATTCAGCACTAGGACTATTGATAAAGCCATGTGTAAATTGCGTATGTTGAAAGACACCGATTGGGCCCCCTGTTCTCGTATTAGCCCACAACTTAGCATTGCTGCACAGTCAGAATTGCTTTGTCAAGCCTTTTATCACATCAGGTTAACTCTCTCTGGAGTTTCTCCAGCAGCTGCAGTCTAGTATTGAGCTTCTGCAGTACAGTAGGGCCTGTTATAATTTTGATGCTGATTTTGTGCTTTCCTTGTTGATGGCTTTCTATTGCTTTTACTTCTAAATAAATGTATTGGTAACGTCTAAAATGATACGTTCTTCTGCATTTTCTGAGTTAGGATGCATATACTAGTTTCTCATAATTAATATGAATACACATATTTAAACCAGAAAGTGAGAAGCATATCCTATTGATTATTCTGCTTGAAAGTGAAACTTAATTGGAGATTCAGTGCTTTGTAATCATAATAAAATATACATGCATGTTAAAGAGTATTGGGTTAAAGAATAAAGAAATTGCTAAAAATGTACCCATTACTGTTGTGAATCTTAAAATATTTGTGCTGACATGCTAGCCAATAATATTTGACTTTACATGTAAAGCTCTTCTTTGTTTTTTCTGAGTCATCAGTATTTCCCCATAAGAAATTCCATGCTTTAATATAACAGGTTAAATAATACAGAAATGTATAGTCGCTTGTAATAACCACATGTTTATATTAATAAAAATATGTATGCATAATAGACCACAACATTTGCTTGGGTATTTACATTACATGTTTGCAGAGGGAAAATAAATTCCAGGCCCTTCCCTCTGTTTGTTACATATCCAGATTACTCCCATTGATATCACTGGGAATTTTGGATGTTCGAGGAATATGGAATCAGCTTTAAGAAAAGGCTGAGAATCTATCTTTAAATATAACTGCTGTTTATTAATTTTGAGAAACTAGGTGGGTTGAACTGTAGCTACATACATAACTCTGAATTTCCCTTTCTTTTATTAATTTGACAGTCCATACTGTTAGATGATTTTAAACATATTTCTGCTATGCTTCCCGTGTTGGTATTCACCTTTCCCCTTTTATGTCACAACTTTGGCACCAAATTTTTACTTTATAATTTTACCTTTTAAGTTTTCATTTGCGTAGAGGTTAACATTTTCTTAAAATTAATTTACAGATACTGTGATGAGACCCACCATAAAAATAAATACATCCTATTATTTGTGTGTAGTAATAGTTGGATCATTTCACTGTCAAAGGGATTTAATTAAGCATTTTAAGTTATTTAATGGAAATATAATAAAACAATCCATGGAGAACTGTATTTTAATCATACTAAAACTGGGATTTTTAAAAAAAATATTTTAAAAAGCATTTTTATAAAGCTGGATGTGTCAAAATTATATGATGTTTGCAATGTTGTTGTAGCTGTGTTGGTCCCAAGATAGTAGAGAGAGAGACTCATCTTGTCTCTCAAATTATATAATGACATTTGAAAGTATCCATTCTGCTATTAACTTTTAACAATTTTGCTTACAGGAAAAATGAATTTTAGTTTTTAAAAAACATATAACTTAGAGTCTGATATTACTGTATCTCTTATTGATTTCCTGGCAAATCGTGGCTATCTAATTTTACCTGCCTTCTCATTGATTTCTAGTAAGAACCTGGTCTATTCATAAAGAATAGTTAAGTTGCAAGTCATTTTCAAAACGACTATAATTTAAAATAGTTTTACTCCTACATTCCTTTTCAAGAACGTAGTAATCATGTTTCAGTAAAACCACTATGAATCTGAATTTTACATTTGGATGTTTTATCTGTGTCCAGAGAGATTTGATATTCAAGAATGAATTGCTTTTATTGATCAGGTGATGGAGTTTGGGGGGTTTTGTTTTGGTTTTGGTTTGTTTGGGTTTTTTTAAATTATTTTTAACAATAGTTAATCTAACATATCTTTAAAAGCATTTGGGAAAACAATTTTATTTTTTATGGTCTAGCTGTTAACTACATGCAAACTAACTACTCTCTTTTCAGACACAAAACTCGCTGACAGTGACATTTAACTATTATTTTCTAATATTTCGTTTCCTTGTTAGAATTGTAGGTATTGATATTTCTAGCTGTATTTTTAGGTAGCCAGAACTGATACATTGGCAAGAAAACAATATTATTGTGAAATTCTAGTATCAATGTAGTATACCTCATGATTCATTTTTCAATATTAATATCAATTTAAATACTGTGACATTGTAAGAATAACATTTTATTAATCTTCTAATTCGAAAAGAAAACAGGACAAGGTATACTAGGGTTGGTTACTCAAATATTTAATTCTGCCATTTGTTGTTTAATGTATGCTTAAATATACTATTAACTCTAGAACATAAGATATTGTTTAATTATTGCTATTTGTTAATCTTATAACATATAGAAAATGCATTTATATATATATCTAGGTAGATATTTTTATTTACTGTATTTTCTAAAGTATATTGCTATTCACTAGACTGTTATTCTGTACTGTAGCATTCTTTTTATGACTGAATATTTCACTCTATTGAATTTCAAGGAGCATAAAATGGATGAAGATGATTCTCTTTCTCACAGAGCGTAGACCAGTGAAAAATTGTCCTAGACAAAATGGATTCTTTATAGTTTACATTGGGAAAGTAGGCCAGATTTTTTTTTACTTTAATAGAAACAAAATAGAATTTCGTTTTATTTACAGTAGAACCTCATACTCAGAATATCCCATTTCTATGAGGCATATATTTTATGTATGTTATTCTATGCATAACATTATTTTTATTGTTATGCAATTCTTTGAGGCTTAAGATTTTATGTATGTTGTTTGTATATTTATGCAGATGATATTGATGAAATAAGCTATAGATTTCTAACACATTACAGCACAATACTGAGAAATCTATGGAATTTTAAACGCTGCATACAGATGCACGATTTTATCTAGTAACTGAAATTACAAGATCATCATACAGTAAATATTTGTATAATTTATGATTTTTTATAATTTATAAACATATGGTAAAATAAACAAATGGCAGCATAATAAATACAATACACAGGCACAGTTAAATTAATTCTCAACTCATTAAATAAATATTACATTATATGGCTTTTAACAGAATTATATTAAACTAATGTAATGATCACTTAGTCAAACTTACCGATGAGATATACGCACACATTGCAAGGCATAATAATTAATTTGTGGTCTTGGATTTTAAAAGTGAATAGGGAATTTCCAACACACATACCTTCCAAATAAATTGTTGGTGAGCAAAGGAAGGCTTCATTTAACTGGAAAGAAAACAATCAGCTGTGTATTTGTACATACCAAAAAGGAAACATTACTGCTTAACTTGCTATTCTGAATGAAATAAATATTTAATTTTTGATCCTTGTTTTCTGTAGCTTGTTAGGGAAAGCCCATGCCCGACAGTAACAACCTCAGTTTTTTGTAGTTAAAGATGAAATTAGTTTGTTGTGATTAGTATAGTGCATCCTCCTTATAATTGAACAATTAAAGTCCATGTCCCTGTTACCTGTAACAAAACCGGCAACAGCATGAATCTCAAATGAAATCCATGGAAAAATTAATACAGTTATTAAAATCTCATCTGTCACTGGTTTAAAGCTGGAGGTTGAGGCAAACTGAGGATCACTGACAATGTGCAATAAGATATGAAACAGTTTCAGCAAACCATAAATGTATGAGTAAATAAAAGATTACAAATAGTACTATATTTTGACAAGACAATATACAAATAATTTCAGCTTCATGGATACCTGGAAGCTATGAATACATTGAATACATGTATACAATGAATACATTGTGTATTCAGTGAAACCATGCTATTCAAAGGTATGTTGTAACAAGGCCATAAGTTGTTAAAGAGAATGGTATAAACATCACTAAGTGCTAATGAGTACTTGGTAGTCTATACTAATACTTTAGTGAATGCTGAACAAGTTTAGATGTTAAGCTTTTTAGGAAGAATGAATGATGGCTAATGATTATTTAATGACAGATCCCTGGACTGAAAGGCACTTAGGACTCAAAGTGTACTGCAAAGCCTATTTCTCAAAGCTTCAGACAGGTTTATTTGGTCTCACCTTGAATAAAACACTGTTGTATTGGTTTCATTGGTGTGGATTTAAACACATTATCAGCTTAGAATAGCAACAGCTACGCTGCAGAAAATCAGTGTCCTAATCCTTATGGTTGCTGTTAGCCACTCTTAAATGTTTTGGTTGCAAAATTCAATTTCTTTATTAATGAGTTAATATTGAAATATTCAAGATTAAATCTGTTAGCAATTTCATGAGTCTGCAATCACATATTTCAAGGAGTCCATAATGAATAAGATGAAATGAGCTCACTAGAATCATAAGGATTTACAGATGGGTTCTAATCCCATACTAAGATTTCCAATCATACTTTTTATTAGTGGATGTCTATGCTGTTAGAGACAAAGCCCTTCAAATTAGAACTTTAAACTAAGGTACCTTCTGCTCATTTCTGGGGCTCTCTTGGTGGATGTAAATGATTGCATGACTTTTTGGAAATAATACACTCTAATGTTCTGGTCAGTATTTCATTTTACCATAAGAGGTTTTAACATTCTGTGCTATGTTTGAGATGCTTCATTATGTGGTCAATATATTACTGGTGTCCAAATGATGGGAACCTCAAAAGGCAAGTCATGCTGTTTAAAAAATTCTGTTGTAAGTGTTACAAAAATATTCTGTGTATTATTAATGTAAATGGCTATTCTTGTTAACCATATAATGTTTCCTGCAAAAGAAAGATATTGCAATTTTCTTGTACATTTTAAATGCTTAAATATAAAAGAACTATACATGATTTGAAATGAAAATTAAATAGAAAAAATCTTGACTTTTACAATATGATAGTATATTTGTAATATATTATAATATTGCCACTCCATTACTTTTCCTTTGGGGGAAAAATATGCCGCTGCCCTGCTCTCATAACTTATGTTTCATCAACTGGATTTTTAAATGGTGTTTTGAGTGCTCTCAAGCTATCCAAATATGCAAATCTTTTTTTTAGAAATTGTACATTTTACCAACTGCAGAAAATGTTGGTAAAATCTTCAGTGAGATATTTTTCTTTAAAAACATGAAATTTTGCCTTCTTTCTTATTTCTACTTGGCCCAATGTGTAATATTTCAGTAGCCTCTATCTGTATATAAAACAAAGAGAGTCATTAAAAACAGTAATTATATTTTAAAATTGAAGTGCCTGTACTTCTGCTGGGCAAGTTTTATATGAAACGCACAAAATTCTAGAAGTTGTGCCAAAGGAGTCCAACACTTTATAAATGACTACACGGTAAACTACTTTTTCACTCTTACTACCTACTCACTTTAATTATTATCTCAATTATATGAATAATTAAAAGACTGTTTAATAGCTGGACTGGTAGCCTTGTAGTTTGCACATTAAACTACTACATGAGACCCATGTTTAATTCACAGTCTTGATCCCCAAGGTAGCCTAATATGGGAGGGCTATGAAAGTATCAGATTAAGGTGTTTCTGAGGAGGGAGCACCTCATATTAACCCCAATTTTACAAGGACTGGCATTGATTTTCTCCAGTGAGAATCCAGTCCAGTCTCTTAATGTTGGGGAAGGAAAATAAAGAAGTCCATTGATTGGCAGTAGAGGAGAGTTCTCCATTGAGGATCAAATGAAAAAATAGTAGTTTACCCATTTAAACCTTTAACCTTTTTTCCTGCAACATAAGCTTTTGAATGTGCTGTCAGGACATGACAGATAGGTGCACCCACATTAGACGTATGTTTACTACAGGTAGCCATTAAATGCTTATCAGGGCTAGTATGTATTATCATTGTTGGGCTTCAGAGTTAACAATCACTGAGAAGTTCCTCCCTCTTTTGATATTTGTTGTCAGGCTTCCCGATTCAAGATAACACTGTATGGGTTTGCATTCTAAAGGTCAAGCTACAAACTAATTTTAAACAAAATTAGAAATCAAAAAAGTAATCATCATAAGAAGTTGTATAGAAAACAAGTTCTGGAGATATCTCTGTGGGCGCACTAATGGTCTCTTTCTTCTCTCACTTGCACTGATGTAAATATCAGTAAATCCACAGAAGTCCACATAATTACCCCAAGGTAAAATAGTTGTAGATAAGAGGAGATTCCTAACTCATCAGTGTGTGTTGGAATTTCCATCTTGATAGAGGTTTTTGCCGTATTTACAAGGTATTTGTTGTGTGCTCAGCCAAATAGAAAGCTGAAAGAAGAGAGGAATTGGTTGAAAGTAGCAAACTATACATATTTGTTTCTTTCCCACCTCCTCTCCCCTATGCCCTCCCCCCCAAAAAGTTGGATGCATAAGTTAAAATTGTATAAAGGCAGCTTAACTTTCATATCCAGCACTTACTCAGCAGATCAACACACTGGGTTTCACAGACCTTGGCAGCATTACAAGGATGATATTTTCACATGACTGAATGTTCTTTTACAATTTTTCCAGCATTCAGTATTTGAGGTTTCTTGTTGAGCGGTTTTTTGTTTCGCATTAAGCATGTACATCTTCTGTTCGCATCTATTCTTTCTTCAAAAAACCTTGTTCTGTTCTCTAATGACACTGCAAGTAGTATATAAATGTGTTAAGGGAATTTTGAGAAGTTGTTCCATACTTGTTTTTGGGGGTAAATGTTATAAGTGGGAAGAAGTCACAGAATATCCTTGCCCCATTTCCTTAGAATGATCTTTGGCAAAAGATGTGAGGTGACACTTTTCAAGCATTTAAGGAGCCAGAATCTGAATTAATATGCATAATCTCATTTCTCAATTGTAACAGTTCTTTGGTGTCAAAATCTTGCGGTGAAGGTGTACTGTAAATTAATCTGTTTGGGGTTTTTTAAAGCTAAGCCATACTTTACATTCACATTGCACCATGTTATTAGTTACAATTCCACCGAGAGATTGGTATACAACAGGAAAGATTCATTGAAATGGGAGCCTTAAACAGATTTTATGGGACCAAATTTATCCCTGGTGAAACTCCATTGAGGCTCTACAACTAAGATCGATAGACAATTGTAATATAAACGTAAAGGACTTTAAAAAGTAGAATTTATCTCCATAATTAGGATAGTGGTGGTGTAGAGTCCATAACTGCTCTTGGGAGAAAGTGATATCTAAGAAAATGTGACAACATATTTATTCTGACATCCATATGTAAGTGACCCATATTACTTAGGACTTACGTAAGTACTGAGAGAATTATGTAAAGTCTTGTGACAGCGATGGTGTTGATTCTTTTAAAGTTTGAGCTAGTTTGGGTTTTTAATTAGGCAATCTGGACATGATTAGTTTAGAAAAGAAATACACCGAATATTCAGTCCCAGCATTAGAGAACTTGATCTGGTTAGGTAGGGCAGCTTACCTTTATTATGTAAAATTACTATACATGGGCAGGACATTTATAGTCCAGCAGGGGTCATGATACACATCTATAATCTTCTCCAGTTCAAAAATAAAAAACAACACTCCAAAATATCACAGGGTGGAATTCTGTCTGTTCATTCAGTGAAAGGAAACTCCCAACATAATGAATAGCTAAATTTTCAAGCCCTCAGAATATTTGTACATAGTAGCAAGGGCTACTTTATACATTTCATCAATGAATGAAGGAACTATAACTCTCTAAATCAAGTGAATTATATTGTGTCCCTTCCCACATGTGGCAAATATTCTGCTACCTCCCATTCTGAGTGTTGCTTTATACTATTATTTTTCAGTTCAGAAACATTATTAACTCTTCATTAGGTTTGAGAAGCATTGAAATATCGTAGACATTATTTTCTTCTATTGTGTATTGTCTTAGGAGCTAATTACCTGGGGAAAGTTGTAAGTTGGCATTCGGCTTTCTGTTAAATGTTCTGATCAATTTCAAGTGCTAGTTGTGTCCATATGATTTGCAAATTTTTTAAATGCATTTAACTTTAATTTATTTGCAATATAAATAGGACACAAGGTTATCTGCAGAGAGTTACACTTTTAAGAGCTTATTACGAATGTATTGGGTTAATGTATATGTTGTGAGAAAATTGTTTTGCTTTGCCTGAGGAAGAATTATTTAAATTACTCAGCTTTAATTTCTGTGTAAATGTTTTGTGTGGGGGCTTGAAAATAACCTTTTTGTACGTTCAGATTTTCTAGTTGTTGTCAACACCAAACTGCAATTATAGAATTTATTTTCATCTCACATGAATGTAAACAAATCCCATATCCTCATTGTAGTTATTACATATTTGGTTTATAAAACTTCCTATCTTTTGAAAACTGTCTCCAAAATTTCAAATCCACAAAACTGTATCATTGGTTGTTACTATTAATCTCTGCTTTTGCCACATTGTGCTGCATATGCTCTTCTTAACAGAAAAGAGGGTGAAAGATGGGGAGCGTGTGATAATGGCAAACAAGGAGGATATTTTTTATTTGTTTTGAGTGAAATACTCTTGAATGAAAGATAACATGCCTTAAAAATATTCTCACTGAAAGTCGTTCGCTATGGGCAGTCCTTTCCAAATCTAAATTACCGCGTTCAGTGTTTAATGGTAGTTGCTGAGATAGATACAAGAATTGAAAGTAGGGTTTGTTTTTTGGTTAAGGTACTGGATTGAGATTTGGGTTCTTGTCATGGTTCTCCCCTTACTACTATGATCTTGGGCAAGTCACTTAATCATGCTGTGCCTCAAATCTCCATCTGCAACGAATTTGCGTGTCATCCTTGTGCAGGGACCATTATAATCTCCTCTGTATCATTCCAATTCTAGTATATGTGCTGCCAAAGCATGAGTAATATAGTCCTTTTCTCCCTCCCTTTGTCTTTCCTGTCTATTTAAACGTTGATCATGTAATGGGTTCTCCACTGGCAGACCCCCTGCACCCACACAATGCCCCATTTGTTCAATTAATTTGCTGTGTTGACCAAACTCATTAAATCTGTTTATTTCTTGTTTTGTTTGATGGAAAATATTGTATATGTGCATTATACATAATCACGCTTGAAATGTCTCTCAAAAATGACAAGGTATGCCGTGGAAAGCAGAGGCTGAAAGCTCGATGTTTGTTAGTTTTCTCCACTGAGGAATATTATGATATAGATGTTTATGGATAATGATTAAATCTTATTGATTACATTCACATGTGTAGCATTTTACATAAATGGCTAAAATATGCACGTTTATAGTCCACCGTATCTTTATATAACAGCTTTGTATAATCTCGTAGCACTTGATGGGGGCACAGCTGGAAAACATCCTGGGTGGACTCAAACCAAAAGAGGCATCCACTCTGTGAACACTACGTTAACAACATATGTTCTTATGGTTTATCCTTACAGTAATACATTGTCCTGGCATCTACTTCTCTGAGATTTTAATACCTAATACAATAACAGAGTACCATCAATATGTTCCTAATAGCAGATATAAAGTATCTGGTAGTAGTCCATCTCCCATAAAACTGCCTTTAGCCTTAATTCAAATTCATTGATTCCTATTCCAGTTAAACCTGAAGAACTTAATATGTCTTTTAATCCTTTTATTGTAAGCTAAGATAAAATTAATTTTACCCTAGAACTCTGCAAAGCCAATTAACATGATCCTTAGAGTTATTTAGTAAAGTGCTTCAAACTGTTAAATTTATCCTGACCTCGTGGTTGCACTCTGACTGCTTTTTAAATAAAGGAATCAATATCTCACAGCCCTTTCAACAGTTTAAACTTCTCAAATATTTTACTCATATTTTTATTTAAACAGTTTAGAAAAATATTTACTCATATTAAGGTATCTGTAGAGACAATTGTTAACTACTGGCTCTGTTTTAGTATTAAAGAGATTTTATGCTTTGAAATCTATTTTAATGTGTGTTCATTTTGCTAAATCTGACCAAATGAAGAAATCTGTCACTTCTATTTGTGTGTAATACAGAAAGTGTGTTATCTATATGGCTTAAAATGTAGAACATTTTCTCCTTTCACCAGTGTAGCTTCTTTTTTCCACATAGAGCTATTTGAGGTTATTAATTTTCTTACTGTGATAGGGTGATCAACCGTCCTGTCAAGAAAATGGATCTCTGTGTCACCCTTTAGCATGATTAAATGGAGGCATGTCGCTGTGAGAAAATACCAAATTTTCATGAGACAAATGCAACTGTAGAAAGGACTATTTTTATAGACATTTCATTTTAAAATCTCCCATTTGGCTGTCAGTTTATTTGTAGGAAATCATTACAATTAATTGTGTGTTCCTACTAATAATTCAAAGAAAGTAAGGGCAAAAACAAGTGCTCACTCAGAGATTTTTTTTTCCCCTTTGAAGGAGGAAAAATACAGTGGTAAGAGAGAAGGAGCAATTTATGTTGGTACCATGAGTTGCTAATGAGACTGTCAGAACTACATTACCTCCACCCTATTTTGGTCACCGCATTTACTGCTTTGTTAACAAAGAGACAGATTCCTACAATCTAGAGACTCTTGAGAAGTACAGTTGTAAGAATTGCTGAGATTTAAACTCCTCTATGCTTAATATACAGGCCATGAGTGGCAATGTCAGCAAGTGAATTTTCATCTATAAATTGTGAGATAAATGCATAATAGCCTACTTTTTAGAATATAATTAAAATATCTGGCAATAGGGCGATTGATAGTTTAACTTTAACTTCCGAATTCTGGCATTTATGGGACCGGCACCTGTTAATGGGTTACTTGTTAGTTTAGGGGTGAAATTTGACAGGTTTATTGGACTTGGCTTATGATTTTAAGGATATTGTTTTAAAATACAGCCTTCACAATACAATAAAGGGTTAATTCAATATTATTGTAATCAAACAGAAGGAAGAATAACAAGGTGGGGGCAGGAATTCACGAAGTGCTTCTGTTTAATTTCCTACTGGAAGCAGCACATGTGTTTTTTCTTTCTTTCTTTTCTTTTCTTTAAGCAGTGGCCATTGCAGAGGCTGAGCGGCTGGGGTCAATGCCTTGCCTATTGATCAGTATCCCTGCAGTCCCCTGCTCCAGCATCTGCTTCATTGGCTTCTTTCAGTGCCTGCTTCAGTACATTAGAATAGAAATCCATAACCAGAGCTGTGCTCATCCAAGCAGGGGAAGAAACTAAATTAAATGGTATAAAACAATCTTGGATCAGGAGTTTGTGCCAATTCATCTTGATCTAAGATGTCACACCGGGCTCTCTGTCTGAGCACCTGGGCTAGAGGCGGCCATAGTGAAAATAGATGGAGCCGCGATCATTCATTTGTCAGCTAAGGAGCTCGGCAGCGGTTAGCAATTCCCTTCTGCAGAGGTCAGCTGACAGAACAATCAGTGCAACTGCAGAATAGAGCTTTCCTTTGAACTATTGTTATGGAGCATGCTTCTTGCTGGGCTGGGGGAGGGGAGCATGGTTTGCTTCGTGTTCCAAGTATGCTATATAAAACACATAAAAGGATAATATATTTATATATCAAAATCTCAGGTACCATTTGTGTGTTGTATATCTTAATTATGTAACGTGAAATAAGTTATAAAAAATTAAAATGTTTAAGTATCACTTTGTTTATAGTCCATTTTCATCCTTTCTGGGAAGGCAGTGACTATTGATTTTTTTTTTTCCCCCTTAGCATTGTTAGGGTTTTAGATCCCTCCCCTGCTTTGGTTGTCAAATCACGGTCATAGCTACAGCATCATTACCTGAATTGGGACTATATTCTAATAGGGATTCTTATACTTGTTTTATTTTTTAAGTAATATTACTTTTCTATTAGTACAGTAGTATAAAATTCACTAGAAAAGCTAGACATACAGTAGACCCTCACCTCACTAATTCACACTTGATTATTCAAACCCAGTATTTTCTCACAGTATACCAGGTGGTCTCTTCCAACTTCTCAACAAAGATATAATCGCAGAGTGCTGTGGGAGCTAAGACTTTGTTACTTTGGCAAGATATATGCCAGTGAATTAGCTAGTGTAGTATGAGTTATTATTATATGTGTATCCGAACTATAGTTGTCAAAATTATATGAAGAAGGTACATTTTATGATTAAGTATATTTTGTGGGGGTTTAATTGTGGTTCTGCGGTTACTCACTAAATCACAGAATTTGATAATCTGCAGTACTTGAGGGAAATAAAAAGGTTGTGTGTGATATATTGGATTATTAATAACTATATTTGAAACTTTGCAATGAGACCTTCCCTCTTGTTTTAGGAAGCACATTAGTTAGTATTCTGTAATTAGCATCATGAGATCAAAAATTATCTGCATAGAGCCATGTACTGTTGCAGTGGGTTAAAAGTAATCATCAAAAAAGAAGAGTATGGTCACTTTTATATAACAGGCAGCTTTTCATATAATGAAAAATTATATGTATTTTAAAAAGTCTATTTCCTAGACTATTTCTGTGAAGATAACCTGTTTGTCTTAAAGCAGATTAATACTGATGTAAATAAGAATCAAAATCACAATTCACCTTCCAGAAAATACTGATTTAATAACTGCAGAATCTTAGAAGTCTTTCATTCTTTTTCAACAAACAAACTTGCAGCAACTATGAAATTAAAACAGTTGTTCCTATAAGAACATGCTACTGAAGACCGAGGAAGGGGCAATTCATACTTAAACTTTTAGCTTGGACTGGGGACTTTGAGAGACAAAATGGAACCAGGACCAATCACCTAAAAATTGTCTGGCTCCACATTTTCTTATAGGGGGAAGTAAGCATAGCAAACAAGTGCCTTGAGATTGAAAAGAGACCAGTTTTGTCCTTCCATTTGATCTTTGATATATATTTGATGTTTTCTGACAACTCTCAATAGTATTTTTCCAGCAGTATATGTTCAAGTAGCTGAAAAGAACAGTTTTGTTATAAATATGAAAAATTCTCCTAAATGTGTAAAATTTGATTGGGATGGCCTTCCACTTCTAATATTGCTGACCAGTCATCTGAATGCTCTTTATTTTACATTGCAGGTTGTCTGTCTGGTCTCCCACAAATGAAAAAAATATCTACATCTTATGAAGAGAGACGGAAGCAAGCCACTGCTATTGTCTTGCTAGGAGTGATTGGAGCAGAATTTGGAGCTGAAATTGAACCTCCAAAACTGTTGACAAGGCCACGCAGTTCCAGTCAAATTCCTGAGGGATTTGGTTTAACTAGTGGTGGATCAAACTATTCCTTGGCAAGACATACTTGTAAGTATTCTATGTTGTATCCTCATTGCTCTTTTAACCACATCATAACTATGCAGCAGTTTTTATTTCAATCCTCCTTGTTCACTAATAGTCTCATTTTCATAGAGTAAGGAGAAAGAACCAATTTTGAGCACTTAGCGTCATTTTAGTATGTTGACTGTCAGGAAATTATTTCTGAAATACTGTATGTAGCTGAGCAATATATGAAGTTAATGAATATATGGTGGGATTTTCAAAAGCACCTGAGGGAGTTAGGTTCCCCTCCCATTAATGTCAATTGAATTCTTTCAAGGTTGGACTCGTAATGGGAATTGGTTGCCTAACTCACCTTACTTGCTTTTGAAAATTCCACCTATCGACTAGATAGTGTAGATTTATAAGCACCCAAGAGTGCATGTGTGCATATCACTGCTTCTGCTTTCCCCTCAAAAATACCTTTATGGCCTAATGGAAAAAGTTTTAGATTAGGAACCAGGAGACCATGAGTTCTGGTCCCATCTCTTCCACTGAATGGCCTTAATTCTCAGTACCTCACAACTCCTTTTGAGCAAGGGCTGGCAAGTATGATTTACTTCCTTCCCGGTACTTTATGAATGAGGATCAGTTAAGTCACCCAGGATCCTATCTGGCAGAGCTGATAATAGGACTTAAGTCTCTGATATGATAGAACAAAGAGTTTGACAAGGTTACTGAAAATGTGATGGCTTCTAAGGTCCAGTAAGATCTGTGCTGTTATGCTTCTATGTTTATATTTGCTGTCTTCAGCAGTTTTGATGCTAACACTCATGAGAACCTAATAGGAGTAAATGTAGCAGCACTACGCTGGGTGCATTCACTGGTCTTGGAAAGGTTTTGAGGGCTGTGGTGCCTCTGACAGAAACCTTATCATGTGAAGTCCAGAACGACTTAATATTCTCACCCCTCTTCAACATCTATATTGGACTACTCGTATATATCATGAGTCACCATGGTACCACCAGCATGTGGATAATAAGAATTTATAGTAATTATAATTAATAGAGCATGACAATATATCTCTTCACTGCACAAGTGCAACATCTACATGATGATGGCCCAATACCTGGAAAAAATAAGCAAATGGATTAAAAGCATTCTAGTGCTTTGACTCACATGCAGTCCAGGAGAGAGAGAAGTGGTGATGGTAGGGAAAGGTGAAAACCTTATACTAAGCTTGCCAGTGCTCTAACCTACCGTTCTGGATGTCAAAGTACAGTCAGTCATAATGGCACACAGCCTCAAACTCATGCTAGGTTCTTCATTGCTCCTGGATGTATGGTACAATTACAGTGGTGAGTAATGCTTTTGTTGGTGTTTAGCTATCTAGGAAATTGTCCTCACAGTGGGATTCTAGTTGCAATGATTCATGCGTTTGTGACCTGCAGGCTGCACTTCTGCAATGCTTTGCACCTAAAAATGAAAATGCTGACCCTGGACAAGCTCCAGTCAGTTCATAATGCTGTGTCCTGCCTACTTAAGAGCAGGTCACCAAGGCTTTGTCTTCTGTAGCGTGTCTGAAGATATGCTGTTGTCTCTTCATTTCTTACCCTCCTAGTTGTTCTCCTTTATAAAGTAAAGTATCAGGTACATACATGAGGTTAAACAGAGAAATCCTGTTTGTTAAGAAAAAAATGCTTTTTTTCTCCTCTAAAACTTAATTCTAATTTCTGCGTAGGTTGTTTTGCATCAAGGTTGTTTTCAAAGATGATGTATAAATGAGTCACTTTACTGAGTACTGTGAATTCTCCTAAGATCCAGGAAAATTATCATCTTATTTTAGTATCCAAAAGCCTGTTGTTGTAGGTGCTCTACAAGTCAAAGGTACACAAGGAAAAGCCACCTAGCTGGCTACTGAAAAGGAAGGGGAATGCCTGTTGAGAGAACACATGCACTCAGCAAAGTATAGTTAGTTAGCACCCATTACACCTCTAGTGTTTAGGGCAGTGACGAAGCTCCTCCACTCCTGTCTGTTTTTGGCAAGTCTTTCAATGGTCCCCCAGCTTTGGTTTTTCAGCTTAGCTTTCACAGCTCTTCGCCATGTTGTTTTCGGGCGGCCTCCTTTTCACTTGCCTTCCGGTGTCCTTCTTAGTGCTATTCTGGCGATGGAATCAGTTTCCATTCAAAGCACATGGCGAATCCATCTCCAGTGCCTCCTGGTAATGATGGTGCTCATATCTTCTTGGCTGCACTGTACGAATAGATCTTGGATTGAGATTGTCCTGGGCCAAAAGATATGGAGGATTTTTCTGCGGCAGGTTGTATGGAATGAAGACGGTTTTGGCATATCATGTTTTTTCATTCCCCAGCATTCTCCACTATAAAGTAGTGTTAAAAGTATGCAGCCCTAAATCTTAAATTTGGTTTTGGTGTTGTATTTTGATGATTTCCAGACTGTATTTAAGCTCCTGAAGGTGTTCAGGGCTTTATTGATTCTGTTCCAGATATCCTGGCCTCTTCCACCATCTGTTCTACATTGGTGAAAATGTGATAAACATACTGGTGATGGTGAGGCAATATTAAGGGTCATCCAAATGATTGGATGATAGCTAATGTGACGCCAATTTTTAAAAAGAGCTCCAGAGGTGATCCTGGCAATGACAGGCTGGTAAACCTAACTTCAGTACCAGGCAAACTGGTTGAAAGTATAGTAAAGAACAAAATTGTCAGACACATAGATGAACATAATTTGTTGAAGAGTCAACATGGTTTTTGGTGAGGCATGATTTCCCTTTACAGTCTACTAGAATTCTTTGAGGGGGGTCAACAAGCATGTGGACAAGGGTGATCCAGTGCATATACTGTACTTAAGTTCTCAGGAAGCCTTTGACACGGTCCCTCACCAAAGGCTCTTAAGCAAAATAAGCTACCACGGGATAAGAGGGAAGGTTCTCTCATAGATTGGTAACTGGTTAAAGACAGGAATCAAAGGGTAGGAATAAATGGTCAGTTTTCAGAATGGAAAGAGGTAAATAGTGGTGTCCCTCAGGGGTCTGTACTGGGACCAGCTCTATTCAACATATTCATAAATGATCTAGAAAAAGGGGTAAATAGTGAGGTGGCAAAATTTGCAGATGACACAAAACTACTCAAGATAGCTAAGTCCCAAGCAGACTGCAAAGAGCTACAAAAGGATCTCACAAAGCTGGGTGACTGGGCAACAAAATGGCAGATAAAATTCAGTGTTGATAAATGCAAAGTAATGCACATTGGAAAACATAATCCCAACTATACATATAAAATGATGGGGTCTAAATTAACTGTTACCACTCAAGAAAGAGATCTTGGAGTCATTGTGGATAGTTCTCTGAAAACATCCACTCAATGTGCAGCGACAGTCAAAAAAGTTAACAGAATGTTGGGAATCATTAAGAAAAGGATAGATAATAAGACAAAATATCATATTGCCTCTGGTATGCGTACATCTTGAATACTACGTGCAGATGTGGTCGTCCCATCTCAAAAAAAAGTATTGAATTGGAAAAGGTTCAGAAAAGGGCAAAAAAAATAATTAGGGGTATGGAACAGCTTCCATATGAGAAGAGATTAATAGGGTATGTCTACACTATGAAATTAGGTTGATTTTATAGAAGTCGATCTTTAGAAAGAGATTTTATACAGTCGATTGTGTATGTCCTCACTGAGTGCATTAAGTCGGCGGAGTGCATCCTCAATACCATGGCTAGCATCGACTCACAGAGCAGTTCACTGTGGGTAGCTATCCCACAGTCCCCGCAGTCTCCGCTGCCCATTGGAATTCTGGGCTAAGCTCCCAATGCCATCGTCATGGGTGGTTTTGGGTACATGTTGTCAGTCTCCCCCCTCTACTCCCTCCCTCCATGAAAGCAATGGCAGACAATCGTTTCGTGCCTTTTTTCCTGGGTTACCCGTGCAGAAGCCATAGCATGGCAAGCATGGAGCCCGCACAGCTCACCCGCTGCTGTTGTGAGCATTGTAAACAGCTCGCACATTATCCTGAAGTATGTGCAGAACCTGGCTAGGAGCCGCCAGTACGAGGACGATTGTGAGGAGGACATGGACATAGACGTTCCTGAAAGCATGGGATGTGGCAATTGGGACATCATGGCGGCAGTGGGGCAGGTTGATGCAGAGGAATGCTGATTCAGGGCCCGGCAAACAAGCACAGACTGGTGGGACCGCATAGTGTTGCAGGTATAGGAGGATTCCCAGTGGCTGCAAAACTTTTGCATGCATAAGGCCACTTTCCTGGAACTTTGTGAATTGTTTTCCCCCCACCCTGAAGCGCAGGAATACCAATATGAGAGATGCCCTGACAGTTGAGAACCGAGTGGCGATAGCCCTGTGGAAGCTTGCAACGCCTGACTGCTACCGGTCAGTCGGGAATTAATTTGGAGTGGGCAAATCTACTGTGGGGGCTGCTGTGATCCAAGTAACCAATGCAGTCACTGACCTTCTGCTAGCAAGGGTGGTGACTATGGGAAATGTGCAGGTCATAATGGATGCCTTTGCTGCAATGGGGTTCCCTAACTGCAGTGGGGTGATAGACGGAATGCATATCCCTATCTTGGCACCGGACCACCTTGCCAACCAGTACATAAACTCCTTGCCAGAGGCTGTTGTGAAGGCCAAGACTATAACAATGGGTTATAAAAAACAAGGGATTAAAAAAAACTAGATATATTCATGGAGGATAGGTCCATCAATGACTATTAGCCAGGAAGGGCAGGGACGGTGTCCCTACCCTCCATTTGCTAGAATCTGGGAATGAGTGATAGGGGATGGATCACTTGATGATTATACTTGCTCTGTTCATTCCCTCTGGGGCACCTGGCACTGGCCACTGTTGGAATACAGGATACTGGGCTAGATGGACTGCTGGTCTGACCCAGAATAGCCGTTCCTACGGGTAGACGATAGGAGAGCGAGATCATCTGCAAAGTCCAGGTCTTCAAGAGATGAGAAGGGTGTCCATCTGATGCCCCTTGACATGTCTTCTTTTGTACGCCACATTACCTAGTCGATGGCAATGTTGAAGAGGATTGCAGACCTAACACCCCTGACCTACTCCTGTTTTGACTTCAAAACTGAGCTCACAGCAAAGTATAGAAACCTGAAAAACTTGGAAGATTTTCTGTTGGTCATGCTGCAGTTCTAAATCAAACCCTATTTTTGAGAAATCCCTCATTCTTCCTTGAAATGACATCTACACATTCTCACTTGTGGAATGCAGCTCCTCCACCGCTGCTAGGTTTCAGGAATCTTCTAGAAAAGCAGTATGTAAGTGCCCTCTCCCAGCCCCCAGTGTTCAAAGCTGAGATTATAAGGTCATGTATGCCCCAGCTGTCTCATTTCTTTCCTTTTCATGGCTACCTGCTTGCTCCATTAACAAAGACAGATTTTATAAAAAACAACAAACAAACAAAAAAACCCTCTGATTTAACTTTTGATTCAAATAGGGAATTTACTATAGTTTCTGCAATTGCTGCATAGTTTATATTCCCGGGCCATCTCCATCTTCGTTCTGAGACATTAAGTCTACTTGAAAAGACCTGGGGAAAAGATGTAAGCGGAGTGGTTAATTGTACTGAGTCTTCCTGGAAATGATCCCATGATAATTGTTTAGCATGCTGAGATGTTACAGTTTGATCCCAGAAGTCATGCTCACCTCCAGCTCTAGACTTTCCTCATAAGACAAGACTGAATCTCTTACCCTTCGGTTCATCCCTTGCTTCATTTGTGTGCAGGGATAAAATAGGCCTTAATTGATTTCAGAAACCCCTAAAGTGGAAAAAGAATCTTTCAAACCTGAGGCTGGCGCCATTTATCAGGCTCTAAATAGGTAGAACACTCTGTGCCTAGTTTTGAGACTAAGCTGGTGCTACAGAGATGATCTCTGTCTTCTGTGTCTATCTCTCAAGTTAGAGCTAGCTGGTGCTACCAGTGCAGCTTCCTTGCACTGGGAAAACCTCTTTATAAGTGGACTCATTAATGCTGAGCTTCCTGTAGATTCCGCAGTCATAGTTAGTCCTGATTGTTTATGGAGACTTCAATTTTGGTGGTCTCGCTCTCAAGTATAAGAGTAAAATGAACTGGAAGATAGAGAAGGTCTGCATAATGGGCGTTTGCTGCCTTCCCAGAAGAAACAGAACAAACACCTCCATGTGGTGGATCAGATATCTTGTTCCTGGCTTTCTCTGTTTTGAAGGTCACCTTCTAGTATTTCTTGTTCCTAACATGCTATCAGGCTCCCCTTCTAAATTCCCTTTCTTTACGGACATTGTCCGTCCCTGGGTGCAAGCACACTTCCATTTTCTGTAGGGGGCTTGAATAGATGGGAGTGTCATTCTTGCTATGATGGAAAGGTTTTTTCAGAAGAGAAAGGTTTTGCAAAATTTCCTTGGGACGATGAGACTCTGGATTTCCTCAGTCTCCTCTGGAAATCTGTTCCATAGTTGGAGCCCCTCAAATGAGAATGCTCTCTCTCAATTTGCCCTGAGCTTTATCTGCATTGTCCAAGAGGAGTGCAGCTGTCTTGCCAATTCATAGGTTGAAATTTGGTCTTTAATATAGCTGGGGTTTGATCTGAAACAGCTTTGAAAATTAGGACCAAGGCCTTAATTTGACATCTGAAACTGACTAGGGCCAGTGGAAGGAGTTGAGCCATGGGCCTTATATGCTCATGACAGTTTAGACTATGGATTAGGCAGACTGCTGTATTCTATGCCAGCCAGAGTCTCTGCATTGTATTTATGATCAGGTTCCAATACAGTGAATTCAAATAATCCAGTTTAGAGGTGACAAGTTCATAGCTCACTGTGGTCTAGTCCTCTTCTGGGAAGAAGGGGTGAAGCTTCTTAGCAAGCTGGTGGTAGAAGAAGGTATTTTTAGACACTGGCACTACCTGGTTATCCACGTTTAGTGAGGTATCAAACAGGAGGGTCCTGAGACTTCATACCACTTTGGCGAACAGGGGCTGTATGTCTTCAGTGAAAGGTTGAGAAGAGTATCTATGCTAGTTTTTCAAAGCATTTCCCCCTTCCAACTACTATCACTTTGATCTTTCCTGCATTCAGCCTTTCTCTTCATCTGTGAGATGATCTCTTGTAGGCAGGGCCGGCTCCAGGCACCAGCAAAACAAGCTGGTGCTTGGGGCGGCACATTTCTAGGGGCGGCATTCTAGCACTGGCTATGCTGCCCCTAGAAATGTGCCCCGGCCGCCCGCCCCAGCTCACCTCCGCTCTGCGCCAACGTGGCTGCCGCCGGCTTCTCCCCAAGCTGCGGCACGCGCCGCTTCTCCCCCGAGGGGGAGAAGAGAACTCCAGCGGCCGCGGAGCGCGTCCCCCCCCTTCCTCCTTCCCTTCCAGGCATGCTCCGGCCGGGGAGAGCGGGGCAGCCAGTATGCCGCGCTTGCTCCCCATCGGCCGGGGAGAGCGGGGGCTGCGGGCATGCCGTGCTCGCTCCCCGGCTAGCGGGGAGCGTCTCCCCAGCCAGCGGTGAGTGAGCGCGGCATGCTCGCGGCCCCCGCTCTCCCCGGCCGGCGGGGAGCGAGCGCGGCATGCTCGCGGCCCCCGCTCTCCCCGGCCGGCGGGGAGCGAGCGCGGCATGCTCGCGGCCCCCGCTCTCCCCGGCCGGCGGGGAGCGAGCGCGGCATGCTCGCGGCCCCCGCTCTCCCCGGCCGGCGGGGAGCGAGCGCGGCATGCTCGCGGCCCCCGCTCTCCCCGGCCGGCGGGGAGCGAGCGCGGCATGCTCGCGGCCCCCGCTCTCCCCGGCCGGCGTTGAAGTTTTTTTTGGCGGGCATTGGAGGTTTTTTTTTGTTTGGGGGGGTGGGGGGGCAGCGTTTAGGTTTTTTGTTTGTTTTTTTTTTGCTTGGGGCGGCAAAAACGTTAGAGCCACCCCTGCTTGTAGGTATTCTGACATCTTAATATTTGCATCAGTGATGAGTGATATAGATATATAGTTGAGTGTCGTCTGTATATTGTTGGCAGCTGAGCCTGAGGCATCTCATCTCAGTGGTCTCAAGTACATATTGAAAAGAAAGGTTAGTATGGATCCCTCTGAGTCCCACAGGTGAAGAGCACTCTAAGGGCTGGTCTACACTAGCCCACAAGTTCGAAGTAAGATACGCAACTTCAGCTACGTGAATAACGTAGCTGAAGTCGAAGTATCTTATTTCGAACTTTAAAGTACTTACCCCTGGTCCACACGGCGGCGCGCAGCTCCCCTGTCGACTCCGCCTGCTCCATTCAGCGTCGACGGGGGAGCACTTCCTGGTTCGATTTATCGCGTCTAGACAAGACGCGATAAATCGAACCCAGAACATCGATCCGACGCCTCCGACGCTGCGGGTAAGTGTAGACTAGCCCTTTGTTCTGCTGAAGAGGAACGATCGGAACCATTGTAGCACTGGGCTGTCTACTCCTGCTGTTTCGTGTAAAGGGGTTAGCAGTACCTTGTGGTCTGCTTTATCAAAAACTATGGAGAGGTCCAGCAGTATAAGCATTGAGATCTTATCTTTATCCATTCCCATAAGGGTATCATCTTTTAATGTCACTAGGGTTGCCTTTATGATGTGGCCTGGACATAAAAACGGCCATACTGGGTCAGACCAAAGGTCCATCTAGCCCAGTATTCTGTCTTCCGACAGTGGCCGATGCCAGGTGCCCCTGGAGGAAAAGAACAGAACAGGTAATCACCAAGTGATCCATCCCCTGTCGCCCATTTCCAGCTTCTAGCAAACAGACTAGGGACACCATCCCTGTCCATCCTGGCTAATAGCCATTGATGGACCTATCCTCCATGAATTTATCTAGTTCTTTTTTGAACCCTGTTATAGTCTTGGCCTAGACTGAATCCTGAGTTGTAATGTCATATGTTGGAGCTTGGCAGTTACTACTTTTTCAGTAGCAATGAGAATGGGAAGTTAGAGATGGGATGGTACTTAGGATAGTATGGTTCTTGGATCGATCACTGCAGTTGAATGATTGATTCTTGAGGAGTGGGTGTAGGCTACTTTATTTTTCAAGCAGTTTGGTAATACTAGTTTTCCTGAAGAAGGCATTAAGTATTAGCAGGAGGCATAATTGTTCTTTGCTGGGTTTCAAGAGCCAGGAGCACCATGGCTCCATTTCACAGGTTGTGGCTCTAATATTTTCCAGGGCTTCATCCAGTTTGATAGAGTCAAACCCTGGCAGTGATGTTGGGTTTGACCAGATGGCCTGTTTAGAAATGGAATTTTCTTTCCTTAAGATCAACCATGTATGTATAAAACTGTCAGCAAAATACTCTGAGCACTCTTCATAGTAATCAGTGTTTGGACTATCCCATCAGGGTTGGTTAGCCAGTTCACTATGCAGAATGTGATTCTTCTGCCTTAAGTGCAGAAGAGCAGAAATTTCCTTTTACTTCCTTTACTGCACTGGTGTGGTCTTGTAAGAATTGTTTGATGTTGGTGAATGGATTTGAAATGTGTTTTGCTCCTTTGGGATTCTACCTTTCTGCTTGTGAGCTTCATCTGTGAATCATGGTGATCTTCTTGGTTGGTGTGAGTGGGCAGATTGTGGCCAAGACACTAGTGGTAGAGGACATCAGGTGATTTTTCTAAGCTACAGTGTCTTCTGCTTTTCCTGATGATACATCATGTTTGCATCTCCCCTTGTGGTGAGCATAGGCAGTTTCAGGAATTGGGATGGCAGAGTTCTTGGAGACTATCACTAAGAAAAGATTCATAATCTAAATTGGAGAACAAGGAGAACGGGAAGGTGACCCATCAATTAAGTATTTGACTGATGCCATCCACTACACTTGCTGCCCTTAGAAGGGCAGATTGTTAATACCTGTTCTGACACAGTTTTCAATATTTCTTAACTCCCATTTTGGTGGTTGCATTTGTGGCCAGTGACACATCTAAGGACTCCAGGTTTGGTTTCTCTGCTCTGTGCAACAAAGAAGCTAGAAAAACTGACTTTGTTCTAGGTCAGAAAGGTAATCTTGGATACATTGGGAATCTGTGTAAACAATTAATGTCATCATAGCCTAATATCAAGTCCAGTTTTGGGACCTGTGACTTCCTTTTCTTGAACATTTCCTTGAGAAGCAGAAGAAGATGCCAAAAATATTGCCATTGAGGGTTTCTAGGCATGTCCTCTGTGTTCCACATGATTCATCAGAGAAGTTGGCAAGAGTTGTGATATTTGGCATCATTCTAGGCAGCTGGTATTGATTTATGTCCACAACCTCTTCTGATCCTTTTGATATCAAGGGTTTATTAGCAGCAGAATGAAAGCTTAGGAGAAGATGAAATTGGTAGGTCCTTGATCCTAGGGTCTGATTGAGCTGGATTTTGCACAGGACCTCAGTTTGGAGGGATAAGATGGCCATGTTTAATTATTAGCCTCAGCCGGGAAGGGGTCCTAGGATACCTACAAAGGGCTTTGAGAGCTTAGTTGGGAGAGGGGGAGTTGCAAGAAGGCAGTTGGCTTCTCTGCAGGCCCTGGAGAAGCGTAACTTCCAAACAGATAGTCTGGAGGATGATTGAGGAGGGTTGCAGGAGCAAGGCTGGCTCCTGTGACTAGTACTGGAAGAATGAAGACTCTCAGAAAGGAAAAGCTTTGACAGTCAGTGATCTGTAGGGGAGCGGGAAAGAACTGAGCCCAGGAGGGGTGGAAGACACTTTTGTTTGGATTGCACTTGGGACTGTTTTCTAAGTTTGTTCCCAGCACTAAACAGGTTCTCCCTCTCTAGAGGTTACTACCTCTAGAGAGAAGAAGCAGGAACTGAGGCAGGGTGAATAGTGCCACAGAGGGCCAGAAGGGGAAGCTGCAGAGGCCAACCCGATCACTGCTTGGCTAATCTATATATTTTGTATATCATGGTGTATTTCTAGAGAAGTTATATATTGTGAATTTTTCAAAGGTAAAGGAATAAGAAAAACAATATGTGCCAAAATATGCAATATTTCACCACCACCCCTTACATTCAGAATAGCACATTAAAAAGTAATTAATTTATTTTGGCAACCTGTTAACTTAATATTGTAGGTTCTTTTAAAATTATATAAAATGCATATATCATGCTATACTGTATTTTAGAAAATATCCATTAATTGTGATATTTCCAGTCTGTGAGGATGGAGTTCTTTAGAAATTCACACAGTGACCTTGCCTGACATCTCACATTAATCTGTGTTGACCTTACAAATGGTTCATGAGATATTTAATTATAAAATGCCACCCAAAGAATTTCTCATTACAGATTCACCACATCACACCTAAACTGCAGCTAATGCTATGTTTATAAAGTTAATGGGCTGATAAATCTGGATGACTGTTCTGTCCTGAATATGAAAATACTTTGCTCCATTGTTAATGTTGTATATTTCAAAGTGCTGCTAGCAATATAGTTATTAATGATAAGTGTTGTGCACTTTAACTCAGTCATTGTCATGAATGACAACGTATTTGAGGGTTTTGAGATTTTTTTTGTGGTTATTTTTTGCAGATTATCTATCTTTCAAAGGATAACTTTGGGTTTCCCTTGCTATACTATACAGCCTGACAGTCATTCCAACTATTGTTCTGTGCTGGCCCCCAACGCTTCTAAGATACTCCTGAATGGGGGTCCTAGTTTATAAACATCTTGGGGCTACCATTTTCCTTTTTACACTTCTCAACCTCTAACAGCAGCTGGCTCTCTGACTGTTTTCTGGTCAGGAAACTAAGCAAGTGAAAATTTCGGCAGGACACGTGTGTGCGCACACATGTGCAATAAAAAAACAAAACGCATTAAAAGAATGTTAAGCGTACAAAGTCAAACCCTCCAAACCTTAGGAAAGGCCAGTATTAGGTTGCCCATGAAACTTTAATTTGGTTCCCTTCTGCATTTACATAATGGTACAGTCTTTAATTACAAAATCATATACTATTTTTTTCCCACAGGACTGTTTCCTGATTCAGTGCACAGTATAGATTGTGCTCAGCAACTGGGTAGTTACGTAAAATGTTATTTTATTTTCATCATTCAGCATGTGGCCCCATATCTTATTTACTGCACACCCTGACCCTGCTAGGAATTTTCTCATGGATGCACACTACGGTAGCTGAGTGCTTCACAACATTAATGAATTGATCTTTATAACATCCTCTCAGGTCAGGAGGTATTATCCTCATTTTACAGATGAGGAAGGGAGGCACAAAGATATTAAGGTACAAAGTATCCACTAATTTTTGGGTGCCCAGTGTGAGATACTTAGAGCCTGATGGTTCATAGTAATTTAGCATTATATAGCACCTCATACCTTCAAAGCACAGCTCACTTGCAGCACTTGTGCAAATCAGACCCGAAGTTTTAAGTAGGGCTGAAAATGAGGATTACCCACTTAAGGTATGTCTACACTGAAGGCTTGCTGTGTGTTGGTATGCATGCTGTTGCCCAGTCTCCCCCCTCCCATCAATGCACAAAACCATTAAATGTATATGTAATTTGAACCTGAACTCACCTGTCCAGCTGGGGCTATGAGGTAAGTGGTGACACGAGAAAAGTTTGGTTTAAGTGACTTGCCCAGCATCACATGGGAACTCTATGGTAGAAGCAAAAATATAATCCAGTTCTCCAGGATGAATTTCAGCAGCTTTAACCATAAGGCCATTCTTCCTCTTCCTGCAATCCCCTGTCTCATTCACAACACACACTTCAACTACTGCAACAAATGAGGTGGGGGGTCCTACAGACAACAGCCTCATACACTATACAACCCTAATTGTTTCCCTATGCACTGCCGGTCCTGTGGAAAAGATAGTATGTGACCTTGTAATTAGACTGTGTCATAACGTAAATCTGCACAGAGGCCAAATTAAGATTGCAAAGACACATTTTGCCAGTTTCACATTTGTTAGTTGTGGGTTTTACAGATACTTGCTAACAACAAAAGAATATTAAGACTGGGAATCCAGTATTCCAGGTTTTGGAGAGACGTGTGCTCTAGTCGTTACAGATACTTCTACCCTGACCCCACCTCTCTCAGCCTGACCCCTTCTATATGTGTCCTCTCCATCCTGTCCCTGTCTCTTGCCTCCCACACCTTCGCCTCATCTCTCTGCATTCCAGTAAGGCCACTTGCTTCTCTGGGCATCAGGAGTAGGGACATTGGGAGCACAGGAGAGAGGATCTCCCTGCTCTCAGTTCCAATGCCTGGTGCTACAGCAGCTAGGAGGACAGATTTCTGGGAAACTTTTCAAACCTGAAGCTGTGTGAGGGAGCACTATCTGTGGGACAGGCACATGCATGGTCTGACTGGAGAATAGGAACATTGTGTGGGTGGAGTCTGCTCAGTGCAAACAGTTTGGAGCTAAATTCTACAAAATGTCTAGTAAACATTACTGAGAATGTGCAAACTGCAATTTTGCAAAGGCTTATGACCTGTCTAGATTTCAGAAGGGCGGAGTTAAAAAGGAACATCTCAAAAACTAGGGCATCCTTCTGCCCAATTTCCAGTTGCTGCTTCAAAGCATGAAGCTTTTCAGTGAAACAGTTGTAAGAATTGTTTAACATGGAGAAAAATAACATATGTTATACTAACCTTGTTCTTGGAAACAGTTAACCAAATTTTGGCTGAAACATTCCAAAAGAAAACGTTCTGAGGCAGACACCCAACATGGGGAATTGTCGAGCAAACAGTTTGTTTGGTAAAGTTATAAGCAACTGAAAACAGGGTTTTAAAATGGGAAGTGTTAGGCAACCTGAACTGTGTGCATAATAAACATAAACTAACAGACTTAAAAAGGGATAGAGAATGAAATTGTATTCTGTTTAGGTCATATGTGTAATTCCAGTGAACCTTTTACTGGCATTGTAATTGCAATCTTAGCCGCTGCGTTTGCTTAAGACAATAATAGGAATTATTAGAGGTGGTTTTGTTAGTTCTGACTGTACTTATCAATAAGATTGCCTAAGATTTTCCATTATAAGACCCTGAGGAGGGGAAAATACATTGTTTTGTCCATGTTTAAAAAAAACGCAAATCTTACAATAATTTGCTTGAGAGTTCTAGCACTCATGCTTTGAAGCAGGGAGTTGATATTGACAGGGATATCTGAGATGAACCTTTTGCTGTCCCTTTGAAATAATCATAGTTTGCTAATGCTCCATAGAGACTTGTTAGAGTTTGGTAGCTAAATTCTCCAAAAATTCCATCTGCACTGGGCTTGCTTCAGTCCAAGGCTCCAGGGTCTGAACAGGACTGTACCTTCAGTTGCTCTTCCTGACTGTTGGAGGCCAATGTGGCATCAGATAAAGGAACTGAGAAAAGGAAGATTATTTCCTGTGCTCCTTCTGCTGGCACCCCAGACAACGTGGAGGAGGAGGAAGAAGAAGGCACCTGACGGAGAAGACTTGAGAGGGAAGACTGGTAGTAGGTGTTGGGGAAAAGAGGTGGAAGGGAGACTGGGACAGCAGGGTGAATTGAGAGTCAATGCGGGGAATTTGGAGGGAAGAGATTGGGACTGGGTCTGAGAGAGAGCCTCACAAGAGAAACTGGTTCTAGTTTAGTGAGGGGACTGGGATGAGGAGCTAGGGTAGTATGGGGAAAACTTAGATGAGGAGCTTTGGGTGGGGGAAGAGAGAGAACTGAAACAGGGACAAACTGGAAGGTACAAGGTGAGCAGAAGGGATAGGGCTTGTGAGGAACAGGGACAGAAAAGTCTGTGGCCACTAGCGCGCACTCCTCTCCAGATGCTGGAATGGAACACAAGATTCATAAGTGTCATTTTTCTGCTGTCTGAAAATATCTGTGAAATCCACTGACAATGTGAAGGGCTAATGCCAGCATAATGACTTGTGCATGTGAAGGATGGCAATCTACTGCTGTCAGTTACTGTGTTAACTCAGATAGCAGAGGTCTATCTTGTAGATTTAAAGGGTCCAATTGCTGGTGATCCACATGGGCATCAGTACGATTCTTCATGATGGAATTTCAGGTGTTTTTTTCCAGTTTGCTTTATTAAAACCCTAGGAAATTACATACGCACACTCTACATTAAAATAACTTTAAGGTTGTGAAGTCAAGCACTCAAAATTGCAGTATTAAAGTTGCCTCTACAACCTTAATTTGGTCCCCTTGTGCAGGTAAATAATAATAAAAAAATTATAACAAATGGAAGAAAGGAGAAGTTGATAGTAATTAATATAAATCAGAAATTAGAAATAGTAGGGAAGCCAAGGGCACAAGGAGAAATTCATAGCCAGAGTTAAGTAATATAAGGAGGAGATTATTTTAATGTATTAGGAACAAAAAAAATCCTGACAGTATTTGTCCATTACTAGATCCAAATGGTAGAATTATCAATAATAATGAAGAAAAGGCAGACGCGTTCAATAAATATTTCTGATCTATATTTTGGGAAAAACAGAGGTTGCAGTCTCATCATATGGTAATAACACACTTTCCATTGTACTAGTATCACTGGAGAATGTTAAACAGAAGCTACTAAGGTTAGACATTTTTAAATCAGCAGGTCTAGATAACTTGCATCCAAGAGTTTTAAAAGAGCTGGCTAAGGAACTTGCTGGTCAATAAGTCTTGGAGCACTGGGGACATTCCAGAATAGAACACTAGAAGAAAGCTAATGTGTCAACTTTTAAAAAGGGTAAACAGGATGACCTGGATAATTATAGGCCCGTGAGCCTGACATCGATCCCAGAGAAGACAATGGAGTTGCTGATATGGGATTCAATTGATAGAAAATTAAAGTTAGCAGATGACAGAAAGTTTGGCGGAGTGGTAAATAAGGATGAGGTCACAGGTTCAGAGCACTCTAGATTGCTTGTTCCCAGTTTACCAAGCAAACAATGTGTTTTTAATACAGTTAAATGTCAGAGTGTACATCTGTAAACAAATAATGTAGGCCATACTTACAGGATGGAGAACTTTATCTTGGGAAGCAGTGATTCCGAAAAAGATTTGGAGGTGATGGTGGATAATCAGCTGAAAATGAACTCGCTCTGTGATTCTGTGTCCAAAAGAGCTAATGCGATCCTGGGATGCATAAACGGGGATTTCGAGGAGGAGTAGAAATGTTATTTTACTTCTGTATTTGGCACTGGTGCAACTGCTGCAAGAATACTTGTCTATTCTGTTGCCCACAATTCACAGAGAATGTTGATAAATTGGAGAGGGTTCAGAGAAGAGCAATGAGAATGATTAAAGGATTAGAAAACATGCCTTCTAATGATAGACTCAAGGAGCTCAATCGGTTTAGCTTAACAAAGGGAAGTTTTAAGGCCTTATTTACTGCACTCTCTTCAAACCCTGCTCTGAATACAGAATTATTCATTTCCTCATGGGCTTTTTTATAGTGCTTATCACTAGAATGAGGAGCTGAGTGCTTCACAAATGTTGTTGAATTTATTTTCACATCATCTCTGTGAGCTGGTGGTATTATTGGTAATATGTATACGTTTTTATATATAAAATAAAAATAATGCTTTTACTGGTGTGCACTGTGGTCCTGATTCAGCAGTGGACTTAAGTGTGTGCTTAATTTGATCCTATTTCTATGCAGCAAAGCACTTAGACGCACACTTAACTTTAAACATGTGAGTAGTCCCATTGAAGTAAATAGGCATGCCATTACTCGTGCTTTAAAATGTCTTGCACATACTTAAGTGCTTTGTTGAATTGGGATCTATAGCATTATAAATTTTTACACGGAGTATATCCAAATTTTTTTTAAACAAAGTATTCTAACATAAGGCCAAACTTGAGCTCCATAGTGAGCATAAGAAAGACTATTTGCTACATTTGTCAGGTAGCGGAAGCATTTCCTAATGTGTTTTGGATTCATTAGCTCTGCTGTGCAGTGCCGGTATTTTAATCACCATTAAAAACAATTAATATCTAGAAAAATAATCTTTCTAAGAATGTCTCTCCCCACTAACAGTATACAGCTATTACAAATAAATATATCTGCTAGCCAATAGTTTGAACAACACCAAAGCAATTAATACAAAGGAGGCAGCTCAAGATCACGAGTTACAAAGGCAATAAATCATTTGTTGAGCACCTGAATAGCAGCCTTTCAGAGCAAATTTAGGAAATTGGCTGAATAACATAATAAAAAAACTGGGTATATTTATCACAAATAAGTTGATTTTATTATTTGGGCATAATTAAGAGATTGCTAATAGTGCCATTATTTACACTTTGTTTTATTGGCTGATTGGATAGTAGGTATGCAAGAAGGTTTGCAGAACCTCATGGATTCTCTGCCTGGCTATTATTATATTGGTTCTTTTGAATCGGTGGATTTTAATCTCCAGGTTGCTCTGAAATTCAGCATACCAGTATTATCCTAGCTGCTATGATTAGATCAGTGTCTCAAATCAGAATTTTGTCCCTGAAGGAAAAAACCCAAGGTGCTTTATACAAATCTGTATCTTGGCCTTAGAGATCATATTTAGAAAAAATAGTCAATCTGTATGGCAGAAATCAGTCAATCTTTACAGCAGATATCCTCCCTGATTTAAGTCTGTATCTCCTTAGTGACATCAGCAGCAAAATCTAAGAATAACTTCCACTTTCTTCCCCAAACATATGAGGAATAGAAGTATGTGATGTATATTTTTAGTTCTGAGGGATTTCTTTTTGGCAACCTCTATATCCGATTATTGTAGTGAGTTGTTAAAAATAGTGAACTAAAAGTATTGCATTCTGAATATGAAACAACTCAATAAGTGATTTAGATTGATACGTCAAGTTTATTACTTTTCTGTAAGCTTAATAAAATAAATAACCCTAAAGCCTCATATTGCCAATGGCACCTCACTTTTGGGGATAATAACATTTCAAGGCACAGTTCTTTAGTGCAAACTTTCCCAGACCCAACTGTATTTAAACCCAAAAAACTGCAGGCCCAGCCTATCTTTGCCACATAGTGGACAGTCAGGCGTACCTATTGTGGGGTAAGCCTGACTGCAAGCCGGGGGGGGCGGGAATGCAGTGCACCCAGGGCCGTGGCTTTTCGGCGGGAGGCGCCTCCAGCGGGAACCCCCGGAAGGTGAGTTGGGCGGGAGTGGGGGGGCCGGCGGGGAGCTGCCGGTGGGTGCTCAGCACCCACCAATTTTTCCCCGGGGGAGGAGGCGGGGGCAGGGATTTGGGGAAGGGGCGGCGCCTATGGTAAGGCCTGGTATGCAGGAAGTCAAAATTACCTGCTGGTTCCAAAACCTCTCTAGCTTGGGTTCTCTCATAAAACACCGGATAAGACATAAATACTCCTATTACAATGGACTCTGATTCACACTTTTATGACATGAAATCTCAGACAAAATAACTCTTGGCTTTTACATGGCTATGCTGCTGTAGCTATGTCTTGTGCAGACTCCTCATGTGCAACCAGCACATTATGAAAGTTTTGCCAATCAGGGAGAGGGCAAAACTAATATAAAGCCAAGTAAGCCTTATAAGATGTTCCAGGTAAAGGTGAATAGGGATCTAAACCTGGACCTTGCCATCGGTATAACCCTGTGCATGTGAGCAAGGCCTGACACTAGCTTTCAAAATGACTGAATATGTTTAATATCTAATTACATGGTGTCATAAATATAAAGGGAAGGGGGAGAGGGTCTGATGCAGATAAAATCCTCTTACCAGTAAAGGGTTAAGAAATGCAGGTAACCAGACCGACACCTGACCTGGCCAGCATCTGACCAATAAGGGGACAAGATACTTTCAAATCTTGGGAGGGAGAAAGCTTTGTGTGTGGGTCTTTGTCAGACTCAGAGTGATCTTGGAGTCAGAAGGAACCAGTCATCTTTTCATCAAATCCTCACTTTTCTAAAGTAAGTTTAGTCAGCATAGCGAGTAGATTTCTGTTTGTTTTGCTTGGTGTGTGTTCCCTGTGTTAGAGGGAGGGGTTATTCCTGTTTTTTCTGTAACTTTAAGGTTTTGTCCAGGGGGGAATCCCTCTGAGTTTGGAAATTGAGTACCCTGTAAGATAGTTACCATCCTGATTTTACAGAGATGATTTTACCTTCTTTGTTTTAATAAAATCCTCGTTTTAAGAAGTTGACTGTTTTCTATGGTGTTAAAACCCCGAGGGTGGGTTTTTCTTAGATCACTGTGTAACCAATTGGTTAGAAGATTATTCTCAAGCTTCCCAGGAAAGCGGGGTACGGGCTTGAGAGGGTATTTTGAGGGGGAGAGGAAGCTTCAAGTGGTTTCCTTTCCTGGATTCCTGTTTAAAACACTTGATGGTGGCAGTGAGAGAAGCATTTCTCAGGGTGCAGGGTATTTTGTACCTTGGGGGTTTTAACCTAAGCTGGTAGAGTTAAGCTTAGGAGCTCTTCATGCGGGTCCCCACGTCTTTACCCTAGAGTTTAGAGTGGGGAGGGAACCCTGACACATGGTTTAAAAAAACTGTTAAAAAACATTACTAAGGTTGCAAGGTTCAAGAACTGGAAAGTTAGGAAATGTCAGAATTTAAGGTTGCCTGTGCAACCTTAATTCAGTCTCCTTGTGCATATGTTATGATACAGTTTTTACTTACATGATCACATACTGTTTTTTCCATAGGACCTCTGCCTCATTCAGTGCACAAGATGTGCCATTGCCTCATTTTCTGCAGAAGTTGGAGGGTGTGTAATGAATGAGGCAGGGGACTGCAGGAAGAGAAGGGATGGTCTCCTGGTTAAGGCAGTCAAATGTTGTCCTGGAGCACTGGATTCTACTCCTGCCTTTGCCACAGAGTTCTTACATACTTTTCACAGGTGGTCACTAGTTGTGTATTCCTCATTTTCTGGGTGCCGTACTTGAGACCCTGGGGTCTGACGAAGTGCTGGACACTCACAGCTTCATCCTAAGCCAATGGGAGCTGTATTTTTAATGTATAAAGTGGTATCTAAAATATGTTAATTACTGATGCCCCATGTGTCTGAAATAGGCAACCCAAATTAGTGGATACTTAAGCTTCAGTTCCTCATCTGTAAAATGGGAATAATATCACCCCCCCCCCTTATATTACAGAGTTGTTGTGAAAATAAATTGTTTACGAAGCACTTGAATATTATAGTGCGGAGCACCATAGAAGAGCTCATGAGAAAATTAGTAATTCTGTCTTTAGAGCAGGGTTTGAATAGTGTACAGTAAATAATGAATGGGGTAATCATCTGCAGGTTCTTTGTCTGAACTCGTTTTAGATTCAAGGCATCTCTGGGGACACTGCTTTTCCCAGCATTGCCTTTTATTTTGGATCCATCAGAGTCATGGTTCACTACGGGACCCAGAAAGGAATGACTGAATCCCAGCAGTTACCTCTCTGGGGATCATTTTCTAGCATGACTGCCCAACATGGGGATTTAGTTTTCCACGCCAGGCTCCTTCCTTTGAATAACACAGTCTATGGTGTTTTGGCTTATTGCCACCCAGCCTCTTATTATTCAGAGAAACAGGAAGGCTGGCTCCTTTTAACGGTCAGCATGCTACCTCAGCCTTGTCTAGACTAGAAAATGTTTGCCAGTATAGCTAAACTCTCTTAGTGTAGATGTAGCTTATACTGGCCACGGAATGCTTTTGCTGTTATAAGAATATGATTTAAAAAATCACAACAAGCAACATTAATATACCAGGAAAAGTTTCTAGTGTAGAGTGGCCTTCGGCTCTTTGATGGTGTCAGCAGCTTCTTAAAGGGTCCATTTAGAAGGAAGATACACTCTTTGTTTTTTATTTTAAGGAATCTTGATCACAGACAGTATGAGAGTGCTGTTCTCTCTAGAATAAAATATCTATTAGATTGGAACATGTTTTAGATGGTAAGACGCTGGAGTTTCTTGAGACTAGCAGAAAAAGTCAGGAGGTTGCAATTCCTGGAGGAGATGGTGTAACGATGCATCTGATTTTGTTGAGCCAGTTGTATATTAAAATTTTTTTTGTTTGGTGCTCTAAAACAGCCGCATGTTTTATATGTTTTATTATCTGGATTTTCTTCCAATTAAAAAAGTGATTTTATTTACATATGTACCTTTTTTGGAATGCTGCTGGATATCTATTATTATTTTAGAAAATTGAAGTTATGAAGTCAGGATGCTTGAAGATATCTTCTTGGGGTTTTTTAATACCGTCATTATGGAACAGCAGGAACATATAATTCTCATTGAATGGTCAACTGATATTCATATTCTGGAAGTTGAAATTTAAAAGTAGATTTCATAATATATTTTTTCCCTTTATTTTGTTTGGGTGATTCAGAAACAGATATCTGTAGTTCATACAGTTTTTTACTTATTGCAAATCTTCTTACTCAAATAATAATATGAAACTTATTTGGGTATTTCAGTAGTGCTTAGAGACCATAATCAGACACCATTATGCTAGCACTATACATACGTATATGAGAAGGGTAACTCCGCCCCTCAAAATAATATAAGAATTAATTCATGAATTTTTTAACCATTAATATGTACAACAAAAAACAGCAGTGCTTAAAGGCTTGTTAAGATATATAACTGTTGTTTTACTCTACAGCTGATGTCATAATTGCTAAAGATGTGTCTTGTGCACAAATTGTTATCTAGGTATCAAGGATTTTCTTGAATTCATTGCATGTTTTCTGATGAACATAGTGAAAGGTCTTCTCTGTTGGAATCTAATTACTTAGTTGTATGGAATGGAAGTTTTAACCAGTTGTGAAGTTGATGAAATGAACTGTAAGTTTTGCTGCCATAATCAACTGTCACCATTGTTATTGAGGCAGACCATGTATGTAGGAACAAAAAGTTATGGGGAAAATGTTAATTTACATGCATTTCTAAAATAAGAGAAGATTTTCCAGTACTGATTTGCACTTCTAGATTATAATCACACTTCAACAAAAAAGGTAATATGTGAATGTTGTAAAAAGCTAAGAAGACCAGCAAACAAAAAGTAATTTGGGGTTTTATTTACATATGTCTATTCATAACAAATTTAGAAATTGGGGCTAAACATTTATTTTTAATATTGCTCAGTGTGTATGTCTAAAGAATGGGTTTGTACATCTAATTAGTTGTGCATATTTAGGCAACCAATAGCTTGCGTATTTTTTAAATAATGTTTTTAAAGAATTTTAATTCTTTAATGAAGGCCGCTGCTTAATATGAGGCAAAAGTAAAATAATAATAATAATTAATGTTAGGTTGCATAAAGAATGAAATGAAAGAAAACTCCGGAACTATTAAAATGCCATTTATATATATCAGTGTTACACCTTCACCAAGAATGTGGTGTTCAGCGCTGGTCACTCTATCTCAGAAAGGAATCGGAGAATTCAGAACTCTTGTCCATAGAGAGCTGAATGGTAAGAATGATTAGGTGCATGAGAAAACCTTCAAATGAAAAGAGATGCAAAGATTCTGATCCTCTTAGAGAGGAGACAAACAAGAGGCGGCATGATAAAAGTATATAAAAAGCTAATAGTATTTTAGAGAGAGAGTTAGTAGTGATCCCTCTATTTAGATTAACATTTTCCATTATAAAAGATTTTTGTGACTTTTTTTTTAGAAGCTCCAGCATCTCCGTCCTTTGTAGCATGCCTTTAAAATCCACCAGTGAGCAAAAGCACACTGCATTGGGAATCCTGGGAGCAGACAGCCTCTCCGTGGGAGGAGAGAGCTGGATTGGGCCAGGATTCCCCTGACCACCCCTTTTCCCCAGACTCAACATGTGGCCCCAGAAGTTTATTAGCCTGTGGAACTCATTGCTACAGTATATCATTTCAGGCAAAGAGAAAAGCAGGATTCAAAAGGGATTAGACATATATATGAATAACAAGAATATCAAGAGTTCCAGTAGCAAATACTAAACAAAAAATTTGGAAGAGCGAGAAACCTTCATTCTTCGTGATGTGAGACAACATCTAAATATTGAGAGTTTGAAGGACACTTTTCTTGGGGGCAGATTGTCCCACTACTGTCTACAGCAAAGATTCTTGCAGCTTCCTTTGAAGGTTCTGGTTCTGTTTGCCGTCAATGAGAAGATACTGGAATAGATGAGCTATCAGTCTGATCCAGAATTTCCATTTCTATATTACTATATATGTATATGTAGTATTGAATTTTATATATGTTGTTCCAGTTCTAGTTCCCTATTCTCCTTATGCTCTCTTTGAACATGGCCCACTAATGAAACCTACAGCACAACTACACAGACATCAGACATTCCTATCATCTTGTACTGTAAAAATTCTGTTAAACCCACAGCCTCCTTGCATACGTTTAAACTTTATGTACTATGAACATCCCATTTGCCTCTTTCCTAGATCGGAACCTAGGAGTATATTTCACCCAAGTGTGTCAGGCCAACAGACAACCTCTGCATTACTCAAGTACTGCGCTGGGGCTGTGCTATGAGACCTGAGAAGTGGGGCTCCTTCATCCATGTGACGAAATTGCCATGCAAAATAAGCTGGTGCAGGAGGGCAGCTGTGAGGGAGGTGAGCCAGGGAAGGGATCACAAGGTCTTGTGGCACTGACACATTGTCTAAATGACATGGATCCACTTCAGCCCTTCAAGTGGAGTAGCAGCAGGAGTCAATGAGTGGGGGAAACTGTTCTATAGCCCTGCATCCTAATCCTAGTTTAGGGCTTGATTTCATTTCCCAAATCTTTTGGTATATATACATACACCCTCTGAATCCCAGTAATGCCATGTTCTTTCTTGAGTAGATGCAGCAATGTATTCCACTTAGGTGTATGTACACCCAGCATGCCAGAACTGGAGAATTTTGCCTAGCAGAAACCGTAGGGGGGGGTGACGCTCCTGTCTCATGCCCATAGCCCCTCCCCAGCTATATGAGGCAGTGCCGCCCTGATCCGTTTCTCCCCACTCCCCACCCCCCGGGTTCCTGCTTACTGTCTGTGGCTAGAGTTGGTGTTCTGTGTAGTTCCTAATTTCACAACCTCTCTGTTTCTTAGTGATTTTTTTCTAGTTGTATATAGTCAGTTAGTACTTATAGTGTTAGATTTAGTGTTCGCTTTAGTTCAAGTATTTCCCCGGTGATCCAGGATTTAAACACTGTCTGTCATGTGGGGGAGCAATCACCAACAGTGATCACCACACGAGGTACTTGCTGTACTTAGTAGAAGCCCTCGTCAAGGAGCAGTGTTCGATTTGCAAATCATTCACAAAACAGACTCAGGGATCTTCATCTAGAACAGCATCGGCTCAAACAAGAGATGAGGCCTTCTTCAGCACTGAGGCCTGTGTTGGATCGGAAGTCGCATTCAGGTTGCAAGAGTGCTGCCACTTTACAGTCTGGAACTGAAGCCTCTCTGAAAAGATGGAGGTCCTGGTCAAGTGTGGTTGATAGGGAGGGGCTACGCTCCCCTTAGGGAGGTTGCTCTAGGTTACGTGGGGACTCATCTGCATCCTCCAGAAGGGGTGTGGGCTGGCACAGTGTGAATGCCAGCATGCGGGATGGAGCAGGTCCCATCAATTTCTCCTGCGTTCCTGGTAGCAATAACATCCACAAGGAAAGCTGGTTTGTGGCAGAGCCTCCTTATACACAGTTCTCTAAGGACAAAGTAATTTTACAACACCACCCAAAATTTTTGTCTAAACTAGTTTCTCAGTTTCATTTGAAGCATGTGGTATATTTAACTGTGTTCTTTTAGAAGTTGCATTCATCTCCTGAGGAGCAGCATCACCAATGTTAGATGTCAGGCGATGTCTAGCCTTCTATCTGGACAGGACTAAACCATTCTGTGCTTCACTTCACCAGTTTGTGTTATATGCAGATTGTAAAATGGTCTCTTTACAGACGATCTCTAAATAGATAACATCCTATATCGAGATTGCATATGAAATAGCTTCAACTATGCCTCCTCAGTAGGTGTGAGCGCATTCTACGAGAACGCAAGCAATGTCAATACCGTTCCTCAATTATGTCTCAGTATTGGACATTTACAGGACTGCTACATGTGTCCATACATACATTTTTTGAACCATTATGCCATTACCGCTTCTTCCAGGGTGGATGCAAGCTTTGGTATGGCCATCCTGCAATCCTTCTTTAGGTAGTCTGAGTCCCACCTCTTAGGGGGTACTGCTTGTGAGTCACCAAAATGAAATACAGGGCTGCATCAACTCAACGAAGAAGAAATGGTTATTAACTGTAACTGTGGTTCTTCACCCTCCATCCCCTCTGCATCGGAGTCTAGTCTTTGGGCATTCGGTGCAAAGGAACTGAGGGGGGTTGGGACGGTGCTGCCTTATATAGCCATGGGAGGTGCTATGGCCACAACGCGTGAGTGCTGCCCTTCCAAGGGTACTGCTAAGCAAAATTCTCCAGCTCACATCTAAGTGGAATATGCATCTCCATCACATCTCAAAAAACCATAGTTACTGTCAGTAACCATTTCTTACTTAAGTTATTCTTGAACAATAGCAGTTGCTTTAGCTGCATAAAACTCAAGAGTTCCCTGTTCGATATTGCTGCTTTTAAATGTCAAACATACACATGCTTTAGAGAGTTCCAAGTTGTAAACTAGTTACTCTCATTAGTTTTAATGAGGCTATTCATGTGAGCAACCCCCGCTAATATGAATAGGGGGTTCTCACTCTGGTTCAAAGAGATTTAAAACCTTATTAGCAGATATCATTTGTAATATAAAAGTTTTGTGAGATTGACCCATGAAAGTAGCTTGATCAAATATTTAATATAAAGAACAGCCAGCGTCCATAAAATAAAGTGTATATATGATGTTTATTGTTACAAAAACTATCAAGTTTTACAGTAATGACATTTAAATACTACTTTAAAAGTTAAAGTAAATAACGTAGTTTAATAGTGTTCTAAAATTAATTTTAACAATTGGAAATGAAAGTGTAAAATTTGAAGCACAGTTGAGAACAGACATATTGATTTTTCTTCCCCTTGCTAGATTATAAACAAATTTGAGAAAAAAATGATTGTTTACTGTTTCCATAGCAGTATAATATAGTTTCATAGTCAGAGTAAGAATGCACTTAAGCTGCTATATTTGGGTTCTCTCCATAAATTGAAACAAGTCTGATCTAAAGCTCATTTACTGTCTTGGAATAGAATTGATCTTGCTTTCACATTTGATTCACCCACTGCGGATTTTGAGAGGAAGAAAAATAGCATTGTTAGGTCAGTTTAACTAGGCCAGAGTTGGACAGAAAAGACTGGCAAACCAACTGTTTTAAATATTTTTTCTTCTTTCTCTCTTTGTCTTTCTCTCTGTGGATTTTTTAAAATAACATCTTAGCTGATTTTAATATAATTTGTGGAGTCATTCATGTAGACCCTCACCATTCATGGATCTAATTTACAAAGCAGTACATCAGTTTATTACTTCATAGAAAATACTGTCAATGTGTTACCCCTAGGATTAGCTGTTTTGCACTGAGACACTTTTGTTTAACCTGCAGGGTTTGATATAACAGTTAATAGGAGGGAAGTTCTTTCTTTGCTGAGATCAAATAATATTTCTCTGCTGTCTTAACTCTTCAAAATGGATTGTCACACTTTGTACTCAAATACATACGTTCTGCTAAGATACATGTTTAAAACATAGATGTGTATTTTGACAACAGGTAAACTAAAGATTAAACGTTGGGCTTTCCATGTTCAAAAAGTTACAACTTCTAGCAGTCCTACAATAAAAGACCAAATTGTATATTTCATAAGGGGAAAGTATTTAATAAAGAAACATTTAATTTTCAAGCTCATGAGAGGTTGCTGTAAACTGCAACGCAAATTGTTGTTCACTTGCACCCCAGGAAAACAAGCTGAAACCAGTAGTATCGTATAGGATATGAAGGCAGAATAGGTTTAATAGGACACTATCAATCTTTTTTTCATAACAATTAATCTTCATTGCTCCGAAACCATCAGAGTATTAAGATTTTGACAGTCTTAAAAACAACCTTAGTCCTTAAAATTGAACAGAAATAAAAAAAAGTGAATTGAGAAAGCCTTCTTTAAAATATACACTTCTGACAATTTTAAATTGTACTCTTATGCATCTAGACTAGATATACCAACTACTACTAAATTAATTTAAAATAATTTTAATCATTAATTAATCAGTTATTAATCAAATAATAAAAAGTAAAAAAATTGAAAAAATATGCTTTATTAATTTCACTAAGAAAATAAGATTCTACATTTTTCTCAATTCTGTTATATTAATTTTTAAAAAATTAGATAACGACAAAATAAGCAAAGATTGTTTTATATAGATTTCTAGAGATGCATTAAACTTTCTGTGCCATCTGTGATAGAAAGGGCTATATATATTCGTAAGTGAAAGAGGAGCAGGAGTCAAAAATATTACAACTATGGTCTGACCAATAAGACATGAGACTGCTAATTGCTTCCTGTCCCTTTTGAAATTACTCAGACTGAGCTAGATAGTAGTTATTGATTTACTGTACAGTAAATGTCCTATTGTTCCCCACACGTCAGTGTGGCAGGTAGGGGCGGATCTGGCCCTGACTGAGACCAAATTTAGTTTATCTAAAACATTAAGAGGAATTAATTTTGAATCACTGTATAATGAATGAAACATGGCACAAAATGATTAAGCAGAGATGTGAGAATGCAGTATAATTCTTTGCACACTTGGCCTGTGCAATGCTTATATAAACACAGCAGATACAGATAATAGTGCACAGTAATTCAGGCTTTTGAAGTTATTTATTCATCTGTTTTTCCACATGAGGATCTTCCAAGTGAGAGTTTGTTAATGACACAGCATTTAATAAAAGCATCCAAAATATACAATGTGTCTACAGACCAGCATTGGTGATGGGTTTTGTCATTTGACATGGAGTTCGAGTATAGGCATTGTGGATCATTTAAAAATATTTTGTTTTTCTACTCCTATTTAGGAGCAACTCACATCTTAATTCCAGACTGCATTTTGTTCTGAACAAAAAGTACCCTTCATTGTTGTCAGTCACAGGAATTTGTTGAACACATATGACACATATGTCAGCCACATTGGCTTCTAAAGATATGCCTGCACAGCCAAAGTTGTGCCTGGGCTAGCCTACCCGAGCTAGCTTGAAACCATCTAGTGTGGGTAACAGTAGCAGTGAAGAGAGCACAGCATAGGCTTCAGAGTGGGCTAGTGAGCTGAGTATATACCCAGGGTCTGTGCCAGACTTGTACTACACCCAGTGAGGCCAACGCTATGCTGTATTCTCTGCTGCTGTTACTCATACCAGCTGGATTTGAGCTAGCTGATGTAGACGAGCCTATGCACAGCTTTTGCTGTGCTGACATACCCTTAGTGTAAAGTACAAGCATGTTTGTAAAAAAGAAAAGAAAAGAAAATCACACAAACACAATTTTGAAATCTTGTCACTGCCATTTGTGATTCCCTAAAAGTTGCTGCCTTCCCATCTTTTCATGAGAATGGTGCCTACACACATCGACGTAGGTCAAAAGAAAAGAGTCTAGGACGGTCATCACAAACTTAGCTGTGGAAAATCAGTGTCAATGTCTAAAAGAAATTACTACTAGACTTGAAGGAAGTTCCAGAAAAACAGAGAGAAATTGTCAGTAAAGAAAGTTACAAAGATTATACTTAGTATAATTATTTCTTTGGAGGGATCTTCAAGCTCGGAGCACTTGACAAACCATTAATTTAGGCCTAACAAATCCCCCCGCCCCCCCCAATGAGAGAGGAAAGTCATCTTATACCCACTTAATAGATGAGTAGACTGATACACATAGCTGAAATTCTCTGCATTGAGATTATATAGAGGGTGACCTTGCACCCCTTGTCTTCTTCGGATAGGCCTTGCATCTAGCTAGTTGTCTAAGAGTTTGATTCACTCATCATCATAACATCTCAACATCCATTTGGTTTTGCTGCATGTGGGGAGTGAATTTCACCCATAAAGATTGTGATTTGCTCTAACCGCTGTTCATCATTCCCCCAGAAAGCTATACAAAATATAGAGAAATGGGGAGGGGAGTCGTCACTATAAATACTGAAAAAAAGAGGTGAGACAATTTAACATGTATGGCTGATGTCTTTCATGTTTTTTTAGTGGGAGCTTGGTCTAGTGGCTAAAGCACAGGAAGACTGAAGGCTTGTCTATACTTGGCTAAATTGGCACTGCTGTGATCAACGCAGCGATGTTGATTTAGCAGGTCTGGTGAAGACAAGCTAAGTCGATGGCAGAGCACTCTCCCATTGACATCTGTACTCCACTTCCACAAAAGGTGGAAGGTAAGTCGGCGGGAGAGCATCTCCCCTCGACACAGCACGGTGTAGACATCGCTGTAAGTCTACCTAAGTTACATCGACTTCAGTTATGTAACTTATGTAACTGAAGTAGTGTAACTTAGGTCAACTTACAGCTTTAGTGTAGACCAGCCTTAAGAAACAAAGATCAGTGTTCTATTTCATGTCTTTGCCGCCTATTTTCTGCATAACGTTGGGCATGTCATTTAACCTGTTTCCCCATCTGCAAAACGGGAATAACAATACTTATCATCCAAAGTTGTTTGTAAAGCACACAAAGGTCCTAAAAATGAAAGGCACTAGTGAAGTGGAAAGTATTATTAACAACACTGTAGAAATATTTGTGTATATTCTAGTGATGCAAGTTACAGTTGCCCAGTCACAAATTCAACTTAAGTTTTAAAGAGGTAAAGTTTTAATTTACTGTTAAAATGTATTTACTTACTCATGGTCCCTCTCTGTTTGGCTTGGAGCCAACCATTCTCATTTCATTTTGGTTTTTAAGCTTCTCTTTTCCTTCATTACCCATCACTCCCTGTGGCATTCCCAGTGTGCATGCAGAAAAATAATTGTGCAAGATCTGAAAAAGGGTACAAAACCATCAAGACTGGAACTTTTTGCAGACAACTTTACTGTGTCTGTCCTATGTATTTTAAAACACTCTTAAATGTTAAATTCAACAGTCCTATCTGCCTGCCCGGCTCTCCCTCCCCCGCCCAGTCTCCCCTCCACCCCACTAGACATTTCCATGCAGGGGAGAGCAAATCCAAATTGAAGATGGAGAAACATGATCAGTGAAAAACTTTCTTCTAAACAAAAAGGATGGTCAGCTACTTCCAGTCACAAAATTACTGATATCCACTAAATGTACTGGTTTCTATATCGCCATCTGTTTGCAGCTTTTAAATAAAATATCAGGCACAAAATCACATTTTTATGTAAATGATATAGGAGAGTCATTTACTAAATCACATTCTAAATTACTGCCTGAAATAATATTGTTCAATAAAGTAGCTTGAGTATTTTTACTGAAGGCTTTGTTCATGAAGTTTATTTCTTAATTACTTTTTATAATCACTGACATATGTTGGTCATTATTATTCCCATCTTGCAAAAACAGATTTTTTTAAGAGTGTGCTAATTACTATCAAAAGAGGGGGAAACTGCATGGTACATTGCATCATCAATTTACAGTTATCTATATTATCTTTTCTGGAATGTGGAGCAAAAACTCTAGTCAACTCCAAAACTTCTTGCGATCTGTATAATGTTACCATGCCACCAGGTCATCTTCAAATTACATTTAAATATGTTTTAATACTTTTTATATGCACATTTGTATGTACAGCTGGATTTGTATCATTTTTTGAGTTAGCATATTTGTTAATAGACATCTTATAAATAGACATCAGCATCAGCACAGACTTACTAATGCAGTCTTTGGCTACTGTAGCAAGGCTGATGTGTATTGGCGAATTCACATTAGCATAGCCACTACTTGTCCTGCACTAGATAATGGACTCAAAGGTTAAGAGCAAAGGATCTCAACAGATCCAATCAGCGGAGCTTTTCCAGGGCTAATTACCTCTTTACTGCGCTGACTCTAATGTGACATGTTTATTGCCTTAACTAACAACTCATTAGCTTAGTTGATGTTTTTGTCAATATTAATTCGTTCATTTAAGCCAAGTCAAACCTTAAACAAAGATGTCCAGACTGAGAAACTGGCAGCAGAGTGACTTTTGTTTAGTTCATCTTTTTTTCTGTAGCTCAATTTAAACAAAATAAATGTTGACAAGAGAAATATTTGGAGTATTTTTCTAAAGGAAGCATGTATTTATCAATGTGCTAATGTTTGTTGCATATAGCACTTTTTTCTATAGAACTCAATGTTTAGGAAATAAAATTAAAGTAAACTAAAACACATGCTTCATAGCTTAATGTGAGTATCGGGAAGCAACAGTTACTACTCTTGATTGCATATTTACAGATTAACATAAGATGGCATGTCAGTTGTTAGGTGCTCTAAACTGCTAAATATGGTGAGCAGTTTGTTCAATAAATAAAAATAAGCAACTTGGAGAAGTCTAGTTTTAAGAACTGCCCAGAGAAAAACCCATAAAATCAATATTTTATCTCTACCACTATAACTATCTAAAGTAATGTTATTAAAAGAGGTAATGTATAATTGCACAGCAGTAATGATAAATTACATTTATCTAGGAATTTTACTCTTTTTAGCTGTCATTTACATTTTATAAACAGTCACTAGTTAGTTGTTTTTATTTTAATAGAGACAGTTTAAAATAAAATTCATGGTTATTATTGAGCATGCAGAATCTGGAGTTGGCTTTTAATATGCTGGGCTCTTGGCTGGATCATTATCTCTTATCTAGTTATTGTCATTTTTAAAAGGCAGAAAAGAAAGGTGAAAAAGTTACTTTACATGAAGCAGAGTAGAAACTGATGATGGTGTAGTATTATTCTTTGATCAAAAGACTATAGTCAGGCGGTCACTATTAGTAGTTGCATTTACCTCTTAACTACAATGCAGCAAATCTCAAAGAAAATCTGAAGTTATTGTGTAATCTGTAGTGTCTTAAACGTACTTGGAGCTTCACAAAACATAAAATTGCAGGGATCCTTCTCCAAATAGCCAACAGTCAAAATCAGATAAATGCAGTGTGTGAATGTGTGAGGAGATGCCAGTGAAGAGATCAATGTAGGATGGGTTCACAAAAGTGGGGTTAAGTCACAATTTTCTTTTTCTACATGGATTCTCGGTTTAAAATGTCTTTCATTTATGTGCCGTAATCAAATATTCAGTTACTGAGAGACGCCAGTGTGGGTGTGAAATTTTATAGCGAAGTCTCTTGTAAATTTCAGGCAACGCCTTCTTTAAGCACACAGCTTACATTTGGGCTGCGCACTGAAAGGTATCTTGGGACCAAGAATGCTCCTCCTAGGCTATAGAGAAACTTGTGGCTGGCTCCAGTAGGCTGACTTGGGCTTGCAGGGTTTAGGCTAACAGGTAGATATTTGGGCTTGGGCTGGTACCTGAGCTCGGGGACCCTCCCCAGTTGCAGTGTCCGAAAGCCCGAACCTGAACTTCTACAATACCGCAATTAAACAGCCCCTAGCCTGAGTCCCACTAGTCTGAGTCAGGTGGCATGGGCCAGCTGTGGATGTTTAAATGCAGTGTAGACATACTCTCTGCATTTGCTGCTAAATCCCTGTGACTATGGTGTTTCCAGTAGCTGTAACATCCATGTTCTGTGGCGGCAGTGACCTCTGCCCCACACACTGCCCTTTCTTCTCCACCTTTCTGCTCCTGTTCCACTCCAAATTTTCCATGTGCAGTCACACACTAGAGTGACTTGGTTGAACTCCATAACCTGTAGGGTATTTACACCCTTTGGGCAAACTCCCCAGCATAGTTACTGTGGCTGAGTCGGGTGACTGATGCACTCAAATGGGTAGAACAAACCTTCTAATACCTAGACCTTGCCCTTGAGCTGCCTTCTGCACAGCTGCTATCATATATGGCCCAGCGAATGGTGTGTTGGTGGGTTTTATGGTAACCCAGAATTGGAGTGGAAAACTTTTACCCAGCTTTCCTTTACCTTAGTCTTTTCTGACAGGCATCTATCTTCATTTGGCCGCCAGAATTTGGCCCTTAATGTAACTTTTTTTGCATCTTCACTCTTTAATAAAATGTGACACAAGGTAGAATTTTAAAAACAAACCAAAAAAACCACCAAAACTACTTGCATAGATTGGTATTAACATCGAGTGAATAATTAATAGTTGCAAATAGTTATTTTCCCCGCCTTACAAGTAAGATATTTTGTTATACTTGAATTCCTTTTTTATTAAAGTATCAGGGGGTAACCGTGTTAGTCTGTATCCGCAAAAACAACGAGTTGTCTGGTGGCACCTTAAAGACTAACAGATTTATTTGGGCATAAGCTTTCGTGCATAAAAAACCCACTTCTTCAGATGCATGGAGTGAAAATTACAGATGCAGGCATTGTTATACTGACACATGACGAGAAGGGAGTTACCTTACAAGTGGAGAACCAGTGTTGACAGGGCCAATTCGATCAGGATGGACGTAGTCCACTCCCAGTAATTGATGAGGAGGTGTCAATTCCAGGAGAGGCAAAGCTGCTTTTGTAGTGAGCCAGCCACTCCCGGTCCCTATTCCAGCCCAAATTAACAGTGTTAAATTTGCAAATGAATTTTAGTTATCCAGTTTCTCTTTGAAGTCTGTTTCTGAAGTTTTTTTGTTCAAGTATGACTACTTTTAAATCTGTTCTAGAATGTCCAGGAAGATTGAAGTGTTCTCCTAGTGGCTTTTGTACGTTACCATTCCTGATGTCCGATTTATGTCCATTAATTTGGGCTTGAACAGGGACTGGGAGTGGCTGGCTCACTACAAAAGCAGCTTTGGCTCTCCTGGAATTGACACCTTCTCATCAGTTTTTGGGAGTGGATCACATCCACCCTGATTGAATTGGCCCTGTCAACACTGGTTCTCCACTTGTGAGGTTACTCCCCTCTCTTCATGTGTCAGTATAACAGTGCCTGCATCTGAAATTTTCACTCCATGCATCTGAAGAAGTGGGTTTTTACCCACGAAAGCTTATGCCCAAATAAATCTGTTAGCCTTTAAGGTGCCACCGGACTCCTTGTTCTTTTTATTAAAGTCAATCACTTGAAGCAGTGAGAGCAGAATACAATATGGCACCATGCCACCTGTGCTCTGTGACCTGCACGGCTAGGGGAAGGACTTCATTCACTTGGTAACACATTATTAATTCATTTGGCATTCATTGTAATAACATAAATCATCAGAAATTCATTTGGTTTTAAAGTGCATATAATATGTAATCTCAAAGGGTTGTCATTGTAATTGAGCTATTAATTAATGTAGCATTATTTTAATGTGACCTTCTTTTCCTCGGTCTACTGTTCAGCCTCTGACATTGGTAGGTAATTGGTAGCTGTTTCTTCATGTGTATTCGGGACAATCCTGTTTTGTGAAATATTTGTAATATTTTAAGATAAACCAACATTAACAATATATCCAAGTGTTCCTCAGTCTCTATTTGGTGCTTTCATTGAGTACAGTAGACTGGTGTAGTTAGCAGCATTTTGGAAGTGAATGTTACGCGCTACCAGATGGCAAGTGCAGAAAAAAGACCGTTATGGATGGATCATAAATATTTTCCGTTGTCGGCTATTCAGCATGTTGTTTATTGTCATGCTTATTGCACTGGGGAAGTTTCAGTATGAGAAGTTTTCACGGGGCTTCTGTCCATTCCTGAAAGGGAGAAAAGAGGCTACTCTGCCCAGATCTACCTTTGCTGCTCTGATGCCCAGATCTACCTTTGCTGTAGAGCTATTCATTGTGTATATGGCTCCTAAATCACTCACTTGTACTAGCAGCCGCCATCTGCAGCTCAGAGCAGGCAAAGAATTTGCATTTGACTATTGCTGATTCTTCCTTTTCTGTCATTTCACTTTCTAACGCGCTGCTTTAACATGTCTAGGACAAGTGAACACGTTTCCTGAGCTCACAGCCTCCGTTTATCAGACTGTCAAGAAATTTCCCACTTGCATGTTTCTCTTTTTGCTTCATGTGAGGAAGCTGCCTATAGAAGTCTGTGTGGAGAGGCCAGTGCGGCTTTCTGACATCACCTGAGGAGCTGACAGCAGCAGCTTTTAATCAAAGTAAATCAAGTGCTGCCTGTGAGTAATAGTCATGATGGGATTAAATTTAAGGGAAATATTGGTGGAATACACCATTACACTTAGGAAACTACCCCATTTTTGCAGTGTTGTTCAGTAAAGTTACATCCCCAGACAGCACTGTTCACTTGGATTGAAAGTCTACCTCTACTGATTCTTCAGATGATGTCGTAAGGGATCTTTTAAGTAAAGGATAGAACCTGATGAGACAGACACAATTAAAGCTGGCTGGAAAATGGTCACTTTTTCCCCAAAAAAACCACTTCAGCCACCTCTGTCAGCTGGTTGAAAAACAGTAAAAAAATAAGTCTGAAAAAATCATAAAAAATTCTACCAACTCCAGCCACAATTCTGACCAAAAATCAATATACAATTTGATTTACAGTAGGTTGTGGTTAGGCTGCAAAAGTGTTCCATTGGAATTTTGAAAGCTACATCATCTACGTGGCTAGCACATAATGTGCTTTACATAGTGTTATGATCATTTAAAAGATGCTGTCAATTTTAATTTTTTTAATTGTCTAATTAAAAGTCTTGCTTCTAATAAAGCACCCTTTCAAAATTATTTACAGGTTTTATAAATCTTTTTCTCCTTCCTATTAATGTCTATAAGAGCTTTTCAGTTCTCTCTCCCTTGTTTACTGACTATATGGGAAAATGAACTAATTGACTATGCACAAAGTGCTGTGAAATCCAGCCTGTTAAAAATACCCTGTAGTCTCTTTTAGTCCTAGTAATTTTAAGGGCTTTTTAAAAAACAGTAGTTACAAATTTGTCTCTCAGAAATACAATTTTTAATTGGTGATCTTGTGGCCCAGTAAAATCATATTTTCAGGACTATTTGGTGACGTATTCTCCATTGAAAAATTTATATTTAGGATGCAATATGAGCATAGAAATTGCCCAGTGATTCAGATCAATGGATCTAGTTCAGAATATGTATATTTTTCACACAAACAAGTCATTATTGCCACTCATGCTATTTCAACAATCATGAGGTAGAGATGGGATGGATTATGGATTATGGCATTGTTAATGGAATATAAAACCTTTTAACCTCTAGTCACATTGGTTCAAATTTGTTCCAGGTTGTGGTACCTTAAGGCCATTACCATCTGCTGGCTGTTCAATGTATGTTTTAACATGCAGTATTATTGGTCTCGGTCCAGTTCTTAGTGGACAGATATCCACATCACAAAAATACATTCACAGATGACATCCTTTTTAGTAGACTCAGCAGAGAGTTTCAAGTATGAGTAGAAACAGAACAGCATTATCCCAGCAAAAGATAGAGGGACATTAGTAAGGTAATGTGGGAAAACTCGTGCTGCCTCCAATGATGCTGTATTTGCTATATGGACAGAGAACTAGTCCAGCACCATTGATGAGTACTAAATTTATCCAAACATTCTTAAAAAGAATGGGGGGAGAGAGGGTTTACGTGCAGATACTCACATGCTCTCACTAAACCATAGGTGAGATAAAATATATATTGATATGCTTGCTTTAAGTTATAAATCTATTTTTTTAAATTGAGCCACAGTACTGCTGGGACAAATGTTGTAACATGTCACTCTTTAGGCCCAATAAACTTAGTGATGTCCCTGTTTAAAAGTCATTTGGATATTTTAGGGTCAGTTCAGCACATTTCAGGTATAAAGAAAGACAAATATTTTAAACTGATAACTAGATTATCCCTATAAGTTTATCAAACTGTGCCAACAGTGCCATGATGTTGTGATGATTTAACTTACTGACCATCAGTGGGAAAGAATAGTAGCTTTTGCTGAGATGGGATGCAGTCTCATGTAGCAGCCTGAGTGACCTCATTACTACTAGCCTTCATAGGCGCCGACTCCTTGGGTGCTCCGGGGCTGGAGCACCCACAGGGAAAAATTGGTGGGTGCAGAGCACCCACGGGCAGCTCCCCGCCATTCCCGGGGCCCGCGCACAGCTCCCCGCCAGTCCCGGGACCTTACCTCATCACCGGGAGATGTTGCGGGGCCCCGCCCCCGATGCTGGGCGACGTTGCGTCGGCAGCGGGGCCCCGCAACGTCACCCGGCAGCGGGGGCGGGGCCCCGCAATGTCACCCGGTGTCGGGGGCATGGCCCGGTGTCGCGGGCAGGGCCCCACCCCCGACGCCGGGTGTCAGCCCCCACCGGCACCACAGGAAGTCGGCGCCTATGGCCTTCTACATTACATAAACCCAAATCCTTATACTATGTGAGATTAAAGGAAGGATATACATGCAGTCCATGCTATACATTTGAAACTTATTTACAATATATTTTGGCTGAATGCCACCTATTTCTAAATACTCATAATACATTATTTTATTTGGTTTCAGTGCAGTTTATAGTTCATTCAGACTTCTAGTTGGAAAATAAAATCTTTCTGTAGATAAATGTATGTAGATGTTCAACTTCTTACCATAAAATGGCTGCAGTTTCTGACCTAGGTACATATTTCCCCAAGTTCAGGAAGGATAATAAGAAACTGCAAAGACACTAACTCCCTTAACATGCTTAAACTTATCAGTGGTTTTGCTGTCAGATTTGCATGAAATCAAATTAATGCAAATTAACACACCATTTTAGTCCATTTTTAGGTTGGACTTTTGTTATGCACTATTTTGTGCTAGGTTTTAATAATAAACCAGCCCCGAGGAGAGGTATTATTGAGAGAAGAGAACTTGCATGAAGTTATTTGGTTATCGGAGACAGTGAGGCTGGGTGCTGCAGCATGACCCCAGGCCACAAGGGCGCATGCAGGAGGCAGCTCGCCCAGCTATGAATAGTCCTGCAGAAAGAATACAATAAGGATGGAATCAGTAGTCTATAAATAATAGTATAGACTCTAATAGAGAATTATTGCCTTCTTATAGTTTATCCATCCTAAAGAGTTTTATATTAGGCACATAATTCTTTATTAAATTCTATAGGATGATGCAAAAATCCTATAAAAGGGTCATCACTTTTTCTGTTGAATTCTGTAGGACTTTTTGGTAAGCATCTTGTCTGGACTCCTAGTCTCACAAGTGTTGGTAGAAAAGCCTTCCCCACTGCCATTCCTTTTAGCTAGAAAAACTTTCCTGCATCTTTCTGCCTCATTTTAGAGCATATTTTTCCTTGGTACACTTTTTCCTCTCATTCTCTCACCTGCTATTTATTTAAATCTGTGATTGCACTATTTAATTCACTAGAGGGTTGACATACCATTTACTGGAAAGATCCTATATTAAATAGGGCCCTGATCCTGCAAAAGATTTGATATAATATTTAGTATTTGTAATAATTCTTTTTATTGCAGTAACACCTAGCTATCACCGTCAGGGTCTGAGTCTGCTAGGCTCTGTACAAACACACAACAGAAAAATGGTCCCTGCACCATAGAGGTTACGGTTAAGTAATATAATTGATATAGGCAGCACTATGCATCTCTCCTTTCACTGACTTCACTGAGACCTGTGCAGGTGTAGGGACTTGCCCACTGGAAGATTTTACAGCATATGGGTCTAATGTTGTATTGTATTCCATGAGTAGATTTCCATACTGTACTCTTATTCATGGTAACTTTTTAAAAATAACAAAGCAGAATCAACTCACTAGTTTTTCTTTTTATTGTACTAGTTTTTATCCTGTTTTGTATGGTAGGTAAAGCTTTGACATTCCTTCTGCTGCAACCACCAAGCCCCAAACTTCCTCCACACAGCACCATCCGCAGAACTGCCATTGATCTGATTGGGCGAGGTTTTACAGTATGGGAGCCTTACATGGATGTCTCCGCTGTATTAATGGGCCTTTTGGAGCTCTGTGCTGATGCTGAGAAGCAACTTGCAAAGTATGTATTTAATCCAATAATTTTTTTGAGGGGGGGCGGTATGTTATGTTTTGCTTTGTTGCATCTGTTAACACACATGAAAATACAAATATGACCACTGTATTTAACTAGGGGAGGAAGCCCCCTTGTGTTTGAGCAATTTGAAATCTGGCATTTGTACCAACAACACCAAAATTATAATAACTGATATACAAGAGTTGACGTGGTTTTGTAGTCTCCGCTGGCTCTGGTGTGTAATCTCAGGCCTTAAAATTTAGGTTGACATCGTTACAGCACTCATGGGTGTGGAAAAGGACATTTCTGAGGCCCGTAGCTAGGTCGACCTAACACCTGCGGTAGATACAGATAGGTCGACAGAAAAATGCTTCTGTTGATCTAGCTGCCATCGCTTGAGGGAGTTCCCACCACACAGGATAATCCCCTTCCATCGCTGTAATCTGCTCTACACTAAGGGTTTATTGGAGGAGAGCTACAGTGCCATAGCTGTGGTGCTATCATGCTGGTAGTGTAGATATAGCCTCAGAAGGGGAAAGGCCTAGTCACACAGGGTATGTCTATACTGCAATTAGACACCCTCTGACTTGGGTTCACGGGGCTAAGGCTGTGGGGCTGTTTAAACTGCTGTGTAGACTTCCTGGCTTGGGCTAGAGTCTGAGCTCTAGGATCCTGCAAGATGGGAGGGACCCATTGCCCAGGATGCAGCTGGAGCTCAGAAGGTTACACCATAATTAAACAGCTCCTTAGCCTGAGCCCCTTGAGCCGGACTCAGCTGTCACAGGCCAGCCACAGGTGTCTAATTGCAGTGTTAGACAGACCCATAGACTAGAAAGATCTCTTTAGTGACACTATTTACACTTATGTAGTTAAAACAACGAGGAGTCCTTGTGGCACCTCAGAGACTAACACATTTATTTGGGCATAAGCTTTCATGGGCTAGAACCCACTTCATCAGACGCATTGAGTGGAAAATACAGGAGCAGGTATAAATACATGAAAGGATGGGAGTTGCCTTACCAAGTGTGAGGTCAGTCTAATGGGACAATTCACTTAACAGCAGGATACCAAGGGAGGAAAAATAACTTTTGTATTGGTAATGAGAGTGGCCCCTTTCAGACAGTTGACAAGAAGGTGTGAGTAACAGTAGGGGAAAATTAGTATTGGGGAAATTAGGTTTAGGTTTTGTAATGACCCAACTATTCCCAGTCTTTATTCAGGCCTAATCTGATGTTGTCCAGTTTGCAAATTAATTTCAGTTCTGCAGTTTCATGTTGGAGTCTGTTTTTGAATGTTTTTTGCTGAAGAATTGCCACTTTTAGGTCTTATTGAGGGACCAGAGAGATTGATATATGCCATCATATGCCAGCAATGCCCCTTTTCCATGTACATTGGCCAAACTGAACAGCCTCTACGCAAAAGAATAAATGGACACAAATCTGACATCAGGAATCATAACATTCAAAAAACAGTAGGAGAACACTTAAATCTCTCTGGTGTTTGTTTATTGCAGGTACTGTGATGTACGGTAAATTAAATAACTAAATCTTGTTTCCATAGCTTGAAATCCTGTGATTGTATTGCTATCGGGGTTTTGTTTTTTGTTTTTTTGTTTTTAAGATTTCATAGGGATTCAGCTGGAACTGGTATAGTAGTGGCAATTTGTTATCTGGGTCCCTATATTTCTGGTTTGTTCTGGTCAGGACACCTCTCGGGATCAGGCTGATGAAGGCTTGGGGTCCCAGGAAATGGTGGGGGGTGACAGCCATGGTAAAGCTTGCTTTAGTAGCCTCTAGCTGTCCTTTCATTTGTTCTTTTTTTGTTGTTGTTCTTTTGTACTTTCCCAGAAAATCTTTCTTGTAAGGACCCCAAAATGGAGTGGTGGATGGAATAGCCCTCCCCTCATTATTTTGTCCACCAATTAGGCCTAATATCCAACATACCAATTTTGGCTTATTAACTTCTGGCTCTTCACCTCCTGGTTTTTAACCAGCATCATTTCAATGCAGCCCTTGAATCATATCAACTTGGCTTTTTTGTCTAGCCTAATTCAGTTATTCTGTATCCCTTTTGTACCTTTTCCAATCAACATTTGTTATTGTAGGTTACTGTAACATCTTATGAACTTTTACTTACTTTTTACAGTTGAGCTCATGGTTCAGGTAAATGTATAGGCCTGATTGTCATGACAGGTACCCCAGTGAAAAACTTAAAGACCACTATGACCAGAAGCCAAGGAAGTGGACCTCTCATGGGACAGGCATGGGAATGGTGTGGGAAGCAGACCAATCCTTTGTATTTGAGATCCCAGCTGCTGTTCTGCCTCATCCATGCCTGAAGCCTACAGAGAGGAGGTTTTGGCTAGGCAGATTATGGGGGAATGGGAGCCTAAAATCATTGGGCAGGATCTGTGGCAGCTGCTACTACATTTAAATGATTCAAAGTACTGCCTATCATTGTCTAGTCAAAAGGATAAGGGGCAGGATTGTGTCATTGCTTAGATTCTGCTGCAGCAGATTCTACTCAGTGGTCTCAATATTTCTACCAGCCCATGTAGATGCAGCCTATTTCCTTCCAGGGTGTGTATGCTAGATGAATGAAAGGTTAGTAGAAGAGAGTATGAGGAGATAAGGGCTATGTGGTAAGCTTGGACAAGCCCTGGGAGAGTGTTTATCCACAAGGAGGCAATTTTGAACTGAATCCTGAACGAACGATAAGCCAGTTGAGCTGTTTGAGGATGGAGGTATGCTGTTGGGCGTGACTGTACGTGTGAGAATGCAGGTAGCGGCATTGTGTTAGATCTAGGGTACTGGGGCTTAGGGAAGCCATATAAAAAGTAGTTGAAAGAAGGAATCAGGATGTCAGTGGAGGTGGTTGTGATGTTTCTCGGGGTATGCGGGACTGTGACTCTCATCCTTACCCCTCTGCCTCCAATGTGAGGGAGTCTTGCTTGTGGTAACTGGGTGCTATCTCCCTAGCACCACCAGCCTTTGAGCCCCTCAAGCCACTCACCTCCAGACTATGCCAGTCCTGTGTTTGCCTTGCAGGTTAGCAAGAGGTGCACCTCAGTCCCTGAATCCTCTTGAAACATTCCCCTATTATATCCAACCACAGACACTGGCTACTCACAGAAGTCCCAGGTCCTCTTACCAGTTTTACCTTAAGCCACTGCCCCTATATAATACACAGCACTTTTAATGAAACAAAAGAAGGTTTATTTAAGAAAGAATAGAGATTACATGAGAAGTAAGAGAGAGTGATGGAAAGAAATGGTTACAATACAAAATAAAATAATAAAATGTGAACTAGGGCCTTCACTTTATTATGTGACCTTCTTATCTTATAAAGTAGGTTTTCCCCCTGACGTTCAGTCTGTTGCAGAACTGACTGGCTTCATGGGAACCAAGATCTAATCATTCATGAAAAACGTCTCCACTCAACAAGGTGTCTTCGTGAATGGATCCAGAGTGCTTCTCCTCACTCTGGTTATACTGAAATAGTCTTTTGTCTTTATTCATATCCAGGGTGATCCCCGTCTGTTATAATGGTCCCTTTTTACCTCCAAGTGGTTTCGATTGTTTGCAGTTGTCTTTGATAGTTTTCCATTGACTCTTCTGTAATGGGCAATGATAGGCAGTTGAACCTTGCGTTACATCACTGGCTAACCAGGGATACATGGCTACTCCCGCCTGTAGGACTAGGCAGTCACTGAGCGATAGCACTCCCTGGTGATTCCTTTTAACTTAAAAACCATATGAGCATAAACTTCAACCTAGTTACATTATTCCATATACCAATACACGCAACATGCCATGATTATAAGCACTTATAAGTTGCAAGCTTCCAATAGAGACCTTACACGTTAACCTTAATTGACAAATACTCTAAGCAATGTATTTGATGTACTGAGTTGTTTGCAAAGAATTGTTTGCTAAGGGGCCTATGTGTCACAGTGGTATATGATGAATGTAGCAATGTGGGGAATGCATGAGGAGGTGAGAGATTCTGAATCTAAGATAAAGACATAGTAATGGAAGGCGAAGGCAAATCGAAGGTCTGTATCAAGGAAGGAATTTTGAGATGGAGCTATTATTTATTTGTTTGCAGTAGTACTCACAATGGGATAACATGATCTTGGCAATTAATTGACCTTTGACTATCAGTAGTAAATAGGCCCAATGACCAGTGATGGGACGTTAGAAGTTACAACAGAGAACTTTTTCCTGGGTGTCTGGCTGGTGAGTCTTGCCCACATGCCCAGGGTTCAGCTGACCGCCATATTTGGGGTCGGGAAGGAATTTTCCTCCAGGGTAGATTGGCAGAGGCCCTGGAGGCTTTTCGCCTTCCTCTGCAGCATGGGGCACGGGTCACTTGCTGGAGGATTCTCTGCATCTTGAAGTCATTAAACCATGATTTGAGGTCTTCAACAGCTGAGACATAGGTGAGAGGATTATTCCGGGAGTGGGTGGGTGAGATTCTGTGGCCTGCATTGTGGAGGAGGTCAGACTAGATGATCATAATGGTCCCTTCTGACCTTAAAATCTATGAGTCTATGTGTTGGATTCTATAAAAAAAGATAAAATAATGCGCGCTGAAAAGACAAAGCAGTGAGACTGGGTAGAGGAAAGAGTTACAACCAACAAAGAAGATAGTTAGTTATTGCTCAAACCCTGATACTATAAAGTTTTAATAACACAGTGTGTGTGTGAGTTATGAAAGATACAAAGATTATCCCGAATTACCCTACAGCCTTTCATCCAGCTTATTTTCTGTAGCAATCACATTAGAAGTGGGTCATCCACAGGGATTTAAAGGAGGAGAGGGTCAGCTCAGGAAGATGGACTAAATATAGGGATGTACAGTGGAGATCATGGAGATGTTTGTGGGAGAAGTGCGCATAATGTACAAGGCTAGAGTAACCGGCAGAGCAGAGGGGACAAAATTGCTATGAAAAGAGAAAAGGGCAAAAATTGGGGAGGGGAAGAAATATTCAGGGCCTTGAAGTCAATCTTGATAAATAAAAATCTTGATGCAGTGGGAGAAATGAAGAGGGTGAAGGCATTCAGAGAGGGAGTGGGGCCTTGGTCTTTGTGACTGGCAAGGAAGATGAGTTTGATTACATCATTTTATGGGCAGGTGGGGTACCGGTTCATATAATCTTATGTCTTCTCCAGCACAACTAAAATTTCAATTCCTTGAAATAGACATAAACACATGAATATAAGATTATGGTAAAATATATTCTAATATTTCACAGTTTAAACTGTAGTTTATAGAATTGATCTGTGTCCTGCATCTCCTGCTTATTATCCAGTAAGTGCATCTCCAGGTCTTACTATTAGCATGTGGAGTTTTAAATACCACAGAATTTGTCAATTTGATGTGCCACCTTTTGCCTTATGTCCTCTTGGAGCAACTGTGATTAACTAGAATCGGAATTCCTGACTACTTCAGGTTAACACATAGGATCCAGTCCTGCCAAATGCATTTAAGTAACATTACTCACATGAGTAGGAGCACTCATCTGTATTTGCAGGATTCCCTGGCTTAGACAAAATGCTTGGATTCCATGTTGACGAGTGCAGTATGTAAACCTAGATAGGAGACAAAGCTTGTGGCATCTGCTCACACATAATGTCTCTCCTCCCTAGTCTATACCATTGTAGTGTACATTTCATTTGAGATTCTGAGTTGCTCAGTTTCTTTTTTAATATTTGTGTTTTTGTGCAGGGTTGTTTCCATGATCACAATTCTACCATTTTTATTTGCACTGAGTAGTTCCTTACTCTTTGAATCATCCCCTTTGAAATAATTATGATAAAATATATAACTGTGAAATGACTCATGAAATAAGGGTGGCCGAATCTGCACCTCTATGCTTGGGGGATGTGAAATTAGGTTCTTGTAATTTGATGTACCCTTTTTAATCTCTCTCTCTCTCTGTCGTGTGTGTGTGTGTGTGTAAAGTAAAAACTTTATTGTTAAGACATGCTTTCAGTAATATTTTGTTACCTGGGGCCTTTCTATCACAGATATCAATTCTCATATGAACCATCTTTATTCTTTCTAGGAATCTGATATCCATGTGACTACTTGCACAATTAAGGGTTTTGCAGAAATGGGCCTTTTTTTTTTCTTTTTTTTTTTCTTTTTTTTTACTGTTAGTGTTTGTTGTAAAATTAATTATTTTGTCTGAGATTCATCCTAAATATCTTTCCGAATAGATTTGATATAAAATGTTTCTGTAATCTCCTATATTTTTTCTTTATTTAGTTGTTTTATCAGATAATGCAAACTGTTATACAAAACAAACATGGAAAAAGAGAAAATATACATATTGTATGTTTATAATTAATTAATTAAATTACAGTTGATACAAGAAGTAGCCAGAGTGGTCTGTTTGTGTATTAGATATAACTAAATTGTTACATTTCATATTGTCTATGCTCTTTCCTCTCTAAAAGCAAAATAAGAATAATTAATAACTAATAATACTGGATAATATTAGTGGCTATATGTCAGGTGTCTATTGAGATAAGATTAGTTTCCATTCATAGCTACACGAATCCTGTTAAATAAATAAACAAACCCCTAACTGTGACACACAAAATATCAGCTTCTTACACTGGGAGAATTATGTAAATATTTATTTTGTCCTCTAAATGATATCTAGAATATTTTCAGAAGTGTCTGTATTGTAGTTCTTTTGCAACTACAAATTAAGGTTTTTAGTATTTATTTGATACAAAAAATCAATGTTAAAAGAAATATAACTGCAAATGTCAGTTAAATATAATTGACTCAGAAATTAAGATATAATTATATGCTTTTTCATCAGTTGGAATAAAAACAAATACATTATTTTTTTCTTTGTTTATTTTATATTTTTAATGTATTGAAAGTTTAAACGTCAACTGTTCAGTATTTTAAATTTCTGCTTATAAGGTGTGTTTCAGTAGTGTGTGGACCACATCTACCACTGTCATACACTGGCATAGCTCCATGTACTTCAATGGAGCTTGCACCAAATGAGGATCTTGTCCTTAGGACCTTTGATCAGCATTCCCAGAATTATCAATGTTTATGTTACAAGTTGTAAATACTAACTTGTATTTTTTTAATATACATTTTATATTGTATGGAACAATTTCACACAAAATATAGGCCTTTATCCTTGCAAATACTTTAACATTCAGCCTTAAGTGCTAAATGGTAAACTAGACTAACAATTTGGAAAAAATTACAAAAAGAATGTACAGTATTTTGAACTTTGCACTTTGACTAGCTAAGGATTTAAACTGAAAGGAACATTCAGAAATCGAAAATACAAATGTCGTAGATGAGTCAGCATCGTGTTACCATCCTAATTTAAGAATTAATCTTACCATACTGTTGCTCATAAGAAATACAAGTGCGGGTCTTCTCTTCAGTAATTAGTATTTTTTATCATCTTATTGCTGATAACCATGGTATTCTGCTATCCATACAGCTGCATGCCTTCTCTTCAATAATTGTTTTTGTCTATCATATTGCTGATACCATGAAGGTTTCTGGATATATTTTAAAGCATGTGAGAGATGAGTACTCAAAAAACACATTAATAAATGATTTAATGCATGCATCGTCCGTGCAGTGCCTTGAAATTGCAGTACACTGTTTAGCTTATGAGTTCGTATTTATATATATTGTGAGATTATAAATTTTGATCATCATAAATAATACTGTATATATATCTTCAGATCACGTCTAAGTGTTAACAAAAAATTAAAATTATAAACAAATCTGCCACAATATTTTTAAGTGATTAGTTGGTTTAACATTTAATTCTAATAAGTCCATTATTTGCAAAAATCTTAATGACAGTTGTTCATCTAGCTGTATAGTGCACTATATCTTAGCAGTTTACCAAAAGAGAGAGAAGATTTTTTTAAAAATCATGATGATAATATAAACTCTATAAAATAAAAAATGCACAGTATTTCAGTTAGACATTTTAAAAGTGCTCTTAATCTGTTTTTGTTAAATAATTGATTATTTAACCAGTAGAAATAACATTCCTAGAATATTAAACACCACTGTATACTTTCACAAGCCATGTTCTTTAGTATCAAAATTGAATTCATTCTTGTGTTACATTTTATATTTCACTTGCACTTCTGCAAGACTGCTGCAGTCAGTATCAGTGGCTTATAATCACTGTGAACTATTTAAAAAAACGTGAACAATAATGAACTCTGCAGGTTGCCTTGCTTCTATAAATGCATCTAATCATCATTCTGTGTCTGTCTTCAGATGACTAACTTCTTTCTCCATTGTTTATAGATAAATATTGATAGCTTATTGTATAGCATATTTTTAGACATCAGCCAAACAAAATTTAAAGAACGAGTGGGTTTGTACCATATAATGTGGAAAAATATGTGAATAAGATGAATAATTGTTGTCTGAACTTAGTTTGATTTTTAGAAGATAAAAGTGTAAAATATTTTATGCCCTTCGATCTGGTTTTAAAAATACTCAAGTAAGGTATACTGTATTTAAATGTATACTTTATATAAACTGAGCAAGTACAGTTATTCAGAAAGTAATTTTAGTCTTGCTATTACATCCTTAGCTGTCATAAAGATTAGTATGGCTCTCTATACACAGAGCACAGAATAAATGAATGTATCAGCATGTAGCCTTGAGGAGCCCAATGCAATTTTCATCATGATAAATTGCATAATAAGCGAGAAAGTGTTTGCTTATTAATCCATAACAAGATTTAGATTGAAAATGGCCTGTTACATCCATGACAGGTACAGTACTGACTTCAGAAGGACTAAGATGGAAAGAAATGGAGCAACAATGTGTACAGAGGGTTAAGTATGCATCTTACCCTCCTGGTGCCCTGCTGAGCTGCCCCTTTTTGTGCCTGATTTACCGTGTACACAATAACAGTGCACAGCTGCCTTGCTTCTGTCTGTGATGTTAAGCACACTTTTTGAAGGAGGTTTTATGTCAAGCTTGTGCTTTTTTAAAAAAAAATCACTTCACATTTATTGACAAAGAAAAAAACACATGCAGTGTTTATCTTCTTTGTTGCGCTGAATAAAATACATTTCTGAGCTGAGATGTGCTGCAGAGTTTTGGATAACTCCTCCACCCTTTTAGTCCAGCCCCTCCCCTCCACCCCCAAACACATACATGCACACTAAAGATTACACTATTTTAGCCATGCTGAGTGGAACTGCTCACTCATGAGGATTAAGAGTATTTTTCTAGCATTAATTAGGCTTTGATTTCTAGGCATAGAGGACTGTAGGGATCATTGCTGTCCATAATTTTTCTTCTTTGAATTAAAAAACGCAGTTTGATTTGGATTACTTTGTAACATTTTTATCAACATTCAGGGACAAATTATATTCTCCAACATGTGTATGTATAAACGGTACAAATAATTAAGTAGTACCTTTTTAGTGGAACATGATTAGAGGAATTTCTTTTGTTCTATGGTGAAAATGCAGCATAAAATAAAGGGCTTGAATAGTTTGCAAATATAGGGCAATAGTTTTAGAATGTAACCTTTGTAGTTGATAGTTGCGGATTTTTAAAAAAAGGAAGAACATGAGCTGGAGAACAGAGAAGGCTTCTAAAGATGATTGTATGATTTTCCATATATTTGGGCTACAAAAATACCTTTTAAACCTGGATGTAGCAAGGGATCTGTCACCATTTCAATTATAAGCTTAGTTTTTTAAACCTTTAAATTCGCATTAAGCTGAAATTCAGACTAAAGATAGAGACATAGAATTATAAAATAGGAAGTACTGATCTCCATCAGTACTCATGCAATTCTGCATTCATGGGCAGTTGATCAGTGGGATATGCCCAGGTGACCTTTGTTCTCAACAGGCCCCAGGAAGGCAAAAGAGTCCCATGGTCCATGCTGTTATGCCATGTGGGAATGTTCATTCCTGACTCTTTATTTTGCCATCAATTCAGGCCTATTCACGTAAGTAAGAGACTGCTTTTAAAAAAGAGTAAATTAAATTAGACTTTTTTTTTTTTTTTTTTACAAGGTTGCAGAAATATAGGCCCCCTGGTTTCCTTCCACTCTCTTGCTTCATGGTGTCAGTCTGGTGCTGTAAGCCACAGTGACAGAAAATTGCTGGGTGTTGGCTTTTCCCTCAATCCCTTTTGTACAGCAGCATTTCATCCTCTGAAAAGTATCTGTCTGACATAACGGACACAGGAGGAAAGGGACACAGAAGAAGCCACATGCTTTGTCCTTAAAACAGAGAAAGATCCAGAGCAAAATCACATCCCTGTGATTTCCCTCACAGAAGGTTACCAGCCTGGTCATGGTTTCGTGGCTAAAAAAAGTTTGGAGGGGAACATGGCTTAAGTGTTCCTCTGTGTTACTGTCTGAGTGGAATCTGTGGGTTTGTTTTCCCTCTTGGTCACTTTTTTTATACAGAAAGATGTAACAAAATAAACACTTCTTTTATACTGAAATTTCATGTTTTTAATCCTGTGCCGTTGACAACACTGCTTTAGAAATAATAATGGTAAGCGACTGCACTGTTGAAATTTGATAGCTGGCTATTAGATAGGGGCCTAGAGTAGTCTTCCGTGGACTTGCATCAGACTCAAAGAACTCGAGCAAATGGCTCGGAATAGGACTCTCTGCTGGTCTCTGACAAGATCAGCATGTGACAGGTTTGAGAGGGATCGACGAAATCATCTCCAGTCTGCATGAAAGGCGTCACAGAGCTGCATTGTGACGGTGTACCCCATAAGGCTTTATGGGGAGAGGCTTATAAATGTATACATGATATAACTGGAATATGTTTTATGCTACATGTGCCATGTAACATATCTCTGTGAAAGTTATGACCTACTGAATCTATTCCTCCTGTTTGTATGCATGTATCATTGTTGTAGTTGGAGTTATGAATATTGGTTTTATATTTGCTGGTTTTGTACATAGCCTTTGTAAGAGCCTGGGATCATGTCTTGAGAAAGGTATGTGCATGTAAAGAGACCAATCAAGAAACCCTTACACAGACAATAGGAGGTGCAGATCCCAATCCATATGTGGGCCTGGACAGGAATGCAACTGGCTGGACTGGTTAGGGTGCATGGACATGTTACTTGCCCATGTGACCCCAAAACTCCAGGGTAAGATGATGCTACACAGGGAGTGGGGGAAAGGCTATAAAAACCCTTGGAAGACCCTCCATGTTGTCTTCAGCTGGCTAAAGAGAGAGGCTCTCCACCCCCCAAGGACATACCTGAAAGAGACTGAACAAAGGACAAAGACAATAGCGGGTGTGAGCGATTGCTGGACCCAGGCTAGGAGTTCTACAGCCTGTAAAAATAAAAAGACTGAAACTGGTGAGGCTTTTATCTGTGTTGAGTTGAATTAGACCTAGATGTGCGTGTTTTATTTTATTTTACTTAATAATTCGCTTTTGTTCTGTCTGCAACTACTTGGAATCACTTATATCCTACTTTCTGTACTTATTAAAATCTCTTTTTACTTATTAAGTTACCTGGAGTGCGAGTTGGCACCTGGGGGGGCAAACAGCTGTGCATATCTTTCTATCTTTGAAATAGAAGGCGAACTATTTATGAGTTTACCCTGTATAAGCTTTTATACAGGGTAAAACGGATTTATTAAGAGTTTGAACCTCATTGGGAGTTGGGCACCTGGGTGTCAAAGGCAAGCGCACTTCCTGAGCTGCTTCCAGGCAGGCCTGCGGCTGTCAGGGGACGTGGTTCAGACCTGGGTCTGTGTTTGCAGCAGATCAGCGGAATCTGGCTCAAAACAGACAGGATTCGGGAGTCCCAAGCTGGAAAAGGCAGGAAAGCAGGGGCAGAAGTAGCCTTGGCACACCAGGTGGCAGCACCAAGGTAGTTTCTGTGATCCCAACCCATCACAGCATCATTAAACATCATAGATACAGACTTCCCATGCCCTCAGTGTGGCTGACTGTGCATCAGGATTCGGACTTCACAGTCGTATGCATAGCCATAGATGAGAATTGCAATAATATCATCATCATTGTCAGCGATGGACTACCAACGTTAGATAGCAGCCAAACCAATTATTCATGCTGATGTAAAAACGCAGTAATCAAACTTTTGTCTGACTTCACCTTATAAAAGCCAAGAAATTGAGAGTTATGGTTCTCTTCTGCTAATTCCCTTTCCCCTAACTCATCTGCCTCTTCTGTTACCCTAAAGTCTCTCTCCCCCTCTCATTCTATCCTCTTTCCTGTTACCTCGAAGTGCACTGTAGTTCTGAGCGTCCATATTATAACACAGCAGATCATTCTTTGCTTCTTTTTCTTTTGCAGAGTTGAGCTCCCCAAAGCTGCAAAAAGTTAACTGGAAATTAAAGTAAATTAAAGCTCCCAACAGCTGGATACTTGTTCATTTTTTAAAATGCAAATCTCATCCTCTCAGATGGAGGAAATGCACATGTAAAATCTGTGTGTGTTCAAGAAGGCTCCATGTTCCCATGAAAAAGCACTTTATTTTTAGTTTTGAAAAGCCTCTTCTTCCCGTGACCCAAAATTTAGATGCTTCCTCCCCACCTCCTGCCCCAGGATTTCACATCCTAAAAATCCTATCTGGTAGCTCTGAGTAGGGGATTTTCTTCTCCCTCCTGTGAGGTGAGGGTTCCACTTTCTCTTTGCGCCCCTCCTAGCTACTAATGTATGTTGAGCCAATAAAACTCCATCCTCCATCATAGTACCTTCCTTTACACACAGCCTTTTCACCGTCCTTCCCAGGTTCCTCAGGAGCTGGAGGGAACCCTTCAGTGTTCTTTCTCACCCTTGGGAGTGGGTGTGTTGTATTCTTGAGTTCCTCAGGTCTCCCTGGTGGATGCCAGCACACTTTTATGATCAACATTCCAGTCGCTCATGCTTAAGACAAGGCAAAGTGCTGACCTATGACATCTGACCAGCAGGAAAAAGGGACCAGCCTTACAACCCTACAGAAACCTGCCAGCAACAACCTTCAGGGTTGCAACCCACAGGTTAAGATCCGCTGTTCTCCAGTAACCCAACAGAGCCTTTGTTATGCTCTCAGCAGAGCTGCTTAATGATTGCAACTAGCTAAGGACTTGTGTTCTTGCAGTGTCTCTCAGAAACATGCTTCCTAGAAAAATAATGCCAACAGAGCAACATTTATTAACTTAAAAACTGAATATTTGTATCTGAGATCCCTTTAATTACATAATACTGTACTATGTTTATTAAGAGAAATTCTACACTTCTACTAGAAACGGGAAAGGAAATGTTTTTCTTTGATGAGAAGATACGAGGGTTTTATCAGTTGAAAGGATATTAGATGGAAGCCCCTTTTAGGGTGAGGGAACTGAAAGAGAACCTTTATCCTAATTGGGAAGATTATGCAACCAGTTTGACATTCTGGTAGGGGGAAACGCATGGTGCTTTTTTAATTGTTAGGTGGGGATTTGGAGCATTTGGGCAGGTAAGAACATCATTTGCACATTGATCTCTTACATAGGGGATGGAATAGTTACGGTTTGGTAACATTTAGCCACAGTAATCCGTTATCTAAGATCAGACTAAATGGTTTTATGTATCTAACCATGGGAATATGAATATTTTGTGTGGTGACAGGTCCTGGAGGCAGACATGGGATACTACTTGTATAGTTCTCTACATCTGACAATCACCAAGCTCTTTACAAACATAGATATCATTATACCATTTTACAGATAGAAATTGAGGTACAGTTGAGGTTAGTGACCTTTTTCAATGCCACACAGTAAGCATATGCCACAGCTGTTCATAGAACAGGCTTTCAGAGCCTGTGCTCTAACCATTAGACTCCTTTGCTTCCGCACCAAAGCAGGATTGTCAGACTAGGATAAGTCTGCACTTACAAATTCAGTACTGGACCATGCTTGGTAAGAGCTTGCATTTGTGTCCTAAATCCCTACTGAAATAAATCTTGGCCTAATTTTTTGAAAATATGCATTTTTATTAGTATGCATCTGTGTATGAGGGATGAGTAGCCTTAGTCTGAATGCAGGATTATAACCCATGGACTCTGACACAGCTCTGATACAGGCTTCCTCTGTGGCCTTGATGGAAACACTTAACTGCTCTGCCTCTGTTTCCCCATCTGTAAAATAAGAATAATAATGAAGTCCCTCAGTTATTGGAGAGTGTGAAGAACATGTAATGTCTGTAAAGACCCTGGAAAATGCAAGTGCCATACAAAGGCACTTACATATTTGCATCCAGTCACTCTACAAGATTGCATTGCCAGGATGAATAGGAAAAACAAGTATTGCAGCTACAGTCATGCAATTAATCCTCCCATAATGCTCCTGCCCATTCTTCCGTGACAGATATGACATCTCGGGGCACTGGCTTTGTCATCTGCCATGCCTCCCTTCTCCCAGAAGCATGAAGGCCGGAGATTAGCTGAAGCAGTATCAGCCAGTCTCAGCTCTGCCTAGCTTCCGCTACCACCAATGTATCCGTGCAGCCCCAAGAGCATCCCAGGCAAAACTGTTCTGCCATTCTTCATACTTTTGTTTAGATTAGATCTTTTGTATGGCACTATGGTATTCAAGTAAGTTCAGTAAAAAATACTTATTGATACACCTTTAAAATGTAGTCTGCACTCCCGCAGTGCTGTCCTGCTGGGACTTGCTGTAGCCATGGTTATTCTGGGGCACAGTGCTGGTCCCTTACATTCCCTAAAGCTTGCAGCAAATTTATAGCGGTCTCCTGCATGGGAACATGAGGCCAAAGGAATCTAATCTCTCCCCTCCCCTCTAGGGTACCCACAGTGAGCAATCTCAACTTCAGCCCCACATACTATTGTTATGTTTATTTGGGGGTACGGTGAAATTTTTTTTACAAGCTTGGGTTTGATTAGTTCCCACCGTATTCACAAGCTGGGTCCGTAGAGGCAGTTTCCCTCAAGTTGGGAAGCCTCCCGTATGGGAAAGCAGCTTTAAACTCCAACCAGATCTCCACAAGTCCTGTCAGTGGAGGCTGTGAGGGAGATGTGCCTCCCACTCACCTGTGGGCTGTGTCAGCCATCATCTGGCCACTGGCTTAGCACCTAAAGTCTGCAACTAAACCTCAACTCCAGGCAGACTTTCTGTCAGTGGGACCCAGGCAATATATCTTGACCCACTATATTAATGTATAGGTATTTTTTATTTGGCTGGATGCTTCCCAGTTTGGGGGAGGTGGTTGGATTTATTCCTGTTTGTACCAGTGTGACAGAATTTTTAACATATGCCAAACATGCCGGCAGCCCTGAATAGGCGGCTTTTTTTATGCATTGTATAAATGTAAATAAATAAAATAAACAACATATTTGTACTCTGAATCAGATTTCCTGAGAAGGAGGGAAAGGGTAAAAATAGAGTAGTTTGAGCTCCCTTAGTGCCACTGGCAATAGATAGGCATGTATTGTGGTAGGATGGGTCAGTATCGGTTTTGTAAAAGTCCATCAGTAGCTTGTCTGCACTATGGTTTACACAAATGACTGTTTAAAGTGTGATTGGAATCTGTATCTGACTGGGACAGTACACATGTTGTACTAATCTTAAGGATGTGGAAAGAATGAAATTCCCCTATAAAAGAATATATCTGGATATAATAGATCTGGTGCTTCCCTGTGAATGCTAGGTTTGCATCTGCCTTTGTTTTGGTCTGTGGTCTTGGTGCAATGTGCCCGTTCCATCACGCACAGCTTTAGCTCTCAAAGAAGACATACAGACGAGCTGAGGGAGGGGGTTAATCTCTGGCCACATACTACCGCTGCTGAGTGTTGTAAATTAATTAACAAAAAAACTGTTGCTTTTCAGGAAAATTTATGCCTTACCAAACACTGGAAGGAAAAATATTCCTGACAGAAACATGTGAATCCTTGCTTATGGGCAGAAATACTGTCTGAACTATGCTTCTGAAGTTTTCAATGAATACACATAGGGATCAAACCAGGGTTACTCGATAACAACATTAGGATTAGATTGTTAATCTAGTTTTTGATATGTTTTCATCACTCAGTAGTCTGCAAAAATGCCTACATGATTTTCAGTTTTACTCAAAGAGCTAGAACAAATAAAAGGTAACAGGGACATCTGTATAGTGCTGTCATGAGAAGTACATTAATTGTTAGATTCATTATTTTATTGCATATGTTGATGAAGTAAGAGAAGACGAAGTGAATAAAAATGATAAGCAAGATCTCATGTATTTTTGTTGAATATAATGCTTATCCCTTATCCATGTATTGCTACTACATAGTTTGACAGTGGCTCAAATAGCTCACTTGTGAGAGAAAGCTTTAATCGATGCTTGGCTAGTCTTTGCATACTTTGCATATGTAAGCTACAAGAGTGTGCAATCCTGTTATATCATAGATTTACCACACACAAAAATCTAAAATAAAAAAAAAGTCATGACATTACAATCAAAGTTGCTAAGTGCAGTTCAAGAGGAGCTTTGTACCACTGAACACACATTTCCCTGAAAATAAAAAAAATGGAAATAACTAAGAATTTGAAACAATTTTGACACCAGTCTTGGCACCTATTCCCTGCACAAAACATGAGAGAGAACTCTCAGTAACTAAAGTATCTACTTTTACAGATGAAAAAATCGTTCCAGTAATTTTTTTAAACCCACTAAAATATTCCTAAAGTTAGGGCATATACTTAGTGGTGTGGAATAAAGGTTTAAATGGCACTCACGTGTATTTGTGGCTTTGTCACTTATAAGTAATTGGCTAAACCAAACTCATGCCAACAGCTTTTTTACCACACTTCATTAGCACATATTCCATATAAAACATGAGCAGAGGAGAGAATTAAACAGGATAGATTTATTTTTATTTTTATTTTTATTGGAATTATTTGACCTAAGCATAGTTCAAAGAGAGATATCTTCTCTTCATTGAGAATATAACATTTCACATTGTTTGTATCCTTTTTTCCCCTTTTGCTCACGCATTCTCTTGTTAGGCTGTTGAGAGGTTTACTTCATCCCTTCTCTCCCTGTCTCTGAAAATGTACATTTGCTCTAAGCCCCCTTCCCAGTTATACTTATTTAAAGACCAGAATTGAGAAACATCTGATATGGTCCAGGAACATTTTTAACTGTGCTATAAATACCCTTTAGGAGAATTAGAAATCATTCCCTCATTTAGCCTGGCATATCAGAAGATATCAAACATTAGCATCGTGACTCAGACATTATTGGGATGGGGCCAAACAAGTTGGTAGACTAAGTTACATATTTTTTGGAGCTTGAACAAAGGTATTGATGCTTTCTTTCCTGTCATTTTTAGGCTTGTGGAGTTGGATTCTGCATAGGCTTTGCATTAGAGTAATACAAAACATGTTATACTACTCTTTTTTTAAAAACCAAGTCTTAAAATTCTTAACATTTCTAAATGTGTGTCTTTGGTAAGATGTGACATGAATAAAATATAAGATGATGTGAGAGTTAATGGAATTGTTTGGGATGATCTTCGGCATTCTCTCATTTGCAGTCAGAACGAACAGCACTAATGAGCTATATCCTGCCCTCTAATAAGGCAGCTTCGTGCCACTCCAGCAGTATGTAGGGGTGAAAGGGACATGGCTGGGATGTGACTGTACTGAGTGATTCTCTGCTATGAAACAGCTCCACAGGGGACATTTGCAGCTGTATATAATTTAGAGTAGTCTTGAGGCCGCTCTAACTTACACTGAAGGCTGAACTGGCCCCCAGCAACCCTAGAGATCAGAAAAGTGCAATGGTGGATGACAGCTACCTTTACCACCTCACCAATCAGCTGCACCGAGTGGAGTTCCAGCACAGTTACAATCCAACCAAGAGTCTCTAAATACGTGTGTGTTATGTTAAGGATTTAGAAAGGAGTTTTTTTGTTAATCAGTTATAATGACATTAGTTGTGTAAAATGATTGCAATCATAACTCAATTGCAAACTTTACTAATGTGAGTAATCTGATTGAAAGCCGTGTAAGGGCTGCCTCTGGTTGTATTTCCAAAGAGACACTGTGATAATTTTGTATTGCTTTATAATAAGTTAATTAAATATTTTAATGAGCCATGACTTAACATATTGGGGATGTCCTTAGCGCTAAGTGTTTAGAATTAAATCGTATATAATTTAAATTACATATGAAGCTTGATAAAATTACTTAATTGGGCCTGGACAGGCTTCAATTAATATATTTTTATCTTCTGTGCATCTCTTAAAGTACTAACGCATCTGAAATCACATTGCTAGAGGAGAAAGTTGTAGATTTCAATTCTTCTCATGTAACAAAAATCATCTGTTCTCAGTATGCACTTAAATGACAGTTACTAGTTTTATTAACACTTAGCATTTGTATATATGTATAATGTAAATTAGGAACAACAGCTAAGACGTAGATTTTTAAGGCGGAGAAGTTGTTCTAAAAATCAGTGCCTCTTCACTGGCCAGTCAGTGCTTCTCATTGGCATATGCTTTGAAAAAGCAATCTTGCCTTAATGTGTGTTGAACTTCTGCCATGCCTGTGATGTTCATAATTAGGGATTGCTGATAGGTGAGTCTAGCTTTGTTTTAGGAGCGCATGCAGTATTTTAAAACAAAGTGATTCATTCAGCACAGGAAACCAAATTGAATGAATTCAGTATTTTCAGTGCCTCTGGAACAGGAGTGGGCAAACTTTTTGTCCCGGGGGCCACATCAGGGTTGCAAAACTCTATGGAGGGCCGGGTAGGGAAGGCTGTGCCTCCCCAAACAGCCTGGCCCCTGCCCCCTATCTTCCCTCTCACACTTCCTGCCCCCCTGAGAACCCTTGACCCATCCAATCCCTCCTGCTCCTTGTCCCCTGACCACCCACTCCCGGGACCCCCCACCCCTAACTGTCCCCCCAGGACCCCACCCCCTATCCAACCACCCCCTGCTCCCCATCCCCTGACCGCTCCGCCCAGAACCTCCGCCCCATCCAACTGCTCCCTGCCTCTGACTACACCCCGGGACCTCCTGCCCTTATCCAACCCCCATGCTCCCCACCCCCTTACCATGCCGCTCAGAGCGGCAGGACTGGCTTATTGGAGAGCCTGGAGGTGAGCGGGCACAAGCCGCACTGCCCGTATGGCAGCATGGCTGCAGGGAGGGGAGACAGCAGGGGAGGGGCCGGGGGCTAGCCTCCCCCGCCGGGAGCTCAAGGGCCAGGCAGGACGGTCCCGCAGGCAGACGGTAGTTTTGCCCACCTCTGCTCTAGAAGCTCTTCCTTCCCCTCCTCCCAACTAGTTAAAAGTGCTTAGCTGAATTGAATAGTAATACTACAAAAGCTGTATTTTCAAGCTGCTTCTAAACTTTTGCTAAACAATAAAATATAAAAATACTTTGTATGACATTCTTTTTGCCTTGTCCCAGGTTTTGTGATATGTATTCAGTACTACAGCTAGATAATTTGTTAACAAGGCCTTTTTAACACTTTGGACAGATGCACATACTGTTTTCAATCTTCATGGTTAATTATTCGATTTTGTATTTGATGCCAGAACACCCTGACTCCTAATCACTGCTCATTGTTGGAAGTCCATTATATTCTAACTGTTTGAGTGCTCCCGTTGACCTTGAACTGACATTATAAGCTGTGTCTAATCTTTTCACTCTATATTTCTAATGCCTCTTTTCTTTTTCCCCCTCTTTGTCTGATCCCTGTTTAGCATCACAATGGGGCTGCCTCTGAGTCCAGCAGCTGACTCCGCCCGCTCTGCACGACATGCTCTCTCACTCATTGCCACTGCCAGACCACCCGCCTTCATAACAACTATTGCCAAGGAGGTGAGAAAAACTTCAGTGTTCACTGAGCTGCACTTTCAAAAGAATAATGACCTCAGCGTGCAACAAACTTTTGGGTTGGTTTTTATATTAATGCTTTTCAGCTCCAGTATTAGCAGACAGAAATAAAAAATAGTCAAATCTCCTTTACAGCCACCCCAAAATGTAGCTGTTTTGGGGAAACAAAATGGGTTTTTGTTTTTAAATATTTGGCGGTATGCAGCATGTTGTAGAGCAGCAGTGATCTGTATGCTATGTGTAACCTGTGTGCTCAAAAGGTCTGTTACACTTCCCCCCACCCCTTTTGTCTCCTCTCCCTCTTTGAATACCTGTGAAGTGGCTTTCCCCTTCCCCTTCCCTCCTGGAATGCTTGTGGGATGAATGGGCTGCTTGAACAGCTGGAAGATCAGAAGAGCTCCCAGGTAGACAAGGTGTCTGGCACTCTGATTAGGCAGCGATCACACGCCCAATGCATGGATACTGCCCGAGGTGGAGTGTGACCAACCAGACGTGGCCGAGTCATCTTTAGTCACAGGCCATGAGGAGCAGGCCCTTAAAAGGGGAAGGGGCCATGTGCTCAGGAGTGCACTCACAAGCTTGTACCTCCCATGAAGGCCCTTTGCCCGGACCACCTGGCCAGTGGTTTGCCGTATTGCATTCCATCGTGCCTCGGGAAGACTTACCTTCATCGCACCATCCATCGCTGCGCTGTGGGACACTTGCCTTGAAGGATTCTGACATCTCCAGTGCTGTGCCTGTCCTGGGAGCATGAGTATGTGAGTGTGAGTGTGACCCCCCTCCCACCCTCTTTTGAACTTAGCTATCAATATAATAAACATGCTGCTTTCTGCCAAACTCTGGTGGGTCATTAGTCCTCCCTAAGCTTACTAGCTGGCCCAATTTTGGGTAACACAGTACACACATTATGCAACAGTATCTTGATAACTGATGCACCAGGTCACTTGATGAGTTGAAAATGGCGTAACCTGTTGTGTTGTGATGTACTGGGTGTATAACCTTCCAATTCACATATAGCACTGTGGGCAAAATCCCAAAGGATTTACTAGGTTTTTTCTTAGCCTTTACCTAGGCAATGCAAATACTGAATGGAAATTGAGCATTGCTTTCAGGATTTGGTTCAGCAGACATACATTATTGGATGAAAGAATTCAGTGTTTTAGGGACCAAATTCTGCTCTCATTTTTCTCCTTCTTTCACTCAGACTACGCAGATTCAGGGATTTTTCCTTTTCTCGTTTTTCTGTTGGGGAAGCGAGTTTAACAAGTGTTCCTTCGGGGGGAAATAGGAAGATGTTCTTGGGAGGGGCATTACAGGTCTCCTTCCCAGACCATCATCCCACCCGTCTTTGGTGATGGGTGTTTCTTCTGAGTCCTCCCCAATCCAGTCCTAGGTTCTTTGGGCGTGGCATAGAAGCTAGGATCCCTTTTCTACCCCAGTCATCCTTCCATCTCCTTAGTGCAGCTGATTTTAGAAGCAGCTGCAGCCTCTGCAGGTCCTGCACCATGCTGATTATGGGTGAGTGTACCTAGACATGGGGTTGGCAAAAGAAGGCTGGCAAGGAGGCAGTCATTGACGGGCCCCTAAATGTCCAAAATAATATTTGGTACTGTATATCATTTTTAAGTCCAAGACTGGCCATTTATTCACCCTGACCCTCCCTTTTTGTGAAAATGAGGATCAGTAAAGAAAGTGGACCAACATTTTAAAGACTGTATGCGGAATAATAATTAAAACACATTCAAAGGCTACATTCAAAGGCCATGGTCAAGCTGGAAGGGCATAGCAAGTGGGGTACCAAAGGGATCATTTTGGGGTCCAATTTGGTTCAGTATCTTCATCAATGATTTAGATAATGGCATAACGTTTGTAGACAATACCAAGCTGGGAGGGGTTGCAAGTGCTTTGGAGGATAGGAGTAAAATTCAAAATGAGCTGGACAAACTGGAGAAATGGTCAGAAGTAAATAGGATGAAATTCAAGAAGGACAAATGCAAAGTATGCCACTTTAGAAGGAACAATCAGTTGCACACATACAAAATGGGAAATGCCTGTCTAGGAAAGAGCACTACGGAAAGGGATCTGAGGGTCATAGTAGATCACAAGCTAAATAGTGTAACACTGTTGAAAAAAAGCAAACATCATTCTGAGATGTATTAGCAGGAGTGTTATAAGCAAAACACGAGAAGTAATTCTTCCACTCTACTCCTCTCTGATTAGGCCTCAACTGGAATATTGTGTCCAGTTCTGGGCACCACATTTCAGGAAAGGTGTGGACAAATTGGTGAGTCCAGAGAAGAGCGATAAAAATGATTAAAGGTCTAGAAAACATGACCTATGAGGGAAGATTGGAAAAACTGGGTTTGTTTAGTCTGGAAAAGAGAAGACTGAGAGGGGACATGATAATGGTTTTCAAGTATGTAAAAGGTTGTTACAAGGAGGAGGGAAAAAATTGTTTTTCTTAACCTCTGAAGATAGGACAAAAAGCTTCCCACTGTCAGAGTGGTTAAGCACTGGAATAAATTGCCTAGGGAGGTTGTGGAATCTCCATCATTGGAGATATTTAAGCGCAGGTTAGACAAACACCTGTCAGGGATGATCTAGAAATAATGCTTAGTCCTCCACAAGTGCAGGGGACTGGACTAGATAACCTCTCGAGGTCCCTTGCGATTCTATGGTTCTATGGTTCAAATGAGTTCTGCAAAATACAAATGTTCTTAATGTAATATTTTAGTCCAAATGTTGAACATTTGTCTTTAAATCTCAAACAAAAACTCTTTCTTTTCTGTATATTTCACAAATGATATTTCTGGATTGGTCATCAGATGTCTTTATTCCTAGTGAATGATGTGGAAAAATGTAATTTTGCATAATTAATATGTAATTTGTAATTCCTCTGGTTTCTTCCCTCAGACTAGTGATAGTACCTCAGTCTTGATCCATGCCTCAGTCTTAGACTGTGGGATAATTATTCCACTGTGCTAGTCAAGTCAGAGGTGCAGTCACAGAGTTAGGGGTAATTAGCAAACAGAAATAATCACCACCCCTGCCTTCTTTACTTAACCTCCTTATTGGCTTTATGTACACACTGAAGAAGAGGTGTGACAAGGTAGAACTGCAGTAGCCCGTATGACTGCTGCTAGAGACTATAGACATGTTGGAACCTAATCTGGTATTAAAAAACTAACATGGAAAGCTCATGCTAAGTATAGTTATGGAGATATGCCTATCTCATAGAACTGGAAGGACCTTGAAAGGTCATCGAGTCTAGTCCCCTGCCTTCACTAGCAGGACCAAGTACTGTCCCCTGACAGATTTTTGCCCCAGATCCCTAAATAGCCCCCTCAAGGATTGAACTCACAACCCTGGGTTTAGCAGGCCAATGCTCAAACCACTGAGCTATCCCTCCCCCCTGAAACATATGTGGACAGCAGTAGTTAAATATATAATCCTATTCCTTTTGTAGGTGCATAGACACACTGCGCTGGCAGCAAACACTCAGTCTCAACAGAATATTCACACCACAGCTCTTGCTCGGGCTAAAGGAGAGATCCTAAGAGTCATCGAAATACTAATAGATAAAATGCCCACCGATGTTGTGGATCTTCTCGTTGAGGTAAGAATATGCTGTAATAGCTGTATATCATAGTTTTTAATCAATGAATAATACATCGCACATAAACTCAGTTGTAAATTGTAACGTGCCATCTACCTTTACAGCACCATGGTTTTTTAAAATAACACCTTTGAGGCCATAAGATTCTGTCCCTGTCTCAAAGGGCTTAAAAACTGAGCAGAAATCAGATATACAAATGATTGGGTGTGATGGAACAAAAGCGAGATCACTGAGCAGTGACGTTTAGCACACCTTGTTCTAATTTTTTCCTTTATCTGTTTTTAGGTAAAAACTTTTTTTAAGGGGGGGACTTGAACTGGGAAGTAATGTACTTTCAGGAGGCCGTTGAAAAGGATTAAGTGGCTGCATTGAAGATTGGGCTGCAGAGAGGGTTTCTGACATGAGGGCTACATAAAAGGGCATCTGTAGATGGATAAAACGGAATAGTTAATCCTGTAGCTTGGGCAAAATGAAGGTGCCAAGGGTTGAAGAGACCAGAGCAGAGAGTTGAGTAGGGCTTAATTGGTAAGGACAAGCTAGTAAAAGAATTTGTTGGCAATTTGGACGTGGTGGTAGCAGCAGCATTTTGAATGGACTGAAGAGGGATGTTGAAAGTTTTGTCTTTCAGATGCATATTCATTAAGGCTGAAGGAAATCGTTAAAGAATCCACCATGCCATGTGATTTGCTTAACTTTGGTGTTCCTGTTCACATTCCCTCTTAATATAATAGCACAAAATGTGGTGTTCCTTCTAAGGCATTTGATAGCAGACACTTGCCTGTGTTTATAGCTTTTGTAAAATGTGTACTGTTACTGTGAATAAGTATTTGCAGCAATTCCCAGTACCGGTACCATTGCCAATTCCAATATGTTGCAATGCAGTCAGATTTGTTTATGCAGATAACATGTTATACTTAGGTACCAAAAATATAATTAAACACACAATCTAGAAAACTCTATAACTGTTCAGAATTTAACTTTTGTTATGAACAATAAAATCAAATATTGTTAAACAATTGTAACTTTTGTTTCCAAGGTTATGGACATCCTCATGTACTGCCTTGAAGGATCCTTAGTGAAAAAAAAGGGACTTCAGGAATGCTTTCCAGCCATCTGCAGGTAAAAGCACTGAAGGAAATGATTTGTGATAAATATATTCTCTTGCTATAGCTTACTTATAGCCATAATGTTTACACCTTAAAACTTCAGATTTACTGAGTATTTTAAGTATAGAAGAACCTCAAAGTTAAGAACATCTGCGTTATGAACTGACCAGTTAACCACACACTTCATTTGGAGCTGGAAGTACACAATCAGGCAGCATCGGGGGGGAGGGGGGAAGGCAAATACAGTACAATACTGTGTTTAAACGTAAACTACTAAAGAAAAAGAGAGAGCAGCATTTTTCTTCTGCATAGTAAACTTTGAGAGCTGTATTAAGTCAATGTTCAGTTGTAAACTTTTGAAAGAACCACATTAACGTTTTGTTCAGAGTTACGAACAACCTCCATTCCCGAGTTGTTTGTAACTCATAGGTTCTACTGTAGTGTACAGTTTTTCTAATCCCTATTATATCTGAAAAAAAGGAGGTAGGTCAGAAAATAGCAGTGTTATTGCCAAGTATTGAAAATGCTTCTGTATAAAAGTCCACACATGGTAAAATATTGTTCATTTTTATGTTGGCAATATCTCTCAAACTTTGCCCTACAACCCCAATGTTGTATTATTTTCTCTATCATAAACCACAAAAATGGTCAGGTTCTTTTCTTTCACGATAGTTGTAACCACCACAGTCGGTTTCTTTTGTTTGGTAATAATAATTCTGTACTTGTACAGCATCTTACACCCATGGATTTTAAAGTGCTTTATATACTTCTGTTAATTAGTTATGATCCTCATTGTACACATGGGTAAACCGAGGCAAAGTGAAGTGATTTGTGAAAGGAATTCTGGTAATGATGGGAATAGAACACATCTTCTGAGCTTTAATCCAAGTCCTGTGGTTTAATCTGTTGTTACTTATATTATCATAACACCTAAGAACCCAGTCATTGACCCAGGATCCCATTGTGCTAGGTGCTGTACAAACACAGAACAAAACCAGTTCCCGCCCAAAAGCGTTTTCAATCTAAGTATAAGACCGGAGACAATAGATGGATACAGACAGACCAACAGGGGAGTGCAAGGAAGCAGGGAGGAAATATTGATCAGCATGATAGGCGTAATCTCAGAGCACCAGCAGCCTAACTATTGTCAAGATTTTTGTGAGCATCACGACAAAGGAGAGTTTTACATGCATCCTTTCCAGTATAACACTGTACAATACTCCATAAAAGAGGTGATTTATCAACACGTCTATTTATCCTCTCCAGAAGGGAGAAAATATCTGTAATACTTTTCCCTCAAAGTATTGGTGGATAATTGTAAACCCACATTTAAAAACAAAGGACATATTTTAATGTTATAGTGCATCTGCACAAACTTCGTAAGTGCTTATACAATTAAAAATAAAGCACGTTACCTCAGGCACACCAGGAAAAGAGAGAGCTATTTTTGGTGTAAAATGAAGGCTGCAACTATTTCAGAATAAGCAGTTAAAATAGGGTGACCAGACAGCAAGTGTGAAAAATCGGGACAGGGGGTGGGAGGTAATAGGAGCCTATATAAGAAAAAGACTCAAAAATCAGGACTGTCCCTATAAAATCGGGACATCTGGTCACCCTAGTTAAAATAAAGTTAAAATAACATGGTGGTCTATATTGGTCCAACCTGTGGATATTTGGTCACAGTCTGTAGGAATGCCGAGGCCAAACTGCAGGCAACACTGTCACAATTGAGGTCTTTGACCTATGACAGAATATGTCTTCCATGGGTACTGAGGAACCAGCACTCATCAGGACACCTGCTTACCTACTTCCCTTTCGTGATATAACCATGTTCAGCAGCATAGCGATGTCCGCAGCAAAGTGTACTCTCGTAACTGAATTTGACCATATCACAGGTGTATTCCTCCTTTATAAAGACAATTGAGCCTTACTCTTTGAGTGCTGTTGGACCATAAAGCCATCCTCACCAAGTACATGATTTTGAAAGCAAGTGTCCATTCTTTTCTTGGTAAGAACTAACTAGCTGCTTTGATAAATCTAATAGCTGAAAATAAAGGGTAATTACAACGAACCCAGCATGGAAGTGCATCAGTTTTATAAATACATATGGTATCTGTAGACCAAGCTGCAGAGAGCATAGAGCAGAGTAATGTTCTACAGAATATGCATTTTCAAGACCTTCCATCCTAACCTCTAGGGGCATAATATGGCTGTCCAGATGGAACAAGCAATATAACTGAGATAACAAGAAACAGTCACGGAAAAATAACTGGGTTTAATAAAGCCTGAGTTTGTGGCAATTACTACTCACGCTTCATACCTTTGAGGACAAATGAGTGGGTGAAAAGGGATCTCTTCCTGCCATGTAGCTATTTTTCACGCTTCTGCTAGCAGGAGCTAGCAGGAGCTAGCAGGATCTGTACCTCTCTTTTGACCTGCCAAATCGCTACCATCCTCATGATTGTGTTATTGCTGGAGAAGGAGACCTTGATCACCTGACTCCCAAATGCCTGTCCTCTCCTGCGTCTGCCCATCTGACCAGTTCTCCCCAGATGCCAGGAAATTGTGCTGCAAAGTGCCAGTTTCATCCTTCTCCTCAGTTGTTTTTAACAACAACTCTAAAAATGCAGTCAGGCTCCTTGATAGCTCTCTGATACATTTGCAAAGGTTTTACTGCTCCCCCACTGGCATCTTTGGAAGAAGAACAGAATTTGGAAACACAGAACAAAAACTGACTTCAGAGGATACTTACTATGTGACAGACCTGCACTTCTCTTGTTGCTAATTCATGTGTCAAGTAGTGGAACACAAATGCTCTCATCTGATTGGTTTTTTAAAAATATTTTTAAGGCTCTCTCTCACACTAGGTGTAGAGGGTTCAATTGAAATTAAACTCACAAATGTCAGTAGAACCCTGTTGCTGGTTTTAAAACTGTCTCGCAGTCTGTTGTGTGTAAGCTGCTGAGAGAGTTAATATTTTTCTGCCATCAGAGATTGCTTTTCTGTTCTTTTGGTTTTTATAGAATTGTCATATTATTTTAGCTAGTCAGGATCATGGTGGTTTTCTTTTTCTGTTCATGTTCGTATTAGTGGTGGTTTGGCATTTGGGGAGTACTGAAAGGCATAAAGTGTAGGTAGGCTTCTAACTCCCACTGACATTCAGTTAAAGATAAATGCCTGCCATTTGTGTTTTTGAAAATCTCCCCTTTTGTTCTTAAAGTTTAATACTCACAGATGATAAAATGTGATTTATAACATGTGAGTATTTATAATATTCTTAGGCTATTATAAATATTCATATTATAACATATTAACCATGTAAATTACAATACTTAATATGTCAGCGGGTTGTATTTTAATGTAACAAGCTATAAAAAAGAACAACAGTTGCAAGAAAGGAACTATTATACCCTTGACAGGTATGTCATGAATAAAGATAATCTTCCTTCCTTCAGATATTTTAAAAACTTAAGCTTGAAATGTAAATGCAAGGACAAATGGGAATTAATGCAAGAAATCTCCCCATCCTTTTTGCATTTTTATAGTGGCACATTGTCTTTACATTTGGCTAAATTGCTAGCAATATCTCCTACTGTACCTAGTTATGGCTATTGTAAAAATGATACAGCACTCTACTGAAGTCATCTTTCAGACCAATGGAAACTTTCATATGATTTTAGCAAATCATTGAATCTCTGGAGAGAATCCAAGTGGTAGCACTTTGGCTTAATCCTATTACTAATTCTTTTAATCTCCTAATGATCTCCCCGCTATACTGTATTAAATGTGCACACCTGTTGTGTCTGAGTCTGTCACTTCAGCAGACAAAACAATACTATTAGACATTTTTGGCTTTCCCTTCTCATACAGTAGTCTTTAAATACCATATCATGGCTATGACAACCAATCTGTTTGCTGTTTTCAAGCAAAGTCCTAGCTTGAGTAGTCTTGTAAAACCCATGGCTTTAAACAATAGTATGTTTGTTCAAATACTGGATTATTATCTTCCTTCAGTTTTTCTTCTGTCTTAGTGGCATAAATATTTAGCAGTCATCTTATAAATGACTGTGATCCTGAATCCATCCAATCTGGCTGTGATGAGATGAATCTCTCACTAAACAACATATTTTACAATATTTGGTTAGGGTTGATATCTAGTTTTCCCCTTGCTTCTGTCATGTTGTATATAGACTGATTTTTACCAATGCTCAATAAAATACCAGACAGAAATTGTAAAAGTCCAAATAAATAAAATACAGAAGTGCAGCGGGCTGACAATAAAGTATGTCTGAAATTTTGAAAATGCTCAAGATAAAGTTGAAGTCAGAAACGTTTTGTCTGGCTCAGAAGATTGCCTAAGAATCACGTAGCCCTGATTCAGCATCCTGATGCATGTGAATAGTACTGTTGAGGTCAGTGGGACTGGGCATGTGTTTAGGTACCTTGCTGAATCGAGGCCTTAGGATGGAATTAACTGATGTTCAAATGTTCCTGTGTATTTGAAAACAGGAAGTTTAGTCTGAATTTGAAACAACAAATGTTTCTTATTTTGCTTTTTGCAGTGGAAGAATCTTACAGGAAGCAAATGTATTAGAGCTAGAACTTTATTTCAAAGACTAAACCAAACAAGGACTTGAAACAAAATTTTAAAAACAGATAATTTCTGAGTTTCTTGTAGAATGCCAAGGAATTACAGCTTAGTAGGAAAAGGTGAAGTCACCCATGTTAATTCTTGGTCATCGGATCTCAATGGAGGCCTGATTCTGTAGAAGGGAAGGAACAAAACTTTAAAATATGACTGAAGAATATCTGAAGTAAAGCCAGACCCCTTGTGGCTAACTGCAAGACATTAAAATACTAAATTAAGGTGTCTCAGATATCCAGTGAATGTATGATAATAGAAAGGAAATGTATTACCTTCACAATTAATATTTGTATGAATATTTAAGCTGCTACATTTTGCACTATTTGTTATCCGCTGAGTCTAAAGAAAGATCTTAAAGTAAAAGCATTGCATTAGCCAAATAGTGTCATCAGCTCCATCAGATGCAGACAATATCTTCTTCTAAATGTGGTCTGAAGAATGTGGCGAGCTGTTAGTCCCACACCCACACCTATTTCTTGCATCACTCTTCAGTGGCTTCAGTTTATAGGAAAGTAATTTAGAACCCAATGGATGGTTATGATAGACCTCCCTTCCCTCCTTACTGAAAAGGTACATTAGATTTATACAGAAGTTATTCCTAATTCTTCCTTCCTTCATATTGCTCCTCAAGATCCCTTTCTACCATGCTGCCTACAAGAACTTATCAACTAATAGTAGGGTAGGTAAAAAGTCAGTGGAGATTGCTGAGTTTTATTTTATTTATTTATATTAACTTTGAAAGGATTCAGACCATCAAGTTGTATGTATAATTCACCTGTGTAAAGTTATATACTTATTTCTGCTATCTTCTTCCTTACTTCTCCTGGGTTTTTTTGGTTTTTTTTATTTGTAACTCACTTGTTGCACCTTAACTTAGCTTTCAGAGTGAGATACCACGTTTGGCTGTGTGACTGTGTAGTACCTAGGACAGGCCTGCACAACATGTGGCCCGAGGCCAACATGCGGCCCACGTGGGCTCACTGTGCGGCCCGCGGGCGGGTGAGTAGGCAAGCGTTGCAGCTGTCTGGAGGTACCTGCCTTCCACGCTTTCCTCATTCACACCTCATTCATTCAACAGGGCAATTAAATACAAAGTGGGGGGAAGAGCTTATTCTACTTCTAGCAAAAAGACATTTTTCTTTTACCTTAATTATATGACCTTAGGGGCCCGCTATAACATATTACCAAGGTTCAATACAAAGTCATATAAGAGTTATACAAAAATGCATAATGAAGAGATTTATCTACAACTGCATTGATTGACTGTTGTGTGCAGTAATATAGTGACCCCTGAGGGGGTGAAGAGGGGTGTGATGGTGGGGCCGAGCGGGGAGGGGGCAGGTCCTATTTTACTGCTGTGATCTGGTCACCCTATGCGCGCTGTTTCTTTCCCCCTCTACAGGCTTCCACACCCCAGCGCTGGGGAAGAAGGGGTTGTTTCCACAGGGCGGGTGGCGCTGGGGGAGGTGTTTCCGCAGGGCTGGGGGGTTTCGGCCCTCAGCTGTTTTCTTTGGAGTAATATGGCCCTCGCCACTTTACGAGTTGTGCAGACCTGACCTAGGACAATAGGTTACTTCATCCCAATGGGGGCCTTAGAGCACTACCACATTACAAATGATAAATAATAACAAAAATAATTGTCAAATACTTGGATAATATTTTACTGTTTTTACTTACAAAGCTATAGATAGATATGGAATTTAATGACAAATACACAAAGATAAGAAATGGGTCCTAATTGTTAGTCTAAATTGTTAGTCTAATAAATGTATCGCATATTTTCAATATTCATTCTGCACTCACTATAATATTTGGTTTAGATGCCACAACATATCCGTGTTTAGTAAATAACATACTGACCACACCAGTAATTGCATGGTGGTTTACAGTAATGTACACCAGTACATAACCTCTTTTTACAGCAGTTGAAAACATCTGTCATTTAAGTGCATATATATTAAACATTTTCTGAGAAATAAGGAAGCAAAATATTTAGGATTTTTTCACTTGCCAGGAAATATTTATTGTTGGAGAAAAGATGGTGTTTATTCCACTGTTATAAAACTACGGGCTATATTCAGTGCTGTTTTAAATGGATATAGTATCTCTGAAGCCTATTTATGCCAGGGCTTAAAATGGCCCCTGGCAAGTACACTGTGAAAGTTACTGCATATTGCAAGAAGCATACACCACACACTTCCATTGTATGGAGCTGCTGGTCATTATGGCATATTAGGGCTAAACTCCACCAATAACATTACAGTAGTGTAATGTGACTGATGTACTGCACCCTGCAGTACCACCTGCTGTCCCTGGGGCACTCTTGGTAGGGCTGGAGCCCAGTTCTAGTGGCAGCCCCTGGCTCCCAGGGGTGGAATTCTGTGTCAGTGGCACACAGACTGCAGGCAGCAGAGGAAGGTGGCACAGAGCAGGGAATACAAGCTCCTACAGGAATAGGCCAACAGAGGCAAACTCTCCACATGTTGCTTTGCTGCGTCTGCTCCTTCTTTTCCACAGAGATGGGGTGTAAGGTTAGGAGGAGGAAGTGTTCTGAGCCTGAGGATGTTTTCTAAGCCCTGGCAGGTTGTAAATCTGAGGGATGGTCTGGACTGTATTAAGATCCTGGAAGTGTTTGGTGAGGGTTCTGTGCCATGGAGGAAATAAGTAGGTAGAAGAGTTATTAGCCTGGAGGATAAGGCATTGCATGTGTGAAGGGGTGTTTTGGGGCAGGTGGGGTTGCAGTGTCACAAACTTTCATGATTTTATAGCAAGTCCCATCATATCTAGTGACTTTCGTAAAACCCCAGCTTCAAGAATCACTTGACTTATGTAAAAATCTAAAATTTCATTTTTTTAAAACTTAAAAGCAAGGTTCTGAGCTTCATGGTTGCGGAGAGGCTCCACAACCAGAGGGCAAATTAAAAATCCCAACTTTATTATTTTTAAATCTCACAGTTTTTAAACCAGTCTCTTGGGTTTGGGGGACCAGGGGGAGTTGGGGCCTTGACTCATGATTTTTGCATACTTCAGTTTGGCAATACTCTGGTTGGATTGGAGGGAGCTGAGGTGGCTTGAGGGTGTTCTGAGTTGGGAGTGGAAGAGTTTGGTTTGGCAGGATTAAATGGAGTCAGGTTGTAGGTGAACTGATGATGTGCATGGATAGGAATTGGAGTTGAAAAGTAGGTTGTAGGGAGAGAAGTTGGGCCTAACTGAGAACTGTAAAGGGGCCATATTGCCCATTAACATCTGAATTTTTCATTCTGATACAGAGAGAGTTTTTTGGGGGGGGGAATGTGTGTGCAGATTGCTACCTGCAGCCCCACCTCTTAATTTGGGACATGTCTGCCACTGCTACTATAACAGCATTATTTATTCAGTTTGACCAAAACTCCTCAGGTAATAAAATGAAGTGGATGCTGAGATGGAAGTTGTCCTTTTGCCCACCACAGCTTTTTCATGTACAATAATAGCCCGGTACTAAGAGCATAGATTCCACTAAGCTGCCAAGTGTGTGTATGGATACATCAGCGGGATTTGCAGGAGTGGAATTGCTGTCGGATCTAAATTTAGATGTAGATTGGCTGCTTTGAAATCATTATCTGTTAGCTGAATTCTGCTGTTTGGAAGCTTAGGAAGTATGATTCATAAGATTACAAATATTTAACTGTGTATATATTTTTATAGAAAGAAATATTTGTCACTTGCAAACTCTCTAAAGGGGGTTGGAGGCATGTTAAATAGATATTGCAGCCAACAGATGAAAACATGATACTATTAAGAAAAAAATTGAGAAGGATAATATGGTAGTAAAAAACATATGAAAAGCAAAGAAGACTAAAATAGTCAAGAACTGAATGCAAACAGGCTAGAATTGGTTTGGGGGGCTTTACTTTTTGTATTTGAAGGCAAAAACAAAAATATCTATTAAATAACAAAAACAAATTTTTGTTATGCAGACTGATTCTTCTTTTCAAGAAAAAAAGCTGACTCAGCTGTCTTTGTCTAAATGGGCACTTAAAATCCAGTAAGGAAATGAATGCTATCTGCTTTGGTCCAGCAGTTTGTGATGTTCTCATTTCTTAAAAAAAATCTGCTGCCAACATGTGGATTGTATCCAGGCAATGGAGCAGCAGAACTAATGAGGGATAAAGCAATTTGTATTAAAATCCCTTCCTTCCCCCTCACAAATGTTCACCTGGAGTTATCAGATACCACTTTTTTGTTTGTTGGGTTTAGTACACATTTTTCTGTGAGAATAAAGTCTTGAGTTTACTGATTGTATGAAACAGTTTTACAAAATTCCTGAGACAAATACTTTATTAAGTCTGGCAAGTAAAATTTGACATGACTGGTGTAAAATGTGGGTATGAATTTAGTTAAGTGGTCCCCTGCCTTATTCACTGAATTATCATTCAACCTACATACCGAATATCATGTTCATATTCTTTAGACCTTGAGGACATCTATTTGCCCATAGCATTATCAGTTATCTCACCCAAAATACTCATTCTTCCCTCTGCATGGCTCCTGGATTGCAGTCTTTACACATGGCTGGGCCCGTGTTTCCAACACCTTTTTTTACCCTTAATGAGGAGTGATAAGAAGACAGAATAATTTCAGTGCTGGCCTTAACTGATGGATCTGAAAGCCCAGAAATCAAAGAGATTGACCAGGCTGGTGACAGGGAAGGGGAATAAGAGGCTTGGTATTGAGGGTGGAAACATTCCCACTTCCCAGTGCAGCCAAGCAGTCAGAGATCTTCCCACCCACCTGCTGATGCATCTTGAGGATGGAGTGCTCTGTATTGACACAGCACAGGACATAAGTTAAGGTTATGGGATAACAGTTTTAGCAGCTGTTTGTGCTTTAATGTGCTATGTCCTTGATTGTGCAAGTCCTTTAAATAGCAATAGTGCATGGATGGAGGAGCAGTGGCGAGCAGAAGTTGTGAGAAAATAGGGCCTCAGAATTTTATACTAAGTTATTGACCTCAGCATAGTGTCCCAAAATTAGTTTCAAAGTGGGTAATAGGAGAGGGCTGTGGCAGATGTCAGTGATACCACTGTTGGGAATAGGTATGAAGAACCTTCTCTGTGGGTCACTGTTCCTACCACAGGAAATTACCTGGTGAAAGCATTTGCTTTTGGGGTACTGGATCCCTGGGGAAATTAGATGATGGCTGTATACGTAGGCAGTTGGAGCCTTGTGGTTTGCATTTGGGAGTACAGGGACCCAGGATGCCAGGATATACAGTATTTTATTTGTCAAGTAAATTAGTTAGTACATATGCAACCGCATGCTTTTAAATTTAAACTGGCTTTATGTGAGGTTTTCTGGACTGACAACAAGAGGATGGACAACCGTGTGGATGGTGCAGGCAGACAAGGCCAGACTGTGACCTTCTCTTTCCTGAGTTGCAGCAGATGCTGGGGCCAATCTTGTGAATCCGGCCCTAAATTTATGCACTTACTCATTCAAAACAGAGACCCAAAAGTATAATCCAGACTCTTCATTCCCTTCAAGCCCTTTACCCCATTATCCTGTATCAAAACTAACAATCCACTTTTTTACAGCCTGTTATGTGCTGTTTTAATTCCTGACTACCATTTTGTATCATAGAAATGAGTGCATGATTGTTGTATTTGTATAGTTGATGCAGCATTTTAGGTCCTTCAAGAAGAAAGGTGATAAATCAGATAAAGATTTTGTTAGAGGTGGTGTTCTAAGCCATATATATGGTCAGCACCATATTTTTACAGAAATGACTCTAGCAGTCTCGCATAGAACCTGCTAGAGTGAGTTTTAACTCTCGAGAATATAATAGTGGGCACTTTTACTTTTTTAAGGTCTGATATGTGTTTTATCAGAAAGGTATTCTGAAGTTCCAAAGGGCTTGACTTTGGAATAAGGAGATTGACATTGTGTGTCATGTTAGAGGTGTAATAATTGTCTGACTTTGAAAGTGACTTTGTGTTTTAAAGTAATGTGATGCTCATGCACTGCATAAAGTTTCATGTGACATTAAGAAATACAACATACTTCTCAATTCTTCCTCAGCTGGAAGAATATTATTGCCCTTAATACCTATTGTGATTCATAGCATCTTATGTAAAAATACTGTCATTAGTTCGGAGTTTTTTTCCTTATCTTTTTTAATGATCCTGTGTAACTGAGTGACCTCCTCCAAGGCACCCCTTGGTGATCCCTTGCCTCGGTTTCCCTTTTGAATTCCCAGAAACTCTATGGAAGCATGTTCTCAAGGCCATCAATATAACTTATTGACCAAACATAGTGCAAAAGTACCAGAGCATAGTCCATATTACCCCAGTGCAAGGAGTCCTTAGAATCACACATCCTCCTGGCCATTTACATAACACATACTTGGTTCCAATATCTTCTGCCACACCCAGACTTCTTGCAAATCCTCCTTCTACCAGAACAGCCACCCTAGCCCTTTCATCTGGGATCAGCCCCACTCTTCCCAGCGGGAACTCCCACAGCCTCTCAACTCGGACCCTCTCTTAGGCCTCAGCTCTGCAGCAAAGAAACACCAGTGAGTAAACCCTTCCGCTGCTTCCTCCTCCTTCAGACCACTCTGACCCTCGGCTCCGGCTCAGAGCCAGCAGGCATCTCCCTCTTCAGCTCCTCCTGCCATCAACACGCTCCAGCTCTCAGGGGAAGGGGAGAGGAGAACACCAACAAGAAAACCCCTTGCTGCACACTTGCCTTCAACCTCTCCCAGAAACCTCTCTTTGGCAACTTTCATCTCCTGCTCTGTCTCCTAACTCACTCAGTCTGCTCTGACACACTGGATCTCACCTGGTCTCCTATAGCCCCCTAGGTGCTACCCTGCCTCTTAATTGGCCCATCTTGGAACATGTGGACTGAAACAGGAGAGCTGCACCCAATTTCATTTAATGGGCAGCAACTCCCCCCTTCCCTCCCGTTACATCCTGTCTTTCCTGATGTTCAAGCAGAAATATTTTGGTACTGTTGAGTGCAGAAAGGTTCTTATTTAACCATTCTGTATCTTTTGTCAGTCTTTGTTATTTCATTATAACAAAATTCACGTTTATTCAAATATCTTATAACGCCTGTGCATGCTGTTACCTAACTTGATAAACAAGTCTAATAAGTCCTGAGATATAAAATGTCTAGCTAGAGTGCTGCATTATTTTATTAGGAGTCAGGTATTTTTTTCTAAATGAAAAGTATGTTGGAGACTAGAAACCAAAAGATAGCTTAATAAAATCTCTTCAAGCACTAATATTAATGACCAGTTAACTTTCACATCATGAAAGCAGATGAGATCTCACCTGTTCCTTGTTATAATGTTCAATGCAGGTTCTACATGGTCAGCTATTATGAGCGGAGTCACAGAATAGCAGTTGGAGCTCGCAATGGTTCAGTGGCCCTCTACGACATCCGGACTGGAAAATGTCAGGTAAATAAATCATTGTGACTTTCTCCCCACAGTGTGTGGAAGTTATTGAAAGGAAAGAGAGACTAGCTCTGTGCCAGTTGACATGCTGAGTTGCCGGAACATTATGGAGAATGCTAAGGGGATCAATAGTTTAATGAAGGACTCAAAGTATATAGAGCCCTACCGTCTTCATTCACTGTGACTGAATGGCTGCCATAGATGGGTTAATAACAGAAACCCCAAATAAGGTGTTACTTGTGACACACTCCTCTGAAATAAATCTCTTGTATTTGAATTCTGATTTTATATTTGTCTGATTTTCAGTATGAAGAAAATTTGCTGCTTTTTTTTTTCTACAGTTCCCCTTTATAAAATATACCTGTATTTTAAGTATATTAACTTTTCTGGTATTAAACAAAATGTGTAATTAGATGAGCATGATAATGTCAACCCAAAACAATATGTTGCACAGTCAGGTTATAGTTCAGGGTAAATTTTTCAGTCTTTATATTGGAATGATGAGGATTTAGTTGAATATTATTTTGTAGTTGATAATTTTTTCATAAAATTGAATTAATATTCTCTCTTATTATTGGTAATATGGTAAAGCCCTGTTAGATTCCAAAAACTTTTAAATTAATTGTAAACTAATAATTTAAATAGGGCTGTCAATTAATTGCGGTTAACACAAGCGATTAACACAAAATAAATTAACTAGATTTTAAAAATTAGTCGTGATTAATCGCAGTTTTAATCCCACTGTTAAATTGAAATTGGTATTCTATAATTGTTTATTAGAAATATTTTTGGATGCTTTTCTACATTTTCAGTTATATTGATTTCAATTACAACATAGGATACAAAGTATACAGTGCTCACTTTATACTATTATTTTTATTACAAATATTTGCACTATAAAAAGATAAAATAAATTGTATTTTTCAGTTCACCTCATACAAGTACTGTAGTGCAATCTCTATCATGAAAGTACAGCTTACAAATGTAGAATTTCTTTTTACATAACTGCGCTCAAAAACAAAACAATGTAAAACTTTAGCGCCTACAAGTCCACTCAGTTCTATTTCTTGTTCAGCCAATCGCTCAGACAAACAAGTTTGTTTACATTTATGGGAGATACTGCTGCCTGCTTCTTATTTACAATGTCACCTGAAAGTGAGAACAGGTGTTTACATGGCACTGGTGTAGCTGGCGCTGCAAAGTATTTACGTGCCAGATATGCTAAACATTCATATGCCCCTTCATGCTTCGATGTATAGATTTTTTAATCTTTTTTATAGTGCAAATATTTGTAATCAAAAATAATAATTAGGGCTGTCAATCACAGTTAATGCATGCAATTAACTCAAAACAAATTAACGCGTTATTTTTTTAATGAGTGTTAATCACACACCAGGGTGCTGTGCTCAGGGGAGGCACCACTGCGCGTCTCTGGGGCAGGGGTGCCCCTCCTCCCGCTGCCCTGCTCCACTGCCGCTCCTGCCTCCTCTCCTCCCTACCCATGGAGCCACCTCCTGTCTGCTGTGCAGAACGGGGATGGGGGCTTGATGTCAGGGTGTTTCCCTTGCCCATGTACCCGGTCACTGTTGAGCTGGGATCGAGGGAACAGGGGGAGCCTATCTGCTGCTGGCTCAGGAGTGAATGCTGCCGACAGCAGCTGCTGCTGGCTGAAAAAGCATTCAGGCTCCTGAGTGCAGTGCTTAAAGAGACAGCGCTCCCCCAACACGCGCGCACACACACACTTCCCCCCAACACCAAAAATATTTAAATAAATGGTATTCTGTTATTGTTTAACAGTGCAATTAAAACTGTGATTAAAAAAATAGTTAAGATTAATCTTGCAGTTAATTATGATTAATTTTTAAATCATTTGACAGCCGTAATTTTAACTACATTTTGTTTTTATTTTATTTGCTCTTTCTAATTTTGTGTATAAATATAATGCTGTTTGTAGTTTCCAGAGAGGCAGCAATGGAGACTGAAAACCTCTGTTTATTTATAGAACAGGAAAGCAGCAAAGACAATGGTACATTTCCTCATGCTTCCTCACCTCTTCCTCACCTTGACGGACTACCTCTAGGAATACGAGGGTAGTTCAGTGTCCATTCCCAGCATCTGATCCTTGACTTCTCAGCTGAGATTACTAGCAAGGCTGTCATTTGTGGTAGTATTTATTATGTGAACATCTGTCCATTGGGAATTGGTTTGAGATCACCAAATTTCTTTTACAAACAACCATATGATGGTAACAGATTTTATCAGCTGACAACCTAGAGATGAAAGCCTCCATTTCCTATTTCTGATTCCGTGAGCCATCAGCCCCTTTCCATATCCTGTTTGGCTTAAATATTGAATCAGTTTCATAAGACTTGCAAAGCTTTAGTAACATACAAATCAGACTGACAGTTGACATTTTTAAAGTGATTTGTTTGTAATATCACCTGAAAGCTAAAGAAATCACTAGCTCTGATTATGTAAATCTCCTGGCCTTTATGGAAGGCTAGCCTGGATTTTAATCATTGATTGTGTTCCATCACTACGAACTGAGAGTTATTTTCAACCCTGTTATCACATGAACAGCCTTGACGTATCCCCTTGATCTGGTTAATATTATTTCTTGCTTATAGAATCTATCCCATTCTGCAGTTTTCAGACCCTGGCTATGGTCTACCTTCTCACTGCAAAGGCACAGTCAGTTCCTTCCTTTTCTCTCAAAATGTGTTTTCTTGACCCTCTTTGCCAAGCGTGCTATGAACATTGCATCACTTTCCGCTCCAACCATTCAGCAATCAAGGTCATAGTAAGGCTTTGTATTGAGCATCTCTGTCCATTCAGAAACTCATCATGACATCTTTGCTGTGTGTACTTGGTCTCACTGGAAGCTGGGAGTGAAAAACCCAAAATAACCTCTAAGTCTGGGTCTCTCTTGCCTGTGGGCTAATCCGTATACTTTTTATGCTAATTTTAAGTAAATAACCATCCACTTGACTATAGCTCTGTTGTGCCTGTATATTCCCATTTAAGGAGAATGACAATGTACCCAATTCTTTAATTTAGCTATTACATTTGTCCTACACTTTGAATTCTTAAATTTTCAACTTTATATTCATTTACTAAAATGACTCCTGGATAAACACATGGATATATTTATTTCTGAAGTAACTCCAATTTTGGGAAGCGACAAAGAGTCCTGTGGCACCTTAGAGACTAGTAGACGTATTGGAGCATAAGCTTTCATGGGTGAATACCCACTTCTTCAGATGCATGCAGTGGAAATGTCCAGAGGCAGGTATAAATATGCAGGGAAGGGTCAGGCTGGTCTAAACTACTTAAAAAGCATCACAGGTGTTGATAGACAGGCTAGTTAAGTGCTTACAGCTACATGTATTCGTGTGGTTGCATCTGCAGTTAAAATCTTCCCTCTGGATTGGTTTGCCCTTGGTTTGGCAGACATGCTAAAGTATCTTATCTTGTTGATATATCTCCCCCCCCCCACTCCCGCCCCATTCTTTTAAAATGCATTCTATATAATAACCATTGGCTATGTTGAAAGAGATTGTCTGTGGCTAATGTTTGCAAGTCATTTATCCATAAATGCCCTGTTTTTATTTTTAGTTGACATTTTATTGTATTAGATTATGGGAACCTAATCATGATTTGTTTCAATAAATGGTTTGAAGAATACTGTACTTAATTGGACATTTTAGTGAAATATGTAAGACCCCCTGTTTCCTTACTGTCTCTTGAGACTCTAAACAAATCATGTGAAGGGGCAGATAATTTTGATTGGCTGGGAAGGGCATCCAGAGTAATTAAATATTACCATTTGCAGTTTTGATTTAAAAAAAATAAATATGTCCTAATATCAGTAAAATATGTGTCATAAATATGAGAAATGATTAGGGTGGGAAACAAAAGCCATCCATTGACTTTAGGCTTCATGTTCAGAATCCGATCCTTTGAGGTGCTCTTCACCCCATGACCCCTGTGGGAAGGTGCTCAACATTCATGGAATCAAAACCCTCCATTTCTTAATATAGATAATTTTACTACAGCTAGAAAGAGCCTTCTGTGATGTGGCAGAAGAAGGGAAAAGAAGTGGAGCGACAGGAGAGAGGTTAGCTTACCGAAGAGCAGAGGGGATATTTATAGGCTTTGACTGGCTCTACAGCTGAATCCTGTAACATTTTTTAAAAGAGGAAAATTTCTACCATCAGTATGGCAGACAGGGAGGATGGGAAATATTGAGAAAGACAGTAAAAAATAGTCCCCTCCAATTTCCTCTTTCACTTTGCCTATTTAACGTATTTTAGTGACCCCCAAGGGTATTTTGATCCTGAGATAGATATTAAAATGGTGTCTGATTTACAGATTGAGGATGGACAGGATAGTCTTCCCAGGAATGAAAATAGGGAGCAGTCTGATGACAACCTTCTATTATCCAGTTTAAAGATTTAACAGTTACATTTTTATAAGGGCTCTTCTGCCTGTCTCTTTATGGAATTATAAGGTACACTTACGAAGGTATTTGAACACTTACTTGAAGGATGCTTCAAGAATCCAGCAGTCCAAAAAATGGTTTTTAAGAAAGAGTTTTAAAACTTTAGAAACAGTTTTGCGAGCAGAAGGCTTAAAAGTACTTCTAGATCCAGGCGACTTGTCTGGTTACTGCAATAGTTACAGTGAGAGCTGACTACTTAAGTGAATAGTAACATTTCAGGTGCTTTTCCAGTACTCTTTGCAGCATTAGATCCTAGTGCAGACGCTGCTTATTACATTCCATGAACAGTCATCGGAAATTTGGTATTAAAATGGTTTGGACAAGGGCCAGCTGTTATTGTGTTGAAAAAAATATATTAGCCATGTACCATTTAAATGTGAAAACCTTCATAGCTACATTTTCTCTAAAGCTGGAGTCTGCAAGGGAGAATTTGCCTTTGCTATTTGTGTCAATGTTGTTGAAAGTATAAGGCCTTGTCAACACAGGAAAGTTTTACCAGTTACACCAGTATAGTTGTACCAGTATAACACCCTCCCTTCAATATGGACACTCTTATTCTGATAATAGAGTCTTTTTTCAGTTTAGCTTAAGCCCCTTCCTAAGCGACATAGACTGATTGGGAAGGCACTCTTTTATAGCAGATTAAGAATGTCAGCGTGGGAGTAGGTTATACCAGTATGTCTAGATTAGTTTAAATTCACACCTATATTATATTACAAAAAAACTTGATTATATAGACAAGACCATTGTCAACTTCCTTTCTGTCAACTTAGACACTGGGTGAAATCCTGGCCCCACTGAAGTCCATGGATATTTTGCTATGGATTTATGCATTTTGGATTTCATCCATCTCCATCTTGTTCTATAGAAGCCAAGGTAGAATAATCAGATATTTGTATCTGCTTTTGTAATATAAGCATAGAAAGCAAAAGAAAGAGGTCCACGTAAATAGCTAAGGTAACTTCAGTGGGCTTCAGAACAGGCCATTAAAGAGCAGGTACAATATCATTGACAAAACATCAAGAGGCCAGTATCGATGATATATGCAGAAAGTTCAGGACACTTTCTGAACTTCGGTGTTTGTGAAATTGCAGAGTAGATGTGTATCTCTTTTGCATGCAATGTATTTGTAGCCATGTCAGTCCCAGGATATTAGAGAGACAAGTTGGGTGAGGTACTATCTTTTATTGGACCAACGTCTGTTAGTGAGAGACAAGAGAGAACTCTGTGTGGCTTGAAAGCTTGTCTCTCTCAACAACAGAAGTTGGTCCAATAAAAGATATTTCCTCACCCAGTTTCTCTTTTGTTAAGTTTCACACAGAGCTGAAGTTAGAGCTAGTGGTAGTACTTTAGCAGTACTCACACCGTTCTTTGGCTGTCTGGGTACAAATGACAGTTTTTCAAATTTGGGTGCTCAAAATCTGGCACTTAAATCCTTGTCTGCACATTTAAATATGTAACATAGTTTTCCCATTGAATTTAGTAGGAGCTCTGGGTGCTCAGTACCTATTAATTAGGCCACATACCTATAGGCACTCCATTTGAAAATGTAAGTGGTGGTGTTGCTATAGAGCTTCCTGGATTGCCATATGTGAAACTGCACAGAAAGGAAGCTATGTTCTTACTGCAAATGTCAGTTCATTTGATTATATATATGCTAATATGGGCCCTTTCTATAAATAATTCTGAGTTTCAAGAAAGAGTTCTAGATTGTTCAGATTAACAATATTTTTCTAATCATTATTTAATAATTTAGCATGTTGGGTAGCTTGCTAGCAGCTGTTCTTGAGGAAAACACACAAACAGATGACATGGCGCTCCATCTGTTCTTAAGGTTCCCATGGAAAATCTCAACCTCCTGTTGGTGGGAGATGGATTAGCAGACTGTCTGGATTAGCATATATGTAACCAACAGATTTCACATCTACAGGAAAGAAGAAATTTTTGTGTTTTTCAAAATTGTTGTTTGAAAAACGTCCTCTTTATTACAATCCAGAATGTATATATAAACAGACCATATCTATGTGTTGACTAAAATACACATATGTGTTTCTGTACTAATATCATTTGGAGTGCAGTTCCTGTGGTTGATTAATCCGATTGTATGCTACATTTTCCAGCAGATCACAGCACATTTCTGCTAACAGCACTGGGGTGGATTTTCCAAGTCTCAAATGGCAGTAAGGCTCCAACTCCCATTGAATCTCAGTGGTAGTTAGGCATCTAACTGCCATCTGTACCTTTGAAAATCTCGTCAACTTTGTATAAATCCATACTTAGGTTAATATTCAGTATTGTGTGTCAGTTCCAAAGGAATAAGATACAAATGTGAATAATAGGTCCATAATATGAATATTTACATATCATAGCACACTCTATAAAACTTCCGAAGACAGTGTTATGGTGCTTGCTGTGAACGCCTGTTACAGTTATGTGAAAATATTCTCATTACCCATGAAGTCATTGAAAAATTCACATTTTTGCTGGTTTTGCAAACATCAATCTATTCTACATCATATTTCCATCTTTTTCACAGAATAAATTCCTTTTCTGACTGGATGCAAATCTAAAGCTGGCTTTGGTAAACCTTGTAGGTCCAAACTCAAAGAATATTTTTGGGAGAAAATTGCCATTTTTGAGATCAAGTGACTAAAACGAAGCTCCGTTAAACTGTGATGGCTGCTGGGAGCTGCTTGCACAATAGGTATTTAATGTACATCTACAAACACTAAGCGGGGACCACCCTCTTCTATGGAGACGTTGGCAGAGGGAGGCCAGAAAACTCTGTGAGGCTCACGACATCCTCTGTAGTGGGGGATAAGCTGTGGAGAGGATAAAAGGAAATATTCCCTAATCCCACAGGAGCAGTGAAAGAGGGTAATCTTTGATCTGCTGAGGCAGTAGTCCTCTTGCATATGCCCCTTCATGAGGCTTTCACTGGATTCTGTTGCCTTGACAGTCTGGCTACTGAAGGAGCCCATTCCATCATTGTCTTGTGTAGGAATGGCTGTGGAGGGGACTCTGCATGAGTTAATGTTGCTTCTCACTCCCAGATTTCCACATAGATACCTGATGGCTGAACAGTAGATGCTGATCTCTTGATTCATCCATTCCTGCCCCTAAAGTCCTGTGGAGGAAGATTCACCATGGGGTCCATGGGGTCCCAGGAGAGCTGGAGGGGATACTGCTGCAGCGGTCACTCCTTCCTTTCCAGATTGTCCCAGGGAATTCCACTCAGATTAGGTCCACTCCTCCTATGTTAGCAGGGGGAGCAATTCTGTCTGGGTGATTTTATTAGGCAGTATAATTACAAACATGGAAAAAAGCCTTTAATGATGCTATAATAAGCTGTGTTCCAAAGAATACTGTTCAAAGTTTCAGACTCTGTTATAGCAGAGCTCCAAGTACAAGTTTCATTTGGTGTATTTACTGTTGGTTTCCTGTAGTTAATTAAAAGAACCTTAGAGTGGAGACATTAGCTATTACAGTTCCTCTTTTTCTCTCTCAGCAGCAGCATGCTAGAATACAGTATGTCAGAGCAGAATTGATTTAGGAATTCTGGATCTTTATAAGAGAGAAAAATATCAGAAACCCTCATAAAAATCTTTGCATGCATTTTCTTTTTTTTATCTTTGTGATGTTGGTAATGAATGAGGCATAAAGAAAATGGTAGCACTTTACTCTGCACTTTAAAATATTTATCGTCGATTAAAATAAAACTGTGAATGCTGTCATCCCTTCAGATGCAGTTATATTAGAGCAAGCACCCTTCTAAAGCCCTGTTTGTAGTAACGTCTGTATAGTGACTTTTTAATTTACTTAAATTGCATTTAAGATTTAGCACAAAAGAGTGTGGTATTTTTTCATACACTTCGTAATATAGTTGGTAATCGTGCTCAGCAACAGAACAAGGTGCTGTCCTTTGTATATATTCTGCTAGATACAGTTATTAGATTTCTGTGAAATAGGGTGTTTTTAATGGTCAGGATTTTATTGTCTGGTTGAAGGAAACAGGGAGGCACTTCAACTTTGAATTATCAGAAACAATTATTTTGTATGTATTCATTTTTCCTTCCAGCATATTTTTATTTAGGTTTTGAGAAAAATGGTTGTACGCAGAGAAATTACATCTAATGATTAATACAATGATGGATGTTGAGAACCACCTTTTCCTTAAGAAATAATAAATCAACATTTATTTGTGATGGGTTTTTTACTTACAATTTTGCAATATTAGTGTCACACATTTAATTAAGTGTCATTTATAAAAACTACCTGTAAAATATTGCCTCATAGTACCAATAATCTACATTACAATATTATCCTTTCTTTCTAATTAGTTATTTTGTATGATACATACATGTATTAATTTAATTTTAAAAATCCTGTGCATTACTTTTAAAAACATTTGGTTACAACATTTAAAATATTAAATGTTAGACCCTAAATTTATAAAACGTGATACATTTCAGCCATATACCTAGAATTTAGAACTGTTATGCATTTCAAGTGTCTATCTATCTATAAAACACTTATTGCTTTTAGAAAGCAGTCAGCATCCCTATTGTATTACATCATAAGTATTCCAAATACACACCACTTTCTCTCTTCTAGTCATTGTTTATAATTCAGGGTAGAGAGGATCTGTTTAATCGTGTTTCTCTTTCGCTACATAGATTTTTAAGCATGTTTTAGACAAAAAGTATAGCTTCTTTTTTTTTTTTTTACTAAGTATTATTTTTACAGTCCTTTTGCTTAATGTTAGCTGCATATTAATTTTGAATTACTTCCCTTTTTAGGGTGCTTTCCAGCAGTGGTAATAGTGTATTGTGGGAAGTGGAACAGGGTAGTGTCCTTCCCATGGCTGTATTGATTTGCCCTTCAGCTGTTTGCAGTGCATAGAGAACCTAGGGCCTTGTTGTTGATTATCTACACAATGTCTCTGTGAACATTATTGACCCACTGCCGCTTACTGCCTGTGGCTCTTGATTTTTCACACCGTCTCCATGACACTCATAATAAAACATACTATCTTATTGCTACTCAGCTCTGGAAGCCAACTGATCTAGCCTTAGAACAACTGCTACATTTCTGGAGAACATTTATTGTATGTGGAGTTAAATGTTGTAGCAATTTTAAGATTGTGTCTTGTGCTCTGTTTTAGCAGATCCTATATACCAAGGTTCAACACCGCACTATAAAATTTTATTTTGTTGGAAGGAAAAAGGGGCTTACAAGTCTTACATTGTATTTTTGAAAATGAGAATGAAATTGTACAGGTGATTGTACCAGAACTACTTTTGAAACATTTCCCTAATGAAGGGCACTTCAAAAGAGTAAAAGATAGAGACCTGGTGAAGATGTTAATCTGAGACAATTTTCAAAATCGTAGAAACTTGAGTGATGGATACTAAAATAACTAGGATAGATAGAAATCTCATACATACACTTTGCTTTTCACATAATTAGCTGTCAGCTTTTTAAAAAAAATTACCAATACATTCTCTGTAACTTGATTTTGTAGTAATTTATAATAGTCCACCAGTGTATTCACACTATTATAAGCTGTTCTTTGGGCCATTTCTGTAGAATACAATAGTATATTTTTCCATAAAAGGGATTATTTATTGTTTACCTGTAGTCAATTCTGTTATGTTTGGAATTTGTACAGTGTTGAAGGCTACACATTCTGAACCTATGCTGTTTAAATTAGAGTAAATTAATAATATTATATTCATAAAAATAGGTACCTTTTTGAAAGACATTTTGAAAAATGATTGCATTTATTCATGTTTTGCTATTGTCTTGACTTAAACATTTTTGCTTTGGTACAAAAATAGTGTTTTGTAAGAGTCAGAAAAAAAATTTATTTTAAAAGAAATATTATGCTAAAATGGTCATTAGGAAATTTTAAAAGATGGGCTTCTCTTTTAGTTAGTAAAGGCCTGCCCAGTCTCACCAGGTGATTAGCAAGCCTTCTGTGAAGTGCCGAGCGCTAGCTCCCAGGAAGGCCCATAGTACCTTGTAAGATTAGGTTTTCTGTTCTATTTGTGCTCTTGCACCGTGTGTTATCATGGGATCTGTGCACCATCCAGAGGTGCATTAAGTAATTTAACTGGCATTGGTTACGTATGGTGCTTCTCCCAAGGGGGAAAATTGTGTATGGATTATTTTCATAGATTTGAAGGCCAATGGGACCATTATGAGCATTTAGTCTGACCTCCTGCATAACACAGACTGTAAGACTTCCTTGAATTAATTCCTGTGTGAAGTCCAATAGCTCTGTTGAACTAAAACGTATCTTTTAGAAATACACCCTATCTTCATTTTAAAATTTTCAGTGATGGAAAATCCACCAATACCTTTAGTAAATTGTTCCAGTGATTAATAACCCTAACAGTTAAAAATGTGTGTCTTATTTCTAGTCTGAATTTGTCTAACTTCAACTTCCAGCTATTGGATCTTATTGTACCTTTGAATGCTAGATTGAAGAATCTTCTAGAATCAAATTTCTTTTGCTTCTGTAAGTACTTACAGACTATGATCAAATCATCCCTTAACCTTCTCTTTGATAAACTAAACAGATTGAGCTCCTGGAAGCTTTCCCTGTAAAGCATGTTTTCCAATCCTTTATCGTTCTCGACACTCTTCTCTGAACCCTGTCCAATTTATCAACATCCTTCTTTAAGTGTGGACACCAGAATTGGACATAGTAATCTAGTATCAGTCACTGCTAAATCCAGAGGTAATATAAACATTCTTAGTGCCACTTGATATTCCTCTGTTTATACATCCAAAAATTTCAGCAGCCCTTTTAGCCACAGCGTCACACTGGGAGCTCATGTTCCGCTGATTATTCAGCATAATCGCCCAAGTCTCTTCCAGAGTCACTGTGTCCCAGGATAAAGTGCTTCATCATGGAAGTATGGCTACCTTCTTTGTTCCTAGATATATAACCTTGCATTTGGCTATATTGAAACACATATTTGTTGCTTGCATTCTGCTTCCCAAACAAACCAGATCGTTCTACAGCAGTGACCTGTTCTCCTCATTGTTTATCACTGCCCCAATCTTTGTTTTATCTCCAAATTTTATCAGTAATGATTTTATATTTTCTTCTAGGCCTTTGATAAAAATATTAGAATAGAGACAAGAACTAATCCCTACAGTATCCCACTAGACACACATCCACTCAATAGTGATTCCCTGATTATAGTTGTGTTTTGAGCAGGGGTGAAAGCAACTTAAAGGACTTACTCGTACTCTGGAGTCCTGAGCAGGGGGGCTGGGCCTCAACCGGAAGGGGCGGAGCCTTTCGAGCCCCGGACCCTTTAAATTGAGATTTAAAGGGCCCTGGGCTCCGGCTGCGGTAGTGCTGGAGCTACCAGCTGCAGAGGCGGCTGGAGCTCAGGGGCCATTTAAAGGGCCCAGGGCTCCAGCCGCCGCTACCGCAGCGGAGCCCCGGACCATTTAAATCGCCGCCAGAGCCCCAGGGGTCCCAGCTGCCACTGCGACCCCAGGGCTCTGACAGTGGGGCTCTGGTGACAATTTAAAGGGCCCGAGGCTCCAGCTGCTGCAGGGAGCCCCAGGTCCTTTAAATTGCTGCCTGGGGAAGCCTGTCTGATACGGCGCACCGGCTTACTTTCACCTCTGGTTTTGAGATGTATCAGTTATCCAATTTTTAATCGTTTTAATGTCTGCCATGTTAATTTTGTATTTTTCTAGTTTCTTAATCAAAATGTCATGTGGAACTAAGTCAAATGCTTTACAGAAGTCTAATTATATTACACCACCGCTATTATTTTTATCTACCAAACTTGTAATCTCGTCAAAAAATGAAATCATATTTGTTTGACAAGATCTGTTTTCCATATACCCTGGTTGACTGGCATTAATTAATTCTTTATTAATCAAGTTCTGTATCATCTGATCCATTATGTTGCCTGAGCTTTATGTCAAGCCTGTAATTATTCAGGTCACCCTATTTATCCTTTTAAATACTGGCCCAACCACCAATTTGTTCTAGTCCTCTTGAATTTCCCCAGTTTCCCAAGACTTATTAAAAATCAACATTAACAATTTACAGAGCTCCTTGGCCAGCTCTTTTAAAATTCTTGGATTTTGTGGTCATTGTGAAGCACTGCATTTTTTTTAATTGTGACTTTTTGCATTTAGAATGGCATGGGTTGACATTTGAGGTTGTTCTTATTTCTAGAGTACATTCGACAGTTCAGAGCCAGCCCCTGAAAAAGTTTGGTCTCCTTCATAAACAGTCTTCACCCTTGCAGTAACTCCTCCATTATGCCAAAAGAATGGCGTTAATTGCTGTTTTAAATCCCAGAGTATCAAGTAATCTGTTTACATATTCTGAGCCCAAATTATTCAGAACCTTACAGATCAGAATTGAGGATTTGCAAATTGAAAACAACTAAACGCACACACCCGCCCCGCTGCGGCCCAGATCCTGAACATACCCTATACATTGAATAAGATCTGCTAACATGCTAAAGAACCCAATCCTGAGCTGCTGCTAGGACAACTTGTGTGATTGTTCCCCCAGGACATATTAGGGTAGCCTAAAGGTATACTTAATTTGTGCCATTTACCAACATTTACCCAGGAGTCATTCCCGCAGCATAGGGATGTGCTGGCCATGGCCCAATGCCAGAAGATTTGGAAAGTAGTGGTGTAGGAGCTGTTGTCATAGCTCGGGGTGGCCAAACTTACTGACCCTCCAAGGCCTACATCAATCTTCAGAAGTTTTAGAGCTGGAGCGTGCCTGCCTGGGCTCAGGGCTTCAGCTGGGCTGAAGCCCCAAGACCCTCCTCCCTGTTGGGCAGAAGCCAGAGACAATGTGCGGTCTGGGGTCACATGCCTCCCCCCAGCACTTTTGCCAGAGTTTGCTGGCCCCGCTCGGTCACTTTGTGCTGCCAGGCCCCCTCCCTGCACGGCAGCTGCTGGAGTCAGCAAGCTGGGAGCTGCGCCTTGGGTAGAGAGGCAATGGCAAACAGCTGGGAGCTGCAGGGAGAGCCACTGCTTTTGCTGCTACTTCTCCCGAAGGAGCTAAAGCAATGGCTCCTCCCTGGAGCTCCCACCTGTCTGCCCCACCTCTCCATGCAGAGCTAACACCTGTGAGCTGAAGGGAGGAACCACTGAGGGAAAGAGGGTGTGTGTGACTCAAACTATGGGGGGCGGGGTGGGGAGGTACACTTTTAAATTTAGCTCCGTCCCCCACTCTCAGCAGGCGCCAGTGATCTCTGGCAGAAGCCCCGAGCTCCTCCCCAGTCTGGTAGGTGGAGAATGGGGGTGGGGGCAGAGAGGGCCACACTTTAGCTGTAAAAGAGCCACATTCGGCTCATGAGCCATAGTTTGTCCACCCCCATAGCTCTAAGCCACAGAGGATTCCTTTAATCAGAGGGAATTCCTATAGAGCAGAATTCTGTGGTGTTAGGGTTGCATTTGTAATTAGCCCCAACATAAATCAACAAGGAAAGATCTTAAATTCATAAGCACATTTTTTAAATTCTAGGAATTTTGTGATTAAATTTTGTTCTTAATAACATTTCACAAAAACAGTAATTAAATAATGTTTGTCATTAATTTTTTATGGTTTTAGTAAGATAGTTATTAACTCTTCTAGAATTTTGTGATTTACAATGGCTTTCTAGCTTATTTATGTAGCAAATGCTTAATAAAAGCAATTAACAGATTGTATGATCTGAGCAAATAACTCACAACAGCAAATTTTTTATTTTAACCATTTCCTTGAATGCACCCATAAGTTGCAATTCTTTTTCTCATGTCTTTTTGAATGTATGATTGTAAATATTTAAAATGTGAGTTCTCTTAGTTGAGATAGCTCTGATAAATCACCTGTTTTGTTTCCATTTCCTAACTACATGAGCGCACACAAGCACTTCGGGATCATCTGCACGTAAAAATTTGGAATTCAGATTTTGCTAGTATTTGTGCGTGTGACTTTGATATTCACTTGCCCCAAACACTTTTTCCAGTGAAAGTAAACCTAACGGGCAAAAACGTGGCTGAAATTAATTCATGTAAATATTCAAAGTAATATTTGCTGAAAATGTTTTGCATTATTTCCCCCAGTTCTACTCATCGTTACACATGTAGTTTCCCTTCTGAGTTGACCTTTAGGCTATGTCTGTGCTACGAGTGTGATTCCCCGGCTTGTGTACGCATACTCGCGCTAGCATGAATATACATAGCAGTGTAGCCATGGTAGCACAACCAGTGGCAGCAGAGGCACAGTGTAGCCGAATACAGACTTGCCTCAGAGCCTGTGTACGTACTCGGCACGGCCAAGCTGTGCCTCCACTACCACTACCTGGGCTATCCCACCTACACTGCTAGTGCAAGCACAAGTATGTTTACCTGAGCAGGGGACTCTCACCCCTAGTTGATAGTGTAGATGTATCCTTCACCAATGTGAGGCTTTGAACTCTTGGAGTACAGTAGTATGTTTGCAATATACCGTAAAATATTTTCAGTGCAGTTCTTTGTCCTCCCAGTTGTTCTGTGAAGAATAGATGGTGTTTGATTATATGAAATTGGTATTGCACTTAAACCAGAGTATTTCAGTAGGTTTTGTTGTTGTTTTGGAACTGTGAAACCTCTTACGTGTATGCAGGGCTTCCGCTGGCCGAGTTATCAGGTATTGCAAAGGTTAAGCCTTAACATCTGCACAAAAAAAGGTTGAGGTTTCATCAAAAACTTCCATCCTCACAACCTGTCGACCACAATTTGATGATTATTATTGATTATTTCACAGCCTTTCACTCACTCTCTGCCACTGCGGCCAGCCTTGATATACAGATAGAGCTGCAGTCCAGCTAAAATAAGACTCCATCTTGATAATGGACTGAGATGAGATACTGTTATTTGATAAAGATAATTGATGTTTCACAGTGAATTGGAAAGCAGTTCTGAGTGTACCAGATCTGTGACTGTGTTCCATCTGCAAATATGGTAGCTGTTTACAAAACAGAACAAAAGAACTATAGTCAAACATTCCGTGATAGCTTTTATAGAACTTAGAGGTCTTTATTTTTAAAGAGCTCTTTTTAAAAACATTTGCCCATTTCCAAACCATAATTGAAAATTAAATAAAGCAGCACACTATTGCTACCTTTGAGGGCAAAGAGAAATTTGTTAAAATCTTGGGTGCTATTGATCAGATAACTTGCATACTATATATTTAATTCTGTATCGGGATTATGGTGGTTCATTCTCCAGTGAGCCCGGTATCTTAAGGTCAAAGCTAAATTTCATATTGACTTTCCATTTTTTAACATTTTACATGTGATGTGATTTAGTCTAAAAGCCCCATTTGAATTACCAATCATAAAATATTATGAAACCTGGCAAATGAAAGTCAGACATTAAATGTGTCTGGATTTCTCAGATTTCTCTCTCAGCTTTTACCCCATTCCTCTAAAATATAGTGCATGCTCACTGTAACTGATGATATGCATTTGTTGACCGTGTGTCTTTCAGCAGCTAGATTTAAGTTGATTAAGGTATCATTCATCTTATGTGCTGTTCATCCAATTTCTTTAAGTCTTGTTATCACCTTCGTAACCCCCTAATTAAGCAATAAGACTTGACAGGGAGTAGGGTTATCATGAGATAATGACACCCCAAGTGTGTTATGAAGCACAAGGTTCAGCTGAGTGCCTCTAATCCTCTAGGGGTGTGATTATCTAATGATAAACATACCACATTGCAGCTCATTGATATTATTGCAGTGTTTTCATGCTGCTGTAGTTGTGGTTGAATTGCAATTTCCATTCCAAATATCATTTTTCATTGATTTTATAAAATGACGGTTTGATATACTCTGGACTCTGTGCAAAGTTTCAACTCGGTAGAACAGTTATGTATTAATTTCTTATTTCATTTTGTTATTAAAAGATATAAATGAGCAAAAAAAATAGTATTTTATGACAAGTAGAGGCTGTTTCAGCAAGTTGGATGCAATTGAACAAAAGGGGGATTTTAAATTCCCAATGAAAATGGAAACTAAAGTTAGTAACAATATTTCTTACCACAAGGTTGGCTTCAGGCCATAATCTGCAATAGAAAATGTAACTTTTCTTTCCTTTATAGGCACACTTTATTTAAAAAAAAAAATCCTAAAAGTTTTCATATTGGAAACCGCGTTATTCCTAACTCTTTGTTTTCAGCTTCATCTTAAGTTCTCTCCAAAGCAAGTTTAAAAGTTAATCTTTTCTGTGATATTTTTCTGTAATTATCAATAAATTAGTGTTATGAGGGGGATAGAGGTATTGCAAGCAATTAGCCCACAACGTATGTGATCTGTATTGCTTTCAGAATTTGAAATAAATACTATTCAAAGGACTGACATTTTAAAGCCTGATAAGTGGTTAATGTATTTATTGTTCATTAGGCTCTTTCTTGTGTATTTCTAATGCATTTAGTGTATGCCTTAAACCCACATCTATTACATAGCCTGGGACTGATCTAAAACATACCCAGTTATTGTTAAATTAGATCATTTTTTGAAAACTTGGAATGCAGAAATTGGAGATGTTTCATACAGTTAAATAATATATGAATGATTTTTTTTTTTTAAGGAAACTGAATTCTCCCAGAACTATGTACAGAGTTGGGATTATGATACAACCCAATTCAGAGTTAATGCTGACTCATTGTCTGGCTATACCAAAAGAAGGACAGGAGACATTTGACATGGGTTTAATCAGGCCTCAACTTTATTATTAGATGTCTGGGACTACCCAACAGATAAAAGTGTGCAGTGCAGGTAACCCCGTGTTTATTCCATAATTACCCGGGGGGCTTTTACCAGCTGCCCTTCTTTTTCCATCCAGGTCCCTCCAGCAAATCCATTGACAGGACCTTAGCATCCACTCCCCTCGTAGGAAGATTAAGGCGGTCTATAAGAATGGGGGGTTGGGTCCCTGCCGTACCAGTCATAGGAGTCCCCAACCGCCCCCTGTTCATTCCTTTAATGAATACCTCTTTTTAAATCCTTTTACAAGCCATTTATTTGGTCACTGTATACCTTTCCTACAGAGTACCTGCAGTGGACAGCCGCCCTACACTTAAAAAATGAGTCGCGACATATGGCCTACTGCCCTTCATGCCATGCATGAACATAGCCCTTCCTGAACCCACTGTGGGGAAGGCGAAAAAAAACCCTGCACCCAAGCCAATATGGTGGTATGGGGAAAATTCCTTCCCAGCCCCCCTAACAAAAAGGGGCATCTAGCATAATGCCCACAGTAGGTCTTGACCAAACCTGGTACTTTACCTCATAAAGGGGAGGGAAGGTGGGTCCTGCTTCAGACCACTCCCTGTAAAAGGGAATCTTCAGCCCAAGGCTGCCCCTTTAAACCCAAGGGGATGAGTCAGTGACCACGCTGTCCCCTTTTGCAATAGTTTACATCTTCTCTCTCCCCCTTCCCCCAGCCATAAAGCATTGTTCCCTTCATTCGGCCAGCCAACCACACACAGTCCCACCCCTGCTTAAAGGTGCAGTTCAGTCATGTGCTTAAGTTGGGTTTTTTAAAATTACATGTTAGTTTAACTTCACATTTCCTTACTTTTGTCAGTTTTGCATTCTCTGTATATACATACAATAGGTTCAACACATGTTTGCCATATCAGACTCTTGAGTTCTCTGGTTAAATCACCAAAGAGAAAAGTGTTCAAGTATAATACCAATATTTGGCCACTAAAAACAACTCTGAGATCACCAAATGCAGTCAGTTTCACAAGCCACTGAATTGTTGTCTTTTCCTTAAATGTGTAACCATTTTTTTGGGCAGCTGCTGAGGAACTGTATTTTAAAGAGTGACTGATCACAAGAGCCAGGCTGAGCAAGATGTTTAGAATTGCCTGGTCTCTTATTGTTTCATCCATAACCACATGGGCACCAGAAGGCTGGAGGTCTGGGTGGGAGGCCTCTTCTGCCTTCTTGCAGACCTCTCTCTCGCCCTTCCATTTGCATCTTATTCTGGAATAAGATCCCTTTTCCCTGAAAATTCTCAGAGAATTTTTGTTAAGGAAAGTTTAAAGTGAATTGGATGAGTGTTTTTTGAGAAATCGAATGTTTTTCCAAAAGAATATCTCAAAGTAATTTGGTCTCAAAACTTCTGCTTTGTTTTGTACATTCTTTCTCATAAGTATTCATGCACTGCCAAGATTGGGTAGGAAAACTTTGACTTATTAAATGTAAAAATCTTGAAGCTGTGGGAGCTGCATGAAGAGGTCTATGATAATAAACACCAGGAGAGGTCTTCAGAAGTTTTAACTTCTAAGCACCATTAAAGTGTCCACAGAACTTTCAGTTTGGTTAGAAAAGAAGTTGTTGGGATATGAAATTAGGGCATTGATATTTGGTTTTACCCCAGGGAATTATAAGCCCACATACGTTTACACATAAAATGTATGACCATGCATTGTCCCATAATATTGCACAATATCCCTTAACAGAGAAAGACCGTGAAAAATGTCGGATCACACTGAGGGTCAAGGGAGCATTGATCAATTTTATCAGAAAATGCCACAACAAAGTATGCACATTGCAAATATACCAGAAAAAGAAAGTCAAATATTTTCCTGCACAGATATTTGAAGATGGCAGAAAACTCTTGCCAAAATGTGCAATATTGTTCTGGACCATCAGAGGAATAAAACAATTTCAAACCACCTCACCAAATCACAGAAGTATTTGAAGAGAAAAGCTTCGTTGTAGGTAGAATCACAAAAAAATGCAGCGTACACTGTCAGCATGTTTCAACACAAGCACAATAGCACAATGTGAGCACCTGGATGTTGTCCGTGACTGCGTCTTAACTTGTGCCGCTGCAAACATACTGCTATCTAAAATGGACCATTCTTTCGTATATCAGTTTCTAAACACTCGAATCAAGAATGGTGGTGCAATTCCAGGAGGTTACCAACTTCAAGATGCATATCTTATAGATGTCTACAACACTGAGAGAAATAAACGTAAGGACAAAGTGAAGGATAACTACATGTTAGTTATATTAGATGAAATGACTGATGATGAGGGCTGCTATGTACTTAACATTTTACTCGCGCTACTGGTGAAAGGCGGTACTGGGAAGGTGTCTTCTTATCTTGCTGACATGCACTTCATGCAGAAAACAAATCACAGCACCGTGTCTCAAGCAGTCATTCAGACTGTGGAAAGTTACAAAATTGCTTACAACAATATTGTTGTCTGACACACGCAATGCTGTATACGTGAAAAAAGCTTAGCCCAGACAGTACAGTTTTGTGTTTTCCAGTGGCATCCACGTAACATGCCTTGCTCACATAATCAGTCTGGTGGGGGAAAGTTTTCATAAGCCATTCAAGGATGTCAATGCACTGGTAAACGCTTTCTCACAAATGTTCTATATGGCAGGGGAGCAGGAAGATGAAGTACTTAAATTACCTTAGGCAAAAAGTTCCTAGTCAACAGTGGCACCCAACCCAGTAGCAACTAGGAGGAACAGAAAAACAACGAGGAGTCTGGTGGCACCTTAAAGACTAACAGATTTATTTGGGCATAAGCTTTCATGGGTGGTAAACCCACTTCTTCAGATGCATGGAGTGAAAATTACAGATGCAAGTGGAACAGCTGGTTTGCAACTGTTCAGTGTCATGAAAAGCACTTTCAATATTATTGCAGCTTTGTTGAAGAAGAAATGGGTGTGTGTGACAACTGGGCACCACTGTCGTTGTGGGAACTTTAAAAAGTGCTATCAGATGAAACACAGTGTTTAATGGTTAAGATCGCGTTGAATTTTATCAATGAAATGTGCAAGCCAATCATTGGTGTAATGGCTACATTTGAAAGCCAGAGACGATGCATTCTCTTTGCTTTTGAGAAAATGAAAGAACTGTTTTTCCTTGAGACACTTACTCAGTTTTCGGAGGAAACCACTCAAAGGTTTCTCGGGGCTGAAGATGTCAACAAGGTAACAACTGATCAAAGTAGCAAGTTGGTGCACCTGTTCCATTTGGCTGTTGACAATTGAGCAGAAAAGCTGAAGAAGTACATCAGTGATACTGAGAGTGGGCAGCCCACAATTAAGTTCCTGAAATGCATAAGGATTTTCAACCACAGAAGAGTTCCTGTAATGTCTCACGTCAAGAAGGATTACACTTCAATTCCTGGCTTCAGTGACATTTCAGCAGAGGAGTTTGCTTTGTGTACCAGAGAGGTGACACCTGACATGATCAAGAGAGCTCTGTGGTCAGGGAAAATTGACATTGCCATGTTTTGGTCATCAACAGCTGACTGTCTTCCGAATTTGAAAATATTGGCTCTCAGATACATAAATGCTGGAACAAACACAATTGATGCTGAGCGTAGCAACTCGCTGTATAGTCTTGTCCTCTCTGGTCTGAGGCGCTCTTTCAGAAGACAACTGAAAGAGCTCGTGTTCCTTTTTATTTCAATCTTGGAATTTAAGAAGACTCTGTGTTCACAAAATATCCATTGATTTAGTCTTATTGATGCTTTATTTTTTATTTTATTTTATTTACTTACTGTGCTAGTATTTTGATAAGCAGTATGAGAGAAGAACCCAATATAACTGCACAATATTTTTTTTACTTTGCACAGTACTTGAGATACTGCAAGGACTCAAAGCATTCTTTTGTTTAATTGTTTTTTGTTTTGCAGTTAGACTTTGAAGAGATGTGATCTAATTTAGGGCAAAAAAAAAGGAGCGATTTCCTGAAAATTATAAAAACTAATCTCAGTTTAACAAGTCCTTATTTAACAACATTATTTAGTTTTTTAAATCACACCTGCTGGGTCACTTTTTTTTTTTTTGGTTCAAGGACTGATAAAGCACTATGGTAGATTCTGTGATAAAATGTGCTATGTCTGCTTCATATAAATACAAAATACCTGTATATATTTCTAAAGAAGGTTCAAATAGTGTTATATTTCATTTAATTTGTTTTTAAAAGTATTTAATTTTGCATCATTTTGATTTTTTCCTTGCATAATTCTCTGGAGTGTATTTGGTCATGACAAACCTAGACTAAATTCAGACTAGTGATCTCAAGTGAAGGGCTCTGTGTCCTCGTAAGTCTCCTAGTCTTCCATTGTGCCACAACTATTGTATTACTTCATTGTAATTTTTTATATCACAAAAGGAAAACTACAATACTGCTAAGGTTGTGACACAACAAAATAATTTGGGCATATTCTGCCATTGACATACATATGGCTTCCATTGGCTTCAGTGGAAATAGTCCTTATAACTTTTTTTTTTCCAGAGGAATGGTGAAATGTACCAAATAATTACCGTTAAATAGCCACAAAAGTGATCATAAAGGCAGTAGTTGTGTCATTGTTCATCCACCTGGAGGACAAATTGCCATTTTCATATGTTGGTAAACCCTATTGCCCTGTTGTGCTACTGAAAATTTGAAGGTACTTGATACTTCACAGCAAAATTCTACATTTCCTTTTACTGCTTTAGTATCACAATCTTGACTTTTTTTAAAATATGAAGGGTTTTTTTCATTTTGAAATAATTCATAGAGCTATGGAGGTTACTTTTAGAACAGGGACTATAAAAAGCAACCAAGACAAAAATTTGGATCATATAGATTAAAATACTTGAAAACAGCTTCTGTTTCTTAAAGGAGTCCCCTTCTTGAGCACTTGAAATTTGCTGCATGTTATTTTGGAGATTTCTCAATATTTAAGACTGCAACAAGCTTCTATTATAAAACACTGTTTTTAAGTCTCCCTGTAACTTTGACTTGAAAATTAGTTTGAGTGGGAAATTACTACATTTACACTGAAGGCAAAAATGTTTCTTGCCAAAAAGTGTGAATATAATTAAACCGTTTGGCAACAGGTTATTAAAAGATTACCTGGCTTTGATTTGTAATGTACACGCTGTTCACTTCCTATGAAGAGTTGATTGTGGGAGATATAGGAGAAACTGAATACTGTATATTCATATGAGCATAACTAGGCCTAAATGTTACAATTATTTTTTCTAAAATGTTGTTATATTTCTCTGATTAAATCTAACAGCTTAATTTTCTTCCTTTCTATTTAGAATAGCTCTTCATATTGATTAATCAGTTTAGTCAATTAAAACTGAAGTCAAAATGAGACCTGGTCTGTGTAAAGCAACCTTAAAACTGTAGTATCTAAATCTAAAATGAGTCATAATGGAAACGAATAATTCATCTCACTGAGTAACAGCTCATTTTTAGTTTCTTATCTATCTCTGTTAAGCCAATCAGTCCTCTGCAATCACTTCTTTAACCTACCAGTTGTTCCTAGCCAGACGTGTCAATAGTGAATAGCATCCTAGTGAATAATGTATAGCTAGGAGAGTAAGGTGGGCTGTTTTTATGGGAATAGCTGCAGTGCACATTCCTTGTGAATTAGAAGATCCTGCAGATATGCGTCTTTGAAATATGCAGAACCAAACTCAGACTTCTTTTTAGTCTCCTGTTTTTGTATTGCACTGTAAGATTTTTATGTACAAATTAAAAATATTGTTGAGCATATGCTATAATAAATTCAGTGTGCGCCTGAGTAATTTTCTTGCTCACTATAAAAATAAACTCAGTGTTTCAGTGGTCAAGGAACTCACTGAACACTGTGTGCGCTAATTTCAATGCCTAGACAATAACTTTAGTTCTTAAAAATTATTCTTAGATAAGATCAGAAATGGATACAAAGATATTAAATTTGGCATGAATAACTTGCTCATATCGAATGGCTTTTTAAATTATGAGGCATGATCACTAAATGGGGTGAAAAATCACTGTTAAGAAATGCAATGTTTTCGAGACAGAGAGATGAATACACTGCAACCTGTAGCTATCAATATGTTTACAGACACCGTTATAATGACAAGTTCAGATGAGGCAGGAAAACTTGTTAGCAGAAACACACTGATAATTATTGAGCCTACCTCTTTAATGTATAGGCCAAAAGCATTGCCTTTTCTCACCTGAGACATGCTGGGGAGGGAGTGAAAGCTGTCAGCCATACAGTGGATTCCATTATGCTGTTGTCTGAGCCAGTAGCAGCGCCAGGGTTTTTGCCGCCCTAGGCAGCAGCGCTCCTCCGCCGTAATCGGCGGCGCTTCGGCGGCAACTCCTCTGAAACTGCGTTCTCGGCGGCGTTTCGGCAGCCTCTTTTCTTGCCGCCAAATCACCTCTGGTAAATGAGTCGCCGCCGAAATGCCGCCCCCCCCCAAACCCTGCCGCCCTAGGCGACCGCCTAGGGTTGCCTAGTGGAAGCGCTGGCCCTGGTCTGAACACAGGGTAGATGTGGGGGAATTCTTGGTGCATTATACTTTCACTTTAAAATATGCCAGTGTGTATCCCCTCTGGCATGTACTGCCAGCCATACAAATATGCATGGAAGACTGGGACCACTTGGAGCCTGTAATTTAGCTCACATAAGCAGCAGCCAAGCCCTCAAGGGGCAACTCAAACACTAGGTGTAAATGTAGTTACTGAAGGGGAGAGGGGGGTGGAAATTGGAGTTAAGGGGACATAGGCACTTCCACCCATAACTTTTTATTCTTTTCAAGTCCCCCACAAAACAGCTCATGCATTTTCATTCCAGGGTCCTGTTCCTTAGCTTTTTCTAGGTGAGATTGCTCCTCTGATGCTAGGGTGTGCTGTGTGGGGAAACAAGGCTTTGCACACCCTAGCACACCCACAAACACTTTTTTTCCCATAGGATGCAGTAGCATTACACCTGAACTAATCTTTCTAAACATTTTTGATGCTATAACTAAGGGAGTTTTGCTCATTTTTATTTAAACGTATAATATGTCTAGCCCATCAGCAGTAAACCCCAGCCATGTAAAACAAGTCAGCAAGCAAAACATTGCAGAACAAACCATCCCCACTTTCTCAGCCCTCGCCAAACACCTTTTGGGAAAGAATGGATTTAGTAATACTTGGCTGGGGGTACTTCAGCAGTGAACTGTGCTACCATAAACAGTGCGGTAAAAGATTAGTCTTCAGGCACAACATTATAGCACTTGTTTCAGATGATGGAGATCAGCAGTGGTGGTTCTCTAATGGATTGGTGCTGGACCTTTCTATAAGCATGTTTTTTACCAGCTGGTTTTTGGTGGCTTTGCTTAAAGGAAGCTGCATATTCTGCTTTCACAGCCAGTGAGGGTGTGGTGACATCTCTCTGTGAGGAAAAGGGGGAAGTGAGCAGGAAATGGATATTGTGAGTAATTGACGGAGTGATCAGAAACGCTCTGAAACAATCCAAGTTAGTAAAAATAAAATGTAAAAAAGGAAAATACATTCATTCACGCTTTCACACAAGTTTAATTTGTATGCTTTAACTGTGGGATATCTAGGTGGGAAGATTAACAGTACATTTAATTTTGCTAAAAGATTTTTCATTTGTGGAATAGTACAACTCCGTATACTAAGGGTCAGGCTGCCTGGAAGAATATTAGACTTGCTGACCAACCTCTGAGGCCATATCATGCACCACTGGGACCTTACAATTTTTTTATAGCATTGAGTTAGATATAGTGGCTATAGAAGGAGGAGGAGAAAAGGGAGTCAGAAAGCTGGGTGTAGAGATTTTGTAGTGAGGTTTGGTACAAAGCTGAATTTGCACCACAAAACATGTAGGAATCCATCTAATTTACCTGCTCTTTTCCAGGACAGGTCTTTCCAGCTTTTTCTTTTTGAAATGCTCCCATCTTTGAGTGTTGCTAAAGCACTTTTGTAAGAGCTATCAAAAGAAGGTATCCGGAGGGAGAGGAAAAGGCATTTTTTCTTGTTCATCCTGCATTTATAGGAAGCAATTTCTCAGGAAAGGTGTTTTCCAGTAAAGAAATCAGATAGCTTCCAGCATAATCTACAGATTATTATATACAGATTTAACTGGGATCAGACAGATAATTCTTGTCAGTCCCTTATGTGTACATGAGCTGTAGTTTTCTATAAATTTAACTTTTTCTTCAAAGAAGCTAACGAAAAAGTTTGAAAAATATACAAATATATTTTTAAAGCAAGCTTTTGCGGAGAATGTTTGTAGAATTGTTACTCTTAAAATAGCACTTTGATTATATTTTATTTTCCAAATAGGGTTGGAGCAGCAGAGAGCTTTCACAAGCTTAAAATTAGATATGTTTATAAATCTGCTCTTCATGGGACTTTTTTTAATTGTTGACCTATAACTTTTATTATATTAGAGTATGGTTTTAAATGTGCCAGCCTCACAGTTTTGAATTATTTGGCTTAATTTGCTCTTTTTTTTTTTTAATGCTGTGGGTTTTGTGGGTATTTTTAGTGGAAAGGATGAAAGCCTTTGTATTTTGTAAACTTTGATCCTAGTACACTGAGTGGCCCTATTCCAAAACAGAAGGTTTTCAGAAAGTTGCCAGTCCTCTTGCTCCTTTTCCTAACTTTCTGTGAGGGTCCCATAAGACTCCATTTTTGGCTGACTCCTTCAGCTACACCCTTTCTCTAGATGATTTTATTTGTTCACATAACTTCATTTGCCATCTTTATGCTGATGACTCTCTCATCTACCTTTTTTATTCCTTATCTGTCTCCCTCTCATCAATCCTGCATCTCTCTAACATCTCCACCTGGATTTCTCACCAACCGTTTAAATTTAACATGGCTAAAACTGAATTCCCAACCTCTTCTCTGAAAGTCTCCTCACTTCCCACTTTCTCTGTCTTCTTCCTGTCACCCAGGCCAGCAACCTAAATGTCACTGACTGACTCCTCCCTCTTTCTTGCCTCACGCATCCAGGACATATCTAAATCTTTCTACTTCTATCTCCAGGACATCTCTGGGATATGGCTTTTTCTGTCTGTGTGTACAGGCCCTCCTCATCTTCTCTCTGGAATATTGCCACCACCTCCTCTCTGGCCTCTCTGACACCCACATTGCCTCTCCCTGCCACTGCATCAATTTAAAATGCCATTTATAATATTCTCTCCATTGCCTATTGTCCTCCCCGTGTCACCCCACTCTTTGAATTCCTCCACTTGATCCCTAGTTTCCACCATATCTTCAGTCTTGTCTTTACTTTTAAAGCCTTTCGCAACCTTCCCCTCCCTATTTACCTGTTCTTGTTTCTTACCAAGTCCCTCACTGTGCCTCACAAAAGATGTCAGCATTGACTGCCCACTTTTTCCTCAGTCTTCCACAGTGTGCAGGATACAAAATAAACATAATCTTACTAACTAGGATGGTTCTGTGCAATCAAGACAGAATCACAGTGAGCAAGTTTTCAGTCTGTGGTTTCATATGTTTCTTTCTCTGGGAAGAGTTTATTTTGGGGGAGGGGCAGGAGAGGAGTTTTGGAAGGTTAGTTTGAATGCATAGACTTTGCAGACTATTCAAAAAGTGCATCCAGAGTAACAAAATACACATACACAATTCAGAGCTGCCAAGTGTCATGCATGTGATGTGACAGTCATATATTTGACAGCTCTGTCACACCTGCCCACATATCAGGTAAAATGTTAGGGAGAAAGAATAAATGAAAGAATAAGCAAGGAACAGATTTCTCTTTGGCCTAGAGAAAGGAGGACTTGTCCGGAAGCCAGGAGATGATGTGTTTGGTCACCTCTCTTGACTGGTGTGAATGTGTCCGTATACAACACGTACTACTCTAGGAAATAGGCAGGTATCATTCACCCAGCCCTCCAACATGTTAGACTCTCTGCCTTCCATATTGGTTTGAGCATACTTAATTACAGTTCTATACATATATATCCTTAAACCATTTTCTTTCTCAAGCTAGAAAAATAGAAAAATAGTATTTAGGGCTGTCAAGCAATTAAAAAAATTAATCGTGATTAATCGTGCTATTAAATAATAAGAGAATACTGTTTATTTAAATATTTTGGCTGTTTTCTACATTTTCAAATATATTAATTTCAATTACCGCACACAATAGAAAGTGTACCGTGCTCACTTTATATTTATTTTTATTACAAATATTTGCACTGTAAAAATGAAAGAAATGGTATTTTTCAATTCACCTAATACAAGTACAGTAGTGCAATCTCTTTATCATGAAAGTTGAACTTGCAAATATAGAATTATGTACAAAAAAAACTGCATTCAAAAATAAAACAATATAAAACTTTAGAGCATATGAGTCCACTCAGTCCTACTTCTTGTTCAGCCAATTGCTCAGACAAACAAGTTTGTTTACATTTGCAGGAGATAAAGCTGCCAGCCTCTTGTTTACACTGTCACCTGAAAGTGGGAACAGGCATTCGCATGGCACTGTTGTAGCCGGCATCGCAAGATATTTACATGCCAGATGCACTGAAGATTCATATGTCCCTTCATGCTTCAACCACCATTCCAGAAGACATGCATCCATGCTGTCGATAATGATCCAAAGCAGTGCATACCAAAGCATGTTCATTTTCATCATCTGAGTCAGATGCCACCAGTAGATGGTTGATTTTCTTTTTGGAGGGTTAGGGTTCTGTAGTTTCCACATCAGAGTGTTGCTCTTTTAAGAATTCTGAAAGCATGCTCCACGTCTCCCCTCTCTCAGATTTTGGAAGGCATTTCAGATTCTTAAACCTTGGGTCGAGTGCTGTAGCTGTCTTTCAAAATCTCATTGGTACCTTCTTTGGGTTTTGTGAAATCTGCAGTGAAAGTGTTCTTAAAACGAACATGTGCTGGGTCATCATCCGAGACTGCTATAACATAAAATATATGGTAGAATGTGGGTAAAATAGAGCTGTGGGGTCCACCCAATTCATTCTTCATCCAGTCACTCACCTTCCAGATCTTTTAGTTCTCACAACCAACGTGAGTCTGGAGGACTGGGAAGCTCACTTGGAGACCCAAACCACCTAGGCTCTCTGGAGCCAGAAGGAAAAGGCTCACAGCATAAAACTCCTAGGACTGAGAGCAGTCAAGTTAATACTGCGAAGGTTCCAGCCCACCATAATGGGGAACCACGTCCTGGTTCAGTCAGACAATATGACAGCAATCACCTATTTAAACAGCTAGGGGGAACAAGGAGCCTGAAGCACTGGAAACAATGAGGTGATCCTAGAACACTTCCTCCTTTCAGAGTGATCCACATCAAAAGTGATCTGAACCAAGCAAGACTGGCTCAGCAGGTGCAGGATCAAAAACTCTGAGTGGTGCCTGAATCAAGAGGTTTTCGACCTGATTGTTCAGACATTTGGTCTCCCTTCAGTTGACCTATTTGCGAATCATACAGCTACAAAAAGGCCAAAATACTTCACAGACTCCAGAGCCCTGGGGACAAGATGCCTTATCATACACTTGGCCTCAGGATCGACTTTATACATTTCCATCCTTTCTTCTACTGGAGACGAGATGAGATGAGTCAACAGTAATTCTTATAACGCTTCCTTGGCCATAGGGACCTTAATTCTCAGACCTGATGGTGCTGAAACTGGAACCCCCCACTCCAGCTTCCATAGAGCCCGGACATCCTCTTGCAAGGTGCCCTTCTACATCCAGACGCAAAACAGCTTCAACTAACAGCCTATCTATTGAGACTGAAATGCTAGAATCGCTCTGTCCTCCAGACTCAAGACATTGCTTTCATCTAGGAGGGTATTGACACTAAAAGCATACTCCTCTGCCTGCTCCAGATTCTACAACTGATGGCTAGAGCATAATGCAAATCCCAGAGATCTTGGAATTCCATCTATTCAGTTTTTTCTCCAAGAAGGCACAGTCGGAGCCTTCAGCCCAATATCGTGCATCAGGTTTTGGCTCTTAATAGCATGCTATTCACAGGATCCTCAGGCTCCCCCACAGACAGTCTATGTGTAGCTAGATTCCTTCAAGCCATCCAACTAGCCAGACCATTGATCAGGCCACTCCTTACAAAATGGGACCTTCCACTAGTTTTGAGGGCCTTGACAAGCCATACCTTCAAGCCTGTGACTTCAGTGTCAGCTTTTTATTTATCCAGTAAAACTTGTTTCTTAGTAGTTGCCACATCTGTCAGGCAACTGTTGGAGCTGGCAGCCTTATCTGCACAAGAGCCTTACAACATGCTCCACGAGGACAGTGTGGTGCTCTGGATACCCAGAGTCCTTTCTTCCTAATGTGAATTCTTCCTTCCCCAAGAAGTGATGCTTCTTTTCTGCAAAACAGAGAACTTCTTACCAGTATTATTTTTTTATTGATAGCAGCATCTTCCACAATTCTAGCCACACTAGATGGCTCGTGAGGCAAGGGTCAGTATTGAGTGGAATCATTACCCAAGGACCATTTTTCCTTGCTCTAATGTACATAGTTGTTTCCTTGTCTCTGGAATATCTTGTTAATAATGATGTTTTACAGCTTGGGAAGAACTCATCAGGCTAGAATCTTGATGAAGTATAGCCTTTTATGACACTGGTATGCTTCCACTGCTATAGAAAAGGAAAAATTCCCCCTGTGCATTCCCCAGGTGGCATTGGGACATCTGTTTGTGATTCACTGAGCATATTGCTGAGAGAAGTTAGAAAATGGCATTTCAGCAAAGGATATAGAAGTACTTAGAGAAGCTACAATGAAACTAAACCTTTTAGTCTGGATATCAAAGTACAATTCAAAGGTAATTGAAACAATTAACAATGAGCAAAGAAAATCTGTATCCAGACCATTTTTAATAAAAAGGCTTAAAATCAGAAAAAGGTGTTTACCTATTGTTTCTTGCTACTTATTTTTTAACTATTGAATAATTATTGATCAGATATTTGTTTATTGCTCCAAAAATTTGAAATGTAAAGCCCTATGTATAATGTGCCAAATATTATTATTTATCATTACTAATTAGATTTCCTTATGTATTGCACAACAGTTGTATGAATAATTAGTACTAGTAGGGGAGAATAAGTTTTGGAACGCTCAGATGCATTTTTAAGGCTAATCCTAGAAATCCTTTCCCACACACACACACACACACACACTTCCCAACCCCCAGGGCTTATCTAGTTTATTTGAGGTTTTGCATTTTGGGTTATTTTTTTATAGATTGTAAAATGCCTTGGGACATGTTACTGTACGTGAACTGTGCAATGCAAGAGCAGATTGTATGGTATTGACCGTGAATGCAAGAACGTGTGTGCGCCTTATGACACCGCTGTTAGTGGATCTATCTCTATAAACAAGCTGCAGTTGTGATGTGTGGTCACATCAAAATGGTAGAGAGTTTGCATTGATTTTGAAAAGTAGGAGCAACCAAATGCTTTTAAAAATGCAAAAATAAAATCTGCATCCAATTTGCTTTCACATTTAAATAGTATATTTAAGGTTTGGAAAGAGTTGCTAGAAGGAGTTGTCCTTTTTAGATATATCTGTGTAGAACATTTCATGTTTCTAACATGGCCGAGCACTGTACTGCTGTAATTATGTTCACATGCGTACCCCTTTAACCACAGAAGCACTACATTATAGCGAGTGGGCATACACTTGCCTGCTTCGTTTATTCTTGCTGCCATCATTCAGTAGTGACAAACGCTGGAGACAGTCCTCAGACAAAAGAAAAATAAAGGAATATATCACCTGAAAAGGAACAGTGGGATTAAAAAAAGGGGTGGAGGAGGTCATTATAGGTATGCTACAATTCCAATGCCATGATTTAATACCACCTCCTGCGACAACATGGTGGCATACTGTCCCAGTAGGGGTCATTTAGATTCTGGGTAGCACTTCTTCCATTAGATCCTAAACACCCTGTCAGCTTTTGAGAATTTTTGCTGGTATTGCTCCTAATCAAGCATTCGAGCAGTAATTCCAGGCCCGAATCCTGCAAAGAATTAGATATTTACATATACCTATTCACGCACATAGTCCCCTACTGTTGCTGTTTCCATTCAGTTACACATGTCTGTGTTGGACTTAAAGCTTAGAATTTATAAAGCAACGTGGATACCTGCAAAAAGGTCTAAAAACCTGGTTTACAATTTTCCACATGAAACACCAGTGAGATTATAAATGGAAGTATACAAAAGTGTGAATTCTTTGCAGGATTGAGCTCCTTGGTTGAGATTTTCAAGGCTGCTTAAAGTTAATGGGAAATGGGCTTCCAAATCTCTGTAGTGGCTTTGAAAGTTTCAGCCCCCTAATGTCTAATGCTGTAACCTCTTGGAAGAGAATGGTGAAAGTGGAAAGAAGAACCTGGTCAAGGAAAGAAGAATGGTAAAGGATTAGAATTTGAGTACAAGCTTGGTAAAGGCCTGGGAATCACGCCAAAGGTTAGAGGGGGAGCAAAGTGTGAATCAGAAGGTATAATTCCGCAAACTGTGACATAGCACGTTTTTTCCAGGGCCATGGACAGAATGCACAGAGCACAAAAAGTCTCTGAGAGGATAATTAAGTCCCAGAATCCTGATATGCTGGTAGGAAAGGGTGATTTTGATGGCTTTTTCCTATTTTGTGTGCATTAGTGAAAGCTTTTGTTTAAAGCTCGTGCTTCTATGAGATGTTGATTTCTGCATGTTCCCTGTGCACTGGTGTTCATGAAGTCAAAGGTTAAATACCCTCCAGTGTTCAAAGTACATAGATGATGCTATTTTAGTTATGTACACTACATTTTTTCTTTAAAGGTTTTGTGATTAAAGTTGGGGGGAAATTTCATTTCAACTATAAAATAATAGTTTGGGCCAATTTCTGCCTGCCTCATTCAAGTGACTAGTTACCTTGACCTCATGGTGGGATCTTAAGAACAAACTTTAGCCATTCAGACTGCTCCGTGAGTCCAAATGGTGTCATAAGCAAATACACTTTCATTAAAAGAAATAGCCAATTCATTGGAAAATTTCTTGGGAAACTGATTTACCCTTCAGAACAGACTGCACATTGCAATGACTGCTGCTTTAATAGGAGAGCGTTAGCAAAAATTTGGCTTCATAAGAACGTTTGGTCAGTGCCAAAGGGCTAAGTGTTCTTTAATGTTTAGGGCCAATTTTTTCTTATTTTACTCCAGTAAGTAGTCCTGTTGTTGAATAGGTGTGAAATTGTAAACCAGTCTTTGGTTACAGAAGTTAACCAAAGATTAAAAGAAATAAGGCAGGTGAAATGCAGGAAATTCTTTTAAATTTTTATAATTATTTTAAAATAATTGTTATTTTAAAAAGAGGAAAAAGGGGTAAGAGCGTGTGTATTTATACACAATGAGGCTATATTTATAGCATGTGTTTTTCAGTACAGTACAGTCATTTTTCATATTAAATCTAATCAGACTTTATTTTCTAATAGCTTTTTCTCTTAATCAGCACAGCTGCTCCTTTGGGATGCAAAACTCGCCACAAGAGTGTCCCAATTAAGGAGATTTTACAGTAATTCTGTGATGTCTGTCTTTGACATCGTAAGCCATATAACGTTACTTAAACATAGAACTGTTTCCTTGTATCACTGCTGCTCATTTTAAAAAGTTTGTATCTCAAAAACTGGAAAAATTTTAGAGTTCTTGGATAAAATTATATAATTCTTCCATGTTCTCTCCATCAGAAGTCAGTTTAATAACAAAAGTTTTCTTCCCATGTTCTCCATTTTTATTTTAAGTATTTTATTGACTCTTTTGGTCACAATACGTTGTTCTGATCAGATTAGATCAAAGGATTGTAACTTTTTAATATGAGTGAGTTAGGTTTCTTTTGCTGTTTTTGTTTGATTTTTTTCCTTTGGACAGGAGGAGTTTGCTTGTGGTGCTGTTATTGTCAAAATGTGTATACTATGAGGGTATATGATTTACCTTTTTTTTTGTTACTGAAAGAGGATTGAATTAGGACATCACTAATGTGATACTATGTCACCACAATGCTGATGCAGTGCTACCCCAAATTTGTACCAAAATGATAGTAAAATTCAGTTGCCTCCCCAGGCAAAAAATGTGCATTGCTTTCTTGCACTTTACCACAGCTACTTTAAACAAAGAGAAATAGAATGGGGTTGGGAGAATTTTTACCCCCAAACTTCCTGTAAATTATTTTAACAACTAGGTATATTGCCATTCAAATTAGAATCGGATTAGATCTATTTCCAAAAAAGCTGTTAGTACTCTAGTTTGATAGCATACTGTTGCCTTTTATTTGTTTTCTATGCTCCTTTGTAATGTAATCTCTTAATGAATCTGGTATCACATTATTTGAGTGAATTAATATTATTTAATGCTTCCTAATTTTATTTATTTCTAGCACTTATGCAGCTATTCCCATTAAGAATATGATTTGCATGTTGAAAGTTGGTTAGATAAAGTCTTTCTAATAAATGGTGATTCTGTTCCACATTATGTTTTTGGAAAATGTTCAAAGTTTTTTCTTTGTGTAAAGTGCTCTCTAGAGCTAGGATATCAACCCAATCATCATCCCACCTATTGAGCATCAATCTTATGGGATTTGTGGTTCAAGAACAGTACTTTACAGTAATTTGTAGCAGTTAGCACATGTACATTCAAGAGTTATAATTTGCCCTATGATGTGGATTTTATGGCATTTTCTGAATTAATCTTAATTATTTGTATGCATATTTACTATATCCCTTTATTACTTTATTACAATATGTATGTACGTTCATTAGATTTTATTTTGCATATTACAAAAGAATTTTTTTTTAAATTGAAAATCATATAAATGCTTTATTTCTTCTTCGGTTTTTCTGGACCATATATGCATGGTCTTTCTTCACCTTTAAGAAAATAATTTTAAATATAAACTATAGTGTACCATTTAACCAATCAGCTGTTTGGAGGTCTTTTAAAACAATAATTGGACATAGGCGCCGACTCCATGGGTGCTCCGGGGCTGGAGCACCCACGGGGAAAAATTGGTGGGTGCTCAGCACCCACCGGCAGCTCCCCGCCAGCCCCGCGCCCGTTACCAGAGCACTTACCTTCTACCCGGACGCCGGGCGACATTGCGGGGCCCCGCCCCCGACGCCGGACGACGTTGCGGGGGGCCGGCGGAAGTCGGCTCCTATTCAATTGCAGTGGGAAGATTAAATTTCACTAGCAAGAATCCATTACATACTAGTGCTTAGATTATATAATGATGGGTGCAGTATTAAAAACATCTAGATAAACTAGATAAGTAACTGCATGCATGAAAAGATTAATATTGTCATCTGGGCATAACCATTCTATATGTATAGGGGGAGTTAATTGCTATATGAATTTTGATAGTATCATCTGAAGTATCTTAAACTGAAAAAAAAAAAGGTATGTTTCTTAAAGTAGAATGTTTGTAAACATCTGGTTTGTTTGAAAAATAAGCGGGATAGATTTTTGAAGATCACCATGCATAACTTAATAAAAAATGATGGTTTTAGAGACAATGAGGTGAGTTCCTTGGCTATCCTATTTAATAGTTTGTAGCATTAAGGATATATAGCAGTACAATTTAGAAACATTTTGTAAAACATCCTGTAACACTTGGTTGGCTGCAGCTGTCATCTATTTTTTTCTGGATTAAGTTTGGTCAAGATAGAAGCTGCCTCATTTTCTGGTTGTCATTTGCCCAGGAAGTAAAAGCAAATTGTAATGAGGGAATCACAGCAGGAGAACCTCCTAACAAATGAGAGGCATATATTGACTGACAGCCAGCATGCCATTTCAGTGATAAATGTATTTTTATACACTGCTGTTCAAGGTCACTTTGTGTTCTCATTGTATGCTGGCTGTCAAATCATACGATTCGCATTTTAATACTAAGTAATTGTTGATGCAGAATGGTTGATGCAAAATTATATTACCAGAAGATTAAAAGTTGTTATGTTTTATTACGTTAATTTTTTTAATACATGTGCTTTGACTTTATCTTGCTATTATTGAAAAGCTATTTGAAGGATAGGCAGAAAATGAATTAAAAAATAAAAGGCAAATATGCTTTTTTCTTCTTTGCTCGTATAGTACTGAATTTTATTGCAAGTGCCAGCATTATTTGAACGAACATACCAGTTTAATGACTAAGAATGTCTTTAGATTTTGACTTTTTTTTGTGAAAATATGTTAAAATAGCTGAACATAAATGTTTGCAGAATAAGGATTTTGAATTATTTTTGAAATTCACATTTAGACATTTTTGAGAAAAAAAATTGTTTTATGGTGCAGCAAAAAAAATTGAAGAAATTGTTTTAACATCTGTCTTTACACATAAAACTGTTCAACTTCAATATGTTCTTTCGATTATTTCACACCATAAAATGTGTATCTAAGCACATAACACACTGTAAGAAAATTTGACACTTTGGTATGTGTTTTGAAAGGCAAGTGAGAGAACCAGAAAGGCAGAATTTACTAGACACAAGCAAAGAAGACAGAAGCAGAATATCTGTAGAAAGTGAGCTTTCTTAAAACAAAGGCATCAGTCTTAATGATATCAGATTATTATTATTTATATACTGTAATGATACATGGATGGAGAGTGTTTTACAGATTAGATATTTTAAAAACCTAAACCCCAAAATCCCTTTTTTAGGAAATAAAGTACAGAGAAGACAGGAATCAAGGGTTAGGGGATGATTGTGGAGTGACGGAATTATAGGTGGTATAAGGGAAAAAGAGAACCTCTCAAGTTTCTTCTATGGGAACTTAACGTATTGAACATTCAAGTTATTTTGTTGCATTGTCTTGTGGGTTTTTTTCTTACAATACAGTCATGATCATGTTCAGAAATGGCAATGGTGACTGGCACCTGTGGTGTTAGTAAAATACTACCCAAAATAAATGAATTTTGAGGAAGGATTTGAAGGCAGAGAGTGAATTTGTAAATCAGGCCTGAAGGCTCTAGATTCAGCAGAAGAGAGGGCCTTTAGTTGTAAATTGCTTTTCAGTTGCATGAAAAAAAAAAAAAAAAAAAAAAGGTGACCAGATCTACTGTAGATTCATGGAAGCTGGAACACAGAATTCTTAAGGTTTGCATTACTCAAAATCCACCATACTTATGGGGTTGTGTTTTTTGTTTTTATGTTTGTTTCTTAGTATTTTACATGTAAAAATATTGGTTGACAATAACTATATCATACCCACCATGAGTTAGTAGTGTAGCGTTGCATTTAGAAAGCTGTGCAAAGTTGGTAGGCGTGTGCTATAATACTATACTACTGATCTGTAAAGATCTTTTGGATCACAGGAATCTTTAGACTATGGGCTAATCTTAATCAGACACAGCTACAGCAAGCTACTATTTGAAATCAAAGGTCAATTCCATAATGGAATATTGATTACTTCTAAGCCATGTTTTGTAGATCCAGATACACCAGTCAATTGTAGGTATATATCATAAGTAAATATAAGGGTATAAATTACTGTACCAGTGAATTAAATTATGTATTCTGAAATTATAGAAAATTTGGCAGAAATCTGTAGAAATACAAGGAGTTGGTAATCATAGAATATCAGGGTTGGAAGGGACTTTAGGAGGTCATCTAGTCCAACCCCCTGCTCAAAGCAGGACCAATCCCCAATTTTTGCCCCAGATCCCTAAATGGCCCCCTCAAGGATTGAACTCACAACCCTGGGTTTAGCAGGCCAATGCTCAAACCACTGAGCTATCCCTCCCCCTCTTATAATAAAACAGGTTCAGCATGCTAGAGACCAGACAAGAGCGCTATTCTTTCCACTGAGGCTACCCCCCCCCCCGCCCCGATTCGGCGGGTAGTGATCAATGTTCTGGGTTCGATTTATTGCGTCTCATCTAGAAACGATAAATCAATCCCAGAACCGCTCTCCGTCGACACCGGAACTCCAGCTCGGCGAGCGGAGGAAGCGCTGTCGACGGGGGAGCCTGCCTGCTGCGGTGTGGACTGGGGTAAATACTTTTAAAAATCGATCTAAGATATTCGACTTCAGCAGTGTTTGCATCCGAAGAAGTGGGTATTGACCCACGAAAGCTTATGTTTCAATACCTCTGTTAGTCTATAAGGTGCCACGGGACCCTTTGTCGCGACTTCAGCTACGTTATTCACGTAGCTGAAGTTGCGTATCCTAGATCGATCCCCCCACCCTAGTGTGGACCAGCCCTGAGAGAAGAAAAATATGCACTGGGCCTAGCAATTTGCACTGTTGCTTGGCCATAGCAACCCTAGTTGGTGACTACAAAACAGTGATCTACAATAGAGGTTAATGTATCTTGGGTGACTTTCTTTTCTCTGACACCATACGGATTTAAATGACATTGACAATCATCTTAAATTATGGGATCTGTTTGTCATACTCATTCAAATAAATATCACTAGTTAACAATAAAGGGAATTATTTCATCCACTTCTGATGATATATGTAAATGGCAATGTGTGGGTGAGGCTTCTGAGGGGATAGTGAAATCATTTATTTAGGCTGTAGTATGCTGTTGACACTTTATCTATACAGCTTTGTTTTCGTCATCTAGGAATCTTGTTGGCTCCTGGAATTTTTCAGAATGGCCAGATAGCAGTTTTAGCCAAAACGTTTGTTTTCATTGTCAGTTGGGGCTACAAGTTGTGTCCTTTCCTATCATATACAGACATCACCATCATTGCCCATGCTTTCGTCCCCTCCAGATTACAGTAATGCAATGCACTCTGTATAAGGCTACACCTGATAACTCAGAAACTTCAGCTAGTACAAAATGCATCTGTTTGCTTATTTAACAGTGCTTCACACAAAGAGCATATTGTATTTGTGCTCCATAAGTTCTCTGGTTTTCCAGTGCATTTTTTGTGCAATTCCAAGGATTGGTTTTGACTTTCAAAGCTCTTTATGGTTTGGTTTCTGTTCTCAGTGCTTTACATTCACATTAAAATTCAGCTGGGACATAATGGAGACTGCTGGTTGAAGTGTCAAATAAGATTATTTGGTATGGCTTGTGTGGTATGGAAGTATCTCATGCATCGGTTCTGCACTAGAAAGTCAATACCTCCAGGGGGGTTTATAAAGAAGTGTAGGCAGATCGCCACCTTTCTTTCTTTCTTTCTTTCTTTCTTTCTTTCTTTCTTTCTTTCTTTCTTTCTTTCTTTCTAGATGGGAGATGGAAGTCCCCAAACTTTTCTTCTGTAGTATGGGGTCATGATGTAGCAAAGGTTGAGAACCACTGATCTAGAGGATCTTGCTTGTTTGATGCAGCCTTCTTTATTGACTAGATATGCTCTAGATTTGGGGGTATTTTTTACTGCAAAGTGAACCAAGTTTTTATGCAAGCTGAGGTTTTCATGGGGGTCAAGAGATTGTGTCTCACTATTCGAGACCTGGACTTTGGTACAGTGAGCCATGCCATTGTGACCTAGACTGCATTGTTACTGTACTGTGTTTTATTTAGTGTACCATTGAAAAACAGATGTATATTGCTGCTGTTGCAGAGCACATCAACATGACTGCTCAAGAGGATTTGTCCCCAAAATCAGCGTCACTGGCTGGTTGTTAATGAGACAGCTTCAAAGTCTTCTAATTTTTAATGTGCAAATAACCAGTCTATACCAGGATTGATTTGCTCTATCTCCTTCGGTGGAAGTGGAGACCTGGAACTGCCTAATTTCCCAAGCTACAAGCAATAGACAGTGTGTTCTCGGGGGCTGTCTAAGCTCTTCCTGCTTTATATTTGATCAAAGCACATAGGTGGCATGGTTCAAGGCTAGGTTTCCAGACTTTTATTATGTATGTGTTCGGATTATAATACTTCTGTGTGATGCATTTGGGTACTTTGCTTTCCTTGATAACGCAATATCATTTCCTTTCTGTTCATATACCCACAGAGTTTTGGGAGTAGATATCCATAATGGTGATTCTGTTGGTAATAAATGTATGTTTCTGCAGTGATGCAGTAGTTACATTAATATCCAGTTCTGTATTTAAAATACTTTTTTCAACTGCTGATTAAAATAAAATACTTTAGAATATTGCTGCAGTGGAATTCAACACTTAGCACAGATATTTACCTTTGACAGAACAATTTACTTCAGTGTAGAGTTTGGGAAATATTAGACCTTGAAATAGGTTGTTCATAGCTTCCATATATGATGTGCTACAGTACAGCAACACAGGCAGGTGCAGAAGTCAAATAGTCTCCCAGGAGCATCCCCCATTTAGAAAAAAAAACAAATCAATCGGTTGGGCAGAGGGATACTACAAACAGCTGCACTTTGTCCCACTGTATTTCTTGTTCAAAATAAACCATATCCCTGAACCAGTTCCACTGTTATATGCACATATATTAGATTTTTCCATAAATTCAGTAACTAATTGCGAGCAGAAAACCTACCCATTTTGAATGGAATCCAAAAGGCAAAATAAATAAATAAATATTTTATCATGCACTTCCTTATGGAAGCAGCAGAGGCACAGGTAGCCTTTAGCATAGCAATAAAATTGCCTTAGCTGGCTAGCCACGCCTAAAAAGCAAGAACATTGGTTCAGATAAAATGCTTCTGATTGAGCTGCTTAGATTTTGTGATGTGCTTATTCAGCTGACAAGTAAATAAAAGAGTGAGCATTGCCAAATGCACATTGAATAACCCATGGAAAAGGTAAATCTGTGTTTTAAAGGATTAACGTCAGCTAGGAAAGTACATAAATTAAAACATCAAAGTGACGTGGCTCCCTTAAGGACTGTAGTTATTTGGATAAATTGTCAGTGGTAAAGGGTGCAACAAGTATGCTAGTGCTATTGATTTTCACCTTTGTATTACCAAAACATTTTTCATTGACACATATTAATTGCTTGTTAAGTGCTAAAGAGTTTGATGGTCTAAATATTGAATCCTATAATTAATTGGCCTTTTAGTTTTCCTTATCATTAAGCAATAGTGATTACATTAAAGGCACAAGGGTTTGCTTAAGTCGACATATCTTGTACATGATGTACAGTAAGAAAATATTACAATAGATTCTTAATACACGACCTCTTGTAAGTGCAGTATATCTTACTTACTGTTGTCATGTAAGCTACTGTACTTTCCCACCATCAATTATAGGGTGCATCTTCCTATTGTAATTCAAGTTATAATGTTACAAACCCAGTTCTCAGTAGGGAGATTATAATGTTGCCATTTAATGCCAAGGTTTAGCCTGATACAGCACAGAGGCTCTCAGTGCAGAAACAATAATTATACTGTTCATATTTTTCAGAAAATAGTTTAAAGAGTTGGGCATTTCTACTTCTAGTATTTTTTATTGCACAATAATAGCAAAAAGATATTTTCAAAATTAAGTTGTATAGGCACTTTTGCCAAAAAAATTTCAAACAGGTTTCCCTAAACGCAGGAAATAAATCTGTTTTTGACCATCTAATGGCTTGAGCCTGAGTTTATGGAAGTCAGTGGCAAACTCCCATTTACTTATATGGTGCCAGGGTCAGGCCTTTAGTGGCCTGACTTTCAGAAGTGGTGATCATCTATAGCTCCCACTGAAGTCATTAAGATCTGTAGGTACTCAGGCACAGCACTTTTGAATCTTGGTTTAGTTGCATCAGTTTAGGCATCCAAACTTGAAGAAGTTTCTTGGGGCTGCAACTTGGGAGCCATCATCAACACCATCCTCTCTTGCCCTGTATATTTAGGCGGTATCTAAATCTTCCCACTTCTTGCGTAAGATTTCTAAAATGTCATTTTTTTCTGTCTAGATGGGCAAACTTTAATCCAGAATCTCTCGCCTTACGTATTGTAACCTCTTCTCCAGGATCCCTGAACCATCACTCCATTCTGCCCCATACAAAAGCAACTGCTAAGATCATCTTCCTCACAGGTTGCTTTGATCATACAGTAGAACCTCAGAGTTACGGACACTTCGGGAATGGAGCTTGTCCGTAACGCTGAAATGTTTGTAACTGTGAACAAAGTGCAGTTTGGGCTCCAGTTCTAGCAGCTGATGCTCCAAGCCAGGTTCCAGCAGCAGCTGACCTCCCTCCTCAGTGCCAGCAGCTTCCTTGCAGGCAGCTTCTTTCCCCGGGTCAGACTGCAACCTTGTCCCCCTCCCAGCCAGGGGAGGTGGGTGAAAACAGTGCCCCGCCCCAGACGGGGGAGGGAGGCAGGGGTGAAAGCAGCGCATACCACAGTGCTTCTCCTGCTCTGCTGGCAGTCCCAGCGTCTTCACTCCTAGATGTAAGTGGGTGCTGTGGAGGTGGGACAGTCAGCCCAGATGTGCCTACCTTTAAGATGCAATACAGGCACAGTACAGTACAGTGTTTGCTTTTTCTTTTCTTTTTTCTTTCTGCTGCTGCCTAATTGGTTACTTCCAGTTTCACATGGTGTCCGGTTGACCGGTCAGTCCGTAACTCTGGTGTTCGTATCTTTGAGGTTCTACTGTATTAACCTTTTCTCTCACTGGCTGCCCTTGTTTCACCGAACTTGTTTCTTGTCCTACCTTTCAAGACCCTTCACAATTCTGCCCCTTTTTATTTAACTACTCTTGTTTCTTATTGTGCCAGTTTCATCTCCTACAGTCTACCAGCAATGCCAGTCTTTTCTGACCCTTTGTCAGCTTCTCATGCAAACATTTTCATGACTTCTTCCATTCTGTTCTTGAGTGTGGAATGTCCTCCCCTAACTGATCCATATTGCTACCATTCTATGCTACAGATCTCGCCTTAAGAATAACTTAGCAGTGATGCCTATAAGAAATCAGTCAATTTATAATGATTTAAGTATTCATAATTATCAAGAACAAATTACAGTTGTGTATAGATATATTTAAAAACTGTATCCATTTTGCCAAGTATTTTTGATGTCACTTGCCTTCTCAGATTGCGAGATCTTCAGGTAGGATGCAACATTGAGCACAAAGGAGCCCCAGTTCTGCTTAGAACTCCAGGCACTGCCTTAATGTAAATATTAAGTAATACATCACCTGTGAATTTGGCCTAAGTAAAGCTACACAAAAAGTATTTAGCTTTTAATTCAAGTGAAAGATAGTGCTACTGTTTGAAATTTAAAATAATACTATACATAGATTTCAAAGTGCTTTACAAAGATGAATAAGCACCATGACCCCAAATTTACAGATGCAGAAGCTGAGGTACAGAGAGTTGTGACCAGCAAGTCAGTGGCAGGGACAGGAGTAGAATCCAAGGCTCCTGACTCCAGATCTTATGCACATAAAAACTGCATATAGGTTTTTGCTTTAGATAGAAGATGATGGATGCGATTGTAATGTTGAAGTCAATTGGAGTTTTGACCAAGTTAGGAATCCAGACTAGGCCTTGGAAAGATGTTTGGTTGTGTGGGTTTACAGGAAATATATTTAATTACAACTGTTTGTGAATTGTATATCTACTGCTGCGCAGTTTACAAGTTATAGTTTAAAGCAGTGTTTCTCAAACAGGGGTCGGCACACCCCAGGGTACTCCAGGGCGTCCACTGGCCCCACTGATCAACTCGTCCCCCTTCCTCCCTCAACTTCTCCCCCTCCCTCCCAGTGTGTCCTGCATGCCACTAAACAGCTCTTCCCCGGTGTGCAGGAGGCAGTGAGAGGGAGCTGGAGGAGCGGGGATGGGGTGTGCTCAGGGGAGGGGGCGGAAAGAGGCAGGGGAGAGGAAGGATGGGGCTTTGGGGAAACCGGTGGAGTGGGGGGCATGGCCTGGGGCTGAGCGGGGAGCTTCAGGGTCTGCAAAAAAATTTAAATCAAAAGCGGGGTCCTCGGGTTGTTAAAGTTTGAGAACCGCTGGTTTAAAGTATATGAGAGAAAACGTTACGTGCCACTAGTGGTTGAGTATTATGCCTTTTAAATAATTCCTTTACATTTCATCTGCTACAAAAGGTTTGAACTTTTAATTAACATTTTTTATGGCAGTGGTCCAAAAGATTTTAATTGCATGCTGCTAATTTAATCAAGTTTGGACATAAATGATTATGTCGATCAGTGGGAAAGGAACGGTGCTGCAAGCCTGTGCGTCCCAAGAGCTTTCCCATTTTCAGAAGGGCAAGTGACGCTAAAACATGCCAAGTACGTGCTTTGCTGGGAGATGTGTACTGGAGTTTTTGGCAGTCATAAGTCTTTTTACTTTTTAAGCCTAAATATCTTTTTAAATATTAGAAACTCGAAATTCTAATATAAAAACCTGTGTATTTTAAGACTTAATTAACTATGCATTTTCCATTATTTGTAGATTTTTTAGTATGAGCACTAAATTCACTAAAAATATAAAAGATGTTAAAAATATCAAACTGTGCTAATGTAAAGTAGCCAAGTAGAACAAAGTTAAGGCCATGCAAGTATTTCCATAAAAAAAACAACTTAGTTTGACAGGTTAGTTTGCCCATAAAAGAATTATTACTCCCACTTAACAATAAACTCCCAAGTAAATATTTAGACATGCAATTTAAAACTGATTTTTTTAACCTAAGTATTATACTTTAAAAAGCAATTCAATTAAAACCTTATTTTGTTAAGATACCTGACAGATGGCTTTGATTTGATTTTAAAACTGCAAGTTGGCAAGGGATATGTTTGTAAAATGATTGAATTCAATTTTATAGGCTGATAGGTTATTAGCACATTGAAAATAAATTGTCAAAATATTTAAAACAGAAATGTTGACTGAAAAGCACACACCTAAGTTTACATTTACTCATTGACTCAAATGGTTTTGGTGCTCTATCAGGATATTTGATGGGTTTCAACATTTTTGTAAATAAGAATGTACATAACAAACTGTAAAGCAGGGGTGGGCAAACTTTTTGGCCCGAGGGCCATATCAGGGCTGCAAAACTGTATGGAGGGCCGGGTAGGGAAGGCTGTGCCTCCCCAAACAGCCTGATCCCCGCCCCCTATCTGCCCCCTCCACTTCCTGCCCCCTAACTGCCCCCCTCAGAATCCCCGACCCATCCAACACCACCCCCTCCTTGTCCCCTGACTGCCCCCTCCCAAGACCCCCCCGACCCTAATCACCCCTCAGGACCCCACCCCCTATCCAACCCCTCTGCTCCCTATCCCCTGACTGCCCCGACCCCTATCCACACCCCCGCCCCCTGACTTCCCCCTGGGACCCTCTGCCCCTTATCCAACCCCCCCCCCCCCCGGGCCCCCTTACCACGCCGCTCAGAGCAGCATGTCTGGCAGCAGCGCAGACTGATCGGAGTGCGCAGCCCCGCCCCCCAGAGCACTGCCCATGTGGCGGTGTAGCTCCGGGGGAGGAGGGACAGTAGGGGAGGTGGGAGGGGCTAGCCTCCCCAGCCGGGAGCTCAGGGGCCGAGCAGGATGGGCCCGTGGGCCATAGTTTGCCCACCCCTGCTGTAGAGGCTTCAAATGATCTCTCCTGGTTTTGGGGACAATTAGATATGAAAATGCCTAAATACAAATTTACACAAAAATAGATTCCTTGTTGGGGCTTTGGTATTGCTTTGCTGAATTTGAGAAAGAGAGGGCGGGGGAGGCTTTTTCTGGCCAAAGTTTAGGAGATTTAGCACTTGGGGATGCCATGCTTATAAATAATAATAATAATAATTAATAGCTAACTCTTATATAGTTCTTTTCATTCTTATAGAACCTTTTGTCCTGCCCTTGATCCTGCACCCTTTGAGCATCCAAAAAGCTCAGTGATGTCACTGGGAGTTTTAAATGTGCAAGGAAAACAGGCTCAGATCAGGTCTAATGCAGCGGTGTCCACCCTGTGGCCCTTAAGGCTCTAAATTCTGGTCAATTGCGTTAAGAACATTGCAGCTGGTTACAAATTGAGAATATGTTCCATTTGCGCACGCGCACACACACACACACACAAGTCCCCAATTCTGTCTCTGTTTTCCTGATTATTCTCCTCTCCTCTTGGTATGTGAATAAAGTGGAGGGGTAGGTTTCGAGCATTTCAGACTTTACTAAACTGCACTGGCCCTGGCACCTTTCTCCCACTGCAGATAATCAAGGCTCATTGTGAGGGAAAGTAGTTAGGGGACAAGACTTGCCTGTAGAGAATGTGGATGATGTGTAACACCTGTCAAGAATGGTCTAGGTATACTTGGTCCTGCCTCAGCATAGGAGACTGGATCAGATGACCTTTTGAGGATCCTTCCAGCCCTACATTTCTATGATTCTATGATTTTTTGGCTCTGAAATCAACCTATTTTGTATACTTATGAGGATGAAGATTTTCCTTTGCAGTGACCTGCAAATACATTTTCATTTGCTGATGTCAGGAGACCTGCTGAGAAGGAGTGATTTCTAAAAATGTACCTGCACCTTTTGGGTATTCAAGCAAGCAAGTACATAGGTGCCAAAGCAAAACGTGTATTGTAATAGCAGGGATACCCATTCTGAGTTCAAGTGGAGGTTTTTCTGTGTACAATGCACGCTGTCAAACTTTGCAGGTGTAGTTTCCGGGGCTTGTTTGAAAATTTAGTCTTGATCATTTTTCTCATTTGTTATTGTAAGGTTCCTTCAAATAGCACCTTTCTTGTTTCACATAACAGAGAATGGAATGTGCTTACTGTCTGTAAGCTTCAAAAATATTGATTGCTGTCATGGTAATGGTTATAATGAATTTTATGGTGACATTTCAAATTTAAATATATCATGTCATATATTCTTTCCTTGAGTTACTGCTACCATGGGATGATAAACTCCCGCTGTAAAAATGTGTCATGTTAATGTTGTGCAAAGACTCTATCTGGTCCAGTAATTTAATTATTTCATTTTATTTTAAATTAATTTTTTCTTTCTGCGTCCTCTGATTTACATTTGTTTAATTATGGTCAATAAACATCGAGTCCTATTCTATCTTATCTTATCTATGAAGCTTTTTGAGCCATATAAATTGTCGAAAGCCATTCATGGATACTGACTCCACAGCAGGTGGAGGAAAGGTCAGTTCTGCTACACAGAGGTCAAAGAAAAAAAACTGCACCAGAAGGAGATCTCATGCAAATAACCTCCCAACATTTTACTATGGGCCTCTACGCTCCTGAAGTTCTATGTTCTCCTGAAGAGCAGTGATAACGACCTCCAGCAGCCCAAGATGGGGGGAGGGGAGCACCAGTCATGGTCAAAGGCATGGTTTGGTTTGGTTTTTAAAGAGAAACTGGCATTAAGGATGGGGAGAAAGAGGTTAACTTCTAATCATGAAAGATGCGGTAGGAGAGGCTCCAATTGGGATTACATGAGAATCATTTAACAACCCTCACCGTATTTGAGAAAGATTCTTAATTGCTGCTTCTCTCCCCAATGTCCCATTTGCCATGTCCTCAAGTGAGAGAAAACTACATATGGTGGCTCTTTTTTCTGTGGCTAACAGAAATGAACCCCAATGACAGAGATTTCCCTCCCCCACACCGCCTTTGAAGGTGTATACCAGCTGGCAGAATGTCAGTCAACCTGTAAATAATAATTGTTAGGACAACAGGAAATGTATTCGGTATGCTCTGGGCCTCTCTAAAGGTCACAGCCCTGAGCCTAATGTCCACATATAATAATCAAGCAGGATGGGGTCTGTAATTGTAATACTGGAAGTGGTGGTCCTAATTTGCTATCACCTAATTCCTGATTTGACATTACACAGGAACCCATGGCAATAGGCTGGAAACATCTTCACTGAATAGCGATGGGGAGCCACATTATTTCTCCAGACCAGCTGCCACAAAAGGCTGCTGTATCCCTGATACGACATATTTTTGCAGGGGGGAAGAGAATGTTGGGGAGCTATGCAAAAATAATATCTGCAGGTTCATTGGAATTTAGCAGTCTTCAAAGATATACAAGATATAGGTGAAAAATTCTCCGAGGTTTCAAACATAAGGCATGAGATTAGGAAGCTGAGTAACAAGAAAGAATCACTGATCATGTGACTATAAAGCTGTAGATGGGATGTCATTCCCTAACTGCCAGTTCCATTTTGACCACTAAATGTACCAGGTATAGGTATAATCACCTTCCCAGCAGATGAAGGTTGGCAAGTAAATGCTTAAAATTGTTCCACCAACAGTTTCTGGACAGTCAGCTTTTAAATCTCATGCCTGACATTTTTAACCAAGAGTTTAGCACTATTAGTACAAATAACCAAGAGAAGAATAATTCCCTTCTAGTTAAGGTGGTAATTCTGAAAGTCTGCACCTTTTTCTACTATTTTATCAGAACATTTCTTCAGAATCCCTGAAAATGGACAAAAGTTCACGTACTTGTATGTGTAAGGGGACTGTTATCCCCTTACTAACATTCAGAGATCCCAGTACCAAAAGGGAAAGGGTCAATGGGACTGACAGTCCCCAGGGGCAATGGGGAGAGGCCAATACTCCAGGTCAGCTCTGATTGACAGGGCGGGCAGGCGAATCAGGGAGTCAGGAGGTCAGGGTGGATCCCATCCTCCGTGTGAGCTGCAGTTGCCTGAGTCAGAGTGAGTGAGGTTGAGCTGGGCCAGATCTGGAGGGGCCAGAAAAGCAGCCCAGAGAGACAGACCTGCCCTGGGAGCAGAGGTGCAGCCCAGAGAGACAGACCTGCCCTGGGGGGAGAAGCTGCAGCAGCCAGAGCCAGAGGGGCCAGGGCAGCAGCCCAGGGAACTGGAGGCAGAGCAGCAGCAGCAGCAGCCGTGCAGAGGCAGAGGAGCTGGAGCTGAGGCAGAAGGTGGAGCTGGGGCTGGAGCAGTCCGGAGCCGGGTGCGGTGAGCAGCTGGGGAGAGCGAGGGGGACCCTGGGCAGTGGGCCCAGCGCAGGGAGACGCCTCAGCCAAGAGGCCCTGCGGGCCAGACTTGCAGGGGGATCTAAACCCCGACAGGGCAGGGGCGACGCTGGGAAGAAGGGTCCTGCCACCCAGAGCCTGCGAGCGTGTGGCCACCGCCGGAGCAAGTTTCCAAACCACAGCGTCCCTGCAGCACAGCCAGGGCCTGAGAAGGAGCCTGGGACTTACACAGGAACAGACTGAACTGCCCTGACATTGCAGAGACACTGTTGTGATGTTCCCTGCCACAGAGCGGGGTGATGTGTTTTCATTAGTCTTTCCCATTTTTCCTTATTCCTGTTAAAAAATTAATTGTTAATTAAATAATTTGTATTTGCTTTGAATTGTATGCAGTGATCAGTGGGTCAGGGAAGCATCCTGTGCAGAGAGAGTACCCCGGAGTGGGGACACCCTAGCCCCTGACCTAGGTGACCACAACAAGGTTGGGGGTCGAGCCCCCCCAGGAATCCTGGGCCCAGCCTTGTTGGGGTTACGAGGACTCTGCCAGACAGGAGAGTGCAAGGGGAGTCCTCGAGGGCAGGGAGGCCTCTGGGTAAAGGAGGTGGGAGCAAGGACTGAGATCCTTCCGCTAGCCCATTTCACCGGGGTAGTGCAGAGACGAGGAAAGTTCCCCACAATAGCGGGACTATTCCCCCGCTTACATATGCAAAACCACCACAATTGGCATCATTGTTAACAGTCTCAGCAGAGAAGGCGAGGATGGCATGGAGATTATATTACTGTTGTACCTAGTTTAGGACTGATGTACAGCAGTGAGGCATGGGGAAGCTTCAGCTGCTGCTTACCTGTTCTGAGAACACAGCCTTGGAGGCAGAAGGCCTCTCTCTCTATCCTAGTGCTGCCTTACATGATCACTAAATTCACTCTCATTTATGAAATAGTGAAATTATATTTGGTTTTCAGTTAGCCAAACTATGATCTCTTCACTATACTTAGTTTTAATGGACCATTATGACCCATATCTATAAGTCATTTCTCTAGATACACACACTATTAGCTTTGTGTTCAGTTTGTGTCTGTGTGACACCCTAATGGTGCTGAGTAATTAATCTTCTAAATTACATTTTTCCTCTTTGTTAGACTATCCATGGCCATAAAGGGCCAATAACTGCTGTGGCTTTTGCTCCTGACGGACGGTACCTTGCCACTTATTCCAACACAGACAGTCACATCTCCTTTTGGCAGGTAAGAATAGACACCAAAGGCAAAGATATCGATGCGATGCTAGTATTGTAAATGGGGTTGAGTGTTGGCATTTGTACAGTCAACTTTTGGGGTCTTTTTAAAAAATGTTATTCGGTACTAGTGTAATCTCTGACAGAGGAAAAAATAATGTAACGTTGTGGCTGAAATAACAAGCATTCCAAAAATCAGGAAATTCCAAAGCTTAAAGCTGAAACCACAACATAAATGCTGTCATTTTGGACAATCTGTATACAGAGCTATATCTCCCCACTGATTTTTCTCTTGATTCCCCTCATTTTATTGCCCCACTAGTTGTTTTTTTTCACATGCTGTCTGTGATGCTCTCACACAGGAATGTTGATAAAGGGTAACATTTTCAAAAGTGACATAGGCCCTTAGGAATTTAAGTACCATTGAAAATCAATGGGATTTAAGCTCCTGAGTGCCTAAATCACTTAAACATTAGACTTAGGCTCCTTAGTTACTGTATAAATAGATTATAAATTGTATAAATATATATGTATAAACAGATAATCTCCTTGCAATATGGACCTCTGTCTATCTTAGGTGCTGATATATTGTCCATTACTGTAGAATTATCTGAGCATCTCACAATTTTTTTATATATACATGACAGGGCTCAGGACGAAGGGAGCTTGCTGTCTCAACTTGCTGATCTATTTAAAAAGGCAGTTTACTTAGAGTGGGGTCAGCGTACTTAAAGGGGCAATGCGCGTCTCCCTCTCTCTCACACGGCGTGTGTGTCTCTGTCTCTCTCTCTGCCACACTGTCTCCTCTCCCTCCATTCGTGCTGCCTTTTAGAGTGTGAGGCTACATTAACAACAATGTGTTAACACTTGAGGGCTCAGCTGAGTGCTAGTTCATCATTTAGCAGTAAGGCATTTCCCGGGAAATATCCCACGCTCTTCCACCCTCTGACTCCACCACCTCAACCAACCTTCACAATCATCATTGCTGAGTACAGTATTAAATTGTTTGTTTAAAATTTGTACTGTGTATATATGTGGGTGTGTGTGTGTGTGTATAAAATATAGTCTTTTGTCTAGCAAAAAACATTTCCCTGGAACCTAGCCCCCCTATTTACATTAATTCTTATGGGGAAATTGGATTCACTTAACATCGTTTCACTTAAAGTAGCATTTTTCAGGAACATAACTACAACGTTGAGTGAGAAGTTATTGTACTGTGGTTTTTGTTGTTCACGTGCACACTAAAAATGGGTAACCTCTAGGTAACTCGAGAACATTCATAAGTTTGGAACTTCATGGAATAACACTATATTCTTAATCAAATACCCGTACTTTTAACACTTGTATTGATGCCTTGTAGATGTAAGGGTACATTGATAATTGACCAAATAAGAGCCTGCACTTAGTGAATAAGCCCTATAAGCAGGCGTTTGGGGTTTTTTGTTTGTTTTTATTTCCTTTAAATGAATTATGCTAAGGCTTGAAAATTTGATCTAAGTATTTTAATCAAAATTCTTATTGTTGTTAATATATATTTATATTATATAGTGCCAAAAGTGAACTGTTCACTTTATAAAAAGCAGGATAACAACATCCCTGCCCTTTTGAGTTTAAATTAATAGTTTGAACAATCTTTTTCTTTCTTACGGTTTTTTTATCCTGCAAAGAGCACATGAACAGATCCCTATGCAGAGTCGGGCCTTATATCTTTAGACTTTTTTTTTAGATGATAGAGTAGATTTGGGTAGCTCTATCCCTTTTTTCCTTTGGAGCTAAGAGTTCAAATTCGATTTCAGGTCACCAGTGTAAAGGATTTTAGTAGTTGTAGTTTGGTTCCCCTTTGATCATAGCAAAACATCAGCACTCAGTTTAGCATGATTGGCAGAACCCAAGAGACAACAGGAAGGAAATAGCAAGTCTGGGTAAAGGTTTGTTGGCAAAGCTGGATGGGGAAATGTGTACTGCACTACCCTCATTTATGTATAACCTGTCCCTCGCTTTCATGTGCAATCAATTCTATATGTAATTCTAAAAGAAAAAGATATTGGCATTAATGTATTGAGGTATTTATTGCTTTACATTTACTTTCCATTCATACTTTTAAGAAATTAACATTCACCTTTTTTTAACCTTACATGTCATTAAGAGTTTTAAAACTTATGCATTTAAATAGGAGAACCAACTTAAATGGTCAAAGGATGTAAAAGCGTTTTTAAATTATAAACTTAAATAATAGTTATCTGAAAAACAGTGGGCTTAATCCTTCAGTTCATTCAGGCAAAATACCCAGCAAAAACAGTGGGAGTTTTGCCAGCAGTAAGGCTGCAGGACTGGACCCCAGTATGCCTGCAGATGTTAGTTAATGTTTTTTTTTAATCTTCCACAATTTTCTGTATGCCATTCAGTAATACTGTACATGCAATAAAAAGTACTGAATTATTATCCATCATATATTGTGCTTTCTGAAATAGTGAATAAGAACAGTAAAAATGTTCAACCATCAGTACATATACTTAGTTTAACTACCTGGGAAAGCAATCAGGCTTATTGATTTTGATCTTTTACATAGAATCATAGAAAAGGGACCTCACTTTAAAAAACTTCATATTTAGGCACAGGTTTAAAAATATGAATTGCCAGATTTTACTGTCTGTAAATCCATTCATGTTAAGCTGGCTTTTACATAAAGAGTTAAATGTACTATTCATTTAGTTTTAAAATGTGACCTCGTGCACTAGTGATTTTTTTCCCCTCTGTGTTCTATTCGGCACTATTATTAATGCAGGAAAATCAGTAACATTAGTCATCTTAAAAGGGTTATTACTCAAGATGATTTAAATTGTGAAAATGTCAGTGGTGCTTGCATGCTCCCTGCTAGAGATGCCATGATTTACACTCTCTGACACCATTCTGCTGCTGAGAAGGGCTAGAAAAAGTAATGGCTTGTATTTTGTACTGATCAGAATTCAGAACATGGTGTCAGCAATAACACATCTTAAATGTCCTAAGATTTGCCCAGGTTTCATGTGCCCAGTCTTAGGTATACAGCTGGACCATCATCTACCTATTGTATAGAAATCCTAGTAATACATTTTTATATAGGGAGGCTTTCAAGAGTATTGGAGCATTTAAGAGAATGGAAGTTTTTGAGGGAGTTACTTTGTTACTTGTTTTTAAAACATGTAACAAAATATAATTAAAAAATATTGGCCAATTTTTCAAAGAATATAGATCAACCGATATCTTTAAAGGTTTCATCTCTTAATATTTTGTTGATATAAATACCAAAGAATATAAATCAAGAGGGTGAAGCTTTTGTTGTTGTTTTTTAAAAGATTATCACAGAATCATAGAAATGTAGGGCTGGAAGACACCTTGAGAGGTCATCAAGTCCAGCCCTCCTGCACTGAGGCAGGACCAAGTAAACCTAGACCATCCCTAACAGGTGTGTGTCCAATCTGTTTTTAAAAACCTCTAATTGTGGGGATTCCACAACCTCTCTGGAAGCCTGTTCCAGAGCTCAACTACTTTTAGAGTTAGAAAGTTTTTCCTAATATCTCCCTTGATGCAGATTAAGCCCATTACTTCTTGTCCTACCTTGAGTGTACATGGGGAAAAATTGATCACCGTCCTTTTTATAATAGCTTTTAACATATCTGAAGACTATCTGATCCCTCTCTCCCCATAGTCTACTTTTCTCAAGCCTAGCAAACCCAAGTTTTTTTAAAAAAACCTTTTTCATACGTCAGGTTTTCTAAACCTTTTATCTCCTCCAATTTATTCATCTCTTTCCTAAAGTGTGATGCTCAGAATTACAGTTCAGGCCTCACCAGTGCCAAATATAGCAGGACAGTTACATCTGTGACAAAGTTCCTCCTGTGTGTCGGTGGGTCCTGCGCTTATTGGCGGATTTTTTTGGTTTGCCTCAGAGATCTTCCCCTCTGGTAGAACCCCCAGTCCAGGTCAACTCCTCCTGTGAGAGGAGTTGGGAGGTTTGGGGGGAACCCGGGCCCGCCCTCTACTCCGGGTTCCAGCCCAGGGCCCTGTGGACTACAGCTGTTTAGAGTGCCTCCTGGAACAACTACACGACAGCTACAACTCCCTGGGCTACTTCCCCATGGACTCCTCCCAACACCTTCTTTATCCTCACCACAGGATCTTCCAGCAGTATGCCCTCTCACTCTCAGCTTCTAGTGCCTCTTGCTCCCAGCTCCTCACACGCAACCTCCTTCCACAGCTCCTGACATGCGCCCCTCACTGACTCACTGGGAGGCTTTTGACTAGTTTCAGCCAGCCCCTGATTGGCTGCAGGTGTCTCAATCAACCTCCCTGCCTTCGGGAAAGTTCTTAATTGGCCCCAGGTGTCTTGATTAACCTGGAGCAACTGCCATAAGGTATCAGGGATTTGTTTAGCCTGGAGCTAACATACTGGTTCCTTACCACTTTCCTATAGCCCTCTGGCCTTGCCCCGTCACACATCCCATGTCTTACATATGACACTCCTGATAACACACCCCAGAATAATATTAGCCTTTTTTGCAACTGCGTCACATCTACTACTTCCCCTCATCCACTAGTCCAGTAACCCTGTCAAAGAAGAAAATTAGATTGGCTCAGCATGATTTGTTCTTGACAAATCCATTTTGACTATTTCCTATAATCATATTATCCTATAGATGCTTACAAATTGATTGTTTATCAATTGTTCCAGTATTTTTCCAAGTAACTAAGTTAGGTTTACTGGTCTGTAATTCCCTGGGCCCTCTTTGTTCCCCTTTTTAAAGATGGGTGTATTATGTTTGCCCTTCTCCAGTCCTCTGGAAATTCCATGAGTTCTCTGTTATACCATTGGGTCCACTCTTGTTCTGTCATGCAGATATACTCCAGCATCGAAAAGGTCTTTTCCATCTCTAATTTTTGTGATTCTAACATGTTTATATATATATATATCAGCAGAAATATAGCAGTTATAGTTTATAATTTTTGATTACTTACTTCAGTTCTGAAATGCTATTGTATTAAATGAATATAAAGAAGTTGTAGATGATACTTTTTAATATAGTAAGTGATAGACTTCATTATAGGTTTAAGCTAATCTGTTCGTTCAGATCTCACTATTTAATTTGAAGTAGATAGAATCAAAGGAAAATGGAATTTTAAAAAGGTAAATGGTGAGACTGGGGGTAGGTCTATACTTACGCGTCCCGTCGGAGGCGCGCGATCGATGTTCTGGGTTCGATTTATCGCGTCTTGTCAAGACGCGATAAATCGAACCAGGAAGTGCTCCGTCGTCGACGCTGGTACTCCAGCTCGACGAACGGAGTAGGCGGAGTCGACGGGGGAGCCTGCGCGCCGCGTGTGGATCCCGGGTAAGTGCTTTTTCATTCGAACTAAGGTACTTCGACTTCAGCTACGTTATTCACGTAGCTGAAGTTGCGTACCTTAGTTCGATAGGGGGGGGGTAGTGTAGACCTAGCCTGGAATTAATTTCTTACCACTAATTCTGTTTCTAAACTTTGCTGAGTTTCCATGCCTTGCAAAAGAGTGTAATTTACAAAAGCCAGAAACTTGGCTATATTTCTCCATTTAGTCCAATATTAAAAAAATCATTTTCATCATGTCTTGCAGGGGGAAAGGGGAGGAGAACGTTTTAAAATATGGCTGTAAAAGTGTTGTTTAAGATCATGTAAAGTCTACAGATCTGTAAAAAAAAAAATAACGGGAAAAAAAGAAAGCAGTAAAATATGCACTACTAAATTTAGCGCAACTGGTTTCATTTTGCAGAGTTGGGTATAGAGTTAATTAAGTATTTGCAAGCATTTGCAAACATACTGCTTAGATTCTCAGCATCTCTTTACTTTAAGAAATGGTGGGGTTTTTGGTGAACTAAATAAAATTTTAATTGAAGGTCATTAGAGACGGCAGCCATGTAGCTGGTACTGGCAGGTCTTATTAAAAGTTTTCTGTAAATATCAAAGAGAAAAGGTTTTGTTTCACATTAAATTATTCTTCACAAGAAACCCTTTGGTTTCAGTGTTGACTCTCTCTTTTTCTCTTACTGCAGATGAACATCTCTCTTTTGGGAAGCATCGGAATGCTGAATTCTGCACCTCAGCTCCGCTGCATTAAAACATACCAGGTGCCTCCTGTCCAGCCTGCCTCACCAGGTTCACACAATGCACTCAAATTGGCACGGCTGATCTGGACTTCCAATCGCAATGTTATTCTTATGGCGCATGATGGCAAAGAACATCGATTTATGGTCTAGAGTCAGGCTTTCTATTGCTAGAAATACATTTTTGTTGTAAAATTCCCTGTAATTCTCTCTTTCTCTGTTCTTTTGTAACACTGGATTACCCACACCAGTGCCTATATAAATCATCCAGTGGGAGCAGCCAGACTGCAGCATTTCTGCATGGTTCCCTAGAGCAGAATCTTGCTTGTGCCAGCTATTGATTCAGAGGTATGCCCACCAGCTCAACCAAGCGTGGTTATTCTATCACCATGTAGTTTTTCCTTGCGGTTGATAGGAGGGACGAAGATGGCTATTGGGAATGCTCTTGTTGCTTGGTGCAACAGAAGCTGAAAAAAATCAATAACCCTGAGGTTGCACTCCTTGACTTGATCAACATTTTCAGGAATCATACCCCGATCTCTGAAGTTGGGCTGAATCAAGTCACTTTTACATTTTAAATTGAAGTAATGCAGAGCAGTCCTAATTATAAATATTATTTTCCTTTTGGGGTTCTTAAAGAATCTTACTGTTTACCAAAAAGGTTCTATGTTTACATGTACTTTCTTCTAGTGACTATGGGATGATCATTGGGCGAGGTGTCATAGGGTTTAGCAGTTAGCTTCTTGGGGATAACTGGCATGGGATTCATGAGAAAGTATATGAGGAATTAGGTTTTCAGGACAAGAGTAGCCTTTGTTCTCATTTTGAAGAAGCATATTTCCTCATATAAAGTTTAAGTTCTTGATTGAATTGGAAGTTATGGCATACTAGGTCATTGTTTTTGTGACCTGGAAGAAAGAATGAGCAGTCCACATGTAAATACCAAGAATCTCTTAAAGAGAGAAAAGGAAACTTGAAAAAAAAGAATACTTATGCACAAAGGTGTGTTTTTTCTGTATTCCCTTTGCTTCTACTGCAGATATTTATATTTTAAAAAGAGCTTTCTCTTTCCCACTTCTGCTGCAACTTGCAGGGAAATGAGAATCCTGCATTTATGCCATCACATCCTGTTGCTGTATAAATTATTGCAGTGTCACAAACTCACAGTTTGGCTTCATTGAAGGACTGAGGAGTAAGTATGTAAGTGCACTTGATGGTAACACAGATATCACTGATATTTAGCAACTCAAAAATTATGGAAAATATGTAAAAGGTGAGTTAGTTGTTATTTGAATTCAATGTATTTAAACATTTTCCCCAGTAAGAGAATTCTTCTGTAATGTAAGCTGTAATTGTTCACATTTTCCATCTTTCTTGCATATCTAATTTTGTGAAATATCTATTAATGTGAAAAATATGCTGGTTTATGCTCAAAGTAAAAAAAAAATCCATAAAATATTATTTTATTTAAACGTGTTAATATAAGTGTTTGTATGGCATTTATTTTCTTTGCCATTTTTGTCTGGAAAGCTCACAAAAGAGAGAAGGCTCACATTAAATGATGACATATAAAGTTAAAGGTGGTACTTGCCAGAAAATCCAACAGAATGGGAATAAATGAACAAAGAAAAGAATGGCTTCTAAATTTCAAATGCATTTTTTTCTAGAGGCAGTCTGTATAGTACACTATACATGAAAGTAGGATCTACAGTCCAGAATCAACATATCTGTTGTTTACTATAGTTTTTGCAAACAAAGTAAGAAATTAAGACCATTAGGAATGTTTATCTCATATTGCTGTAAATTTTATTCTTTCTAACTATGGCAAGGCTGTAGTATATAGTGGTGGTAAAATTCTGTAGTAGAATTTTTGATGCTTTTCTTTAAAGTAAACTTATACAACATGCATGTACATTGTATTTATAAAGAGATATATGTAGGTCTCCATGACAAGAAGCAGAGAATTACACAGCATATACACTATGTGTCTGTAGAATCAAATGCTATAGTGCTACATTTAAATATAGGCATATGAGGAAAATTAAAAGGTATATTTTATTCATTCTTCCATAGGCATTCCAGAGTCATATTTACTTATGTTATCATATTTTTCAAGTACATATATGTTTACTTTTAAAATCTAAATGGAAACACAGTAGCAATGGGTATGCTAAAGAAGATTTTCTTTAGTGTACAGTAAAATATCTTGCATTGCATGTGTAATAAAACATTTGCTCTAAACTAAAAATGTAATGGATTACAAAAAATTGTAAAAGAAAGGGGGCAATCTACTTCCAGTACTGAAAAATAGTTAAATGTAGCAAAAGCTAAATTAGCAAAATTTTCAGATTATGACAACATCTGCAAATGTTTTATACAATACATCTAGAGCAACATTGCAATCTAATGTGGAGTTAGTGTTACTTGGCTAGAAAATGCAGTAATGCTTAGTGGATGGAAATAGATTATCTAACTGCTTAACTAATATTTGCACATTAGTTAAACACAAATCTCCATTTCAGTGACTTTGTCAACCCTACTCCCAAATTTCATCACAGATTAGATTTCTCAGCACCGCAGTAAAATTTGTGTTGTCATTCCAGTGTAAGCTTTTAGTATTTTATTGATTTGTTAGTACTGTATTTGGACTTGTCCTTGTAAATGTGGAGACGTATGTGGCTTTATTGGCGGTTTACAAGCTAAAGATGACATGATGAGATAACTGTATGAAAATGTTGTAATGATTGAAGTCACCGTGTATGGTAAATGATGAAAACGTTTGCCTCTTAAGAAATTTCTTGATGATTCCACTTAAATGCTACTGTATGTACTAATGCTATGTACATATGTTTGTGAAATAAAACTGAATAGTATTGAAGGATATTGTTCCTTTATTATCATCCTAATTGTGATGTGATCACACGCAAATGCATCCTTAGTTCCATTTGTTACTTGACATTCATTTTTATTTTTCTTATCATGCACAGAAATAAATTCTTACGTTTATTTGAATAAGGTTACATTTCACTAAGTTGGATGAAGATTCATGTTCAAGAGACTCAAGACCTCCTTAAAAAAATGAAGTTGGAAAGTGCTGAGGGAAAACGATTATCTCTTCTGTCTATGAGAACAATGTGAGTCAACCAGTTAAAGATAATGATGATCTTCCAGAACCTCAGCAACACCCTCTGTGGTACGTGTAAAGCTATGCTCTCTTCTTGTTATTCCAGTCCTAGATCTCTCATAAGAGGGGGAGTAATTATGCATCAAGATTTTCTGACATGGACTACTGTCCATTGGGAACTGAGCTGAGATTATTAAATTTGTTAAATGTAATACTTTGTTTGGTTTTGAATTTGCATCCCCCCAGTAAAAAAGCATGATTGCGTTTGAGCAAGAATAACAAAATTGATCATTATTGCTTAAAAAGGCTTACAGCATAAGCAGTAAATGTAATCTTTCTCTCCGTGTTCAGATAAGATAGTACAGTTTGAATTGAGTCAATCATTTACATAACAAGACTTACAAAAAAATAGATAAACACAAAAGGAGTTGGTTGCAACATATTTGAGTCCTCAATTTTCAAGGTGTGTGTGTGTGTGTGTGTTAAAATCATTCATGACTTAAATATTTTCTCATAGGTAAAATATGCTCAATAACAGTTGTGTTGGTGATCACATAAACTGATCAAATGTGGAAAGGGCATGACATTAATAGGAAGGTAAACCCAGGCAGTGCTGGATGAACTTTCACCTTTCACCTCTTCAGCTGACAGACAGAGTTGAGTGTTGAAAAATCAATACTTAGGAGCCAGGAGGGAAATATTTTCAACCTCTAACTAGAGAATGTATTTTGACAAGGCCAAGATAATCCAAGCTGCACAGGAGAAAGAGAAACGAAGACTCATTTTTAAAGCTTGACACTTCAAGGTGTTTTTGTACAATGGTTTAGAGAAAGCGTCGATACATACAAATACCAAAGGTCAAAAAGAAAAGCCAGAAGAATTTCAAAAATTAGATGTACACTGTTTCCTTGCTGTTTACTTTACAGAATAAAGACTACAGTTAGATTTAGCTTGTAAATATACTTTTAAATTAAGTGATCTCCGAATTTACCAGCTCACCCTGATTTACTAGAAATTAGAAGATACCAGAAGTCTGTATTTTGCCTTAAGCACTTTAATTATGTGGTAAATCAGCTTACAGCCTGCTCTGTACCTATATTCAAGCACTTTTATTATTTATGATTTAGCATGGTTTCATTTTGATGCAAAATGATCAATATTTGTCATTTATGCAGCAATGTAATATTTTCTTTCTTGGGTAATTTAATATCTGGTTTTATATATGGTGTGTACCATAAAGAATGGTTAAAATTTCTATAGTACATTTTTTACACCAAAACTCCTTTACAAATCAACAAATTACTTGCTGGTGGGGCGGAGACAAATTAGGCAAATGGAGCAACCATTTTGTCTTTAGCCATAGCTCTGACCTTTATAATCAATGGTATTGAGAGAGAGAATGGAATTTCCCCTACACCTTGGTAAAGTATTATAGAATCCTTAGCATGGACAACCACCAGAAAAGGGTAGAATATAAAAGGATCCAAAGGCTTATACCTGTATTGCAGTGATACTTGCAGTTGGTACTGATTAGGAATATAAATCCAAATCCTAGGATTAGACATGAATCCACACCTTTAATTTAGAGGCGAGATACCATATGAAGACTAGTTTTACATGAAAAAAAATTGCAGTTCAGAATAATGTAAATGATCAAATTTGTGCATGGGCGCATTTAATACAAACCCTAATAGTACTATCATGAAATGTTGTCTAGAGCACAGCAGAGTTTTATACATCCTAGAAAGGAGGTGAGTGTATGATATACCGTGATCTGAATGCAAGTTGAAGTGAGAGGCAAGCCGTAGATAAGGATTTTTATGGTAGGGGGATAGAAAGGTAAGGACTGGCTTGTGAACATGTAAAGGAAACAAAGGTATCGAGGGGAGGAAACAGGATTATGACTTCCAAGGGCAGAGCAAGTTCAGGAGGCAGTGAATGACTGTCACAAGCCACAGATGGAGGAGGGAGTAGTGCTGGAAGTTGGTCAGAAAGAGGCTAGTAATAGTGTTAGTGAGAGCAGTTACACTGAGTGACAGAAGCTGGATTAGAAGGTTTTGGGGGCTAGTGGGGGGCCTTCAAGGCAGTGGTATGAGGTACACACTCTAGAACCTTGGAGGTAAAAGGGCAGAGACAGCTGAAGAGGCAGGGGGGATCAAGGGAAGGATTTCTGTGGCATGCAGAATACAAGAGCGTGAATGAAGGCTGAGAGGGGGAAAAAAGCCAAATGAGATTGAGATAACGGATGGTGTATTTGTGCTTTGTTAATTACATAAGCACCTTATCTCCAAACTCCCACATGATGCTCAGTGTGAATTGGTGCAAATTACTTAATGGCTATGTCCTAATGACAGGTAATACTAACAGCATCACAGATAGTCCATCCACAGATAGTCCATCCCTTTGGAATCCGACACCTGTGACAAGAGGCCACTTGAGATTTACAGGGAGAAAATTGTATAAAAAAATTACATTAAACAGAAAGGAAGGCATGCCTTGCCTACTTTTATATGCCACTGTGTTGCTGCTTCCGTGGCATCCCTGTGCTGGTAAAAGGAGCCTCATTTCAAGTGTAGCGTTTGGAACTCTTGCTTCTAAATCTTATAAATCCAGAGGGTGAAATCCTGGCCCATTGAAGGTTTGTCAGTGACAAAACTCCCATTGACTTCAGTAGGGGCAGGATTTCCCTCATAATTGGTGTTAAATGTCCTCTTCAAAATCTGTCAGTCACACTTGAAAACAGGGCTATTTCAAAATGCAAACTACAGAGGTTGGCACAAGCTAAATTGCATCAAATGTATTGATCAAAGATTTTGCCAAATAGCATGATGCTACAGTTTAACATTGTGTATATTTCTTGAAGACAATAGACATCCCTCGCAGCTGACTCAGAGATGCATTTAAACACATGTTGCTCTGTTTTAGTTAAAACGTTAGAGCTATGTTCTCATTTGGATGGTGGCTTAATTCCCAAAACCTTAAGATAAGAATATACCCATTAGGGCACAATCAAAACACAAGCAAATATCACCATAGTTATAGTATATACTCCACAAAAGTGTGAGGTAAAGGGCTTTTAAAGCCATTTGAAATGGCTTTACAAGGCATGTTAACCAGATAATACAGAAAACTGCAGTGCAAGCTTACAGGGTAAACCCAAAACCTGAAAAAGAACATTTTAGAAATGTATAGGGTTTGGTCTTATATAGTGCCTGTTTTAATAAAAATAAAATAAACCCTGTACAAGCAGGCTAATGTCTGCAAGTAAATGGAGGAACCTTTATATGCTTAGCAATATCTCACACATTTAGAACCTATTTTGATAACGGAATATTGGAGAGGAACCAAAGTTATTCCCTGTCCTCTGTAGTAAATGCTATAGGAGCTTGAATTATCAACAGAGACCAACAGAAGAGCCCCAATTTGAATATATCATCTGATGGACAGCACCTTTGACAGCATAGCATTCCCCACGTACTGCATTGCTGTAAGCCCAAATCCTACTGGCAACTTGACCTTCTGTCCCAGATGTAGCTACCAAACCAGCTGTACTGGCTCCTCCAAGTTTAGATTGTTTTCTTGTTGGTGTCTTGTAGTGTATCTGTATGAGGCAATTCTCTGATTGAGACCACAATCTGGTAGATGATGAGCTTGTGAACATCTAATTAATTTCACTTGTGACCTCAGGTTAGATTTCTAGTGCTTTCCAGAAATAATTTAAAAAACTGTTACTCCTCCAAATGCTGCAAGGCTGGTTTCAAACATTTTCAGTTGTGAACAAGGTCTTGGTTTCATTGAAGAGCATCTAGGATTCTTACAGTTATCAAAGTCTATTGCACATATTTCCTTCCTCTTTAGAGGATAGAATTTATGAAGATTCATGCACAGTTCCATCTTCTTCACCCTCCTACCCAACTCAAATCAAGCCCCTCTTACCTAGGAAACCACAAACAATACAACTTTGTGACACTGCCGTCTTCCCTCTTTCCTTCCTATGTTGGAAGAGAAAACATGACTGTCATTTCAACCTGCTCCCTTTGGAACATAGGAACAGCACACTGGAGCTTAGTGAGTGTATCTGTACACCCAGAGCAGGAGAACAGTGTGGGCAGAAATATATAGCAACAACAAGAACAAATGATACATTTCAAAATTGTATCTTCGAAGTTATAGCAATTAATTTCAGTAGAGTTTCAGTTCAAAGGTTTGCAAAGCCATCAGCAGCCAATGTGAACAGCCAGCACAGCTGGGGCCTGCACATCAACTATATACAAAATTTAAGTTGATCTTACTTTGTAAATGAAATCTTTCAGCTATGTAGGTCTTTCCTATGTTTGAATTTCTGACATTAGCAAGCAGCTCCAAAGAGTACACAAGCTTGTCCTATTTATATTGCCCAACTTCAAAATTTAATATTTTTAATAATGGTGAGTTAAACTAAAAGAAGACAAAATTGGGCAGCATTAGGAGAAATTGATGGGGCCACAGTGAAATCTGTGCTCAGCAGACAAAACTATATAAAACAACTGCTTGCTAGGGGGATTTTCCTGTGTATTCAAGTCAGGGCTGGCCTTACCGTGAGGCGAACTGAGGCGGCCGCCTCAGGTGCCAGACATGGGGGGAAAGGGCGCCACTAGGACCCAGAGTGTAGAAAATTGTCTGCTGCTGGTACATATGTATTCTCTCTGCACTAGATGCACAGAGATGGTAGAGTGCTGTGCTGGAGGAAGGAGGGCACAAGAGACATAACAGGCAGGCAGGAGAAAAGGTGAGAGGGAATAACAAAGCAGCAGGAGCTGCAGGGAGAGAGAGGATGAGAAGCCTCTTATGTACCTCTCTAGCACCCCCAGGAGCCTGGACTGATTAACACCAGCTTCTCAGGAGGCTTCCTGTTTCCTGCTGCTTCCCTGAACCCACTTGAGGAGAACAGGCAGTCAACTGAAGTAGTAGGAGCCAGTTAGGTCCTTAAGAAGCTGATATATTCCCTCACTCAGGCCCTGCTACCAGCCTGCTTATTTGTCCCCTTCAACTGAGTATTGAGGGCCACTGTAGCTGGCACAGAACAGTAGTCATGAGTGAAAGAAGAAAACACCCCTCTGGGGCAGCATTTGGAAAAAGAAAGACAGCAAAGGAAGCTTTTCTATCTAAGCAGGAATGAGCTCTCCTGAGATACATAGACACAAATGTTTACGGTGAGCCTTCTGGCCCCAGTGAGGATGTGAGTGGTGAGGAGATGCCTGATCTTCCAGTTAGTCAGAGTGCAGGTAACCTGGCAGCTACTGCAGCATCCATATCTCCATCTCAAATGGATGTAACCATACACATTCCTGAAGAAAAGTGTAGATCAGAGAAGAGTGTGGTTGAGGTGCAAGAAACAGCTGCTGCTGAGTTTAGTTCCTTAAGTCTAGATGATCCAGGACTGTGGAGCCTGAGGGACTTGTACTGCATGGGTCACAGCAAGTGAAAAACTTCATGTTCCCCAAAGACAATGAAAATAGAAGTTTCCATCCAACACATGACTGGCATGAAATCCCCAATGGTGATAAAGTGGAGATGCCATGGCTTATGTACTCAAAAACCCAGAATGCTGCATACTGTTTTTGTTGCAAACTCTTCCAGTCTAATGTTCCAGCCACATTGGGTTCTACAGGAACAAAGGACTGGAAAAACCTGGCATGTCATGAGAAGGCAGCAAATCACCAGAGAGCAGTCCATAGGTGGAAAGAGCTTGAGGTGAGACTAAGGTTAAAGACCACCATAGATGATCAGCATCAAGAGAAGATTGCATCAGAGTCTCTTTACTGGCAAAATGTTCTGAAAAGGCTCATTGCCATTGTGAGAATGCTTGCTACCCAAAACCTAGCACTGCGTGGCACTTCAGATCAGCTGTATGTGCCAAACAATGGAAACTTACTTAAAATTCTGGACATTTCCACTGCTTGCATCCGATGAAGTGGGTATTCACCCACGAAAGCTTATGCTCCAATACCTCTGTTAGTTTATAAGGTGCCACAGGACCCTTTGTCGCTTCTACAGATCCAGACTAACACGGCTACCCCTCTGTTACTTAAAATTGTGGAGCTGATGGCTGAGTTTGATGCTGTACTCCAGGAGCATTTAAGAAGAGTCACCACCCAAGAAATGTACACACGCCACTACATTGGAAAAACAATTCAAAATGAGATCATACCGTTACTGGCAACAAAAGTCAAATAGAAGATTGTGGCAGATCTGAAGTCAGCAAGATATTACTTTGCTATTCTGGACTGCATGGCTGACATCAGCCATATGGAACAAATGACTTTGGTGCATTTTGTAACAACAGAACCTAGTGAAAATGTCCCTGCAATGGTGACTGTCAGAAAGCATTTTCTAGAATTTATTGACATTGATGATACTACAAGAGCTGGTATGACAAATGTGCTTCTTAAAAAGCTGGAAGATACGGGAATTGCGATTGCTGACATGAGAGGTCGGGGCTACGATAATGGTGCCAACATGAGAGGAAAGAACAGAGGAGTGCAGATACGGATCTAAGAGTTAAAACCTCAAGCTTTTTTTGTCCCATGCAGTCCTCATTCAATGAACTTGGTGGTCAGTGATGCAGCATCAGCTTCTAGTGAGGCTGCTGAATTTTTTAATGTAATTCAGAGCATCTATGTATTTTTCTCTGCATCAACTCATGGATGGCAAATTTTGAAGCAACATCTGGGAGCATCTTCTTTGACACTGAAACCACTGAGTGCCACACGATGGGAAAGTCAAGTGGAGGCGATAAAGCCTATCAAATACCAAATTGGGAAGATAGATGATGCCATAGTTGCCATTATGGATTATCTGCAATATGAGTGGTTCACTATGGGAACACTTTCATCAATTACTTACCCATTTATTCTTCTCCTAGGAACTAGTGGTCTTCTACAGAATATAATACTATATAGGAAACAATTTTGTAGAATTGGAAAAGTGTTGTGTCCTGTTGCTTCTGATTTAGAAGTAGTTTGGGACTATTTAGAAAAGCTGGATGAGCACAAATCCATGGGGCTGGACGCACTGCATCCGAGGGTGCTAAAGGAGTTGGCCGATGTGATTGCAGAGCCATTGGCCATTATCTTTGAAAAATCATGGCAATCGGGGGAGGTCCCGGATGACTGGAAAAAAGCTAATGTAGTGCCCATCTTTAAAAAAGGGAAGAAGGAAGATCCGGGGAACTACAGGCCAGTCAGTCTCACCTCAGTCCCTGGAAAAATCATGGAACAGGTCCTCAAGGAATCAATTCTGAACCACTTAAAGGAGAGGAAAGTGATCAGGATGGGTTCATCAAGGACAAGTCATGCTTGACTAACCTAATTGCCTTCTATGATGAGATAACTGGCTCTGTGGATGTGGGGAAAGCCGTGGATGTGCTATTTCTTGACTTTAGCAAAGCTTTTGATACAGTCTCCCACAGTATTCTTGCCAGCAAGTTAAAGAAGTATGGGCTGGATGAATGGACTGTAAGGTGGATAGAAAACTGGCTAGATGGTCGGGCTCCACGGGTAGTGATCAATGGCTCCATGTCTAGTTGGCAGCCGGTATCAAATGGAGTGCCCCAAGGGTCGGTGCTGAGGCCGGTTTTGTTCAATATCTTCATTAATGATCTGGAGGATGGTGTGGACTGCACCCTTAGCAAGTTTACAGATGACACTAAACTGGGAGGAGTGGTTGATACGCTGGAGGGTAGGGATAGTATACAGAGGGACCTAGACAAATTAGAGGATTGGGCCAAAAGAAATCTGATGAGGTTCAACAAGGACAAGTGCAGAGTCCTGCACTTAGGACGGAAGAATCCCATGCATTGCTACAGACTAGGGACCGAATGGCTGGGCAGCAGTTCTGCAGAAAAGGACCTAGGGGTTACAGCGAACAAAAAGCTGAATATGAGTCAACAGTGTGCCCTTGTTGCCAAGAAGGCTAACGGCATTTTGGGTTGTATAAGTAGGGGCATTTCTAGCAGATCGAGGGACGTGATCATTCCCCTCTATTCGGCACTGGTGAGGCCTAATGTGGAGTACTGTGTCCAGTTTTGGGCCCCAAACTACAAGAAGGATGTGGATAAATTGGAAAGAGTCCAGCGGAGGGCAACAAAAATGATTAGGGGGCTGGAGCACATGACTTATGAGGAGAGGCTGAGGGAACTGGGATTGTTTAGCCTGCAGAAGAGGAGAATGAGGGGGGATTTGATAGCTGCTTTCAACTACCTGTAAAGGGGGTTCCAAAGAGGATGGATCTAGACTGTTCTCAGTGGTAGAGGATGACAGAACAAGGAGTAATGGTCTCAAGTTGCAGAGGGGGAGGTTTAGGTTGGATATTAGGAAAAACTTTTTCACTAGTAGGGTGGTGAAGAACTGGAATGGGTTACCTAGGGAGGTGGTAGAATCTCCTTCCTTAGCGGCTGTTAAGGTCAGACAAAGCCCTGGCTGGGATGATTTAGTTGGGGTTGGTCCTTCTTTGAGCAGGGGCTTGGACTAGATGACCTCCTGAGGTCCCTTCCAACCCTGAGATTCTATGATTCTATTATATTTGGAGCAATGGAACAACTGGACAAAGCAAAGTCATACCTCCAGTCTTACTGGACAGATGAGGGATTTCAAACGTTCTGAGGAGTGCACAGAAGTTGGCAGAGGAACTTTACACTGAAGCTATTTTCCCACCCATTCAAGAATACAAGAGTCACCGAAGAAGATGACATTTTGATTACGAGGCATGGGATAATCCCATAAGAGATCCTTAAGAACAATTCAAAGTTGAATTCTTTAACCAGGTCCTAGATTGTGCAATACAGTCAGTTGAAGAACATTTCATGCAGCTCAAGGAACACAGCAGTTTATCTGGGATGTTGTATGATATTCCAAAACTCCTCACTATACCTGAAGAAGACCTACACCAGCAATGTCGATACATGATGACATCAGCGATATTGATGCGAGTGATTTAGGTGATGAACTGAAAGCCCTTTCAAGATGCATTTCAGCAGGATCAACTCCAAAGGCTGTTCTGGAATATATGTGCACAAATAAGATGACCACCCTCTTTCCAAATGCTTTTGTTGCTCTGCGCATACTTCTAACACTTCCTGTAACCGTTGCCAGTGGAGAACGCAGCTTCTCCAAGCTGAAGTTAATAAAAACACATCTATGCTCCACAATGACACAGGAGAGGCTGGTCAACCTTGCAACCATCTCAATAGAGCATGAGCTGGCCCAGACTGTGGACCTTCAGGAAGCAGTTCAAATCTTTGCAACCAAGAAGGCACGGAAAGCACCACTATGATTATTCAAACAAATAAAAATGCCAATGTTTACTATGCAGACAAGAAAAGCTACATTTGCTGTTCAGGCATTTGAAAGTTAAGTGTTACTTAAAATTTTGAACAAGGCATTTAAAGTTGTTAGTTCTCCTTTATTGGGGTAGATAGCAGAGCAGTACCATGAGAGGAATAGAACAAGAAGAAGGCAGAATTGAGACATTTCAAAGTTTTGGCCCAAGTGAGGGGGCATAGGGGCATCATTTGAGCTCCCCGCCTCAGGTGCCAAAACGTTGTGGGCCGGCCCTGATTCAGCTGTTCTGGCAGTTCCCAGCTTTTAGCAAAGAGCCAAGACTTAAAAAATAACAACAACAAATTTGTCTGAAGAAAAGCAGCAGTAAAAGTATCTATTGTACAGTTTGAGTCTTCAGTTTAAGGAATTAACACTTCAGGGCAACAGTTGCCCAAAGAGTGTTCTTTGAACTGCAAGCCTCAAGGGGAAATTCCCGATTTCTGATGTCTGGAAATTAAAAATTTATCTTGTATGAAAAATTAAAAGGTGAAACCTTCCTGTGGAGCAACATCGCTTTATTGTTGCTTTTATTTTTTAAATGAAGACTGAATGGCATCTATGAGGAGATATTTGTTACATTTGCAAAACTTTTTAATTTGAACTCATTTTGCAGAGTGGAAAATGGTATGAAAGGGATACTGTCCGCCTTAAAATAAAAACCCAATAAACTTTGATTTTTCTCCCACCAGTTTTACACTGTTGTTAGCTCTGTTGTCATCAGTGCAGTTATTCGTGATTTATGCTGGGATAAGTGAAAGAAGCATTGGGCCAAGATACCTTAGACAGACATTCATGCTGTGGAATCTTATGCATCTTACAAAAAAGCCTAGGAAAAGCCTAAACACAAGTGATTGGTTCTTTCTCCTCTTTGCTGTGCAGGTAAATTTCTTTCCTCCCCATTTCTCACTATCATTTGTTGACCTCATTTACTCTATTGGATGTACTGTGGGAAACGCATTGCAAGGAGATAGGTCCATCCTGTAGTTGAGTGGTTCTCAGTCAGGAGTATGGGTACTTAGAGGTCTTCCAGGGGCTACATCTACTCATCTAGATATTTGCCTAGTTTTACAACAGGCTACATAAAAAGCACTAGTGAAGTCAGTACAAACCAAAATTTCATACTGACAATGACTTGTTTGTACTGCTCTATATACTGTACACTGAAATGTAAGTACAATATTTATATTCCTATTGATTTATTTTATAATGATATGGTAAAAATGAGAAAGTCAGCAATTTTCAGTAATAGTGTGCTGTGACACTTTTGTATTTTTATGTCTGATTTTGTAAGCAAGTCGTTTTAAAGTGAGGTGAAACATGGGGGTACACAAGACATCTCAGACTCCTACAAGGGTTACAGTCATCTAGAAAGATTGAGAGCCACTGCTGTAGGTTGTAAGATTCATGGTTATTCTAACCCCTTGTGGACAGGAGTTCCACAGCTACAGGCCAGCCACTGAAAAGCTGTCCCTGGCTTTTATGAGTCTCACTTTTGGTGTTGACAGGTTCTGTTGTTGTTGATGACTGCACAGTTGTGCTGCAGTAGTTCCTGATTGTGAGCAAAGGGGCACACCCATGGTAGCCGGGCCAGCCATTCAGAGCTTTGAAAATCAAGACCCAAAAGATTTTGAATTTAATCTAGAAGTTGTGGGGAGCTAATGTAGTATCCAAAGCACTGGGGTGAGGTGCTTACATTAACCTCATTGTTTAACGGGCAGGAACAATGAAGTGAGACCGCTGCAATCATTTCCAAGTGCAATACACTGCAAAACACAAGACTGGAGTTTAAAAAACAAAATAGATCACTGTAACCAGGTATGCATCCAATAAGAGGCCAGCTGTAGGAAGGTATTTTGAGTAGCTGTTGCTAGCTGGGTGACTAGTAGCTCTGACGAGCCTAGAAGGACTCAGATTCTACCATCTCAACAATTAGAGAGCAGACTCTTTTTTGTTTGTGGGTGAGGTTATGGTGTGGCTTGTCTTGAGGAGTGGCATTTGTCCCATCTAGATACTGCTCTGCCACTCTGACAAAAGCAAACAGCTCAGTCCAGATCTGAGTGATTTTATCAGTAGCATGAAAATTCCTTATAATAAAAGGAATTCAGCTACATAATAAAACAATAACAGCCAAGTAGAATTAACCAGGCCATTCACCCCCTGCAACATGTTCACATTCAGGGCTTTATGGACACTGTTAGGGGAGACGAGCCTTCTCTTCATCTCCAGAATGGCATAAGACTTCAAAGATGCCGTTAGTTGGATTAGCGCTAGCCTTATGCTGTTGGCACTCTAACTGACTCTATCCTGGCTCCACCTGTCACAGATCATCTGTATGTCAGGGTGACCTATGAGTAGAAGGTGTTCAGGAGCCATTGTACTGAGAGTCTCAAGAGTGGTCTGACAGAGACGCTTTTAAAGCATATCAGCTTCTAAGGACAGACAATTAAAACAGATCCTGACAGGAAAGATTACATCCTGACACCAAAATTAAGATAGCAATGGCTGGTCCATGACAACGTCGCAGACCTCTAGACACAATCCAGACATGAGACTTTGAGTGTGGCCAGCTATGAATGGATCCAGAAAGTCCTGGTTCCCTGTCGTTGTCATGAGATCCTGAGCTAACCCAGAAGAGTTGCTCTGTCACTAAGAGCAGTCCTATCTAAGTCACTGTCACCTTGTAAAGAAACTCAGTTAAAGCCAACATACTGCATTGCACAGCTTGCCAGGACTGATCTTATTTGAACACTATTCCCTGACTCACCTGCAAGGTGGATGTGTTAAATTAGATCTGTATCTAATCTGTCTAGATCTGTATCTTAACAAAAGAGTACTTCCTCAATTCAAATACTGCATTTGGTTTTGAACACCCCATCTCAAGAAGAACCCACCCAAAACAGAAATTGTCCAGAGAAGGACAACAAAAAGTGTTTAGAGAAATAAAGGGCTTAAGTACCGGAGAGTTTAATGAAAGTGGGATAATTGGTTCTGTAGGCCTCTCTAGCCTGTGAATCTGGTCATCCCTTCTCAGGGGCGTTGTCTCTGGGTGGCTTCTCACCAGCTTGCTGGCTGGACTTTCTTTCTCTAGCCTGCTTGCTCCTCTGACAGCCACCCCACCTCTCAGCTTCTCAGCTTTTTTATTCTCCCAGCTGTTGTAACGCTGGTGGTTGCTGCATTAACTCCTTGGTTGCCAGGCCAGCATGGGGTCTTTACATCCCATAACAGGGAGCTTCTCCCAAGTGTGGAGGGCAGCAGGGGAGAAAGCACGAAGGTGCTTATTTGGCCATATAAAAGTGATGGAGGCTGACACCCTGGGGCGATTGGAGGCAAGAGTCAACTTTTCAAAAGTGAGTGAGAGATGCTAGTTGGAGTGTGGGTAGATGCTGAAAATGAAGACAAGTAGCTTATGCTTGAAAAGAAAAAGAAGAGGGAGCCAATGAAGGGATGAAAAGAGAGGGGTGACATGGTCAAAGTGATGGACTAGGAAAATGATCTTGGCAGCAGTATTCTAAATGGATATCAGCGGCACAAGGTTACATTTGTCAAGGCCAGAGATAACTGAGAACAGAGGGCTGGCTGGCTGGTAACTTAGGCCATAAGCAAAAATCCATTTACCCAGTTTTGCACACCAGTCTCCACACAGAGAAGGGGGATGGCAGAATCCTGTCCCCACAGAACCTTTTTCCTACAGCCTAATAGCTGGAGTGACTGCCATTTTCCTACCTAATACCATTTGCAGGGAGGGAAGGACCAGAAGAGCCCTGCAGAGGGTGGATCCTCCAACTTGGCCTTTGCTCCTCTGAGAGATAAAAGCACCCCTCCATGCTGCCAAACAGGAAACCTCCACAGCATGGGGCTTCCCACCCAAGGTTCACACATCCATGGCTTCCAGCCCCTTTGCACAGCAGATCTTCATTGGTTCTGTTGCCATGGGGCCTTCATGGTAAATTAGAAACCATTCCTTTTGGTCTTTCTCTTAGAATCACAGAAGATTAGGGTTGGAAGAGATCTCAGGAGGTCATCTAGTCCAACCCCCTGCTCAAAGCAGGACCAACACCAACTAAATCATCCTAGCCAGGCCTTTGTCAAGCCGGGCCTTAAAAACCTCTAAGGATGGAGATTCCACAACCTCCCTAGGTAACCCATTCCAGTGCTTCACCACCCTCCTAGTGAAATAGTGTTTCCTAATATCCAACCTAGATATCCCCCACTGCAACCTGAGACCATTGCTCCTTGTTCTGTCATCTGCCACCACTGAGAACAGCCTAGCTCCATCCTCTTCAGGTAGTTGAAGGCTGCTATCAAATCCTGCCTCACTCTTCTCTTCTGCAAACTAAATAATCCCAGTTCCCTCAGCCTCTCCTCATAAATCATGTGCCCTAGCCCTCTAATCATTTTCGTTGCCCTCTGCTGAAGTCTCTCCAATTTGTCCACATCCTTTCTGTAGTGGGGGGCTCAAAACTGGACGCAATACTCCAGATATGGCCTCACCAGTGCCGAATAGAGGGGAATAATCACGTCCCTCAATCTGCTGGCAATGCTCCTGCTAATGCAGCCCAATAATAAATAAAAAATAAATGGAGATATGCCAATCTCCTAGAACTGGAATGACCTTGAAAGGTCATCGAGTCCAGTCCCCTGCCTTCACTAGCAGGACTAAGTACTGTCCCCTGACAGATTTTTGCCCCAGATTCCTAAATGGCCCCCTCAAGGATTGAACTCACAACCCTGGGTTTAGCAGGCCAATGCTCAAACCACTGAGCTATCCCTCCCGCCATTAGCCTTTTTGGTAACAAACGCACAGCATTGACTCATATCCAGCTTCTCATCCACTGTAATCCCCAGATCCTTTTCTGCAGAACTGCCACTTAGCCAGTCAGTCCCCAGTCCGTAGAAGTGCATGGGATTCTTCCATCCTAAGCGCAGGACTCTGCACTTGTCCTTGTTGAACCTCATCAGATTTATTTTGGCCCTATTCTTACTGTCTGGCGTATCTACCTCTCCCACCAGAGCTTAGTGTCATCTGCGAACTTGCTGAGGGTGCAATCCATCCCATCATCCAGACCATTGCTGCAGTGAGAAAAATGCATCGTTCAGATATTAAAGCCTCCAGGGGACACAGAATGGCTCAAGTCTTCCCCTTCGTTCTTGTGCAGCAGCCTTGAGGCGTGCATTCTATTGTGACGCTACATCACCTCTTGGATAATCTTTCCCTCCATATCTACGGTATGGATCTAGGGGTACGTCTATACTTACCTCCGGGTTCGGCGGTAAGCAATCGATCTTCTGGGATCGATTTATCGCGTCTTGTCTAGACGCGATAAATCAATCCCGGAAGTGCTCGCCGTCGACACCGGTACTCCTGCTCCGCGAGAGGAGTACGCGGAGTCGACGGGGGAGCCTGCCTGCCGCGTGTGGACCCATGGTAAGTACGTTGTAGTTCGAACGACGATACTTTGACTTCAGCTACGTTATTCACGTAGCTGAAGTTGCGTATCTTAGTTCGAACCGGGGGGTTAGTGTGGACCAGCCCTAAAGCACTGACTCCCAAATCAATGAAATTAATGTCACTTTTAATTTATACTGGTCCCTAAAGGAAGACATAACTTTTATTTTGTCCAACTTGTGCAACTCAGGCAACTTAATATCGTGCCTGATATTAAGATGATGGTTAACAAGAATCAAAGGATACCATACTGCAGTTCTCCTTCTGCCTGACTGCTCTTTTCCTGTGCACACTGAAATATTATATTTCCTAGTTAATAGTGGCACTTTTAAAATCCAGCTCTGGTGTCATTCCATTGAAAGCAGAGTTGACACCATTGATATATTGAGCCTGGATAATAGTATGAGTGATATATTTTTTTCATTTAGTTTTCATTAAAAGATAAAGTGTGCTCTGGCAACCCATATGATCCCAATGAGGATTGAAATTAATAGTCAGTCATTAGGTCCAATTTCATGGTAATCTCAGTTCATAAATACATCTAACTAGTCAGCCCACTGACACATCAGCATTGCTAGTTAGACTTGAATTCGAGTCACCTTGAGACATCCTGCTGTGCAGGGTAAGAAAGAGAATGCATGTCACTAAGGTGACCTTTGAAGGAGGTGACCACTTCATTGTTGGGTGGACTACCTTATGCCCTGCAGGTCATCTATCAATGTGGATAGCCTTAAAAGAGGCTGCTTTCCATCTTCCTCACTTGAAGGGTAAGTGAAAATGATAATGATGCTGCATTGTTAATAACCCCTTTCATCCAGAAGGATCTCTAAGCACTTTAAAGGCTGATTTCCTAATGGTACAAGCTGCAGGAATGAATTTACCCGCCACTGAAATGCAGTGAGCTGTGGGGTGAACCAGCTGCTTAACAGTGTGCAGCACCACTATGCACTGGTTTGAAAGGGGAAAAATACTCTTTCAACTTGAACTACAAGGGGGTATTAAGGTAGGTGGAGTATCATCACTCAAACTGGAATTTAGCAAGAAAGGGAATTAAAATCCCCATTGTAACAATTGACATTGTTATAGCGTCATTTTAGCAGAGAAAGAGCCTTCAGTAGCCTTTGCTGTGTTGAGGAGGTCAAAAGAAAGTTATCAAAGTACACTTGCAGGACAACATTTATATGGATTTTCAATAATTTGGATAAAGAAATCACAACAGGCTTCTGCTTGGAGTATGGTTGTTAGATGTAAAATATATATTCTTAGCGGGTGGGATGGGAGCACCCGGGCCCCTAGCAACTCTGAGATGTAACTTATTTCCTTCATATGCCAGTAATTGTCATTAAAATGCAAATAAGATGATGATTAGTGAAAACTGCACACCCAGAGCAACTGCGTTTATTAGAGGCAAATGAGTCACACACACTGAGAATAGGAATAACCGTTTGTAGAGAAACTGGCTTTGAGATTTTACACTTCTTGTGTTTCTCATGCAAAGATGATGTCAACATGGAATTAAAAGGAAGCTAGTTCTCAGTGGTTGTTTATTACAATTATTTGTAGTGCAGGGCATCCATGAGCCCGGTCACGGACCAGGACCCCCATTTTGCTAGCTGCTGTACAAACACAGAACCAAAAAAACGGTCCCTGCCCAATGTAAGTGTCTTGTGCATTTTAATAGGCTGGCTGGCTGGCTGAGGGCTGGTTTCAAGACTTGGCATGGCCTAACTAGCATTGGCTAATTTTGAACTCGCACTTAATGGATTTGGAATTTCACTTTTGAATGCTGCTGTTGTGAATTTGCTTAGGAGAAATACGTGTTAAAAAGGAGCAGAGGGGAGAGGAAGAAGCAGCTGGTGGAAAAATAATGTAAAATGGAATAGAGAGTGAGCCAAATGACAAGCAAATGTAGAGAGGATGTAATAAAAAAAGGGGTGAAATAAAATGAAATGAAACATATATAATGTAGGTCACCCAGCTATGTCAGAATAACCTCTGAGGTCAATGGAGAATTAGCGGGAGGAAAAACTCACCCCAAAGGGAGTCCATTTTTAAAAAGAGACAGAGGCTGAAAATTATGGAGAAACTATGGCTTGCTACTTCACATTAATTTTGCTCACCCTGCAAATATGCTGAAAGCCTGAATTTGCCCACTTCAACTGCAGACAGCATGAAGATTTCTTCTCAGAGTATTGGCTGTAGAATAATGCACACAAGAGTCCATGCTGGGGAGAGGAAGCTCCCATTTTCCCTATTACTGTCAGAGGTGAAAGGGGTTTACTACTGAAGTCCACATTTGTCACCTGTAACCAACACACTGAATATGGTTTATTGAAATCTCTCTCTTCCTGTGATGTTGAACTCCATATGTTGTATGGAAATATGCTTATGAGTGTGAATATGATGTAACTGGAATATGCTTTATGCAAAAGGTCTCTTGTAAGATATCATAACAAAGGTTATAACCTACTGAATATATTCCTCCTATTTGTATGTATGTATTATTCTTGTATCTGAAGCTAGAAATAAGAAGTATAACTCTGAGGTTCTATTGTAATTATGCAAAGTGTGGGCCATTAATGGTGGTTTAGAATCTTGATGGCTTCCATTGACTAGGACAATTGGTTGTAAATGGTTTATTTACCTGCAAACCTTCCTGTGTATGTGTGGGCTGACCCAGGAAGAATGGAGACTAGGGGGTCTTACAGTGACATGTGACCATGTCACATGATACTGGAATCCATCTTAATCCTTGTACTTTTCCATTGATGAGGCGGGGGTGGGAACAAGCACAGACAAAAGATTCCCACCTTGTGTCAAAGCTATAAAAGGGGATGGAGCAGGACAAAGGGGTCTACCAGTCATGAAAAAACCCCTGCTTACCACCTGAGATGTCTTCTGAATCTAACAAAGACTGTACCAGGGGAAAGGATTGGGCCCAGACTAGGAAGGAGTCTAGTCTGTGAGTGACGCTTGTTGAAACATCTTTGAGGGTGAGATATCACCTGTAATCAGTTTCTTAAGGTATTAGGCTTAGACTTTTGTGTTTTGTTTTATTTTGCTTTGTGACTTACTTGGTTCTGGTTGTTATTACTTGAAACCAATTAAATCCTACTTTTATACTTAATAAAAGCACTTTTGTTTATTAATAAAGCCAGAGTAAGTGATTAATACCTGGGAGAGCAAACACCTGTGCATAGGTCTCTATCAGTCAATTTACGAATTTACCCTGTGTAAGCTTTATACAGGGTAAAACGGATTTATTTGGGGTTTGGATCCCATTGGGTGCTGGGTATCTGGGTGCTGGAGATAGGAAACCTGATGAGCTGTTTTTAGTTAAAGTCTGCAGCTTTGGGGGCATGTCCCAGACCCTGGGTCTGTGTTGCAGCAGGCTGGCGTGTCTGCCTCCACAAGGCAAGGTTCTGGAGTCCCAAGCTGGCAAGGAAAATGGGCTCAGAGGTAATTTTAGCACATCGGGTGACAGTCCCAAGGGGATCTCTGTGACCGAACCCGTCACAGTCCCTTCCTTGTGCTTGTAAAGCTCGAATGAAACATAACAGTAAATAAATGCCTATGCACATGTAAGGAAGAGATACTGTAGAAAGATAAAGGGACGGATTCTCCAGGCTGCCACAGCCACACTGAACCTCTCTAGTGATTCGAAGTGGAGGTAAACTGACCAGAACTGGCCAGCAGAGAATACTCCCTGTGCAAGGAAACTCTGCACTGACAGAAGTGACCTGCACTAGCTCCCGCCCACCCCACTCTAGGTATAGTGGGAGAGGGGGCCATTCTGAGAGGCAAAGCAGAGCTCTGCTGTGTGCAATCTGCTACTGGTTTAAGGTCAACGAGGGATGGTTCAGTTAGAGCTGTTCCTGTGTGTCTCTGTGTTACACTAGATTTGGGCGGTGTGAGATCAGGAGCTGCAACAGACAGGAGATAAAGCAAATGAGCTAGTATGTCTTTGCCATCTCTGATTTCATTGATTCAGCATGTGCAGATCTGAAGCGCTGGCGAAAGCCTTGAATGAGCGAGCTGCAACAGTAAAGGTTGGAGGTGTTGACGGCATAGGTGAGGATTTTAGCAGAGGTGGGGTCAAGGCAGTGGGTATGCACTGGTAATGTTTTGGAGGCAGTGAAAGGACAGAGATGCAGGCTCAATAATACTGGTCCAATATATCAGACCAGTATAAATGAGACTTAAAGGAGACATTAACCCAATGCCAGCAACTTGGCTGTAAGGTGATTAATTTAGTAGCAAGAGCTGCATAAATGTATCTCCCTGGCAGATTGGGAAGAGAAACTGGGACGGGGAGGAATCAAGGTAGGTCAGCAGCAGAATGAGTGAAGGGCATGGTGGAAGGAGGAGGGACAGTGTGGAAAGCACTAGAAAACAATGTCACGAACGTAAGAGGAGAGCTGAAAACAAGATGTATTGGGACAGGAGTGTGCATGGTTCTTGGATGTGAGTGCTGGGCACTTTGGGGCTGAAACCAAATCCCAGCACGATACATGTGATGTGCCATCAGAACCGTGTTCTCATGTGCTCGCTGGGCAGTGGTTCTAAGCCCTCAGAATATATTTCCTGTAGTCTTCAGGCACATAGTTGCCCAGGGGAACAACTGCAGAGTGTACTCCTAGGCCTCCAGTTAGCTGTACCTGGCCAATGCTCTCTCTCCTCTGCCGAAAGACCCAGGAGCATTAGTATCCTTGGCCCTCTCTCATGCGTCACTTATGGAGAAAGAAAAAGACCTGGTTAGTCCTGGGGATGGGGTGGAGAATGTATGGCTTCCCACTTCATCCATGACATTAGGAGTAGACAGAGGGACCCAGCATCTCTAGCCTGGATCAAAACCTCTGGATTTTTGGAACGGAAGCACCATCCCAGTCCTTACACTGATGGCTCTGAGGGAGAAGGTCATGAATTGAGCACAATGGGGTACCACAAACTGGATCTGGTAGGAGATGATCAGGAACTTGGGAAAGCAGCTGTGAGGCAGCAATGTGGGTGGTGTAGCTGGAAGACAATCAACAGAAAAGACAGGGAGGCTCAGCCCGAGAGAGAATATACATTGCTCTGATTCTGATTACGTTCTGGTGTCTTAGCTATGAAGAATCCCAAGTCATGGAAACAGTAGCACAGCCAGGTCTGGCGCATAGGGGGAGCGGCGCTATAAAAAGGCGCCTCCCCCTGTACTCACTCGGCGGCACTCCGGGTCTTCGGCGGCACTTCGGTGGCTCACTCCGGGTCTTTGGTGGTACCCCACGCCAAAATGCCGCTGAAGACCCGGAGCGCCGCCGGGTGAGTGCAAGAAGCGGCGCTTAAAAAGAAGCGGCGCCTTTTTTTAGTGCTACTAAAAAAAGGCACCACTTCCGCCGCTTCTGCTCAAGGGGGAGCGGCCGCTCCCCCTGCTCCCCCCCGGCTACACTACTGCATGGAAAGGCTTAATGAATGTATAAGTCTAATATAATTATGAATCTGTGTATGTGACCATTTATAAAGTCGTTGCATTAGCAGGAAAGAGCTGATCAGGATTCCCTAAGGTTATACCAGCAGGTTGACATAAGCTGCTTTTATGACCACAGTCAGTGTCCAGTGTAGAGAGAACCAGCTGTAGATTAGATTTCAAGGTGATAGTCACCTTTGACCTTTCTAAAGTCCTATGCCACTGGCCATCCATCTTATGGCCACTCACCAGCAACCTTTTAACCATTTTTACAGCCAGCAAACATTAGCCATTGATTTAATTGATTAAAATCTGCATTTGCCCTGAAGTAAAGGAAACTATCATCACTCCCTGGAATTTTAGGCTTGGATTTCCGCCCCCCAGCATATTATCAGGTACATACTTATTGTCTTCTCAGAATGTGAATCTAAAAGGAATTCATCTGGATATTTCAAAGATGTGATACATTCAGAGGGATTTAGTGAAATAAAGGTATAAATAAACACACACACACTTGTATCGGAGAATCCCCTCATATGTAGAGAGAGGAAGTGTGGATCTGAATTTCATGGCTCCAGCCCATTTCTGTAATGGGATCAAACTAGAATCTCACATCGAAAGATTTGAGAAGTTTTAGGTCTGGCTACCATGCACCCTGCACCAGTAAAAACCACGGCACTGTTTCGCTAGTCTCAGTCAGTGGTTTATAGTGTGCAACACTGCAAAATATTCCTAGTCTGTACAACACCAACCACTGTGCAACACAGTGTGTGATCAGCCCACTTTCCTAGCTTTGCTTAACTGGCGGCCAGGTCCATGGCTCTGCATCCCCTCTGGGGCAGAGGAATGGACAGGGAAAGTTGGGGGGATAGTTCAAGTCCCTGTGTCATGGGCCCGGCCCTGCCCTGCCCAGCTGTACTATAGTTAGGATGTAGAATCAAAAAGGTGAAACTTAGGCCTTGTCTACACATAATGTGACATGTGTAGAATATGTGTAGCTACACACTACGGTGAAAGGTAGGCTGTGTCCACACTGGAGACTGTAGTTACATGCAGCAAGGGAAGACTCTGGCAATGGGGAGCATGAGGACTCTACAAGGCTAGAAATAGCTGTGTAAATGTAGGAGGTGCTGCATGGGCGTGTAGAAAGCCATGTAGGGTATATACCCAAGTATTCTGGCATGACTCTACTCACCTAAGTAGTGCCTCACTATTTACGCTACTGTTCATACCCATGCTAGCGGGGCGTGCAATGTCTGTAGTCTACATGCTGGCATATGTGTAGGCCTACCTTCCATCATTTACACCTGCTTTACCCATGGAAGGGTAGAAATAGCAACCCCACTAATCCAGAATGAGGCTATAACAGGTGCGCCTGTGGGTTCTGTATTTTAACAATAAATGCCTTTTGAGTGACTGCTTGGTTAAATACATTCTCAGTGGCAGCTGCCAGCTGTAAACCACTCAAGCTGGCCTCTCATAGTTCCTGATAGGAAAAGACCGCGACGCAGCAATTGAAGCTATATACTTACTTAGAGGCTTCTATTTCCTTACAGAAATGTACAAGATGGAATCATGTGTTGCAGCAATTGCTGGGGCATCTTAAATAGAATGTGTAGCACCATGTAGATAGTGCTAAAAATCCGAAACATTTTATCTAATATTTGGAAAATAAAATTCCATGGGCATTTCCCTCTCTCCTCATATTTTCTTAACAAGCTGGTAACAGCAGAAATGACCTAGGTTCCATGCTCTAAATTCAGATTGCAACAACTCGCAGAAACCTACCACGCAGCTTGGGTACAATGGAACCTGGATCTTTCAGAGAAAACATGTTTTCCGAAATGCCAACATTGTTTTATCATGTGTATTGTTTTTCTACATACGCTCAAGATTTTTGCCTGTTGACATTTAAAAATTCCAATACTAGGAGGCTCTGTAAAAGCCTTGCAAGGAAACGAGTCAGCTGTGATACTTGTTCAGTAAAAGGAAGCCATCCCTTTGGGACATTAAACCAGCTTCTAGCTGAATGAGAAAGCAACTGAAATAACCCTTTCTTGTATAAATATCCTTCCGTTCCATTTCAGAAACTTGAACACTCAGCTAGATTCCTGTATCTATATGTATAGGAATTGAAGAAAGCCTATAAGCATTCATGAACCCTCTGTGTTAATATTAGCAACTGGATGGGGGACAGGGGTCTTGCACTGGGATACACTTTTTCCCAAATCCAACCCATATAACAAGTTGTCAACTGTCATTGCCACCTTGTGTGAAATGCGCATCTGATTTCAGTCCTGTTCCTAGTGGACAGATGTTGACATCACAAAACCCACCATCTCTATTGATGATCGCCCTTAGCAGCTTAGGTAGACAAGTTGTAGAGTGAATGAATACTTAATAACTATACATGACAATGATATGCACATTGAATGGTCAAAGTTTTGTACAAACTTGATCCAACTAATACGACAATTATTTGTGACAGGAAAGTGTCATGGAACATTGCTAATTCATACCAATAACTCATAGGAGTTGTGGCAAGGATTTGTCCTTATGTGACCTATTTCTTTATTGTGAATATTTATTTTCTTGTAGTCTAATTTTTCTGCTGTAGGGGATACTGCCAGGTTAAAAGAAGTGATATAAAAGGAGAAAAATCCTTAACTTTCTTTAGCAGATGACTATAGATAACTGAAAAGGAAACTTACTTTTCTCTGTTTACACAGTAAGTTTATTTTTTAATGTCTTAGACAATGAAAAGATGCTAGTTTCACTTCTGTTAAGCCTGTCTCCCATCAGTTGATCAATTGGAAAGGTTTCAGAAAAGAGATACAAGGCTCGGGCCTGGAAAACCAGTCTTACAGTGAGAATTAAAGAACCTCGGTCTATTTAGTTTATCCAAGAGAAGGTTAAGAGTTCACTTGATCATGTTCTATAAGTACCAACATGGGGAGAAAATTCTGATAATAGAGGGCTCTTTTATTTAGCAGTAAGGCATAACAGTATCCAATGGCTGAAAGCTGAAGCTTCCAGAAGAAAAATGCAATTTTTAACAGCCCAGGTGAGTGAAAATGGAACAATATGACTCGGGATGTAGTGGATTCGCCAGTGCAGTATCTTATCCAAAATAAGCAATGTATTGTGCATCTTGCAAGGTCTAAATATTGTACACTTTAGCAGGTCATGGCTTTGTAAGCAAAGATAGCAGCACCAAAGATTCAGCAGCCTTTATCAGTGAGAAGAAAGTGCACTTGCATTATGACTTAGCGGCTTGGAAATGTGAACTTGTTAGCAGTTGTCATTTGCAGATGTGAACTAAGACTGATCCCAAAGTCCATTGAAGATAAGAGAGTAAAATGAGGCCCAGATCCAGCAAAACTTTTGGAGCTCATATTAGTCCTCAGAGGCCGGGTATCTGCTGTTTGCAGCCACGAGATCTCTCTTCTGCCCCTTCCCTCCTTCTCCGGACCTCTACCTAGCAGAACAATGGATGTGAGAGAAGGGGGTGTGGTTCAAGACTGCAGGTCTGCTGGGATTGTTGTGTGGGTTCTGAGCTGGAGGGTATTTCTGAGCTTAGGTCTTAGGTGGGTATGCACCTGGGGAAGCATTTTCTGGCTTTGGGAAGAAGGGGTGAGGTGGGGCGGGGATGGTCAGGCAGGAATGAGAGAAGTTTCAGAAGAGGGCAGAGATCTGAGCACTAGAAAGTGGGGTTTATAGTCCAAGGGTTCCTGAGATTGAGTGGGGTGAGTTTGAGCTAAGGAGGAATATGGTTCTGAGGCTGGTGGAGTGGGTTTGGGTGGGAGGATGGAAGCTCAGGGGACATGGACACTTTGGGTTGGCAGAATTCAGTGTGGGTGAATTAGTGCATGAATGAGGATGTGAGCTTAAGGGAGAAGACAGGAGGGTAAGATCTAGCAAAAGTCCACATACACCAGAGTGTACATCATTATTGCCACTGTTGCTGCTCTTATTTCTTAGGGGACATTCTCCGCCCAATCCTTCTTGAGAAAGGGAGGAGACAGAGGAGGAAGGCAGTGTGTGGGCAAATGGGAGAAAAATCTTGCCCACAAATTTATAATTAAATAATTATGTTAAAAAGGCTCAGCAGGTGCAAAACCATCAAGCTGTGTATGTATAATGACAAAAACCCAGCAAAGCTGTTCCTGGTATGGCATCACTTAATCAAATAAAGTTATTTAAAAAACAAAGCAGACCAGAACTCAGCTTAAAAGCCAGACTGACAAAGAACCAGTCAAGGTTGTCAGCAAACCAGTAAACTGCTTCCAAAACCAAAACTCAATTTAGAAGCCCAGTAATAAGACAGAAAGAGAAAAGAAAACAGAATATTGCTGCTTCCCCTTACTGCCCTCCTCCCCTATAGTCCGAACGACAGGGCAGCCGTCAACAGGGAGCCTTGTTCCCTGGGTCTGAAGTCTTGTTCCCTGGGTCTGAAGTCTTCAGGACTGGCAGCATGGCAGAGTGATTTCCAGCAGGGGAACTCACACCATCCGGCATCATGTGAAGATTCATGCACTGTTATTTTTCCTTCTGGAGCTATGTCTCGCAGTTGGGGAGCAGCCCCGCCCAGTGGTTAGGACATATGACTGGTCTGCAGATGTGGATTCCATTGCTGATTCTGACCTTACTGTACAGCTTTACGCAAGCCACTTAACTCACATCTCTGTACCTCTGTCACCTCATCTGTGAAATGGAGACAATAATACTTACTTTAAAAAGTGCTTTGAGATCTAAGGATGTAAAGTTCTTTGTGCGTGCAAAGAAGTATGAACAATTATTTGTGTCTTGGTAGAGAGACACTATATATTAAAAGCAGAAGAAGATAGCCCAATGGTTAGGGGGTTGGCCAGGGACTTGAGAGACCTGGGGTTAAGTCCCTTCTCCAGCACAAATTTCCTTGGTGACCTTGGACAAGTCACTTGGTCACTGTGCTTCAATTCCCCTCTCTGTATAATGGGGGAAATACCTCCCAGGGCTGGCACGCCAAGATTTGGGGGGCGGCGGGTGGCTGCTTCCCGGCTCCCCGCTCAGCCACAGCGAGCCACCTTGCTGCCCTCCCTGCTCAGCGCCTGAGCGGGGAGTCGGGGGACAGCCACCGCAAGCCGCCCCCCGTGCCCCCGGCTCCCCACTCATCTCCCACGGTCCCAGGTGGTGGGGGGCGCAGGGCTGGTGCAAGGAAGTTTCGCCTAGGGCGCGAAACTGCCTTGCACCGGCCCTGATACCTCCTTCTTACCTAACCGGAGTGTTGTGAAGGTAAATACATTGCATACTGTGAGATGCTCCGATCCTGGAGTATCAAGTGGAGATGTTCCTCAGCAGAGTGCCATGTTGTATAAGGTGGTGATTTATTTTTTGCTTTTGTTTCTGATGCATGCAAGCAGAGAAGTGGTATTTTTGAAACTGTGTTTAACAAGTAATGCTTAAGTCTCCCGTGCCCTCTCTTGCTCTGGCAAGAGAGAAATCATTACGCTGAATGTTTTTGACAGCTCCCTCAGGTCCATGAGGACTAACAAATTTCGATCTTCACAAGCCCATATTCAGCTCTGCAAATCGTCCAGGGCCAACCGCCCTCTGTATCAGTTTTCAGATAGCGTAGGTAAGGCCAGGTCTACACTAACCCCCCCGTCGAACTAAGATACGTAACTTCAGCTACGTTAATAACGTAGCTGAAGTCGAAGTATCTTAGTTCGAACTTACCTGTGGTCCAGACGCGGCGCGCAGGCTCCCCCGTCGACTCCGCCTGCTCCGTTCGCAGAGCAGGATTACCGGCGTCAACGGGGGAGCACTTCCTGGTTCAATTTATCGCGTCTAGACAAGACGCGATAAATCGAACCCAGAACATCGATCCCGCGCCTCTGACGCGACGGGTAAGTATAGACGTACCCATAGGCTAGATTTAGGCCCAGATTCTTAAAGGTATTTAGGAGTTGCTATGCTCAGCGTTGCAATGCCTAACTGATTTAAGTGCCTAGATCTCATTTTCAACTGGGATTTTGGCTCCTGGGTGCCTAAATCCCTTTTGGACATGAGATGTAGGCTCCTAAATCAGTTGGGTATTGCAATGCTGAGTGCAGCAATGCTCAAGTATCTTTAAAAATCTGAGCGTTAGTCCTTAGGAAACCAGACCATTCACAGGCCAAGGAAAGCGTGAGGGTTTCTCACACCTGAGAGATGGGTTGGGTCAGGACTGGGGAAGGACAAACTCTGAAGGTTCCAGTTAATGTAGCTTCCAAATGTTTTGCCTGGCACCAATTCAGATTCACTTAGAGATTCAGGTTATGCATAAATCCAAAGCTCCAAGAAACTCTCAGCCCAGCTTAGACCCCTAGACATCCTGCCCTTCCACTCCTCCCACCCTATCCCTTAGATGTCTTTCTGGAGTGTGGGACCAACATTCTCCTAAGAGTAACAGACCTCTCCGTTTCTCATGGCTTTAATGGAGATATCTAGTGGCCTCTCCCACACAACAGGCTCGGGGAAGGGGATGAAGGCACTGGTTTTGTAACCCACGTGCACTCAGTGTGGGGTTCTGTCTCTCTGGGGGTGACTGGGCCACGTACAGAACAGAGGTATAGAACCTGCTGCAGTTTTAACTAATAGTCTTTTAGCCCAGGCAGGGGAGTCTCTTGTGCTTAGATCCAGAGGTCCTATGGATGCAGTGCGACTCTATGAAGAATCCACTTTGGGGGGACAAAATTAGCCAGCTTTCCCCAAAAGGGCAGTGGGAGAATGCTCCGGCTGCCAGCTATGCTAAGCCAACAGCACAGTATCCCCACCCCCTTCCCATAGTCTGCATTGCAGTAATTAGCCGTCCTCAGGATTTCCTAGCCACCTGCAAGAGCATTATTCTCTAGCTACAACCCTCACTTCTGCAGGAGCCATGCTGCCACTGGGGCTTGGAGGCAGTGTGGAGACACAGGATGCCCACGCAGATGTGAGTTTATGGAGACAACCTATGGCCAGTTCCATAGAAAATGAGGGCAAATTCCACCTCTTCCACTGGACAATTTTGACGAAGTCCTGTGAGTGGGAGCTCACAGCACTTGCTGTCCTCCTGTACTGTTTGGTTTGGGGTTTTGCCCTCTTCTGGCCTCTTCGTAATAACTGGGAACACCTTTATCTGACACGTTTGTTTGTGCTTAAAGGATGAGAGCCTCAGTGTATTCCATTAACCACTGAAATCAGCTGGTGGGATGGAGCAGAGCAGCAGTCCTATTCTGTACAATATTTCAGAAATTAAGTGAATAATAATAATTAATAATATTGTCTCACATAGAAACTGCAGAGGGATTTTTTGGGTAAAGTGAATGTATTACTCCTGTTGGAAATTGACCTGCTTCATGACATGAACATAGGGTGACCAGATGTCCCGATTTTATAGGGACAGTCCTGATTTTGGGGTCTTTTTCTTATATAGGCTCCTATTACCCTCCACCCCCGTCCCGATTTTTCACATTTGCTGTCTGGTCATCCTACATGAACATCATTGAAGCAAAGCTATATCCACTGCTGATGAAAATATTATATTTATGACTCCTTGCAGTTCATTCAGTACTTTCTGGACCCAAAGCCCTTTGTGGGCTGTCACAAATTCACATGAAGTTCCTGAGTGCTACAATTTGCATTTGGATCTCTGCTTTAGCTTACAGTTGTGAAAAACAAAAACAAAACCACATGTTCCCAGATGACCACCTAGTGGTTATGCAGGTGCTGAGATTGAGGAGCCCAGTTATTTTGGCTAAAGTCATTGAGTTTTAATCTAATAGGCTTATTCTCAAAATCCAACAATTAACTAAACTTGTATTTTTTTAAAAAAGTCTTTATAATGAACCAAAAGGTAAAGATTACTTATTAATGAAGTTTGCCACTTTTCCTGCTAAATAAATTGAGAAATAAGGACTAGAAGACACTTGCTTTGTATTGGAATCAATGAGGAAAGCACTGTGGATTGAACCATAGCATTTGGTAAGAGATACAATAGCAATTGTTGCAAATATTTTAAGTAACCTGTGAGTTTATTTTTGTAACTTGAATTTTGTTATTATTGCAGATGACACTCAGCAATTTCAGCTGCAGATAACATCTGAGGAATGTTGAGCTTCTGTGCCCTGGTCCCCGGCCCTTCTTCTGCAACCCAGGACTCTCAGATTAGATCACTCCTTCCAAATATCCATTTTCCAGCCCTGCAACCTGACCTCAGCACTAGGTGACACCCACCTTTGGGGGAAATGGTTCATTCTGAGGCATACTGAGTTGAAGAAACAGAGAATTAGTACAGAAGTTGGAGGGGTTCCATTTCTCAGGAAGGGGTTTATCTAGTAAAGTTTAGACCCTGAAATGGGAGAAGCATCAGAGTCTCCATGAAGTCCACTAAGGGCCTGGCTATTGCTATCAATTTTACATGGAAGGTCCTTTGATACTATGGTGATGGGCAGTAGTATAGAACCCTGAGAAAGAGAGAGAGGGATTGATCTCATCTGAAATACCTAGACATCCTGAATAAAATACAAGTTAAAACACAACTATTTAATCTCTTTTTTTTTAAACAAACAAACAATTCCTAATGTAGGGTTCTAGTGCTGGGTTTCCCTATTTACTTCAATACTCTATTTTGTCCTGATTCATTTTACTTTCTGCTTCTTAGCTGGGAAATAGCAGCCTCCAAGGAGAAAGTTCAGAAACATTATGGAAACTGAAACTTTCAGAGGTAATTCTCAAAACACATTTGCTCTTCTGATTATTTTCTATGTTCTTCTTTTTGGAGGATATATTTGTCTAGAATCATAGAATATCAGGGTTGGAAAGGACCTTAGGAGGTCATCTAGTCCAACCCCCTGCTGAAAGCAGGACCAATCCCCAATTTTTGGCCCAGATCCCTAAATGGCCCCCTCAAGGATTGAACTCACAACCCTGGGTTTAGCAGGCCAATGCTCAAACCACTGAGCTATCCCTCCTCTCCGACATATGCAATGTTTGATAAGAAAGCACCGGAGTTTTCTCAATGTACTCTCTGAATCTTTTTCTGTCGGGAAGCACCAGATAGTATGATGTAGTTTCAAACAGTATTTTTATTTTATCATTTGCTCAATTTTGGCCACACTATGCCCCTTTTTTGGAACTGCGGCAGCTAATGACAAGGAGCCAGATCCTCAGCTGGGGTATATTTGAATAGCTCTGTGAAAGTCAATAGCTGTGAGGACTTTCCATTTTTCATGGTAGCATCACAGAAGGAAAAGTGAAATTGGATATGAGGGACACCCTCACATCTCAAAAGCATAAATGATACACATTTTAGAATTCTATAGTTCAGATCTCATGGAATCTGCTAGATCTCAGCATAAGACTATTGTGAGTATTCCTATTGGCCAGGCTGCCGTCATTCTGTGAGTATTAAAAAATTCCATCTTCATTGCATGAAATCAAAATAGTTCAACTGTGTGTCTCAGGCCTCTGGGCAGGTATTGTTCCCTATCTGCTCTCAGGCAAATCAACACAATTTGTAGATTTCAAAGTCCTCCCTTTTCTGGGGTCTGGCTTCATTAACAGAGAAAGTAATCACAATATAACATTAAGTTCAGGCTTGTCTGCTCCTGGGGTTCCCCTCTCGGGGCTGCTCTACCCACACCCTAAATAATTTCTCTAGTGAGCCAGTCCCACCTCCCTCATATCTAGGAGAGATAATGAGCCACCTGCCTCAGTGATTCAGCAGAACTATCCATGTTCAAAACCAACAAACCGGGTAGGCAAACACTGTCAGCCCGTTAGAAAGCTCTGTACTGCTAGCAGCTCATGGAAATTGTCCTTCAACTCAAACGTACCTTTGCAGCACAGAGATCCAAATTCTAACCCCAATATTGCTGTGAAGTTCTGAGCTATTATGTGCAGCACGGTAATAACCATCAAGTTCCTAGGTGACCACAGATTTGTTCCATGATGTGACATTCTGAATGTTACACTCACACACACTTCTTGTATTCTCTGCATACAACGTGCCTGCATATGGTTATAGGGTAGAGATATCACTCATATCGTATGTGAATGTTGTAGTCATCATTTGGATAGGTACCATGCATGGAAGTTGTTAAGTTGTTGTGCTCTTCTTTGACACTAAAGTCTTCATATTTCATTACCTAATGCTCGTTCTCCACTGGGCACAGCATGATCCACTGTAAAAGGCTTTGCCAGACCAAGGGATTACGGGTTGAGAACTAGTGTGGCAGATGGTAGTGCTTATAGCTAAACTGTGCTCTGATGCTTTGTACATCTTGAAAAGATTTCTTTGGAAGTTAAACTTGGCTTTGGAGTGACAATAAGGTTCAGGCTGTGGTTTTGAAAAGAAAAGAACAACTCAGTTTTATGTTTCCTCCTCCTTTTCTGGTTTTTTTTTTCATTGAGAATAAAAGAAAATTACTTTCTTGACAAAACTTAAAACAGGCACAAAATGTAATGCCAACACAGTCTTAGTCACACAAAGTATTCCATCCCATGGTTAATGTAAGCTCATGGCAATATCCATGGATAAAGTAAATTAAACCTTCATTCAATATTCTCATTTTTGTTACTTGTATCTTGGTATTGTATTTCCTGCTGAAGAGATACTTTGACTACATGCAGTAATTCATACAGGTACTGATTATAGCTAAAAATGATGTGAGCCCAAGCTGTCAGAGATCCTGTCCACCAGGTACAAATTTGCACATTTATATGCAGAAGATATTGGCACCCTGAGAGTGGTCATAGCAGCAGGAAGTTATAGTGTAAAGTGGAACTTCATGTTTTTCCATTATTAGACCATTTAATATTTTGCTATTTGTTATGCTGAAGAACACACTCAGCAATTCATTTGGATATGAAATCTTTCTGCGTCCAGCTATTTGGCTTTAAGCTGTAGCAAATTGCATGCATGTGTTAAATGATATCAATGAACGAAATACAAGGTATTCTTTAGTTCAAGTCACTCATTTTTAAGAAATCAAGAAAAGCATCTTTCTTATCTTCATATGTTAGCATATGCTAGTGTATTGCATTTGCTAGCATTTATTTATCAGGAATGTTTTTGCTGTGTGTTCTCACCAAAGGCAATTAGGTGTCAGGGTTCCCTCCCCACTCTAAACTCTAGGGTAAAGACGTGGGGACCTGCATTCAGAGCCCCTAAGCTTATTTTTACCAGCTTAGGTTAAATCCCCCAAGGTACAAAATTCCCTGCACCCTGAGAAATGCTTCTTTCGCTGCCACCATCAAGTATCTAACAGGAATCCAGGAAAGGAATCACTTGAACTTCCCTCCCTCCAAAATACCTCCTCAAGCCGTACACCCCCTTTCCTGGGAAGCTTGAGAACAATCTCCCAACCAATTGGTTACACAGTGATCTAAAAACCCACCCCCTGGGTTTTAACACCATAGAAAACAGTCAGCTTCTTAAAAGAAGGATTTTATTAAAAATAAAGAAGGTAAAATCATCTCTGTAAAATCAGGATGGTAACTATTTTACAGGGCACTATATTTCCAAACTCAGAGAGAATTCCCCCTCTGGACAAAACCTTAAAGTTACAGAAAACCATGAATAACCGCCCCCCCCCTTTGCCCCTTCTAACACCGGGAATACACCAAGCCAAAATTAAACAGAAATCTATGCGCTATGCTATCTAAACTTACTTCAGAAAAGGGAGGTTTGATTTTCTGCAGATTCCTTCTGTCTTCCAAGATCACTCTGACTCAGACAAAGACACACACACAGCCTTCCCCCCTCCTAAGATTTGAAAGTATCTTGTCCCCTTATTGGTCAGATGCCAGCCAGGTCAGGTGTCAGTCTGGCTACCTGTATTTCTTAACCCTTTACTGGTAAGAGGATTTTATAGCACTGCATCAGACCCTCTCCCCCTTCCCTTCATTTATGACAGGGCTGCTTTCATACATGTAAATATTAATCTGTAAAGATTATTTGATAATGATAATCTGTAAAGATTTTTCAAATCAACAGAACACAAAACTGAAACATTGTGGTTTTGGTTGGACTTGGTTACTCCAGAGCCCTGATTTCTTGAGAGTTTCTATGTAAGTTCCATTGATCATTCATAGAATGTCAGGTGGCTTACCGATGGGAACACAAATCTATTGATTTTTACTAACATGAAAAAATTGAAAGTGGGGGGGACCTTGAAAAACATACATTTAAGCTTAGGTCCCTAAATGACAATTCCATAGCCCCCACTTGCTCTAAAGAAAACACAGTATATTTGTATGTTTGGTGAGACTAAAAAGTCACATATAAAATCATGAGCCTTGCTACACAGTCTGAGTTCTTTGATTGGCAGCAAGAAAAAAAAATATTTGGAAAGCTCCATAAATGAGATGAATTCAACCAACCCTAAATTGGCAACAGTTCCACAACTAAAGATCTACAGGGTATGTAATCAAAGAGAGAGCAGCAAGATGAGTTCCCATCAAGTGCAGTGACTTGAAAAATGGGGGAAGTTTAGGGTCAGGCATATGTGTTCTCAGGGGGATGTTTACTATGGAAAATTGGAAGCAAAAGAGAGCTTCAGACATCACCACTATGATTACTTATTTCAATGTCAATTTTCTGTACTTTTCAGTTTACTGAAAATATCCCCTGCTCAGTGTAGACCCATAGCAGTGGGGAAGTGGATTTTTCATGAACTGAACATTAATTATTAATGCCAGCACAATCTTACCCATAGAAAGGATTCCATCCCATGGTTAATATAAGCACATAGCAATATCCATGGATAAATTAAATTAAACCTTCGTTCAATATTCTCATTTTTGTTACTTGTAGCTTGGTATTGTATTTCCTGCTGAAGAGATGCTTTGACTACATGCAGTAATTCATCTTCAAATATAAGCCTGCAGGTAAGCCTAATATCAGCTCCCTCATGGTCTGCTGTCTTACTGATGATATAAGATATTTGGAGGGAGCATAAATGGGAATCATAAACCACATATTGGGGATATCTTATTTATCTGATTCACGGCGACTAGTAATTATTCTGTTTGGAGGGAAAAATCGTTCAGTTTATGGCACCTGCCTTTCATACACCTTGCAAACATTCAGTGTCAAGCGTTAGATGTGATCAAGTTTCTTTCATAGCCTCTGAGGTGAAATCTGCTTTTCAGTGGCTGGAAATAACTGTTCTAGTGTCAAAAACATCCAAAGACAGTCATATGTGGGAAATGAAACACATCACGCTACCTTTCATTATTTTAGAAATGATAACATGAAGATACAAATGCCTTCTGAAGATTCATGCTGTATTTATTTCAGAGCTTCCATTATGTATGATCATCTATCAAAGACTCTTTTCATATGAAAAAATGACACCAGCTATTTGGTACAATATGCAGAAAGCAGGCAGAGGGCTGGCTATAGAATATTCAGCAACTCCCACTGCACTGTAACCAGTTTCCATAGTGTCAACTTTGAATTATGTAGGTGAGAAATAATACTAATAATTAAAATCGATGTCAATAATATAGTCGGTAGCATGCAGCGAGCAAGGTATATGCAGCACCATGTAATCACCTTCCAAATTCTACTGTTGGTGATTTAGATTGAGAATCAACTTTAAAGACTGAAGAAAAAAATACAGGAATGTTCCATATTTGGATAGGTTCTTGTCTGTGTAATGCAAATTTTTAGACCATTCTTTTTCAGTTACCATGGTAGCATTTACAGTGTGTTTGTGGGTTTTGCGCAAACCAGAATGCTAAAATCCACTTCCTTCAACTGTCTATTTCAGAAAGAAGCAACCTTGTGAGAAGACTGACAGCAAAGCTATCCTGTATTTCTGTATAACACTTAAAACGATTTATGAAAGTATTGTTTACAAAACAATGGTCTTATATTTAGTCAGGTCCTAAGGGAGGCAAGGTGTGAAGCCAAAGGTCATGACTTTGAGGTCAAAGGTCTGAGTCACAAGGGATTAGAGGAGATTAAATATCTTCCTTCCCAAATCTGGAGGTTTTGATAATTAATTGGTCCCTAAACATGAAGCCTTTAAATTACTGGTCTCTATATATGCCACATCCCCTTCCTTCCTTCCTTTGCAGTATATTCCTTCACAAATAAACACAAGTGGATGTTAAAATATTTGATTTCATGTAGAACATTGCTAGTATATTTCAGAACAGAAATCTACTCCAAAAGAGTTCATTTTGCTAATTATATTTACTTGATTTGCATGGGCAAATAAACCTCACAAATACGATCATTTACTATTAATTTTCTGTGTGAAAAGCAGCTCAGCCAGATATCTTTGTCAGATTAAAGGAATTTATCCTGTTCCACTTTTCCAAAAGTGAAGGGGCGGGGGGAGAGGGAGACAGGGAGAAGTTTAAAGAAAGGCTTTTAAAGAGAAGCAAGAATCACTGGAAAAGATTAGAGAGAAATGTATCCAGAGGTACTTAGAAGAGTAGAGATTGAAAAAACACGCACTAGTTCTATGCTGCCAGAAAAAATAAATTGCAGAGCAGTATCTGAGAATCTAGACCCTGATTCAGGAAAGCATCCCCATTCAGGGCAGCACTAAAGCACATCCTTAACTTTCACTAAATCCGTGAGATTTAAGCGTGTGCTTCAATAGTCTTCTGAACTGTGGCCCCCAAAACTGACACAGTGTTAGGGAGTGTGTGAAAGCCAATAGATCCAAGACAAGAGAACTTCAGATCTCATTGGTCACTAAAAGGAGAAGGCAAGCTAATGTCTTAAGGCATTAGTCCAAAAGTGTATTGCTGAGCAATGCCAAGACAATTAGACCAAATACATATATCCCTAGTCTACATCCAAACCAGAGTCACTTTGGAAACTAAGAGCCAGATCCAAAGCCCATCAAAAGCACACCCGCTTTGGTTCAGACTGTGTAAGTATATTTAATGGGGTTCTGCTGCATGGGCAACAGCTGTTCCTCCATATCACCCTGCCCTGGCTTGCGCCCTGGAGAGGACACTCATATTCCCCATGGGAGCATATCCATCGTCTCTCGAGACTAACGGACGCCAACACACACATGCACCTCAGTGGCTGATGCAATACTCCCTGAAGTTAATGAAAAGACTCCCATTGACTTCAATGGGAGGTGGATCAGCCAGTAAATAATTACAAGTTGCAGGGCAATATCTCTGGAAACAATCCGCTATTTCTAATGCTCTCTAGAGGGAACATGCTTAACTAGATGCCTGAGTCCTCACTTACCAGAAGGAGGACCCCAGCTGTACTTTTAGATGCTCTTACTAGAGGTTTCCCCACTCCAGCAACGGAATCAAGTACTTTCCCCTTGTGATGGGCCTCTCACTCAGTACTTTGTCAATGAAGTTGCAGCAGTGTATCTGAGAGGAAAAATGGTCTTATTTGGTCAAATTCGTCTCCGGGTGTGACTTTGCTGAATATAATGATGTTATTCCAGGGAGGAATCTGGCACATTGTTCGTATAGCCCTTATCTCTGGCAGAACTGTTTGGCGCGTCTCATTTTTTAATGGATGGTAATGCTGCTTTGGCAGGTTTTTAATCATTTCTGTGACAGAGGTTGTGAACTGTCGAATGGCAACCAATGCTGATGCTGGCAGCAGAAGCCTAGAAGCCCACATTTCATTGCAGTAGGATGCATGGAACAGACGAAAGAGGATCAGGTTTCAGGAGGAAGCTAGATGGGTGAGACATCCATGGCAGTGGAAGCATGTTGACAGGGAGAGATGATACATTGTGGCCTGTCATGTGCATCTGCCTGAATGTCAAAATGGGTTGGTTTTTTCCTCTGAAGTGCTGAAAGGGTTAAAAATATTGCATGCTAAATGGGGCAACGAAAGGCACTTGTCCACCTCCTTTCAGAGTAGAAGTTAACGCTGCTGTCGTGAGGGGATCTAATACTAGCCCAGCCCCTCACCCCAAACAAACCTTTTTTCCCTCCACAGCACAAATTTTCCATAACAGAAACAAGATCCTCTGGGGTCAACTGCCTAGCAGATAATCACATCTTTAGAGATTAGTCACACTTGACTGCATGTGGGGTTGGAATTATCCACCGATAACTGCTCTCCCTGTTGTGTTTCTCCAACACAATGTAAGACTTGGCTCTCTTTAACTATTGTGATACTGAAGTTTAGATGTGTGAGAGTTGTCAGGTATTTATGGTAGGAGTTATGATATGGGGTAAAGACCACTAGGGCCATAGGTTGGTTCAACTCTTTTATCCTAAATCAACTCTTTTAAAAAGTGAATGTAAGAGACTTAGAAATGTGCAGGCAAACATATAGTGCTCATAGGCAGGACTGAATTAATGCATAGACACCATAAACCCATGTTAGGATCCTGTTTCTTGCTGTCATGTAATTACAATAGAATCTCAGCATTTTAAAAATTGCTTTTAAGGTAGGTTTCTAGCCCCCGTGGTTGCAGGTGACATGTAACTGTTCATAGTGTGGGGACCCAATTTAAAGGTTTGGGTGGGGCATGTGACCACCCCAAAGAGGTTTTCAAGCTGTGGGGTGTGCCCCCCGAGAGGGGTGTGGAGGAAAATTTGCGGCGGGGGCAGGGTGAGCAGTGATATGGGCTGGCCCCGTGTGGCGGGGTTTGGGGAGGGAGCACCACATCTACCCCTTGACTCACCTCATTGGGGGGGGCACAGCCAAAAAATCCGGGGGCATCGCGTCTGCCCAATCCTGCTATGCTGTAACTATTAGATGACACTTTGCAACATTTGTGATCATTCTGAGATGAGTCTCTGAATACAATTCAAGTCCCTTTCGTAAAGCTGAAAATGCTGGCAGATAGGTGAATAACAAAAATCTGAATGCTCTATGATCAGGAAGAGTTCTAAATATGTATCCTACTGCACATATAGCAGAGTACACTTATAGGGAACGCTGGTTCTGGGATTCTAACAAGAGCTTTGAGATAAACAGATTATATCATTGTGATCTCACCTATTCATACTCTTGCTGATCTCTCTCAAAGAGATGTAATAGTTTGAAGATGCATGATTTTTCCTTGGAGATGAGTCCCTATCATATCATCAGCTTAATCAGTGTGTTTTAGAATTCTAGCCTAATGTCAATAACAGAATAACTTTGTCATCACACTTGGCTCTACTGCTAAGAGTGACAATTTTTGTGCAAGCCCAGAAGCCACTTTCTGCAAACTCTCAGAAGGCAAATACAAAGGGGGCACAAATGCAATCAAAGTATATAGTTTTTTAAAATTTGAGCAACTATTTGTTGAAATGCTTTTGTAATATTTGCCCACCTCGACTAATTAGGAAGAATATTAAACATATTTTAAATATTAATCTGCTGGATAAAATCTTTTATTTATAGCCTATCATTAATTTCCCATCCTTCTCACATTTCCTTGTGGGAAAATAGATTTTAAACATATTAGATATGGTTGGTGGGATTAATTTTGTGCCTTATCTTTGTTCGTTCTTATGTTCCAATAGTAAGAGGGTGATGTGTGAGTGAGAGTGAGAGTGAGACCATTTACCAGCATTTTAAAATGTGGGGACTCAGTACAACTCGTTATCTCCTGTACCCTGAGTGCCATACTTTGAATCTGCTAAGAAATCAACCTCACTTGTTTAGAAATATCCCTGATCCTCAACCAGTCTTTTGCGAATCACTCCAGGCTTCTAGCAATAGAAGATTTTATATCCTAGAAGTTTCCATCCCAGCCTACAGCAGTAGAAGAGGCTGCACTTGTGAAGGGAAACACATTATCCTTTGACATAAGGTGACAAGGTTAAAAAAATATTGCCTGCTAATCTAGGTTTAGATTTCTGGATGTTACATTCTCTCAGCCCAGGTAATGATTGACCCAACTGAAAGTTTTGCTCTCTTTAACGCATAAAACCAATAACTAGGAAAACCCTCAAAGCCAATCCCAATCCAAACCACAACAAAAAGCAAGAAAATAACAGCAAAACAAGCATCAAAATGCCCCAGCAGCTTTTTCAGGGGTGGCAGCCATACAGCTATGTGGCTGGAAGGTAGCCAGATCTTACAAGCTGAAGCAGTAGTGGATCTGATTAGAACTTTGATGGGAGAACATCAAGAAAAATCTCTGGTATTTATGATTCAGTTGGAGGTACTGTTTCCTCTGAGTTAATGCTTAACTAAAGGCCCTGTATGGTATAAGGGAGTGCTGTTCTGCTGTAACAGCATGTACATGTAAATGGAGGTCCTGATCCTGCCTCTCAGTCTTATGATTTGAATTCCAGAAGCACCTACGAGCCCCACTGTGTCAGGGGCTGTACAAACACTGCCTCTCTTGTTATCAAAGACTTCCCATGGTCCTTTTGGCAAAAGTAGGTAATTCACTCCAGTGTCCCCCTGAGTAATTTCCAGTTTGGGTGATTAATATCCGGCTGCTTACTATTAATTACACTTACATTTTCTATTGCACACCATGTTCTTCACTCCCTGTCCTAAATGTTTGTACTGCTCATGTCTATTGTTTACTAAAAGTAAAGCTATTGCTTTCCCATCCCAGTAGCTCATTGGTAAATGGACTGATTCCTTCACATACACAGCTTGCCTGGTGCCTTAAGATCCTTGGGAATGAAAGGTGCTGTTTAAATAGAAGATAATTATTCTAATTAGTAAAGCTGGGAAATGCATTCATAGGTACAATCAGTCAGGCTCATGCAAGTATTCTCTTAGGCCTTGGCTACACTCACGAGTTACAGCGCAATAAAACTGCCTGCAGCGCTGTAACTCACTTACTGTCTACACTTGCAAGGCACGTACTGCGCTGCATCTCTGCAGGTACAGCGCTGCTGGTACTTCTCCTCTCCGAGAGGAATAACAGCTGTTGCGTAGTGGCTGCTACACTGCTCCTGGAATGTAGTTGGGGAATTCGCACTAACTGACAACCGGAAGCTCCCTTTGTTTTGAAACGGCACTTCCGGGTTGGAGTTCAGAGCTCCGTTCTGGAGCTGCTTTACAAAAAAAGCAAACACAGCTACTGTTTGCAGGCGGGGGGCTCCCTTAGGAGTGCTGGCAGCAAAGTTAGCTTGGAGAGAGACGGCGGGGGGGGAGAAAGAAGGGCGGGAGGGGAAGAGGGAGGGCTCCGTTTCCCTGAGTTGTCTTTTATCTGCTCTTTAAAAACAAAGCCCCTGCTGCTTGCTTTCAGTGATTGAGAGAGAGGCAGGAGATGTGGAGGTGTGTAAACTTAGGAGATAATGAGCTGACACTCGGTGGATACCCCAAAAACCCACTCTCTCTCCCCACACGCTCCCTGTCACACTCCACCTCACCCCCCCCCCCATTTGAAAAGCACGTTGCAGCTACTTGAACGCCCATAATGCACCGCTCCCAATACAGCTGCAAATGCCTCAAATGTAGCTACGTTAGTGCGCTGGCAGCTGCCAGTGTGGACAGGCTGCAGTGCTTTCCCTACTCAGCTGTACGAAGACGGGTTTAACTCACAGCGCTGTACATCTGCAAGTGTAGCCAAGGCCTAACAGTGTTAAAATACTGGCTGTGGATAACTGTCTCTGAAAAATGTTTGCCCTTTTCAGAGGGGGAGGACCGGGTTTATCTAGGTCCTAAATGGCTTGTAGGGCACTTTGAGATTTAGTGTGAGAACTAGGTATTATTATACTCTAAGGGCCAAATGCTGCTCTGAGTTGCATGGCTGCAGCCCCCATTGACTTAATTAGGGGCTGCAGCTATATAACTGAGAGCAGAACTTGCTCCTCAGGGCTAAATTCAGAGGTGAGGAGCCAGGCGGTGTAAGTTACATGTCAGCATGTGGGTGTAATGGAGTCTAAGCTGGAGTAACATGCCAAGGGGACACAGGAGAGGGATGTAGCAGGCCAGATAGCTGGAAGGAAGGTAATAGCAGTTACATATTAAAGTAGCATCTCCCCATCCACCCCCAGCTTTAAGTCTCACCTCCTTTCAGCACCTCAGCATGTAAATTGCACTGGTTAGGCTCCCTTACACCGAGATGCCCTCGTCAACCTATAATCAATGTATACACACCAGACTTGCACTGGTTTAAATACAGGGGCGATTTTAAACTCTTATTTTGGTTTAAACTCTTTTTTGGTTCCGTTTAAGTAAATTAGGAACAGGTTTAAGCTAAACCGAAATAAACCACTCTGAACGCGAAATCAGAGTCCCCACATAGGGTGTTTGCGCTGGTTGAACTACGTTGGGGCCAAATGGGGGTCGATAACTTCCTTACACGTCTCCACTCAATTTGGCCCTGACGTGGTTCCCATAGATTGACTTAATAAAACAATGGAGGGGTAGCAGGAGGATGCAAAGTGCAGCCAGTGGAAATTCAATCATAGGAGTGACCAGCATTGCCCGGGGGTCTGGAAGGTGAGAACCTAGGGTGACCAGATGTCCCGATTTTATAGGGACAGTCCCGATCTTTGGGTCTTTTTCTTATATAGGCTCCAATTACCCCCCCATCCTGTCCCGATTTTTCACATTTGCTGTCTGGTCACCCTATGAGAACCTCAGGGAGCTGCTGAAGCTCTTCTTGACCAGGCTTGGATTACTGGCAGCTGTATAGAAAGGGCAGTCACCTGGAGTCCTGGAAAGGAGCCAAGATGAAAGAGGTTTGTACCTATCTCCCTCCTGTTGGCCAAGTGATGGAAACCAATGAGTAAAATAACATGGTATGTGAAAATGAATCCTTTCAGGTCTAATTAAGAAGGGTCAGGTGGGGGTTTGGAGGACACCGGCCTAGATTCTAATGCCTGACATTTTGCATTGCAAAATTCACCCAGTAGGGGCCTGATCCTGCAATGGTTACTCAGGTGAGTAATCCCAAATGCTCAGCCAAACTGACTCCTTTTTGGATTGCCCCATGTGATAGGATTGGAGTGATCATGTGCATGAAGGTTTGCATAGAGCAATCCAGGGAAAAGAGGGAGTTTAAAAAATCCTTCATTAATACATATATTTTTAAAAGCAGAGAAAATGGGGCCAAGAATAGATAGTAAGAGGCTATAGGATGAAAGGATTTTTTCAGCTTGGCTGTGGGAGGTATTGCAAATGGACAGTAGGTGAATTAAGGGGAGGAGGAACTATCATGAGTGTTTGGGGCAAAGGGGGGGGTAAAGGGGTGCACCCGTGAGTCCCTGTCCAGAAAGCTCTGCAAAGCATAGGGCTGTTCCCTGGTACACAGCAGAGACTTTTGGATCCTGCATCTTATTTGAATCCTGAGGCAGATGAGCTGATTCACCCACTTTAATGAAAGGAACCTCTTGGTTTTCTGGAAATGATCATGTTTTATGGTGCTCTTTAGTTATGCAACAGACAAGACAAAATCCCCCTGAAGTGTAACTTTGAGGGCAGTGATGGCGTGCAACCGCTACCACTGTACTCGCTCCAGTCTTCGCTTTAAAATCAAAGCCTCAAACAGCCTGTAGGGCACAACGGCTTCTTTTGCTTTCTGTAAGTTCTGTGACTGATGACTCTGATGAGCACAAATTCCCTGTGGAAAATAAACTGTTTCAGGGTTATTGACAGTGCTGCTCAAGGAGGGGGTAGGCTGAGATTCGCAGGGGAAAATCCTGGCCTCTTTGCACTCAGTGAGCCATTAGCCATTGACTTCAATGGGGCTACGATTTCACTCGCAAAGTTTGGGGTGGTTTATTGTTAGGATAATACATTAAAAATAAACTTACGGTTCGTTTTCCCTGCATGTCCAAAACATCTGGGGGGTTTTCCTCTTGAACATTTTACTCCTGAGCTGCAAATACAGAAAAAAAGATCTGACTGTGAATCATTTTTAATTATCCATGAACCCCAGCTCCCTGGTACGTTGTAGGTGTAGAACTTACAGCTTCTCTTAAAAGCAAAAGAGAGGGTGTCATTGTTTTACATAATGAAGTAAATTCAGAGCTTTTGGGGTGAGAACCCCTTTGAAGATAATTCCTCTGGAGGGCTCAGGAGCTCGCCGCTGCTGCCAGGATGTTAGCACTCATGTTTTTTTATAAGCTAACAGGCCAAGTTGAAAGCTCTTCGAGCTGTGTAGAGTTGACATCAGATACAAGGGATGCAAAGGGAAGTTCAGCACTCAGAGAGCCACTAAGGAGGAATCTGTTAGAATTAGTACCTTTCTGTAATGGCGGTATAAAGTCACTTCAGGAATGGCCCTGAGAGTGCAGGATGACTGGAGTGGCTGGGGCTGAACATTTTTACATTGACAGTGTGTAACGCTTGTTTTCATGAAAGATCCCAGGGCACTTTGGAAGCTATGGACTCTACCATCTCAGGGACTGAACATCTCCTTGGATGCAGTGGGTGCCTTCAACTCCCAGGATGTTCATGGCATGACAGGGCAGTCCTTGCTCAGTCAAAACTGCAGTCCTTATTGAATAATGTGTAAAGTCTGCAAGAGTTATCTCTATATACACACAGGAATAACATCAGCGACCTCATTAGTGGAAAGGGGCTAATATAGACCCAGACTTCTAAAAGTATTTAGGCATTGCAACTCTGAGCACAGGAACACCTAAATACCTCTAAAAATCTGGGCCCAAGCATTTAAAAACACGTAGTGATGTCATGCAATAGGTTTAGGAGAAGAGACGAAGGAGTATACCACAGCTGCAGATGGAATGTGATTACCCAACCTGGATTTTAGCCTGGACATTAGAGCTATCACTCCTACTTGTGCAAAAAGTGACATAGGATCTTTAGATAGCCATAAGTAACCAACAAGGTGTATGTAGCTATAAAATTGCAATGCCTTTTTGTGTGTGTGTGCTGCACACACCTTGAAGTTTCTGAGAACTCTCCCTGTGTGCAAAGTCTAGCAGCCATTTTGTTCTGAGAGTAGCTGCAGCCTGTAACACAGGAGAAACACACACCATTCTCTCTCTTTCTCTCATGGGCTTTTTCTCTTATTCGTCTTGTTGTTTTCTGTAACCTCAGAAGTATACTGGAAGCATGTGGTTTCTCCTAGCACAGGAACGCACAAAAGTCAATGCCCTTTATTTGTTGTCTAGTCTAAAAGATGGCACTTCCAGAAGCTTAGTTCTCCCAGCAACAGGGACTTAGCTCTGACTAAGTACTGAACCAAGATGTGACCTGATGAATCACTTAGAACAGCAGCTTTGGATTTTCCTTGGCAGTCTGTCACCCAAGCGTGCTGGCCAGACTCAAGGCCTCTTACCTTGTGAAAAGTGTCTGAATTCACATCCCAAAGCTTCCTGTGTTTCCCTGTTGTAATCACAGCTAAACCTCACCCTTCCTGCTCCTGTAACATCCTCACCCTCTTCTTCAAATTCTGTTTACCTGTCACAATTCTGTTAGAAGTCCTGCTCTTTTCCCTTGAAGTGATAATTGCAATATCTCCTTAGCCACACTGAGGCAGAACCCACTGTCAGAGCTGACAAATCAATAGTCATTGTGAGATTCTTTACCCAGAGTACATGTTGCAGTTCTTAGGAGATCCATACATCAGACCTAATCCTGTGATCAAACGAGTGCTACAGACTTTCTCTCTGATTCTAGCTGCTTTTTTTTTAATAGAAGGGAGGGAATTGTGCTGAAAAACATCCCTTTCCTCATCTCCTCTCCACTTCCGGGGAAGTCTAGTAATTATCTGCTTACACTGATGGGAACAAACTACTTCTCACATACATGTTTCTGCTTTGCCTTCTCCCTTGTCCTCTCTTAACTCATGGGGAGTATCTCAACAATGAAGGGAGAACTGCACAAAAAGAAAAGGCCACATTTCTCAGCCACCTGTTGCACATACGTCATCAGGTCCTCTTTGGAGTTGCTTTGTTCCTCACTCTTGCCATATGCATTCTGCAGAGTGTGGAGCACTGGAAGGACTGAGGCAAAGGAGACCTCCTCAGATAACCTGCAAGTAGAGGGTGACTTAAGAGCACCTTCATTTGTGTTATTTTCTCACAGGTATCTATAGGGTGACCAGATGAGAAGACCTGAAAATCGGGACTTCCCGCCCAAAGTTGTTGAGCAAAAAAAAAAATCCCTCTCCCGCCCGCCGGAAGTTGTTGAGCAAAAAAACCAAAAAAACGGAAGACCGGAAATCGGGACAAAAGGTGTCACGACCAAGCACCGGTCGGGACACGGGACAAAAGATGAAAAATCTGGTCACCCTAGGTATCTAAAGGTATTTTCTCACAGGTATCTCTAGAGACACTGTCCCAGCCTGCCAGAGAGCTTCAGTACTGGATGGCGTTGGATCCAGGACCTTTTCCTACCAAGTGACAAGGTAACATCCGCTGTCCTGAGTTCATATCCTCCTGCTCTTTTACTCTCTGCCTCCTGTCTAAACTTTCTCTGCAATTCTTTGCAGTTGGGGGTTTGCTGTTTCATTGCGCTGCTCCAATTCCCTGGAATTATTTGCCCTGATTTTCCTCCTTTTTTCATGGTGTATCCTACCATGTTTTGAGGGAGATACAATAGGAATTAGTATTGAGTTGACCTTTTTTCCCCTCCCAGTTTCTGATCTCACTACCAGAGTGGGATGGGAAATGGTTTTTGAAATTTCAAAAATGTTTCACATTCTGCATTGGAATGCAACCAAGACCTCTAAAAAATTACATGAAAAATGAGGGCAAGAGAATGTGAGAGAGCCCTTCCAGAATAGCCAACAGCCCATTATTAGGGCCCTCACCTGGGATCTGAGGGCCCTAACCACTGAGCTATTGGCTATTGGGAGATGGAGCTCTCTGTTTTTGACCAGAAATTCCATCTTGAACCTGAGCGAGCATCATGACAAAAAATTTGTCAAAACTATTACATTTCTGCAAAATGTTTTGGTTTCAGTGAATCTGGATTTTCAGACCAAAAAAAACCAAAAAACATTTTACCAAAAAATTCTTGACCAGCTCTATTCACTATAGCCATGCATTCAAACAACACCAAAAATAGCGGTGCTTGAGCGAACCCAAATAAATTCAGCTATCCTTCTGTTTGTATTTGTGTTCACACTTTTCACTGACTTCTTAATGCACCAGTGAACCATTTATGGGTCCAAAACCCCATGAAGTCTGAGATCCTCTTTGTAATTCTGTGAACCAGGAATTGAAATTCCATCAGGAAACTAGATCCCTGCAGCATTAAAAAGCCCATGAAAATATAAACACAAATACAAATAAGCCCAAATATTAAGGTTAATACAAATAGAAGATCCCCAGGGATGGGCAAGCCATCTTTAGCTTCGACTGAGTCATTCCTCACTCTACATCTCTCCTTAAGATCTTTACTTTTCAGTTTGTGACAGGCTCTTTCTCTTTGATGCTATATAACAGGGATGCTACATTAAAAGAATACTGTATGGGGGGAAAAACAACTTGCACAAATTACTACTGTGGTGAGTTTGACTCATCTGTATGACTAATGGAATACCCTGCAATTACTGTCGCAGTTTCAGGGGGACATCTCTTAAAATTTTAACATCTGTTTGAGAGAGAGAGAAAGAGAACATTAAAAGTAACATCTTGCATGTGAAGCAAAATGAAGCTAAATGTTGATAATGTGGAAACTGGAACTGAGAAAATAAAACACAGCTGCTATAGTTGCGATCAACTGTGTGCATGTATGTATATAATCCAGACCTGTTCAGCAGAGGAAAAAAATAGGTTCATCTTCTTCCAGCTATAATACCCAAAGGGCAGAAGATGCTATTGGCCTTCATAGCTTAATGTTTGTTCTCCCTCTATTCTGTTATTAATGTTTCTTGAGTTTTCAGTGTCTTTTTCAAGTGCGTATAAGCTCTTTACACCACACACAGCAATAGCTTGATTTTTCCCTGTCACTGAAATGCAGCCATCTTTCCGGTAGTAGAACACATAGCCACTATAAGCTCAGCAGCAACATTACACAGGAAGTGAAGGATTTTTTTATCCATTTAAAGTAACAGGAGAATTTTAAGTAGGCAGGATGTAGTTATTCCAATTAGAATTTGACGAGGACACTGAGGGAGATATCCCTACCCTTGGGAAAACTGTCAGTGGATTCATGAGTGATGAGAAGTGAGGGGCTCTTGGAAAGGTGGAATTCAAGATTTACCATTGATATAAAGCTGTAGTTGCAAGCTAGTAATGTTTTTATGTTGTTTTTGTTGTGCTTTGCTGTTATGCCATTTCCACTCATTAAAGGATGTATTGAAAATCCCAAAGTGTTATGGAACACTCTAATTATAGCACATGGTATTACACAATGTTTAATGCAGTATTTTGCAATTTGGGCAACGCTTTTCCTACCACAAACATCAGAGCCTTCCCTTGGGCCCAAGTATTATCTTCAAAGGACTCCTACAGGAAACTCACCTCTGTTTACACCACTTAGATACCCTGGTAACAGGCTGTTTTGGGGACTGATTCTCCAGTCTTTTATGCCAGCTGTACTCCACCAACTTCAATAAAGCTACTCTGGATTCACAGCAGTGTAAGTAAAGAGAAGCAGGCTCACTGCAGATGAAAAACAGACTGCATTATGGGATACAGTACAAGACAGAATGTCCATCCTACTCCAAAGATGTGCTCAGGCATTTCAGTAAAAATGAGAAATCTGGGTTGCACTGTTTGGTTCTTTCATGTGGCCCATAACAGACTCCCCAGTAATAGGATTTACTGTTTTATGGAAAGAAGAAATCCCCTTGAGAAAATGTTTAAAAAACAAAACTACTACCAGGGTACCATTTTGATTCCAGGTATTGGAAGCTGAGGACCACATCCTAACCCAATTTTAAGGGGCACATAAAATGGCTGCATAAATTACCTTTTGCAATGAGCCAACAGATCCTCAGGACGATTGGTTCTTGTGTGTAAAAAACAGAGAGGCTATGCAATTGGGTGCTCCAGAACAGCTCACACAACTGAGTTCTTTGCTCTCTGCCCTGGACAACTCTGTAGATTTTGACCCTCCCTTTGCACGAGGGTTAGTGTTCTAGGACTGCAGTTACCCTTCACCGTCAGTGCTGAGGAGTCCTGGCCATCAACTGTCTGGGTGGGTCAGGTCCCCTCTTCTACATCTGAATTGTCATCGGGTTTGGAGAGTAGTAGCTTTAATCAGATGGCCATCTCTGGATAGCAGCTGCATTTTGGAGCTGTTGGCCATGGCCAGTGTCACACTGGCACTCACAACCCATTCAGTCTTCCTAGCTGACAGTCATCTGGCCAGTAACTCAGCCCTTGCATTGTTGGGATCTCATCCCAGAGGTTTCCAAGTGCCATAAGTAAAGACATGGACTCCTTGGGAGTGGGAGGGATTTGGTAGTTATATAGGATCAGAGCCTGGCTACCTCTGGTCTCGGAGATGGCCCTGAGGGTATGATTTGCCTCCTTGGCTGCTGTCACCAGATGGGCTTAGAGGTCCAAAGACAGGCACCTTTGGAGCCCATACTGGACCCTACAGAGGATCGCAGTGGTCAGAGACAAAGCCTTTTAGCTCTTTTCAGTCTCTGAATTCCTCCAGGATTCTGTCCAAAGGGCAACTCTAACCACATTTCTGATGGAGTACCCAAAAAGTACCCAGCCCAGGCCCAATGGAACCCTTAGTTTGAGGTTATCCATTTGCTAATTAAAAACCTATTTTGTGCATCTTGGTATCAAAATAATAATAAATCACTTGAACTGTGAGGGAGGGTGGAAAAAGGGAATGTAGTGTGTTGGGTTTTTTAGATAGCACTGTAGGTCGGGTAGCCTGGGTAGTGTCAGCAGAGGCACGAGTGAGCCAGGCGGAGCACAAACTCACCTGAAACCATTGGATAGGTACTCTGCCTGGCTCATCCGTTCCTCTGCTGCTGCTACCCAGGCTACGCCAGCTGCGCTGCTGTATATGCTCCTGCTAGTTCAACGACAGCTAGCACCGGCATGTTCTCATGAGCAGGGGAATCACATCCCGAGCTCATAGTGTAGACGTAGCCTCATGTAAAGAGATGTCACATGTAGGATGAGTGATCAGGGCAGCGATAGGCACACAGTTTATTAGGTATGTTTGTTACTGTGTTTAAACATTAAAAGCTAAATTCCCTTTCTCCATCCTCCCTCCGCAATTCAAATGATTTATTATTATTTTGACCCTGAGACGCACAGACTAGGCATAGCCTTTGTCTGTGTACAATAGATTGTGTGCTCTCTGGGACAGTGGCTGTGCCTTCCTGAGTATTTGGAAAATGCCTCATGGACCAGAGCCAGGGGTCAAGCACCCCCCGGCAGTTTGGAAAGTCAGTGCCTGTGGCCTAAGACACAACTTCTGCAAAGTTCATGGTGTTCGGATCTGGAGGTTTTCATTCAGGCCTGTAGCGAAGGGGCATGGCATCCCTCAGAGACAGAACAGGAGGGACCACCACCCACCCCTTGGGCTGCAGAGCTAGGAAAGCCACACCCACCCTGCCAGAAGCCAAGGGGTGGGACAGGAAGCAGAAGTACAAAAGGCGGGCCCTTGCAGCTCAGTTGGGCTGGAGCTACTGAGGGAGACAAATGCTTCTCCCTCACTGCTGGAGCGGGATGTTGAGGAGGAGCTTCTGAGGACTGACCAGAGCTTCCAGGGCTGCCACCTGACCGAGATGCCAAGGAGCTGCTGGGGCTACCACTGGAGGACTGGCCAGAGCTCCCAGGGCCGCTGGCCAACCGAGACACCGACAAGTGGCTGGGGCTCCCAGTGACCACCAATCCCGGGGAGACGGAGGACCGCTACAGCACGGAGGTACCAAACACTGGGGAGGTAGGAAGTAGCCCAGGGCAAACTAAACAACAGTTTGGTTGGGCCTTAGCCTAATACTAGGTCAGCATATTACAGGCGGATCCCTGCTGACCCAGTGGCGGACCATTCCACCACTGTTAGGGCCCGGTGCTGGGACCCAGTGGAGTAGGGTGGGCCCAGGTCCCTCTACCCCCAGTCACCCCACTCCTGGGGTGGCAGCCTCCCCAGATTAGGCCTGTGTTTGGTTCTCATCCTTGCCTGAGCCTTAGACTGCCGGGTGCTCAGCCCGGCCTGAGTCCCTAACTGCTTGCTGCCCCACCCTGACTGAGGCCTGGCCTTATAGACAGTGTTACTCTGTCCTGATTGCAGGCCAGGACTCATAACTGCTCGCTGACCCAGCCTGACTAAGGGCTGGGGTTCATAGACTCGCTGTTGCCCAGCCTGGATCAAGCGGACTGAGCTCTAAAGACTGCTAGTTCCCCACTAATTAATTGCAGTGCTAAGTGCCCAACAGCGAGGAGGCGTGGCCTCCCTCAGAGACAGACCAGGAGGGACGGCCACGCAGGCTTACACAGCCCATCACTAATACCTTGGTTGTGCAAGCCACTGCTGGAAATAGTGCATGTGTGTATGAGAGAAAGAGAATATATGACCCAATTTTGCCACCCTTACTCATGTTGCACAGTATCTTACTCTCTGAGCAGTCCCACTAAAATCAATGGCTGTTTAGAGAGGAAGGTACTACTCACTTTACCCCAGGAGTAGTTTGCCCCTATTATTATTATTTGTTTGTATTACCATAGTGCCTGCAAGTCCCAGTCATGGGCCAGGACCCCACTATGCTAGGCACAAAACAAGGAAATGGTCCATGCACCAAGGAGCTTACAATCTACCTCCGGGGGCTACACCTCTTAGGAAATGCATCACAGAATCTGGCCCAACTTAGACACCATTTCTGACAATTTCCTGTTCTTTCCCACAATCTAGGTACTCTGTTGTTAGTTAGTTATTATTTTAATCTTGAGCTGCACATAGAAAATCTGTACTTAGTGTTGGTTTAACCTCAGAAGGGTCAGTTTGGTTCAGGGACACAATACATCTATAATTTAAAACTGTCTGTACTGGAGATCACTAGGCTGGGTTGCCCTTCAACTTCTCTGTTTACAGACATACTGTGTTGGAGGACAACAGGATGGAAACTGGAGTTCAGAGAATTCTCTTGTGTTATTAAGCACTGAAGAGATGTCAGACTTCAGTGAGAGACGAAATATGAGATGCAGATATCCTGCCGAGAGTAAAAGGCAAAAGAAAAAAATATTGAGGCTAAGGAGTCAAACAGTAAAAAGATAGAGGCAAGTGAGCACAGATAAAGAGCAGGATAAAGACAAAGTGTTTATAAAGCAGCAGAAGAAGGGGATTTGGTTGGATAACTCAACCCAAGAGTGGAGATGCACATTCCTTTCCCAGGATTGCTAACATCTGGAAACGTGCCTCCTTTATGGCCAATGCAGCTCAGATGTAACCAGCAGGGTTTGAAGAAACTCCAACCCCAAACCATTTGTGAGTAATGATGTTTAAATTAACCTATTTATTTTTAAAGGACTATATTAAGAAGACCCTGGTTCCTCCCCCCCCCCCCCCCCAAAATCAATGAATTAACAAATCGGTGATTAATTGGTTAATGTTTGTAGAGACCTTTGGAGCTGGAAAGCACAGTATAACTGCCAAGGGTTGTTTGTATATATTTGTTTCATTATGATGTAGCATGTAACTGTACACTGATACGGCACATGAAAATCCCACATGTGGCAAATAATGCAGAGCGATGACTCAGCAAGCTGAGGGGGAGGGGAGTGCATGAGGAAATAAATCCCAAAGTTAAGAAAAGCATTTTTGAAATTATTACTAAGCTCTCCCCTGAGTCTGGGATCAGCTAAGCTAATGTTTTACAGCTAACGGGCCAGATTCATCTCTGCATTACACTGGTGCAGCCCCGTTTACTTCAGTGAAAGAGAGGGAAGGGTTTGGCTCAGTTAGAGCTTCTGCTATTGAACTACCCATTTTTCTCAGCCTTCAGAATGTATTCTCAATTTCAAACAAAGAGGCAGCTAGTGTGCACAGGACACTGGGCAGTCTGGCACATCTCCAGCCATGTGACAAAGGATGCTAAAGAAGCTGAAGGTGAAGTGCTTGAAACTCCCTCATTCACCCCTTAAACATCATTGCTCAGAGCTCTGCCCTGGTTTCCCACTCACTTGTGGGTGTGAGCCAAGGTGTCTGCAGCTATCATCATTTATTTGTACCATGGTAGCACATAGAGGTCCCATCAAGAATCAGGGCCCCATTTGCTTAATACTGAACACACACACGAAGAGCGTGCAACCTAAGCAAGGATCTTTCAAAGCCCTCGCCAATGTGAGACCTTGTTATCTGAGAGACTAGCTATTGCCTGGGGGAGGTTTGTATTGGCTGAACTTCTATTTAGATCTGTTCATAGGGTGAAATTTTCTAATGCTGGCAGCAGGGCTTCCTCTGTTGAGTTCTCCCCCGCCGCCACCATCACCACAACCACAACCACACACACACACACTTTTGAAATCCACTCCCCTGGGTGTTCCTCCTGAGCCCAGGTTTGGAGTAAGGCTTGATTTCGGTTTAGTGTTTGGTTGGTTGATTGTTTGTTTTGGAAATATTTAATTTTTCTGTCCTGTCTACTCAGGTGAGTAAGAGCCGGCAGGCCAAACACTTAATTTGGTTCTTTTGAGATTAATTTTTGCTCTGTTGAGGCATGTGGACAGCATAGCAGTGATCATTAGAAAGCTGTTTCTAGGGTAGCTTTTACCATGTGTGTTCAAATCTTCTTTTGCATACCTTGCATCTAGCCGGTATCAGTCAATACATACATCAAAATAATGGAGGGGAGAATATTTCAATAGGAGAACCCCCTAGTGTCTATATTCATTTCATTTTTTGGCTTGAGTTGTTCTACAAGATGGAATCTTGATCTGTGATCTATTACAACTTTAATATCATTCTTTAATGCTCCAGTTAATATCACCCAATTCTTCATGTTTTGAACAATTAATGTGGGAGCAAGTACCAGACATTAAATGAGTAATGTACACTCTCTGGGTGCTGGTTTGTTAGATGGAAACAAAGTGTGTTTTGGCTTTATGTGGGGATGGGTTGAAAGATTGGCACACCTGCCCAGCCCTAATTAGGAACAGTCTCAGTTTACAGAGTTGAGATTTGTGTATCCGCAGATGAACAGAGCTAAAATACAGCCTGGCTGTATGCAGCTGCATAGGGACATATGGAGGAATCAGTCTAGCTCATGAGTCCATTTCAGTCTAGATCAATGAGTCCAGGTATGGGGCTGTTGAAAGCAGGCTCCATGGGGCCACCACTCCTTAGATTCTGAGATTCCTCATCCAAGCAGGTAAGAGGGAAGTGAGTGGGAATGGATGGGAATGGGCAAAACTCTCACACTGGTCCTTCTCCCCACCCTCATACATACAAGCCAACACAGCGGGGCCCTGGGCCGACGAGATGGGGGGTAAGCCGGTACAAATTACCGGGGCCCGGCAGTCTGGAAGGGGGCCTGGGGCCTGATGTTTTTGTCTTTCTCGGTAGTATCATTATTTGTCGATTTGTTTTTGACATCCACTGCATATTTGGGTTTTTTGCACATCAATACAAATCCCGTGTAAAGATATTTTTAGCTGGTCCACCCTTGCTTGGGGGGGGGGGGGGGGATTTTTTTCACTGGGCCCGAACCTGCTCTCGGCAGCCATGCTGGGCCTTTGTGTGTGTGTGTGTGTGTGGTGGGGTAGTTTGCTACTGGTAATGGGCAGTAGCAGACTATTTCCTTCTGGGGCAGTGTGGAGCAGGGAAGGAATGGTGGCTTAGAGAATCCTGCCCTGTAACGAGAGAGTCATTACACAGGCCTGAGCCTAATGGCACAATCTAGGCCTCACTGAATAATATTAGTCTAGTAGGAAAATCCTGTGCCCTAATGAGTTTTAAGATATTATGATACAAGTATGGAGATGTGCTGATTATGATTTTTAAAGAGACGCATCCTGCTGCAAAGGATGGCAAGTCAGTCTAAACTAAATCCCGATGTCCTCACTTAGGAGCAGATTCTGAAGCAGTGGGAATATCTGAGTGAGGGGGTCAGAATCTGGCTCACACATTTTGCTCCCATTGACTTAGATGCTTATTTCAGCAACACCGCTCAAATTTCAAACACCACACGACGTGCAAAAACTGTAGCTGAATAATTTCCAATGGCAAAAATCATGGTGAGTTCACGGACGCTCTGTCGACAGAGGAGAACTCCAAATTCATTAGATAAATCGGCAATTATGAATTATTCACTTTGCTTTGTTAAGCATGCTGGTGAACCCTAAGGTTGTGGACTGTGACTGGATGGGAAAATTACAGCCAGAAGGCAAAGAAAATACCAGCCCTTTTCAGAACAGCTCATGCCCAACTAATGGACTTAAGGAAAAAAAACAGTTTGAAATTGAAAAATAACAAAACAAACCACAGTAAATAAAAATAGATTAAAACAAGGGAATGCATCAAGGTGACATGGTACAGGTAGAGTCAGTGTGCATAGAGCCAGTTATATACAATAGGTATATATTACTTGCTCATGTTTTCTCTATGAGTAGGAATATAAGGCTTTTAAGGAGTTTTTTCTCTAGACAAATGTCATTTGGCCCTGACTCTGCAAGCTGCTCCATGCAGGTGGGCCCTTGCACCCATGAGGAGTGTCAGACTTTAATGGGGCTCCTTGCAGTGGGTCTCCCCAAACATAGAGCTCAGCTATACAGAACCCCCAGTCAGAACTCTGAGAATCTGCTTGCGTATTCCTTTCTTACGATCCCACACATTAAAGACCTCATGTCACAGCCATTATTCTTCATCCAAGAAGAGGAAGACAAGACTGTCATAAGACCTTCTCCTGTCATCCAAAAGGGGGCACTATTAAGTGACATGGGTCTTTCCCCCTCTATCAAGAGGCTGGGTGTGTTATCCCCACAGCAGACTCACCTCCTATCATCAGTGTCCAAGACTGGGAACTGCCAGTGTGGCACAGTAGAGCATTGTCACTGGACTATTAAGTTGCCAAGACCTAACACACTTAAACTACTCTACTGAGTCAGATCAATGGTTCATGTAGTCAGTGTCCTGTCTTTCAACAGTGGCCAAAATCAGATGCTTCATAGGGAATGAGCAGAACAGGGCAGTTATTGAGTGATCTAGCCCCTGTCATCCAGTCCTACCTTCTGGCAATAGGGGTTTTAGGCACACCCAGAGCATGGGGTTGCGTCCCTGACCACCTTGGCTAATAGCCATTGATGAACGTATCCTCCAGGAACTTATCTAATTCTTTTTTGAACCTAGTTACACTTTGGCCTTCACGACATCCCCTGGCAACAAGTTCCACAGGTTGACTGTGCGTTGTGTGAAGAAGTACTTCCTTATGTTTGTTTTAATCCTGGTGTTTTAAACCTATTCATTTCATCAGGTGACCCTGGGTTCTTGTGGTACTTAAAGGGGTAAATAAAACTTTCTTATTCCTCTTTACTTTCTCCACACTATTCATGATTTTATAGACTTCTATCATAACCCCCTTAGTCATTTCTTTTCTAAAATGAACAGTCCCACTCTTTTTAATCTCTCCTCGGATGGAAGATGTTCTATACCCCTAATCATTTTTGTTGCCTTCCTTTCTCTGTCTGTACTTTTACCAGTTCCAATATATCATTTTTGAGAATGGGTTACTAGAACTGCATGCAGTATGCAAGGTGTGGGCATATCGTGGATTTATATAGTGGAATTATAACATGTTCACAATGATGTCAGATTAAACACACAATCCCTATGAAGAGCTCATAAAAACTTTTGCAAAGGTGCTTGTTATAGTTGCCATTGCTAAGAAAGGGAACCAGAAATATACAGCTTGTGACAGAAAATAATGAATTGTCTATAACTGTGAAATGTTGCTCTTACAAGGAGCTGAGCAGACTAGCAAGTGTAAAAGGGTATAGAAAAAAATTACAATGGCATTGTTGGTGTTGAAGGATAAACTGCTTTGTATAGTGACACTCATGTTACAATGTCAATTGGTGGAGGTGTTTTGTAGTGAATTGTATGATGAAGAAAGAGCTATGATTCAAAAGCTGTCATCAAAAGGAACCTCTGCTCTGTATAAATATTGCACCAGTCACCCGCTTTAATAGGATGCAAACAACATTGTCATGTACCAGATGAGACAGGTCGCAAGTCAACCTGTCATATACTAGGACAATTGAATTGATTTGTGTTTGCTTTTGGGTTTTGTTTCTAAATGGTTCACCTGGAAAATATGAAGACACAGAGACTCCAGAATTCTGCCATGAATGCTGGCTTTCACAGCCTCATCTGTGCAGTAAGGTTTGTCACTCCTGCTGAAAGCGGGACAGACTGTCTGTACATGTGCCTATTTCCGGTGGGGGGGGGGGGGGGAGAGACGAATATTTTCTGCAGTTTTCTACAATATTCTGCTTGGGGAGAATAACTACTGAGAACAGAGATGCAAATGCTGGGCTTGCTCTTTGAGTGAGTTGCATAGAAGAGAATGCAGCCAATGCTAAAGAGTGATTGGGAGAGGAGAAATTCAACACACAAAATGAATCCAGCAAAATTTGCCTTTCTCTTACTTTCCTGAAGAGGCAAAGGACGCTCTTGGTTTGATGTAGTTTTACCTATTCATCTGTAAGGAACTGATCCAAAAACTACTGAAGTGAATAGAAAGACTTAATAGGTCTTTGAATCAGGCCCAAAGTCAAAAGAAGAAGTGTGAGAGTAGAATTTTTGGGGAATTTTTGTTGTACCATGATGCCTAGCTCTAGAAGGTTTTCTTAGGGGCCTCACTTTAGAAGCGGCTGAATGAGGCCTGGGGAAAAGCCTATACAATTAGAACTCTCTTCCATGATTAAAACAAGGTAGGCGTGTGTATGTTTTCCAAAAAGTTGATTTTAAATTCGTGTGTGTTTGTGTATGAATTGGCAAAGCAGAAGACAGGAATTCATCTGTTCTAATCTTGGCTCTGCCAGAGACATACTATGTGTGGTCTTGGAGAACTATTTTCTTGCTGTTTCTCCATCTGTTAAACGGGGATAATACTTAGGCCCAGTCTGCACTACCGCGCTACATCAGTGCAACTGTGCCATTGTAGTGCATCCGGTGACGACGCGCTATGCCGATGGGCGAGCACTCTCCCATCAGTATAATTACTCCCACCTCAACGAGAGGCAGAAGCTATGTCACCAGGAGAGTGTCTTCTGCCGACATAGTGCAATTTGGACACCGCTTTAAGTCAAGGTAACTTATATCGGTCAGGGCTGTGCCATTTTCACACCCCTGAGCGACTTAAGTTGCATCAACTTAAGTAGTAGTGTGGACAAACCCCAATTTAGTCCTCCTCCCCTGTGAAATAGGTTAATGAAGAATTAAGTATTGTTATTATTTAGAAGCAAGAGAGAGAGGATTGGAGACAATGTCAAGGAATGAATTATACTATGTTGTAGGCTTGTGGCCGAGCTGCTACAGTTAAGGATCTGATGGCATTTATATTCTAAGCTCTCATTTTCATGGGTGTATATCTTTTTAAACCAAGCCATTTTCTTTGCCTGCACCTCCCACTTTCTTTGCATGATACCTCTGGCTCAAACAGAGGATAACAACAATCTAGCAATAGTTTATATTGTCTCCAAAGAATATGGCTTCTTAATGATGATGATGGAATCTCCCGTTGTGAGGAATAAGAACTGTAGACCTGCACAAAGTGTTGTTTTAAGTGGTACTAGGTTGTGCGTGACTAGTCACACTCTCTTCTCCTTGTTGGCCATTTTGTCCACTGATTTCAGAAGGTTGCAATGAGGGGGCTGACAAACAAAGATGCAGCACTTTTTTGTGAGGTGCAGGAGAGACAATTGAGACAACTGCATGCAGAACCCATTGAAAGCCAAGGTGACCACAGCCCAGTGCCTGGGCTGTGCAGCAGTGCTGAAGTTTGCTCACTAATGCAACTGCAGAGTGAAGCAGAAAGTGGCTGCTCCAGCAAAGTCTGTGAGTGGCTAGTGGGTCGGACAGGCCTGGTTTGAATGCAGAGCCTTCTCCTAGAAGGGCTAAGGAATCTAGTCTTACCTCAACAATGGACCGTTTTTTGTCTGGTCCCTACCCTTTGACATTTCTGGCTGGAGTGCCCCTACCAGGAGTTAAATTTCTGCCGGTACAGCTCTCAGAGTCACTGGAACTCAAAAGCTACCCCATCCCGTCAAGGTGAAGCCCCCAGTGAAGGAGCTTCTTAGTAGGCACTGATCACTAGGTGAGAGAGAAGGATGCCTGCTGTGAAGCACCTAAATAGACAGTTATATATTTTTATGTTGAATACAGAAGGTAGTCTGCCTGTAATGAGGCTTACAAACCATAGGCAGTGGGGAGAGGAGAGTCTTTCAGGCAGTCAGGCTTACCACACCCCAGCACAGCTGCCACAACTGCCAAGCATGGAATCATGCACCCACAGCTCTGACCAACAACAAAAGCAGGCCCAGCTATAAAGGAAGGAGAACAGAGAGGGAGCAATACCTTCATTTTGTCCATAAGATGGACTTGTTATATCGCATAGACCAGGACAAACAGACGCAGGAGATGCGGGTGCAATTACTAGTTCCCCGGGTGTATTATAGCAAACACATGCATCTAGCATGCACAGTCCCATGTGCAGGACACCTTGGAAATCATAAGACACAGTCTAAGATTCTGGCCCGATACTTTTGGCCAGGCGTCCATAAAGAAGTTAAGAATATTAGTGCCTTATGTCTCGAATGACAATTAGTGTCCCCAAAAGAGTGCTATGGACTCCATTAGCACCACTTCCCTTGGTAGAGATCACCTTTGAATTAATAGGAATTGACCTTCTAGAGGTTTTTAGAGAAGAGCGCCTCTGGGCACCAGCATCTACATGTTATCATGGAAGCTATACCACTCCAATCAACGAACGTGAAGACTATCGCTAATGAGCTGCTGAAGGTCATCATGTAGTCAGGGATTCTTAAAGAGATCCTGATGGACCAGAGAACAAATTTCACATCCCAACTGATGAAAGAAGTCTGTGGTCTACTGAAAGTCAAAGCATTATGCATCTGTGTACCATCCACAGATGGATGACCTACTGGAAAAATTAAATCAGATGCTAAAGAGAATGCCCAAGAAATTCATTACCCAGGACCTTCGATACTGGGACCTACTAATCCTGGCACTACTCTTTACCAGTAGGGAAGTACAGCAAGGTTTGACAGCATTTTCGATCTACTATACAGGTGACAGTCAAGAGGCATACCAGACGTGGTGCAGGAGACAAAGAAAAGTTAGTCTCCAAGAGCTGAAAACATTGTACAATATGTCTTAAAGTTATGCAAGAGACTAGTTTAGAACTGAAGACATCTTACAACCTTTAACTCTGGAGTTGTTGTTATAACTCTGTAAAATAGTAATTACTTAGTTCACCACTGAAGTACAGCCACCTCTGAGCTGAAATACAGCAGCTGTTTAGCAGCAAACAGCAACACGATGCAACTCTTTAACAGGGCAAGAAGTGAAGAATCCATGTTTTCCAATGGAAACTAGAAGGGGAATTTAGACAAGAAAAAGAGAAGAAAGGGACAAAAGTTAGGGGGGAAAATGAACCCCAACTACTCTTCCCTACAATTAATTTACTCAAATATTTGCAAAATTTCTCATGTCCGTTGCTCTTTATTTATTCATCAAATTCCATGAAATTTATGACAGTGCTGTGAATTGGAAAATGGATTGTTTGCATTGCTCTGAGGCGTTATATATATGCTGGGGGGAATTTAGTTCTAACCTGCTTGCAGCTCAAATCCTTTTTTATTTTATTTTTTTGCAGTAGGATAATAATAATAGTGTCAAGGACACCATTCAAGCTGATGCCTGGAGAGCTATTCAGTATAGACCTATTTACGGCCATTATAAAATGCCTGTGGATAGTTCAACGACCGATTTTCAAGAGTCTTTTTCTACTGTTTGAAGGATCAGGAAAATCTATCAAGCTGAAGAAATTAAGCTATTTTTCTTCAGGGGAAGAGAAACGGAGTAGGGAGCTTCTTACATTAAAATGCTGCTGTAGATTCAAGATGAATGAAAAATTGGTCTGCATAATAATCAGCCCAGAGATAAATTTTTAAAAGGCTTAGAACTGCTCTTCACCGATATTGCTATATTGTGTGGAATTTAAGGCAATCTTCTTGCTGGGATTTGGTTTATAAAGTTAGACGATCACTCTTTCTTCTCCAGGTAATTGTCAGCACATTTTGTTTTCTCCCACTGTGTTTCTTATCCAAAATGACAGTAAGAAATAGCCGGTTAGTAAGACACATGTAAATTTAGGCTTAGCTTTGAGCTATCACCTAGGAGTGATAGAGCCAAGTACTGTACTATAAAATGCCTCATGAACAATAGGCCATACTGAATATTATACCTTTTAGATTCAATCAAATACAGTTCATATTCAGCAACCAGGATAAAGTCTGCCACCCAGTCACAGTAATGAGATATGATCTGGGATGTCATAGGAAGGATTACATTAATCCAGCAGCAATAGATTATACGGAATATGATACAGGTATGAGGTAATGCAATGATCAGAATGAAACCTAATCTTTGTATGTCTGTGAAACTTAAAGGAAAAGGAAAAAAAAAAAGAAATAACAACTAGGAAAGGAGTGTTAAAATGACAGCAAGGGGGCTAATGTAAAACCACCACAGCAGGAAGATTCACTTAAGGCCGCTGCCCCTGTTTTTAACTCCTTTCTTTGTGCTTAGCTACTGTACTGTAGCAATATCCGCAAGAGAGGTCAGGCATTCTAAATACCTAAATTCCCCCTGCGGTTTCAACTGAAGATGGTATTTTTCACTGCCTACGTGGTGTGTGATGTTATACAGACACCAGATTCCACCCCAATGATTCCTGTATGTACTATGCACCGGAGTAAAAAGTGCTGCCATTTTGATGGTGTGGGTCTAATTACCTGGCAAGAGGAAGAAAGGTTATATCTGAAAAATCACAGGTTGGTGAGCCTGCAACTACAGACTTCCCATGTTTAGCATTAAAAGGTCAACATTTGTGAACAGTGAACTCTCCTACCCCACAGCCCGCTCGAGTATGTATCCTGGTTTTCCATTTCAACAATAGGGCTTCACCCTGCAGTCTCTTTCAAAGCTGGTATCCTGTTGGTTTGACTCCTGCTTTCACATCTTGGAAAGATGACTGTTCTGTGCAAAGCACAAAGGTTCCTTTGTTGCCATAGAAGTGAAAGTCAAGATGGCCCACAGCTTTCCTATTCACCCGCATGTTGTTATTGCAGCACTCCCTGCTGAAAGCTTCCTGATTACTCTGACTTCACCGATACAGTGAGAACTCTGTAAATTAGTCTCTGTGTTGTAATGATTCTATGGCCAGACAGGACTTCCCGGTCATAATTCATGGAGTCATCGTGTCTAAATGGCTTCACTCCTGCCCTGCTCCTGCTGCAATGGTTCCCAGCTCCTGCCAGGGGATGGACGTCAATTTGCCTGGGCTCCACCCAGGGAGTCCATTTTTCTGCTTCAGCCCTGTCAAGGCTGGATCCCCACTCTGTCACTTCGAGTGCAGAAGGTGGGGACCTGCAAGGATTCTAAAAATTAATACTGGCCACACCAGGCTTGTTATTAAACTCCCAAGGTTCCAGCTTTTCTCTGACCTTGGCTTGGTACACGATGCCACCACCCAAATGCAAAAAAACCCCAAACCCTTGGACCCAGGAAGGAGCACTTGGGAATTCCTCTCTGTGGGGTACACTCAAGCCCTTTCACACCCCCTCCGGGGAAGAGCTGAGAAAGAAAACAAAGGAAATTAGCTGTTGCCACCAGCTAATCAAACAGCATATGCACAAGCCAAAATAAAAAAATAAACCTGATTGCGTCTAGCTAAACATTCCTAATTTACTTTCATATTTGGGTGGTTTCAAATAAGTAATTCTAGGTATGATCTGATGAATTTTCATACCTGGTTCAAGCCTTACACAGCATTCCTGCTTATAGCATTGCTGCTCCATGTTCCTGCAGCCCAGAGAGAACAACAGAGAAACAAAGGAAAAGCTTTCTTCCCATTTTAAAAAGTTCTAGCCTTTCCATTGGCTCTTTTGGTCAGGTGCCCATGTTTTTTCTTTACCTGGGGGACTTTTTAACCCTTTACAGTTAAAGCAAGTGGAGAACAGCCCCCAAGAGGGATTTTACAGCTAACTGGCTGGCTGGGTGTCCATCAAAGGCAGCTACACCCCCCACTCCCTTTATTTATCACAAGCCATTAGAATGGAGAGGAGGGGGCTTGGTGCCCTGAATGATGTGGTCCAAGGGGTGACCTTATGCTGGCCTGAGTGGGGGATAAAATTCAGTGTTTTCTACTCTGAAAACACAACCCACTGCTGAGCTAAAGGAGAATCTCTGTTAGCTGTAGTAATATTAAAGCTCATATCCCGGGTAAGGGAGGGTAACATAGTCACAGAGACTTGAGCAGGTCTGACATTCCTCCCAGTAGAGAGCCGTGAGAGACACACATCTGCACCATTGTAATGTCTATTCTGATTTGCTACAAGGATAAAGTATTAAACGGACTTTTGATTAAATGAGCACAGTCAGAGTTCAATACCTACAGAGTATTTGGGGACTCTTCAAGCTGTGGCATTATGGCTCTGATCCAATACTGCCTTTAGTGAAGCCATTTACACCTGTGAGTGCAAAATATGGCCAACTCAGACCAGTAGCAGTCTCTCCTCACTGTGCTCAAGGCAGTGGACAATCAGACTGTCTATACTTGATACTTACAATACCTCTTTGTAGGAGATACTGTTGTCCTCATTTTACAGATGGGATAGTGAGACTCAGAGGCTAAGTGACTTGACCAAGCTCACACAAGAAGTCTCTGGCAGAGAAGGGATTTGAACCTGGCTTTCCCAAGTCCCAGGCTAGTACCCTAACCACTGGATCATCCTTTCTCTTGCTTAGAGTGAACTTACCACTGTACTTGAAACTGTACCTTCCTTATGTTGCTGTTATTAATTACCTCTAGTATGGAAAAGTACATTGCTCTGTACAAAGTTGCATCCATGCCAAGCCTTGTAGCACATATCAGTGACTTTTGTAAATAGGTGGATCATCCCTCCCTAGGGCTAAAACTTCTGGCTGAGATTCAGCCCAAGGCTGGGATTTGTCCCAAGGAAGTGGAAAGTGAATGGAAGTTGGGTGCCTACATACCTTAAGCCCCTTTGAAAATCCCAGTCGCTGTCATTCTCTCTGCTTGGCATTCTTTTGTGCCATGCTGTTGCTCATTATGTTTAAGATTTGCATGTGTTTTCCTCATCTTTTTTGTTTTCCTCCTGAGGTTGTATTTGTGCTGTCAGTTGTTAAATGTACCCAACGTACTTTGTTTGGAAATATTCTTAAAAAGGTTCATTTTAGAAAAATGTGCAGTTTGAATAATGTGCGTTAATTACTTGCATGATAAAAGTCGATCAATAAGCTAAACACACAAATCTCTCTCTGCTCAAATGGGCTCCTGTCACGATTTTGTTATCAAATGGTTGCCCTCCTGCCATCCTGAATCCATAAATGGAAGCCCATTTTCTTTTCCAGTGCCTTCAGTTACATTTAATTGAGTGGGAAAAAACATTTATATTTCCCCCTCAAAAGATGCCAAATCCCTTCTGTGCGTAACCACAAAAAAGCATCATCTCTGTGTCTTTTTGTGCAAGACAGGGGCCTCCATTCCTTGGCTGAGTCCTGCTCTTTCAGCATATTTCACAGCGAGCATTCTTGCTAGTGTGCTGCAGAGGCAGGTAAGCCAGCAGGGACATACCCTGCCCTCCTCCCCCTCCTCCAGCAGATATATCTGTCAAGGAGAAGACAACAACGTAGTATTTAATTTTAAATGATCTAATAATATTTCCTTGGTCACATTTACACTGCGTCCTACTTCCATTTTACTTTTACGACGCACGGGGTCCCAATTGATGTGAATGGATGAGCACAATGCAACCAAATCATAAATTTGCGGCATCCATTATTAAATGTGCCCCTCTTGCTGCTGTTTAGAAAAATCCCAGTAAATTTTATTTCTTGTATGGAGAGGAAGCCCTGAGAGACACTGGGATCTAGGGAGCAGTTATGCAGTGTGGAGCCAGAAGAGCTCTCCTTTGCTAGGTAGTTTAAATAATCTGCAAGTGGATGTTACCTGCGTGGCGTCATTTGAACTGCTCATCTCTGTTAAAACAAATACAAGATGATTCTGCATGAACCTCTCAGCTCACAGTTATGTTTTGGACCATTAGAGCAGAATACTGTTGTATTTCTTTTTTAAATAAAGGCATTTATCATAGCTGTATGACTTGAGCCACAGCGTGATCATTTTTCTTTTGTAACCATCAACACTCTCCTTTCTAAAGAGTTGTAAATACGATGTTCATTCTTCAGGGAGGAATATGGGGGGGCTGTTCTCCTGCTGATCCCCATTCCACCAAAAGCTATTGGGAAGGAGATGCTGATACAGAAGGATTTTCTAAAGCACTCCATGTTGACTGCACTCTGCTTCCATTGAAGTCAATGGTAAAACTCCCTGCACCTGTCAGCTGGTCAACGGAGCTACTCTGATTTCCACCAGCTGAGGATCGAGCCACCACTTACTTCCATAGAAGCAGAGTTAGGCCAATGCTGAGCACTTTGGGAAGCCCACCCCAGATGGCTTTCATCCCAGCTCAAGGATCTGGCCACCACTTACTTCCATAGAAGCAGAGTTAGGCCAATGCTGAGCACTTTGGGAAGCCCACCCCAGATGGCTTTCATCCCAGCTCTTGGACTCAAGTGTGTCACACCTGCAACATGCCTGAAGTTTCCCCATCTAGAGAACGAGGGTCCTTAAGTTATTGCCCAGATTAGGTTTTCTGTACTGCAGCAGATAGCGCTGGTGCCTACAACCATGTCTTCTGCTGGGATGAGTCAAAGAACAGTCAGGGTGGGTCAGTTCTTGGAAAATGCACTTTTTATATGATTAAAGGGTCACATAAATGTTACTTGCAGTGGTGTTGGTAATTTGATAGGTGGCACTTACTGGGCAGTGGGAGGAAGTTACCTGCCCCTGCGATGTGCCAATACCACAGTAAGGAGCCAGGAGACTTAATATAGACAAATGATGGTCACTCAAGATCACAGTGCACTTTCTGCTAGAATAAGGATATTCAACACTGTAACTTGGCTAAATTACAATTTAGGTAATTGCATTCTGTCTACCTACATTTCCCCCGGACGTTTAACTGGATGTGGTATTTGTCTTCACTTCCTATCCTCAATTTTTGTGTACTGTTAACACAGGCCGTTAAACAGTTGATGTGTTCTTCCCCAGAAGAAGGAGTAATTCACTGATAGGACAAGTGATCTCTACATCATTAAGTTTGTAAAGTATATAGAATGAAAGGTGCTAAATAAATGCTGGATGTAACTGCAGTGCTAGAATAATAATAATAACAATTATCCTTTATTATTTGTATTTTATTTATGATTATAAGACAATAGGACTAGTTAACCATCTTTCTTTTGGGGAACAATTCTTTTTAAATATTTTTTTTATTTTGGATATTATTTGCAATAAGATTTTGGCATTCTGGGCTCATTTCTTCTTAGCTTTAAACCCAGGTGTTGGTACCAATTTGCCTTTTTTGTGCTTATGAGAGGTAGCAATGCACAGGTTATTGATTGTCTCTCTCTTCAAAATGAACAGTATATACAATGTGAATATGAATAAATAATGAATTGTTGATGGACAGGATTTGGATCTGCAGCGTGCTGTTTGGGTAGAATTTTTTACTTTAAACATTAGCCTTTGTGTGTGCCACTTTTGCATTTTATTTTCTGCTGCTGAGAATATTGCTTCCCGTTAGACTGTGTCTAGGAAACATTTTCAAGGCATTCCTGTGGGACAATAACTTGGATGGTGAATTTCCACAACTGACATTATGAAATAAGTGCTCCAGGACCTGCAGGCTGATCTTCATTTGCTTTACTGTAACCACGGCTACGGATATCTGTCTGCTTACATGGAACTTTATTCAGTACAGAAAGTAATAGCAACAATGTGGTATTGCTTAAAAAGTTATATATATAAAATACTACAGGAAGAGTATCACGTATACCATGCATTCTAAAATATAGTCTTGTGTAAGTGATGATATATAACCATCCACTTGCTAACCCTTTGTTACTAAGGGACTAATTTTTAAAACATTGAAAGCATATGTTTGCATCTGTGAGGCGAATTTAGACACACAGTTATAATGACTGCAGCTGTGTGCGTCATTGGTCATCTGCCTGAGCATCAACCTAACTTGTATAAGCAATTGTGGTAAGTGTGCGCAAAGTAGGCATGCGGTTATGGGCCGGTTTCTACTTTTTTTAACCAGGCCCTGAGTGTTTTTAAGTATTAACCCTGTCAGTGCTTCAGGTAAAGCTGTGTTGCCATGCATGACTAGAGGTGTACTTTGAGATGAGAGATGAAGAATGCTTTCTACATTTGAGAAGGGCATATTCATTGAACCTCACTGGAAGATTTACATGGTCCCAGCCTGCTCTGTTAGCACAAGAGATTGGAGGGAGACTGTGATAGAAATGAGTGGCAGTACACAGGGTTTCCATCAAAACTCATTAACACGCATATGAAGGTGGTGGAGGAGGACAAGGAAGATGGTGGAGGGATGAGGTTGGGATTCTCTGGTTTTTTGCTTAAATGGACCATCCCTAATCTTCAGAAAAAAATTGGTTGTAAGAACTGACAAATGCCATGTCTGTGATGGGGCAGAGCAGCCCCTCACTGGTACCGCAAGAGTTAACCCTTCCTTCCTGGCAGAGGAAGCCCTGCTGGGCATGCTCCAACTGGAGCCTAGGTATAAAAGCCTGCAAAGCTGCTCAGTCTGGGCTGACCACCGGAGGAGAAGGAAACACACCGCCAGCTCCTGCAGAGGGACAACCAACTCTCCAGAATCCAGGGGCCAGCCAAGCCGGGACGCACCCTGCATCCCAGATGGAGGCCGCGACAGGAGGGGATGGACTGGAGGACCGCCTGCCCCCCCCCCCGGAGTGGAGAACACCTCATTGAGGTTAGGAAGTGACCTAGGGGAACTTTAGAGACTGGCAGCGTTAAAGCTGCACTGACGCTCCGCGTGTTGCGGGTGGATCCCCGCCGAGCTAAGCGCATGGGGGAACCCCGCCAATAGGTGAGCCCTGGGTCATGACCCGGTGGAGAGGGCGGGCCTGGGTCCCCCTACTACAGCTATTAGGTTGCACTTCACCACCAGAGAGAGGGAAGGCTATGAACTCTGGCTGTTGGGCCACACTGCCCTGATACTCAGGGTGAGCTACATGGACTCTGGCCGTTGGGCCACACTGCCCTGATACTCAGGGTGAGCTACATGGACTCTGGCTGTTGGGCCACACTGCCCTGATACTCGGGGTGAGCTACATGGACTCTGGCTGTTGGGCCACACTGCCCTGATACTCGGGGCGAGTTACATGGACTCTGGCCATTGGGCCACGCTGCCCTGATACGCGGGGCGAGTTATATGGACTCTGGCCATGGGGCCACGCTGCCCTGATACTCGGGGTGCGACACATGGACTCTGGCCGTTAGGACCCGCTACCCCCAACGAAGGGGCAAGCAAGGGGAAACCGGCCATTAGGCCACATCAGGATGCCCTTAAAGGGACAGGCGTGGGAACTTAAGAGTGGCGAGGCCCCGACACCACAGCCACCCCTGCCACAAAGAGGCGCTGCGGTGCCGGACCCGTCACAATGTCCAAGATCCTTAAGGAACACTGTTGAAATCTACAAGATTTCCCCCACTGAACTGCAGGGGTTTTATCTGTAGAGTGTGGGCAGGACTGGTCTTTGGTTTGGTTTTGTTTTGTTTTTCTTTTCTTGCTGCTTTCATATTCTCTTGGCCTCACTCTTTAGATAAAGACCTGACCCAAAACCGGAGATATTAACCCCTGAAAATTATGAAGAAATTCAGGTCAGGATTCAAATGTCTTTTCTGGACTCTGGCTCTGTACAAGGCCAGATCCATACACCCATGCAGCCTGGGAAACTGCAGATCCAGGTTTGGCTCAAAGTTTGTGGCATAGGCCCACCTTCCAAACGTCATGAAAACTGTACAAATTACAAAGGGCAAAAGCAGACTCTGATGTTCATGTGCTGTTGAAATGAATGGGGGAAGTTCCCACTTCTGTAGAGTGCTGCATTACTTCACCCTTTCTTGCCACAGAGCGAGTACAGCAGGAGTGTATTAGTTCCAAATGGAAAGGCACTTTTTATAACCAGAAAAGGCCAGGACAATTAGATTCTGTATAATACACCTCGGTGTCTCCAGCCAGCCAGCCACAGCTATTCTGCTGTCTGTGCAGTGGCAGCGATTGTGCTGTCTGTGCAGCGAATGGAGAACAGACTTGCTGGTAAGTTTTGCTTTGCAGCTGAGATGACAGCGCGCACACAGCACAAGAGACCAGAGTGGCTTTCAACTCCATTGTGCTGTGTGCGCACAGCTAGGGCAGTTGCAAAGGGAAACATTGTTTGCCTGTGTCTGTTAACTCTTTCTTGAGTCTTGGGGCCTGATCCTGGCTGGTGCTCAGCAGAGGTAAATTCCACTGATAACAAAGGCTGAGCAATTCTCAGGATTAGGCCCTTACAGCTCAAATCAAGAATAAGGGTTGGCAGAGTGTAACCAAGGGCAGAATTTGCCCCATAGTTTCTACCTCCTGTGCAAAACCAAACCATTAATACAGCACACCACACTACCAGATGTGTCACTGAATGTAGTTTGGGGCAGTATTGCAGAACTATATGGATAGCTCAACAAGACAGCTCTGATAGTGACCTTCATCAGCCCCTAAGAAAAGTGTGCAAAGTCTTCCCATGTGCTACAGACTTCGGTTTACTTTTTGTGGTGCTGTTGCCTCTGGAGAGCAGGTAAAGGGTGAATAAGAAACAGAGGACTTGGAAGTGCAATGGAAATACAGGTTCATCTCAGACTTGTCACAAGAACAATGAGAAGGAGTAAGTAGCAGCCCTGCTACTTGAGATTTTATCTCATTGCTGAATACTTAATGATTATTGCAACTGCCTAGGTGTACTGGCGATGGAGTGTGTGCGTGCACATTTACATATTTATTCATCAGGTTCCAATCCCTTCATGCGGAAGTTGGGTTTTCCCGGCATGACATCCATGGCTGTAAACAGACATATCAAAACCATTAGTGCCATAGAATTATCACCACTTTGTTAGCTGTCTAAGCCTTAACAGTCACCTGTGTTATCTTCTTTAACCCGGGCTTTCATCTGATCACTGAGGCCTTTAATGCAATGTAGCTCAACTTTGTGTGCTTCACTCTCCACCCTTCACCCTCTCTCTACTCACATACTGGATTATCTGGACTAATTAAAACAGGATATTGTGACTGTAGATGAAACCATTTTATTCGGGGCATGCGCACTGCAAGGGTGTTCAAAGATTTTACTGTTATAGGGGCATGTCATTCCCTCTGTCTGTCACTCTCCCTGCCCCCGTGCATGTGGGAGCTGGTGCATAAGGTAGGTGGGAATGGCATTCTAGGAGGCTACTGGGTGGAATCAGCACCCCTGGCTACAGCAAAGCTGTCCTCCCCGAAGCTCCAGTTGCAGAAGCACAGAGGGGTAAGGGTGGAGGCAGACCAAGGATATGGCTGGTGGAGCTGTGACTATGCTGCCTCAGTGGACGTGAGGGAAGAGGGTGCATCTATCGGGATGGTGCGCATGGACTGGAAGTAGTTTTCTAGCAATACGGCCTCAACTTGTGGGAGAGTGAAAGTTTCCTTACCTATTTCCACAACTGTGAAACAAATAGCCTTAGCATCTCAGCAGGGCTGGATAACTGACTGCTTGGCGTGGGGTACCTCGCCTGAAAATGTTGGGTAGGAGCTAAGTAATTGGTTACCTCACTTGTTTTACATGCCAGTGAGGATGCTAGTACTTAGTGCAATGGCCGTTGCTGCGATAAATGGTCTATTCCTATATGGTTGTTTCCTTGTGTGCGCAAGAAAATAAAATTGCAACCTTAAAAGAAAGACGGGGCTGAGATTGATAGTCGGCACGTGCAGCCACACAGCACTTGGGGCTCCATTTCAGTCAGGGAGGGTGGTGCATTCACTTGGGATTGTGGCTGCCAAGTGCTATAGGGCTAGATTGTGACTTGGAGCAAGCCCCCATCAGGCATCATGACTCACTGTGAGTTAAGATTCCTCCCTGGCTTCAGCTGGCTTTGGGAAGGGAAGGGTGGTAAATTGCTGCTGGCCTGTGTTAGCAACACCAGCCTTCCCCTACCGTCAGGCTAGCACAGATACTCCTCTCAGCCAGTGGGGGCAGTGGGGCTAAGTCTGCCTCTCCCCACCCACCTCTGCTGGGGTGGGGGAGCAAACAGGGAGGCAGCACCCTATGTGCACAATGGAAGGGCCGGATTTGCATGGGGGAGGGTTCTTGTTGCCTTGCAGGGCGTATCACCCAAGTGGCTGCCTAGAGCATGTTCATAATAAGAGTGTAACCTAAACAAATAGCCACATAGTCAAATCCAGGATTGCAACCCTGAAAGGATCACCATAGTAACCAGGGGGTAGAGCATGGGAAGGGCGCAGCGCCAACTCCTCTGCTAGAGTGAGAGGGGGTGGCCCTTGTGACGGGATCCCCGGGATGCAGCCTGGGACTGTGGGACCGCTTTGCCCCCTTAACTCTCTCCAGCCTGGGCTGTCTTTCACAATGCCTTGCTAGTGACCAGCAGCAAACCCCTCCAGGCGCTGTGATCACTCGGCACAACCGCATGTGGAGCCCCACATGTCCAGCTAGATTACATGAATGCTCCCAGAGCCACTCATGAATCACACAGAGAAAGGCACCAGAGCCAAATCCCCTGCTCCCAGCACTGTGCCTCAGGAATATACCATCTTGCACTGCTCAAGATGGGCAGTGCAGATTTATTAATTGGTTCACCACTTCATCAACAGAAAGTGGACATACACCAGCCTTTTCAAAACCTGAGCAGATTTGCCACACACTTCATACAAACTTACTGGTAAAGATAAACAGTTTTAACACATTTATTGACTATAAAAGACAGATTTTAAGTGATAGGCAAAAAGTCAGAGTTAGTTACCAAAAGAAAAGAAAATATAAACACTCAGTCTAAACTCTCAACCCTACTAGACTGGGGCAACATCTAGATTAAGCAGCTTTTCTCACCCCCCCTGGATATTGAAGTCCTTAATTTTGTTCCTTAAACCTGGGCCAATCTTCTCTGTTGGAGTCTTGTCTTCTTCTCAGTGTCTTAGTTGCTTTCAGTGTAGGTGGGGGCAGGAGAAAGGCCCTGCATGTGGCCACTGTGTCTGTTTTATAACCTCAATCCCATGTGCTTGGGGAGCACAAGTCCAGGCATGTCTGGGGGCATTGCTGAGTCTCCAGGCAAGGTTGAGCAATTCCCCTGGTGTGGCCTCATACAGGTGAGTCATAGAATCATAGAATATCAAGGTTGGAAGTGATCTCAGGAGGTGACCTAGTCCAATCCCCTGCTTAAACCAGGACCAAACCCCAACTAAATCATCCCATCCAGGGCTTTGTCAAGTCGAGTCATTGCATTGTAGCTCCCTTGCTGGACAATGGTGGTTGATGGGCTGTTGAACACCCCACCCGGGTGTTCGTTACTTTCATTGCTGTTGCCTCTGGGCAGCTAATATCTGGCTGATTCCCCAATTTACAGCATGTTTCATATGCATTAATGATACACATATATGGATAGAGAAATAACTTTCAGCAGATCATGACCTTTCCCCTGATACCTTACAAGGCATGCGTTATATGTAAGGTCACAGTTATATAGAAATGAGGACTATGGGGGTTACAGGACGCTTCCCCAAGGTATAGAATGTCACAGCCCCATCCTGCCTTAGGTAAACAATGTTCCCCCTCAACCCCCACTCTTCCTAAAATAGCACTGCAAGGGCTTCTCCTCCTGCCACAGTCTACTTTAATCCCTGTTGTTAAGCACTCCTCCGAAAGCACTCTGACATGCTCTGGCAGGGGATCAGTTGGCCCCCAGGATAGGTGGGGGGAGGTGGTGTAAAGCCATGTATGCCCCCTGCCTCCAGGCGAGCTGAGGATTGCTCCAGCGCAGGATGTGGGCCCTGGTTTGCAATGGACTGCGAAGTTGGTTTGGGTAGTGCTAGGGTGACCAGATGTCCCGTTTTTAAAGAGACAGTCCTATATTTAAGCCCTCCTGCGGGTGTCCTGAATTTTTTTTAAAAATAGGCAAATTGTCCCGTATTGTCTGCCTCCCCCACTCTCCCCCATCAGTACTGGTAGGTCCTGCTGCTGGCCAGATCCCTGCTCGCCAGCCGATCTGCCCACCAGCAGTGAGTGTGGGGGGAGGTCCAGTGGCTCCACAGAGGTTGTGGACAGGTGCCAGCTCCCACGTGCACTTTAAAGACAGGGTGGAGTAGGGTGAACTTATTTGCCAGGTGCATTAAAAAAACTTGTTTATCGGATACAGCTAATAAAGGGCTATATTTACCGATTCTATAACCGTGTTTGATGCAGCTGCCCTCACTTATAGGTGAGGTCTCAAATCCAGTGAGTAGTAATAATAATACCTAGCCCTTATATAGGGCTTTTCATCTGTAGATCTTACAGTGTTTTATAAAGGAGATTAGTATTATTGTCCTTGTTTTATGCATCGGGGGAAGGTTATGCAAAACCACCCAGCAGCAGAGCTAGGAATAGAACTCACATTTCCTGAATCCCAGCGCAATGGTCTAGTCACTAGGCCACACTGCCTCCCTGCCTGGTGACTTCACTGAGACTCTTCAATGTGAATAGGGTCTGTAGCCTGGGACCCATAGGAAGCTCTGGTAGTTTTTTACAGAGCAGTGTCTGCTCTCAGGCTCCTTGACTATGAACAAAAACTGGGTGACACTTTCTAGACTGCAGCAGCTGGCCAGCCCCCTGGGAAATGTATGAAGGAGTCTGACCGGTCTCTGCCTTCGTCTTCCTTTCTGTCTCCCTAACAGTAGTGTAGCCGGGGGGAGCAGGGGGAGCGGCCGCTCCCCCTGTGAGGAGAAGCGGCGCTAAGGCGCCACCTGAGCCCAGCTGCGGGAGCCGGGCTCAGGGGGCGCTTTAAAGGGCCCACGGCTCCTTGCAGCGGCAGGAGCCGCCAGCCTTTTAAAGTGCGCCCCCCCCCGCAGCCTGGCTCTGGCAGCGGGGCTGGGCGGGGTGCTTTAAAAGGCCGGCAGCTCCTGCTGCTGCAGGGAGCCGTGGGCCCTTTAAAGCGCCCCACCCCCCAACCCCGCTGTCGGAGCCGGGCTGTGGGGGGGTCGCTTTAAAAGGCCCCGGGGCTCTGCAGCGGTTGGAGCCCCGGGCCTTTTAAAGCACCCCGGGTGAGTACAGGAGGAGCAGGGAGGTGCCTTTTTATAGCGCCGCTCTCCCTGTGCTTTAAACCTGGCTACGCCACTGCTCCCTAACATTTTATGACTTTGTTCTTTGTTAAAAGACCTACAGTGGAGGAGATGCAGCCGCTCTTTGTGCCAGAGATTTGAATTTGATCCCTTCCAACACCAAAAATCAATACTCCTGTGGAGAAGTAGTGGGTGCTATTTTCTAAACCTTGTTTACAGCTATGCCATCCTTTCAGGCACGTTATCTGATTCAGCGTCTTCTGCATACTTGACCAAATTTTACAAAGCATTTTCTAAGCATATAATGACACTATTATCTTCATCCACCCTGCTGAGAGTAGCATGGGCTTACAATAAATATCTACTTCAGGATATACAAGTATGGTACATATTATCTGTCCAGCTGGGGGAATCCCAGAAAACACTGGGGTGTGACAAAGGTCATCAGCTGGCACTGTACCTTCAGCTGGAATGAAATATATATATGAGCTATGACTGCTTTGTTTGAAAAAAGAGATCACTGATGCTGACGGGATTGTTCAGCTTTTTTTGCTCTTCTACCGATGAGGTTGTAGATAGCTCAGTCAGCACTGGAGAACTTCGGATCCATATTAAGCCTTAACCCTGAACTGTTTTGCTTTTAACACTCAAACCTCAAAGTTTTATTCTTTTATTTTGAACAGCAATGGTATTTGAACAGATCCACAGCCACTTAGGGCTTTCTGGGTGTCACTGTGCTACAGTCCCTGGCCACCTGGAGTTTTAAGGCAGCAGTAGCAGGGATAGAATTGAGATCTCCCCACTGAAAAGTGCAGCTCTTGCACTTGATCAAAAGAAGAATGACCATCAGTAGTAGTGGGCCAATGGCACACAGTTACGCAACTCTGATTCCAGCTGTGGACGGCAATGGTATATGCACTCTCTCGCTCCCCCCCCCCCCATCTCTCTCTCATTGGTTCATTAAAATAGTTTGCATCTATATAGCACCTTTTATTTGTGGCTCTCAAAGTACTTTGCCTGCCTTAAAGGATGAATCCTTTTGTGAGGTACAAACCCATTGTGGTGATGGGTAAACTGAGCAACTGTGGGCTTAAATGATTTGGCCAAGCAAGGTCTCACAGGGAGTCATTGGCATTGATAGTCCTTAGTACCCTGAGTTGGCCCATTATCATGGTCTGTTTTTAAAAAAAGCATACTACTGGGAGGGAGGCAGAGCCGTGGTTAGTCTGTTTGCCCATATTACACAGAGTGAGATCTTTCTTTTACCCTTATCCTCTGTACTTGCTGCAGCTCGGTGAGGGAGGGGTGAAAGGTGGCTTTATGTCCATATCAATGCTAAATCTTGTAGCGGCTCTAAATTACTCCTGTCTGCCCACAGCCTCCAGAGGCTCTTCTTCAGAGAAGAAGGGTTCTCCAACCACATTCCCTTTTCCCTGGGAAACACCCGCTGTGCCACTTGGGGAATTTCCCCATACCAGAGGTCCTCCACTACTCAGATATGCTGGATTTAAGTCTGCTTTGTGACCAGTTCACAATGATGACAACCAACACCATTAATCATTACTTCGCCTTCCCTTAATGCTTTTAGATCCTGAAAGTTGCTAGGAGCACAAAGACAAAGGTTACTAGGAGGTTAAAAGGTAAAGTCCAAGGATATGTTTGCCATCCCATGGGGCTTTATTTGCAAAGAAAATGCAGTCATGTGAGTGAGTCAGATAAAGTTAATAAACATATTAATGAAGCCTCAGAACACTTACCATTTCATTCCTGCTTTAGAATAACAAAACCTCAGGAACCTCATCTGGGTTTTATTAGGTGTCACATTCTAGCAGGGGGGAAGGTGGTTTGCATCTTCCAGGACATTTGTTCAGTGTAGTATTTCTCAGTCAGCCTTCAAGACACGGGGAATGGGATTCAAATGGCAGGAATGCAGCACATATATATATCGCTGTTCTTGAGGGAGGGCCAGACTGAGTCCCAGGCTGTGAAAAGGGAGCAGGGGAGAGGGAAAACTCCCCTTGCAGAGATTCCTACACATTCCACCATCCAGGGCAGGGTGAGGTTTGCCCTTTCCTCAGCCTGGAATAAGTATGAAGTTCTGCCCCAGGCATGGGTCTCAGGGATCAGCTGAAGGCCATGATCTTCACAACTGCTTTGTGCAGACCCACCCTGCTCCTTTCCCCTAGCTCCACATTAGCTCCCCATTAGTCCATGCTGACAGGGCTTTCCCTGTGAGAAGCAGCCCCAAGGATCCCCATTTACATGGGATTCCACAGCACAAGAAGGGCCACTGCTCAAGGGCTGAGAGAGAGCCCAGAGTGTTCTGGGCTGAAAATAAATCTGTTGGGAGGGGTATTGGCCTCCAGGGAGAGGGTTGTGGAAAGTGTTAAGAGCCCATGTAAACAATTGAACAAAGGAAACAGGTTACAGTGCACAGCAACAACAAATGTGGGCCCCCTTATTCTGGAGCTCCATCCATTCACTGTTTACATAGGGGCAGACACTGATCTCTTTTGTAACAGAAATGGGACTCTGGGTGGCCTGAGATATTCAGAGAACAGCCATGCGTTTTGGATATGGAGAAGCCTAGCTTTTGGATGCTTATCCAAGCTCTGAGCTTTTGGAGGTTTGCCCATCACTAGTTATAATGTAGTGTATCAAGGAAGAAAGGACCTTTGGTTTTAAGACAGTTGGGAGCCAGTAATCTCCCCTCAGACAGTTTTCCTGTGGTGGGTGGTAGGAAGAAGAGAAACCCCTACCTAGAATCTTTCCCTTTATTTCCAAAATACTGTACATTTTCTGGGCCTGATCAGACATCCCAAGACACACATTATTAGGTAGTAGGATAATAAGACAACTGAGTGGCTGCTTTCAGCATTTGAAAGCTGGGCATTACCCTCCTCTGGAGGTATACCCTGCTGTTCTGTGTCTCAGTGCCTGATAAAATAAAAATGTGAGTGTTTGGAAAGTCTCTAATGACAATAGCCCATTAAAGTGCACGGTTAGATTCCTGGAATTAGGACTTAGATTAAGAACTGCAGCTCTGGAATTAGCAAAGATCTGTACGATGCCAAGACGGGGCCACATATCAGTGCAATTATTCTCCACGGGACCAAGAGAAAACAAAAAGGAGGAAATGACTAAGCAACTGCGTGCCATTAAGCAAGTGCATGGCACTGGTTAGATTAATTGTGAGTACTCTGCTGGATGGAGAAGCTTTTAGTCATCAACAGTCTCCTGGCTTCTAAAGGGTGACACTGTGAGAACAGATCCCAAGGTACTAGTTAAAAAAACAAGCCAAAGAAAAATGAAAAGGAAGCCAGAGGGAATATAAAATCATTAACAAAACTCCTAATATAGTGGAAGAAATGTCAATCGGAATGCAGAACTAATGGGGCAGTCTTCTGAAAATTTTATTTTCACTGAAATTTTAAATAATGCCACTCATTCGCTTTTGACATTATTCATCTTTGATCTTACAATTCAGCACAAGAAAAGTTGTAAATTTGGGGTACTGACCCTTGTCTACATATTTACCAGATAGTAATTGCTCAAAGATTTATTTATTAGCCAAGGCATGATTGATTTATGGGAGTTTTGCTTGATCAAGTTAATTACAAACGATAACTTACGATACCTCTTTGCTCTTTGGAAGGCCTGGCAGTCAGGGGAATGTTTCCCCATTGTTCTTGAGAGTGATAATGCTGTTGCAGTGATAACATGTTGACATGGGTCTAGATCAACAGTGTGCTTTTGGATCACTTACCTGTGGGAGATAAAATGGTTACCACCGTCAATAATCTACTTGATAATGGAGCCAGAAGTTTTAGCAAAGTCAAATTGAAAGTGTTATTTCCTTATGACTGGGGTTAATCAATTCACTAATGTTCAAACTTTGAAAAAAAAGATGTTTAAATGGTAACTTATTCATAATTCTACCAAGAAAAATTAAATAAAACTCAAAAGCTATTGTACTTCACAAGGAAAAAAAAGTTCTTCATAAATATTAAATTAAGAAAAAATGACGTTTTATTAGAACAGAAGCATAGTCCATTATATAAGCACAAACTTTATTTTTAAAAATGATAAGCAAGGTGGGTAGCTTTGCCTGGAAAGTGAATAAGAGCTTGTTAATGCCAAATACAACCTTAGAATGTTGTCCAGTAAAAAAACCAATTGTAAATGATAGATCTAATGATGTGAATGCAGCCCCTTAAAAGGAGGCAGCACCTCTCTACACCTTATAAAAAATGTCATCAACGTATATTTAAAACAAATTAGGCTTCTCTGCATTTTTTGAGCTTCTTAAACAGATGGTCAAGTCAGAAGATACATTCAAGAGTACTTTGAAATATTGAGACTAATGCTGATCTCACATACACCAGGTTTAACACCCCAAAGTCAGTGGGGCTTAATTATCTTTTTTTTAGTACTTTACTGATTATGGATGGATTTAAACGCTTGATTAAAGTTAAGTGAGTGTTTAAACGCTTTGCGGACTTAGGACCTAAATGAGTAGTTCCATTGACATATATATAGTTTCACTGGTGTATATTTGGGAGGTATTCAAAATCCAGAAATTATTCTGGACTTTGCTTTTTGGGATGATCTCTAGTCAGTGTCAGAAATTTTGTGAATCCCACGAATTAAAAAAATCATGAGTCACCCCCCTCAAAACATCATGAGATTTTCTTTAAATCATGATTTAAAAATAAATAAATTTGGGTTGGTTTTTTTTATTTTCCTGATTGTTTGTGAGCCTTTAGCATCCACTTTTTCAAGCTTTCCACCATAACCGTGAGGACTAGAAACTTACTTATTCTTTTACATGAAAGCTGATTCACACATAAACATATGACTCAAGGAGTTGGGGCATTAAGAAAACCACCAAATATCATGAGATGTGATGAAATTATGAGAATTGGCAATCCTGGTAAAACTGAGTGTGGATTTGGTGTTCCAGAACTATTACTATGTGTGTTCCTGATCGGAGTCCCTGTTCAGGCTGAACTCTGGGAGTTTGTGACATTTGGATGAACACTTCCAGTTCTGGCCCTCCTCCCTTTCCCATCTTTTATTTTAAATCCCCTCTCAAAATCTGCCTCAAACCAGAGCTTCTTAAATCTAAACAATAAAAATAAGACATGAAAAAATTCTTTGTTACCCTCAGGCATTTGTTTTAAACTTCCTAAGTAACTGCATTGTAAAGTTGTCTTGTCCCATATCCTTCCCCTTTCTTGTTCTTGTCTGAACATAGATGCTAAGCTCTTCATGACAGGCTTTCTGTCTTATTCTGTAACATGAAGTGCCATGAATGTGAATGGCAGTATGGCACTAGATATGTAATAAATAATAATATACTGAATTGGGGAAAATATACAAGTGGATTTGATTTTGCAAAACCTCATTGGTCGGGTTGGTTTTGTTTTACAAAACCAATCTATTACAAAACAAGAGCGGGATACACCCGAGAACAGTGTTGGTTGGGCCTGTTGCTATCGTGTCAGCAGGAAGGGTTCTAATATGCACACTGCCGCTGACACCATTAGTAGACTCCCTGTATATGTGCAGGGCAGCTACAAGCACCAAAGAGCAACAAAAGAAAAATCTTGATTCTGAACCAAGGCAAATCTGCAAAACTGATTTGGGGCTGGAATTTTCAGGATCTTAAGGGAGTTAGGCATCCAGCACTCATTGACCTGTGAGGGGATTTGAGCACCCAAAGGCTCCTTTAAAGATCATAGCCTTTAAAAAAACCTGAGCTGTAGATCAGGCTTCATATCTTTTTCCAGACAAGCTGGCCCATCCCTAATTACCACAAAGCAACTGACCTCTTTGAAAGCCACACACTGAGGCTTTTCTCTTGGCTGACAGACAACTGTCAGCCAGGCAAGAGCTACTAATTAGTAATTGATAAATATAAGTGTGCTGTCTTCCCTGAGTAGAGTACCACTTGATGATAGTAATTAATTGTTCATTGATTCCCACAGGTTGACCTGAGGTCTGCTCAGTTACTTTTGTGCCTTTCATGTTTGCAGATTGAGGTGAATGTTGTTGGTTGGAGCAGCAGGTGGGAGTGTTCCTAAGTCTCCAAACTTCTTGAGAAAGCGACATGCTGTGCTGGCTTTTACTGTAAATGTAGGACCATAAAATAAAGCAGCACATTTTACAATCAATCTGGCACATTCTGCTCTCGTTTCCACCATGGCAAATCCAGAGTAAATACACTGACTTCAGCTCACCTGCTGCTTTGACTCATGCTGTTATAACTATCCCGCATGTTGAAGATGGATGTGAATCTTTATTTCACATTTTCTGATTTTCTGTGTTAATTTTGTGGCACAAGTATTTTAATATTATTGAAACATTGTGATGTTTAATTCTGGAACTTCCAGGAACCATGTAAGGAAATGTGTCACGGGTGCAAACAGTACTGTGGTAAAAACTGTGGTGTTTTCACTTAAGAAAAGAAAGATAGAAATAAATGTTTGCTTATTAGGGGAGAGCCTATGGACCAGCCAAAATCGGGACCCCATTGTTCTTGGCACTGTACAAACATAGAGTAGCAGCAGAACCTGTCCCAAAGAGCTTACTTTCTAAATAGACAAGGCAGATGAAGAATAAAGGACAGGAGGAGAACATATAGACAGAGCAACCAATGTGATAGCAGCAAACATCATCTTAGTTACAAGTTTTGTTATTGTTGGTGGGGAGGTCATTAGCAGGGGATTAGCTAAATAGAAGGACAAGGGAAGGAAAAAGACTGAGAGAGACAGTGCAGAGGAAAAGAGGAAGGGGATCAAGGTAGGAGGGGAAAGCCTGGAGTGAGGCTTGATGAAGAGATTATGAGAGGTTGGAGCAAACAGACAATTTTCAGAGACCCTTTGAGACTCCCCTTGGGTCTCTTGGGTCGGAGAGCAGAACCACTCTGAAGTAGACACTGTCATGAGCATGTATTGGGAATGGTAAGGATATTTAGGCCTAGATTCCACAAAGACTTAAACTACTCAAATGCGCCAAGTTAGGCATGTGCGTAAATCTTTTCCAGAGCGGGTCTTTACCATGTGAGGCTGTGGATTCTTAGCCCTTATGGGAATTGAGCTCTACCCAGGAAGGCATATATAATCCAGAATTCCAAAGAGCGTGGTGCTCAGTTTTCAAGTGTTCAGCACCCCCAGCTCGTGCCAGATTTTAAAAAATGCTCAGCTCCTAGCAACTCCCATTGCAACAATTACAGCCAGAATTTCAAAGAACTCATCATGCAGTGCGCTCTTTTGAAAATCCGGCCACTTATTGGGTGCCTAAATGCAAGTCTGAATTCTTAAAAAAATATATATGGCCATGGTTGTGGGTGCTGAGTCCTTCCGGAAATTCCAGCCATAGTAACACAGTCAGTAAGATTACACTGTATGTGCATAGTAGCCATCGCTCCTGAAAGTTAAATCTCTCCACCACTTAATTTCCCTTAGAAAATAATAATAGCAAAATAATAAACTCACAGCTGAGCCATACAATGCACTTCAAAACCTTCTTGTTATCACAATGCTTAAAACAGTGAATTTATTTAAATTATTTATTTTAATTTATTTTTAACCTTTCAATATATTAAAACAATAGAAATTCAGTATTTATTTTTTGAGTTAGACCATGTGCAAAATTAACTGCCCTAGTACAAAGGATGATTAAAGCCCCGATCAAGCAAAAAATTAGGCACGTGCTTCACTTTATACAGGTGAGCAGTACCACTGAAGTTAATGTGACTACTCACTTGCATAAACTTACTCACATACTTAAGTGTTTTCTGGATCAGGACCTGAGTTTGGTATAACATGCACAGTATAGCAGAAATATTTTACAAAGGGAGGGTTTAAACTTGCTCCTATTGAAGTCAATGCAAATTTTGTCTTTGACTAAAACTGGAGAAGAAATGGGCCCTGCAACATGGTACTCAAAATGGACCCACAGCTCAGCATAATCCAAACACGCTTTTTCCAAGCATGGTACAACAATCAAACCACTTTAAAAAATAATAAAATTGGTTTTAAAAATGTGTCACAGAGCAAATACTTGCATGGCAAGTATGTGTTTCAAGTGCACTTTTATGGTCATTTATCACCCTATAAACTTCCTAAAATAGGCCTTATTTCTCACCAGGAACGACTGATTTGTTATGGAAAAGCTTATCCAGCCTTTACAGTAGCATCACAGACATGCCTCTGTAATGCAAATTATTCTGTTATGGGAAAATACCTGGCGTGCTATTTCACAAGCAAATTTACATTGGTCTGTGATGGATCGAGTAAGCTCTGTGCAAAAGCAGAGAAGGGTTAATGCTGTCTTTTCTAAAAGGATTTTTATAGATTGTGACAGCCTTCAAAAAATTCAGGGATAGGTCTTTATCATTTGTATTCTGTAGCTGTTACAGTCTGCAAGCCATGCACTGAATGTAAAGGGGAGCTGTTCACCATCGGTCACTGAGTCCCCTTCCCAGGATTAAATGTGCACAGCCCAGTTCATATAAGAAAATAGATTTTTCCCTCCATGCTCTCCTGTCGCATACAGTAGAGCAAGCAAACCCTTTTGTATTTTCATGTATAGTCACTAGGGGAAGAGCAGTCAAAATCATTGTATGGTGCAGCTATTGTTATGATCAAACTCAGGTTTACTGGGAGGGGAGGAAAGAGAGCTACGTTCTCAGGAGCACCAGAGCTTTCAGCCGTGCATCTTGGGCAGGCGCCACGTGGGATTTCTGCCACTTTTGCACTCCCCTGATCCTGAGGGCTGCTGGGATCTCAGGGATGCGCTATGTTACACTGGCTCTATGGCCTTCCAGGATCCCAGAAGCTCACTCCCCGCCCACCTTGGAACACCCTTGTGGGGTCGGGGGCAGGAGTAGGTGGAGTGGAGGAGAACCAGCTATGCCAGCCTGTCACACGAGGACTCGCCGGCACAAAGGGAAAGCAGCTAGGACAATTTTATGGCTGCTTTTTATTGCCAGAGCAGTCAGATGGGGTGGGGTGAGATTGAATCAGAACCAGCATATTTATTAGCTACCATGAGCATTCAACTCAGTCTGTCCCCGCTCGGACTTCTGCAGACCTCTAGCTCCCACTGGACATGCTCAGTACAGGCACTAGCCACTGACAGACTAGTGTGAGATGTTACCCTTACATACACTGTTTTTAGCTGCTTTAATTCCTCTCTTAATTTTGAAATAACAGTACATATAGTTAGTAAGTACATTGTGAAATACTTCTCAGAATCACTTAATTAACCTTGCGCTGCCTTCTATCCTGTATGCATGAATCTTTCTGGATTTCCCAGGACATGACTCTTTCTTGGCTGGTTTACATTGGGGCTTTAACCAGGTGCAGCATGGACTTGGCCCCCTTGCGTATTGATGTGTATAATGATTTTGAGGTTTGTAACTTCGGGGGGCAGGGGCCGGCAATGACTCTGCTGCCTCTGATACAGATTCTGCCATTCCCTTATCTCTTCCTGGAGCAATCATTTTTTCACCTTGCTCTTCAGTATCAACAGATATATGAGATGTTTCAAGTATACCCCAGTGATTTCTCAACCATCCTGTTGCTCTGAGGCAGTATGTTGAAGTGAGAATGTGCTCAGTTTGGTAGGTCTCAGCTAACACCTGAAATTCCTCACTTGAGAACTGAAGGTCTCTTATCAATGATCAGAACCGCTAGGATTTCAAACCTTGCATGTTGTAATTTGATATATGTAATCACCATTCTGCACTTTGTAGTGTGTAACTATGTATACAAATGCCAGCATCTCCTTTCCATTTGAGTGCTTAGATATCCTGGTGAGAGTCACCCATGAAAGCTCATGGTTAGTAGTTTACTGACAGTAGATTTGGCTTCATTTTAAAATGCACTGGACCTGATTCACCACTGCATGGCTCCTGTTTTAAGACAGTGTAGCTCCTTGGATGATAGTGGAGTTAGACCAGTATAAAACAGGAATAATGCATGGTGAATCAGGTCCAGTACTTTACAAATGGTGATTAGTGCTTTGAACTGTTCACATGTGTTTATATCTGTTTTTCCAGTGCCAGACAATGTAACTTTTTCAGCAATTCCTTGAATGGTTTATTGACCATAGATCTGGGTCTTGTTACAAGCTGAAACCTTCATATGTTTAGGATGATTATTGGTTTTGCATCAAAATCCCATTATTACTGTTCACTGCTTGTACTGTGGTAGCCCCTAGAAGCCCTAGTTATGGACCAGGGCTCCACTGTGCTTGTTGCTGTACAGAGACCAAAAGGACAGTCCCTTCACCGAAGAGCCTACAATCTAAGGGTAAGACAAGAGACAGGTGGATGCAGGCAGACGTAGCGGGAGGACAAGGAACCAATGAGGCAGTATTGTCAGCATGATAGGTAGTGGTGTCAGAACGCTGGCTGTTTTCTGTAGTTTTTGTTTTACCTGCGTTAGTGAAACCCTGGAACTTTTGGCATGTGAATCTGTGTGGACTGATGGCAAAGAAAATGTTTGCATGAAACCCTGTTGTGAGGAACTGCCAAATTTTCAGAGATCTCTTACCCATACTTCGTGGTTCACATTTTTCATACTAGAGGGTGGGTGAGGAAAAAATGTGATTGGAGCCATTGCTATGGGCCCCTCTCACTGAGGATCTTCCGGATGTTCCCGTTCATTAAGCAAACCTGAATTAGAAGAGCATGACCCCTACTACAGCTGTTACTGTAGCTCTGCCCGCTGTCCCTGGGAAACTGTCCACTTCTGCAAGGTGTTCATACAAGACCGTGTCAGGGCTGTTGGAGGAAACCAGCTATGCTACCAAACAGCGAGGGCTACCCTCCCAGCTTTTGGGGGATATTGATAACACTGGGATTCTTATCTCCAGTCTGATTTTAGAGAAGTGTTGATTTTTATTTTAGTAAGAGGAAATTGAGCAACTGTTACTCCAAGCACCACCCTGTAGTGCCCAGTGCCAACAGAAGCTTTCTCCCCAGAGACCAAATTGCCAATTGGAATTGCTTGCCATGTCTTCCCCAATAGCTGTGCCCAAGCGGCACCCATCCACAAGAGTGAGATAGGAGCAGAAAGTTAGCAAGGGAGATGCTCCTCAAGAGAGTGAAACACTCTAGGACAACACCAGCACTCCTCTGCCCCAAAAGTGAGTCCTGAGTGGTCACTGTGTGAGAACCCCCAACTCAGAAATGGCATAATTTACACCAAAGAGGAGCCGAGCCAGGGCTGTGTACTCGAACTCTCCTGAGACTGAAAAGGGGGCACAATGGGAAAGCCCCACCCAGGAAAGCAATCATGAAATGCGGACCCAACTTGGGGCTTTGCCTCAACAGTTTGATAAAAGTGAGGAGGTTCTTTGTAATGCTAGTGTTCGGGGTGTATAGTGCCCTCTAGCCACTAAGCATGACAGATGATATCACCATCCTTGATCTGCAGCCTACAGATCAATATAACTCCTAGCAATCTGACCACTACCAGGAATTCTCCATTAGCTGTGGGTTCTGCCCCCAATGCTGCACATTCCAGCTTAGCTGGTAACCACATGTCTGTTCTCTCTGGCTATGGATTCATTACAGTGTGAACATTTCCCCAAAGCAGGCTAATAATGGCCAAGGAAACACCCCTGAAACCCACATGCCAGAAAACCGGGGAGCACTGAAAGACATGTATGCATGACTCCTCCCAGAGCTCCCCCCGCCCCCAAATCTGGAGAGATGTATGCAAAGGAGTAGGGAGCAGAAATCTTTACATGCATGCACACACATGCACACAGACAACCACACACTGTTGTGTGAACCTACAATAAACACCCCTGATGACAAATACTTTGACTAGCTGCTGAACCCATCTGCAGCCCTTCCATGCTAACTACCCAAACAGACTGCTTTCCCAGGTGTTGCCGAACCCCTCTCTGGTAACCTTACCTGCCTGCTGAACCTACCTGTAACTCCTGCCAACAATCACCTGAAAACAGCTCCTCACCCATCTGCTAAAGCTGCCTGCAGCATCCCTCCTCCCTCAGATCACCCAACCAAACTCCCACTCCTAGATGCTTTACTTACTCCAAACCCATTGGCAAGAACCCTAACCCAGATCTCCCACCAAACTGAATGCGATCCCCTCCTTGTCTCCAACCATACACCACTGAGCTGCTTAGCCTGATTTGACCCTTCCAGTCCTCCCAGCTATTGGACCTGCCCACAACCTACCAACATGTGCTCCAAGCTGACCCCAGCACTGACAGTAAATGTGCTGAAACTGCAGCAATCATGAAAGATGGCTTAACACTACCATTTCTGTGACTCCCATGACAATGTCACTCACGTAAAACCTTCTTCATCGGGCACTGCAGAGTCTGTCTGGAATTACTTACATGGCCCCCAATTTAATTAATCGCACATGCATAAAAGCGTAATATAAAGTTAATGTTGTAGGAAATGGTATAACATTTTTTTAAATCTCTATTTTTGCTGGCCATTAACCCTACCTTAATTACACTAGTATGTCACTATTGGTATTTTGAAGATAAGAAACAACAATGCTGAGAGAGAAAGTGAGTGAGAGAGAGAGAGATTTGCTCATCTTCTGTGACAAAGAAATGAAATTGGGAGTCTGATTGTGTCCCCCACCCTTTTGCAGCTGATCTGGTGAAATGCGATATTGCCTCAAGCACATCCTGATGAAAAAACTGAACTGACACTAAAGAAGCTGTTGTAGGGTGGGGGTGGGAGGGTGAAAAGGGGAGGGTTCACATTCTTTAGATCTAAGGCCAAATTCTCATCTGGTGTATACCGGTGCAGTTCTATTGACTCCAGTTTACACCAGCAGAGACTCTAGCCCCTTATCCTTTAGACTGAAAGATTGTATCATCACTTACACAGTACAGGGAGAAGGGTGTAGGTAGCTTGTCTATTCCAGCAGCAGAATAAATGCCTCCCCTTCTCCCTACAATGCCATCAGGGGAGTTTCTGTTGCATACATACACCTTACCCAAACAACTTACATCCACACACTGGTTTCCAGTGCACACAAATCATCTGTTAATTTAAGAGTTAATCAGCAATGTAAGTCCCTAAAAGACAGGTAATGCATCACAGGCTGAACTCACTAGGGTTTTTTTGCATACCACCTCTCAAGATGCTAAACCTTTCCCTACCTTCTGTGGACCTTGATGTAATACTAAATCCCCAGCCATATAGTACTGCCGCCGTGTGAAACACAGAACCTCACCTTCCTTCAGCCCTTCCCAGGAGAAAGTACAATTAAGTGCAATAATTCACACGGAACTAGTCTAGGTTTGTGCTTGGAGCCTTATACACTCAACTCTTCAATCAGGAAACAGGCCCTAGCTACACCAGGTTAGCCCACCCAAAGTGCCATCCAGTAGATACCCAACATTATTAAGAAGTTGTAGGTAGCATTAAGTCTATGATTCAGAATGCTTTTCCTCTGAAGGGTCAGTATGGGTATGGAGGATGCACGGCCTGCTTTCTACTCCCTGCTTATTGTGATATCCAGTGGCTCTGAAAGACCCTTGAGCTTTTACCCATAATCCCAATAGCCAGATCTCATTCAAGTGCCAAATGACTAAATTCCAGTCAATCAGAATTTATTTCTCCTGGGGCTATGTGTATATGAAGGAGCACCTCAGTGGAGCTGTGGAGGAGGGAGAGTGAATAGTAGGGTAACAGAGCATTTGAGAGCTGGAGGGGGCAGGCTGGGGGAACAGGAAGAGGTAGTGCTGTGTATTGCTGCCCCCAGAGGATGCCTGATCTAGGGACATCCATCAGCCAGCTGCAGGTAACACCGAACAACCTTTGTCTTCCTACTCGCTTCCCTTCCCAGACCCCAGCTGCTATTCCCCCCAACATCCTTCTCTACTATCCTGCCCTATCCTAAGTGCAGAAGCTTCACTCCTGTGACACTTAGAATCTCCACAAGATCTTCACTTCTTGTACTTTTCAGGGTTGGAACTTCTGGTCATCCAAACCCCCGACTGTGTAAAGCCTTTGGATGCCCCCAGGACCTTCAGGGTTCATGGGTACAGGCCCTAGCCCACCCCCAATCTACTTTAATCTCAGGTTTCCTTTGTTGCTAATACGACTCAATCCCCTAGAGGCCAGTGAAAGAACCTCCTCCTTCCCCCACCCACCGCCCAGGCTTGGGGTTATGGTGGATGGGGGAGGGCCAGCATTGCAGGGAGCTGGGGAACCACTAAGGTTCTAGCAGGTAGGTTCTCTGGAGCTGGGTGGGTTTAAGGAGCTGCCTGCACTTTATCCACAGGAAACTCATTTGAAACTGGGGTGGAGTCAGAGCAGATCCAAGGGGCGACTTTCCCCACTGTGACCCAGGAGCCTCTTTGTGCCTGCTTGCATAGGGTGCAGCGTTTTACAAGGACCCCCTGGGTGAAGTATATGCCCAATAACTCACCAAAGGCTGGCACGTGAGGGCTCTACCAAGAGCCCAGAGCCCACTAGTCATTATAACGATTGTGAAATGTACGCATGGGTAATATTTAAGAAGTTATGTATCTATAATGAAAACTGACACACCCACTCCCCACCGCTTCTTTCCTCTGCCCGGTGTGTGGATTAGCTGCATTGTGCAAGGCTCGGAGGCCTCCATTTTGGAAGGCAGGGGGCCTGGACTGCAAGGGGCAGATCCAACCATGGCAGCTCCGGTTTCTGTTCTGTTGGAATAAAAATAATATCTGTTAAATACAAACTCTCGTGCTTTAATACAAAGAACAGCACACCCTGCACCGCACCGCTCCCCTTGTCTGTCCAACACCCTGGGAAGCCAGACTCAAGGCTTGTCTACATGAACAATTAGGTCAAGGTGGGTTTAAATCTACCCCCAATAGCCTGCCCTGGATTGTGGCCATGTGGACCCTGCTAATGCACACTAAAAGTTCCCTAGTGTTTTTTGATCTACGCCACTCTGAAGGGGGAGTAGGTCAAAGTGTACTAGGGAACTGTTAGCGCATGGCAGCCGATCCACACAGACACTTAGTGAGCTGCAGGCTAATTCAGGGCAGACTCCTGCCCTGCTTGCCATGAACTAAGCACTCATTAGAGCTGGTCAAAATTTTTGAATTAAAAGCTTTTTCACCAAAAAAAATGGGTTTTGATACATTTTTTTTCCTAGAAAAATTGCCCTATTGTCAATATTTTTCAATGAAATTCACAAGATTTTTTTTTAAGTTTGTTTTGAATTTTTTGTCTTTAAAATGGTGGAAAGAGAGAGTGGGTGGGGGGGATTGTCCAGCTTTTTCTTACTTGTTTTACCACCACCACCACCCCGAAAGGGAGGAAAGGCTAAAAAAATGAAAGGAAAGGGGGAAACCCCCACAAAAATTCAAAATGAAATATTTTAAAATGAGAATAACATTTTCATGTGTTTAAAACATGTTTTATAACTGTTTTGTTTGAAAAATGAAGTAAATGTGAAAAGTTTCAAACAAAATTAGAACTGTTGTTTTTTAAAAAACATTTCACAACCCCCCCAATTTCCACCAGCCCCCCCATCCATTCCCCCCCCCCCCACACACACACACACAGTTCACTCTTCCCATTTCAATGGTGCTCCTCTCTGTTCTCCTTTCTTTCATGCCCTTAACTAAGCAGAACACACACTCGGTAGCACAAGAGTGAGAGCATGCTGAACTTTTGAACCCACAATATTCAAGTGGGTTCGAAATGAGGTAAAAGGCATTTGTCCTGCCTCAGATATCTGTACTTATTTAAAAGCAGGTACATTTTAACAATACAACCCCACGATCCTTCATGTCGGGGGAATCTGGCAACAGAACGGTGATAGTTAAAGTTAAGTTGTAGTTGATATTACCACTTCTGTTCTTCTGTCCTTGGTCTGCTTTGCCTATTTTGATTGTAAGTTCTTTGGGCAGGGCCTAGCACAGTGGGGTTTGGATCTTTAAAGGAGCCTGTAGGCGCATATACATAATAATGGTAAGTTGTTCCCTAACCTAGCTCAGTCCTGCTAGCTAATCCAGGCAGATGGACCTTTGCAGCCACATAGCGGTCCGTGGGCTTCCCTTTGTGCTAAGCCCCAATGAAGTCAGGGAGGTTCCACTTTTGTGCAGGTGTCTGCTTTTGCAGATCAACTTGCAGTATCGTGTCCTTGCTTCCAATATTATAGAATAAACTAGCTCTTAACCATCAGTGTAAGCAACCTGGTGCCAGATCACAGTAAATCAGTAGCCATTTCTTTCTCATAGAAATACCAGAGGCCACATTGAGCCAAACTGATCCCTGAGGTAGAGCACTGAAATCATCAGTGAACTCAGTGGAGTTACACCAGGTTGGATTTGCTCCCTGCCCCGCCCCCCGCTTTGTCTAAACAAAACAGAAAGGGAAGTATTGGTCCAGTACCTCCCAATGCTTGCTATCCGCTGTCATTTTACACTGACCAGCAAGAGCAGCATATTAACAACCTCCACACCTGAGTCTGCTTCCTTTCTGCAAAACTCAAAGCAGATGTCACTCTCCGAGGTTTTAATTAATTGTCTTTCTCTTTTTTTTCCCTTTCCCCTTTTGGGTCAGACTCTTAAGTGTCTATCAGTTTGATGGCACCCTAGGGAGTGTTTTGTTCTGAATAGGTGAAAAATTGTACCCACAAAAAGAGTTCCCCGTCCGATCAATTCTCTCTAACAATTTTATTGATTAGTTGCAGTAACATTTTTCATTTATTAATTATGAAGAAGATGTTCCAGGGATTTCTTAAAGTTAACCATTGTGATTTTCCCTCCCCTTGTAGTAACATGGCTGCAGTTAGTTCTCAATGAAGGTATTATTAGTAATTTAGAGGAGGTCTATTAAAGTTTCTTTGGTTTTATCCAGTAGTCAGATTCTTCATTTTGGGCCACATAAAATTAGTCCGAGGAACTGATTGACAAATATGGGCTGTACTTTTCAATAATACGCTGGTGTGAAAATATCATCCCATTATTATGTATAAGGTAATGGATATTCAAATAATTAATTAATTGCCACCAAATAATTGTAAAACAATATGAAATCTAATCTAGTTTTGCATTTATTAACATTAGTTTAAGTAATAGCTTGAAGGAAACTTTATGACGGGAGCTGAAGGACAAGCTGTTTGCTACTACTGAACAGAGCACTGACCTTTCTGAAGTCTAACAGTTGTAATTAAGAGCCTTATTCAGCAGAAAAGATCCCCTGGCTTCCTGTGCTGTAGAAGTCCACTGAAGGTCACAGATCTGGCTTCCACCTCCTCCTTCCAAGTAACTCAGCAGAAAATTTGGCTGGGCTGCAGAACTGTCATCAGCTGGTTCCGTGATGCTTCCCACAACACGAGAGCTGCTTGGAGATGGAGAGACCAAGACAATAAATCTTCATCAACCCCTTTCCTCCGCCACTGCATCCTTACAGGATTTTCTACCTGATGCAATAGGGCCAAAAGTGGATCCAATGGAGTAAAATAATCTGAATTGGTTCAGAAGCCTCAAGCCATCACTGGTCCCATCTGACTTTAACCTTTATGGATCTATGATGATTCCTTCCTGCAGTCCTATGCAGAACTAACCAGCTCATGTTGTTGGAGTGTTTTCAGACCTTCCTTTGAAAGATGGGGGAGAGGAGAGACTTTTTTCTCATTGAAAGATTTTTACCTTTGCTTTTTATATTTCTACATGGTTCAGCACTTTTATTTAGCATTAGTGTTTCTTGCTACCCTTGCTCTGCACCCTACAGCCCCTTAGCCAGCAATCTCCTAAGCCCTTGCTGTCCTTCAGATATGATTCTGTTTGCTTAAATGTCTCCAAAACTGCTAGTGAAAAAAGCCATGTAACACTTTAGTGATGGGCCTCAAACAGCTGAGATCAGAAAGGCAGCCGAAGCTTCACTTGCTTCTCCCAGCCTCACATGGGTTATCACATTTGTTGTCTTTCCAAAGCTGGGCTGCAAATATTGTGAGAACAGGCTCTCAGGAGACTTCAGCAATCTCTGCTGTCAGTTTTGCTGGGAGGATAGCACTAGGAGATCAGCGTCTCTCATGGTAATCTAGCATTTGTGCTGGCTGTCACCTGACTGGGACATCAGCAGTTCTGCCTAGTGGCTGGAGCAGGAGTTGGAAGCCAGGAATCAGAGCCTAGGCTCAGAGCTGGAGTCAGAGGCCAGGTGCCTGAGCCAGGGGTCTGCGCCAAAGTCAGAGATCAGGAATTGGAGCCAACAGTCAGTACTGGGTTACCTGGAGTGAGGTGAGGCTGGGAACAAGGAGGAGTTATCCCAGCTTGGGTGAATGCTTTGAGCAGCCATTGAACTGCTACTGCTGCTGGGTTTCAGAGCTGGTCTGCTGACTTTTCCAGCCAATCAGGCAGTCTATTACAAGCCAGCTGCACTCATAGGTTGCCCTGGGGATTGGCTCTGTTGCCTGATGCTTCCAGTCCTGGTTGGAACCAAGAGGTGAGTGAAAATGAAAAATAATAGGGGACAAAATTATCACAGCATTTTAGAACCTCAAAAAAAGGTCCAGTCCAGATTTTGTGCAAAGGAACACATTGGTTTGTGTTTTACCAGAGCTAATTTGCTCGTCCCTGGGATAAACACAGGGACACCTAGAGATAAAATATTTTGGACCTCATCCTGCTCATTGATGCCCATTGACTTCAATAACAAGATAAGACTTTTTACGGCTACAGAAACTTTATCATGGTTCCTTCCAATCCTGTCTTCTTGTTCTCAGAGCCTGCACCCATATCCTTTTAGGAAACCATCAACACACCATTTGGGAGACTCCAAGTTGCAGGGCTAGCCTTATTATTACTATTATTCCTTTTTTCCCCCCTTTCTTTTTTTGTAGTACAGTCATGCCTGAAGGCTCCAGCCAATATAAGGGCCCTGTTTTGCCGGGGCTCTGTACAAACACAGAGTAAAAGTCAGGCCTTGCCCTAAAAAACTTAAAATCTAAATGAACAAGACAGACAGACATATCATCATTCCCCGTTTTATAGGGGGAACACAGAGAGACTAAAGGAATTGGCTACAGTTAGTCTGTGGGAGAGCTTTCAGTGTAGTAGCCGTGTTAGTCTGTCAGCAAAAGGAAAATAAGAAAGGAATACTTGTGGCACCTTAGAGACTAACAAATTTATTTCAGCATAAACTTTCATGGACTACAGTCTGCTTCGTCGGATGCACAGAATGGAGCATACAGTGGGAAGATATTTATACATTCAGAGAAACATCCACCTTTTCATGTTTCTCTGAATGTATAAATATCCTCCCACTGTATGTTCCATTCTATGCATCCGACGAAGCGGACTGTAGTCCACGAAAGCTTATGCTGAAATAAATTTGTTAGTCTCTAAGGTGCCACAAGTATTCCTTTCTTATTTTCTTTTTGTGGGAGAGCTGCAAATTAAAGCCAGCAAGTCCCCCAAACCAGTTAGTGCCTTAAACACAAGACCATTCTTCCTCAACCTTATAAAGCCATTTTTCTCCTTTACTGTAAAGATATTTCATTGTATAAACACAGAAGGAAAGAAACTCATCTTGATAAACAAAGCAGCCCAGTCAGCATTAAGGGAACTGAAAATATTCAGGCAATCTGAAGCCAGCAAGAATCCTCACCTCTTCTATATCACAGCCTAATGCTAAACCAGCACACCATGGAGAAAGCAGTGTGAGTTTGTGGGCCACTGAACACTGTTAATTTTCAAAGTGTATTACAATTACAGAAACACCTGTGCTGAAGAACTTTGTGTTGAACCACTGTGAAAATCCACAGAGTTTAATAGCCCTCAAAATTTCTAATTTCATGCTTGCGGTGGGTTGTCTCATGCTTGCACATTGGACAACAGCAGAGAGAAAAAAGATGGAGACATAGTGGTTCAAAACCTCTGATAGGACTTATTTTCTTTCATGCTGTTGGTAATATTTAACTCGGTTGTGGGTTTTATTGCTTCTCTGAGCTAATGGAATGGAAGCCGAATGTATTCATTTGGCTTATTCTTCTCTCAAGGTGGGCATCTAAAAAAATACTCTTAATGTTTATGCATATGCATTATACACACACTGTGAGGAGAATAGACTACCCAGGCCTTCTTTCTGTAGGTCCTGATTCAGCAAAACACTTAAGCATAAGTGTTTAACTTTAAACTCATGCTTAAGTGCTTTGCTGAATCAGGGCAGAATTAAGCAAATGCTTGAATTTAAGCACATGCTTAACTGCTTTGCTGAAATGGGGCTTTATGTGTCCCGTGCAACCACAAGTTTAATTCCTAGCAGGCCAGACTTAGCTCTTCATTCTTCCAAGGTAATGAGTTTTATGCCGTTGATTATGTGTAGGGTCTTTTGATTAGGATGTTCTGGCCAGTTAGTACCCTCCTACCCAGACATGGCATTAGCAGTAGGTGAAATGACTGGAAAGTGTTTGGGATATTGATATTCAAGTCAAAAAATTTCAAATGTGGGTATCCCAAATCCACTGTAGGCATCCAAATAAAAGTGGCCGGTTTTCCAAAGGGGCCAAGCACCTGATTTCCCATTGGCTTCTGTCTGCAGTTTTGTTCAATAAACTTGAAATATTTCTGTGACTTGGGCCCTCAATACCTCTGAAAATCCAGGCCACTTATATCCATATGGATTTGTATGCCTTACTCTGGGCTCCCAGATTTGAAAAGGCCTTTGCATTGTTCTCTACAAGTAGGGTGACCAGATGTCCCGTTTTTATAGGGACAGTCCCGTTTTTTGGGACTTTTTCTGATATAGGCGCCTATTACCCCCCCACCCCCATCCCGTTTTGTCACAGTTGCTATCTGGTCACCCTATCTACAAGGCCTCACTAAGTGCAACAGGCTCAAAAATTGTGTGAACTCCAGGTTTTTTTAACCTTGATGTGCCTGTTCAGTGCCGATTCACTCCTATGCTGCAACAGCTTGTCTTCACTGTCTCTGGAGCTTCTCCCTCTGCCCCATCCTCTTTATTCCCCCAATCCTCAGACCTGTGTCTTCACTCCCACCTTTGTTGGCTGGCATGCCCCTGCAGCTCCTTGTTTAGGCCCGGCCACACAGCGGCGGATGATAAATATGTCCCAGAAAAATAGCTACTTCTAGTTTCCCCTTGTTCTTGCTCCCTTGGCAACTCTCCAAAATGGCCTTCCCCAAAACCACTGCACCTTAAAACCACGTCTCATGCATTTAAGAAGAGATCCCAGAGATCCCTTGAAAAATCAAGAATTCTCCATTGTACATTGGAAAAATCTCCCCATTATGGTTCAATATGGCCTTAGTCACTATTATACATTAGACAGAGGAATATGACTGAGTGGAGAAAGCAATGTAGAATTTAGTTTAACCTTTTTTTATTTTTTTGCTGTGGAATGTGCTTAGACCACAAATTACATTACAGTTAGATCCTTCTACAGTCATTTAATCCATTCATTTTTTTCTTCTTTTTGATAATGGCTGGATATGAGCCATATTCTGAAAGGCCATTGAACAATCCTGCGATTTACCTAATTTGAAACTCATCACATGAATGTTAAACATTTAGCCACCCCATTCACTCAGTCATATCCCCCTTCCTCGCCCCCCCCCCCCCCCGGAGGTGCATACATCTGTTTTTTCAAGCATGTAAGAGTTTTGCATTTTATTCAACTTTATGGTTGGGATCTAGTCTCTTGTCTACTCACATTTACAACCCATTAGCAGTAATGTGTGTTGAGTATACATACGGATGTGGGATGCCTTAGAGTCCCGTTTGAAAGTATTTCAGTTACTTCCAAAATCTGGACTAATCAACAGTGAGCATAATCCTCCTTATGGAAGGAAAAAAATCTCTCAACCACTGTATAGACCAAAAAACACCCTCAGACCTGGCACCAGTTGAAATATTTGTTGGCAGAATCAGTAGAAAGTCTAAGCTTTTGATGGGCATGGAGAGTTCAACTACCCTTTCCTCCTAGAGGGGACGCCACCCTATCAGTGTAGAACAGTGGTTCCCAAACTGGGGTTCGTGAACCCCTGGGGGTTCACGAAATGTTACAGAGGGTTCTCGGGGAGGGGAGGGGGGGGAATTCCCTAATGGCGGACAGAGCTGTCCCTGGGGACCCCAGGACTTCCAAGAGCTAAGCAGATTAAAGCAAGCATATCTATCACACTGAGGTGACTTAAACATCAAGACTCCTTACAAGAAATGGAAAGGGAGGTGGATATTTTTTGCTGTTTTTAAAATTAAATAGGTAGCTAGTATTGTTTTTAAAATTATTATGAAGAACAAGTTTAAGCTTTGTTGTAAGGTGCGTTGTTTGCCTAGACTGCTCAACACCTGAATACTTGTGTAGGATCAACTCTTTGAATTGACTTCTTAAACACCTTCATGCTGTTTCACCTCAGATACTCCTTAATGAAACATAGGAGCCTTGTCTTATAACAGGGTTAATCAAAGTGATACAAGCTATGAAAGTGAGATCTTGGAAGAGTGTTGCCGTTTTCATAATGTAATAAAAATACTGTAATGATAAATAATAATTAATAATAAATAGTGTATAATAAGCATGTCATAAAAACAAATTTTATATTTCCAAGATCACTGCTTTTATAATTTATATTAAGGTAAAGGAGAAAATCCCTGGGAATATTCATTTTTAGGAGGGGGTTCACGAGACTTGACATTTTAGTGAAAGGGGTTCACAGGTTGTTAAAGTTTGGGAACCACTGGTGTAGAAGGACAATATCAGACCTTGTGCTTTCAGGTTCACCCTGATTACCATGTGGTTGACTGGGCATTGGGAATTGCTCTTTCTTTGTAAAGTCACTGCATAATTTGGGAGGGTGTATTATTGAAATGAGGGAGTCAGGTAGCAGAAGGGACTGCACCTTCATCTGAAGTATCAGTTACATGCCACTGTTAGAGACAAGACTTGATGGGCTCATGGTCTGGTCTGGTGTTGTATGTTAGCGGGGGGAGGGACGCTTGGTGAAACTTGACTCCACCGTGTGCTGTACCTGCCCTGTGGATGACTTTAGTTCCCAGTGTTGCCACGCGGGCACTTTTCACAAGCAATAAAATTAGTGTTAAAAAGAAACAGAAACACCTTCTTTTTGTCTGAGGTGTTGTTCATCAGAAGTTAGGGGGGCAAGTCAGCATTTTTAGTTTGCCATCCAAGATCAGGACATATTCAGGATGCTTTTGAGTGACACCAGAAATATAGCCAGTGATTAATCAGTGAAAGCCAGGTATCTTAAAACGTATGCTACAACAGAGCCAATTCAATCTCATTCGAATAATAATAGTGTATATTTTAAATTTATTTTCCAGCTAAACATAAGAAAATACACTAGTCATCTGTAGCAGGGCAGTTACTCGGCTCCTAGGAGAAAAGGTTAAAGGCAGCTGAGGTAGGAAGCTTGAAGAGGCAGCCACACCCGATGAGGCCACAGCTGGCCCAGGTATAAGGACTAAGGGAGGAGCTGGGTCACTCACTCCAGCCTTGGAGGGAGAAGGGCCTAGCTGCCTGGAAACAGAGGGTACCTGATGCAGAGCAGTGCTGGGGAAGGGCAAGAGGAGCTGGGGAGCTCCAGCCTGGCAACTCCCCAGGCTGAGGCCTGGTTTAAGGCCTAAAAGGGTACTGGGGCTGCAAAGGTGCACCCAGGGAATAGGCAGAGGCAGCTGGTCCTACCCCATTGCCAGTGATGAGTGGCCATTACAGACTGCAGTCTGCCCCAGAGAAAGGGGGCTAGATGATGATTGGCAGTAGCCACTGAGGCAAGGTGGGTATAGAGGGTTGGGGTTCCCCTGGGAGGGGAGACCCAGAGTGTGGGGTTACTGCTGGGGGCAGAACCCCAAGGTACAGGGCACCGGGGTCCTGGAGGGACATGGGGGCTCGAGGCAGGCGAGACACCGGTCAGCAGGGGGTGCTCCAAGGCTGGAATTGAGCTAATTCCCGAATGACCAGCAGGAGGCACTGCACTGTCAGTGCTCGGTCTGCTACACCATCCAAACAGAAATGCAGTCCGCATTCTACCATATGAAAAAGCAAATATATGTGTAAGCCCTGAAATATCTTGGCTCTGCAGCAAATAGGCCCATCTGCTGAGGAAACCTTTCCTCAAGAAAACCGAAATCTGCTCTGCTCGGGAAAGCTGCTGAGGAGATGATGAGCTCATGCAAATGAGTTCTGCTGCCACCTTCTATAGACACATTGTAAGATACAGTCACTCTCCCAAAGAGCTTAAAATGTAAATACATGAGACAAAGGGTAGGAAGGGAAACGGAGGCTAAGTAAGGTGACTTGCCTAAGATCATGTAGCTGCTCAATACTAGAGCCAGGAACAGAATCAAGGTCACCTGAGTCCTAGTCCAGTGCTGTACACACTAGACTGTGCTGTCCTTATAGCTTGCAACTGTGATACTGCAACGTGTTGGGTCATTGCTGCAAAATGTTTATAAGGGCTGGGAGAAGGGAGAGGGCCAAGGAGAGGTGCTGTTGCACTTTAAAAGCAAGCACATGTGTGTGTAGATTATTCTGCTGAAAGCTAGTGTGTTAGTTAGGGAATAGGGAATATCGTACCTTCCTGAAAAAACTACTTAGTAGGTCAGGCCTCACTTCAGTACAGAGACTCGCTCCAGGGAATGCTGTGAGAAGGCTGCATCCAGAAATGTTACTATTCTGCAAAAAATGGCTTGCTTTATGACTGACTGCATAGGGCAAGTCATTTTTTGCAGAATAATAACATTCTAGCATTTCAACCCGGCCCTAGTAAAGGCTCCCCAAATTCTTGGAGAAAGGATGTGGTGGGTATTTGTTTGACTCATTTAAGAAACAAGTAATTTGTAATGATCAAGACTGGCTCCTCTTGTGCAACCCAGAAATATCACTGAAGGGAACTATTTACCACAAAAACAAATAATTATTAAATAACTTCTAAAAAAATCACCTACAATATTTACATCAAACTCTAGGAACAGTTTGTGTCTTACAGGAAATGATTGTATCAAAATATTATTGTCAAACAATTAAAATGTCCATCCACTGAATGTGACCAACAGTTTAAAATAGGGTTGCCTAAATTTAGGTATCTAAATACGGATTAAGGCAACTAAATATGTGGGCTGAGTACCCACAGCTTGTATTGAAGTAAATGAAAATCGGGGCATTTATTTAGGTGCCTAAATACCGATGTAAATATGTGGGCTGAGTACCCACAGGCTCGTATTGAAGTAAATGAAAATCGGGGCATTTATTTAGGTGCCTAAATACCGATGTAGATTAGAACTGCTCAAAAATTGTTTTTTGTTTCTGCTAAAAATTTTGACTTTTCATCAAAAATCCCCAAATCAAAAAGTTTTCAGTTTTCAACCATAACTTTTTTGGGTTATCATTTTTTCACTGTAAACTTAAAATTTTCTGTGGAAAGTGAACACTTTCTGTGAATTTTTTTTGTTACATTTTCCACTCAGAGTTTTGGCAGAAATTTTTTGACCAGCCCTAATTTTAGGCACCCAGTTTTGAAAAAAAAATTGGGGGGGGGGGGGTTACACAAATTTTCAAACATTTCAGAACTCCTAACTAATAATGCTATTTATAGCACATATTAAAATACACCTTTTATTCATTATAAATTAATATGCTGCTAATAAAAGAGAACAAAAATATAGATAAGTAAATACAAACCCAAATGCAGTGAACATTATTGTTCTTCTTCTTATTTCTCTTCTAGACAAAACATTTTGCTTTTCATTGAAGTGACATCACCAACCAGTAGTACTGCATTCACTGCAACAATTTCAGCTGACCATTAGCAAGTCCTTTCTTTCCACAAAAACGTGCATTATAGTCATCCATCTCCTCACAAATTTATTACAGTGTATTGAAGTTCTCTCCTGGTCTATTTGTAGCCAATTCCATTTGAAGGCAATCTAACCTCCAGTGGAAGACCCCTTACTATATTGATGTTTCTCTGAATTTTTTTCCTTATTTCATTCTTTTTTTCTAGTTTCTCGTTCTTTTTTATTTCACTCTTTTTCTCTGGACTATGTGGGATAGTCAAACTAGACTTATGATGATTGCTGAACGATATATCTTCCATCTGAACCTGCTGTGCAGCAGAAGCCCTAAAATGATATACACTAGAACTAGTTGAATTAATCATTAAGGAAAAAATATTTATTGTGAATTTTGCCCTTTTTGCTCTTTGTGAACCAATCTTGATTTATGTGACTGGATTCATTGGAAAAATTTCAGTGGGAGTAGATCAAGTCAGTTCTTTATGACTATTTACTATGGACTGGTTGAAAATTTTCTGTTGAAACTACTTTTGGGTGGAAAGTTGGGTTTTATATTTTCAGTGAAAAGCGATTGATTTCTCCTGAAAATTTTCACTTTTCATTGAAAACTTGATCTGAAAACTGAAATGTTTTTGTCCAAAACCTAGAAGCTTTAGACTGAAATTTTTGATTTGGAAATGCTACCACAGTGCCTCATAGGAGTTGTAGTTTGGATGCCTTTTGTTCCAGTTCTCCTCTATGGACTGGACTTCCCCGATGAACTACATGACCCATGATGCACTGCAGCCATGGGACACCCATGATGAATTGCAGTGACTTAGCAAGTGGGAAGGCTGTGGTAGATCTTGTGAGATGTTGTCTGGCTGGTCATTAACCTAGCCCACAGAGGAGAATGGGAGCATGAGGCACCTGACCTACAAATTCCCATCTTCCTTTTAGCATATGTGCAACATGCCTCAGATGGCACATGACCAGGATTCATCACCGACTTTGGTCCGCTGGTTGGCTCATTAGCTTTCCCCGTCTGGTCCAGTTACTAACAGGGAGTGCGATGTGAATGCTTTTTCATGCCCCCTACAATTCCCATGAGGCACTGTAGAAACATTTCCAAGTCAAACTTTTCACGTTTTGGTTTTGGCAGTTTTCTGTTTTATGCCAAAAAATTGAAATTTTCTGGGGAATAAAAAAATCTTTATTTTTGGACCAGCTCTACTATTTGCTAAATAGTTTGGATACACAACTTTCATGCTTTGGGTTGTTCACTTCAGCTATCCACCGTGAATGACTGGTTATTCAGATGACATCATATTGTTTCTACTCCCTATTTGGCTGACCAAAACTTTTTAATAAATGCACATTTCAGACACTTACATGCTGATTTAAGCACCAAAAGCTTAAATGTGGATTTCAGAGTCTGCCTCTCACGTGTTCCTCATTCTGGGGATTGATCCTCCATTTAATCCAAGTTACCAAACAAACTTTATGTTCCCATCACTTTTGTTGTTGAAAATTACTGACATCAGACATAAAGAATCCTGACATTGAGGTTAGAGAGTCATTCGCCTAAGGGAATGGATCCCAGAGTATTTTAACTTTCCTGGATTGATGATATTTGGATGTCCTTCATTCTGGGTTTCTGCCGTACATTGCATCCCACATTTAGGCTTTGGCAGTGACTTGATGTTTACACTCCTGAAATATTTACAGACCATTATCATGCCTCTCCACTCCCTTAATCCTTGCTCAGCCAATCTATATATAGTTAGCTGTTGTAGTCTTTCCTTATAAGCTCCAGAAAAGCCTGATCATTTTTGAAAGTCTAACTAGGGTGCGATTTATTCCAGTTCATACTGGCAATTTACCTCTGTCCTGACAGCTTTACTTAGAAAAGCTCATTTGGGCTGAAGAACCTAGTGGACAAAGCATATTGAACTCTGTACTAAATACCTGAGTTTTGAGTTTCAGGGAAGATGAGCCAAAATCAGACTGGGTGTATAACTTTAAGCACATGCTTAAGTTAAATTTCATTCAATGGGATTTAAGCGTATGCTTGAAATGAAGCGAATGCTTCAGTACTTTCCTGAATAGAGATGGACTGCTGAATCAGTCTAAAGCAACTAATAGATTTAGCAAAGCTGTGGTATCCAAAACTCAACTTGTATGAGCAGATTTTTTAAAACTTGGGCTTTTATTTTATTTTTAGACACTCACTATGAACATTAGACTGGCTGTCTCTGTTTTTAGCTTCTTGCTGCTTTGAATTTCGGCCACATGCTCTGTTTGTGTCCGCCACTATGTCCGCGCTCAGAGTGTGCTTGCTTCAGTGACTGGGCTTGGAATACATTTGCCTCGCTGATTTCACTTGCAATGTCTCTCCAGAAGTGAGGAGTGTATTCCCTTGAAAGTGGAATCACTGAAGGAAAGAAGAGATAAAGGTCACACAGCCATTCAAGACTAAATGAGACTGCTGCAATCTCTATAGTGAATGCTCTTTTTCTCCCTTTTCTATGGGTTTCTCTCAGTCTGTTCTTGGTTTGTTAGGTTTTTGTTTTGGTGGGAGAACTAGAAGGATGGGAATAAGGTCATGTCTATGTGAGAACAGCCCCGTCCTTTCAGGCCTCACGTGTGCTGCGTTTGTTTGCTCAGTCAGTTCCTGCATATGGTGGATTCTTTTTGCTTAGCCATTGTTTGGAAAATGGAGAGTGGAGTAGAGAGACTTGGGCCTTGACTCAACAAGGTACTTAAACACGGACTTAAGACTCACTGACTCAATGGGGCTTAAACATGGGCTTAAGTGCTTTGCTGAATTAGAGCCTGGGATGGGATAAATATGCTTGGCCGTAAATTGAGAGAATGAGTCAGTGGAGGGCACATAAGCACAAGAGCAGGATGGAGGGAGAAATGAGAAGGTAAAAGAGAAGGTCAGAAAGAGGGTAATTAAGGAAATGCAGCAAAGAGAAATTATACAAGAGAGGATTAGAAATGTACAATCGGTGTCAGTTCCCAAGAACATAAATCATATGCAGTTGGAAAGGAGATAGCAGCATAGCTGAAGGAAACCTAAGGATGGTGGTAGACCACAAACTGAGTATCAGCTTGACACACTGCATGTCAGTGAAAAATCTGTAGTAATTTATATGCTGTCACATATTAGACCAGGAAGGTGGCAGCCCTTACCCATGCAGCTCTTGTGAGACTGTAACTCGAATACTGCATTCAGTTCTGAGCACATCAATATCTGGAAGATGTCAACAGAATGCAGAAGGAAAAATTAGCAAATCCAAAAAATATGAGCAGTTATTGTTATGGAAAAGTGACTGCATCAAGTACACACTAAGCAAAATAGGCAGAGGACAAATAGATATTTAGATATTTGGTTACCATTTATTCATTATTCAGACACAGCGCCCTTGCCTGCAAAAATATATGACATTTGACACTTTTTTTTAAATATTTAGTATAATAGACTAACTTTGGTTTGTTAATATAGCTGTAGAAGCATATTGTTTTTAAGTTTTGTAAGAAAATCCCCAGAAATAATATAACATGGGTGATGAAACAAGTTTATTCTCTAACTTGGTAATATCCAGCGACATAGAAAGTTTCAGAAACAATTCTTTTTTATTAAAATCCTCTAACCAAAAAGTGAAACAGTCATTTTTGTAAGTGTTGTTATGGTATTTTTGGTGCTTGTATGATTACCAGAGGTAAAATTGCTTATATTTTGGAAATTAAACAGCTTTAAAAACAAAATAAGGAATCCAGATCTGAGCAATAAAAATATTAAAGAGTTGGAGGGATTGATGAACAAGGAAAGGTTTAAAAGAACTAAATAGCAATCTAATGCTAAAGTATGTGGCTCAAACATTAACTGTGAATGCAGAAATGTGATATAAAAGAGAGTTTTCTACTTTGCTGATATACATTAAGTAGGAGCATGAGATATCCAACAGAATTGTGAATAGGTCAGTCAACATCAAATTGCATTGTTGGTGGATAATTGGTACAGTTTGGGGAATAAACCAAGGTGGCTGGAATTATGGGCTGTACAGTATACAAACAGAGCAGTTATATGGAGTTATTATAATGTGTAGTGAGTCTGGAAGACAAATAAAGGGACCTAAGAAAAGCTTTAGAAGAAGCTGCTGGCAAGCAACATAAACCAAAATAAACAGTGTCAGGAATAAAGAAGAGAATGGGAAAAATGGGAGAGATGATCAATACTCAAAGAAAAGAAACAAAAAGAGAACTGGTGAACAATTTTTATTACCGATCCATGCAGTGTGTACTGCATGGCGACTAAACTGCCAATCTATTTTCTCCTAGCAAAAGAGTAGTGATAGTAAAAAAACACAAAACAACAAGATGTATTTAAATGTGGGTTTTCACTGAAACTCTTTAACGTGGATTTAGCACTCCTGAAACGCTCACAATGACAAGTCTTGAAAGTAGAAGTCTATAATCACTAGATAACAAGGCACAAGCAAACAACATGCATTTTAATACAGCTAAATGTAAATCTATACATCTGGGAGCAAAGAATGCAGGCCATTCGTACAGGATGGGGGACTCTATCCTGGGAAGCAGTGACTCTGAAAAAGATTTGGGGGTCATGATGGATAATCGGCTGAACATGAGACCCCATTGTGATGCTGTGGGCAAAAGACCTAATGCAGTAGCGTAGCCATGGGGGGAGCAGGGGGAGCGGCTGCTCCCCCTATGAGGAAAAGTGGCACTAAGGCGCCGCCAGAGCCTCGCTAGGGCGGCGCTTTAAAAGGCCTGCGGCTCCTGCCACTGCGGGGAGCCACGGGCCTTTTAAAGCGCCCCACCCCCAGCCCTGCTGCCGGAGTCGGGCGGGGGAAGGGGTGCTTTAAAAGGCCCGCGGCTCCAGCCGCAGCAAGCCGCCCCTTGTCTCCGCAAAGCGGGGAGACAAGGGGCGGCCCCGGTGAGCTGCCCCTTGTCTCTCCGCTCAGCAGCTCAGCGGGGAGACAAGGGGCAGCCCCGGCGAGCCGCCCCTTGTCTCTCCGCTCAGCAGCTCAGCCGCTGAGCGGGGAGGCAGCGGGCAGCTGCCCGCCGCCCCCCAAATCTTGGCGCCCTAGGCGACTGCCTAGGGTCACCTAGTGGGTGCGCCGGCCTTGCCAGCGGCTCCTGCCGCTGCGGGGAGCCGCAGGCCTTTTAAAGCACCGCCAGAGCCCGGCTGCCGGAGCTCCGGCGGTGGCGCTTTAAAGGGCCCGGGGCTCCGCAGCGGCTGGAACCCCTGGCCCTTTAAAGCGCTGCAGGGTGAGTACAGGGGGAGCGGGAGGCGCCTTTTTATAGCGCTGCTCCCCCTGTGCTCAAGACCTGGCTACGCTACTGACCTAATGTGATCCTGGGATGCATAAACAGGGGAATCTCTGGAGTACAGAAGGAATATAGAGGTTATTTTATCTCTTTATTTGGCACAGTGCAACCACTGCTGGAATATTGTGTCCAGTTCTGGTGGCCACAATTCAAGAAGGATGCTGTTAAGTTGGAGAAGGTTCAGAGAAAAGTCAAGAGAATGGTTAAAGGATTAGAAAACATGCTTCATAGTAATAGACCCAAGGAGTTCAGTCTGTTTAGTGTAACAAGCAGAAGGTTAAGGGGGTGACTTGATTACAATTTATAAGTATCTACGTAGGGAAGAAGTATTTAATTATATGCTCTTCAATCTAGCAGAGAAAGATATAACATAATGCAATGGCTGGAGCTTGAAGTTAGACAAATTCAGACTGAAAATAAAGCATGCATTTTTATCGATGACAGTAATTAACCATTGGAACAATTTACCAAGGGTCGTGGTAAAGTCTCCATCACTGAACATTTTAAAATCAAGATTGGGTGATTTTTATAAAAGATCTGCTCTAGGAATTATTTTGGGGAAGTTCTATGGCCTTTGTTAGACAGTGGGTCCAGCTAGATCAGCGGTTCTCAACAGGGTTCTCAGCGGGGTCGCAAGCAAGTTTTAGGGGGTCTGCCAAGCAGGATTGGTATTAGATTCACTGGGGCCAGGACAGAAAGCCAAAGCCCCGGGCTCTGAGTCTCGCCACCCAGGGCTGAAGCCAAAGCCTGAGCAACTTAGCTTCGCAGGTCCCCCGTGGCATGGGGCCCTGGGCAATTGCTCTGTTTGCTAACCTGTAACGCCAGCCCTGGCTTTTATATGCAGAAAAACAGTTGTTCTGGCACAGGTGGGCTGTGGAGTTTTTATAGCATGTTGTGGGGGCCTCAGAAGGAAAAAGGTTGAGAACCCCTGGAGGTGATTACAATGGTCCCTTCTGGCCCTAGATTCTATGCATATAGATGCACCACACAGAAAACAGTATCACATGCTTCCAACTGACATGGCAGATGATAAATGGAACGTAGCCAGCAAACCACTGTCAGATGACTCTGACTTCCAGTCCCTGATCTGCTCGGACTGGATTCAGAATAATTGTAGAATAGTAAATAAAACAGGGTACATACACTTATGAGATGCTATAATGTCAGAAAAATCTCCATCAGCAGAATTTTTCTGGTTAGCTGGGCTAGTGTCTTCAGCCTGTTTCAGAAGAGAGGCTCTCATACTTAATAGGAAAGATCACCAGAATTCATGATGACTTCTCCAGGTCCAAAGAAAAGGAATCATAGCAGACGATTGCAAACATGACATTTTCCTTGACAGAGGTTGGGTAATCATGCAACTAGACATCCTGGAAAGTACTTAGGGAGTCTGAACCTCCACACTTGAAATGGATCCCTCCTTTTCTGTGATTGATAAAAGTCCATGGATAACACTTTGATCCATTCTTAACTGAGATCGTCTCAATGAGGGTATTCATATTATGCACTAAACCAGTTTTCATTTTAAAAAAAACAAAACGAAAACACTCAGGGTAAATGATCTTGCCAGTTATCCCTCTATCTCTATCCTCCCCAGTTTGGGCAAAGTCAGTGAGACGCTGGTAGCAAGTCAACTCCAACAACACCCAGTCTCATCCTATAACCAAGGCCTTCCTGAGTTAAGCTTCAAACCAAAGTATGGCATGTATGCAAACAGTGCTGGCAGCATTGGTGGGTAATCTCTTTAACAGTTCTGGACAGAGGACACAAATCCATGCTCATGCTATTAGATCTACCAACAGCCTTGGATACAGTTAACCGCGAAGTGCTACTTTTGCACCTACAAGACCTGGCAGATGTGAATAGAGTTTAGCTGGTTTTGCTCATTCCTCTTGGATAGGTCCCACAAGTTCATGAAGGACTCGTGTTTATACTCCTGTTTGAGATCTCCCACCTACAGAGTCCTGCAGACCTGAGATTGGTCCTCTCTCTTGCTCCAAAGTAGGAGAGAAGTAATGCTGGTAGGAAAGCGAGAAAAAACTTTGAGGAAATGCCAGGAGATATGATCTCATTCTCTGCTGAAGGAACTTGTCCCCTGACTGTCAAGGTGGTGCAAAAGCCTAGGAGTCTGGTTAGAATTTTCATTACTCCTTGCTTACGCTTAGATACCACAGCTGTAGATTTGTGGGGCTCAGGTGGTGTAAATCAGCTTAGACTCAGATTTTCAATGGAGACTGATGGTGTTAGGTGCCCGATTATTTAAATTGAATGGAAGTTGGGCATCTAAATCCCTTAGACATCTGAAAATCTCAGCCACAGCTAACAGAAATTAATAGAGCTATGCTGATTTGCACCAGCTGAAGATCTGGACCATAGATTTGAATACCAGAAGGGACCACTATGTCTGACCTCCTGCCAAACACAAGCCAAAGAATTTCACCCAGTAACTCCTGTAGCAGAGAAAATTATTCTTTTCTACTGTGTAAGCGAACACAATATCAAGCTCGGTAACTTGTGGTTGAAGCAGAGCAGCGTCGAAAAGACCTCCAGTCTCAATTTAATGATAGGCACCTTAGGACAAGCTAAGAGAGAGCTGCCAGCATCTCTGTAAATAGTTCTCTTAATAAAGAGCCAGTTTAGTTTTAGAAACATGGAATCTTCTCAAGTTATCACCCAGCACACAGTACATGAAACAGTGGAAAACTTTAGTGCCTGCCTCTGCAGCTGCTCATTGCTTTTCCAAGCAGCAGCAGAGTGAAACTGACATAATTGTTCTCAGTTTTACTGGTGCCCAAAAGGTTCTGAATAGAAGCAGTGAAAAATCACTGGAGTCTTATTAATTTCACTCTGACGCTACTGCTGTGAAACACGCTGGAGGCACTGGACTGTCTTTCTGCAGATTAAGGGATACAGCACTGCTCTGATTCACATTTGGAAGGCCAGATTCATGGATATAAGACCTGGAAGATTTTATTTTATTTTATTTTTAATGAAATGTAAAATTGGTTCCTTTGCCTGCCATCTCTCCCAACTGTCTCCTGCTTCCTCTTCCCTATCACTCTTGCACCCACCCAAACTTGCTAGAGAAAGCTTCCTCCTGGCTAATTATGAGAGGAGTTTTGAAGTATGGGATGGATGGATATTCAGAATAAGGTGTTTGATATGTAGATGGGCATCCTAGTAGAGACAGTAAGAGTGGAGATGAAAGATGGACATGGTGGAAAATGTATCATAGGAAACCACTCTAATATCCTCTAAGTGGTTTCTCAGAGTAGGACAGGTAGACAAATCAGAAAAGCTTTAGATAGAGACTGAGGTTAGTGAAAAGACTAAAGCATTGATCATGTAGGATTTAACCTAACCTTTGGCTTTAACACTGGCTCAGATAACAACAGAAGAATCATTATTTTAAAAAATGTACATTCTTGCAGGGACTTCAGAGAAGTTACCTTATGCTGCCGTAACAGACAGGCTCAGGTTATTTTGTCTGGTAGCTTCTGAAATGGCCCAAATATTATAAATCGCTGGTGAATGCCTCTAATGATGGTTTTGTCAGCAGAACTGAAATGATTTTTGACAATTCTCATGTAAGCTATCAGTTAAAAAGGATGAAGTAGTAGGGGATGGGATGAAGACAGTTCTTAGAATTACTACTTCTTTTGGCCTAAGTGTAAAGTATCATATGCAGAAAGCAGTTACCTTAAAACCTACATTCATGCCAATGAAATTTAAATGCAGTGTAAATGGGTTGACAATGAGAAAAGGATTTTTTATAACAGAGCTTACTGTGGATGTAAGTCTAGAGATGTGAAGGTAGTACACTGAGCAGTATTTAAGATCAACATCTAACTGGAGCCTATGGCATTGCCTGGATGTTTTGACTAGAGAGGATGCGAGGTTTTGTGATTAAATCGCTGGTCTGGGAGTCAGGAGGTCAAAGTTCAGGCTCCAGCTCTGCTACAGACTTCCTGTGTGACCTTAGGCAAATCACTTAATAATCTCCCTGTATCTTGTCAGTAAAATGGAGATGCTAATACTTTGTTTGTGTCTCTTGTCTATTTACAGTGTAAGCTCTTCAGAACCTGGGCTACCTCTTACTATATGTAGATAGCCGGGTCCTGGTAGGGATAAGCAAGCTGGTTTAGATCATAACAAACCTGTGGTCAGTTAGGACTTCACAGTCGTCGTCACTGTGCTGCACACCACAGCCTTTAAGAAGTTTGCAGCAAAGTAGGACTAGCACTTCTTGCTGCAAAGACACAGGAACCTAATACTGGAGCTAACACCGTCTCTGATGGCTGCTAACAGTATAGGGCCAATGACCCTCAGGAGAGCTATGATTCTGTGATCCCGATCCAATCTAATAGAGGGTAGTGGTACACATACTCTCCAGTCAGTTCATTTCAGTATTGATCAACCCACGCTTTTGCTCAAAATGTGAAATGATCACTAAACAAGCCTTCCTTAATTCAGTTCTTGTGTGAACAGTTGAACTTTTGCCTGCTTACTCAAGCCTAGTTTTTAAAACACTAGTGGCTTGATGCCCGTTAGCTCTTTTCCTGCTTGTGGCTCTATGCTCATGGACGCTTGGTGGGTAGACTCCCATCATGGCCACAGTCCTTGGGGCTGGCCAATTTATGTTTTGTGCATGACCTGAGAGCAGGCAAAGGCAGCCTCTGAGAGAAGCCACAGAACTGTTGCGCTCGTAGTGGCCCCCAAAGGGTCTGTTATGCCATCCAGGGATCACTGAGATGCAGAAGCACTCCAGACCCTCAGCCATGCCAGCTCCATATGCTGCTGGCTGCAAGCAGGGGTTGCATAGGACTAGTGACCTAGTTCTACACCACCCATGAGCTCCCATGCTGATGGAAGCCTGACTGGTCAGACCAATTTAATGGCTGCCTGGCACTGATGGAGCAATGCAAGAGACCACAGAAGCAGCCATGATCTGGCCCATTATCTTTAAATGGGAACTGTGTTAGGAATAAACTATTACTGGGGAGGGAGCCAGAACCAGAAGTCTGAATCCAAACGACACCAGAGTTCAGGGACATTCTGAGCTGATCTGGACCTTGCAATGTTGGCTGGTCTCGACAATTATTTAATTGACACAATTTATTTAGAAGTCCATAAAAATTGTGAAAAGACTAAACAGAGAGAGGTGCAGTAAATCCCAGAAATACTCTTCAAAAAAGCTTTCTACCTTTGTCACTTGTCTGTGCAAGTGCACCACAAATGCAGCATCTTGGTTTTAGTGATGTCCTGCTTTTATGCTGGCTTCAACTAGGTTTGACTAGTAGCAAGGAGGTCAAGTTGCTGGCTTGTTCAGAATCGCAGAATGAGTCTTGGGCCTACCCAGGATTAGAATCAAGGATTTTTCTGGTTCCTAGTCTTTTGCTCTAGCCACTGTAACACAAGACTCCTGCTCTGAAACGGATGGTGAAAAAAAACTGATTGGAGGAGCTCAATAATAATAGTGGTGGAAAACTAGAACCAGAGAATCAAGACATACCAGGGAGACTGAACAATTATGTGATATCTCTGGAGCACATGAAGAGGAGAGATGCTTGCTTAAATTCAGGGATTAGATTTCTTTGGCAAAAGAAGATAATAAATGAAACGATTATGAAAATGTAGATCTTCAAGTTGACAAGCAATTTAAAAAGAGAATTATATTTAAGAATGATGAAGGGCCAGATCCTTGGGAGTGCCGTGGTTACATGTGGAGCACTGCCAGTCCAGGATAGCCCTAAAGCCAGCATATCTAGCCCTAGGGGTGCTCCTCTGGTGGCACAGAGCCAGTGTAGAGCCCCCCTACACCACACACCTCACTTACTGCGAGTGTATGTGGTGGGACTGTAAGAAAGGGGAGCTGGCCACAATGCCCTATGCTATGCTGATCCCCAGCTGAGGTTTTGGCCCTGCTCACTTTACTTCTGTGCTTGCGTTAGTCATGCCTGCTCCAGTCCTGCCCTCTTTATTGAGGAGACTAGTTCCACTGCAGCCAAAGGGACTGCTTGCCTGGGTAAGGCAAGTAAAGCAGGTTCCTTATCTGTAAATCTAATTTTGTCTACTTGGCTCTGGGAGAGATTCAAGGCCTTTCATTTAAGTGGATGCTCCCACCTCATCAGCAATAGGCTACCAGTCAGGCTAGATAATTTTCTTGCAAGTCTTCACATACAGAGAGGCACCAGTATGCTAATTATCTATCCATTCTGCTAGCAGAATGTTTATAGGGATATGGTGCATTTTTCTAAACCATGGACTAGAATCTAGTCAGGGTGATGCTGTTTAGAATCAGAGAACTCTGTTGTTCAGAATCTGGCCTGTGTCTTTCACCCTGACTTTTAAAAGCCTTTCTGGACTTTTGCAATGGCCTTGTGCTGGCATTCTGAATGTGATTCCACAACTCCTTTGCCGCCAGTATTTGGAAATGTTTGGATTGTCCTGCGGCCCAGTTGTTGAATCCTTCTCTTGTTCTTTCTTTTTGGCTCACTTTGCATTGTGAGCATAATTGGTGCGTTCCAGTATATGGAAAAGATGAAGCCTACTGAGCAATGCCAGCTACTGTAGCCACATGGGGTTCATTTGCTGCGGTCCTTATGTTTATTATTGTTAGAATTAAATCGTTTCCTGTGAAGATACGGCCAAAGGTGTCACCAAAATATGATAGGTTACAGTGTAGTAGCCGTGTTAGTCTGTGTCAGCAAAAAGAAAATAAGAAAGAAAGAAATACTTGTGGCACCGGGCTTTGTTGCAAGGATAGGTTCCTGGGTTAGTGTTTTTGTTGTATGGTGTGTGGTTGCTGGTGAGTATTTGCTTCAGGTTGGGGGGCTGTCTGTAAGCGAGGACTGATCTGTCTCCCAAGATCTGTGAGAGTGAGGGATCATCTTTTAGGATAGGTTGTAGATCTTTGATGATGCGCCTCATTCACACCTGTGTGTCAACTGTCCACAATGGCCATCTTGTTTATCACATCAAAGGTTTTTTTTCCCCTGCTGTTATGGTTCCTCTCAATTAATTAGTCTCTTAAGGTTGGTATAGGCACTTCCACCTTATCATGTTTCTCTGACTGTATAAATATTTGTCCACTGTATGTTCCATTCCATGCATCCGATGAAGTGGGTTCTAACCCACGAAAGCTTATGCTGAAATAAATTTGTTAGTCTCTAAGGTGCCACAAGTATTTCTTTCTTTCTTATTTTCTTTTTATTAAAATATGAGGGGAAGAGGGCAAATTCTACCCACTCCCGAGCTAGCTATTCTTCCTCAGTCAAACAAAAATGTTCTAGTTTTCTATTTGTGACAGTGAAAATGTTACAGTGAAAATCCAGTAATATCACTCTCAGTGGATTATGCCTTATAAATCCAAGTCGGCAGGAGGAGAAAGAAGTGCTTTATGAGAGACAAGTCCCCTCTTTACACAGAAAAATCTAAAAACTATTAATTTGGGGGCAAAAGCTAGGAAGAAATACATGAAACGGAAATTGATTTCTATTTAAATGGTATGTTTTCATCACCTTGTTCAGAGCATGAACATTCATCTTTGAGTACCTGTGCTAATTGATTTCAAATGCAATTCAACACAATTGCTGTAGAATAATAAATCTAAGAGCAAGGAGCCAAAAGAAAGAATATCAGCTAAAAGCGACGGGGCTAGAGAACAATGGCTGGAAAGAAAGTTAGACAAGTTATTACAGGAGAACCTGTGAAGCCTTCATGCAGTTTGACTTAAGAAGGAAATAGGATGCTGGCATTGGGAATGCAATTTAAATAATGAGAGGTGATAATACTTATGTGAAGCATTGGTTAGCTCCTTCTGGATACCTACATAGGAGTCCTGGTCAGCAGTCAGCATGCTAATTACCCTTTGGGATGATGTAGTATCTAGCAACTGGAGCAACAGCTTGTCTTAAAGATAAAAGGTACAAAGACACACTGTGAAAGGTGGGCTAATCTCATTAGAGAAGTAATTTAGGGATCAGCCTAATTAAAAGGGTTTATAGCTAATATGGAGGGACCTATTCATCCAAACTATCCCTTTGAAGCAGGAAGGATTCTGAAGGAAATGGGGCATAATCCAAAAATAAGGCAACTGACATCAGAAAGGTGCAGATTATGGCTGTGGCTGCATGGCTGAGAAGGGACTTGTGGGAGAGTAAGAGACTACCCCAGTGTCCCTGCATGGCTTTCCCAGACATTGTGTCCAGGCACCCAAGTGTAAACATGTGCTGCATACCCACTACTCCCTCCCCCACTGCAGGTGGGTGGGGAGAGGTGGGCAGAGGGTGGAGCCTTGGCCCTTCCTCCCTTCTCCATGCTGAGCTGGCATGGTCGGTAGTAATCTGCTACTTGAAGCAAGGGCCATGATCCCACGCTTCTGGGTCTGCACAGCTGCACAGCAGCATTGGATTGGAAAACCACAACCCAGCGCCAAAGGTCTGGCCCCAAAAGTGTTAAACAAAAGGTCATGGCCACATGGTATAAAAATAATTCCTGACGCACAAAGCATCAGTGTATTCAGGGAAACAGAACTTCATTTTAAAGGGAAGGCAAGTGGAAGTAACCAAAGGCACTGAGCCAGTGGTCCCCAACCTTTCCACTGCAGTAGCATCTTCATGTTCCCAGAAGAGTGTGGCGGGCGCCGGACGACCAGCTGCCGAAATGCCGCAGAGAAGCGGCGTCATCGAGAAGCGTCGCTGCCGAAATGCTGCTGAAAAAGCGGCGGCGACGCTTCTTGGCGTTACTGCTTCTCGGAGGCATTTCGGCAGCTGGTTGTCCGGCGGCTGCGCTCCTTGGCGGCGGGTTGTCTGGCGGAAGCGCTCCCCTGTTGGTAGGTGGGCGCACATAAATGCCCCAGCGGGTGCCATGGCACCTGCGGGCACCGCGTTGGGGACCACTGAGCCGATGCCAGCTCCAGAAAATCACCTTTCTTTTATTAAAGGTCTTGCATGTGCCTGTGCTCCCTTCAATTGTGTTGCCTCATGTCACACTGATTTCCAGCGTGCTGTGATGTAAAACCACACACCATGATGCAATCCTCTCTGAAACCTGGACAAAGTTAAAAGAAAACCCTCCAGATCTCTCACTGTGAGCTGCTCCTCTCAGACTTGCTGTCAGCCCTTGCAAGTGCCTGGATTTAATTTATTGCTGGGGAGGGTGTTTCCCTATGCAGGAGGCAAAGCAAATAAATTTCCTTAGGGCACATTGATCTTTGCTGTGAGCCAACAGAGAGAGAGAGAGAGATGAAAAGACCTGCGGGTAAAAGAGTTACTACTATTTAACTTACTTCTGATAGTGGGGGTAGAGGAGGTTACACCTCTAAGGAAAGCCACAATGTATAGCAGCTTCCTGCCCTGCCAGCCCAATCCATGGAAGTCAACTTCTCACCTGCCATCTCCAGTTGACAGTAAGAGGAACATGAAGGAGAAGGGAAATAAAAATAAGGAGAATGGAGGGCGGGGGGAAGGAGACAGCAAAGCCTGCAGGTAAAAACGAAGTGCTAAACTCCCTTAAATATTTATTATGTGACTAAGATACCCTTATTAGGAGATACTGTCCTGTTACACTGGTAGCTTATAACTGCTATTCACAACTGCTTTCACTCCAAGCCAGAACTTAAAAGCCAGGTTCCGCTTTCTGGTATGCTGGTGGAAATCCAGAGTAGACCCATTGACTTCAGTGGAGTTATTTGGATTAACACACATGTAACAGAAAGCAGAATCCAGCCCCACATAAGCCGTGTCATCTACCTCTCAGCAAGGACCAATAAGCACCAAGGGAATGTTTTATTCAGGCTTCCTCCTAGACAGGGGCAAGTCACTGCTCCTCATCATGAAGATGATAACCCATTTCCAGCTGGGAGGCAGTCCTATTATCTTCGACTCGCTCTTCAGATGCTGTTGACCTGATTTTCAAACTTACACAAGTTTTACATTGGTCTAACTCCGTCGGTTTCAGTGGCACGATTTCTGATCCCTAGCAGTGACAGTGAGAACAAGTGCAGGCTCTTTACCTCCTGTCTTTGTGTTCCTTCATGTTGGCTGTATTCATGCAAGTAATTAGGGTGGGAGTAATTATGCAAAGTTAACCACAGTGGACATCCTAACAGTGCTGCCATTGCTAAAAGCTGGCTGGTGTAATGACCTATTAATAGCCAGGAAGCCAAACACAAGACAAAGCAAAATAAACCCTAACCAGCATTACTTCAAACTGATCGGAAATGGGAAACATCGTAAGGCTGTTTGGTAGCCTGTGTGACAGGACATCGTGGGCTCCATCCATTGCCTCGTAAGAAGGTGTCCAGAGCCCAGAGCCGCTATCATCACTGGTGCTGTCTGGCACTCTTGCTGATAGTCTTGACAGAGTGGCCAAAGAGTGAATGGACCATGGAGAGTGAACTGCTTAGTCATCCTAGAGGTGGCCCCTCTCGCTCAGGGCTGCAGCACACTGGATGGGGATATCTGCGATGCTTCCATCAAATGATGGCAATTTATGTGTTGATATTGTTAACTATTTCGCCTTTGTTTGTTTTAGTGTAAATATCTGGTTAATGTGCTCGCTCTATCTCCTTCCCCTCTGTCAACCTCTGTGCTGCGGTTATGCCTTTTCCATTCAAAATGCTACCTCATATCAAAAGCTAAAAGTGTGGGAGTTGAATATCAGAATAAATAGGGGGGCTGTATGCAGACTGCATTACCATTTTTTATTTAATTTAAAATAAGCCTTTTATTTCTTAAAAAATTTCTCTAAAGCTGCCATGGACCGTCAGGGGAGTACCGCAGAATCCAGGGACCTTGCCACAGAATTGAGCACCTGCCTGTTGTGGAGTACCAGGTAGGTGATATTATCCTCATTTTACAGGTGACAAAACGTAGACAGGGAGAGGTTAAGGGACTTGCCCGAGGTTACAAAGGAAAGCTGTGGCAGAGCAGGAAAAGAACCCACCTTCATTCCGTTTTTGTTATAAATTCAGGGAATTCCATTATCAAGCAGTGATAGAGCCCAGCACTTCTTTGAGAACAATTTAACCCATGGGGGGGACAGAATAATCTTTCAAATTGTATAACTGTCAAGCAGCTTCTTACTAGAGAAGATTCCAACAAAAACACTGGGAAAAGTTGGTCAGCTTCTATACTATCAGGTTCTAATAGCTCCATATAATGTTTGTTCATGTGAGGTTTATCTCATGCTTATGTAGAAAGTAAGTGCGACTTTAAACCCTTACACTTTACCCTCTGAGAGCCCAGTAAGGTGCTTAGAATATAGGGTTAGAAGGGACTGCAACGGTCATCTAGTCCAGGGGTTCGCAAACTTGGTTCGCAGCTTGTTCAGGGTAAGTCCCCGGTGGGCCGCGAGATGCTTTGTTTACCTGAGCGTCCGCAGGTACGGCCGCTCGCAGCTCCCAGTGGCCGCGGTTCGCCATTCCCAGCCAAAGGGAGCTGCGGGAAGTGGCGTGGGCTGGGCCACCGCTTCCCGCAGCTCCCATTGGCCGGGAATGTCAAACCATGACCCCTGGGAGCTGCGAGCGGCTGTACCTGCGGACGCTCAGGTAAACAAAGCATCTCGCGGCCCACCAGGAGCTTACCCTGAACAAGCCACGAACCAAGTTTGGGAACCCCTGATCTAGTCTAATCCCCTGCCAAGAGGCAGGATTTGTTTTCTACACCATCCAAGACAGGTGGCTATCCACATAGGTGCTGGATCTAGGGATGCTGGGGGTTCTGCCTCACCCCCTGGCTTGAAGTGGTTACCATTATATACAGGGTTTATAGTTGGGCTCAATGACTCTCAGCACCCACACTATACAATTTGTCCCAGCTCCCCTGACTATCCAGCCTCCTTTTGAAAACCTCCAGTGAAGACGCTTCCACAACCTCCCGAGGCAGTCTGTTCCATTGTCCTGCTGTTCTTACACTTAGGAAGTTTTTCCTGAGATTTAATCTAAATCTGGTGTGCTGTAGTTTGAACTCATTGCCTCTTATCCTCTGTGGCAAAAGAGAACAACTTTTCTACATCTTTTTTATGGCAGTCTTTCAAGTATCTGAAGACCACTATCATATTACCCACCCCCCACTTAATCTCCTCTTTTCTAAACATACCCAGTTCCTTCAGCCTTTGCTCATATGGCTTACATTCCATCCCTTTGATCATCTTTGTCACTCGCCTCTGGATCCTTTCCAATTTCTCTACGTCCTTTCTATACACTGGTGGACACACTACCCAGCTGAGACCTACCCAGCACAGAGTAGAGCGGTACTATCACCTCCCATGACTTGCATGCTATGCCTCTGTTAATGCAACCTAAAATTGCATTTGCTTTTTTTGCAACATCATCGCGTTGCTGACTCATGTTGAGGTTGCGATCTACCACAACTCCCAGATCCTTCTCCGCAGTGCTGCTACCAAGCCAGTTTCCCTGTATTTGTGCATTTGGTTTTTCTTCCCTAAGTGCAGCACCTTACATTTGTCTTTGTTGAATTGCATTTTGTTGTCGATAGCCCAGTTCTCCAATTTATCAAGATCACCCTGAATTTTAGCAACCCTCTAGCTTTGTGCCATCTGCAAACTTAATAAGTACGCTCTATATACCTACATCTTCCATTACCAGATCACCTTCTTTATTGCGCAATGGACTCACACCATCCTCGGTCTTCTTTTTCGTCTGACATATTTGAAGAACCCTTTCTTGTTGTCTCTAACATTTCTTATGCTTCTTCTTTTGTTCCTAAATATGGGCCTGATCCGAAGCCCATTGAAGGATTCCCATTGATTTTGATGGGCTTGGATCAGTCCTATAGTTACACCTTGCACTGTTCATGAACATTGTATCACTCAGGCTGCTTATAGGAGTCACTGATCTGCATTTCTTACAGAAAAGGAGACTCTACTGAAACACAATATCTCTGCATTAGGTATTGTATCACAAGTAATGTCATTTAACCCACCTTAGTGCTATGTTGGGAAGCTGACATTCCAATATCAATATTCATACTGAGGTATCCCCCAGAACTGTGGGGTTCAAGAGTCAGGTTGAAATCTAGCTTGGTTCTGAACCATTTCATACATACCTAGGAAAAAACCATACGTATGAACTCTCTGAAATTAAGATTGTGACACCCACTATCTGCTCCTTTCCTCTCTCCATCTCTCTGACTGCCTTTCGCCCATGTTATACCTTAACCACTACTAAGTGTATTAGCATAATGCCACAATAATTACATAATCCTATCAATTCATGCTCAGCCTGCTCATTTTTATGCCTCTTTAATTATATTTAGGAATAATGCAAAGTAACTTGAGTGGGAGTGTGAACACTGTGTATATGTGGGAGTTGCATTAAGAAAATAATGTAACGGGGCTTATGTTTGCTTAAAGCCATGAAATTGAAGCGGATCACAATAACACTCACAGTGAATCTCTCTCTCTCTCTCTCTCTCTCTCTCTCTCTCTCTCTCTGGATCAAGGGATTGTAACCTTGCCAGGGAGAGTGTTAGACCTCTAAAAAAAAAAATCTGATTACTGCTACTACAATTAGACCCAGGAGCAGTTTGAATGCATGTATTGATGCAGCTGGGACTGTAAGCAAAATAAAACCAGTAAAATAATAGCCGGTGGACAGGCAGAGACCATGGGAAACCTATTGATTGCAACAGGGTCTCTTTTCTATATGGCAGAATGATCTCAGAAGAGCTGAGCTTTGGGTAATTTCTAGCAAACAATGTATGATAAACCATTATTTGTGGCTCCTGAAAATCGAACTGAAGCACCCAGGTCTCTCTAGTACATGCTTATTATTTTGGATAGTACTTTAGTAAGAAGTCACTGTCAATATATATCATTTTGGTTCTTTGTCTTATTTTATTTGTCTTCAAATGGATATTGGGTCTAAGGAGATGAGAACGGTATATTAAAATGAAATAAAAGGGGCTGCACATTTCAGGGTTATAATCTCAGTGAAGTGTTCTGGTGACACCAGAAACAATGGGAGTGAAGCTTGAGTGGTCTGGCTGATCACTAGGAGAGGAAAATAAAGCCCCATCATTCAAAATGTGGCTGCTTCTTCATTTTGTGTGGATACATTAAAATAATTACTACAATGCTTTTAAACTGCAAAGTTCTAAGTATGAGGTAGGTCCAAGTCCCATATCTAGGTTTGCCCAGCATTCCCAGCTGCTCCGGTTCCCTCCCTATTCCCGGTGTTTTACCTTGGCTTTATAATGGGTCAAACCAAAAACCCAGTTGTGAATAGCCTCAAACTTTGACCATTTTGAAATCCGAATCTGGATCCAGTTCTGAATGTTGTGGTTTTCATCTCCCTTCACTTTTATGTGATATTTCCCAAATCCATGGCTAACTCATGTTGGCCAATGCGGAGCAGAGAGCTCATTTTAGAAAGGTTCATGTGCATGTAAACAGTCTGATTCTCTAAGGACCTGATCCCATTTCCACTTAAGTCATTAGTGGCTTTACTACTGAAAGTGGGAAACAAGTCCCACATCTGTATCCCTCTGTATACACAGGCTCACCAGCGTTTTCATTCTCTGGACCCTTTCACAAGATAGTGAAGGATCCTTCCTTTTAGCTACCTCCCTTCCCAGCATCCCACTGTTTAGTTCCCAAAATATTTTTTGTTCTGGGGACCATGCTGAAGAGTTGTGTGGGCAGCTAGTGGTCTGCAGACCAGAGTTTGAGAATCACTGCCCTATTCTGATCCCTGTTCTATCTGGTTAAACTTCTCTTCCCAAACCATTTCTAATCTAGATACATATGGGCCTGGGTTTATCCCTGGTGTAGCTCAAACTGAAGTCCATGGTACTCAGATGCCAATGGGCATAAAATCCTAAATCAGACAGAACAGGGCCCATAGAATCAATGGGTGAAAGATATCTAAATCTTTCCTTTATCAGCTGCTATTTTATCAAGGTCTGAATTCTCACAGTCCTACCTCTGTGCCCTCCTGTGATGCTTCTCATCATTAGTGGGGTAAATCCCTTCATTTTCACCAGGTATTGGACAGATCCTAAAACTGCTGTGGTTACAGGTTTCTATCTCCCCCTGGCTAGGGCCCTCAGCACCTCTGCCTCTCTCCTGAGGAAAGTGCCTGCTGGTTCCTGTTTAATGTGCAGCAGTCATGTTAATTCCTATTAGTTTTTAGTCATGGTTCGATGTGGGTGGGGTGAGACGAGCGAGGACACTGACACGGACATCCCAGTTGGGCCTGTGATGACGGGGAGGAAGAGTCTGTGCTATTCCGATCGTGAAGCTGTGACTGTGTGGGCAACTCCTATCAGCAGACACAGTCTCTCCCCTTTGATCATGAACACATCCATCTGTACAGAGAACAAGCACTATATAAATCGCACACAGGGGGAGCAGGGAATAGAGCCCAGGTCCTTTTGCTCTCAAAGCACAAGTCTCTGTGCCACGTGATCTAAGGAGAGCTATGCAGCTGCATGTGAGGATCCTCTTGTGCCCCATGCCAGCTTCCCGCATCACCAGACTGTGGGTGGATGGCCAAGCTGTTCCCTGAGGTGCTATCCTTGGCATCTGCACAGGTGGGTGGGCAAAGGCGGGGCAAAGGGCAGAGCCTTGGCTCGGTCCCCAATGTGCCAGCCAGTGGGAGGGGCAGGGGATTATCTGGCATTGCTGTGGGCCACTAGTTGATTGCGTTCCCAGTGAAGCCAAGGTGAGTCTCTGAGTCACAATCACCTCCTCTTAGCGTGGTGCAGCTATGCGACCCCCATGCTGAGGGCTCCAGAGACAGTCAAAGTCTAATCCTTTCCTGGTAGTAGCCACAGATCTCTCAGTCTCTCTGTGAACCAGCCACTAGGGGGCAACATTGCGTACATTCACACAAAGCCAGTATACTACAGTCCCTGCATTGCAGCACAAATGGCTCACGCATAAGGTCTATCACGCAATCCTGATGGAGTCAGCACAATAACACAGTGGGATCTGACACATCAGCATCTGGATTATGAAAAGGAGAGCTGTGTTTTAGTTATTGTGGCTCCAGAAACCTCCTGCAACCAGCATGATTTAGCAGCATGTAGTAGACCCATGTAACACCACTCATTTTGTAACATATAAACTGATGGGTTTTTACATTAGAACAGAGAAAGCAGGATGTTTTTTTTAAGCCATGTATGTAGGCTGTAATCCCTAAACACAGGAGAATGAGCTACAGATGAGATTTAAATCTCGCCTCTGAATTTCTTAGATATTTTTTCTTTAAGTCAGGGCCTGGATGAGACATTCATATTTTTTCTTCCTTTCATATGAATTTTTTAAAAAGTCAGAAACACTTGAAATGAAAAATACAGTCAATACAATCATCTGGCTGTAACTGCACACTGCCTCTGACATACACTGGGGTTTCAGTCATTCCATATCTGCCAGGAAGAGCGTGAATAAATGGCATGCAACCTGAATAAAGATGCAAATCCCGATAAACCAGCTTGTGTTTAAGATTCCGTGCTTTGCTATGAAAAGCTTGCAGAGCCTTATGGTCAGAGCTCTCCCAGTAACCAGGGAGCAAGTACTTATGAAGAAACGAAGCTTGAAGGAAATTTGCAGGGACAGTCACTGAGCCTTGGTCACCCACCAATAATCAAGGTCATTACTGCACATGCAGTGAGTGTCAAGTGGATCACATAACATTTATTACAGTACAACTAGGGTAAGTGTACGCAGCAATTGGCCTGCTGGTTTATTAGGGTTATACTGCACTGACAGGCAGTGAAAAGAGTGGGAGACAAAATAAAAAAAATATACTCCTGATAGAACAGCAGGGAAAATGGTGTGAGAGATTCAGTACCTCCTCCTGCGAGATACGTGTCTTTGTTGTGTTTCAGAATTTTGCCTTCCCTGTGCCTGATTCTGATCTGGCTTATGGTGGTGTAACTCCACTGAAGATAGAGGAAATGGTGAAAATCAGATCGGGATCAGGGCTCTGCACTTAAATGTGTGAAGCATGAGGATTTTGTTGATCATCATAAATGACATCCTTCCCTTGTTAACAACTGCTCCCTACTTTACCATTTTTAGGGGAAACATAAAAGAGGGGAAACATGTCTTAGCCACTTTAAAACTCTTTTTGGTGGTTTGCATAATTTTTTTTAACCAGTACATGATAGATTTTTGCTGTTCACCTGAAGGGGATCCGAGAATGAATCCTTTGGGGTTTCTCCTCAGGTTGTCTTGCCAATTTCCTGTGGGTTACAAATTATTTTGACCTGCCTTGGTCAGGCTAATTGCCAAATTGTCTAGATGTCCCCTGCTTCTCTGTTACCTACCTAATTGGACTGGCTCCAGTACTGGCTCCAAAGCAACTTTGCAATGAGTGAGGTTGCTCTTGATACAGAGCCTCTGTCATAAATAACATGAGACGGAGTCATTCTGGTTTTTATGCAGAAGGTGTCCTATGATGACAGGGTAATAACTAACCATTTGACTTTCCAGCGGCTCTGTGTTCAGTCAATGCAGGAATGGAACCAGCCTTCAGCACCAGTAAAGTAATCTGCTGTTTGCGGGTCCCCGTAGCCAGTGCAAGCTTTGCAAAGAACAGACTGGCTTTATCGCCTTTGCCTGTAGAGGGATCAGATGTGGGGGGGGGAGGGGAACTCACCACCAGGTGACCGCTGCGTAGGACAGAAACCAAATCAGGATCCTCAGCTAGGCTAGCTTTGGTTTTAGCCTGTTGTTAGGGGGTCTGGCAGGCACTGACCAAGGACTGATGGTGCTGAATCTTTTTACTTATTCTGCTCTCTCTATATATGTTGTTTATTCCTTGCAATATTTGTCTATAAAATTCAGCCCTCAGGTTCCCAGGGTCAGTGATGGCTGACTTAGGTTGCAGGAGTCTCCAGGAAACAGGCCTGTTGATGAACATGCTCAATGTTTAGTTGAAATAGCCTTTTGTGCTTTACCTGGTGGTTGTTCTGGTCTGACTCTCATCAAATGCTGCCCCGTGGAGCTCTGCTGTTGTGAGTTTTAATCTGGGAAAAGCACAGGAGGGAGGTTCAACGCCTACCATCACACCCCTATGAGGTCTATGGAGCCATAGGTTCAAATCCCAACAGGGTCAGCTCACCTTGTCTTTCGGGGGTACACAGACTGTTTCCTTTGCAGTTTTACTTTGTGTTGGTCTGTTGGAAAAGATCTTAAACGTGAGGACCTGTGTGGGCATTAGAGCTCTCGTGGCACTTTCTGTTTAAATAGGGGTTTGCCCTGGTGTCTTTAGCCAATATTTCCCTTTCCCATCTGTTGAGTAGCATGTTGTGTACTGATTATCCACCCCTTGTTTCCATCCTCTACCCCAGAGGTGGATGCATTTCAATCATAGGTGAAGTGCTGCATGTAAATATTGGGTCACTTCCTCTTTTCCTTATTTAGTACATGGGAAGTGGGGGGGAAAGTGAAATGGGAAGGCAGGGGGGCAGGGGAATATCTGGAAAGTTTACTGACTACAGAAATGATCGTGGAGTTGGTTTTTCTAAATGTCAATGGTTGGAAATTTCGGGCAAAATTTCAAAAGTGGCCCCTGACTTTGGGTTTCTAACACCACATAGCTTGGGCTTGATGTTCAGAAGAGATAATCCAACTGAAACCAGCTCAACACCCCTGAAAATCAGACCCAGTCCCCCAAAATATTAGCCACTTTTGAAAAGCTTGGCCTAGTATTCCAGGTGGCTTAGCAAGAGTAAAGAAGGTGATAAAGCTGAAAGGCATGAGGCCAAATCCTGCTCCCTTTACTTACATGAACAATCCCAGTAACTTCAGTGGTTGCACTCTCGTGCATAAGGTGAACAGAATCCACCCCGTTGTTTGGTTTGGGGATGGAGTTTAACTCTTGGGAAGCATTCCCAGTCCACCCCAGGCAAATGCGGAGTGACTGATACTTATTTTTCATGAACCTTCCTAGTTTACACCTATTTTTTCCATTTCTCTATTGACAGACCCCACCTCGTTCCCAAGGAGAGTGATAAAAATTGGCATGTGTGGCAGCTCTGTGAGCTTTACCTGGTGGTGGTTCTGACTCTCGTCAAATGACAGCATGGGTGGCAGCTCTGTCATGGCAGAACCCAGTCCCAGTGGCTATGAGGTCCCTGCTCTTCTGGCTTGGAGGTGGGGTGAGGATTCTCAGAGCTGGAATCGGCTCCCAGTTACACTTGTGTCAATACGGAGGCACTCTTCAACAAGAACGTTGGGAAGGATCTCTGCAGAGCAGGCAGAGGCATTATTACCACCAGGCACCTGACCTTGAGCTGAAATTACTCTTGATCTACATCTGTGGGCCAGATCCCCAGCCGGTGTCAATCAGTGTGGCTTCATTGCCTTCAATGGAGCTATGCTGATTGACACCCAGCGGGGGATCTGGCTCATCGCACCTGACATCAGAATCGGGCCCCAGGAATTTGACAGGCTTTGAGACAGGCTTCCTTCCCCTCACTCATCCGAACTAGAAGAGCAGACATCTCAGAGCTGCTGTCTAACTGGGTTCTTTCATGACAGCTCACTGGGCCGCTAACCATGCTGTCAGTCAGCTTTTTGCCTTTATTTTTACACTCTGAGCACAGTCAGCTGAGGGGTTGTGGAAATCCTCATGCCATGTCCACACTGCAGCTTCCACCTCTGGGAGCTGAGAGATACTTGCACATGGTCCGAAAGTAGCTGTACCACCTGAGATCGGGATCAGGCCTTAACTGGTTAAGTACAGCTCTGCAGACTTGGGCCCCAGTCCGGCCATCTGACACTTGTGGGCAGGCCCTGTGGCCATGTGAAGCATCACATAGCAGGATTGGAAACGCTGAGGAATGTAATTTTCTCTTGCCTGGCACAGAGTTAGAGCAGCATCTGTGTTACCTGCACGACTGTTTGGAATACGTGGGAGGGGAGGGGTTATAAGGAGACAAAAGAAGTGGCCCAGGAGATAGGGGAAGATTGAAAACTCTATGGCTTCAGCCCAGTGGTATTAAGCTGCTGCCTCAGGGAGTTGAAGGTCTCAGTGGCATATGTCTTGATCATGGCAGAGTGTGGAAAAAGAAAGTCCACGTTTCCATGCCTGAGGCATTCCCTTCCCCCAAACAATGAATAAATAAAAGGGCAGGTCTAATCGGGGAAGATGTTTGAGATTTGTTTTTACAGAAGGGAGTGCTCTTCTTCTCTTTGTTTTGTATTGCATTGGCTCCTGTACTGTGAGATAAATAGCTGCACTAGGTGATGTAGAGCAAATAGCTTCATGAACACGTATTTATAATAAAATCCAGTCACTGGGCCAGATTCCGTAGCTGGTACAAATCTGCGCTGAAGTCAGTGAAGCTATGCCAATTGATGCCTGCTAATTTTCATAACAGCATTTAAAAAAATAGGTAAAAACTAAGAGTGTTTGTTAAAGTTGAAATAATCCTAAAGTAAAACTGGGATTATTTTTAAAATGTATTTATTGGTTCACTGTGCAGATCAGCGTGAATGAGGCCAACACAGCAAAGACAAGGAGTAGCAATAAGATACAGAGTGAAAACTTACATTTAACAGCATCAGCAAAAGGATAAAACACAGAGCAGAAATTCTGATGTTACATTCCTTGTTACACTGGAGAAAAAACATAGCTTCACAACTCCTTGATATGCTCAACCATGGAAGACGTAAGGTAACCAAACGTTGCCTCCATGGCAGTGCCTTGATATGAGATGTTTATCAACACTAAGCAAAATTTCAGCCCGCTGGGCTGTGTGCACTACAAACCAGGCACACTTTTACTGCAAAAACCAATAAATGACTTTAACAATTAACTTCTAATTCCTTTAGTGTTTCATAATTGAAATGAGCAAATATGGAGCATCATTCAAATTCCAGCTACATCTAACAGGACTTCTATGGTACAAACAGAACTTCTATGGTAGTCAATGGGATCCAGCATGGGAGGAGTCCTTTGCTGGATTTGGGGCTAGAGGAAGTACAACCAAACGAATAGTCGGGTTTTTTTGTGCTATTGTGTGTAAATGTTTATCTATACATTTGAAGTAGACGATTCCTGTTTGCATATGCATATGTATTAAGAGGTCTATTAGGCAGGTGAAATATCAGTAGTGATCATATTTGTGATTGTTATATAAGAAATAAGAATCAGAGGGGTAGCCGTGTTAGTCTGGATCTGCAGAAGCAACAAAGGGTCCTATAAGGTGCCACAGGACCCTTTGTCGCTTCTAAGAAATAAGAGTTATCTTACAGGCCTTTGTAGCAATAGCTTGTAGCTGATGCTTCACGAAAGGCAGTAAAAACAACAAACCAACCTCAAAACAAAATTAAAAAACACATATTGCCTCTAGCTGATTTGTGCATTCCTAAATAAGGAGTAAAAGATCCAGATCCAGGCTTTGACAATGATTTGAGGATTTGATTGCAAAGCCAAACCAGGGTTATGGTTCAGGCGTTGGTCTGTATTCGATGTTGTCAACATTTTAGAACCAAATGGTAGAAATCTCACAACATGCTGCCAAGATTTGAGCCACATTCTAACCAGAACTAGAGACGTGGCTTTTTTTCCAGTTTTGGGTCTGACCTAAAAGCAAAGCCATAAGGACAGGTTCAGATTCAAAAATTCAAATCCAGACTTCTCCCCTAAAATCTCAAAGGGGTCAGATTCAAGATTTCAGCTTTGAGCCATTTCTAATTATAACACTTTCCTGTTATGATACTGTCACTGGTATAAGGCTACACTCTGGTATTTTGTCCCCATGTCCAATAAACCTTGAATCATAAAAGTTAGAAATGTAAAAGACTTGTTAGGACATCCAGTCAATCCACATTGCTGTTTTCATCCTCTTCCAGATCACCAAATGTAGCCCTGATCCCCAAGATAGCCTACTAGACAGTTCCCCAAACTTGACACGTTACTAGTTTTCACCTATCCACTTGTTATAGTCCTTCAGCCAATTTTCAGGTTTCTTGACATCCAACCCAATTTGAAATAATGTTACCACTAAGATGTCATGAGCCACAGTCAGTGTCTAAGAATATCTCTTGAGAACATAAAGGTTAACTGACATTTGTATTATGATGAAGTCCTGCCTGTCCATTGTCCAAGAACATTTGCTTCTGTTTAAAGCCATCTAAAAAGAAAAAAAGGGGGGGGACCTAAGGTCTAATTACTGCAAAGATAAAAATGTCTGTCCAGGTATGAACTAAAAATGCGTGGGAAGAGTCTGCATCAATGTTATAGATAGGTTCAGTTGTACATTTCTAATTTGTGAGTCCAGTGACGGGGAGGGGGAGGGTTAATTTTCCAGCCTTTCAGTGCCTGAGATCTAGGTTCACAAGTGAAGAGAGGTTTGGTGATTTGGTCTCATAGTCCCCTGCACCCCATCTTCAAGTCACAAAATTCAGCACAATTTACATGTGTGTTTTCTCAGGAGAGGCCCAGCAAGGTCTGTGGCTGGGCAGGGTATAAGTGCTTCATGGGAGTTAGGATTGCATCTGGATCCATGCTAATTAGTCATCATATTTCAAAATTCACACAGTTATCATTTTTTAAAAACAAAATATACAATTTTATACAATTATTCTAGCCATCCCCTCTCCCAAACATTGTCTTGCCAATCCGTAGACTCTCCCACCCCTCCACAAACTCTGACCCCTCCACATACTTCCTCCCCAGTGCTTCCCACTCCCAGTCCACAACTCCCTCCAGCTCAGTTAGACAAATAACTGGCTGGCCTCCCTTTCTCTCTCTCTCTCTCTCTCTCCTGCACATACACTGGCAGCAGTGGGTGAGTATGGTAGAAGATGGCTATCCTGTTTCTGCCTCTTTCAGCAAGACTGAGAGGTTGTCCCCTCCCCCACAAGTGGTATCAAGTGGTCACACAGGAAGTAGGTGCGTTCCGTAGGTATGGTATGTGCACTACATGTTGTAGGTTGCTACCCAGGCCAACCAGTGGCTCTGGTGCATGAACAAATCATTCCTATTCTTTGCAGGAACAAAATGTATAAAGGAGCTGTGGTTAGGGCTCATCTCAGGCAGAATGAGAGTGCATTTTGATGCTGCTTCTGCAGCATAGATACGTGCCTGTCTGAGTATTGGCCTGTCTCACTTTTATTATTATTTGTATTATAGTATCACTGTGATGCCCAAACCCCATTGTGCTAGGTGCTGTACGAACACCTAGCAAGAGACAGTCCCTGCCTTAAAGAGACGATAAGCTAAATAGACAAGAATGACAAAGGGTGAGAGAAAGGAAGTGTTATAATTCCTATTTTAGAGCTAGGGAACCAAGGGACAGAGAGGTGAAGTGATTTGCCCAAGGTCACACAAGAGGTCTGTGGCAGGGCCAGCACCTGACCCCTGATTTCTGGAGTTCCAGTCCAGCGCTTTACCACCAAAGCCATAGCACCCCTCTCTTTCCCTTCATTAGCCAGAATTTCACCCTTCCCCTGATAATCCAACCTGTATTGGGAGTTGTCTGGCAAATTCATGAATGTGATGTGGAAGTGTGGATTTAAATAAGCCCGGTGTATCTTCTTCAGCCAGAACATACTCAGCTAACCCTTACAATGCTAATGAGTGCACAGGAAGAGGCATACAGGAGCGTGCTCAGTTAGTAACGCCTATAGGGCCAGTTTTTCAATAGATGCATTTATTTATTTATTTGTATCATCATTTCCTGCCAAAAGTATTTTGTAAGCAGAATATGTCATTCCATATTGGAAAGGTTGTCAAAAATATCAATAACCCACAGCCCCAAACGCCAACACCAAAGCGTGCTCTTTGCAATTTCACACGAGCATGAAGAAACCCGTCATAGTTTCCAAAGCATTTTAAGAGCTGAGTTTATAAGAGTTACAATGCACTTCGGTTGTAACAAAGAGATTTCACTGTGGGTTCAGAGGTTGTGAGTTTGATAAGCTGTCTCATATTTTAAATGAAAAAATGATACTTCATCTTTCTAATGACAGAAAAGTTGGAGATGGTTTACAGTAATATATGCCTTTTTTAATACATGGCTTGCAATCTCAGTACAACAGCTGTATGAAGAATGGAGTAGCAGGCAAAAGGTTAATAGAGCATTGGTCCTTTTTTAATTGAAAAAATGACTGAGGGACCATGTAGCAGACCGAGCAGTAATATTATTACAGGCTGTAAGTACTGTTCCAAAGACTTACTGTTCATCTGGGAGTAGAGTAATGAACATCAAGCCGTGTCTCTGTGCTTCAACACGAATGTGAACTTATTCTCAAATAGGTTAATAAAAAAAGGCTAATATTTTAAAAAAATGTTTCTCTCGCTTTTCAAACTTTCTTTGCTACAAGAGCCTTGAGAAATGAGCGTGCTGAATCACTGGTAAAATTAAGAAGAACTAAGAGACTGATTCACCTCTAATTTACACCAGTTTTATCCTGCGTAGCTCCATTGACTTCAATGGAGTTATTTCTGATTTACGCCATTGTGAAAAGAGAATCAGTCCTGTGCCAAGCTCTCATGTGTACAGTTTTGTATTTATTTGGAATCTGGATCAAAATGTAGTACGCTGGCGTTAAACCAAGTGGGTGAGAACAGCTGTGCTGATTTACATCAGCTGGGGACCATGGCCTTTAATTTCATTTCAGACATGTTGTCGTAAACTTTGCCTGAATTTTGATTTAAAGCAAACAAGTATATTATTGCTGGAAGATTTTCCTATGATTATTGTTATTGTTTTATCATATAATTTATATTGTGATAGCACCATGATGAAATTCACTTCACCTGCATGAGACCTGAGTAACTGGGGTTTAATCTGGTGACGTGTGGTGGTGGGAGTTGGGGAAATAAGAGCATTCCCTCCCAATGCGAGATTAGAACGTGGTGCTGAAATGATGTCTGTCCCACTCTTTTTGTGGTGGTTTAGGGTACCAGATGTGTGTAATTGTAGGTCCTTCGGCCTTCTCTTTACCTGCTCCCAGGGCTGCCTAATGAAATGGTAAAGCACTCGAATGGGTTACCTAGGGAGGTGGTGGAATCTCCATCCTTAGATGGAGTTTTTAAGGCTCAGCTTGACAAAGCCCTGGCTGGGATGATTTAGTTGGTATTGGTCCTACTTTAAGCAGGGGGTTGGACTAGATGACCTCCTGAGGTCTCTTCCATTCCATTCCATTCTATGAAATGCAACAAGTCCCATAGAATGAATGATGTATCGGAGGACAGCAATTCCATTTTGTGGCAACTTTCAAGGTTTTGAAATGTGTTTTTGTTCCACCAGCCCCCAGCAGCCTCTGGGATCCAGGAGAAGCGAAAATAGTGTGCAGCCACTTTTGCACCTCCTTCAAGCAGGGCCGGCTCTAGCTTTTTTGCCGCCCCAGGCAAAAAAGCCGCCCACCGCCCCGCTCCCCAGGCCGGGGCGCCGGCGGAGAGCGTGGCATGCCTGCTGCCCCAGACAGGGCACTGGTGGGGAGCCCACCACCCTGCTGCCCTGGCTGGGGTGCCGGGAGGCATGCCCCGCTCTCCCCCGGCCGGAGGAGCGCTGCAGGGAGGGCGGCATGCCCGTGGCCCCGCTCCCCCGGCCGGGCGCTGGCGGGGAAGAGTGCCCCCCCCTCGGCTTGCCGCCCCAGGCACGCACTTGCTGCGCTGGTGCCTGGAGCCGCCCCTGCCTTCAAGTCCTGCATTGAGCTGATCTTGACCATATCTAAGGAGCTGGCCCTAAAAGTTCACTTACTAAAACCAAACCTATTGAGCAAAGCTATTTCTACATACAGTGAAGAGCTCATGGAGTTGAATAATGCAGTGGGACTCTCCAATAACCACTGAAATACACAGGAGAAGTATAAACTTCTGTCCACAGAAGCCCTGCATCTAACAGATTGCTGCTGTATTTCTTTGCTTCTTTATTTAATGAAAATGGCTTGATTTGCAAAGACAAAGTGAAATCAGTTTACTTTTCTACTATAAAACAATTACAACGCTTTTACACTCTGGTCTTATCAGGCTTTATGTGTCTTGCTAAAATAAGAACAAAATAAAGGCAATTTAATCCTTAAAGTAGTTAGAGCTTTTCCTTTTAGTACCTTAAACCCTGCCCTTGTCATGAATGCTGAAGAGGGAGGAGGTAAGATTCTCACTGCATGTGTACAAAGCTGTGATCTTCCTAGGTGGTGATCACTCTCAACTCCCAGTGAGGACTCAGAAATCAGGACCTTGAAGGATTGGGTCCATGGCTTCTTCTCCTGAACAAGATTGTAACTTTGCAAGCTCAGGAGCATGGCCGGGAATGAATGAGGACTCAGAGCCACAATTCCTCCCCTGTTCTTCCTTTTCTCTTCATGGGGAGTTACCTCACCCATTTGCATGGAGCGGCTTACTCCCCCTTTGGCCCTACTCTGACTGCTGAGAAGAGAGGCAAAGCCAGGATTACTCCCTATTGCTACAGCCCTCTGCCCTCACCCTACCCCATTACTTGTGGAGGGTCGGAGAGTATTGGGTCCAGGGATGGGGATCAGAGAGACACTCTCTCTCAATAGTTGGGTGATTAGGATAGTGATGGCAGAGCCCCAGGTTCAAATCCTAGCTTTCCCCTTACCCTAGGCAGTCACAATCAGAACAAGGCTAAGCAGTGGAGTAAGGACTGATACAATCTAGCCTGGGGGTAGTCAATTATTTTTTGTCAAGGCCCACTTCTTGGTCAAGGTATAGTCAAGGTCCAGACCCCAGAGAAAATACTAAAAAAATAATGATGATAATAAGTCAATAAAAATGTTTTGGGGTCCATTCAAAAGCATCTGGCAGTCCGGATTTGGCCAATGATCCGCCTATTGACTACCCCAATGTAGCCCTCAGCTTTATGGTGGATAAAGTTAACCTTAAACATATGAACTGGTAAATTAAGACCATTGGACCTATATGTAAAGAGCTAATCTACCTGTGAATATTGTACATTCACCAGATGAATAAAATCTTGGTGCATATCATGGCGATTTCTCAGCTAACAGCTGATTTTGAAACCCCAGGGAAAAGACATACGAAGACCCTGCCGGAAAAAAAAAAAGCCTTCAGACGAAAACGACCCTGGAAACCTTAGGGGGGAAAAAACATTTTCCAATAATAAATAAAAGTATGAATTATAACAGTAAATTATCATGTGAAGCACAATAGAGCTTATGGGCCTCCTTAGGCTACAAAGAAGCTAGCACCCCAAGGAGCAGAGTTGATGGTCATTAGTGCCTGGCTTCCACCAAACCAAGGTATTTCTGAATGTAATTAAAAATAAAAGAGATGGTGAGGATTGGGGCTTGAACTGAAGCGGTGGAAAGGGGCAAAAAAGCATTCAGATACCCTCTATAAAATAAAGGTATATATTAAGAAGAAGGAAGATTCATTTGAAGCCCAGTTTGAGGTGCCAGGATCGCCTGCTGCTCTCCTTACTCATTTGCCCAAGGAGGCATCCAGAACGTTACAATAGTCAAACCTTGATAAGGTGTGCCCAGAGCAATGCAATGAGGTATCTGGGTTCTCACTGAGCTTTATTTTCAGATGGTGCTTGTGATACAGAATTTGAGCTCTAGAATATGCCCAGGAGAATAGTAAAACTGACCTCAATCTGTCAAGGATCAATTATTTTCCTGATTTAACATGGAGCAAATTAAAATTTATTCTCTGAATGGGAGAGCGCAATCAGAGACGATGATGATGATGATGATGATAATAATAATAATTAATATTTAATAAATAAAATACTTAGCTCTGTTATAGCACTATTCATTAGCAGATTTCAAAGCACTTTCCAAAGGAGGCCAGTATTATTATCCCCATTTTACAGGTGGGAAAACAGTGTAACTGTGGAGGTGGCCAGACAATGATCCAGGGGCAGCCAATAGGAAATCTCAGGCATTTCAATTTCTCATTATAGGTAATTATGCTGGGAGGGAGGGCATGGATTGAGGAAAGAACTTTTGTGTATACTTCCTCTGAACATCCCTGATGCTTGTGACCTCCCTGATGCTGTGTGTGTGAGCAGGGGCTGTTTTCATCTCCCTGCAGATGGCTCATCAAAGCTTGAGGGACCGAGTAGATTGGTGGCAGTATAGAAGGTAAAGACAGTAGCTAATAGAGAAACAACTAGAAGTTCACTCCACCACCAATTCTCCATAACTACAGTAGGGTTATGGTAGTCCCTCTATGCTACGTCAGGAACCTAGATCAGGGCTGGTAAGATGGAATCCTCCCCAGGACCCAGAGACAACATGGAGGAAATTTTGTATGCTGCTCTGCATTTGCACTGACAGTGTTCCCTATGCATCCCCTACATGGAGTTTTCAGCTTGTGAGAAATCACCATTGGTGAATCATAGGTGAGATGGGCCAGCACAGAGGGAGTGCAGGTTACAGCCTGTCATATAATGTCCCTGCAGCTAGTCTAGAGAAATTAAACAATGGTGAAGTTGCCTTTCCATTATAAGGACTTAAGAGATGGATAAATATTGAATAGTTAGTAGTAGTATAGGTGGCTTCTCCAGGATTAATTGCAGCAGTAGGTGTTTCAACCACAGTTACATAGCTCTGATTAAATGTAGCATTGTAAAGGAATCCAGAGCTGAGAGAGTCAGACCTGACATCCAATAACACTTCCTGGCCCTGAAGATATTGTCTTCCCCAAAGGTCAGAAATATGAATAAATTATATTTCGGACAACTCTGAAACTGAAGGCAGGAAGAACGATAAAAAGCCCTCCTGAAAAATCTGACATACAAGGGAAAAATACATTTATGATTACAGGGAATAAAGGAAATCTGTTGCCTCATTTTGCTTAATTTAGGACTGGCCAGATGAAGAGAAAAGTAACCTTTGGCAGTCATGTTTATTCAGGAGCTGAGGTGAGTACCAAGCTCAAAAAAAGAGAGACTTTATAACAAAGCATAATATTGGAAGGCTTCAGGCCCAGCAACAATTCTAATTGATTAAAAATTATCATCAGATGGACAATGTCGTCTAAACAAGTTGAACTTTTGGCTGGCTGGGAAACAAAATTGTTAAATAGTTTGTGGTAGTGCTTGGAGTTAGCTGAGAATTTATGTCTTGGAGGAGCAATGCTATCTGTCATCTGTGAAAAGCCTCATTCACAGAGGGACAACACGAGAGAAGGCAATCAGCTTGAAATCTGCTAAGCTGTGAATTTATAACCGCTCTGCAAAGGGAAGGTTGTCTCTTGTTTCAGGTCCTGTCAGCCAGAGCTGGAGGAGCTGAAATCCACGCATGAAAGAGTAGAAATGAATTACAAGTGTGGCCTTGAGAGGGCAGCCTTTTGGATGGAGGGTAGGGGGTCAATGCAAGGAAACTTCAGATCCATCCATTCTACAGCTGGAATGTTCTGTATTTTCCATAAATTCAAAGATCCTGCATCCATGACACACAGCCTCCAAATTAGTAATTTGAGCTGCAGGTAACAAGTCTAAACAAGATCCCTAGCATGACAAAAAGGGCAAGATTAATGACGAAAGGGAATAAAGAGTTTCCTTCCATACACAGGATGATCTTGAACTTCACAGCCCTCTTATTGCTCTCCAAATCAAAGGGTCCCACCCTGCCTAGCATTACTCACACAGTACTCCCATCACACCTGTCAGCCTGCCAGCGTCCAAAGGTGGGCTGAAGTGTGTATCAAAGATCCAAAATGAGAGAGACAAAACATGATTCATGTAGGAAACTTAACACGCTCTGGGATTTATTCCTTCAGTGTCAATAACTCGTTTGATAACCTTAATGTCATGCTCCTTTATGTCTGATGTAAATCATTCTCAGCAATAAAATTGAGGGGCACCAGATCTGTGTGGAACACAGTCCAGATAGGAATGACAATGAGTGACTTTCATGGAAATTAGGGAGAGGAATCGTGGAGTGGTGATAGAGTTCCTGTTCCTCAGGGCTGGCGCGCCCACTAGGCTACCCTAGGCAGTCGCTTAGGGTGCCAGGATTTGGGGGCGGCTGGCCGCGGCTGCCTCCCACTTCCTGGCTCCGCGGCTGAGCCAAGAGCCGGGGGGCAGCTGGCCGCAGCTGCTTCCCACCTCTTGGCTCCGCGGCTGAGCTGGGAGTCGGGGGGGCGGCTGGCTGTGGCTGCCTCCCACCTCCTAGCTCAGCCGCAGAGCCAGGAGCTGGGGGGGTGCTGCGGCTGGTGGGGAGCCCCCTCGGCCCGTGGGGGTGTGGGGAGCCACGGGATAGGGGTGGCGTTATCTGGGGGGTGGGGCGCAGGGCTGGTGCAAGGAAGTTTTGCCTAGGGTGCGAAACTTCCTTGCACCGGCCCTGCTGGTCCTCCATAGTTACTGGACAGGACCAGGATGTATTGCAAAGAGAACTTAATAAACAGTGGGACTTCTTGAATGGGGAGTTCTCTGTTTGCTGCTTAATGCATGGCTCTTTTTGTTTATGTCCTCACATTACAGCTATGAGTCCTAATAGCTCTAACAGGACTATTGCATGTGCTAGGACTATATCCTTGGATCTTGAGTTGAAGGATTGGACCCAAAGGGAAATGAATTAGTGATGGCAGTCAACTCACCCTCACAACCAAAAAGGAAAAGATGTGTGTTGTGAATGGCAAGTTCCAGGAGAAGTTCTTTGACCTTATTTTTTAATCCATCACACTGGTCAATTGTTTGAGTCTATCTAATTTGTGTTGAAGGGGATGAAATCTGAAAAGGGACATGTGATGCTTTCTGGTGCTCTCTATGGAGCCTGGAAGTTGTAGCTGTCTTCTAATCACAACCAAGATTTACCCACAGCTACCTTTATAGAAAGAGGCTCTAAACAGGAGGTTAGAATGATTGCCATTTAAAAAAATCAGTTCTTGCCAACAGTTACTACATAGTACCATGGGAGATGCTGCGGCGCTCTACCAAAAATATAAAATAACCCGTGTTACCTCAGATACAATTGTGAAGTAACTGATGGCAAATGTTAACTTTTTACTGATGACTGTTGTGTTTACACATCTTCCCTTTTATATGAGGTTAAGATTAAAAGAAGACAGGAGATAAAGAAATTAGATGGATTGCCTACCGAATCATGCCTGGTTCTCTTGTGATGTGATGTGATATAATATATGATATGATATGACAGTGGCATAGGCCTCGCATAACATTTCTTGTAGCATTCTTGTATGTTCTTCAGCATCAAATTGAAGCACATTTTTCTGACAATTGCTGTCCATTATAAAAAGAGGGATAATCCTTACAAAATCTTAGCCCATCCCGATCTGTCTTTTCTACTTTGTCTGAAATTGTCTCTGATATAAGAGCTTTTGGGGATAGCTCTAGGTGTGAGAATCAAATTCACACTGTTCTGTGGGGCAAAAAATGTCCTGAGGTGATATTTTTGGCATTTTACCTAATCCTATGAGAATTCTGGTGATTTTTTAAAATTACGGAGCATTTATGGAGTGAATTAAAGATGCACAGTGGCCTAGGTTAACAGTCTACACTAACCATGGTGCTTGGGTGCTCTCATGATGGACCTCCATATAGGAATATGGACTGGTAGATGAATATGCATTTTTTCTATATTTGCCTTCTCCCCTCCCGAGAGTCTGAGCTTCAGTTGTTCCCAGCCACCCAATTCTTTACACTTGTCTTCCTTCTGTGATTTCCCCTCACCCCCAAAAAAGCAAAAAATCAATCATTTTCTTTCTAATTTTTAAAGCAGGTGAGGAAAGGAACCCACTGAAAAGTAGAGATTGCCTTTTCACCACTCTTAGCACATTTCTTTCAGTATTTCTCTCTGACTCTCATGTGAGTGCTTTTTCTGTTAGGAGTGTGTGAATGCTGATGGTCATGTAAGTATTGATTCCTCTCACAAAACCATGGTGCTGCAAGCAGAGTTTACACTTTGACCTTCAGCTCACCCTTCCAGACTAACAAACACACAACTTAAATTTTTTTGCAAGACAAAAAAGCAGTTTCTCCATTGAAAAGCCCCCCTCATATGAGCTGAAAACGCCTAACATTAAATAGACCAAAGATTTCTTTTTTGTCTTTTCCTTCTTTCTGTATAAACCGTCAGGAATGCTGGTCTTGATTACCGTGGAGTAGCACAGTAATGCCATTGGAGCTACTCCAGGCTGGCAGCGGGGTAACTAACAGCAACATTTAGTCCGTTTATGGTTAGTCATTTTCATTTTTCAGTTATAATACACAAGGTGTTTGTCTCTATAGCTTTTCAGGTCAAACATAAAAGCTCATTATTATACTATGCAATAGTACGTAATGGAATTATTATTTGTATTATGGTAGTGTGTAAAAGCTCTAACCAAGATCCGGGACCCATTGTTCTAGGAGCTGTGCGTATACATAGTAAAAGACAGTCCCTACACAATTTAAATAGGTAAGACAGGCAAAGGGTCAGAGGAAGGGAGTATTATTACAGATGGGGAGCTGAGGCACAGAGCAATTAAGTGACTTGCCCAAGGAAATCTGAAGCTGAGCCATGTACTGAGCCTTGATTGCCTGCATCCTAGTCCAGAGCATGGCCCTTTTCAATTATAATAATAATAATAATTATGATTAGTTCTTCTTCTTCTTCAGTTATTCACCTCTACTACTACTGGAATAGAAATAATATCTCATCAGCATGACACAGAGAAGCAAAATGCTTGTGATGCAGTGGAATCCCATTCTGCACATGCTAGAACAGCAGCATGTAGCAATACCAATGTTTTACATGTGGTCCAAGATGGACATAAGTCTGGTGGTATCTATTGTGGGGACTCTGATGGGGAGAGACTTACAGCTGTTTGAGGATGCATCCAAGGTGGTAAGATACGTTGATGCTGGCCTGGCACAAGCCAAGTCATTCTACTCATAGACTTTAAGGCCAGAAGGGACCATCATGATCATCTAGTCTGACATCCTGCAAATCGCAGCCCACAAAATCTCACTCACCCACTTCTATACTAGGCCCGTAAATTCTGGCTGAGTTACTGAAGTCCTCAAAATCTTAAATTAAATACTTTAAGTTACAGAGAATTCATCATTTACTCTAGTTCAAACCAGCTAGTGATCTGTGTCCCACGCTGCAGAGACAGAGAAAAAACCCCAAAGGTCTCTGCCAGTTTGACCTGGGGAAAATCCCTTCCCAACCCCAAATACGGCAATCAGACCCAAAGCATGTGGGCAAGGCCCACTAGTCAGATAGCTGGGAAAGAATTCTCTGTAGTAACTCAAAGCCCACCCCATTTAGTGGTGTCCCATCTCCGGCCATTGGAGATATTTGCTAATAGTAGTCACAGCTGGGCCATAAGTCATTGTAGGCAATCTCATCATACCATCCCCTCCATACATTTACTAAGCTCAGTCTCGAAACAAGTTACGTTTTTTGCCCCCCCCTGGCTCCTCTTGGAGGGCTGTTCCAGAAGTTCACTCCTCTGATGGTTAGAAACCGTTGTCTACTTATCTCACTGCTGGAGAAAAATATTTTTTCTATTCGCTATCCATATGAGAAGCCAAATGACAAGGCGACCACATCCTTGGTGCGAAGCAGACAGCTGATGCTGAAGTCAGTCATGTGGAACTGAGGGCAGGTCTACACTACGGGGCGGGGGGAGTCGGAGTACCTCGCTCGACTTACCTCGCTGTGAGGACGCTGCAATGTCGAAGGCTGGCGCTCCCCCGTCGACTCCGCCTCCGCCTCGCGTCAGGGTGGATTACCGGCATCGATGGGGAGCGCGTTCTGGGATCGATTTATCGCGTCTAGATTAGATGCGAAAAATCGATCCCCAAAAGATCAATTGCTACCCGCCGAATCGGGATAGGTAACAAGCACTTCAGTATGTAGTGTCCATGTTCTTGTGCTCATGGTTCAAAAACATAATTGCCTCCATATTTGTAGGAGAAATTGATCTAATCAACACAAATGACATTTGACCGACAGGGTGGGTCAGTACATCAAGAAGGGGCTCTTCCCACTCACCAGTCATTAAGATTGGTTAGAAGCAGTGGCAACAAGGAGGAAGGGATTTCAACAGTGAAGGTGAACCTGGCAACTACAGTACTCGTGGTGGAGAGACCTTTTGGGACATCTGCACAGGCTAAGGTATATAAAGTTATTTTCAAGATACCTCTTTTGCTCTTGTAGTGAAGCAACAATAATCATGTGGAAATGTGGGATTGCGGCGGACAGGTGAGCAAGGTAGAAAATGAAAGCAGGAGGTTGGAGCAGAAGTCCTGGGTATCTAAATAAAATGCTTTCCCCTAAGTTCATGCTTTAGGGAAGGAAATGGATGGAATGTAAGATCAGTTCTGAGCCTCCAGCAACTCTGACATCCTGGAGAGTGTCTTAGTGGAAGTTAAATTGAGAGTAGGTGAATTTAGGAGAGAATAGAATTGAAGGCCAGAAGAAAAGAGCAGGGAGGCGAGTGAGAAAACGAAGAGGAGTCAAGAGTAAGAAAGAAGGTTAGATTAAGGAGGGAAGATGAGAGGTTAGATGGGAGAAGATGAGGATAGAGAAGAAGTGACACTGACGAGAAATAAATATACAGGGTCTGATTCCTCGTTTACTACTAAGGCCTCTTTGCATTGCTCTGGCAGTGTAAAGGAGCCTTAAAGTGGGTGACCCCCGGGCAGTGGAAAGGAGCCTTTGTTGGAGTCCCAGATGGCTTAATTATGAGAACTGAGTGAAAATTGGAATTTCTGCCCCACAGGAAATGCTGATATTTTCACAAAATCAAACTTTTCCACAAACTGCGTTTTCCATCAAAAAATCATGTTGGATGCAGACATTTCCAGCAATGTAAAATGCTACCACCAGTGTAAGTGCTTGGAGAATTCTGATTTGGTAACATTTTGCATCCACTTTGCACAGTTTGCAAAATGGGCAAGACGGTAAGGATCAGGTCTATATTTATTATTTTTACGCGGTATGGGTGAAATCCTGGCCCCACTGAAGTCAATGGAAATTTTGCCATTGACTTAAATGGGGAGTGGATTTCATCCTATGGGTCCAAAACTGCAAATGATTCAAACTCCCACTGCCTTCCATATGAGTTCTGCATGTAGAACAATGGCAGGAGTGGGTCTTTGTTTTCCAGAAAATATGGTAATCCCAGAAGAGCAGAATGAAATAGAATTATGAAAAGCACAGTAAGCTGCTTCTGTTTTATTTAAATTCCTATTTGAAGCTATTGTAAAAACTCTTGGAACGGTGGCACTTTAAAGTGATTACAGTAATGGATTTTTGCATTCTACAGCACAATAGAATTAGGGGAAGGGTTTAGTAAATGTATTAAATCTGTTAAGGGAGAAATAGGGAAGCTGACCATGTCTTCAATTAATCGTATTTGATTTTAACTGCACTGTACAGCTTTACTGCAAAGCTGTACCTTAATAATCCAGCCATTGTTGGCTTTGGTATATTGCATGACATGCATGTTTTAATGGTTAACCAAATAAAAGTAAAATATACAACTAGAATAATATGACAAAAGTAAATTTCTTTGTTGCAGTGTGGTGCCTCTCGCACAGAATTTGTGCTATCATATATCACCATTGTATCCTGTGCTATACCTGACAACAAATATGATATTAGGTGTCATGCAGCAGGCATTTAATTATCGGAGACATGAGCTTAATGGTATTTGTGTCACAGGAGCAAACAATACAGATGTATCTTGACTCAAGGAGACTGAAATGCTTGCTTCAAACCAACCTCTCTTGATAATAGGTAATTTTACAAAAATGGTTAAATGAATCGGATTCAAACAAGACCTGTGTTTGTTTGTTTGTTTTGTCATCTGATCAATAGATCTGAAAGAAACAATGCCAAATATCATGAATTATTGCGCAGTGCCCATGTCTGCAAGGCCAGTGTGATATACAAAAAAAGACCAATATACCCCTTTTCCCTCTACCATTGCTTTGAATTGTGTGTGTGTGTGTGTGTGTGTGTGTGCGCGCGACATGAGAGATTAAAAATTCTGTTCATCAAAACAAAGAGCTAATTGGATGAATTAAATTCTGTTCCTTAACTTTGCTGGGGCTACTTTAAGATGAGCATTCTGTTTGGGATTTCTTTTATAAATACAAAGGCTTGTGTGCAAAATTATTCCTTGTGCACATTTAAAGCCTGAGGTGGCGCTCGTCTGAGTATTAAGCAAACGTAGAAAAATCCACTACCATGTGGGTACACACAGAGATTAGAGAAGCAATATGTTTTATACTTGTTCTAAGCAAAATAAAAGTCCTTCCTGTAAGTAATGTATTATTCATTACACAAATACCTCATTATCTGGAACTAGGATTTTAAAACATAGTTTAATTAAAAAGTAATGTAAGCAAAAAAATCCTTGATTTAGTCTTTTAAAAAATGAGTCTCCAAGACAGTGAGCATTGTGTATCTCTTCTCTGTCCATCTGAGAACTGCTGAACTCTGCACATGGAGTGCTTAGAAATTTAAAGATACAGTGCACACAAAACAAAAACCATTACAATGCAAAAGAACCCCTGAGCAGATATTACAAGCCTTTCATGGATTTGGCTCCCTAGCCTTACATGGATTAGAGAAGTGGTGATCTGAGACTTCTGGTTTTCAACTAAATTCTATTCTATTGTTACCTCATCCTTCCAACCAATCCCTGCCGTGTTTCTGTGTTTCATCCACCAATTGCATCCTGACTGAAACCTAGGTTGGGGAGCTCTTTGGGTGGACTGTCCTCTTTGCTGTTAACTTGTACAATCCCTAGCACAATGGGGCTCTGATCCTTGTTTGGGGTTCATAGGTGCAACTGTAACAGAAGTAATAAATACCAACACACGAGTTCTATCCAGGAGCTGTATAAGTAGTATCCTGTTCAGGGACAGATGATATCAAGTTTGATGCATCATACTATGAAATTCATATGGAGTACATAGTAAAATCTGTGCATGGAAATTGACTATGGCCATGGAGCTGGTATTTTCTAAATCTTCCAAATGTATTTTTAAATAGCAATGTTAAATTTAATTATGGGTCAAAACCCATGATCCAAACTCTGCATGTATCCAAGTCCTCTCTTTGTAATAAGCTAAACTAAAACTCCAGATCCAAGCATCACTGAACTTTGTGGAATTTCCAATCCAGAACCAAACTTGGCCACATTGGGGTCCATCCCTAGTTTAATTGCAGTTTTAAACTGGCCTGATCTAAAACAGCAAAGATGTCTAATGAGCACGCTTCCAAAGATCATTAAAAGCTGTTTTGAGAATGCTGTAAACGTAACAGGATTCTGTAAACAGAAAAATATTTCAGCTCTTATCTCTTGACATCTGAATCGGTATCAAAAAATCAGTGAGTAAGGTGAAAGATAGCATTCTTTCCGTTCACGCTTGAACTTGCACACATTCTAGACATAATGGATAACATATAAAAACAGATATAATAATTACTTAGAAACTAATGACAGTTGAGACAATGAGAAGGCTTAGTTCCAAAGTTCCTTGAACTGTGATGTTTGGTATGACTCACTGCCATTAAAACTGTAAGCATTTACTTTTGTGTCACCTTTGCACTTACTGGTACTATAAAAGTACAATAAATAATTGGTTCAAACTTACTGTTTAACAATATGTAAAGTTTTCATTTTATTAGATGTTTTCTAGTTGGTTGAAATATGGCCTCATGTTTGTACATATAATTCAAAAGGTGTGGGACAATAATAAAAGCATTTTTAAAAGCCCATAACCTCTGACATACACTTACCCTGTCAAATATTTGTGCAGTATTTTGCATATGCAAAATCCCTTTGCCATGCTCTGTTAATAAATAGCACCGGTGTTTGATTAGTTAATTATGAGATCATGGTTTCCTCAAAGCGTTTGGCAGGCCTGGCTAAAAGCAGCAAGTAACTAAGGATGTGACAGAAGAGGTCTCAAAGGCTAGTTATGTTTTCATAGTAGTAATTCTATTGTTGCAATTTTTTTGGCAGGAGTTCAGTGTGAGTGCGGTGCGTTAGCCAGAGCCTTTCACGTCTCACAGTCCCGAGCACAGGGCCTGGAGTGATCTTAGCCAGGTCCTGCGGTGAGGATTAGAAGAGCGTTAAGTTTCAACACTGAGCACAGAAGGAGGGGCTCCTTGTCAGTGCCCAAAGTCTTTGCACCAGGAAAGGGATCTGGGAGGAGGGGGGATGCTGGCTCTTGAGGCTTTGCTGGGATGGGTTTCAGGCCATGGGTGGTGTTCCTAATGTTGGTTAGGTCTTTTCAGGCCAGCTGATAAACATGGAGTACCACAGTACTGTCAACCTCACGGATTCAAAAATCATGATGTTGGCTTAAAAATCTTGAGATTTTAAATAATAAATTTGAGGTTTTCTTTAATTGCCTATTGGTTTCTGAGCTCTAAGGGTGCACGTGGGTCACATTTTCAAGCTTTTCTCATGCATGAGGACAAGAAACGGACTGGTTTTTTTATATGAAAGCTGAGATTGTCATGCAATCCCAGTATTCAGAAGGTGGGGCTTTAAAAAGAATACCAACTGTCACAAGACACAATAACATCGTGAGAGTTTGCAGCACTGAGTACCACTCTGGAGAGGTTAGCTGGCAAGGTAGCATGAGAGGAGATGTAACAGTTAACCGTTCACAGTTAAAGTCTGTTCACTTGAAACCTTCATTCAAACCGTAACCTTTTGTGTAACGTGTCATTGCTGCACTTGCTGCGGCCGTGCCAGGTGAGCCTTGGCACGAGCCAGCAGAAGTCCCCCTGAAGTCAATGGGAGCTGTGCCACTTCTGTCCAGACTGAATTTGGCCCCATGAAAGAATCTACTCCGTGTCTTGTAACTGACTGTGACCAGAAACTACATGCAGCCTGCATTCCAGACGCCAAGGAACAGTGTTCTCCTGTGCAAATTGCCTTGCTTTATTTTCCATTAAAAGGGTTTTCTGTCTTTTAATAAATAATTTTCACACATACACCTCTACAACTAAACCAGAAGGAGATGGTCTTTAGTGGACTTTGTTGTTAATGACAATGATATAGGAAATAAGCGTTAATTGATTTTTCACCAGTACCTTTCTCTCCCTCCCATAACAATTACAGAGCTGTCTTTGAGTATAAAATGTAGGAGTCACGTGATAAATAAGCTTCACCTACAGGCTTGGTGACTAAACAGCATGACAGTGAGAAGCATTGTTCTACCGTTCTTATCCCAAAGGCGTGCAACCCACATACAGCACTGTGTGGTGATGATTCCACCCACCAGGATTGCTATGGAAAAAAGGCCTCCCACCATCACAGGATTATTGTTCTATGTGGGCCAGATCATCCACTGACTTCAGTGGAGCTATGCTAATTTACACCAGTTGAAGATCTGGCCCTATATGTCCCCAGCATGTTGTAGAAAGGGGGATGGCTGTATAGCTCTATCTATGGCCCCTGTATCTGAGCACCTCACAACCGTCAATGTATTTATTGAACACCCTTGTTAGGTAGGGAAGTATTAACCCTTTTTAGAGGGGAGAGGGGAAGGGCCAGCTTTTTAAAGGTATTTAAGCAGCTTTGGAAGCAGATAGATGCCTCGTGGGATTTTCATAAGGGCCTAACTGCCTAACACCCATTGATTTTGGAAAGTTGGCCCTTACTCACTTGCCCAAGATCTCTCTCTCACACACACACACACACACACACACACACACACACACACACACACACACACTCTCTCTCTCTCTCTCTCTCTCCCTCCCCCCACTTCTAATGGTAGCCAGCTTTCTGACCCTTCACTTAAACTCACCACTGTGGGGCATGGATCAGTGTTCACGTCATAGTACCTGGGCTGGGGAAGCTAAAGATCCAACCAGTGGACCAAATTCGGTGATGAATCCTGGTCACATGCCACCTGAGGCACATTGTGCATATACTAAGAAGAACTTGCCAATGCCAGTGAAAGAAATGTTTCCTCTGAAGTTCATATTATATTAAATAATTTCCCTGTAGCGCTCTGCCTCATCAATTCTCTATTTTATTATGAAACTTAGCTGGACATGTATTTCCCCCACCCTTGCTTTTTAATTTCTCCCTCCCTATGCAATTATTTTAATTTTAACTTTGGAACTGTATTATTGAACTCCCTAAAGCTTTCTGTGAATCATTTTGTTATGTAGAGCCTCTACAAAAATTAAGTTTTGCTGTATGATGATAGCTACTTAATTTCTAAATCCAGGCACGGAGTTAGGAAAAGAGGGAATATTGATAGCCCAGACTACAATCAGCAACCAAGTCATCAGGCATCTTCCTCCCGAAAGGATAGTCTTTAATTCGGAGTATGTGGAGCAGGGTGATTAGCAGGACTGTAACTTAATTCATTCAAGAAGGTAGCAAGAGATCTAGGTATGGTAGATGGGAAAAAGTAAAGTCTGGGTAAATATATAGGGTTATGATTTTCCACTGCCTTGTCTTGTCGTTTACATGCAGGCAAAGTGAATGCAAAATGGATGTAAAATGCTACCAGAATGATAGTAATTTACAGCCACTTTGCACAGGCGCAGATAATGACAGGTGGCTGGAAGCAGTGGAGAATCAGGCGCAGGAATTGTAAGAACTGCCGACCAGACACAGTTGCTTTTAGAGGCAGTTTTCTGCTGTGTTTCATGAAATGTTGGTATTTATGCTGATTCTAATGTAATCATGTCCTGTCTAAATTGAGATGGATCATGAGCATTAAGATGATGTCAACCCAGAGAGAGGCACCATATCTCCCTTATGTTCACTTCTTCCTTTAGGAATATAGCAAACTGGAATCGCATGGAACGTGAGTCACTTTTACAAGCAGCATCCCGTCATGATTCGTTGCTTTTTCATACCGTGCTCAGTGTCATGAACTGAACTCACCCAGGAGGCCCAGGTGCTTTCCATGGAAAGGGCAGCTCTGTACTGCCCCATACTGTGGGCACACAACTGAGCCTTTCTACTGACAACTGATGTAACGCAGAGCACCTCTGAAGAGCCAGTACCCAATGCTTTGTCTAAAATCCTGGCACTTCTCTTCTTAGGAAAACTTCATTGGTGGCAAGTCTCAATAGGAGTCCTGATAACTATAACGAACCCCCAGACATCCAGAATTTCTGGATGGCGTCTTTGCATTATGAAACCTTTGGACTGAGGGCTGCACTCCACTGTTAGGTTTGGGTCTCCTGAGTGCCCCATCTGTTCCCACCAATCTCGGGAACATGCCTCCTGTTTCTCCAAGCAGCTGGATGTGCCAAGGAAAGGCAGTTACATTGGAACTGTACAAAAGTATAACAAGATCCAATGGCTGGAAGCGGGAAGCTAAGCAAATTCTGACTGTAAATCAGGCATCATTTTTTAACAGTGAGGACAATTAACCATTGGAACCACATATCTATGGCTGCGGTAGATTCTCCGTCACTGGCCATTTTAAAATCAAGATTACAGGTTTTTCTAAAAGACATGCTCTAGTTCAAACAGGAATTAATTCAGGGAAGTCCTATGGGCTGTGTGATACAGGAGGTCAGACTTGATGATCACAGTGGTCCCCTCTGGCCTTATTCTCTTTTGGTCTTTTGCACAAAAAATTAGCTAACTTTTAATGGATAACTGAGTGTGGTGTTGTATTGCAGAGTCAGTTCATCCTGAGCATAATTCCAGCATCTTCAGCACAGTTATAGTTCTCCTACAGTCAGAGAACAATATAAACAGTCACTTGTGCATGATGCAACAGCTGTATGTTCCTAAAGACTGTAATCAACTACTGTAGAGCCTACTGGTTAAACTGTCTCCTTCCATTTTTAAAGGGAACGTGCTCAAGTACTCAGATGTGTACTGGATGTGCTATTTCTTGACTTTAGCAAAGCTTTTGATACAGTCTCGCACAGTGTTCTTGCCAGCAAGTTAAAGAAGTATGGGCTGGATGAATGGACGGTAAGGTGGATAGAAAACTGGCTGGATGGTCGTGCTCAACGGGTAGTGATCAATGGCTCCATGTCTAGTTGGCAGCCGGTATCAAGTGGAGTGCCCCAAGGGTCGGTGCTGGGGCCGGTTTTGTTCAATATCTTCATCAACGACCTGGAGGATGGTGTGGACTGCACCCTTAGCAAGTTTGCAGATGACACTAAACTGGGAGGAGTGGTTGATACGCTGGAGGGTAGGGATAGGATACAGAGGGACCTAGACAAATTAGAGGATTGGGCCAAAAGAAATCTGATGAGGTTCAACAAGAACAAGTGCAGAGTCCTGCACTTAGGACGGAAGAATCCCATGCACTGCTACAGACTAGGGACCGAATGGCTGGGCAGCAGTTCTGCAGAAAAGGACCTAGGGGTTACAGTGGACGAAAAGCTGAATATGAGTCAACAGTGTGCCCTTGTTGCCAAGAAGGCTAACGGCATTTTGGGCTGTATAAGTAGGGGCATTTCCAGCAGATCGAGGGACATGATTATTCCCCTCTATTCGGCACTGGTGAGGCCTCATTTGGAGTACTGTGTCCAGTTTTGGGCCCCACACTACAAAAAGGATGTGGATAAATTGGAAAGAGTCCAACGGAGGGCAACAAAAATGATTAGGGGGCTGGAGCACATGACTTATGAGGAGAGGCTGAGGGAACTGGGATTGTTTAGCCTGCAGAAGAGAAGAGTGAGGGGGGATTTGATAGCTGCTTTCAACTACCTAAAAGGGGGTTCCAAAGAGGATGGATCTAGACTGTTCTCAGTGGTAGAAGATGACAGAACAAGGAGTAATGGTCTCAAGTTGCAGAGGGGGAGGTTTAGGTTGGATATTAGGAAAAACTTTTTCACTAGTAGGGTGGTGAAGCACTGGAATGGGTTACCTAGGGAGGTGGTGGAATCTCCTTCCTTAGAGGTTTTTAAGGTCAGGCTTGACAAAGCCCTGGCTGGGATGATCTAGTTGGGGTTGGTCCTGCTTTGAGCAGGGGGTTGGACTAGATGACCTCCTGAGGTCCCTTCCAACCCTGAGATTCTATGATTCTATGGTTGGGTTGTACTTTTATTTACATTTCTGTTCATTCTTTTCTATTAATGGGATTAAAGATAGGGGAAGGTTTGTGTTGTCTTTTGAAAATGATCCGATCCAAAACATTTCACATGATGTTTAAAAAAAAGTGTATCATTCAAAAATATACACCCCATCCATGGAGCAGAAATTTCAAGTCAACCATCAAGTTAAATAAGACAAAATTAAAATGAATTAGAGGAGGCTAAATAGCAGTAGCCCTTGGTGACAGGCCATAGTGTCTTTCCACTTGAACTCACTAGTTTGAATCTACCTCCAGTGTGGTAGCGATCAAAGGTTAACATCTGATGGTTGTTTTATGTCCTGTGAGTCAATAGTCCAAGTCCAGTTCCAAGTGAGGTAAGTGTAGTTGCATTCTCTTACACCTGCCCTAAATTTGAGCATCTAAGATGACATAAAGCAGTGTTTTAGACGAGATGAACAGCATTTTCCACACTCCTGTTTGCAGTTGAAATGGTTTGTGTATCTTCCAGGGTTTGAAGGTTTTCAGCATACATAGACCCAAGAGACAGCATCTGGGTCTGGATTTCAAAACTGTCAAAGTTCGAGAGGGCTTTGTCACATATGTAGGGTCCCATATACTCCGTCATTCCACAGCCATGGAGTTTTCAGCAGAATTTAGCGTTTTGCCAAGCTGCCACAGAATTCCCTGTTTGCACAGTGGAATCTGCCATTTTGCTACAGCCAAGCATCATGCATTTGGTTCCCTCTGTTCCACTGAATTCTGTCTGTGGCTTTCCCTTTCCATACTGCTTTCACATGTACATTACACAATATGCACATTCTCCTACCCTGTTGCTCACCAAGTAGGGAGTCAGAAAGCTGGGCAAGAATGTATCAGGACTGCCCTCACCTATCTTTGAAGTTTGCCCTCAGGGGAGAATGACTAAGCCCTTGGCTGCAAAATGAACCGTGGGCTGCAGGCAGAGCTCTATCCTGCCTAGGTCTATGAAGTGTGCAAGTTGGATTAAGGCAATCGGTGTTTCATTCACCAAGAGTGATGCTGAATACAGGTTAAGTTGAACAAGTGGAACTGTATTAAATCCTGTGGATTGCTCTGTCCATGAGGCTGAGTTGCTTCCAGCCTAACTCACTGCATTTTGTGTTCCACTGGTGTCCCTAACAGTCCTTGCTGGGAAGATAGGCCCTCTGACTTCAGTTCCACTCCTCATGATACATCTTCCCTGTTTTACAAACATTTCAATATAATCATTACAAACAAATAATTGACACCCAGCCCCCCACCCTCTGGCCAGAGGTTGCTAGCCCATAGCTGAGTTGGAGTCACATCTTTCCTCAGACTTGATTGGTTACATAGTCTGTGAGGTCATTTGGTCTCCTCAACGAGTGACCAGGCAGAGAGTGATCTATCTCTGTTTCCCTGTCACCTGTCTCCCACTCTAGCAAACTTTCTCTCTCTCTGGCATCTCCTCCCTCCCTGTGGGGTTGGTCTGCAGATGGTTCTCTGTCTCTCCATTTTGTGAGGGTCGCTGTAGGCTCTCTCTGGATGTGTAGCTTCTAGCTCATATGTGTCTCCTGTTCCTTTGGATCACTTGTCCCTCTTGCATAGTCACATTGTACAATCTGGGTGCTACAGCACCTCTCACAACTCCTTCAGTCCTCTCTTTCTGGCATGTCGCTAATGGCTGGATCCTCACAGGAGTGCCTGTCTTCAGGGCCAGTAGGTCCTTGGCTGACCTGTCATATTCTAGTACCTGCCTTCTCTGATTGTTGACCATCTCCTCTTAGCAGTATCTGATGTGAGGGATTGTGGGTCTTGAAACTGGGTTTGTAGATTCTCAGGTAGTTCACAGACTGCAGCCACCACCCAGCAGCTTGCTGGTACCAGCAGGGAGTGTGGGCTGGTGGACCCTAGCTCACCAAGGGAACCATCCCAAAAATCCTCTTTGAAGGAAACATCCGGTGTCACTGACTGTCTCAGACTCATTATTTAAGCCAGAAGGAGGCAGGAAGTTGTCTGAGCAACCAGGTGAGTCCCTGGCTGGCTGTTACACTGGACCCTGCCATCTTGCCTGACTCTGATTCCTGCCTTGTTCCTGCCCTCCTGCCTTGTTCCAGATCCCTGCTTCTGTACCCCACCTCTGGTTTCTGATTCCAGCTCTGACTCTTGGCTTGATTCTGGCTCTGTCTCCAGCTCTGACCCCTGCATCAGACCCTGGTCCAGACTCCTGCTCTGACCACTAGGTCTGGCTGCCTATATCTCAGTCGAAGACAATTTGCTCAGACCACAACCCTTATGACTGGGCCCAGCCTGGTATGGACCCAGCAGAGCTCTCCCTACCCCCAGGAGCACCAGCACTGCATGAGCAGATGTTCCACCTCCAAATGGACAACCAAGTTGTATGGCCTTGGATCATGCAGCTGATTGTGAGAATCAGGCACTGCAGAAGCAAATCCATCAGCTTTGTGTGGAGAACAGTGTGCTCTGAGCCTGACCTGCTCCATCACCCCCTTGAGCCAGGGCCAGCCATCCCCCTACATCATCCCCCATATCCCTACATCAATAGGGATCATTCCAAATTTCAAGTTTTGTGAACCAGTGCCAGCTATAGGTCTTGTTTCATCCTAAAAACGTACTTGTCCAACCAGGCCAAGGATGGGGAAGCACTGGAATGGGATTCCTCCCTGCTGAAGGCCAGCAGTCCAGTGCTGACTAACTGGGATGCTCTCCAGCAGGTAATATCAACCATCTTAGGGGGGAGTGATAGCTCAGTGGTTTGAGCATTGGCCTGCTAAACCCAGGGTTGTGAGTTCAATCCTTGAGGGGACCAGTTAGGGATCTGGGGCAAAAATTGGGGATTGGTCCTGCTTTGAGCAGGGGGTTGGACTAGATGACCTCCTAAGGTCCCTTCCAACCCTGATATTCTATGATTCTTCCTCTGCTGAGGCTGCCTTGTGGAAACTCCAACAGGGTCAGGTGCACCATGCTTCTGCCATCTCACATCGGACATGGAGTAGAATGAGGCAGCCCAACTGTTCCAGTTCTGATGGGATGGGATCAAGCAGGATGAGATCAAGGATGAGTTAGCTAGAGTCGAGACCTGGATGGACCTGTGTGCCTTTATCTATCTTAGATAGATAAGGTGGGTGAGGTAATATCTTTTATTGGCCCAGCTTCTGTTGGTGAGAGAAACAAGCTTTCGAGCTACACAGAGCTCTTCCTCAGGCCTGGGAAAGGTACTCAGAGTATTACAGCCAAATGCAAGATCAAACAGATAACTTAGCGTAAGTAATTAGCAAGTTCTAAAAGACCATTCAAGGTGAAGAGGCCCATTAACATTCCCATAGTCGTAGGACAAAAAGGGGGGTTAGCAGGTTACAGATTGTTGTAATAAGCCATAAATCCAGTGTCTTTATTAAAACCATGATATTTAGCGTCTAGCAAAGTTATTAATTTAATTTATCTATCTTGTCATCCAGATTGACAATCGGCTGCATTCATGGCAGGAACAAAGAAGATGGGGGTGTCGCAGCCGTAACCACCTTTATCAGGTCTCACTCTACAAATCAAGCCAATGCAGGTCAATGAGGCTCACCGGCCACTCAACCTAAAGGAAAGAAAGCACTGGCGACACCGTGCTTCTACTGCAAACTGGATCACGCTATCTCTGGTTGCTCCACACGGAACCCAGCCCAAAGAGACATGACACAGTAAGCCAACCCAGGGCCAGTGAAGAGGACTGGCCTGAGCACCATGACAAGACATTCCCCTGAGTCTCGAGCCATTGTCCTATCTGAAATGCATGCTGAAAGCCTTCGTCCAACACTGCATTTGCAAGCACTGGTTGAGCTATGCGTGCCAGAGCGCGCTCTTCCAATCTGTCCACAGCAGGCTCGCACTGACTCGGGTGCAGTGATAACTTTATCAGCTTGGATGTCGTCTGGACCCCGCAGACTCCCCTAAGGCCCAAGCCCATTCTGAATCTAATAGGAACCTCTAATAGGAGACCTAGTTTCAATTCCTAGCTCTGCCACAGACCTTCTGTTTGTCCTTGGGCAAACCATGTTAATTTCTCTGGGCCTCAGTTCCCCAGCAGCAACAGGGAGCTGAGAATACTTCTCTACCTCACAGGGGTGTTGTGAGAATGCATCAGCAATGTAAAGGGTGCTCTATAATATAGCGATGGGGCCATCTGATTACCTAGGAAGATAGCTGCTCCCCATTACCAGGTAACCCTTTTCTCAAAAAAACACAAACATTTGTCTTTTGGAGCCAAAAATTGATCAAGCCTTCCTGTTATCTAAAAACAAAAGAAAGAGAAAGAGACGAAGAGAGCGAATTCTCCTGCTGACTTGTTGCTAAGCAACCATAGCCTTTGCTGTAGCTGTCTTTCACTGGCTCCATGCACAGACTCATGCTTTCAGTTGCTGCTGATTGTCACTCCATCTATAATATGTACCAGGATATTTAGCCTCTTGTAAGTACCCACTGTTTAAAAGTGATAACATCCCCTGGCTAACATTATCCAGATGCTAAATGCTTCCTTCGTCACCCATGGCATGATTGACAATCCCAGTCTCTAAGGCTCTTCTTATTACATCTTGTTCTGACATAGTGCTTTTGTGTTAAAAGAGTCACAGAAGGAGCTTTTAAATACAGTATCCAGATATTAGATCATAATTACAGTTGAGGCCTCTTCTGTTTGCATTCACTTATAGCTTTCTCCAGAAATTAACTATTGGACTAGCATTTCTCTATTGTTTTTGAAAGTTAATGCCTGGATATTTTATAGTTATCTGATGGGAAGGTGGAAAGCATTTTATAGCTGTGAAGAAGGTACTGACAATCTGCCCAACAGGAATAATTCAGCACCTTCCTGGTATATGTTACTTGCCATGAAGGGCAAGGCTCTTACTGGCAGGCTGCAGATCAAAGCTCCCCAGCACAATTAGAACCTCCGTGAATTAAATTGACTGAAACTCAACCTGAGAAGGCACTGCATTTTCCCCTACCAGCATAGATCCACTGCCACAGACTAAGTAGTAAATTCTTCACAGTGAGCAGTAGTCAATTCTTCTTCCAGGCAAAGGCAGTGCAGATTCATTAGGCTTTGTACCACCTGGAACAGTTTCACTGACTGGTACTTCAGAGGCAATGCCCCCTCCAAAGCACACCATTCTAAGCGCCAGGGCAAATTGCAGCTGCCCTCTGTGTGAATGCGCAGGTGAGGGGGGATGTCAGCAGGAATTATCGCCCCGCTTTGTATCCTTCTGACAGGAGCTGGCCACATTTGCACTCCCTGTGCTCTTCTGAGAGCAAGTCCTGATCACTGCAGTCTCCATGCCAAAGGGGACAGGGAGAGATGAGGAGCCTATAGCCTCATTACATCCTTTCTACACCAGCCAGCGGAGTTGGCCAGCCACACAGGCTACAAGATCCTTAAGGGATATAGCTGCAGACATGCTCCCCCTGCCGGCGAGGAGGTCCAAGAAGAGGCACAAGGCCTCCCAAGTGCTGTTACTCAGGCAGTGCCGTTCCCGTCCACCCCTACTCGGGACTCTGGTCATAAGCCATAATAGAGCCCATTCTAACCAACCTTTTACATTTGTTTACAATATTGTCATTCCCATTTGATTCTCCATTCTTACAGTTTAAAGTCAAGAGTAAACACAACAATATTTCAGCCTCATCAGTCCTTCCTCAGTGACTCCTTAATGAGCAGTAAGACTTTGGCTGTGTCATGCTGTTCAGACATGCTGCATGCGATTAATATTGCAAAACAGCCTTCTGAATCTTGAACTATGTATTTCTTCTTTTCAGCATCATATACTTTTACACACAGTTGATTATTTTCCATTTTTCTGCCTTTGGCAATAGTCCTCTTAATTAACTGGGCTTAGCTCTGCTCTTATTTACACTCAGGCATCTAAAATGAAGTTAATAGAGTTGCATAGTGTAAACAAAACAACAATTTTGTCCGCTCTATGTAAAAATAAAATGTTCCACTGCCTTAATGATTAACTAATAATTAAAACAAGATACAGTATTAAACAATAAACTAAATGTCTCATTAAATGACTGGGAGATATTCATTTTAAGTGGCTTTTAGATTCACAGTTAAAATATGACTTGCTGGTATCAGTTTAATATCTGGTACAATACTAGCTGGTAATGAATGTAATTCTGGAGGAACTAAGACTTTGGGTGAAATCCTGGTTCTAAGGAATTCAATAGGAGTTTTACCATTGACTTCAATGGGTTCAGGATGTCACTTCTTGCTTTTTTTGGTTACAGAAAGAAGAGGTCTAAATTACCTGCTTAGACCAGTTGCATCCTTTTCCCATGTTCTCACTCCCTTTTCTAAGCAAATTTTCTCTCTCTTACTCACCCCTCCCCTAGCACAAATCAAGGCACCCTTGAGGATTAGGCTCAAATTCAGCAAACAGATTAAGCATACATTGCTAATGGGACTACTCACATGCTTAATGTTGTGCTTAAGTACCTTGTTGAATCAGGGCCCTAATGATGAGAGAATAGTTTTGCTTGTGTGCTGGTGGGATGGGGTACCAACACCTGTACTGGCCATGCTGAATCTGTGGCTACATATAGGATTTCAGTCTCACCCGAAACCTTTCCCCAGGCCTAACTTCACTTATAAAATGTTTCCAAAAACAGAAGTGGGGCTCTTTGAGAGGGGAGGCAGCAGTGCTGGAATGCATATCTCTGTCTGTCCGTGTATCTATATTACGCCCATCACAATGGAGTCTCAGTGCCCAGCTATTCAAGATGATTAAGTCCTTGCTTTGATTGTCACCAAGTGCAGTGCTTCTTTCTCTCTCAAAAGTATCCTTGGCAATAGGCTCTGAGGAAAGAGCCATTTAGTTCAGTATTCTGCAATATCATATAGAAATGAGTTTCCTTTACTTTCTTTTTGGCAAGCCGATGTGTGGTTGCCTGGAGAATTTCTTTCTCTGCATTTTGCGGACTGCTTAGCATATTTGTTTTCTTCAGCGTCCCTGTTTTTCCTACTGCCACAGTCTTGCTTTAGGATCATATTCTGAAAAGACCAGGGATGCAGCATTCTGAATCTTGTTTTTTCTTTTTCCCCTTCCAGAAGCTTCTCTGTCACACCCAGCTGAAGCAATTAGATAAACTACATCAGCAGTACAAAGGAGTGAGGACTGAGGAGAGACAGACATGAGCCTAATTCCGTAGCTTTGGAAGAGCTTGTTTACTAGCTATTTGAACCTCTCTGGCCAACAGCTTACTGCAGCTCTACTTCCAAACTGTTCTCATCCCCAGAGATTAATTTTTACACAATCATCGTAGAGTCTGTGATAATCACTCCATAAAAAATGAGGAGATTTGTTTTTTGAATGCAAAGGATTAGGCTTAAATACAAGTAATCTGTGGGAAGCCCTGCTGCATACATGCTACTAATCTCTCCTTTACTGTTTCCTTCTTTAGCCCTTTCATCAATATTTGCCATAACAGAAATGTGTGTCCCTAGTGATGGGACAGTCTGAAACACAAAGATATGTTTTCCAAGTGCTCAACAGGTGTGTTTGGATAAACGTGGCCTACTGAAAAATTTGCACTTTGAGGTCTAGGTAAGGTTGTCCGCTGTGGTGGCCTAGGTGAGAGGGAGCTTCTTCAATTAGTGCCCTAGGAGTCTGTACGTTACGGCTCAATTGTGGCTTTTAGGCACAGGCCCATATCGGGGCCAGTGCTGCTCCACATGGACTCCCAGAGTGCAGAGGAAATGTACATGCTGCACCGTCCTAAGGAGTGGGAAGAGGACACCCATCTCTGCACCTAGCCAGTTCTGCTGACCAGTTCACAGGTGTCAGCACCAGGGCCCTGCCTCTTCCCCTACTTTCTCTCTTTGGGGTGGTTTGTATTCCCAGGCTCACTAGGTGGGAGCAGTTCTGCTCTTGGACTTCTTGAATGCTCACTGAAAGTATCCCTTGGGGTGAGGAACACACTCATTCTGGATATTCAGCTCATCCCATCATAAGTGGTTCTTTTACTTCCTTTTCAGATGTCTCTTCTTTATTAATCACTGGCAATCCCACTGTTTGAGTTTGAGAGGAGGAAAGGAGTGGTAAGAGGGGAAAAAAGAATGTGAATGCTGATCCCAGTCTCAGGGGACAGTGGGTCACACTGCCTGAGCTGTAGAAGGGGAAGAGTTTTGATTTGGAAAAGATTGTGGTTTGTGTGTGTTTGTCTGTCTTTCTTTGTCTGTCTGTCGGCACACTCGCTGCTGGGTCTATTCTGCCACAGAGACACTAGGATATTAAAATATGTCCAGTGTGGACCCAGAGTAAATTACACAGGTATTTGTATTGAGTGTATTTGTTTGCAGGTCCTGAATATAGGCAGCATACAAGGTAACAGCAGAAAAGGATACACACACCTCGAATACAAGGCTGGAGCTATAAAATCTCTGCTGTCCTGCAGGAAAAGAAAGACCTTTTACAAGGAGTTCAGTGTTATTCGATGGAATTCGCCCTGCAGGAGAGATGGAATATTAAGGAACCAGGTCCATATGCAGAGCAAGGTAAAAGCCATAATATGGGCTAGGAGTACACTTGTCCTGGATATTAATCTGCCATCCATAGCTGTGATTTTCATTTACTTGGAACTAAAGAGTCAGAGAAGCCTTCCTCTGCAGTAGCCCCATCCCAAGAGGACTCTGTCTGACAGCACCACAGCTCCAGGGTTTTTGCTGCCCCAGGCAAACTAGGAAATGTCTGTCCTTCACACTATTCAGTCACTCACACAATAAACACCCACTAAACATTTTGCTTCCATAGGCAGTTGTCTACAGAGTAAAGCCATTCTTGCTGCCTGGTACCTAGCTGATCAATCCCACAGTAGTTCAAAATAAACATGAGAAGTTGGGTGTTAAGATGCTGAGGTGGAGAGCACCAGCTTGGTGTTAATTTGTCTAAAAGTGCCACTAGCAATTTGGTAATGTTCCCTTGAGCATTTTTCTCTCTCCCTGTTACAGTGATTTTACTTCTCTGTATAATTCTCACCTACCAAATCTTCAGATCCCTTGTAAAGCCCTATTTAATTAACCTTTGTCTTACATTCATATCAAATGTGAATGGAACAGATAATTGCATTCACAGTGCTCTTTTTGTTACTGGCACATCAGAATTGTTTATTTCTTTTTTCATCCTGTCCTCCTAAGACGATAGGTTGCATCCACTCTGTCTGTGGAATGACAAACATTAACAATTTGTGGGACTGCCCTTAGCTGGGATGCTTGTGTGGAGCTTGATGATTATTGGGCTATTATGAACTGTTAGAAGAGTAAAAATAAGAAGAGCAATGGAAATTATTATACATAATAAAGTCACAAAAAGGTAAGTGTCCTTCATTTCACTGAAATACATTTTGAAATGTACCTTTCCTAATAAATGTATCTGTAGGGATCTTCTGAGCCTGGTGCTAGGGATATAGGAGACAGCAAGGATGCACTTAAGAAATAAATTCTGTATTCTGTTCTGTAGTCCCAAGCAACACCTGAAGTAGAGCACCTCCATTCTGGTGGGGGAGGCATGTTGCCAGGAGCCCACGCAGAAGGTAACCAGCTCAGTGGAGCCTCTTTCCACACTGCTGTAGAGGTGGGATTGAAGGTGGGACCAGGCTGGGCTAGGGAAAGAGAGAAAGTGGATCTGAGGAGTCTGGGACAATGTGGATCATTCCATTATTCTCCTCCAAGTGGAGTGGAGATTTCTGCTGCCCTGAGGCTCCAGAGTGCTCTCACTTCTGCTTCATGATTTCCACCCAGGCCTCTGCTTGGACTTCACAAGGCTGTCAGAAGTGTCAGTGTGTATAGATATGCTGGGCAGAATTTGATTTTGATTTTTTTGTAAGTTTGACAGATAACATAGATGTTTATTTTTAAGCTTTTTATTTTTATCTATGTACATTTTCACAGTTGCAGGAAAATATGGAGGGTCAGACAACAGGGAGGGTCAGCAGACAATAAAGGGGGGAGAGACAATAATTATTTAACTACAGTAGATGTTGAAATTCAAAAAATTAAAGCTTTATAAAATATTTTAATATGGCCCAATTTTCCAGTGAAGACAAAAGCCCTAAAGAGAACGTAACTTTTTCTCTACATGGTGTGGGGTAGAATTTTCCAAAGCACCTAAGAGAGTGAGGCACTGTAAATACATACACCTGCTTTTCAATGCCTCCTACTGGTCTCGCACAGCTCAGCAGCATCTGTTCTCTGTTTCCATTCCCTTCCCTTTAAAACATGAATTGTCAACATCACATGTCAAAATATGCAAAGTAAATATCCTTACATCAAACTCTAAGTTCTCAAGCAGCAATCTTTTTACTTTGCCTATCTGCAAATTTCCATTATTATTGATGGAAATATTTTTATCAGTGTGTGTATGTATGGTGAAATTCACATTTATCAGTAAAAATCTAATCCTTCCAAGCATATTGATAGGCCTTCTTTTAAAATCATTTCATTGTCTAGACAGCAAAATGAGTAGCACTTTTCTGGTCAAGTTATCTATCTTCTCTCATAGCAGCTGGCTCATTTGGAGCACTGCACACCCAAGTTCCTTGAGATACCAGCCAAATTCCACATGGCAGAATAGTCATGTAGGGCCATAATCTGGGTCTCATGGAAATCTCTAAGTGATTTCAATGGAGATAGGGTTTGGCCTTTCAGATCACATTTCATTATTCTTATTTTTTCATTGATATCAGGCCAGATCCACAGGTTCTAACTCAATTTTTACTCAGCTCTTACCCATGTAAGGCTCACATTGACTGAAGGACTTCAAGATTTGGTCCATTATTAATAGAAGACAATTATTAGAGCTGCAGGTGCTTCTTTATTTATCTCTTCCCCAAGGGAATGTGCTTTCAGTGAACATGGAAAAGTTGCAAACTAGTGGTCAAAGCAAAATAAGGCAGGAGAATGAATGCTTCTGATAATAAATTCATAGAGCTTCACACCCCAATAGACACACATGTGTTGGCTCTTAGAGATTTTAAAACTATTTTCAGTGCAGTCAATCAGATCAAGACACCCCTTACAGTTTGGGGGCCCTACACATAAGCTTCAAAGGAGGGGAAAAAACAGGGAAGCTAGCACTGAAAAGGTTCATTTTAGTAGGGCAGATCTTAAAAGCACAACTTTCCTGTCGGGTTAAAAAGACTATGTCCCATTTTTATGAATAGGTCAAAAAGTGAGGACCTTTCTTAAGTGCACACTCAACCCAGTGAGTGTTTCTTCTGTGTAACTTCAAAGTAAATCAATACCCCTGCTTTCTTTTATGTAGTGCACCTTCCTTTTCTTCTCTGTTGATACATTCTTGCCTCTCCTTCTATTGGATGGTTTGAAACCTTGCGCCTGTCTCCGGTTACATGTGAAACCCTTTTATTCAACTAGCTTTTCTAGCATCAGTAAAAGGGAATGTAAACATTCGCTTATAAAGATCTTTTGGGTGCTGTTTTCTTATTGTCAGCTAAGCTAATATCAGGAATGTGTATGGTAAGATTGCGTAGGGCTGTGACTTGCACATTTATTAGAAATAGTATATAATCAGCTGCTGCATGGTTCTTATGTAGGTCCACAACTTTGATTATTATATTTTTATTATTTATTTGTATTACAGTAGCCCCTAGAAGCCCTAGTCATTGACCAGGACCCCATTGTGCTAGGCACAGTTTTATTTGCCTAGGATACTGTAGGTCCTATAATCTCCGGCTTTCACTGAAGATCTGTTTTTTGTATCCAGTTTTATAGCTGGGCGCATGGAGATCCAAAGAGATCAAGTGATTTTTCCCAAGGGCACAAAATGAGAGTTCCTTCAACGGGTGAACCCTTTGCTGTGACCTCTGGATCAAATGTCTTGTCTGTATGTTATAAGTCTTCACTCCTATACGATACACTCGTAAGTTCTTGCTGGCAGCACTCTAGCATTCCAGGACACTTTAAGCAGGAACTAACTCTGGCCCTGGATGGAGAAGGCCTTTGTCCATGTACTTCACCTCCATCTCACAGCTGTTTAATGCATTTAAAATGTCCTTGCCCCTTGAGATAACCTCTCACCTCGGGAACTGTCTGAAGTCCCAGGAAAATACGTGTACTATTCAGGATTCAAGAGCTAATGATAATAATGTAGCTCCTCTGGGATCTGCTACCACTCATTTCCCCAGCACCCATCATTGCAGTTCAGTTACCTCACACTGGATACGCTGCTAGTGCAACTTAACAGTTGTAATAGGGACAGATCCCTTTCCCACTAAAGGCAATAGCAAAACTCCTACTGACTTCAGCAGTGCAGGACTGAGCTCTTAGTAATACCTCTAGCTTAAACTCCATTTTTCATTAAAATAAATTGCACTGGCAGCTTAGTGACTGCATAGGCCATGTCAGATCTAAGTGCTAAGGATGGCTGCAGGTGGCCAAAATATTGTCAGCCTCTGCTTGCTCTGCTGTCTAGTTAATGAACAGTGAACTAAGCCATGTCTGGATTTTGTTTTTCTGGAGTGATTTTGAATTTTTCATTCTTTAAAATTGTTTTGGAGGGATATACTACCCAATCTTTTTAGGGACCTCACCTTATGGACTGTTGAAATACAATTTGGAACTCATATTTCGGTGTTAAATAATATAGATTGTGTTGGTTTGAAAGGTCTTCTAGACAGAAAGCAAATGCCCGTAAAAATATTTTTCTGCATTTGACAATGATCTTGTAAATGAATCTACAAAATCATCCAGCCCATCAGCTGATCCTGCTTTCAGCCTGAAGAGAATCATTGTTATTTATATAGAAGTGTCTGTTTACATGATGCTGTACAACAGGGGCAAATCCAGGCCTCAACGTATGGCTTGAGAAGCCAGAGCATGCACTGGGGAGATGCATGGAGGATTGGGCCAAGCAATGCTCCTTCCAGGCTTCTCTGTGCCTACTGTTGCAACCTCAGGACTGGAGTCTCGGGGCAGGTGCCTCCTGTCTGCCAGAGGAGATCCATCAGCTCTAGATCTGGGTCCTTCACTGGCCTGCCCCAACCCCAAGTGTGTATAAGGAGTCTCATGGAGCACAGAGGACATACAGATCCCATTCACAGGCCTCTGAAAGCCCAGTCCTCTTCCCGTATATCCAAGGTATCCAATGCCTATAGTGGGAAAGGACAGGATTTGGTGTGCCAGACATAAAGAGAGCCCTGCTCTGACGAGCTCACATACTAAGGGTGCTGCAGGTACAAAGAACAAAGAAAATAGAGTGCTGGTGGGAGGACACGTTCAGTCTCCAAGAATGTAACAGCTCAGTTCTCCACCCACCCAACTGGCTCTTCATAGAAAAACAAGTCAAAGTCAAGGTCTCAGATCTAATCTTCAAGGCCCTCCATGGCATTGTCCTAACCAATCTAACAGAATGCCTCTGTTTCCAAGATCACATTCCCCCTTGACAACTGTGTTCCACAGGTACCATGACACCGCCAGACTCAAGGAATAAACTCACAGGACTGGGAGACAGCACTTTACTGGGCAGCTAGGAATGGCAACAGGCCTCACCACTCTCAGAGAAAGCAATTCTCCTTTAAATCAGCTTTTCCACTACCCTGATGAAAAATAGAAGAAAGAGGAGGGGAGCATCATGGGAGGAGAGGAGAGGGCAATTTGTCTGTTGAGGGAAGAGGGACCAAATGAAGCAAAACTATCTGAGTGACTTTTATGCTATGCTCTGACTGGCGTGTGTAAGGGAATGAGATACTATGGTGAAGGGCAAAGTCAAATTGCTTAGAAAGGTAGGTAAGTTAAATGACATCTGGGTTGTTTCACAGGATAGGAGGCTTTAATGAATCATTATCACAAGTACTATGCTCCATAAAACCATGCTTAGTTGTTTTTTAAAAAGTGTTGAATTAGCTTTAGCAGGCTAACATATCAGTGAACATTGCGCAAAAGGGATTCTTCACATTACAGAGTATTCTGCCTTTCATTGGGTTAATGTGTGTAATTTTCTTTGTACCATACAGTGTAGAATAAAATACCATTTATCTTCACAAGAAAGAATATCCTACAGCAGAAAAAAAGGTGTTCTGTTCCATTGGCAGATGGTATGTTGGTTGATGTTCCAGTCATTTTAGAAAACATAGTAGCTTACATAGAACCATAAAAATGTAGGTCTGATTGGAACCTGATGAGGTCATCAAGTCCAGCACCCTGCTGAGGCACAGCCAAATAAATCTAGACCATCCCGGGCACATGTTTTTCTAACATGTTCGTTAAAAACTCCAATGTTGGGGGTTCCACAACTTCCCTTGGAAATCTATTCCAGAACTTGACTACCCTCATTTTTGGAAAGTTTTTCCTAATAGCTAACCTAAATCTCCTTTGCTGCAGATTGAGTCCATTACTTCTTATCCTACCTTCAATGGACATGGAGAACAACTGATCACCATCCTCTTTATAGCAACCTTTAATATTAGATGACTGTTATCAGGTCCAGCTGCAGTCTTTTTTTCGCAAGACTAAACATGCTCCGTTTTTTTAACCTTGCCTCACAGGTCAGGTTTTCTAAACCTTGTGTAACATTTTTTGTTGCTTTCCTCTGGCCTCTCTCCAATTTATTCACATCTTTCCTAAAGAGTGGCACCCAGAATTGGGCACAGTACTCCAGCGGAGGCACCACCAGTGCCAAGTAGAGCAGGACAATTACCTCCCATGTCTTACATATAACAATCTTGTTAATACTCCCTAGAATGATATTAGCTTTTTTCCAACTGCAACATATTATTGACTCATGTTCAACTTGTGATCCACTATAAAGCACCAAACCCTTTTCAGCAGTACTACCTCCTAGCCAGTTAGTCCCCATTTTGTACTTGTGAATTTAATTTTTCCTTCCTAAGTGTACCTTCTATTTGTCTCTATTGAATTTCATCTTGTTGATTTCAGATCCATTCTCTAATTTGTCTAAGTCATCCTGATTCTAATCCTGCTCTCCAAAGTGCTTGCATCCCTCCTCTGCTTGGTGTCAACCACAAATTTTATAAGCATACTATCCACTCCTTTATCCAAGCCATGAATGAAAATATTGAATAGTGCTGGATCAGGACCGACCCCTGCAGGACCCCGCTAGATATGCCCTCCCATTTTGACAGCAAACTATTGATAATTACTCTATGAGTAGTCTTTCAACCGCACAATTTATAGTAATTTCCTCTAGATAACATTTCCCTAGTTTGCTTATGAGAATGTCATGTGGGACTATGTCAAAAGCCTTACCAAAATAAAGAATAATCACATCTACTGCTTTCTCCCTATCCATTAGGCCAGCAAGCCTGTCAAAGAAGGAAATTAAGTTGGTTTAGCATGATTTGTTCTTGACAAATCCATGCCGGCTATTCCTTATAACCCTATTATCCTGTAGGTGCTTATGAATTGATTGTTTAATCATTTGTTTCAGTAACTTGCCAAGTTTGAAATTAGGCTGACTGGTCTATAATTCTTTGGGTCCTCTTTTTTCCTCTTTTTAAGGACAGGTACTATGTTTGCCCTTCTCCAGTCCTCTGGGACCTCAACTGTCCTTCATGCGTTCTCACTTCTCACCTTGCGGGATCCCAGAGCATGGGCTCCAACTCAAGCCTGGGTGTCTACACTGCAATTTTATAGCCCCACAGCCCAAGCCCTCTGAGCCCAAGTCAACTGACATGGACCAGCACTGGGTGTTTTATTGCAGTGTAGACATACCTTAAAGGAGAAACCATATTCAATATCATGTTAGTGGAAACACGTAGTTTGCACATTTTCTAACAACATATTTTTCCAGTGTAGATGTGGCCTCCTACTGTCCTGCCTGTTAAAATGTCCCTAAATGCTGGCTGTATCTTTCCTGTGCAGACATTACTGCTATCTTGCTGCATGAGCTTTGATGATGATCTTGAATGTGGGTCATCATATCTAATATGTGTTCCAAATCCTGTGGTGCAGGCTGGGTTGTGTGAAACTTGTATTGTTGAATGCCTCACAAACTCAGTAATGGGCCTGCTGTATTTTGATTGCATACATAGCATAGTAGTGCCTAGTGGCAAGTTGTATAAGTGCTACTGGGCATGCTTCTGCCTTAAAGAAAGCAAACCATCCCTAGACAGGTGGATTCTACATAGACTGTAAAAGCACAAATGTGTTGTCCAGATGTGGTAGCAAAAGATGATTGTTTCAATGTGTAAAAGGAGGAACTAATGGAGTAGTCCTTGAGATTGATTCTCTTAGAATGTTTTACAAAATAATTAAATATGTTAAAACTATGACTTCAAGATAATATACCTTAAAATATCATAGAACATAAAATACATTGTGCCAAACTGTCATTTACATGCAGGTCCCTTCACACCACTCGAACAGTGTAAAGGGATCTTAAAGCGCTATTGAATTATATTTACACCCTCTATAAGGCTCCTTTACAACACAGAGTGGTGTAAATCTGGTCCGTTATTTATATTTTTCATGTGGCTCTCTGCAGTGTGAACTACACAATGTTTCTACATAACCATGTAAATTAAAGTTATGGATACCTGTGGGAATATGTCTTGTCAACACTCAAGGCCCGATTCACAATTAGGCCTGGAGCTGCTAATCTGGTACCTTCCACCACCACTAAAATTCACACAATTATTTTTAAAATTTCAAAAGTAAGCCAGTTACCTAGTGTGACGTTGCACTCCATATGATTTTATAAAAATATGCTAATAAATGTGAATATAATATAACTGGAATATGCTTCATGCAAAAGGTCTCTTGTAAGGTATCATTACAAAGTTTATAATCTAATGAGTGTGTTCATCCTATTTGTATGAATGTATCATTCTTGTATCTAAAACTAGAAATATGAAATTATGCAAAGTGTGGGCCTTTAATGGTAGTTTAGAATCTTGATGGCTCCCATCAACTAGGACAATTAACAGTAGAAGGCTCTGTTTACTTGCAAGCCTTCCTATGAGTCAAGCCGGGAAAAATAATTGGGGGGTCTCACAGGACATGTGACCATGTCACCTGATACTGGAATCCATCTTAAACCTGGTGTTTTTCCATTTAGAAGGAGGGGTGGGGACCCAAAGAGACAAAAGATTCCTGCCTTGTGCCAAAGGTATGTAAGGGGGGTGGAACAGAACAAAAGGGCTGCAGTCATGAGAGATCCCCTAGCTACCACCTGAGCTGGAACAAGGATTGTACCAGCGGAAAGGATTGGGCCCAGACTAGAAAGGAGTCTAGTCTGTGAAAGACGCTTATTGGAACATCTCTGAGGGTGAGATTTTATTTGTAATCAGTTTCTTAATGTATTAGGCTTAGACTTGTGTGTTTTTATTTTATTTTGCTTGGTAACTTACTTTGTTCTGTCTGTTGTTACTTGGAACCACTTAAATCCTACTTTTTATATTTACTAAAATCACTTTTGTGTATTAATTAACCCAGAGTAAGCAATTAATTTCTGGGCGGAGCAAACAGCTGTGCAGTGTTATAGAGAGCGGACAATTTATGAGTTTACCCTGTATAAGCTTTATACAGAGTAAAACGGATTTATTTGGGGTTTGGATCCCATTGGCAACTGGGTATCTAAGTGCTAGAGACAGGAGCACTTTCTAAGCCATTTTCAGTTAAGTCTGCAGTTTTTGGGGGACGTGGTTCAGACCCTGGGTCTGGGTTTGTAGCAGGCTAGTGTGTCTGGCTCAACAAGACAGGGTACTGAAGTCCCAAGCTGCTAGGGAAAACGGGCTCAGAGGTAGTCTCAGCACATCAGATGGCAGTCCCAAGTGGGTTTCTGTGACCCAACCCATCACACCTAGATTCTGAGACTATGTAGCACCGCCTCAGCTGGTGTATGCCAGCCTTGTTCCAGTGACTGCCAAGGAATAAAGCTGGTTTACATCAGATGAAAATCTGGCCTTTGTTTTAGACTCATAGACTTTAAGGTCAGGAGGGACCATCGTGATCATCTAGTCTGACCACCAGCACATTGCAGACCACAGAACCTCACCCACCCACTCCTGTAATAGACCCCTAACCTCTGGCTGAGTTACTGAAGTCCTCAAATCATGGTTTAAAGACTTCAAGTTACAGAGAATTCACCATTTACATTAATTTAAACCTGCAAGTGACCTGTGTCCCATCCTGCAGAGGAAGGCAAAAAAAAAAAAAACGCCAATCTGACCCGAGGGAAAAATTCCTTCCCGACCCTAAATATGGTGATCAGTTATACCCGGATAACGTGGGCAAGACCCACCAGGCAGATACCTGGGAAAAAATTCTCTGTAGTAACTCAGAACCCTCCACATCTAGGAGAAGTGTCCCTTCTCCAGCCGTTGGGGATTTTTGCTACCGATGGGACATGTCATCGTAGGCAGTCCCATCATACGATCACCTCCATAAACTTATCAAGCTCAGTCTTGAAGCCAGTTAAGTTTTTTGCCCCCACTTTTCCCTTGGAAGGCTGTTCCAGAACTTCACTCCCCTGCTGGTTAGAAACCTTTGCCTAATTTTGAGCCTAAACTTGTTGATGGCCACTTTATATCCATTTGTTCTTGTGTCCACACTGGCACTTAAATAACTCCTCTCTCTCCCTGGTATTTATCCCTCTGATGTATTTATAGAGAGAAATCAAACTTCCCTCAGGCTTCTTTTGGTTAGGCTGAGCAAAACAAGCACTTTGAGTCTCCTGTCAAAAAGTAGGTTTTTCATTTCTCGGATCATCCTAGTAGCCCTTATCTGCACCTGTTCCAGTTTGAATTCATATTTCTTAAACATGGGAGACCGGAATTGCACACAGTATTCCAGATGAGGTCTCACCAATGCCTTCTATAATGGTATTAATACTTCACTGGCTCAACTGGAAATACCCCACCTGATGCATTAGCCTTTTTCGTGGCTACATCATATTGACAGCTCATAGTTATCCTGTGATTAATCAATACACCCAGGTCTTTCTCCTCCTCTGTCACTTCCAAATGATAAATCCCTAGATTATAGCAAACATTCTTATTATTAGTCCCTAAATGCATGACATTGCACTTTGCACAATTAAATTTCATCCCATTTCTATTACTCCAGTTTACAAGGTCACCCGGATCTTCTTGTATGATATTCCAGCCCTCCCAACTATGTGTCATCCAAAAATTTTATTAGCACACACTGACTTTTTGTGCCAAAGTCAGTAATAAAAATGTTAAATAAGTTTGGTCCCAAGACCAATCCCTGTGGAACTCCACTAGTAACCTTCTTCCAGCCTGACAATTAACCTTTCAGCGTGACCTGTTGTAGTCGCCCCTTTAACCAGTTCCTTATCCACCTTTCAATTCTCATGTTAATCCCCATTTTCTCCAATTTAACTAACAATTTCTCATGTGGAACTGTATCAAATGCCTTAATGAAATCCAGGTAGATTAAATCTACTGCATTTCCTTTGTCTAAAAACTCATTTATCTTCGCAAAGAAGGAAATCAAGTTGGTCTGGCATGATTTACCTTTTGTAAGCCATTGTTGTATTTTATCCCGATTATCATTCACTTCTATGTCCTTAACTATGTTCTCTTTCAAAAACAATTTCCAAGACTTTGCATACAACTAAGGTCAAACTAACAGGCCTGTAGTTTTCTGGATCACTTTTTTTTCCTTTCTTAAAAATAGGAACTATTTTAGCAATTCTCCAGTCATAGGGTACAATCCCCGAGTTTACAGATTCATTAAAAATCTTTGCTATTGGGTTTGCAGTTTCATGTACCAGTTCCTTTAATATTCTTGGATGGAGATTATTCAGGCCCCCTGATTTGGTCCCATTAAGATGTTTGAGTTTGACTTCCACCTCAGATGTGGTAATTTCTACCTCCATATCCTCATTGCCATTAGCCACCCTGCCACTACCCCTAAGCTGTTCATTAGCCTAATTAAAAACTAAGGTAAAATATTTGTTTTGGTGTTGGTCCATGCCTAGATAATCTTTAATCTTCACCCCATCTTCAGTGCTTAGCGGTCCCACTTCTTCTTTCCTTCTTTAGATATCTTTATAAAACCAAAGTACATAGAATTGCAACGGGTCATTTCTGACAGCTGGATTTGGAAACTGGTGTTACTTTTGGGATTACTTCTTTGTTCTGGCCCTTCTCCCCCTTTCCAATAACTCTGTGAAATTGACATCTAAAATTTGTCTCATTTAAAAAACTGCCCTGTGTGTCAGTTCCAAGGTCCTGTTATGAACGTGTCCAAGATGTCGGAGCATCATTGAGAGTTTGTAGTTTATTAAAGCTTGTTCATATCCTTCCCACCCAAACTCTGATAAATGTTAGGGCTGTCAATTAATCACAGTTAACTCAAGCGATTAACTCAAAACAAATTAACTCGATAAAAAAAATTAATCACGATTAATCGCTGTTTTAATTGCACTGTTAATAATAGAATACCAATTTAAATTTATTATAAATATTTTTGGATGTTTTTCTACATTTTCAAATATATGGATTTCAATTACAATACAGAATACAAAATGTATAGTGCTCACTTTACATTATTTTTTTATTATAAATATTTGCACTGTAAAAAAGATAAACAAAAGAAATAGTACCTTTTCAGTTCACCTCATACAAGTACTGTAGTGCAATCTCTTGATCGTTAAAGTGCAATTTACAAACATAGATTCTTTTTGTTACATAATGCACTCAAACAAAACAATGTAAAACAAGTCCACTAAGTTCTACTTCTTGTTCAGCCAACTGCTAAGACAAACAAGTTTGTTTACATTTACTGGAAAAAATGCTGCCCACTTCTTATTTACAATATCACCTGAAAGTGAGAACAGGTGTTTGCATGGCACTTTTGTAGCCAGCATTACAAGGTATTTACATGCCAGATATGCTAAAGATTCATATGCCTCTTCATGCTTCGCCCACCATAGAAGCATCAGAGGACATGCTTCCATACTGATGATGCTTCTTAAGAAAATAATGAATTAATTTAATTTGGGACTGAACTCCTGGGGAGAATTGTATGTCTCCTGCTCTGTGGTTTTACTCACATTCTGCCATATATTTTATGTTATGGCAGTCTCGCACATGTTGTTCGATTTAAGAACACTTTCACTGCAGATTTTACAAAACGCAAAGAAGGTACCAATGTGAGATTTGTAAAGATAGCTACAGCACTAGAACCAAGTTTAAGAATCTGAAGTGCCTTCCAAAATCTGAGCGGGACAAGGTGTGGAGTATATTTTCAGAAGTCTTAAAAGAGCAGCACTCTGATGCAGAAACTACAGAACCCAAACCACCAAAAAAGAAAATCAGCCTTCTGTTGGTGGCTTCTGACTCAGACAATGAAAATGAACATGTGTCAGTCCCTCCTGCTTTGGATCATTATCGGGCAGAGCCTGTCATCAGCATGGCAGAATACGGGTAAAACCACAGAGCAGGAGACATTCAATTCTCCCCCAAGGAGTTCAGTCACAAATTTTAAAATACTGTTTCTTTTATCTTCTTTACAGTGCAAATATTTATAATAAAAAATAATAGTATAAAGTGAGCACTGTACCCTTTGTATTCTGTGTTGTAACTGAAATCAATATATTTGAAATGTAGAAAAACAGCCAAAAAATATGTTTAATAAATTTAAATTGGTATTCTATTATTGTTTAAAAGTGTGATTAAAACTGTGATTAATGATGACTTTTTTTATCTCGTGATTAATTGTGATTAATTTTTTTAATTGTTTGACAGCCCTAATAAATATGCAGGTTGTACCACTTCCAAATGTATTATTTCAAGGCCAGATTAAGGAAATCCAGGGCTTTAGGCATACCACAACACAGAGATATGTATCATGCTCTCTGCAGACGCTGATCACTGCATCAGGTACACTCAAGTGACATTTTCAAGCTTTTCTTCACAACAATGAGGACTCAAGACTTAAATGAAAACTGCAATTTTGATGTAGTCATCTGACTCCAGGATTTGGGAGCCCTAGGCAAAGACCTAAAGTGCTTATTCCTTAAACCTGTCCTGTATTCTGTTGTTATTCTGATGTCCTTGCTTTATTCAGACTGAATTCAATAAGGAGCAGCATTCCCTCTTTTCATAACTACAATTCCCAAAGAAATTATGTATTCTGAGGGTCTGATCCAAAATGGCCAGGAGCTTTGGCTAACAAGAACTAGGAATGTGCTCAGAACTATTCCCTTAAATGATGGCTGTAGAATTATGGATGGAATAGATTTCATAGGGAAGACAGGGTCCTCCTGGGAGAGTTTCAAATGTAGTCAAGACAATAGCTCCTACTAAATTCCTATAGGGTATGTGATACAGCATGGCCAGAAGGCAGCAGGAGAGTGATCTAGGGTGAGGAGAAGCCTTATTCCCTGCAGATTAATTAAAAGCACCTGAAACCAATTAGAGCACCTGAAACCAATTAGAGCACCTGATAAAATCCCCCTGCTTCAATCAGCCAGAGGAGGAGCTGGAGCAGAGTGAGGAGGAGTTGGAGCAGAGTGGTTTGGTGGTGGAGCAGAGAGCAGTTTGGAGGAAAGCGGAGGAGAGTTTTGAGAAGTGCTGCAGCGGGCTAAGAAGACCAAGATCCTAGGTAAAGGGACACCTGGCTTGTGCAGAGGGAAGGCAGGAAGCCCCATAAGCTGAAGGTCAGGAGAGGGCAGTAGCCCAGGGGAAAGAATCACTGGTACAAGTGGTTCACCCACTATCATAGGGCCCCTGGGCTGGGACCCAGAGTAGAGGGCGGGCCTGGGTCCCTCCCTCTCCACTCCCCTTCCCTGGGATACTAGTAGGATAGCTGTTACCCCAGTTCAGGGGCAAGAAATGGCACCCTGAAACCCCCCCACAAGAAGAGAAAGTGCGGGACCCATCATAGTAGTGCCGGCAATTTGCCACAGGTATTATTACCATATTTCTACTGAGCATAGGCAAATTAGAGCAGACATTTATCAATGCACATCGTCAACAGCAAAGGATTTTTAGCCATCATGGACACCAAGGTTTTCGTGGCTACTACAAAGGATGAAGGGATTCCCTGTAATGTTAAATCACGAATATCTTTTTTTTTTAAATGCACTTTGCAAAACACTCAGCGAATAATGAAATTTCCAAGTTTATCACCCCAGTCCCTTGTTCAGAGCTGCATGGAATAAAAAGACAAATAATTGAGGAGAAATTTTCACAGATTCTAGCAAAGGAAGCTTCTTGTACCTGGGCCTCCCTACTTCTTCCATTTAGAAGCCCTAAGGCAAACCAAGATTCTCTGTCAATTACAGGAAAATCAATGAAGATACTGTTCAGGACTCCCTTTCACCATTCAGTGCAGATGATATCCTTCACTTTCTAGCACTGATTCATTTACTTTCAACCTCTTTGGGGGCTACTGACATATTGCTATCTTTGAAGAATCTGAAGGAAAAACTGCCTTTGTTTCCTACTGCAACTTGTTCAAATGCACAGTGCGGTATCCTGAAACTAGTCTGTGACTTTATAAAGGCTGGGGTGTGTCATACAAGTGAAATAAAAATTAAAGTCGTGTTTGGTATAATTCAATATCCAACCTTTTAAATATTTGTAGCCAAGAACCTTTATAGTGCCATCTCCTTAAATCTCACATGCTAAACAGGATTGAACCTGATTAGGATTTCAATGGGAGACTCCCAGTGATAATCAAAGTGATTCCAAGAACTCATATTGGTGCATCAGAAAATGACTCTTTTCCCTGAATGTCAATTGGACTCTCACTCTGTCAATACACAAAGTTCAAGGGTAAGGGTAGTGATGCTGAAATTGCTGCTTTTAGGATGAAACAAAACCGAGCTTCTTCTGGAGATGGTCAAAGATCACATAGCTCTTTTTGCAAAACTAGTTGTGTTAGCCCCATTATCCTGATCAAATCCCAGTTAAAGTGATTGAATTCTGCCTATGTACAATTCCCCCCATAGGTGCAATTGGATACAGTCCCATGGCTCAAGTAGTAAAGCCTTACGCTATACAGAAATATTGTGTTGATAGTTGTAGGCTGCATTATCTTCATTACCTTTGAAAAGAATGGTCTTCGGTGTTCAACAGTCCGGCAGTCTCCAGATATTTTGTCATCAGTGTGATGTCAGTCTGGATGTACTGACTATACAGTTTGGCATTCAGATAACATCACAAGTCACTTATAATAAATCCTACTCTGTATCTTGGTTTACCAATTGTTACGAAATCTTGTTTGCCTATGTACCGTAGACCACTCAGAATGCACTGACATTGATTTCACTGCTGCTGCTTACACCTTTAATTAACATATGCTTCCCTCCTGAACTATAGTTTGTACATAAATTGTAAATGTACAACATATTTGCTTTATTTAATCATTTGCAGTGGCATCATGTTGTTCACATGCATAGAAGATGATGATTAAAAAACTATGCTTTCCATGAGCCAACATGAGGCAGTGTGTGCAGAAGGAACTATAGATACAGCAGCATACATGCGCATAATTCAATAAAAGCCTCTTTGGTTGAACCACAAATACTATATAAAGACTTTTCATGTTTTCTACTTGACTTGTGATAAACCACATCTGATTCACTCGTAACTTTCACTGAAACTCCAAGAATTAAATATTTTAAATGTATTGCAATATCAAGTTAAAACTCTTTTCAGGGGTCATTTGTGGAAGGGGTAGGCACTACTTGGGCACATCTACACAAACTTTGCGGCAAGCTGGGGTGTCAGTCTACCCCACACTAGCCTGCCATGCTCTGAGTGTCCTTGTGGACCCTGCTACCACACACTAAATGTTGCCTAGTTTGCTTTGATCTACCCTGCTTTTAAACGTGGGATAGATTTACACTCCAGCTTGCCGCAAATTAAATGTTTGTATAGACAAGACTATGAGCAATATTCTATTCTCACGCTTTAACTTCTATTAATGAGAGTGGGAGTTCTGTACAAAAATGAAGGGATGGTCCTATATTTTCTGTATGAGGCCCAAAAGCAGTGCTAGAGATGTGCTAAGACAGATACATACTGTTACTTTTATGGGGTCCTAAGGCCCAGGAGATACTTGGCCTTGTGGCGGTGCAAAAGTCCCAGAAGACTTTATCTGTTTGTCAAGATATTTATATGCCCCTCATTACCATAATATCTGAATGGTTAAGAATGCTTTGCACTGGGATTGCCTAGTCTTCAAAGACTGATTTGGCATGCAAAGGATGAGGGACATTACCCATTCCATGGGAGGGAATAGGAGAGTTGATCAGAGGACAAAGAAATCATATAAATAAGTCTACCCCTTACTTCCTAAGCAGCCCTACTTCCTAATTTTATTAACCTTTCTGGCCTCCACTAAAACCACGTAGGTTGTCAGGAGGAGTTGTTATATCCTGCAGGGCTCAAGTCTTTAAACTGAAGCCTGAAGGGCCAGTCTCTTTCTGTGCCATAGGGCCTGCCCCAGCGCTGGGCTGCTCACTGGCCCCAGCCCCTGCTGGACTCCGGCAGGAGCTGAGCTGCCTCCAGCTTGGGGGAGAAGACGCAGCGTGGGTGGCGCCAGGGCTTGGCTAAGGGGAGGCTTAGCCTCCCTTAGCCTATTATACCCCCTGCCCATAGCTATAGGGGCCCTAACTTAATTGAATGGGATGAGAATAACTTAATAAATGTGACATTGGATGATCCACTGGAAGGGTTGCCTTAGAGGCCTGCTCTTCTGGTATTGGGCAAGCACCTGGCACATACAAAAATCTGTGTTGAAATCACACTGAGCCAACCCGTCAACAGATTCTCCCTTAGATCAGGTGGGATGTTCCTCTTTAACTCATTCTCATGGTAGGTGATTTTTCATATTGCAGCACCTAGACACAAAGAGGTCGCTTAGGAGGGCGTTTCCATAAGAATGGTCCTACTGGGTCAGACCAAGGGTCCATCTAGCCCAGTATCCTATCTTCCAACAGTGGCCAATGCCAGGTGCCTCAGAGGGAATGAACAGAACAGGTACTCATCAAGTGATCCATCCCCTGTCGCTCATTCCCGGCTTCTGGCAAACAGAGGCTAGGGACACCATTCCTGCCCATCCTGGCTAATAGCCATTGATGGATCTATCCTCCATGAATTTATCTAGTTCTTTTTTGAACCCTGTTATGGTCTTGGCCTTCACAACATCCTCTGGCAAGGTGTTCCACAGATTGTGCATTGTGCGAAGAAATACTTCCTTTTATTTGTTTTAAACCTGCTGCCTATTAATTTCATTTGGTGACCCCTAGTTCTTGTGTTATGAGTAGTAAACAACACTTCCTTATCTACTTTTTCTATACCAGTCATGATTATATAGACCTCAGTCATATCTCCTCTTAGCCATCTCTTTTCCAAGCTGAAAAGTCCAAGTCTTATTAATCTCTCCTCATACGGAAGCCGTTCCATACCCCTAATCATTGTTGTTTCCATTTTCTGAACCTTTTCCAATTCCAATATACCTTTTTTGAGATGGGGCGGCCACATCTGCACACAGTATTCAAGATGTGGGCGTACAATGGATTTATATAGAGGCATCATGATATTTTCTGTCCTATTATCTATCCCTTTCTTAATTATTCCCAGCATTCTGTTCGCTTTTTTGACTGCCACTGCACATTGAGTGGATGTTTTCAGAGAACTACCCACAATGACTCCAAGATCTCTTTCTTCAGTGGTAACAGCTAATTTAGACCCCATCATTTTTTATGTATAGTTGGGATTATGTTTTCCAATCTGCATTACTTTGCATTTATCAACTTTAAATTTCATCTGCCATTTTGTTGCCCAGTCACCCAGTTTTGACATATCCTTTTGTAGCTCTTTGTAGTCTGGCTGGATCTTAACTATCTCTAGTAATTTTGTATCATCTTCAAATTTTGCCACCTCACTGTTTATCCCTTTTTCCAGATCATTTATAAATATGTTGAATAGGACTAGTCCCAGAACAGACCCGGGGGGGACACCACTATTTACCTGTCTCCACTCTGAAAACTGACCATTTATACCTATCCTTTGTTTCCTACCTTTTAACCAGTTACCAATCCATGAGAGAACCATCTCTCTTATCCCGTGGCAGCTTACTTTACATAAGAGCCTTTGGTGAGGGACCTTGTCAAAGGCTTTCTGAAAATCTAAGTACATTATATCCACTGGATCCCCTTGGTCCACATGCTTGTTGACCCCCTCAAAGAATTCTAGTAGATTGGTGAAGCATGATTTCCCATGAGGAAGATGGCAACAAATTATGTTCATTTATGTGTCAACATTATTCTTTATTGTTCTTTATTCTTCACTTCTTCCCCCCCCCCATTTTTTTAGCAGTGAAACTAGGCTAGCAACCACCTCCAGCAAATGAGCTCTTTAAAGTATCCTCCTAATAGTGTTTGTATAATCTGTGTAAGGATCTGTAGACTCATTGTTTAAAGACCAGCCTCTAATAAGGCACATTAATTCTGCTGGTGTTTTGGGGCTCTATTCTGCAGCCTGCCCTCCCCCACACCCCATATTCATGAGCGTTCTAGTAGTCCTAATTCACAAACATAGGCCATTGACTTCAGTGTGACTACCTGCTAAAGGATTTGCAGAATTGGACCCTTGCATGATTACTTAAGACAGTTTTAATGCAATTTTTGTGTGCAAACCCTTTTATATAAAGGTTATTAATGAAAAATTTATATCTTGTGTGTTTATGATAATTTACTTGCTCTTTGGATGACTGAGTCTGTAATGTGTATAGTACAGTATTTAGACACACTGTTTGTAGATGGGAAAGCAGTTTACAAAGAGCCTTTAGAGGTATTGGGCAATTTAAAAACAGATGATGTTGACTTCAAAGGCTATTTCAAAATGTAGCATTTGGCTACTTTTTCTTAAAAACGTACCATAAGTCCTAATTATTATTATTTTTAATTACATGTAATGAAACTGCTTCATAAACAAATCCCTGAGCAAATTTCACCTGAAACCTAAGCCCATTTGAGTTTTGCAAGTGGAGGAATATTTGAGGTGAATGGGATTTTTGACTCCCGCGCTTCCTTTTGCCCCACCAAACTTCCTTATAACGCTCGCCCCGCTGTGCAGCTCCGGCGGAGCTCCTGGAAGCACATTTTTTACAAATAGTCTTTGTAGCACCAGCATCACCCAGCGCTAAACCCCACAAGCCCTTCTTGCGTGGGGCTCTCGGGGGAAGTTCTGAGCGCGGGAGGCCGCCCGGCGCTGGGCTTCCCCGGCCGCGGAGGGGGCTCGGGCGGCGGCGGGGGGGGGGCTCTGGTGTGGGGAGCGGTTGGGGGGGGGGGTTCTGGCGGAAGGCGCGGGGCCTATAGCTCTCTGCATCCCTCCCCGCCCCCCCCCCTCTGAACGCAGCCCCACCAGGCGGCATGGGGCCACCGTGGCTCCTACGTTCATTAACGCCGCTCCCTACAGGCTGTTGGGGAGATGAAGGTTCATTAATTACCGCCCGTGCCCGCACGGCCCGGGAACGCTCCCCCCCCCCCCCCCCCCCCCACCAGGGGAACGGGCCTGGCCCGAGGGGCAGCAGCAGCAGCCGGGCCGAGCCCAGCCCGCGCGCTCCCCGCCATTTCAGCGCCGCCCGCAGCTCCGAGCCCTCCATTTTATTGGTAATTCCGCCTCGTGCCCGCTCGCAGCTCCCGTGGTGGCTCCGGATCGTCTCTCGGAGTTGCCTCCCCCGCCCTCCTCCCCCCAGCGCCATCGCAGCTCGCTCGCTGTAACGCCAATGGGCCGGTTTCTCTAGCTTCCCCCCCCCCCACACCCCACCCCACCCCACCCCTTGCAACTCCATTGCTTTCCCAGGCATGAGGAATTGCAAAATGGTCCGGGTGGCTAGTGTGCTGGGGCTGGTGATGCTCAGCGTGGCTCTGCTGATCTTATCCCTCATCAGCTACGTGTCCCTGAAAAAGGACAATATCTTCACCACTCCCAGATATGCCAGCTCGGGGGTGCCCAGGATGTACATGTTCCATGCTGGGTTCAGGTAAGTGCCTGCTGTTTCTCGCTCCGTTTTAAGGCGGATGGGTGCACACGGGGGGGGGGGGGAGGGGGGAGTCTTGCATCTTGGCTCTCCCCGTTCGCCCAGGCACCCTTTGAGCGTTGCTTTTATTAAAACAACCGCCTCCGAGGCAATCGATGGGCTCGCTCTGCTCTGGGCTTTCGCATCAGCGGGCCAAAGCGCAGGGCCCCTTGGTCTGCGTGGTGGGGAGGATGCTGCTGACTGACCTGGGGGAAAGGCTCATGTTAGTTGATGATCATGGTGGCTCCACGCCCGGTTCATATATATTCCAGGGGGCGAGCTAATGGCGCAGGCGCCCTGGTCCCCTGGATTGAGGTGGGGAAAGGCTGGGAGTTCCCCCCAGACGTCTTCCCTGGCAACCCCCCCCCCCTTTGCAATTTCCCCCCCACCAGGGAGATTCCAGCCCCCGGGTCCAGCGCAAAGCCACTCCCGGCGGAGGGCTCCAGGCTCGGGGCACAAGGTGCTCTCTAGACCCCAGCACCCAGAGCGGTTCCCAGCTCTCCTTCCTCCCCAGCCTGCTGCTCTTCTTGCTGGAGAGAGAGAAAAGTGGCTCAGATCCCCATCTTGCACGGCGCTTGGGATTCTGCTTTGCACTGGATGGGGGTACCGAGGGGACCACACTGCAGCATCCCCCGGAAATCCGAGGGGGGTGCGCCTGCCGAGAGGCGAACGGGTCTGGGTCATACCGGTGGGGCTGGAACTCCTTGCAAAAGCGCTTTGTGCTGGCTGATGCAGTCCGTGTGCAAAGCCCGTTGCATCTTCTAGGGGACACATGAAGAGAGATTCCCTTCCCTACCCTACAGTGCTGTGCTTTCCAGACTAGAAGCCAAATCCCTCCGAGAAATGCGGAACTCTCTGGTGGAGGGGAAGGAGAGTTGTTAAACTGCGGGAGTTTCTGAGGCTTGGGGGGTGGGGGGGGAGAGTAAAGAGACAGGAAAGCAGGATGAAATGAACAGGCAGAACCCTCTTATCATAATAACCCAGGCTCAGGGAGCGGGGCTAGCTGCTGGAGACTGCCTGCTGGTCGATCGCTGTCCGTGGTGCTGATTTACGCTCTGAACCTGCCCATCTATTTGACTTCAATTCCAGCACGGTAATATTTTTGACGGCCATTTTATGAATTCTGCAGTGCACAGAAATGTGTAAAGTCTCTCTTCCCCTCCGTTCAGATTGATTTAAACAGGGAGACCAGACTATGACGGGGGAAATGGAGATTTTGCTCCGTTAGTTCCCTGCCCATTAAGTCATCCGCACTGAAACAGACAGAATCTTTAAACTCAGCCCTGAACAATGTGTTAATTCCGTGTGTGTACGTGCGTGCGTCCTCATTTTTCAGGTCCCAGTTTGCACTGAAGTTTCTGGACCCTTCATTTGTACCAATTACAAATTCTTTGACACACGAGCTGCAGGAAAAGCCTTCCAAATGGACGTTTAATAGAACAGCATTCTTACATCAAAGGTGAGAGAGAATCAAACCAAGGGACTTGTTTTGTTAGGCATGGGGCTCTAGTCTAGACCCATGTAGTGCAATTATCCCTCTCCCTATGTACCTGCGGTTGGTGCATATTTAGAAAATATAATCAGGCAATTATAATTACTGAACTCTGAGTAACTTGCCAGAACTTTTGAGACAAAGAGTGAGTACGAACATTTCCCAACAAGGTGAAGTGTTTAAAAAAAATATTCAAAATAAAATACATCACTGTTTTAGGGTATTTTATTATTTCATTAAAGAACAGAAACTGTTTTACAGCAATGGAATATTACTGTTATACTAATGGGATGTGACCAGGTTTATCAAAATAATAATTAATTTGCTATTATTTCAAGAGAATTTTTAAAAAAAACTTTAAGAATCAATATATAAAAATATCAAATATTATATTCATGAAAATGCCAACAAAATTAGTGAAACTTCTCAGCCAATTAGCAACCAGTGATTCTGTAAAAATGCAGACTCGCTCTGTCATAGTTGTTTCCGGTTGTCTAAAACATGGGAAACATGATGGAAACATTTCTGAGCCAATTAAAATTAATTCTTTCCATAATGATTTTCACCTCAACTTCACCTAATTCCATTTAGTAAGATGACAACATAGCAATGGATCTTCATTTCCTCAAAACTCAACATTTGCAAGAATTTCATATTAGGTGAAATGCTTTTTAGTCGATCATTGATGCTCTTCTTCAACTTGTGATACTAATGCTGGTAAATGGTGGTCCAGTCTTCTTTCTTTCTTTACGTTGTGTTTAGCCATTGATCTTCAGTCAGTGGAGATTTCTGCTTAGAGATTGATGCCACAATCTGGGCCAATAACATTATCAGAATATAAATTTTGCCTGAAAATTTCCCACTGTTTTTAAAGGCTAGATTGTGGCTTGGATTACACAACCAGGCAGAGGAGTAAGAACTTTCTTAACACCCCTATGCAGCCCACCCGGTCTTGGGTTTTGGAACAAAGGAGAGAGCTGAGCAATGTGTCCACTAACTGTTTCCTTGGAATGGGTAGGAGAGGTGGTGAACTTTGACTCCACTCCCTCTACTCTTTCGTCACTAGTCAACACAGCAGATGAGGCAGTGTGGGGTTGTGGGAAATAATTTGTGGCTGGTGTAGCCCAACATTAAATTACAGCCCTTCAGGGGCCAGAGAGGAGCAGAGAGGAAATTGTGGTTCTTTCCTGCGGTGTTCCTGGAATGACATCACAATGTACCACCACTATGGCCTGTGTTCTTGGAGCACAGTCTACCCTTAAATAAATAGCTCAGCTGCACCTCTATGTTGATGTTAGTTAATGCCTCAAGATCTGCCTTGCATTTGCAATAGACCATAATTAGGGTACCCACTGGGATTCCATTAATGCTTAGACATCTGAGCATGACGAGCTGGAAGAGAGGTTGTTTGTTTTTCATAAACATGAGCAAATAAAGCAGTAATGGTTCATTTTCTAGTTTTATCCACTGCAGGCGAAATTCCAGAGTGTTTTTAGGATTCATAATAGCCCTTTTAAAAATTACAGTTTGCTTGTCCAAATGAGATATTACGGTATTATGTTTACGTAAGGGGAGACAGTTGAATGTCATTTGTTTTGTGACTCAAAGCTTCTTAATGAGGTACAAGAAGCACTTGTATTAAAAATTTAGCTACATTACTGTTAATACAATTGAATAGTCTTGACTGCTTCATTTTGTTTTAAGTACATCTTGGCATATGAGAGCTATCCAGTCTCACCAAAACACTTCAGTTCACTACCATGGGTGAAATTTACCCCTATCCAGAGGATCAGCACAAGGATTGAGCACATGCATTGCCCTCAAGTTAGAGTTTAAATAGGATTTAGTCTTTTTGTTGATGCTCTGCACAGCAGTGAATTTCATCCCATGTAAACAGTACACAGTTACAATCATATGCCTCAAACTCAAATCAGCATCCTCCGTTAAAGTCAGTGGATTTATGAAGGTTTGAGGATCTGGTCTCACAACTCTTGTCAGTTCATAACCATTTGAAAGTTGTTGCATTGCAACCCTCAGCTGGAATAACTTTACTCCAGTTGTTTTAAATAAAACCAATCATGACACAAGAAAGAAAACCTCTATTTTGTATAAAGGAGAGAAATATAATGAAATGTTTTATTTTGTTTTTTTGTATTTTATTTTAGGCAAGGAATTCTCCAGCATGTTGATGTAATAAAAAATTTTTCTTTGACCAAGAATAGTGTTCGGATTGGACAGCTGATGCATTATGATTATTCCAGTCATAAGTATGTTTTCTCTATTAGCAATAACTTCAGATCACTGCTTCCAGATGTCTCACCTGTCTTGAATAAGCATTATAACATTTGTGCTGTTGTTGGAAATAGTGGAATCCTTACAGGGAGTCAGTGTGGACAAGAAATAGATAAGTCTGATTTTGTTTTTCGTTGCAACTTTGCTCCAACTGAGGCTTTCCAAAAAGATGTTGGAAGGAAAACCAACCTTACAACCTTCAATCCCAGCATCCTGGAAAAGTATTACAACAATCTTTTGACCATTCAGGATCGCAATAACTTTTTTCTAAGTTTAAAAAAGCTTGATGGAGCCATTCTTTGGATCCCAGCTTTTTTCTTCCACACTTCAGCAACTGTTACAAGAACATTGGTTGACTTCTTTGTTGAGCATAGAGGGCAATTAAAGGTCCAGCTGGCTTGGCCAGGAAATATAATGCAGCATGTCAACAGGTTTGTATTTTCCATGTATTTCACTCATTGAAACATATATCACTAATCAGCTACTTTATTAATTTTTCATTCATAATTCACCTGATGTGCAATGCCTAAAGGTTAGAACCTAATCCTGCTCCCATTGAAGGCAATTGAAGTTATGCCATTGACTTCAGTGAGAAGCACAATTGGTCCCTTAAGGTGAAATTCCTCCCTGCCCCCCTGCAAAAGAGTAGCACAAGGTCAATGTGACACTTAATTCAGCATAAGTGGGATGTAAGTGGTTGTATGGGTTTTGTGCTGTCCCACTGCACAAGGGTGAATCACACAATATAGCACTAGAGCACCAGCCACTGCAGGGTTGCAGTTCGGACTAGTTTACATTCTAGACACTCTTGTTCAGGTTGAAGACTGTAAATGCAATGCAATAATATTGGCATAAGTAGTGCATAGCCTTGTAATGGCTGTCTGCACAAAGGTTAATTTAACCCTAAGACCATGATCCTGCATTTGCCTCCACATAGGCAAATGGAAGCCCATGTGTAGCCCACATGGTGTCAATGGGGTTCTTCAAAAGTGAAGGGATCTTTCTGCAGACAGGGAATACTTTGCAGGATTGGGGGACTAACAAACAGATGTCCTAATGGGCACCATTGCAGAGAGGCACAAAAAAGTTTGTGATAAACTTGTGCAAGGATAGTGTTTTCAGTAACAGTATGTTATATTCATGCTGTTTTAATAAGGCCTAACCTAATATTATTCATATGATCACTTATGAATATTGACATTCTCCACCCACCGGCCTGTTTTCTTATAAATCGTCATATACAGAATTGGTACCTGAATCAGCCTCTGCTTATTATTTCACAGGTACTGGAAAAATAAACATTTGTCACCCAAGCGACTGAGCACAGGTATTCTTATGTATACCCTTGCTTCTGCAATATGTGAAGAGATCCACTTGTATGGGTTTTGGCCATTTGGATTTGATCCTAACACCAGGGAAGACCTCCCATACCATTACTACGATAAAAAAGGAACAAAGTTCACTACCAAGTGGCAGGAGTCCCACCAGCTGCCTGCAGAATTCCAGCTGCTCTACAAAATGCATGGTGAAGGACTAACTAAACTGACTTTGTCACATTGTGCCTAAGAACTTAAAACTTGAAGTGCCAAATGATTGTTTAAAAAGTGCCCAAAACTGAATTAAACATTCTTTAAAATATAATTCTAAAAAAAAAGAAAAAAACCTAAATATTTTCCATAATATAAAGATGCTTTTTAATCACCCTTATCACAGCTCATAAAAAGATTTCAGCATATTTAGCAATGCAGAAGTATTTATCAAAATATACTGACACTATTCATGGACCAGGAAAGTTTAAACTCTTTAAGATAGATATTTTGCATTTATAGATATGCTACTAAATACATGTTTTAAAATATTTTCATATATATATTTTAACATTACACTAAATGCCTCTAACTTCCAAATTTTAATGTTCCATGCAGATTAGAATTAGAACCGTTAGTTTAAAATATTTTGCTTATCTTACAGCTATTACTATTAGTAATGAAACATACACATGTTGCCATGGCTAATTGGAGAAAGCTAATTAATATTTCCATTTACTATCAAGTTCTAGTTCTTTAGAACGAACTCTGATTTTCACAGCCTGCATATGATCTGTGGTCTTGTATTTTACATTTTCCTAGGAATAGTATTAAAGTGATGGGCCTTGTCATAGCTAGATACATAAATTGTTCTTAGGTTACTTCAGTGTTTTAATTCAGTTTAAGACAAATCGTCGAGACGGACCCATTTAAATCAATGGGAATGTTGTCATTAACATCACTGTAACAGAATTTGGCTGTTTGATTTTAAAATTAATGTATCAAGATTAATAATACAATTTTTTTAAAAAAAAATCTGTTCTGTGATGAGGAGACCTCAGGCATCCAAGGAAGGGCCCTTCCTAATCCTATCCAAACATCCCCAAAGGGGGCTGGCAATGATTTTAGAAATATAGATCCTTTAGAGGAGGAGCACAATTTGTAATAGTCTCTTTGACCTAGGCTCTTCTATTCCTAAACTTCCCTTCATCAGTGTTGTTGCTGCACTACCAGTCTTCACAAGCCTAACCTACATATTTTAAAGCCACTGCAAGAAACGGGTTTTCCACTTCATAGCCCATTGCACAACCAGCCAAAGCCCTGGTCCTGCAATGAGCTCTGTGCGGCCTCTGGAGTCCACCCATGCAGGTCTCATTGTAGGATCAGGGCTCAAGATAGAAATTAGATTTTCACATACATTGTTTCTTTTTCCTTTTAGTGCTACTGTACCTCAAGCATAGTTATTCTGTGTGTTTGGGTGATACATTGTGTTATGTTCCAAAAGTGGCATCCATATTGGTAATACTTTACCCCATTCTGTTGCTCCTTCTCCATGTCCCCCTAAAAAAGATGTGCAGAAACCAGGGTAACCATTACATTGCTCCTGAACCAGTGTATATCGTTATGTCTAAACAAAGTGTAATGATGAAACAAAATTCAACAAAAATCTTTGATACGTTTTTTATTTGGGAGCAGTGAGGATAAGATCAGTGCCAACAATGGGAACAAATTAAAATTACTGGCTACAATTTTCAAATTTAGGTGCCAAAAGTTAATCACCTAATTCCATATTTAGGTAAATAAACATTCACTAAAGTCCATGGGAGATGCAGGTTTCTAATCTACTTTGAAAGTCCGGCAACTTATGTATGGACCTAACTTTTGGGGTCTAAGTTTGAAAATGTTGGCCATTGTGTCTCAGGCCAATTGATTCTAATATTTTTAAATTAAAACCATTATACTTTAAAATATTCTAACAATGTTATATTATTTTGTATGGCTTTAAGTGAAGAATAACTAAGCCTTGGAGGTATCTGTGATAATGATGTAAAACATCACACATGCTGCTATCTTAATTTTTCCAAGATTCTTTATCTACAAAGTAGAAATAGAATTTAAGAAAGGAAGCTCCAGGGTAATATAAAGTATGTTCTCATCAGTGAGGAATGGTCTCCCTCCTCCATGGAATCCACTGAAACCTCTGCACCTTGGCTTGAGATGGCCATGCCGGGACTTGTGAAGGATGAAAATGGGGGCCGCTGCTTTATTTAGCATACTCCCCCTAAGCATCCATGATGAAATGCTGACCCTAATGAACTCAGTGGGAGTTTTGCCTTTGATTTCAATAGGAATTTCTCCCTCAGTTCTTTTCTGAGTGAAAATCTGCCTGAGAGTTAGGGTGAAATTCTGGCCCTAATCAGGTTAATGGAAGTATTATCTCCCTTTCTAAGCTTTCATCTCCCTCAGAATTCCCATGTGAGGGGAGCATGGAGCCACCTTGCAACAACTTTAAAAAACTCTGAATCCCAATGCCTTCTAGTGGAAAAGCAAATTCTATCCAGCTGACTTTGCATCATCAAACTCAGCATGTGCTATGCAGTGTTCTTAAAGTGGTATTTCCACCAGTGAAGGACACCAGGCCCATTTACTCAATGGAGATCCTGAAAGAGCAAGAGTTTTAAAACCAGTTTCAAAATTCTTCTTTGATTGGTGGAGAGGACTTAAATCCCCCAAAATTTGCTGGTTTTGTTTTGTAACTAGAAACTTAAAACTGAAAGTGTTCAGGAGGAGGTTAGCCTGTATCCAAACTCACAGAGTATAGAACAGGGGTAGGCAACCTATGGCACGCATGCCAAAGGCGGCACGCAAGCTGTTTTTCAGTGGCACTCACACTGCCTGGGTCCTGGCCACCAGTCCGGGGGGCTCTGCATTTTAATTTAATTTTAAATGAAGCTTCTTAAACATTTTTAAAACCTTATTTACTTTATATACAACAATAGTTTAGTTATATATTATAGACTTATAGAAGGAGACCTTCTAAAAACGTTAAAATGTATTACTGGCATGCGAAACCTTAAATTAGAGTGAATAAATGAAGACTCGGCACACCACTTCTGAAAGGTTGCCGACCCCTGGTATAGAATATGCCATCATAGTGTTAATGGATGACTTCAGACTCTTCTGAGGTCTGAAAGTATTATTGCTAAAGTTTCTTGCCCAGTTGCGTAAGCCTGCATCTGCTTTCCTGATATCTTTGTCCTGCTCGGTTTTCTTAAGAATTCATACACAAGAGTATTACTTATTACAGGTGTTATTATTAAGTGGCCTCATAATGGTGAGGTACCAATGTATCATGGCTCCATATGATTAATTATTGCTATTTTATTTATTATTTGCATTGCAGTAGCATGTGGGGTCCCCAATCAGGGATTAGTTCTCCATTGTGCTAGCCACTGTTCCAACACAGGACAAAAAGACAGTCTCTGCCCCCAAAGAGCTTACAAACTAAGATATACTCAGGTTAAGGAGCTATGGCCCAGCCCTGAAAACCTCTACCTTCTGACTAGTCCTACGGAAGTCAGATGAACAAAGGTCTCCAGGATTGGACCCATCCCTTGTAACTCCTAGTCTGCCATGTTACACTGTGGGTGTGATTGCTATGGTACTCCCGAAGTCCAGTGGGATCCACAGACCACTTCCTTCTAGCCATGGAGTGGCATTGCTGTAGGTCCTTTGGGAGAAACTGCCATATGATGCCTTGCAAAGTGAAGTGTTATTGTGACTGAGGAAAGAGTGTGGGGAGTGTTTTATTAATTTAGATGGAATAGATGGCAGTCACTGTCCAATATTAAACAGTGTTAAACAAGGTTTGGGGTTTGGTATATAGAAACCTCAGCCTGCTTAGTACCATGGCAACCACACTATTAAATATCCCTTTTAACCTTTTATTAAAGATACAGCAAGGAGAAAAAAACAGTTAAAGGATGCAAAATGCAAAGTATTAAGTAAGGCTTTCGTGTTAACAACATCCCTTGTTCCCTTTCCCTTTAGCTGAAGAGAATTTTTAGAAGGAAGAAAAATCTTTGTTTGATAGTCATTAGATGGTACCAAATATGGTAGTAACTGTCCTTTGGGGAAAAATTGACGAAGATAGTTGAGATGGGCTGGAACTGTTGTTCCTGATACTATTGTTAAATTGATCCTATTTCATCCCAGATGGTGGTGATGTCTTCTGGGTTTCTCTCTCTCTCGCCTGGTCTGGTCAGAACATCTCTCAAGATCAGGATGATGAAGGCCCAGGGGTCCCAGGAGATGGTGGGGTGGCAACCATGATGGTGAAGCTTGCTCCAGTAGCAGTTTTTCTCCCCAAAGTCTTTTTCTTTTAAAGATCCCAAAAGGCAATAGTGGGTGGAATAGCACATCCCCTCATTATTTTTTCCACTCATTAGGCCTACTTCTGGCACACCAATTTGGGTTCACTAATTTCTGGTTCCACACTTTTCTTGCTTACAAGCAGGATCTAAACACAGTTCTTGAGTTATATCAGTAGGCCTTTTTGTATGGACTAATTCAGTCTTTCTCCCTTTCGTACCTTTTCCCATCAACATGTGTTGCTAATGTGACATCTTATGAACTTACACTGACTTTTTACAATGGAACTCACAATTCAGGTACATTTGTAGGCCCAGTTATCGCAGCTGGGGATGCAGAGGGGTGTAAGAGAGGAGCAACAGCCCCAGAATTAAGTTCTGAGCAATTGTCTTTTTCTGGGCACCTGTGTCTAAGGAAGGTGAAAACATTTACATATTTTTCAAAAGGGAAGAATGAGAGTTATGTAGGGTAGGGTTCTGCACTAATTATTAACTGGGTACGTCAATTAATCTTTTCCAGTGTACTTTACTATTGGATTGTACAGTATGTGTGTGTTCACTATGGAACCTAAATCCATTCTTAATTCACTGCTATGTATAATAGAATATTCTTAGTCTAATTTAATATACACACACAGTCACCAATGCACACCTAATTCTATAAACATTGTATCATATTTTGTACTGTGTGGAACTCAATCACTGGAGAACAGAAAATATTGCAGGGGGGGTTCATAGTTGGTAGCTGGTATTTTAATTAAGTGACAGATTATTAATTTCAACAGCGGGAAACTATAATTTTTATCTAATTAAGTAAATATGAACAATTAGCATCATATTTGTTTTAATGCTGAGGCCAATATGTTGTATATATTTTTCAGTTGCTGGCTCTCAACAATAAGAAATTATATTGGCCAACAATGTCAATGTTTGGCTACTGTAAGTTGTTTACATAACATAGTTATGTGCAAGTTAGGTACATAGTTATGTACAAGTTTAGATTACTAATGAATTTAATTCGATGTAATCACAAGCAAATATGCACTCGTCTAAATGAATGTCTAAATGAATGTTCTTTCCATCCAGTCACATAGAGCATCTTCAAGAGACATTTTCACGAAGGGGAACAATCTATTTAGGGCCAGATTTTAACACCTTTATTCTAGTTTAATATTACCTTACTGCATGGGTTATTCCACTGTCTTCTTTCCATTGACTTCAATGGGAATACTCATGAAGTAAGGTATTACTGAATCTGAATAAGAGTATCAGAATCTTTTAAAATGCAGTGGACTGTCTTAAAATGAAGTCTTCATTTTTTCACAGTTCAGCATCACTCTAAGCAGAAATTCTCTAGATCCAAAACTTTATCTGGTACATTTCAGTATATTGAAACAATTTTGGATCTAAATCCACTTCACTATGGGGTTCCATGCTATCAGAGTTCACTGTGAATTCCACTGTTTAGCATAGTGGCAACATTTGGATCTGAATCTGTATTTTGGGTTGGTGTCCTGATCTGGAGTTTTGTTCCGCACTGTCCTCCTACTTCCTGTTCAGAAAGTGGATTTATTTCTCCAACAGAGCTAGTCAGAAGAACTTCAATGGAACCATTTTCCATTGGAAAAAGGGGTTCCATTGAAATCAAAATGCTTCATGAAATTGTGTTGAAAATAAAAGGAAAAAAGTTTCTAAAATATTAAAATGTCCCATTTTGATATTTTCAGAACAAAATGTTTCAATTTTTCCTTTTGAAATGGTTTGTTTCAATTTGATATTTTGTATTATATATTACATGTATATTATAATATAATATCAAGTACAAAGCAAAAATTGAAACAAAACATTTCATTCAGCCCCAATTCTTTTTTTTCTGAAATTTTCTTTCACAAAGAATTCTGAAATGTTCAGGTTCTTTCTTTATAAGAACAAAAACAAATTTTGAAAACTCAAAATCCTGTGCAAAATAGAAATTCCAATCTCCACACAGCTGTAATCGCCATCTTTTTTTTTTCTCATAATTTTGCTTGCTATTATTTTCATCTGTGGGCTGGATTCTGTTTCTGTGCCTGCTCTTTTGCACCCACAAAATGAATTGCAAGTGCAAAAATTATGGGAACAAACTGCTCTGTGAAAGGGAGGTCACTCTTCTGAAACTATATACCTAATTGTTGAATGACGTAAAGACTATGGAGTTGTGCCACTTATGCCAGGGCTGAATTTGTTTAGTTCAAACAAATGTTGCCTCCTTTACAGCCTGTTTCTCTCCCCCCACTCTCCCTTGCAGTGAAGTTAAGGTACTGTTGGGCAAAAGTACACAGTGGAACTAGACTCCAAGTTCTGCTCTCTCCACAGGAACAGAACTCCCAAGAGCAGAATATCAGGGCTGAGATCCACTCTGGGTGCTTGAGAGGAGAATTTTGCCCTTGGAAACAAACTGTGGTTTGATAAGCACTACAGTGATGCTATAGCAGGGAGAAAGAGGCACTAGGTGCTAAGTGAGAAACACAAATATTTTTAAATATCAGAAATGGGAATTCAGAAAATTATTGACAAAGGGCCATATCATACCATTGATTTTTACGCATAACTCCCCATTGTTTTTTCAGAACCCCATTGAACATTTCAGAGCCATCGATTTCAGCGGGGAGTTCTGCTTCAAAATCAATGACACAATAAGGCCCAAAGAAAATTGCTTTTTGGTATCAATATTCTTTGTTCAAGTTTGCTGCAATGTGGAAACCACGCTTTAAAACAACATGTTACTTGTATCCTTCTGTTTTTCTAGATGGTCTTTCAAATCTGCTTTTGTTTAGAGACAAAAGTGATTGGATTCATTATGCAAATTAAAAGGAACATGGGGTCCAATACTCTTCTCACTGGAGTGACTGGAAAGACTCCCATATGATTTATTCAGGGCAGGATCAAGCCCCTCTCCTTGTCCTAAATCTTCATTTTCAAATTAGTTTCTTTGGAGAAACTCACATTAAGAGCCTGATCTCTTTGTAAAGGTAAAGTCCCTTTGACATCAGCAAGCATTTTGCCTGTGTCAGGACTGGGGGTTGAGATCAGTGTCTTTTTCCTATTGTGTCTCACTCATGGCCCATGTTACCCTTTTCAGGGGGCGTGAACCTGAAAAGAGTCAAAGGTCCTGTTTGACACCTCAGTGTTCACAAGCCAAAGTCATTGAAGGTCCAGTTTCGGCCACTTTTACAGTGAGTAGTTAGCACCTGACTCCATGTGGCAGACTCTGGTTGTGTTTTATGGAGAGATCTGGTTGTGTTTTATGGAGAGATCAAGTGGTGAAGACAAGCAAATGAATGGGGTTGAACAGGGAAGGTGCAGGGCCAGGAGCATCCAAGAGGCGTGCTGACTCAGCACATCTCCCAAGCAGACTGATAGGGAGACCCCACATAAATTAAAGCAACTCGTCCAGCTGCTTTCCTCCAGCCGATCAGATTCTTTGAGTGTCAAGTGGCAAAAATTGCACCCCACCCCAGGTATTGAGGAGGGTAAATCATGCCTATATTTGTTATCTTGTTGGCTACACTCTTCCTGCCTTTCTCTTACAATTTGAATTCCTTCCTGTCTATATCAATCTAAATGGATTTCTGATGGCAAAGAGTAAATGTGCACTAATACAAGTGAATGTCTCAATAGATAGGCATAGATATATGACATTCTATGCAGATATGTGTCATTTCAAAACATTTTTGTTTAAAATATTGAATCATGGTTACTGGTTCCAAGGAGAAGGGCACGAACTGTTCAAAACCAATACAGCCCTGTCTCGTGAGGGTAGAATGCCTACCATGGGACAGGTTGCAAATGGAGACAAGGAAGGATAGGGTTATAAGATCCCTGGGTGAGCACAATGTTGGGATGGATGCTGTTCTGGGGCAGTTGACTGTGGTGCCATGGAGGGCTTTTGATGCATGATATCCATTAGGGTGAATTTTATCTATAAATAGTGGCCCTAAGCTCTTTTGAGCAAAAGTTTTAAGATCTTAGCTCTGATCGCCTCAGGACTTGTTGATGTTCATGATACTGTTGCACAGTCCATAAAGGCATATCCTGCTTCCAATAAAGTCAGTGACTGAATTTATGTGAACAACTGCATGCCTATTTCCTTTCTCAGTGGGTATAAGCCATCCACCTATAAAGAAGACCTGTGAAGGTCTGAGGATATGCATGTGTAAACTCACAAAGAAATGTGAGAGTGTAACACAGGAGCTGTGCTGATCTAGATGTTAGCTTGTATATTGGGGACTGGGCAGGAGAGCAGTAAAACATAAAAACAAAAAGTGTACATAAAAATTTGAGATGTATGTGTACAACTTCTGTTACTTTATATATATTTATTTAACATTTTAGTACCTAGCATTTTTTCAGTGAATATTACGTGTATGTAGGGCACACAAAAAACGTCATTCTGGCTATCACTTTGTTTCTTTAACAGTTAAGTATACCAAAAAGTGAGGATTGTGAAATATAACTAACTGTGAATGGAGGCTGCAAAAAGAAATGATTTAGAAAGCAGGTTTTCTGTAAATGAGTGTGTCTTTATTCTAATGACCATGCAGTTCAATGCTTGATGGAGTTGTTTTCACTAAAAAACGTAAAAAATAATACTAAAAAAATTAAAAACAGATCTGCCATAATTGTAATAAAGCATTTATTAGTTAATGGCCATATTAGAAGTATTATTTATTTTTAAATAGTATTAATGTCCATTATGGGCCAGGATATAATCTCAGGTGAATGGCGTGCAAAGCTGCACATGTTGCAAAATGTGTTGCATACAAAAGCTGGTATTTGATCTTGCTCCCACTGACATCACTATTGGCTTCAGTGGGATCAGGATTAGGCCCCAAGGCATTACTTAATATGTACTCGATGTGGCCACACATCTGAGATTTGAATGTGGCCTGCACAGTGTAATGTACATGTAAATATGTTGTCATATTTGTGAACAAGGAACCAGTTTCCTTTTGTAGAGGAATCCTGCATATTTATTGTGACTGTATTTTGTGGGCGGGAAAAAACCGCAATGATTCATTTTGAATCTTTTCACAATGTTATTGTTCGGTGTGAATGTGCCTGCAACATTGACTCATGTGCCAAAACACAATATTGAATGCATTGTTTTTAAATAAAATATTTTATTGTGCATTGGAAATCTGTGAAACTTGGCAGTGTTTATTTCTTCCTTCATATATTTTTTAACTGTTTGTAGTTTGTAGTCCTGCTTTCGACTGCTTGAGCTGTGTTAGATGCCAACACTGTATTGAATTCATTAACATCATTTTCATCAAAAAGTATTTTATATTTTGCACGATACAAGATAGGCACAGAAGTATCTGAGAACAAATTATACAATAGTACAGTATGTCTTCTTGAGGTCTGATTTTAACATCTAAAGGCTACACACACAAAAATTAGTTTCATTCTTACTGGGCCAATCAAGAAACTGATAATGGGATATGTAGCCTTTCACTTCAAGGTCATTAATGTGGATTCATCTCAGGAGGAAAGTGACCAACCAGCTTTATATGTTCAGTGAACTACGTACAATACGGTTGATTTCCTGAGTCCAGTACATAGTAGACAAGTGTCCACAAGACTGTATTAAATGGTATCTTTTTAAACAGTTTTATCTGAGAGACCAAGGACTGAGCTGCTAAGCATCCCTAAGTACCATTGGTTTCAATATGAGTTGAGGATGCTCAGAAGTTTTCAGAGTTGTTATTATCATTTGTATTCCAGTAGCACCTACAGGCTCAACTGAGATCAGACCCCCATTGTGCTAGGGCTGATCAAACACACTGGAAAGGACAGGTGCCATCCCAAAGAGTTTATAGTCTTTAACTGAACAAATATTATGGCTTGTCCAAGGACACACACAGGAAGTCTGTGTCAGAGACAAGAATTGAACTCTGCTTTCATGAACCCCAGTTTACTGCCTTAACTACAAGGCCATCCTTCTTTTAAGGGCTTGAGCTCCTATGACAATAGCAGATGAACTAACCTCTCAGATCTGAAGGTTGCCTCTCCAAGTCAGAAGTTGAGGTATATTGTTGGGTTAATGTGGGGGAACACTTGCTGCACCTACTCTGTTTGATAAACAGTCTCCAGGCTTGTCAGGTTTATTCTTCTATGTTATTCTAGGTGGAGTTTTATGCCATGCCTAAGACTGTTATATCTGAGTGCATCGTCACACCAACATACTTCCCAAGAACTAAATTCATGCAGAAATAATTATTTACAAAATTACCACCAGTAGCTCTGATCACTGCAAACTACAGTAAAGTGACACAGAGATCTTTTTCACACACTTACTACCTCAAGCTGATTAGCACAAATTAAATTGCATGCTAATGATCCTGATCAGCTAATACACTATCATAATATCAATGATTATTTTCTAATTGAAATAAAAATATATTCAGATTATTTGCATGAATAAAGCTAAATTATTTTTCCCAGTTTACAATATTTGGATAGAAATATTTCTCTAAATTACAGAGCATGGCAGAGATGACAAAAGCCAACATTTTCAAAAGTGCCCACTAATTATGGGTGTCTCCATTTGTGGGCACCCAACTTGAAATGTGTTTATTTGCAAAGATACTGAATGTTCCCATTGACTTCACCTGGAGTTGCAGGTTTTGAATCTCAGATTGTCTCAAATTGGACACCTACAATTAGTGAAGACTTTAGTAATTTGGAGCAAACTTTTTATACAAATGTCAGAAGATGGAATGTTATTTGTTTATTTTTTCCATTTATGCAGTGTAGTTATCAATCCACCACAAAGTCTACATACAACAGCATTTTAAACACTTTACATCAGCTAAATCAATGTTAACCAACACCAAAAACTCCCCCACTGCACTCAGAACTAATTAACTCTCTGAAATATTTTTTGGATTAATGCCTGTGTGAACTAAATAATTCAGCATTTATAAAGTGGCTGTGATCAGATTGGCTGAGAAACACCAATGCTGAATAGTGATCACGTCCCTCAATCTGCTGGCAATGCTCCTACTCATACAGCCCAAAATGCCGTTAGCCTTCTTGGCAACAAGGGCACACTGCTGACTCATATCCAGCTTCTCGTCCACTGTAACCCCTAGGCCCTTTTCTGCAAAACTGCTGCCTCAGTCCCTAGTCTGTAGCAGTGCATGGGATTCTTCCATCCTAAGTGCAGGACTCTGCACTTGTCCTTGTTGAACCTCATCAGATTTCTTTTGGCCCAATCCTCTAATTTGTCTAGGTCCCTCTGTATCCTATCCTTGCCCTCCAGTGTATCTACCACTCCTCCCAAACATCACCCAAGTCTCCTCCCAAAGCCATTGTCACTACTATACTCAGTGCTTAAAGTGATCTAAAAAAGACAAAGAGTTTAGGCAGAGCAGTTTTGCTGAGAGAGTGCTTAAAGTGTTCAATTACCATGATGACTTTAATTTTTAACTAGGTCTGCACCCCTTTATGGACCACCCCACACACACATACTTTAAGCACTGACACAGTCCCATGATCCTTTGTACCTGCAAAGTATTGTGGGATTTGTATGTATTTCCGCAAACAAGTGTGGGAGGATTTTAGAACCCAAATGAAAAAAGCATGGGACTGGGAGTAAGAAGCTTCTGGTTTTTAGTTTGACATCAAATTATTATGTGGCCATGGGCAAATCACTTAAACAAAAAGTTAGACTAGAAATCTCAACTACAGCAATCACTAATGCTCTTAGTATAATACTTTATACATTTCATTATATATTGCAATAAGCTTAAATATGATGGGCTAAATTCTGCTCTATTGTGGAATGACAGGAGTTATATGGGTGTAAATCAGCACAGAAATTGACACAGCAGATTTGTTCGTAAAAGTGAATTATGTTCCTAAGAGCATGTCATCATCCACTTCCATTACCTACAATATACCTGTGAAAAACATTGATTGGCTTCCACTAGTATGTGAGTTTTATCTCTCTTTGCTTATTTATATTATAGAGTAATACACCTTAAAACCTTAAAATCAAAATAGGGACACTTTGTGTCTAGTCTGAATATCTCTTTCACTTAGGCTGTCCTGTAGAGAGTCAGAATTCCAGATCTCTTTTCCCAGCTCAACCATTGACTTCTTGTGTGATCTTGGGCAGCTCGCATACTACAGTCACATAGAAATTGCAATGGTAGACCAGGTCAGGGGTCCATCTAGTACAACATCACATCTCAGAGAGAAGCCAGTACCAGTTGCTTCAGAGGACGAGCCCCTTAATGGACAATTATTGAATAAATTTCCATGGGGAAGTCTGCTAACCCTGGCAGTCAGCGGTTGGTTGAATCATGAGGGTTTTTTCATATCCCTTATTTTTTTATTCTACCAAATGTAACTGTGGATATTCTCGTTATCTAGATAAATGTTTCATCCCTTTCTTAAGCTCTTGACCTCACTGATACCCAGTGCCAGTGAGTTCCACAGGCTAATTATGCAATTTTTTAAAAAGAATTTCCTTTTTCAGCCTTTTTCCAATTATTGTCTTTCATTCCATTGGCTGTCCTCTTGTTCTTGTGTTCTGAAAAATAGGACTGTCCAATTTACCTTCTCGATATCATTTATTATTTTACATATTTCTTTCATCTACCTTCTAATTAATTTCTTTAATCAACTAAGCAGTCCTGCACTTATCAGTCTCTCCTTACATGAATCCTTAATCTAATCATTTTTGCTGCCCCTCTCTGAACTCTTTCTGTATCTCTAGGTCTGTTTTGAGGTGAGGTGACCAGAAATGAACATAGTGCTCCAGATGATGACCTACCATCTTTTTATCTAATGACATTCTTGCATTCTCTGTATAATGTGTTATCCCAATGGTGGGCAACCTGCGGCCCGTGAGCTGAATGCAGCCCAACAGAATAATCTGATTGTGGGCTATGAGACATTTTGCTGACATTGACCATCTGCAGGCATGGTCCCCCACAGCTCCCATTGACCACGGTTCACTGTTCCCAGCCAATAGGAGCTGCTGAAAGCTGCGGCCAGCATGTCCTTCACCCACTTTGTGTCTCTTGCATTTGTCAGAACTGAATTGAATATGTCATTGTGTTAGTCATTCATAAAGCTTTGTTAGGTCCCTTTGAAGTTCCCCATTCTTCTGTAACCTTGACTATCCTAAATAATTAGTGTTATCTGCAGATGTTACCACATTATTGTGCCTTCTTCCAGATCATTGCTGAATATTAAAACACTACCAGTCCTAGAAGTGAACCTTGGGGACTGAACTGTTATCATTTTGCCAGGTCAAATTTGATAATTTATCCTTACTCTAAATTTTCTGCCCCATAGCCAGTTTCTAATCTGAGAAAAAACATACTTCTTTACTCATAACTACTTAGGGCAGGTCTACACTACGGGGGTGAGGGGGAAGGGCCGAAGTAAGGTACGCAACTTCAGCTACGTGAATAACGTAGCTGAAATCGATGTACCTTGCTCGACTTACCTCTCTGTGAGGACTCTGCAATGTCAAAGGCTGGCGCTCCCCCGTCGACTCCACTTCCGCCTTGCGTCGGGATGGATTACCGGCATTGATGGGGAGCGCGTTCTGGGATCGATTTATCACGTCTAGATTAGATGCGAAAAATCGACCCCCAAAAGATCAATTGCTACCCGCCGAATCGGTGGGTAGTGTAGACTAGCCCTTAGTTTCCTCACTAGCCTCTTGAGAGGGACTTTAACAAAGGTTTTGAAACTCCAAATAAATTAATAGTTTCATAGTTTTTAAGGCCAGAAGAAACCATCATCTAGCCAGATCGCCTGTATAACAGAGGCCAAAGACTTTTATCCACTAATTCTTGCATTAACCCCATATCTTGTAGTTGAGCTATAACATATCTTGTAGAAAGATATCTAGTCTGGATTTAAAATCAACTACATCCCTTGATAAGTTGTTCCATGGTTAATTACACTTACAGTTAAAAAATGTGTACCTTATGTCTAGCTTGAATTTATCTAGCTTCAGCTTCCAGCCATTGGATCTTGTTATGCCGTTGGTTGCTAGATTAAAGAGCTATCTACTATCAGAAATCTCCTCCATGTATCTACCAGTTCTTCTTTACCCACCATTTTTATACCAGGTATAAGAATACTTAATTCCTTCACACGGATGTTATAAAATATAAGGGGGCTCTTGGCCCCTTACTGAAACTTAGTGGGGTTTTTTGGTTGGCCCTCTCCCAAAACCAAAAGAAAGGGGAAGAGAAATCAGGATCCTGAGAGTGACAGTCCCTGGGGCCAATGTGGAGAGATCAATTCTCCAGGTCAGCCTGATTGACAGGGCAGGCAGACCAGTGAGGGACTCAGGAGCGCGGGGGCCCATCCTCTGTGTGAACAGGAGCTGCCTGAACCAGAATGGGGCAGAGCTAAGGAGAGAGCAGCAGCAACCAGAACCAGAGGGGCCAGAGAAGCAGCCCAGAAGGCAGAGCTGGGCTGGAGCCAGAGCAGCAGTACTGAGGCAGAGGACTGGGGGGGGGGGGGGGGGGGGGGTGCAGGCCCTGGGAGGGAGTTTGGGGGCTGGGGTGTGTGGGAAGGGGAGGGGGTGCAGGCTCTGGGAGGGAGTTTGGGGGCAGAAGGGGTGTGTGGGAAGGGTGTGCAGACTCTGGGAGGGAGTTTGGGTGGGGTGGGGAGGGAGTGTAGGCTCTGGGAAGGAGTTTGGAGGTAGGAGGGGGTGTGTGGGAAAGGGGAGGGGGTGCAGGCTCTAGGAGGGAGTTGGGGGGTGGGGATGGGGTAAAGGCTCTGGGAGGGAGTTTGGGGGATGGAGTGTGTGGGAAGGGGGAGGGAGTGCAGGCTCTGGGGGGGAATTGGGGGGATAGGTGGTGGAGAAGGGGTGCAGGCTCTGGGAGGGAGTTTGGGGGCGGGAGGGGGTATGTGAGGATGGGGTGGGAGTGCAGGCTCTGGGAGGAGGTCAGGGGTGTGTTGCTTACCTAGGGATCCAAGGTGGGGTGGGCCGGGGGACCTCCGCATACTGCTGCCCGAGGCACCGCTCCTGCAGTGTCCCGTTGGTCGCAGGGGCACTCGGGGCTGGGGCAGCATGTGGAGGCACAGCCCTGCCCTGCCCCGGGGCCGCAGCAGGATAGCGCTCGGGGGCGGCAGGTGAGGCCAAGGGAGAGACCCAGCCTGAAAACTGCTGGAGCCCCGCGGGCCACACTGGGGAGATTTGTGGGCTGCAGATGGCCCGCGGGTCAAGAGTTTGAGACCCCTGCTCTAGAGTTTGGGGAAGAGAGTAGATTTTGCAGTGCTGAAGGGCCGGTCCCATATTCCTTGGACATCAAAAGCTTCCACTGAAGGCAACGAGAGCTTCGGGTGTACAAGGGAACTGCAGGACTGAGCTTCTCATGTACAAACGGGAAGCAAAATAAACATGAAAAAAACCCAGTGAAGAAGTAGCCGAAATGGTAATGAAGGGAGAATATATAGGCATAATAGAGTCAGATCAGGTCAGACCCCAATGGTACATCAAATACTGTAGGCTGCCTCAGGCACTGTCCAATACCTGATGTTTCAGACGAAGAAGAGAAAAAGAAATGATATTGTACCTAGCAATTGGGCATGGGGGAAAGGGGAATCCTTCTCACACAGAGAGGATAAGGGGAAGGGATGAAAAGGAAAATAGGAAACAAAGAAATACAGCACACACACATGCTCAAGAGAAAGAAGAAAAGCCCCTGGCAAATGCAGCCATGTGTCAAGGAAAGCATCTCTTCCCACTAGGCAGCGAAAGCTTGTTACAGTCTAAGCCTTAAGCTAGTTGCCCTGGGTTTCCAGCATCATCTCCTTCCAGTCAGCCCCTGTGCTCACTGTCAGTGACACCAAAGACACCACCAATTTGTTCAGTGATTCTATTGAATAGAGACTGAGGAGTTACCGTTGTTCACTGATAATGATGAAATAAAGCCTCGGTCAGTCAGAACCCAGACTTGGTACAGAAGCAGATGGCACCTTTTTGAATGAAACTGGGTGCCAGGTTTCACAAATGTGCACTTATCACCCCTGAGAGGGGTACGCATAAAAATCTGGGCCTCTAGTCTGATGGATCAACTGGTTCTTGATGGCTTGCCTGCACTGGGAAATGTAACACATGTTAACTAATGCAAAGTAAAGCACTATTTAGCAGTCAGCGTAGACAAGGACTATCACTTTTAAAAACATGGCACCTGGTCAAGCCAGCTTCTGCTGCCACACAGGGCTTGTGCATCCTTTACTGTCACTTAAACAGATCCCAGTATTCAGACTTCCAGGAGCCACTCTTGCACCAACAGTCATTAGGGTAGAATAATTAAATCAGTGCTCAGCCAACCTGTGGAACTCATTGCCAGGCCAAAAGTATAACTGGATTCAAGAAAGAATTAGACAACTTCAGAGAGGATAGGGCCATCATTAGCCAAGATGGTCAGGGATGCAACCCCATGCTCTAGGTGTCCCTAAGCCATTGATTGCAAGAAGCTGGGACTGAACAATAGGCAATGGATCGCTCAGTAATTTCCCTGGTCTATTCATTCCCTCTGAAACATCTGGCACTAGCCACTGTCAGGAGTCAGGATACTGGGCTAGATGGACCATTGGTCTGACCCAGTATGGCCATTCTTATATTCCTTTGAAGAGAGTACAATGTCTACTTCTCTTTGTACCCAGCGAGAGCTGCTGGCCAGTGAGGGGGAGGTCGAAGGAGGAAGGGCCATGGAGCGGCTCTTTGGTGGTCTCTTATTGAGAGGCTTGCAACCATCTTTGGAGAAGTAAGTATGGCTGGTGTTGCTGGCTCTGTGATGTCCTGTGGTCCCTTAATAAAAAGATAACTGTTGTTCCTGGCATTTGCACTGTGGAGCCACAAGATAAAAGGAAACTTTTTCTGCTCTCTCTGTTCCCTTTGTGCTCCCACGCAGGGTCTGAACACAATCTTGCCTTAATACTTCAATACAATGCTTTGAGGATATAGGCCCAGATGCTCCAGTGTGCCAGAACCTTACTCCGCATAGCTGAATGGGGTGATCAAACGTGGATTTAAGTCATTTTTACACTTCCTTGAGTCCTGGGAACTGATTGAGTCCTCAATGCAAGTTAGAGCAGCCCTGAGGCTGCTCTAACTTGAACCATCTTGTAATGGCCCTGGAGGCTATTATGCCTGCACAAGTTGTCAGAGCACATCATGTGCCATTTCCACATATGAAATAAAACCTTACACCAGGGACGGTGAATCCCCAGATGCCCTGTTAAGGCAGCTTCCTCAGGCACAAAGGGGCCAAAGCAGAGTCTACAGATCTGTCCCATAAAGAACTATATACCAATTTTGTTGTTTGGTATTTTATTAATTATAAGTTTATTTTCTGTACATTATTTTATTTGTATATTTTTAAATTTTATTACCATGTAAATTTGGCGACTTGCCTGTATTAGACATCAACATAGACCACAAGATTTAATTACAAAATGCAATAATCATACTAGCTGACTTAGCTAAAAAAAAAAACCCCAAAAAATCAAATTCCATGTTTCTAGCCTGAATTTTGAAAATATAATTTTGTCAACAAGATCATTTTCTCCTTTTTTCTAGTGTTAATCTGAAGAAAGTATAATTGATCTAGACAAAGGGCTCAGTCTGTTCCCATTGAAGGTGGTACAAAAGCCCCTTGACATTCAGTAGAAGCAGGACCAGATCCTAAAAGCTTCAGATCACTTGGTATTTTCAGCAATATATATTTGAGACTGTTGCATTTGCCGTTCTCCTAATGAAACTGTAGCAGTTTGAAATGGTGTTTGTTTAGTGCATATTGCTCAAATCAAGAATACATTTCAGGGTCCTTTATTAAGCCTTTAAAGGAAAATAAAGGTGTAAGTAATGTAGCCAGCAGTCACTGAACAGAATACTTGTAAACAGCATGATTACATTTGAAGCCCCCAATCCTGCAATAGGTAATATTTGATTGGACTATAGTGCTAGGGCTCCATGTTGGTGCAGGAGCCCAGCCCTGCTCTGTAAATGGCAGGATTGAGGCCTTATTATATAATGTTCTTTGTAAAGAACACCTTATAGCCCTAAAAGAAACAGGAATGCTGAAAGTCAGCTGAAAATGAGCTGAATAATAATAATATTCAGGGTTTATATAATTTATTCACAAAATGCTTTACAGAGGAAATTGGTATCATTATCCCCATTGTACAGATGGGAAGACAGAGGCTCTGAGAGGCAAAGCGATTTGCTCAGTCACCCATATGACCAGTGGCAGAGAGGGGAATAGAATCCTAGTCTCCTGAATCCCAGTCCAGTGCTCTATTCACTAGGCAACACTGCCTCCCCGCAAACCCAAGGGGAAACAGATTTGAAATGATGACACTTGGTCTGTATTCTACCACTAAGTGGAAGAGCATTCCACTGTGGAGGGGTTTGAGTGAGCAATAGATCAGCTGTTTTACAGTTCCAGCCATACAGCCTTCAGAATCACTCATGCTAGACAGCAGCACTCTGATAGCCCATTAAAGCTTATGCCCAATAAATTTGTTAGTCTCTGAAGTGCCACAAGAACTCCTCGTTGTTTTTGCTGATACAGACTAACATGGCTACCACTCTGAAATCTGATAGTATGGTCATATGACTGCTGTTAAACTGGGTGGGGTTGCATAACTCATTCAAGGATAGAGACTGCAGGGTTCTGAGTACTCTGGTACCAGTCCATCAAAGCACTTAAGTACCTACTTAAATGTAGGCGTATTTTTAAGTACCATTAAAAGTCAATAGGACTTTGATATCATAAAATCGTAGGACTGGAAGGGAACTCGAGAGGTCTTCTAGTCCAGTCCCCTGCACTCAAGGCAGGACATGTGTGCTTAAGTTAAGCATACGCTTAAGTGCTTTGCTGAATCAGTGCCTTAAGCAGGTGCTGAACTCCAAGCATGAGTAAGTTTCTCTGGTTCTACTGAAAAGAATACACGTCCTTTTTCTTGCCATGGCCCATTAGCTGATTTTCCCTTGTTTGTACCTGACTGGGTGATATGGTAAAAGCTTTATCTCCCATCCTGTTCAGTGTAGGACTGTTCCACATTGGCAGCAAAATGGCGCCGAGGTCTTGTTATAGCTGCCATTGTTGTGATTTTTAGAAAAATAATTAAATCCATAACGTTCACTGAGAGGCTATACGGACTAAACCCTCTGAAAACAATCTTTCCTAACTCATGGGGTCCGTTCAAAGGCACCCAAATGAATGGTGCAGTAAGAAGCCCCCCTACCCAGGGCAAGGGACAAACCCCCCTTCCCCCAAATCTAGCCCATTGATTTCAATGACCCTATGGAGTAAGGTACTACTTAATATGATGAGGGAGAACAGAATCTGGCCTTTATATGGAGTTATGTGCACAGAGCACTGGCGTGATCAGGCCCCCATTTTTGTAGCACCTAGATGTACACTTGAAGTCTCCCATCCAAAGGCTAGATTCTGCCACTCTTGACCACAATTGTTAGCACCTTACTTCTTGAGTAGGGTACTACTCTCTGTGAGCAAGGGTGGCAAAATCTGTCTCTCGGGGCCTGATCTGAGGCTTATTTAAGTCAATTGATTTAGAGCACAGAGGGATCAAAGAACATTTTTGCATTACAGTTGAGATAATCCATCATCTCTGCCACTAATCTCAGATCTGCCTGATGGATCTGAAAAGAGGATACAAGCACTAGGCTTACAGCAGCTAACTACAGAACCTTAACAAATATGAACGCTGCCCCCAAAGCAATGATAGGGTGATTTCTGACAGCAGGACACTGAAGAGGAAGGTGATGGAGGGTGGATAGTAGGCTCTTTAGAAATAAGAAAGTATCAAAAAGCAATAATGTAAGGGAAGCACAGTTAAATTTTTGTTCTATAAAAATATTTTAATTCATCTAAATTATGCAACAAGTATTGTAACATTTTTACAAATTTGTGGGCCTGATATTCAAAAGATGCATAATCTTTTTGAAATAGCAGCTTATGATGTTCTATAGACAGATACATAGGTAGATATGATGGTGAGTGAATGCACAGTTAAATACATAAGCAGGTATTTTACAATGATGTTTTCCCTTTTGCTACACAGGAAGGTACCTTTTCAGCATACAGGTAAGTAATTCACATTTTTCTCATAACACAGTTGAGGTCTTAAATCATTTTTTCCCTGTTTTAGTGAGCAATGAGTATTATTTGCTAAGTGTTGTTAAGTGAATCACTATTTCATTGTTGTCTTATTTTTTCATGCAGCCGTGAAGCCATAGCTTTTGAATTAGGAAACTGTCACTTGGAAAGTAAATCCCTTATTTTTGTTAAGGTGCACTTGCTTGGTATGAGCAGCAACTACAATTCATAGAAGAGAATATTTTACTAGCCTCAGACCCAGGCCTCAGTTGTTTGCATTTGTGATGATGGTGGCTAGCAGTCACTTCCTTTGTTTCTTATCTCTCAATGCTTATTGGTTGCTGTCATCTGGTTTTGGTTTTGTTTTATGTGGCCCATGAGCAGTCTGTGTGCTGGAGCCCATTACTCTTCATACAAGATCTGGGACTGTCTAATTGGTCATATTGTCTTGTATAGTTTAACTGCAGTGTAAGGCTTTTCAATGTTGTTCTGTCACACTTAGGGGTGGGGGGGGTTGAGGGAAGCTGGAGGGAAGCAAATAACTACTAGCAAAACGTTTGGGTATCCACTTCAAACACAGAGTCTGTGAGCCAGTGGGGCCAAGGAGCCTGCCATCCTGCGTAGAAGTATCCCACTCAAGGGCTGCTCAGGTATCAAGGTCCCACCCCAACCCCGAGTCTTTGGATTGACTTAATGGCTCCATCCACCACCCTGATATCAGAAAGACACTGCACATACACCGCACCTTCCCATCTCCACTGAGTGGAGCAGGGCTCCACAAATGGTTGGCAGTTAGAGAGAGAGGGTGAACCCTGGCCCCGCTGAAGTCTGGGACCAGGAGCTCACCCAGGGAACCTGAAAGGGGCCATGAGATCTATCCATCTATCCATCCATTCCATGCTCTGACAAGCTTCCATTCCTCTTACTCAGATACAGTATTAGATAGGGTCAGGGTTTGGCACTTTGCCTAGGATACTTGAATTTCTCCCTAAGAGATTAATGCTTGTTGCTTTTCTCTCCAGTACAATTGAAAAGGACTTACTGTTTCCTGACAGGCTTACCTGGGCAATACCTGAGAACAGAATGTTAAGCTAGCTCTCAGGCAGGGAGATTGGGAATCCCGCTATCACTCTAAGCACACACAATGTGCATACAATATAATTGCTGGTGACATGTGGCTGCATAATGTATTAATGTAATGAAGCCAATAGCTTTGTACTGAAAGTTTGATTCTTCACTAACGTAAATGTTTACTACCAGTGTAATAAGCCTATTGACGTTGTTGTTGTTTTATTTGTTCTTGCTACTAATCTTTATAATCATTTATAATCAAACGTCATTATTTATCAGTAACAAACTAAACCTTCTAATAGAGGGTGTATTTTTTTGTTTCTTCTGCAATTCTGACCCTACAAAATACGCTGAAATAAAGGTTAGATGGTGACTTGTGAGCTCCTTCCTAATGAGATAATGTATTCATTTTCCTTCTACCCATGGCTCTCTGAAATGAAAGGCCCATGCTAATAGGAAAGCCAGTGCTGACCAGGCCTGAAGGTGCTGACCTTTGCTTCCCTGTGCCCTGGAGTGGGGGCGGAGGAGGGGGAATCTGGCAGTCCATGGATCAAGTGACCTCCGAGATGCTACAATGGGACCGGAGCACAGCACAGTGTTCCCATGTCCATCCTTCTCAATGCACAGCTCATCTTTGCCCATGAGGGACATTGCCATGGAGGGCGACAACTTTACTGGAGTGAGTGGTGCCGTGTTGGAAGGAAATTCTTCCTGTATACACACACACACAAAACCATTGGGAATTTCTGTGCAGCTGCTGTGAATATATCATTGAAGGCTGTGATCTATAAAGCTATTTACCCTGGGATAGTAACAAGCAACCTGTTTTGAAGTTAACCCGATCCCTGCCTTTTCCTAGTTTGCTCTTTGTGTGTGTGTGTGTATTGTGATACAGACCTTGTTTTAAGTTCTGTTTTAGAGAGAAAGAGAAATAAAAAAGATATACAAATTGTCTTTTGCATATATACATGTACATGTATATATAGAAGGAGAAAGAGGAATTGCACTCTAATTATTGATTTAGTTTTACTGAAGGAAATTATACTTGCAATAGAGTAGGTTGGAACTGAGACCCTAATGGAAAACAGTTTTAAAGCATACAGTGACTCCTGAAGATCATCCCAGATCTCTCCCTGCCCGACCCCCAAAATCACCAGATCTAATTAGTTTCATAATGGGATGCTACTCCTTCAATTGCATCAAGAGATTAGCTGCTTTGGGGCGATATAGGATTATGTCCCTCACACACCAGCGCAGGGCGATGGAGCAAAGTTTTAAATGGTCCAAACCTCTGTTTCACGTGAGGAGGGGTCAGCCTGAGGACCCTGGTTAAGTTCTAGCCAAAGCCCAAGCGATGGGACTTGCTGCTTTTGAACAATAATTGCAGCTGTCTGCTGCATCCGTGAATAATTAAATCAAAGAAGACCAGGCCTCCTGGCATTAAGAAAGATTAGGAATTGGGTGGAGTGGTCTTCTTCTGAGTTATTTCCTAACTTTATAAAGCCTGCCTCTGGGGAAGAGGGGAAGGGGTCATTTATGCAAAATATTCTGCGTTAGAAAATCCAAATGTGCGCTAAACACATCCATTCCGAGTCGGTTCTTCTTTTTCAGTTTGTCGCACGATGCCCTGGGTTGTGTTAGACATTTTATTGCTGCTAAAATCCAAACCAACGGGAAAAGTGGCTCTTCGGGGTGGAAGGAAGGAGTTAGTTTAATTCCCTGTAAAGCTGAGCTCTTCTGCGTTGTTACTAGTCAGCTGGAGAGCCGGACCCTGTGTGCACCCTGGGAGCTCGGCTGAGTTAGTGTTACTGTAGTTACCTCCCAAACTAATCTGGCTGATTAACCCAATTTTGGCTCCTCTAAGAGTTTGTGTCTGATTTTCTCCTCCCCCAGCCTTTGGGCGGGGGTGTTAAATCTCTGTACAGCACTGTTTTCAGCAGAGTTGCGGAGATCCCCCCTTCAGGACGCTGGGATTTGCTTCTGGAGAAGATGAACACAAACAAATGTACATCCACGGAGTGTTTCCTCTTACCCCATCCCAGCCCCATCCTCGGCGGGCGGGTGGACATGCGCGTTTCTCCCATAGAAGTCAAGGGGGGCTTAGGGAGCCCACTGGGGACCCAGGATCGGACCCCAAGACTGAAAATGTTCCCCTTTTCAATGGCTCTCAGGAGAGATCTCCCTTTTCAGTTGCCCGTGGCTACATCAGCGGCAAGTTGCAAGCCTCAAGAACCCACCTGGAAAAGGGTGTCTTGCTTAAAAACATTTCCAGGGTTGCTTTCCTTCCTTGTTTGTTTTCAGCTGGTGATGCACTGTCCTTTCACCCTAAACCCCTCACTCTTCGCAGGTGCCTTTAAAAAAAACAGCTATTAGGAGTCTATACAGGCATATTTCCTTTGAATCAGGTATATTGCAAACCAATACAGCATGGTGCACCGGGGAGAGGGGAGGGAGAAGCAGGCAGGGAATTAATAACCCCGGGTTGATTCCCCCCCCCCTTTGAATTTGCTTTCTCCGACCTCACCCCCGCTTCCATGCCGTCTAATCCAAGATTTTTAGGTAGCTGGAAAACCACCGATCCCTTCAACCACAGTGGTTTGGATCTACCAGCATAATCCCCAATGGGTTTCTAAATAGTATTTCAAATTGTGAAAGATCTTGTTACTGCAAAGTACATTTCAGAGAAATAAGTTTAATTGCATGTGCATGTATATTCGGCACTTCTGTGCGTATTTGTTAATATATGTATATGAGTACGTACACAGCCATATATAGTCTCTTATATATCCCAATCCTTATATATGCTGTCTGATTTAATTAGAGGTGCTATAAATATTTTATTAATTTGGCCATTAGAAATGAACATTTAACTACCGTTTAAAAGCTATTTATATATTTTTCTAAGGCAACCGATAAAGACGGCTTTCTGCAGAAACGGTTGCACTTTTGTGACTGTTTGAAAGTCAATGAAAAGCTCTTAAACCTTGAGTCCCCTTTCAAAGTTTTGTACAACAGTACTAAAGACGAGCTGAGCTAACTAGCCCTCTTTGCTTTCCTGATGAAACGGCAGAGCTGTGGAAATCCGAAGATCACAGTAATTATGCTGCTAAATAACTAATCATATAGCTGTAAATGTCCTTCAGTGTGGAGGCTTTACATAGAAATCTTTGAATTTAAACACACGTAGATGTAGATATAGATACATGTTAGCAAACGGTGTGTATATAGATATAGAATTTTAACAAAATGCTAACTTTTAAAATCGAAACAACTTTTTAAATGTTTAACATCAGTAGTAAAAAAAAAAAAAAAAAAGGTTCCACTTTCCTGTTAATGAATAACAGGGAAAATCGTCCAAATAGAAGTCATTAGTTGATGTTGTAAATATTCAATACACAAACATTTGTATTAAACATCTTTCTTTAAGCACTTTCCTGTTAAACTTCTATTGGCGTGGGTCGGTTGAATTTCCATGGTCAAAAAACTGTGCGCTTCCAGGGCAAATGAAACATTTAAAGAGGCAATAAATTAAAAGCGACTCCAGAATTTAATGTCTGAGGCCAACTTTAGAAACATTTCCGCTTTCAGAGAGTTAAATTTGTCTTTTTTACAATCAACTGCAACTTTTGCCTTTCTTTAGAAAGGACAACAAAAAGATTTCACGCATAACTTGCCCTGAACAAAGAGACCTCACGCCAGTTTTTTTCTGTTGTAGGCTGACAACGGGGGTGGGGGGAGGACCTAATTTTATACACACTTGGGGGGCTAGTTCTGAAAACTAACTTGAGCTTTATGAATGAAGATAAAGTACAGCTATACAGTTAAGTATCTGAAGAGCTTTGAGATCGACAGAGGAAAGCGCAGTATAAGAGCGAAGTTTCATTATATGTAAAGTGTATGTAGCTAGACAAAGTGTATCTGTAAAGTATAATAAAATATATCTAGCTAGAGAAATTAAATGTATCTGTAAAGTATAATAAAGTATATCTAGCTATATACAAAGTATATCTTGATAGAAAGTATATTTATAGTTATACCTATATGTCTATTTTTTCTGTATAGCTATTTACAGATATATATGTATGTACAATGAAAACAGAGTTGTCAAACTGTTGACCATTTGATTTTTTTTTTAATTAGGCGATTGACAATGTCTCCCTCAAACTCACAACAATTATCCTTAACCACGGAAAGAGGATACTTTTAAAATTGCTTTAAATTGAACCCATGATGGATACATTTTAATGCAAACAGTGAGAATTGACAGAGCTGTACTTTGCATATGCACAAGCAGAACGGATAACAATTCACAACCTTTTCTTTTCTTAATAAAGTACTGAGCTGCCTTAATGTTGAGGGGTTTTTTTCTTTTATTTTCCTTTCTCCTATTAGGAATTTTCCTCCCTGGTATTCTCAGGGATCAAAACAGACTGAACTTTCTCTGGTCCTGTCAAAAAGAGGCCATTTTTCATCTGCCATACCAAAAAATAATTTTAAAAAATGAATGCAACCTTAAAAAAGCACAAAGATGAGTATCAGGGTCCTCGATAAGATTAGCATAAAGCACAAGGGCAACATTTCTCAAAGTTATCGTTTCTGCGTTACTGATTAAAATGGAGGAGGCTGGGTGGGGGGGGGGGAACTGCAGCGGGCTGGCACTGAGAAAAAAGCATCACACTGGTGTGCTGGGGAGCAGCGAACTCAGCACCAGCTCCCTTCAGCTCAGAACCCGGCTTGCAGCCGGTGCGATATAAGGCACAAGAAGCGGGTCCCCTCCCGCCGGTGCTGGTTCCGCAACTAGCCTTCTATTCAAAGCCAGCAAGTCCCATTCCTAACTCTATGCCGGATTTGCGTTTGGTGTGATTCGCTCTTTTTCCTCCTCCTTTCTCGCGCTCCCCTTCCCCCGACCCCCGCAACCCCTTCCATCTATCAGAGTTGTAGCGGGGGAAGTTCCCAAATCCGTGCGAAGGCCAGAGATGTACCAGAGCGGTGGTTGTTGCGCTCTGGTTACTTGCAGATCCAACCCGGAGCTAAGAGAACTCATTGTCTGGTGGTGCGATACTTTCCCGGCTTGTATTTACAGTCCAAACCCGACGGGATGAGTCCTGGCGAAGTAACAGCATAGCAAGCAACAGTGGGATTCAAAACTGCACTTTTAGCCCAAACAAAAACTTCTCACTTTTGGTTAACGAGGGAGGCGATCCTGCACAATTCAGCCATTCCTCGCCTCCCAACAGTTACCCAGGGAAACAATACTTGTTCGTGATCTAAATGGGTTTTTTTTGTCTCTATGCTGATCACACATTTTTTCACTCGAAGGCTGGCTTTATGTACTTTTCCTCTCCTCTTACACCTATTGAATGGTTAGATATAATCAAGCTACATGTGTCAGAAGATACACAGATCTACTTTGGAGATTGTCTGTCTGTGTGTATGTATACACCCCCATACATATGCATATAAATGTATACACACTCTTCTGCATAGTCCGCTTACTAAAATAGAATTTAGTGGTTAAAATGCAGGTCTTCATTTTTAGGTAGTATAATGATTCTTCTGCCTCCTAAAAATTCCCCTACAATATTGAAATTGAATTTGTTGTCAGATTAATACAAACGCTTGAGGCCTTTCTGGAAAACCATTATCATTCACTGGCTAGAAAAAAATTGCTCTCACGCCTTTAAAACCCAACAACACAAACTTTCTATCTAATTCTCCTTAGCAGAAAGGAAGAGGATTGACTTACCCCTGAATGGATGATTACGCTGGGGAAGGGGAACTTTTTGGAAGATGTTTGTTTGATAGCTGTACAGACAGATGCAATTCATTGGCGAAGCTGATTGCCAGTAACGCTATAGATTAGCATGGGGTCTGCAGCATACAGATTCTGATCAATACCCCTGCACTCACATGCCAGATGGTTTTGGCAAGGACAAAAATAAAGTAGTTCAAATCAACTCACTATTATTGTATCTTTTTGTGCTTCTCTAATAACCCTACTTGGAGAATAAATGTGTTTCTGGTCTTTCTACATGCAAAGAATTGCAGGCATTTTTGAATATTCCGAAAATGGCTCAAATAGTCTCTTAAAATAGATGTTGTGTGTGTTATCAGCAAGATAAGTGAAGACAGATCTAGATATGCGAGTGAGTTGTGAGATTTGTTTATTTCTGTAACTATATATATATTGTTTATTTTACATTAATAATGTATATTTGCCAAGCTTTAGTTGCTGATATATTTAATCTAGTTGAAAGTATTTATATCTCATTAATTTGCCTGAGGTCTTGATTTAAGAACAAAATAGAGCATGAAACACCTTACTTTCAAAATATTTGTATAATATCTACTTTTATCACACTGTTATGCACGGTGATTATACTCTCCAACCTATCTGTATCATATTTAAATTGGAATATTACAATGTGCTTTGCTATAACATTTTACAGGATAGTTTGGCCAAATATTATTAATGAAGGAATTGTATTGACCATATATCACACTTTCTGCATTGTTTACCAGTATATTGAAAAATCATTCAAACGGGAAAAAAAACTCAGTGGAATCAAAAGAGTAAAATATGGACTCTAAACTCCGCACAGTGCAGTTTTCAAAGCTCTTCTCGTGGCCTTTGGAGCTGTAGTTTTCATCTAATGGTACCATTAAAAAAAACCCACAAAATAAGTTAACACTTAAAAAAAATGTGACTGCTATCAACATTGACACTGTATAAATGAACCTGAATGAGAACACACAATTCAAAATTTTACTAAAAGTGGGAGGAGAGACTTCCTTTAAAACTAGGACCTTAGCCTATGGCTCATTCAGTCTGTGCATCTCTCATGTAAATGTTTGCTAAGGGTAAACCTCCAAATGTCCCGTTTCCATTAGAAACTAAACGTGAAACCTGTCGAAATCCTGCCCGGTTGATACACAAAGAAAGAAATAGGATTGCATGATTTCACAGAGAAACCCAGTATTGATCCGGAGGTGGGAGCATGCAACAACTCACCTTTAAACTCCATCACACGTGATCATTCGCAAGCCCGGGCGTGCAGATCACCGGGTACAGCTTGATCATGATAGAAAATAGGTTTATTTTACAGTTTGGCACACACACACACACCCGCACCTCAAAACCACTCCCAGAAAAAAGAAGAGAAAGAATATGCTAATGTATTGATGAAAGAAGAGCTTCTTATTTGTGCAAGTGTTAAGTTAGTGGGGCCAGACCTTTGCATATGAAGCACAGATTGCAAAAGGCATTAAGAGCAGCTGTACTTCAGGATGACTTTTTAAAAACTTCATGAAATGCTTCGGAAATGTACAAGCGCCTTGGGTATCAATGGTGACACCAGCCAACTAGGGGCTGAGGGCTTGCAATAGTATGAGCTTTTGTAGTGAATTATAGATGCCTGACAACCAAGGCGATCCACCTTTATAAGCATAGAGAATGAAACAACTTACTAAAGGAAGGGTCAGTTAAGAGAATACTTGCACTGACCAGAACGCTCTAAAGTTGACCCCATAACATTACTGTATATTCATGTGAGGCGATGTTTTCTCCCTGTGCAGATAGCAGGAGAAAGGGAAAGGTCAAGGGAGAGTCAGAAGTGTTTTCCAAATGAATCAAACCTTTTTCTAGCCAAGATGGCACATACAGTATTTTGGGCACTTTTCCTTCTTTTCTTATCAAGTTTTCTCTAACAGCTGGAAGTGGTTCGAAGGGGCTGCCTTAAGAAGACCCCCTGCTCTTCTTTTGACAGCTGATCAAAAGAAAATAGGTCACGCTTTTCAAACTTATGTCCACCCTGCCCTTAATTACTGTCTCTTTAAACAAAGGCAACATCTGCGCAACCTCAGCCTGTTCAAACCTCCAGAATAACACAGGGAGCGCAACCTGCTCCTCAAGAATCTGTTACTTTGGGGGGCAGGCAGGGGCTGTTGGCTGCAGTGCCCTTTCTCTTGGTGATTGTCTTTCTTCACGGTTTACAGAGGACACAGATTCAAGGAATAGATCTGTAGAGGGGCTTTTGAAGAGAGGAGGGAAAACTGAAAGACAGGCCCTGGTCATGCCTTCAGAAATGAATCCACTGATCCATTTCAGAGCAGAATTAGGACTATGCAAAACGTGTATTACCTTCTGGAACGCAGAGATTTCAAAGCCATATGGCAGCGCGCGCTGCATAATGCCTGGCTTTTCTTGGGAGAAAAGTGGTGCACAGCTTTTTAAAAAGTCAAATGAGCCTGCCGCAGGCGGTTCAGACGCGCTGCAGAACTGGGGGGAGCTGCAAAACTTTTGTTGCTACAAGTAATTAGACCATGTAGCTTGACTCTTTTGAGGCATTGTTTTTACGGAGTCCTTCACTCTCGTTTAAAATATTCATCGCTCAAGTGCCGAGAGACCCAGCTTTGCTTTGCAGTCTGCAGGGATCCAGAGAGACGAGCGACTGTAATAAACGAGCGACTGATGAGAACCAACTCGAGCAATTGCATAATTAAAACAATGCCCCTGTAGTAAGTTGGCGGGCGCTGTGCAAACGCCACCCGCCCAGGCTTTGGGACGGGGTTAAAATCCTGAGCATCGGCCCCGGCAAGCACGGTGCAGAGACCGTTGGGGGGGGGGGTGCCCTTCCGCCCCCCCGTGACACTGAATTACAAGCCAGCAGCAAACGGTCGCTTACACGAGTATTTGTGTCAAGTCACGATTGTAGCATCTTACTTGGGACTATTATTGAGAGCCAATTCTGCGTCCTGATTCGCAGCTGCTGGCGGCGGGGGGGGCGGGGGGGGCGCTTTCCCCTCGGAGACCCAGCGCCGGCCTTTCCCCTGGACGAGGGGGGACGCTGCATCTTTAAACTCGCTCGCTCGCTCTTTGACGTTTGATTCCAGTGGGGGGGGGGGGCGAAGGAGGGGAGGAAAGGAGCGCTGAAACCTCAGCCAAGCTTTAAGCCTCCAGTCCCACCCTTCCCCTCGCCCATTGGAGGGCTCTCCCCCGACAAGGCCGGGGCTCAGCGTTCCCTCGCTGGGCGCTGGCTGGGCTGCCTGTCAGTCCTGGCCCAAGCCCCGCCCAGCCGGGCTAAGCTAGGTTGTTCGAGCAGCAAGCCCACTCTGGACAGCTCCAGCGCCCTAAACAGAAGACGTAAGAGGAGGAAAGGGCTAGGACATGGCGAGGGAACGGCGCTGGCCCGGCTGAGCGAGACTGGTGACTCCCCCCTCCCCCCGCTTACACACACACACACACACCCATCCCCCGCCCACACACACACACACACACACACACGCAACTGAGAGGCCTTATATTCCCCCCCTCCCCGCCCCCCCCAGCTCCGAGCATCCCGCCAGCCCGGCACCCCCATGGACTGAATGAAGACTGCCTACACCGCCTATCGATGCCTCACCAAAGAGCTGGATGCCTGCGCCATGAACCCGGAGCTGACAATGGACAGTCTGGGCAGTTTGCACGGGGCAGCCAGCCATGAGCAGGACCTGCTGGGCAGCCCCAGCCCGCACCACCCCAGCCGCAGCGCCGGATCGCTGCGGGTCCACCCGCCGCCTTCGCACCAGGACTTAGCGTCCGCCTCCTCCCGCTCGGCCATGGTGTCCAGCATGGCCTCCCTGCTAGACGGGGCAGGGGATTACCGCCCGGAGCTGTCCATCCCCCTCCATCACGCCATGAGCATGCCCTGCGACTCCTCGCCCCCGGGCATGGGCATGAGCAGCACCTACACCACTCTGACTCCACTCCAGCCCCTGCCGCCCATCTCCACCGTCTCCGACAAGTTCCACCACCCGCACCACCACCCCCATGCCCACCACCACCATCACCACCACCACCACCAGCGCCTCTCGGGCAACGTCAGCGGGAGCTTCACCCTGATGAGGGACGAGAGGGGGCTGCCGGCCATGAACAACCTCTACAGCCCCTACAAGGAGATGGCCGGCATGGGGCAGAGCCTGTCCCCCTTGGCTGGCACCCCCCTGGGCAACGGATTGGGGTCCATCCACAACACCCAGCAGAGCCTCCACAACTATGGACCCCCCAGCCACGACAAGATGCTCAGCCCCAACTTTGATGCCCACACTGCCATGCTGGCCAGGGGGGAGCAGCACCTCTCCCGGGGGCTGGCTACCCCCCCTGCGGCCATGATGTCCCACTTAAACGGTATGCACCATCCTGGACACCCTGGCCATGCTCAGCCTCACGGGCCCGTGTTGGCTTCCAGCCGGGAAAGGCCGCCCTCCTCCTCTGGATCTCAAGTTAACAACTCTGGCCAGTTAGAAGAGATCAACACCAAAGAAGTGGCCCAAAGGATCACTGCGGAGTTGAAGCGCTATAGCATCCCCCAGGCGATCTTTGCCCAGAGGGTGCTGTGCCGTTCTCAGGGGACCCTTTCAGACCTTCTAAGGAACCCTAAACCTTGGAGTAAGCTGAAATCTGGCAGGGAGACGTTCAGGAGAATGTGGAAATGGCTGCAGGAACCCGAGTTCCAGAGAATGTCAGCCTTAAGACTTGCAGGTGAGTTCTGGCACCAATAATACTCTCTCTGTGCACATGCAAATAGACAGTGTCCCAGCGAAGGAGCCACTGAAAAGTGTAATGTGATGGTGCGGGTACAGACTGTAGGCATAGCCTAGTGCTTGGTGCATTCAAGAGGCTGTTTTTCTAAGGAGCTTCGCGATGAATAGATTGCCCTTGTCTTGATTTAACGTCTCCCTTTAAAATATTCTCAATTTGACTACTTCGAGCTACTGGGTGCTACCAGACTGGCTTGTCTGATGGCACTGCTAAGAGGACAATGGTTTGGATGTTTTGTTTTCACCGTGCTCTGTAATCTTTACACATGATCTAGGCTAGAATAGTGCCGAGTTTTTGACATTTCCTATTGCACTTGGAAAATCCCCAATACACCCAGCAAAAGGCTCTTCAGTTTTGACCCACAATAAGGATGCATGGTAGGTACATTGCATCCTTCTTTATAGGATAGAGGTGTTTTCTTTTGTTTATTTCTCTCGGGAAACTTCCTTGGACATAACGAGAGGTCCCGGGGTGGTGTCTGGTGTATTTTATCAATTTTAGGAGAGGAAAAAGCATCAGATCCTGGGAAATCTGTTATAAAGAATGGCGCATTTTGTGGGGGGCAGTTTTAGAATAGCTGTTCTCCAGGCTTTGAGTGCTTCGGTTTGATTTTTTTACTCATAGCACCAGTATCTTTCATTTCTGGTAGTAGTAGCTGTCGCATCAACGCATTTATTAGACAAATCACAAAATGTGTATTTCCTTTGCACTGCCGAGGTTGTGTGAATCATTTCCAAATCTCCTAGATTCCTCAGTGAAAGGAAGCACATTAGGTGTGTGATAAATTACGTGCCGCGAAATTAAACTATAGATTATTGCATCTAAAAGTATAAGGCTGCAGTAACCTCTTTGCATGCACGGGCGCTTATTTTTGTACAGAGCACAGAGATGGATTTGAAGCCGAGGGAGAAGACAATCACACTTGGTATATTGTTCTAATGTGAGGTGAGCTGTTTTGTGCTCCCTCTGCTGTAATCAAAGAGAAGTACAACCCTCTATTGTTCTAAGATTACAAAAATCGTCCATTAAGGTTGCTATTTCAGGGGGATTGGGGATAATACAGATGGTTGGAAAATAAATCGCTATCTGGAAAAGTGTACATGGGATTATGTATAGATGTTTCTTTCCTTGATATTGTGTGCAGTAGAGGAGCGAAGCAACAGAATATTTATGCTTTAAAAATAGACTTGTTAAGATTGGAAAAACCTATACAGTATTCGGGGGGAAGATCTTTTCGCACAGTGAAGAGAAAGTGTTTGCCTAGATGAACATCCGCAGTCCTTTCAGCATTGCTTTAGCTCTACATCTGGAAAGAAAGATATGTAGGCAAGAATTAACATATCTGCAGTAATTAGAATTTGCTTCACTGTCCCATCACATTTTAACATAATACATACAATATTGACAACCTGTTTTTGACACATACTAGCCCTTTACCACAAACTTGTTCCCATTATACATGTATATAATAGTGTGTGTGGCTCATTTTTATAATGTGACAGCTGCATGTTTACAAATGCATTTTAGAAGGAATTTCTCCTCTGACAACTGCCTCGTTCTCCTGTGGTTGGATTGATTCCAATCTGTAGCAATTAATCGTTTGGTATTATTGATTAGCAGAGGGTAAATAGGAAACAACCTTTCGGAAAGATTACTTTTTGCTTCAAAATCCACCCTCCATTTGTGCGCAGAGGGGGTGGTTGTTGTTGTTTCCTGGTTGTGTCAAATCCTGAGTGAATTTCTTTCTGGAGCTTCTGAGATGATTTCGTACTAATAATATTTTTTTAAAAAAATAATATTAATTAATTGTTGTTATTAATTATTAATTAATTTTATTATTATTACGCACTACATCGTGGACAGAAACGCAAAAGGTAGGGGGAGTTGTGTGCTTGTTGTTGTTAACAGTGTCCCATTGAAACCTGGTGTGAGATTTGAACTTCTTTGTTTCTAGTGTTTGTGTGTAGTTGGCACACTTTCTAACAATGCAGTTTGGAGACACTATACAATGAAAGGCAACTTCCACTCCCTTCCTCCTTTCTCATTCGGTCTTAGGGACAATTCATGAGAAGTCCTGAGTGAATAGATCTCTTTGGCCTATCTCAGTGGTCAGTGGGACTCTTGCAGTGCTTCTCTTTGGTAGTAGTGTAGCTGATATGGCAAGCTTTGTGTGAACCACGATTTCCCCCCCAAAAGCAATGTATAAAACAAAGAAGTTGGGGCTCTATTCGGATTCATTGAGAGATGCCGTTTGGAATTGGTCAGAGTTGCTAAAATTGCAGGATAAGTTGTGATCGTTCACTTGAAGTCCTGAATAAAGAAAAGAAGCATATAAAATATATTGTTCTCGAGAGGTGTTTAAATAGATGCATACAAGTATCCGGGTTGTATCTAGTATCTAAAGTAAGGTGAGATTTTGCCATTTATGGTGTGGTTTTATTAGCAACAACAATGTCATCGGAGACTATTTTTTGGTCAATAGATCGCTCTCCTGTTGTAAAATATGCCGTAGCGGGGATTTGGGTAAGTAGGTATTATGTACTCAGTGTAGCTACAGGGACTGGGGGCTGGGGGGAGAACAGAAGCCATCTCTCCATGCATTATTGATATAAATCTCTGCACGCCCCACAACCAGCGTCACTTTGGTTTGGGTTAAACAGGCACAAACCTGGAGCCTCGGCTTTCGGATCTAAATCCGCTGCGGAGGGTCTGAGGGATTTTCAGGGAGAACGAGGCGGCCCCAAACCACCTGGGTACATTCATTTTTACAGCAGTACTGTGAGCTTGGCTATTTCCCCCCTTCGCTTCCAATGGCCCCGTCTGGCTGGGGGAGGGGGAAAGCGCCCAGGACTGGGAAGGTGATTTTGTTCTTGACTCCGTAGGCTATTAAAAATTCATGCTATCTTCTCTAACACACCCAGGGCGAGATGGGGTTGTGTATTTATCCCTTCGCCTTTTCAGCGCTCTGAATGTGTCTCGCGGCAGAGTCCGTGTTTGTCTGCGGCGCTGTGACCCTGGAAGTAGAATCAATTCTGGGATCTGTTCGGAAGGAGGCTTTCGAGGCGTGGGATGTACATTTAATGTTACTAATCAAATTATGATGCCTGCGAAGCGAGAGAGATCACGCGTTAATGGTTTTCACCTTTGTGATACAATCACTTACGCGCGCGCACACTAAATTGAACGATTTTCAATTAGGGAAACATCACTAGTGAAGGCAGAGGAGATCTGCATACAATAATGAGGTGACGGATACGCCAGTTGCCTTATCTACACCGGGGAAGAAAATTTAAACTAAAGCCAGTCATCTAGTTTTCATTGAGGGGGGAGGGACAACTGTTGTGGCGCTAATTCTAACATGCGACTTTTCCTGCCGTTAGCTCATTTAGGACATTGTCATTTCGATTAACATCCAACGTGTCCCATCGCCTCTGTCCCTCGACAAAAGAGTGCCGCTCGCATGGCGGATGCACACTGCAGATGCCTGTAACTGACGTTATTTCCAAAGGAAAGAGCAATCCTGTTTAAGCGGCGAGCTCCACATTCCAGACCCTCTCCTGCTCCTCTTGCAGTCAATGGGATTTCTGCTGCTTTCTGGGACGGCAGGATTGGGCTCTAACTTTTCACATTTGAAGCCCTGTTAATTGATGCTAACCGCATGCCTTCCAACTAAACCCAGAGAGGGTAGAAAAGAGGTAAAGAGACACGTCTAATTGTTGTTAATGATTATGATAAGATTTCCTAGTATTTTAACCTAGTCCTATCATTACATTAGACAGAGAGGTCACATTTCTCTTCAACTATTTCAATGAGAGAATAGCTATTTATGAATATGTTTATGTTTGTGCGTGGACAGATATAGCTGCACATATGGGAATAGCCTTATGCCTATGTGGGTAGCCACATCTTATCCTATAATATCATATTGCAATATTAACCAATGCAAAACATAATCCTGTACCTACGGTGTCAAGTCACTTTAGTCAATATGCACCTTGCGCGCTATAGAAACGTGTATTAACATTTGTACATAACAACACAGACATACTTTTGCTTGATGGGCTGATCAAATTAATAATTTAAGAGCTAGCTCACTACTGTCCTTGTCTTTTCGAGTCCCCTGTGAATCAATAACACCTTTCTAATATGCATTAGTGCTGGGTCCCTGAGAGCATTGAGGGTAGGAGAGAGAGAACACCACACGCGAAATAACCCGGGGAACAGGATCCCATCAAGCGAGAAGGCTCCAACATTTATTTTTATTCCAGGCTTTCCAACCATGTGGTTATGTCACTTTTCTCAAACAAATGTGTATATGGAGGGAGATCGATGTTGATAATGTTTAGAAGATTAAAAGAGCATTAATGCTGGGAACAGTAACATAAACGTGTGGACCCAGTTTTCATTGATCTGGAACCTGATCCGGCTTGTTTCCAGTAAAGGTGATGGCGCTGGCTTTCCCAGCACAAGTGTGTGTGTGTGTGTGTGTGTGTGTGTGTGTGTGTGTGTGTGAGAGAGAGAGAGAGAGAGAGAGAGAGAGAGAGAGAGAGAGAGAGAGAGAGAGAGAGCTTCCCAAAACGTTGGCTAAGCAGATTGTGAAAGATAATGACCAACATGGCGATTCACCCTACAAGCCGCGTTTCGGTTCCCCGAGGGAGCCAATCCCGCAGTCCTGTGGGGAAGCGGGCTGCGGGTCGGACTCGGGTTCGCGCTCAGCTCTCCGCCAGGCGTGATGCCAAGAGGTTGGGTGCTTTGCTTCAGTGCGGTACGGAGCTAGCAGAAGGAAAGGCCGGCGTTAGAGGGGACGCCTCTCACTTGGACCAGTACAAAAAATGACCCCTGTGCCTGTCTCACCTTCCTAGGAGATGTCTGTCAGTGTGAAAGCGCCCAGCTCCGGACAGAAGCTGTCTGACACTGCCTCCGATTGAAGTGGGGCTTCCATCACCCCTCTTCCCAATTCCTTCTCTCAGCCCCCAAATCTGGGAAGTTGCTGCTGAGCATGCGCAGTCGTTGCTTTCCCTAACTTGCTTAAAAACTCTGCATACTAGAAATGACTGTGTACGTGATGGCCATGTAAATACAGCATCCCAGCCTTAACTAGGCACATGAGCTAACAAGGGGTTTACGCTCTTGGATCAATACAGAGGGTTTTAAAAACTCGCTACGCAGGTAAATTAAACAGTAGACAGTTGCTCTCTGAGCAGTAACAAACATTTTAAACTCTTCTAAATAATCGGCCTTCATTCTGTTTTTCTACCTCTTTGTGCCCATTTTTTTAAAGCTTCAGTTTTTTTAAAGCACAGCCAAATATTTGGCGGGTAACGATCCGAAGAAACCACACAAACGTTTCAGCGTTAAGGGTTTATTTGACATCTCTGTGTAGTCTAGCCGCGGGGGAATGGAAATTATTTCACTCTTGACCCCACTAAATGAAGGACTATGGCATCTGAAAGCCCTACCCAGAACTGTGAATAAGGAGGAAATTCCAAGTTTAAACTTATTCTTTTTTGAGGTTTAGGTAAAAATTTATGTATTTGATCTCTCTCTCTCCCTCTGTGTGTGTGTGTGTGTGTGTCACGCACAACACACACGTTCTTGCTGTATAGTTCTTTCCACTCTTCTCCCCAAAATAATTCAGTTCAGAACAAAACCAAATGTATACAGTGGATCCGAGTTTGTTTGTGGCTAAGATGGAGCCTCAAAACGAGCTGGATGGTGGGGGTTTTGCGTTTGTTTGTTTGTTCGTTCGTTTGGTTTGGTTTGATATTTCGTTTTTTAAAGGTATTTAGATCCCATGTAAAGAATGTTCTGTGTTTTTTAATTGGAAGTATCCAAGCATTCTTAAAAAAAAACTTTACATATAACAAACTAAAACCAAACATAAAAACCCAACAACGACAAATGTATCGCCCTTCGATTCTCCTTCTGAATGGTGCTCCCCGGGTGTTTTTCCCCTCGTGGGTAAGTGGATATCCTCTGGGGCGGAGGGAGTTGTTTGTCATTTCATTTTTGTCGCTTCATGCACGGAGTAGTTTGGCAAGTCTGAAGCCCTGGTTTTCAGCTGATCTGAGCCGGGCTCGCAGACAGGTAAGATCTGCTGGGAGATTCGAGCTAGCCGTGTGTAGAAGCGGGAACGGCTTAGCACAGACCTCTAGCCCGTGTTCAGTGTCCGATCAGACAGGATGGGGCAAGGCAGCGCTGGGTTTCCAGCCGTGCCACGAGTGTATTCCTCCCGATTAGCCTTCCAGTCGCATTACCGCATTGCCACCGGCTCTGTGACTGGCGGCTTTCTGGAAACGCGAGTCTCCCCCAGCACTTTCCGCGGTGCAGGGAGGGGTCACCCCCACGGTTCCGGGATGCGTTGTAAACATGCCAAAACTCCGAGCGGGCAGGTGGGCTGGAAGATACAGATGGTCTATACAGTGCTCCGGCGCCCCGGTAAAACCGGGGCGCATTTGTTTACTCCGTGACCTCAGACGGTAACAGTGAAACGCCCCTGATGGGTTGTTTTTTGTTGAATATATTTAATTACTGCCTATAAATCCTACCCCGTCCCCCCAGCAGCCCACTTTCTGTAACCGTGACCTAAGCATTTTGTTGCTTGCCTTTAGTGCAGTGTAAACAGGGCGCAGGGAGCACGTAGAGGGCAGCCCTGTCGTGCCCTGTTTCACGCACATCCTACCCCAGCGCCCAATTTGTGCCCGTCCAGCCTGGCGCCTGATTCTCCCGGCCCGGGGAGAGGAGACCCGCCTAAGGAGGCCCGGAGAGCTTCACAGCGGGGAAGGACCTTTGTAAATGACAGCGTTCTCTGGAGCATTGATTGCTGCCGAGCACGTGTGAATATGCAGCCTCGTTGCCTCGGTGTTTGCTTTTCCTTTCTCCCCTTTCTTCTTCTTTCAACCCTGACTTTCCCCTTGAATGAGAGGAAGAACCCAAACGCTGCTCCTGCTCGGGTTACAATAACCCGAGCATCTCATGCTCCCCCCTTTCCTGCCGGTTCTTCTCAAATGTAGCTAGCCTATATTATCTTCCGGGAGAATCCCGTCCCTGCTTCCCAGGTAATGCTAGCTGTCTGGCTGGACCTAGTGTTTATTTTTTTCCATAGATTATGAAGAGGTCGGTTGCTCATCTCCAACCGTTTCAGTACTTGAATTATCAAAATTGCTTAATAGCTTTATGGCCTTCCGTGCAACCCCAAGATATAAAACTATCTGCAGTGTTTGCCCAGCTCTTTAGAGATGTATAAGAAGCTCGGGTACTGTACAGGCGGTACAGATTTCAGTCATGATCTCCGATTTATTGAACGCGGGGAATATAGCTAAAGATCACTATACATAGATATCTATGGGTCAAATCCCATTAATTTTGCAATTGATTTTAATAGGGCCAAGATTTGGCTCCCATGTCTCTGTTAACGAATTAGTTGTTCATCTAATGTTTTGAAGATACAAGAACATTGTTTCCAAATCTCAGTGTTTGTGCATGTGTGTACAAATCTTTCCACACGTTTTCTAAAGTGTGAGGTCATATAGGTATTAAAAGGACAAAGCTTGAGATAGTAATAGTCTAAGGAAAGGCCAGAATCTCAAATAACAGTTGTCAGAGAATGTCTAAAAATGGCTGTAAGAGTTTATAGACTGCATTGCACACAAAGGGGCCAGTTTGCAATGCTTACCAGGATAAAACTCCCATTGTTTTCACTGGGAATTTTTTCATTGTAAGGCCTTCAGAATCAGGCCCAAAATATTCAAAGGGAAGACATATTTGTATTCATGCAGGGCTGCTCTATATCATTTTAGGCTGAATTATTCTCATGAAAATGGGCAGACATTGTTTGGGTTATAAGCATACCTCTAAAGTAATTTAATCGCACTTGGACCTTAGTTCATGTAATGGAATATACATATACTTTTTCCTGCAGGAAGAAAATAGTTTAAATGTATATAGTCTATATTTACTTTGGAGCATGTCACAAGTACTAATCATATGGAACCAGGAAAGGGAACGGGGACATTTGAGGAAAAAGAATCAGACTTTTTGTAGAGGACAAAATAACAATATTTGTTTTTAATGAGGAAGGAATGTGCATTTCCTTGTATCCACCTCCCTTTTTCAGAGTGTATTTATCATTTCAATATGTAATGTAGGCACCCCCATCATCGATTAATTTCTGTTAATATTATATTGACCAGGAACCTGCAATCCTTACTCAACCAAAAGTCCCACTGAAGCCAGTGGGACTTTTGCCTGAATAAACAGTGCAGGATCAGGTCTTATGAATAATAAAATAGCCATTTACAATTGGAGTCCTGCCTGTTGAGGACTGCTGGCTCAGGAGTGGCCAAAGTGCTGGTTCTACAGAGCTGCCCAGTAGCTTCCCCAGTCAGTTGGTTTTGGTTTGGATTCTTTGGACCCGATTCTAATCTCCCTGACACAGAGTGCAGTAGCAGCAACGCTACTGAAGTCAATGGATTTACACTGGTGCAAAACAAGTAAGAGATCAGAGGTAGGCCCAGTACATTGGTTTGAATGCTCAGACCCTGACCCTGCTCTGTCTGAAGTCATTGGCAAAGCTTCCATTCATTTCAACGGGAGCAGTAGCAGGCTGTTTGTTTAGTGATTGTGCATTACTACCCTTTTTGAATTTTACTGATTTAAATATACTTTCGTGCAGTGTTTGGAGGTGCCTGTGTTATTAATTAGCTAATTATACCATTACATGAATGGCTAAAGTCAATATGTTAAAAATAATAACAATAATAATTAATAATGATGATGATGCAAGCATGCCCTGTGTTGACGGTAGGTTCCAATGTTCCTATGTCCTTGGACCAGACTTTCACATTAAAGATAAGAGGGTGGCTTCAATCTGCTCCATTTTATGCAAATTGATATGACCCTGGGACTTCTGCCGAGTTTCCAGTACAGCCCCTTCAACTGGCAAACCTCTTATCCCCCTGGTCTAAGTGGGAATTCTCTGAGTCTGTTAGAGAATCTGTTGTAAACACAGATCCATTGATTTGCATTTGTCAGAGAGGAAAGTTAAACCAGTGAAAAGAGAAGCTCTTTACTGTTTTATGCAGGGCCAGGGAAACCTTTTGTGTTGATCCTATTGATCCAATCTTTCCCTTTAAGGAAACCACATAGTTAAAGACCCCCATTCAATAGATTTATCCTTCATGCTTGCAATATTCTTTTAAGTGATCTCATCTAGGGTAGTATGGCAGCATTAAACCTGAGATCCAAACAAAAGGCAAGACAGAAAAATACATGGGATTTTAAATATTAGAAAACTAAGGGCCCATCCTGCAGCCTTTGTCCCAGTAAAACTCCCATTTAAGTCAATGTTGAAGTCAATGGGAGTTTTGGCTGAGAAAGGACTTGCAGGGCCAACCCTTAAAATATTTGCCAAAATGTGCAATTATTTCTCCTTCAGATATGTTAATTTTTATTGAGTCTTTATTGTATTTACATGTTGGAAAGCACATGTACAAATATTCTTACAAATTGTTAGGTCGCCTTAATACATGTGTTTTTCACTTGTATTTCAGTGCCAATTGGTTTTTCAAATGCATGTCCAGGCCAGAATTTTGAACTGCTCTGTTTAAGTATAGAATATATTGAAACCAATGGATTTGCAACCATTTGCACCAATTGAGATCTCTTCCAAAGAGTTTTCATGTGGCATTTTGGGGGTAGATATGATATTACATGGGTCCTGGGAAGAGTCCATAGGATTGTAAGAATAGGATACTACAGGACATATTACAGGAATGACTGTTACATTCATTGGATAATACTAACGTGTTGTGCTAATTCCAATAACTACAGACTGTGAAAGGCCCTTTCGCTTGCAGCACTAATCTGCTAGATCAGTCTCACTAATTCTGTGGCTTTTTAAGTGCATGAATAACAAATAAGGAGACACTCTGTTTTAATTCTCTATTTGATCTGGGCTTAATTGTGCAGTTCTTAAATTTTTGTCAGGATGAAAAATATTAATGATCCCTAGGTGAGTTAATGTATTTATCTGTTTAGGGAGTTCAAAGGGCAGAGTTCAACTATGGTTCAGGTTAATTGAACACAAAGCCATATCCGAATGTCTGTGTTGCCTGCAAAGTACTAAAAGTCAGAGTATTATCACTTAGAAGGTGCACCAAATCTCTGTTAAGCAAATACTGCACCAAATGTAAGGTAAGCAGACATATGAAGAATGCAATTAAAATTGCTCTCATTACAAAGTCTTATATAAATTACCGAGCTCAACTTGGTTATGAAATGCCTGGTAAAACCTTTGAGTCCCCTTGGGTGAGAAGTGTTTTCTCATTGGAAAATTGCTTTATTGGTACCAGTGACTTGTAGAGCAGCTGCTGCAGCTTGGACTGAAAATCAGCTCTCAGAATAATGTGCTCCTATTAAAATGGATAAGACATTTGTTTACACAGTCAGGGCTTGCAGCAAGTGCAGTTAACCCCATCCAGATTGTTTACTGCTTTGAAAAGTCAAGGGTCACAATTAGCCCTAGTGTACAAAAAATGATAGTTCACAGGGAGGGCAAAATACTGTGTAAGACCAATCCTGCACTCTGTAAATACTTCTGATTTTTCTGGGCTGATCAGCAAAGTGCTTGCATAATTTGTTTGCATTTCCTGTTTGCTGAATCATGTTACTGATGATGAAACATTTTTGTATCAAAATGCCATCAATGATTCATCTGTGCAAAATACTCCCACGGACCACTTTTTATTTATGTTTACTTGATCACTGTGCATTTCAGCAAACATGAATGTGCAAACAGTGCTTTTATTTGGAATATAGTCTGATTAAATGCAGGAACAAGATGAAGACAAATATGCAAATACTGCTGGAGACAGACACTGAATTCTTTGCTACTGTTTTCCCAACAGAGGTGGAAGAGAGTCCCTTCCAGCTCTGAACCATAGCACCACCTACTGGTGGCTTTATTGTCACATAAAAAACGCCACACCGGGCCAGACCAAGGGTCCATGTCCATGTAGCCCAGTATCTGACAGTGGGCAGTGCCAGATGCTTCAGAGGGAATGAACAGAACAGGACAATTTCAAGTGATGCATCCTCTGTCGTCCAGTTGCATTTTCTAGCAGTTGGAGGTACAGGGAAACCTGAGCATAGGATTGCATCCCTGACCATCCTGGCTAATAGCCATTGATAGACCTGTCCTCCATGAACTAATCTAATTCTTTTTTTATTCTTGGTATATGCTTTGCCTTCACAACATCCCCAAGCAATGAGTTCCACAGATTCACTGTGTGTTGTGTGAGGAAGTACTTCCTTATGTTTTGTTTTAAACCTGCTGCCTACTACTTTTATTGGGTTACCCCCAGTTCTTGTGTTTTGTGAAGGGGTAAATAATACTTCCTTATTCACTTTCTCCCCACCAATCATGATTTATACACCTCTATCATATCCCCACTTTTCTAAGGTGAACCCATTCTCTTTAATCTCTCTTTGTATGGAAGTTGTTCCATACCCCTAATCACTTTCATTGCCCTTCTCCAATTCTAGTATATGTTTTCTGAGATGGGCTGGCTAGAACTGCATGCAGTATTCAAGGTGTGGGTGTACTTTGGATTTACATAGTGGCATTATGATATTTTCTGTTATATTATGTGTAGAGCTGTTTAGCTTCAGAAAGTGGCCCAAAAAAGTTAAGCACTTCAATCCATATTCAAGCACCTAAAAAATGGAAGTTTAATTTTCAAAGGTGCTGAGCATGCATAGCTTCCATTTACTTTAATGCAGGCTATTAGTACTCAGCACTTTTGAAAGTTACTGAGGCCCAGATCCTCAAAGGGATTTAGATGCCTAAATCCCATTGATTTCAGTGGGAGGAACATCTGGGCCTAACAGCTTCCATTAGAGTCAAAGGAAGCTGTGGATGCTCAACATCTTTGAAAAAATCAGGCCACTTTTAGAAAGAGGCCTAAATAAGGATTGAGGTGACTATAAGAATTCTGCTTTGAAAATCTTAGCCATGAACAACATTCACTGTATGCACAATTGCTAGCAAAATCTATTCTATTTTGTTTTGGTTCTTAGATCACCCTCAACCCCATGGTATCTGAGATATGGGTAATATCTGTCGTGTGTGGTTTGCTCTCTCTCTCTCTTTCTCTCATGCTTTTCCCAAGGGAGAAATTGTGTGTGCAATGGCTATTATTGTAGTTGTTGTTAAGTGATAGATATATATTGCTATTAGCAAAGACAAGGTCAAAGAAGTGTACCTTGCATTTGGTACAGAAAGAGGTGAGGTTTGTGGTGTACTTCATTCCTGTGGAAGTTTGTTCCACAGTCTCAAACCAGCGCCCAAGAAAGCTCTTCTTCCTCTTCTTTTATTATCTGCCTACCTGCTACACAGATGTAGTGGTGATTTCCCCAAGATTGAAATGCTTCATCTGCTGCTACTATGCTTTATTGCTGTATGGTAAAATCATTTATTTGTATGTAATGGGCAATATCTTGGAACTTCTGTGGCCAATATAAGATATTCACCAAAATTCAATATGAATTTTTTTATCAACAAAGGACGATGATAACAGACAGAAAAGTTCATGACATTAAATTCATTAAAAAGTTAAGACATCATAACAGCAATTACAGAGAAGTTAGAGGAGCACACTGGGATACATAATAGCATTCTTTGGCAATGTGAACTAAATGTCCTGAAAGCCATAGCTGTGTGGAAGGCAAGTGTGTGCGTGCATTTCTTTGCACAGTAATACTGAGCATACAAATACTTTTTGCAACTGGATCTTCATGTTAATTTCAGTACCATGAACAGTTACTGCTTTGCAACCTCAAAGATATCAGGCCAGTGTTCTTCCCAAGAGATCATGTGGGGTAAGAGCTGGACCAGCATACAACTGTGGGGCCCCAGATCTGCATGTTCCTGCAGACCAGAGGGCTCAGTCCTAGAGGCTCTTTCTTCTCCCTGGGATGTTGCTAGGTAGGCCCTTTGAGGGTTGGTTTAATAAAGAACTAGAAAGGGGTTAGGAATGCTGGTTAAGATTCTGGGACATATTTCTTATTTAGATAAGGAGAAACCTGTTGCAATTTCTAGGATACACACAGACATTTATATTTATTTCACTGCCTTCAGCAGTAAGAATATAGTTTTACTATGACTTCCTTATCCTCTAGATGGTCTTTGAATGCATCATGATTCACTGTTCACTGGTGCATTTTTACCATCTATGTCAGCATGTCTGTCTATATTTTAATGACATTTTAATGGATTTGTGGGACTACATATTTTATCTCCTGTAGATGTAGCTCAAAATTAAGAAACAACAACATATATAAATATTAAAGGGAATACATTAAATATTTGTAAATAGTATACGTTTATAATAATCTCTTGAATTGTATTTTTAATGTTGAACTAAATATTTCAGTTCTTATAAACTGTTTCAAAGGTGATTAGTGGCTCCCAATGTTAGAAGTAGTCTCACCAGATATGGATTGGTGGGTAGTATCTGCCATCCATGTAAGAAATTGAGTTGCCATGTGATAAATTGCATTTATCATGTGCCAGCTTTTTTAAGCAACCTCTAGTCCTACCTTATTGCTCCATCTGATCCCCAAATACACTGATCTCAATTCTGCTCTCCTTATAAAAACACACTGATCTCAATTCTGCTCTCCTTTTAATGGAAGGTCATCTCTATTAACCAATGAGTTTTTTTGTCAGTCTCTTGATTGGTTGCTGAATGCAGGTCTGACTCTATTTTTCATTAGATGTATTTCTATTTCCCTGTCTCTCCTTTTTTTAAAAAAAATCACTCTCTGTAATTTTTTTCACTCTGGCTATTTCTGGTCTCTGTTTCGTAGTTAGATTTTTTTCCTCAGTCACTCCTCTCTGCTTCTTGACCACTAGTATTCAAACTGAACTTCCAAAGCTCTAATGTTCTAAAGTAGGCAGAACGATATTTGTCCATCCCTAATTCACATTCAGGCAAACTTGTAAAAAGAGAACAAAAGTGTTCTTTGTCAATCACTCTCAATTGTCCCTTTCCCCTTGTTCTTCATGCGGATAGGTAGGCTTGACTAAGACTTATATTTCTGCAGGATGCCTGTAGGTGCACTCAGAGGAGCACACCTATTGGTGGTCCTTGCTACGCTTTTGGAAAAGATATAGTATGTGTGGCCCTCAGCCACAAACTGGAGGTCATGCCTCCATCCCTTCCAGACACACATCACTCAGCTATGGCCAGCCTCCCCCACTGCACCCTCCTCTGGGGCATCTAGAACTAGTACCCGCAGGCCCCTCCTTGGTTCAGAGAGATGAGCAGGTCTTTTATGGCTGCCTTCAGAATGGAATCTGTTAGGGCGGAGAGGGCACTTCTAGCACAAAGGCAGTCATAATTGGGACATGAATGTGTTGAGACAGCATTAGGTTTGTGTGTGCTAGATATTACCTTTTTCTCCCCGGTGAAAGATCCTGGTGTGCCGTCCTGCTCCTGCATCCTTTTCCACACAAACTTTTCATTGATTTCTGGGTGAGTTTTGCATGTAGGATTCTGCTCCTCTCTTGGGTGGGTTTAGTAATAAGGCAAAATATTCAGGAGCCAACCAGCCATTGCATTGATTTTGAAGGAAAATGAAAAAAAAAAAAAAAGTCATTAGGGTAAAAAAAAAAAGCGCAAAAATCAAGCAGTTACATTGTGAAAAAGTGGGTTCAAAATACTGGTGAAGCGCACAGCTGAAAAAGTGTTGGGCTAGCACTGGATTCAGGCTGTTTCTTAAGAGCCACATTAGCTCTTAGACCAAATTTGTCTCTAAATAACTGAGGAATGTATTGATGAGTTGAGCATGATTTTTTCCAGCAGATCTCCTCTTGTCATATGGAGAGAGAAAAGGCTAAGGGCTAGACTGAGCCATTGGGCTCAGCCCGGATTCAGGGATGGCACAAAGGAGAGGAAGAGGTGTTCCAGGAAGGGACTGTTCTCCAGAGAGACAATTCCTCCCCTGCGCCTCCTTCCTCTGGGATGGGGGGAAGTTACTACAGCCCTTTCTGGAGGTGCAGATTACTCTCCACGCTACTCTCCTCCCTGCCCTTCTTTGCCCACACCCTGCCCACTTGCTCACAGTCAGATGTATGAGCAGCCCCTGTTGGTCTCCTCAGTAGCAAAAAGCTACAATCTGACTGAGTTGCCCTTCCTCAGCTGAGAAAGGTCCTACCCCTCCCCCCAACCATCCTTAGCAAGAGCTGGGGACAATCTACATAGGCCCTTAATAGAAAGACTCTCAGTGACTTCGGATCAGGCCTATAAATGCCTTAGTTGCTGACAATAAACTTTTTCTGGTCCAAAAATTACACAAAAGTCGACTAGTCCCCATTGCATCCCATTAATGTGAGCCATTCCAAGTAAGTCATCAGTCTTATCAGTCATGAATCACAATCTTTGGGAAACATAGGGCTAGGAATCTGGAGATCTAAGTACCACTTCTGCCACTGATTTCCTGCGTGACCTTTGCCAGGTCTCAGTTTTCCCTTGGGTATAACAGAATTATATTCACTTCACGGAGGTGTTGGGAAGGCCTAATTCTCTGCTGATTCTGAAGTGCTCTGAGACCTTCTAGTGAGTACAGAGGGCAAAGTCATTAATAATTAGCAATAATGAACATGGTTTGAACCTACTGTGCTGAATGGCACAAAATTACTCTTGATTTGGTTTAGTAAATGTAGCATGAAAAGTCTGAACAGACATGGTGAGCTCCATCCTCATTTGTGCCCAGTGAACATGGCATTCAACTAAGAGAGGAATGCTACAACAGAGATATTTGACCTCACCTCCCCCTGGTCCTGAGGCCAGTTCTGTGCAAGCCCTACCATAATTGTGATCAGCCTTAGGGCGAATTACCCTGCAAGTGATCCACGAGAGGAAATACATCCAGAATGTAATTAGTGAAATTCAATCACCAAACTTTTTTGTTTAATTGAGGGATGGTTTCCATGACTTACAGTAAATGTGTTACTGTCTTCAATTTGTAAGTTTTATTTGGTTTATCTTAGGCCTGCTTGCAATGTTCTATTAAAGCAGAATCTGCTATACAATCTACCTGAAGAGTGGTAACCCAGGAACAGATTGGTGCATCAATGACTTGTACAGAGCTATCAAATGGATAGCACCAATTCTTACATTCAGAATGATGAAAGAGTTTTGAATGCAACTTCCTTTAGAAGGCTCTACCAATACACCAAACCAGTTTGGTATTCCAAACCAGAGCTAATACATTTTTAATAACTAGAGGGCAGGTTACCTGCCCAGTAGGAGTAACTGTGCTGTGCAACTGGTGTATACATGTATAGGGGGCAGGGTCTTCACCAGGACGCAGAGCGGAGCTGCTCTGTGGAGGCTACACAAGTCCAAGTTTGCGGCTCACAACCACTCAGTGGAAAGGACGACACTTAAATTATCTTGTACCCACACCACGCCTCCACTCAGGCTTGCATTAGAGTGCAATAAATGGGCCCTATCATTATTGTTGTTCTTGTATATGACAGTATTGCTTAGACACCCCAGTCAGGGATCAGCACCCTATTATAATAGGTGTTGTACAAACATATAGTAAGGAATAGTCCCTGCCCCCCCAAAATAACAATCTAATCTAATCTTTAAATTATAGGTCATATTTATAAGGGACCTGTCACTGAGCTACCTTGAGACTTGCTAAACACTGCACATGGACTTAAAGAAACAAAAACCTCAATAACTTCCTTTTCTTCTCTTTCTTCCTTCCATCCTTTCTTTTGTTTCACAATTTTAAAAGAAGCTGAAAGGGAAAAAGAATAGGCCTTATGAATATATTTTAATACAGGAGATGAATACATTTAGGACCTGATCCGAGGCCCATTAAAATCATCAATAGGAGCCTATCCACTGGATTTTAGTGGGCCTTGGAACAGGCCAATAATGAATAAAAGTGTAATTTCTATGGAGTGAAGTACCTTTCTAAAATAATTAATAATGTTAATAAGGTGCTGACTATTAGATTTCATTGCTAAGCACTTTAGAACTAGGTTTGTTGCTGAGATTACAAATATCGGAAGGATGGCAAACACTGAGGGTAGAGAGGAATTATTTCACGTGGGCAAGGGTATAGTTGGGATCCTTGAGATGAAATGAAGAAAGAAGAAATTTAGGCTAGCAAGAACATTTTCCTGATAATGAGATCTCTGAGGCTGTGGGAAGTCTCCCAGCCTGGGTTAACAGGCTCATGCTACAGAGGCTCAAGCTAGCATGGTAAAAAGAGCAATATGGATGCTCCAGCTTGGGCTGGAACTGAGGCTCTCAAGCCTACCTGTCCCTCTATGCTTGAGATCCTGAACTCCAGCCCAAGCCAGAACAGCCACATTGCTATTTTTACCGTGAAGCAATACTAGCACAAGTCTGATAATCTGCCTGGGAGACTCCCACCCCGCTGCAGTGTAAGATATACCCGCATGGGGCAGTGATGGAATCCCCATATATTGGGGCATTTGAAAGTACCCTGGGAAAAGCACTAGAAAATATACCATAGGGAACATTCCTACACTGGCATGGGGATTTGGCTAGGTGATCTAAGAGATCTTTCCAGTCCATAAAGTCCATTGCTTGATCTTCCCTGAAATAACAGAATCCACACTTGATACTGCATTGTCATTTGTGTGCGTATTTGATCATGATGGACAAGTGCCTTTAAAGGGCATTCATAAGGATAAAAAAAGTCAAGCATGTTTAATGTATGTGTAGCAAACGGAAATAAGCAGATAAAAATCTGCACACCCTTACAATGTGTTTATTTGCGTCTTCATTCAAATTGTTTCTTGTTACATAATGGTTTTGTACACAGTGGAGTACTTAACCTAATTTATATTGATCTCAATTGCTCTCATTTGTGCATACTTAATTCAGAGAGATAATCAAATTGATTTCTGAGGCCTACTTTTTAAGAGATTGTACTAACACAGACGTACAAGCGGTGCCCTAACGAAATTATATCAAAAGAAAAACATTTAAATCTTTGGAAACTGTTTTGATGGTCATTTCATTGTGTTTAGTATTACTAACATAATTACATTTCCTCCACATTGAGTTCTGTTTGAAATCAAATTGAGAAACATTTTTGAGCTCCATCAGACCGATAACTTGGTTTAGCTGAATTTGTACTGCACACATATAAAGCAACATATTAGAGATCAATATGCATGACTTACCCTTGCAAAAGATATGGAGAAATTACTTAAATTCAAATTAGAAGGACTGTTTAATTTTTCATAATAGGTTTGGCTCCTTTACCAGTTAGCAGTTATTTCATGTGTTCATTTCACAGTTCCAAAAAATTGTGGCTTCTTTTGTCACTATTGTTCTAGCACTAAAAATCAGCAAGTATTGGAGGATCTGTGCACTGAGAAAGGAGAAGATTTGTTTAGGGAGACTGAAGGGAGTAAAAATTAGGAGCCGGGTGATGGGGTGAAATTAAATATGAAATTAAACAGTAATAAGTCACCAGGACCAAATAGTATTCACCCAAGAGTTCTGAAAGAACTCAGATGTGAAATTGCAGAACTACTTACTGTGATATGTAACCTATCATTTAAATCAGCTTCTGTACCAGCTGACTGAAGGATAACTAATGTGACGGCAATTTTTTTAAAAGGCTCCAGAGGTGATCCTGACAATTACAGGCCAGTAAGACTAACTTCAATACCAGGCAACTAAAGAACAGAATTATCAGACACATTGATTAACATGATTTGTTGGGGAAAAGTCAACATGGTTTTTGTAAAGGGAAATCATGCCTTACAATCTACTAGAATTATTTGAGGGGATCAACAAGCATATAGACAAGGGTGATCCAGTGGATATAGTGTACTTAGATTTTCAGAAAGCCTTTGACAAGGTCCCTCACCAAAGGTTCTTAAGCAAATTAAGGTGTCATGGGATAAGAGGGAAGGTCTTCTCATGGATTGGTAACTGGTTAAAAGATAGGAAACAAGGGGTAGGAATAAATGGTCAGTTTTCAGAATGGAGGAGAGAGGTAAATAGTGGTGTCCCACAGGGGTCCGTACTGTTCAACATATTCATAAATGATATGGAAGAATTGGTAAACAGTGAGATGGCAAAATTTGCAGATAATACAAAACTCCTCAAGATAGTTAAGTCCAAAGCAGGCTGCAAAGAGTTACAAAGGGATCTCACAAAACTGGGTGACTGGGCAACAAAATGAAGATGAAATACAATGTTAATAAATGCAAAGTAATGCACATTGGAAAACAAAATCCCAACTATACATATAAAATGATGGTGTCTAAATTAGCTATCACTCAAGAAAGAGATCTTGGCGTCATTGTGGATAGTTCTTTGAAAACATCCACTCAATGTGCAGCGGCAGTCAAAAAAGGCGAACAGAATGTTGGGAACCATTAGGAAAGGGATAGATTATAAGACAGAAAATAGCATATTGCCTCTATATAAATCCATGGTACACCCACATCTTGAATACTGCATGCAGATGTGGTCACCCATCTCGAAAAACATATATTAGAATTGGAAAAGGTACAGAAAAGGGCAACAAAATTATTAGGGATATAGAACAGCTTCCATTTGAGGAGAGATTAAAAAGAGTGGGACTTTTCAGCTTGGAAAAGAGAGGACTAAGGAGAGATATAATAGAGGTTTATAAAATCATGACTGGTGTGGAGAAAGTAAATAAGGAAGTGTTATTTACTCCTTCTCATAACACAAGAACTAGGGGTCACCCAATGAAATTAATAGGCAGCAGGTTTAAAACAAACAAAAGGAAGTATTTTTTCACACAACACACAGTCAACCCGGGGAACAATTTGCAGGAGGATGTTGTGAAGGCCAAGACACTAACAGGATTCAAAGAAGAACTAGATAAATTCATGGAGGATAGGTCCATCAATGGCTATTAGCCAGGATGGGCAGGGATACAAAACCATGCTCTGCAATGTCCCTAGCCTCAGTTTGCCAGAAGCTGGGAATTGGCGACAGGGCATGGATCCCGTGATGATTACCTGTTCTGTTCATTCCTTATGAAGCACCTGGCACTGGCCACTGTCAGAAGCCAGGATACTGGGCTAGATGGACCATTGGTCTGACCCAGTATGGCCGTTCTTATGGCCTAAAAAAGGAAAATGTCAGATGAGGATATGAAAAGTGCCCCTTCTGTGAAATGTTCTATACTGTTAAATAGTCTCCCAAGAGACATGGTTAAAGCTCCCTTGCTTGATTTATGTAACATTAGAGATGGAATGAGGAGGGGTTCAGAATTGGATTAGGTTTATATTGGAGTTTGTATTTAAAGAAGAAACAGCAAAGGCTGTGTGCACCCGTTACATCCCTCTGCAATTGATTGGGCAGTAAGGAAGACAGGGAGGGATACAGACTAGGCAAACCCATATAGATCCCTCAAACCCAAGCTAGACTTAATGGGGAGTATGCTGCATCTTGTAAAGGCTGATGAAGTTCCCTCCCCACCGAGCAAACAGAGGGATTGTGCCTCAGAGCTGCTCCTGAGGCAGTGACACTATGTGCCTTCCCTTACTTAACTTACATGCTTATATGCTTTCCTGAATCAAGGCCTAATATATGATGCATCTTGCCATATGCAGACTTTATTGTGGTTATACTAATGTGTGTGGTTTTGAGCTGAAGCTTTATTTTATTCAAAATCAAAACAAAAGAGAACCAACAAGATGTGCATATGTCAAAGCTAAGTAGCCACATGATCTTATGGTTGTAGCCCTAGACCTGTCTCAAGACTCTCATCCCTTTCTCCTCATTTGCTGCGTCATGTCTAAAATCTAAATGGTAAACTCTTTAGTGCAGGGCCCTGTCTTTTGTTTTCTATGCAAGGTGCACATTTAGTGCACAGGATAGCTGCACAGAGAGACAGAATTAAAGTTGCAGAGGCAACCATAAATCTAGCTTTCCCTAACTTTCAAGTGCTTGACTTTTCAATTTAAATAACATTCCTTTAACGTAGTGTTTTGGTGTGTGATTATTATAACCAAAGGTAACTTTTGGGTGAGCTTGATCATATCTAATGATAAAATACACTAACACTTTGCTATAATATTTTGCTTCTGCATTCAAATAACACTATAAATTCGTAGTACTCAATGGTGGCCTATCCCAAGCCTGTTTCATTAAAGATTTTTCACACTAATTACCTCAGCTTTCCAGTTAATATATTTTTTACGACTCATTAATCACTTATGCTTTTTACACATATGGTCACCTTGTTGCAATGCATGCAAGAGTTGATGACATTTCTTATCCATGAATAAGGGCTCCACTGTGCAAAACATTGAGCTCTGGGCCCCAACCCTGCAAAGAGACACACATGTGCTTAACTTTACATGTATTAGCCCCCAGTGTCCACCACTGAAGTTAACTGGAGTTTTTCCATTGACTTAAATGAAGTGGGTGCAAACCCTTTGAGTAGTTCCATTTAAATCACTGGGACTATTAATGAGCTTAAAGTTAATCTTGTATTGCTTCATCGGGCCCAGAATGCTCAGTACCTTGCAGGACTGAGCCCAATGTCATTAGGCATTAGTATCATTAAGACTGTCTAGCCGTGGCCCTGAGCCTGTTCATGGGGGACTCCTCCTGCTCCCATTAGTTACTTCAGCTAGTGGAAGAAGATAAGCTCTGAACAACTCTACTTGGTGTGGCAAAGGCTGTGCCATGCTGAGCACAAAGCAGATCACACTAAGGGGGGCTGGTTCTGTGCATATCCTTCAGATATAGGAGGGAAGTCAGACTGAAGGAGACAAATGGGGCCTAAAGGCCAAACTAAGAATATGATCCCCAGGAGAGATACTCCTTCTCTTTGTGTAAATCCTGGATTGTTCCTAGCTAGGATAAAGCTTACTTGGAGTCAGGCAGCCACTTTTCTATCCTTCAGAGGTGCCAAGATAAAAATCACCTAGAAAACAGATATCCATTGCACATAACGAAACCTGAAGGCAATTGCAGTGTACAAAAAATGTGAACAGCTCTGTCAAAAGTGAGGTCTAACCAGCTCAGAAAGGGACAGCTCAGAAAGGTGCTTTAAGCCAGCATATGTAAAAAAATAGAAATCATGACTTACAAAATAAAATAACAATAATAAACATAATGAAACTGAATTTTCCCCATCAATACTATATATTAAAAATTACATATGTCATACACATTCCTTTGTTTGTTTGTTTGTTTGTTTGTTTGTTTGTTTGTTTGTTTGTTTGTTTGTTTGTTGAGAAAATCCCAGTCCAATCTAATTTTTCAGGGTCTTTTTTTTTTTAAATAAAATCAGTTTCCACAGTAAAATATATTGCACAATGCAGGCTTATTCTATATAGAATTTACAGAACAATTGTTCTGATTTTCTCTTTTTTTGCGGGGTCATTGCAAATAGATTAAAATAGATTTATTGGTGATGATGGGTTTGTTTGTTTTTTACTAAGAAGATATCCCATCAGAAATTCTTAGGCTCAGTTCTGATCTAATTCAAATTGATTTAAACCAGGAGTGAATCTATTGAAGTCATGTTTAGATTGTAAGCTCTTCAAGGTAGGGATTCTCTACTTCTCTGTGTTTGTAGAGCATGAAGCCCAATCAGGCTCCAGACCTGTTTGATCCCCATGCACTACTGCAATAAGAATGATTAATAATAGTAATAATTAATAATTGGAGTTATAGTCATATAAAACCAGTGTGAGTGAGAGCAGTCATGCCTTAAAGTTTCAGACATGTATGTTTTATATTTTCAGTGAATCATTTTACTAGTTCTCTAATCAGTTTTATGGTTGTGACAAAAACATTCCCAAAACAGAGCAGTCTGACTTACGTTCATTGACAACTGTGGGCTTCATCTTCAGACATTAGCATCTAAATAGAACATCCAAATGCCACTAAAAGTGTCTCATCAGAACGTAAAATGGTTTATTTAGGTTTCTAAATAAACATAAGTGCCCTCATATGAAACGTGGCTGTTATAATTAGCTTCCCAATTGAGTTTGGAATTTCCAAATTGCCACCGCTAATATTATTTTGTTATAATGTATTCCTGGGGCTAGATTCACAAAGGGATTTAGGCACCTAGAAAATCACTGGGATTCACAAAGGCTGAGTTAGATGCCTAGGTTCCCTATGCAATGAATAAGGAGAGACAGGTGCCTAAGAATGGGATTAACAAAAGCCATCTTGCTGAGCCACTTAAAATAGCCAATGGGAGAGACCGAAGAAAGGGGTATGTGCTAAGCCCTGCCCCTCTCAGGGAGATGGACACCAGGTTGCAGAGGAGCACCTATCTCCACTTGGGATTCACAGTTGTGAACCTTCTCCTGGAGTCAGACACCTAAACGTTAGCAGCAGCAGAATGTAGAATTAGGTGACTCTGAGCATACGTACATGATTTGGCCCGGCAAGCGAGTTAGGCAGGGAAGTGCCTATCTTCCCCCAGTTCATGAATCTCACTGGGGCTAAGGTATCTGGATGCTTAGAGTGAGGCAGCCATGCACCTGCTCAGAGGCAGAGACATAGGCATCTAGGGAACTTTGTGTGCAATAATTTAGCTAACTGAGTTTAGGTGCCTACAGGGCTAGGTGGCTGCCGAGAGTGGGGTTTGTCAGTGCCAGACAGTGGCGCCTAAATCTGGGACACAAAAACCTAAAATAGCAATTAGGCTTTTAAGTGCCGTTGTGAATTTAGCTCCTGCAAAAATAATTTATGTCACATTGGCAGAGTTTGATGGAGAAGGAAACAGTGTCTAGCCACTTGCTTCGTCTTTTTACATGTACCTATGGCAGGGCTCACTCACTCACGTCAGTGTGGAAGGTTGATACTATCTTTGGCTCCAGCCCCTCCTGCCAACCGCCTCCCGCTGGCCCCAGGTAGTCGGGGTCTCAGCCCTCAGCCAAGTCACCTAATTTCACATCCCTTCTGGGGTATCATAAATCCAGCCAAAACTGAATAGTTCCTCTGCCCTCTTGAGATACTGAAGTCTTGTCTTTTCTAATTACAGACCCTATCTCAGGGCTTCCTTTGCACTAGCCTGCGCTGCCCCTGTTGTCTCTGTGTACCCCAACCCTGGGCTTCTCTGAATCAGGCATACCTGTCTCCTCCTCTGTCATCTCTCTCTCAACTGAGCTCCTTCAATCTACTTATTATGGCTTAGCTCTGTCCCCTCTGGCTGGGAGCCAATTAGCTACTCACCTCCCTAGGTGCAGAGTATGAGTAATTGGGTGCATTCGCTAGCCTTGTGGATGATGGGGGTTCATAGAATCATAGAATCTCAGGGTTGGAAGGGACCTTAGTAGGTCATCTAGTCCAACCCTATGCTCAAAGCAGGACCAATCCCCAGTTTTTGCCCCAGATCCCCAAATGGCCCCCTCAAGGATTGAACTCACAACCCTGGGTTTAGCAGGCCAATGCTCAAACCACTGAGCTATCCCTCCCCCCCGTAGGGAGGTTAAGCCTCATGACAGTACCATAGAGCACGATAGTCCCATATGATGTTTCTTTTCCTTTCTTTTAAGTTCCAGCAGCTTCTGCTTCTGAGAAATAGCTTTGTGCATTGACAGGCTTCCTGTATTGTTGTTAAAGTTGGTAACTCTGTGAAGGATTTCACCACATGTATGAGAGGCACACCATGTTGTTTTTCTTAATGATGCTCATTTGGCTGTTCCAGGGAAGTGTCTCATAAAGGCATTACGTTCTTCTTGTTTCCTGTGTCCTTCTCTTAAGTCTGGGCAGATGACTACAGTAGAGTGATCTGAGGATGGACATTGAACCGACAGTGGAGTGACTTATTGCAACAAGACATTTGTTCCAAAAAAAACGTTTATTTAATGTCAGTTGTACCTATCACATTTGCCAGTCAGAGACAAACTTGGTCCTTGATAGCATCTTAATGGAGGCCTCTAGGCGCTGCTATAATAAAATAATAACAGTAACAAGGATTAGGAGGAGGTGGAGAAGTATATATTTTTGTCATTGTGCTTTCATCTTTCTTACATTTCTAGGTTGTTGAACAAATTGGGACTTTTTGATATTACTGAAGAAAAGTGACATACAATTTTCCCTGTAAACTAGTGTCAGTATATAGTGCTAGTATTTTGTATTGCTTCAGACAAAATGGCATTTGCCTTAATTCCAGTCATACATGTGCTCTCCTAACTATTTACATCTAGCGCTGTGTAGTGAATAGTTTCTATGGATAATTCTTGCTTTGTAGATTGTGCACAAGCAATTTGTTGTGAATATTCAGTAATCAAAATTTGAGTTATTTTGTTTAGTTTTGACTGGATATATAGCCACATGATATGTTTCTGCTGGAAAAAATATAACTCTTAGAAGCAAGTTTCTGGTGCACATATACATGTTCCAGAATTCAAAACAAATTACAACATTCTTCATTATTTGCTTTAAATTCACTATTTCCACAAATATTCCTGCCAGCGAACTCATTCACTAGAATATTCATAGAAAAAGGGCATGGGCATGGGCAAAACTGGTTCATTTGAAAATCTGAACAAATATTAGAGGAAAAGTATTGTACACTATATATCCAGTTCTAATTACAACTCCAGAATGTATCTTGTAAACTGGTCTCTTAAAGATGCCCTGGAATATGTAATATAATATAGTAAAATTCTCAATGCTAGGTGGTCTGGGTGGCTCAGAGGATGAGTAGTAGGGTAGGAAGATTTTCACCTCTACATTATCAGTTTGTATCCAGTCCTGAGTGACAGTAACCAAAAGTCATTACCATCTTAAAGCCATCCAGTGGCCCAGATGGAATGACTTGGTCGTCTCAGTCTAGATTTACTAGACTCATCACAAAATCACCACTGCAGATGATGCTAACTGGCAACCTTTTTGACAAGCTCTGTAGAGAAGCCAAGGATGGAATGAGCCTGGAACAAGAACTACCCTCTGACTCCTAGACTTCATCCCATCAAGTCAGATGCAGTGAGGGGAAGTTTGTACTGTTGTTCATAGTTACTGTACCTGTTCAGTTGATAAACAGAAGACTTCATCCTTCAGGCAGCTTTCATGAACACTACATTCACTTATAAAAGTAATATATTCAGAGCAAAGCTATATGATGGCTGCTGTATATGTTAGAAAGGAAAAAATGAGGGTCTTACTGTGCTGTCACTGAGTTCTAGATCCAGCAAAGCACTTTAGCACATGCTTCACTCCTAGCCTGTGAGTAGTCTCACTGAAGTCAGTGGAATTAAATCGGAACTTGTGTGTAAGTGCTTTGCTGGATAAGGGTTTAACAGCAGTTTAACTCCATTGACTTCACTGGAGTTTCTCTGGGTTGGCAGTGGTGCAAGTGACATCTGTGTCAGAACTGGAGTCTTCGGCCACATTTTGATACAATTACACCTGTGAAAAGATGGAGTAACTATGAAGATTATTCTAAATTTTAACCACTGTAACTGAGATCAGAATCTGGCTCTCGGTAGTGGGAAAAAAAAATATTTTAATCAAAGAAGGTTGATTAAAAATACACAACTGCACAGCTTGCTAGACTGGTTCCATTTGCTCCTGTCTCACCCTCCCTTCTCAGACTGAACTGCAGACTTCCCACTTTGATTCTGCATTCCAGCGCCTTAATATCTAAAGTGACATTATAAGAATGCAACCAGGACAGACTCTTTGGTTTTTTTAATTCGGTTGATTTTTTAAAAAGTTCTGCTGCTTTCAGGTCCCATCGTTTAGTTTTTTGTTGTCTAAATCAAACCCACTGTCCTTATTTAGGAAGGCCGGTCCTTCTTTTACAGTAAAATGGCAAGGGCCTGATTCACTACTGTGCTGCTACCATTTTATGCTAGTGTAACCCCATTGAAGTCAATGGTATTACGCTTGTGTAAAACTCACAGTGGTGAGTCAGGCTATGACCTTTTTCAAAGTGTTCCTATAGAAACTCCTATTTTCTCCAGTGCAGTCTAGTGCAAAGAAAGATGCATCTGCTTTTCTTGCTCCAAATGTCCACAGTTAAAGCTCAGTTATTGCCAACTACCTATTGTCTTTTACAGACAACATTCAATATTAACTCCAATACATAAAATCAAGACTTTTCTAAAATCAAGATGGCTCCTTCCTCTCTCTCCTTAAAAATGAGTCTCACTCTGTAGGCAAGTTTTCTAGACAATAACTGTATCTCACAAGAGAGTTCCCACTCCATTTTTCCTTTCTGATAAATGCACATCAAGGAAAAACATTTGCCTTTATGGTTCCTTTTCAAGAGCAAACTTAACAGTTCAAGGAAAGTATTTACTGAATGCATTGAGAAGCACGTAGCTTTGCATTATTTATTATTAGATACCAATAGCTGTAATACACAGAATGTCTTTGGACATAAATTAGTGATGTTAGAAAATATCATAGTCCTCCCAATGTCCCAAAACCTATTACAAACTGCACCGAATATGTAAGAGCTCATCACATTCCTTGCCTTTCATTGGCATATCATGGAATTGGATTTGAGACAAAAGACTAAGTAAAATACAGTATGGAAAAATCCAGTATGACTACATTAAAACCTTATTTTTCTCTCAGACATATAATAAAACATTATCTTGGATAGCATTATCTGGTAGCTTAAGGGTGGAATAAGAGCTTTGGGGTACAGAAGAGACCTTTCAAGGGGAAAGAGCTTGAGTTTGAAAGCGAGTTTATAGAGAGCTCCAGAGGGAGTAAGGAGAGAGTTTAGAAGCAGGGAATTCATAAGCGGCAGAACTTGTGGGGAAGAGAATACTCAGGAGGAGAACTAAGGGGTGGACTGGAGATTAGATAAGTGGAAAACCTGTGGGAAAGCACTGGGAGAAGTTGAGGGGAGGAGAGATCATGGAAAAGTCTTGGTGAGGGGATGAGAGAGCTCAGTGGTCACTGGGGGAACAGATGGCAAACCAGGTTCCTCCTATGAGCCCTTACCACATTAGCAGGGAAAACCAGTGGTTTTTAAATCATACATTCTTCACCCTCAAATTCCAGACATTTTTTCGTGCTTTAGATCTGGTCCATGACTGAAATCCAGACATGTCCTAAGGTTCCACTTACTCCAGTGTACCAGCACCATCTTACACCAAGGCTAAATTAGGTCATTGCATGTTTACCTCTGTCAGAGACTTCAGAATGCTTTTTTTCCCTTTCTGGACTTCCTGTTGATTGGAGGAAAAGGTTGTCTGATAGCAAAATTATCACAATGAAATCTCCTGTTTTCATTGGGCCTGATTCTCCCCTGATTTACACCTGTATGAATCAGCAGTAATCCACTGAAACCTTTGGTATTACACCAATGTAAAACCAGTGTGAGATCAGAATCAGGGCCATTGTGTTTTCGAAGTAATATCACAGGAAAATTGTGTTTATGTAAAAAAATAGTGTAAAGTGTTTTGGGATGTGGTTTGCATTAAATGTGCCATACAAAATATAGTTTTGTACCACATCACACAAGATAATTCACACAAAATTTCACATGATGGTCAGGAAGAAAATGATGGCAGAAGATAGAGGGAGAGAAAAAGGGACAAAACTAAGAGGAGGAAGGAAAGAAGAGGTGAGAAAAGAAAAACATGGAAAGAAGGTACAGTAAGAACTGAGAAAAATAGAGAGAGAGAGAGCAAGAAAGAGAGGAGGAAAAAAACCAGTTGGACAAGTGGAGAGAGAAATAATAGAAGAAAAAAATTAACCTGAAATAAAAATTAAGGAAAAATTTAGCTAGTGAGATGACATGACGAATGGAAAAAGGAAGGAGAGTTATAAAATATAAAAAGCAACAGGAAAGAACAGGCTGCAGCCAAGTGTATGGAGGCAGTGACATGCTGTCAAAATTTTAATAAGGAGCTCATTTAAAAAAATCCGGCCACTCTTCATCATGAATGAGACATTTCCTGAGCTAAATACTGGAATATGCTCCCCAGCACAAAAAAACAAACCAAACAAAAAACACCATCAATTTCATACTTTCCCCCTCTTGCTCTACTCTCCACCCCTTGCCCCAAATACATTAGTTCAATAGAACTTGGTTATTTGGCGGCGGGGGGCGGGGGGGGGATGTGTGAAAAAATATTTCTGTCCCACAAATCCATAATTTCTGTAATCTTCCACCATTAAAATAAAAATCATTAGTTCCCAAACCAAGACTAAGAAGACGTTACAATATAATACAAAAAGGAATCTGGGGAAAGCAGAGATGTAAAACAATAAGACAGTGGAGAAATAAACAAGACCTGGAAATATAATGGAAATTAGATAAATGAGGGTAGGGGACATTTATTTTTATCATAAATAGAAGAAAGAGCTTTGTTTTATTTGTTGTCATAATTAGAGAGGGCCCCAAGCTATGCTGTTCAGATCCAATCTGAGCTTTTCCAAAGTTTGGGGGTGTTTGGATCTGGAGTTCTGATTTATCCCTTTATAGTCAGCGTCATGAAACTCTGGATCCAGGTCTAAACTTTCACAGGCTTTGGGGTGTTTAGAGTTAGGTATATAGTTTAGTCCTGTTACAGAAAAAGAGGCCAGTGGGAAAGCTCAGGTGGGGCGCTGAATCCCAATCAGAACTTGCCCAAAGCTCATGACTGTTGAGAGAAAGGACCGTGTTGTGGTAAGGCACAGCACTAGGCCTCAAGAGATCAGGATTCAGTTCCTGGTTTTGCTACAAACTCCCTTTTTGACCTTGTGCAAGACACCTGGGCCTGGATTTTCAAAAGAGTTCAGGACCCAGCAGCTGCCATTGTGACACTTACACCTAGATTTTCAAATGAGCTCAACACCCCATCTGTTGAACTCTTCTGAAGTTCTGGCCCTCTCCGTGGTGCTGAACTCTTTAGTCTCTCTGTGGCTGCATTACTCATCTGAAAATGGAAACAATAATACTTCCCTTCTCTTTTGTCTATTAAATGTGTAAGCTCTTCAAGGCAAGGCAGTCTCTTGCTTTGTATATGTACGGTGCCTAGCACATTGGGACTCCAACTTTTGTTGACTATTGTAATACAAATAATAATCATCTGGGGGTTTGGTTCAAGCCCATCTCTAGTACCAGAATAAAATAATAATAACATTACACATTTAAATGGTCTTTTCCAGCCAAAAGCACTTTCCACATTCTGGGCAAAATCCTCCTTTTGTTATTAGTGGCCACATACCGGAGGAGGACAAAGGGAATTGGCTTGGCTGTAGGTCTCAGAGCCACCCACCCTCCTGAGGTAAGGTAGGGTGACTTGTTGTGACCAGGAGGATACATGCTGTAGTGCATGTTACCGCTGCTCTGAAATGGAAATATATGTGCCCCCACTGAGGTATGCTGCAGCATATGCAAAAAGGGTTAAGAAACCATGGCTTCAAACCAGCAGAATATACCATGAGGGTCTATGGATCACCAGCAGGCTTGTTAGTAAGATCTCTTCCTAGCACTCAAAAGCTCCAGGAAAGTGTCTTCCACTGGTGAATTGTCATAGAGGCACTCCCTGAGCACCCTTTCCCCAATAGTCGATCCCTGTAACAAAAGTGCTGCATCTCTTACATGCCGTCAACTCTGGAGCAGGAGGGTGGACAGCAAGTGTGGCCCTGGCTTTGCTTAATTTTACAGTTAATCTCTCCTTTTGGACATGCATAGGGTCCATATACAGTTATGGGTCCACTATGACTTACACTGATGTCTCGGTGTGCTGCATGAAAAGGAATCATGCAACGTGCACTAATTTTCTTTCCTGATGCTTATGCCATAGAAGCAATTCTCACTTAAAGTCTCTGAGTAATGCATTCACTATCCCCGCATTTGACGTGTCAGCTGTCATTCTGGCATAATAAAGAGCTCTGTGAAGCTCAAAAGCTTGTCCCTTCCACCAACAGAAGTTGGTCCAATTAAAGATATTACCACACTAGCTTGTCACTCTGGAATGAGTAAGGGCAGAATTGTGACCTTTCCTTTCCTTACTCCTCAGCATAGGCTAAGAGCACTGCAGGTCACAGCATGGGGAGTGAGAGCAGCCTCCTACATGCCCATTCCTCATTCAGCATAGTGGGCAGGAGTGGGTGCGCAGGAAAGGGAGGAAAATCAGAGAGGCAATAGTGACTCTGAATTACAGTCTAATCCAAAGAGACAGGCAGAGACAAAGAATTGCATTGCAACAGGCCTGACTCTGATCTTACACTCCGTGTAAAAGAGGAGTAACTCCACTGAAGTTAACTGTGTTATATTGGTATACAACTGGTGTAAGAGAGAAATCAGGCCCAATTAATTCAATTAAGTGCACACCTCCTTGCACAAATCCAAAGAAATATGTTGATGTGCAGCAATGATCTTGTCAGTGCAATTCCAGCTAGGTACCCAACTGAGCAATCAGGCGCGCAGCTGTGCCTTATTGCAACAGGTGCAGGTGGCTGCACCTCCATGAACGTCAATTTAGTTTACTCCATTTCCATCCGGTGTGAAGAGAGGCAGATGAGTCAAATTCTGGCCTAAGTTCCAGAGATGCTAAATTTTCAAATGTAGGTGCCTGAAGTTAGGTTAGCTCCAACAGCCCATCTGCAAATCCAATCACTTATCTAATAGGAATATTTTGGTCTTAACTTGTTACCTAAACATGTCAAAATGTGGATTTTGTGCAGATACCTCTATCAGTCTAGTTTTAGCCTTGGACACATTATGAAGATGACATTGGTTTTCCTGCTAGAAGTTCTCCTCCTGCTAATGGATAAAAAATCAGCTATTTATACTGAACTTTTTAAGATCCATTAGCAGCCTTTGATGTAATTGATCTGTTGACCCACCCACCCATATGAATTCTGACAGGCGTGGATGGAATTGCTCTTGGGTGGCTTCCTCCTTTCCTTTGTGAGACGTGTAATGGGCAGTGTGAGGTAATTACACTCCCTCACCCCAGGCTCCCTTGTCTAGGATCCTGCACAAGGGTGCTGGAACAATTTGTATAGTAGGGGTGCTGAGAGCCATTGAACCAAACTGTAAACCCTGCATATAATAACGAGGAGTCAGGTGGTCCCTTAAAGACTAACAGTTTTATTTGGGCATAAGCTTTCGTGGGTAAAAAACCCACTTCTTCAGAGGCATGTTTTTTTACCCACGAAAGCTTATGTCCAAATAAATCTGTTAGTCTTTAAGGGGCCACCGGACTACTCGTTGTTTTTGTGAATACAGACTAACGCGGCTACCCCTCTGATATCTGTATATAATGGAAACCACTTCAAGCCAGAGGGTGCAGCAGCACCCGCAGCACCCGTATTTCCAGCACCTATTATCCTGAATACTTCTATTCTGTCACCTCTGCAGTTCACAGTTTCTATGAGGCTGCTGGGGGGTGGGGTGGGGGGGATTATGAGATGTTTTGAGCTGCAGTACCATCAGTATACTGTAGTCAATTGGAGTTGCATCCACCTACACCTGTTTGAATAGGGAACATTGTAAACCTGATTGCTCAGTTGGGTTCACAACTGGGATTGTGCTGTGGAGCTCATTTGTGCACATGACAATATTTAATTGGGTTTGTGCATGAACGTTCATTTCTATTTATGTTGCTGACTGTGGTCCTGTTAGGAGACTCTCCCATTCTCCACTTAGGCTGCAGAGGGAGCTTAGCCCATCAGAAGAGTCAGATGCTTTGGAGTCTGTTCCCATTTCCCCTCTAATCAGCCCAGACAAGCAGGTCCTTCACTGACTCCCTATGGAAAGCCTCATAGATTAGTCACAGGCAGTATCTCCACATTAGTCTGCACAAGGAGAAGTTCCAAATGCTTTCCTATGGGGTCCCAAGTCTGTAATCACCCTGTGCTGCACCAAACGGTCGTGGGCCTTCCAGAGAGCTGTGGATGGGCCGTGTATGAGGTGGCAAAACATATATACAGAACATCCTATATGCACTGTTGTGGTGGGCAGAATCCAGTCCGTCCTGCAGGCAGGGCTGAAACTGAAGCCATGACACCTGGGTACCCCCTTCTCCTCTCACTTACACCAGTGTAAAATAGGAGTAACTATTGAAGTCAATGGAGTTTTGCTACTGTAAAACTGGTATCAGAGGAGAAGCAGCCCCCCAGCTCTCCTCAGCCTGATGATAAGGCCCACTGTATGAATAGCAAGCTCTATGAATAGCAAGCATGGAGCTAATCATATGGAGTTCCTCAGCTATCCCACTGCACAGTTGCCTTTGGAACTAGTACAGTGGAAACTAGTACAGTGGAAACACTGATTCCACTGACTTGGGGCTTGCTATGGCCCTTAGGCCTATGATGGAATTTTGTCACTAAACTGCCGATCCACCCTAACAAATGACATTGTAAAAAGAGCCTTCTAAGGTTCCATAGTCATTGTTTTATGCAGGCTAAATTATGCTATCAGCCACACCTCTGCCATTGTCTCCAGATTGTGCCCTCAGCGACACCTGTGCAACCCCACTAGCCTTAAATTAATCTGAGGGCATCAGACGAACTTGTGATGAGTTTCAAGCAAACCAGCTCTAAATAGGGTTTTGTTGAGCCTCATACCATAACTGACAGGTTATGTTGGATTTTAAATTAAGCATAAAACCTGTTTCTTTACTGGGTGTGAATCAAATAACTAGTTTATCTGTTACAGATAGAAGGGGAAGTTGGGAATGGTGTCTCTGCTCATGTTGCTAGGAGGCTGGGGGTGGGCTGGAGAGAGGATCCCTTGTAGAGCAGGGTGGGGTGGTGATTTAGGAAGGAAATGTTAATTCCTAATAGGGCTGGTTGGAAAACAATTCAATTTTGCAAAAAAAAAGGGGGGGGGGCGGTTATGAAATGGGAGGTTATCAGAGATACTCTACCCCCGAGTGCAAACACTTGATGTAGATTTTTTAGCAATAGCAAAAAATGCCATGAAGGGGTTATCTCATATGTTTTTTCTTCTAACTGCAATTTACAGTATTCCATGGAAGCTTGAAACTGAAATCTGATTTCATATTACAAAATTTTGTCTTCTGTCGCACACAGTTATTGTAGGGTTGTGCATGTTTTTGGGGCACCTGCTCTTGACCTTTCCTGTTTCATAAGAAGATCATTGAAGTATTTGAGATTTTGAGGTGGAGGTTTGAACTGACCTACCTTGCTCAATCTTGCAAGGTGCTGAGCATTCTGGTCCTAATCCAGCAAAGAATTTAAGCAGGTGCTTAATTTTAACAATGTGATTAGCCTCGTTGCTTTCCATGGGATTAGTCATGTATTTAAAACTAAGAATGTGCTTAAGTGCTTTGCTGGATCAGGGCCAGAGTGTTCAGCACCTTGGAGGATCAAAGCCAGAAAGAATTGCGTAGAGTTTGCAGACAGAGGAGAAGAAAAGTGACATTTTGGGCCTATTGATCTTGACAGCGGCCCTTTAAATTGTTGATCAAAAATATTATTTTGAGACTGATTGAATCAAGGTTTTAAAGAGCTAATAATTCTCTATCTAGGGTTTCTCCATAATGCTCAGCATCATAGAATGGAAGCACTGCGTCTAGATCACCTCATACTGCACAAATAAATAAATAAGGATATTGCATCATGAAATGTACTTTTTAAACAGGGGTTTTAGTTTTAACTGAATTATCTTGGTTTTGTGTTTTTAATATTAAATAATTAACATAGGATAATATGATCGGCATATCATTTGAGGGATTTATAATTTGATATGGGGAATTTGGGGGTTTTTTGTTAGGATTTTTGGGGTGTTGGTTGGTTTGGTTTGGTTTTGGTTTTTGTGGGGAGTTTGGGCTAGGCTAGTCAAAATAAAATTGCTGAACTCTAGGTCTGCTTTCCATCTGAAGAATATTAAAAGACCGGGTTGACCTCTATGTCTCATTCATGCTATACAGTCCCAGTAGCAATGCAGGAACTTCAAAAGGTCTAGAAGTTTAGTTCATGGTCTGATAAACATCAAGACTTTTGTTTCTTATCTGAACTTTATTGGAACATCTCAAGTCTGCAAAATGTGCCTGGAAATCTCAAGAGAATAAACATGCTATAAATAGCACCACAACTCTTGGGGTGTTTCAGCAGCTCTTTTCATGGTTGCAGCAGGCGCAGATATGGATGAAAATGACAAATAATAGGAGATGTGGAGAAAAGTATCCAGACAATTCTAAATTTCAAAAAAGGTTTAGTTTGGCTGAAGTTTGGGGTAAAAGTTTGCATTACTAGTTATAATTTTATTCCAAACTACTTCACCCCTTCCAGATTTGCATCTACTATAAGAGCTTTAAATGGTGTGAATGAGTAATTTGTAAAAAACTAGTTATAATACTTTGCACTCCTATAGGGCTTTCCATGCGAGGATCTCATTAATGAATTAAGTCTCCCAACACCACTGTGAAGTAGGTATTCCTTGTCCCCATTCTACAGAGTGGGAAGCTGAGGCTCAGAGAGATTAAATGCTTTGCCCAAGGGCACAAAAGAAGTCTGTTGCAGAGCTGGGACTGGACCACAGCTCTTCAGAGGCCTAGTCCTGGCTTGTCCTCTGCAGTGCTTTCTCTCCTTTTCTACATTTCAAGTTAGCGACACAGGTGTCTGACAGCATTTGGGGCCAAACCATCCTCTCTCATGACAATACACAGGAAGAGAAAAGCTAGGGTAAATTCAATAGAGTGCAGAGCATGGAGAGCCAGAATTTTAAAGGTATTTCAGCGAGTGAAGATGCGATAGGTGCCAAGGGGGATTTTCACACTAGGAATTCAATGGGAGTTAGAATTTTGAAAATCCCACTAGGCCCCCATCTGCATCTTTAGGCACCAAAATACGTTTAAAAATCTGGCCCAGACTTCATAGTTCAAGGCGTAGGAGTTGGACATAATCCTCTATCCAGACATATGTCCTGAGATCTGTGGGGGGATGTTCCATAGATTTTTAGGGGATTTGTGCAGACAGCCTCCTCTCCATGCTAAACTGTGAGCGTTCCTTCCTCACCTTGGTGAGTCCATGCCTTTGTACTCCCCCATCAAGGTATACAGCAGGAAGTAATGCTGGAACTGTCAGCATTCACTCCCTCTGGAATTTCCCATGAAAATTACGTTGATTTGCTGGCAGATAATAGTGTAGAGGGCTGTCTGCTAGATTCAAACTGCTACCATGCTGACATATCCTTTCAATCCACAGAGCTCCAGATGGATGGTGCCTGGGTGATGAGGCTTTTGTAAGAAGGGGGCGGGGGTGGATTATGCTGGTTCAGCTCTCTACCTTCTCCTGTACGTTTACACAGCAGATTTCATGCCTTCACCTCACCACTGCAGTGCAGTGCCTTTTGCAGTTTACTGGAGTGCATATGTAATTTTAGGTCTAAGAAAAGGCTCTTTGCCCCAACGTGCCAATGGAGTACATGCTCTGCATGCATATAATAGTCATTTCCATTTTGTATTTATTCTGTGCATGGATCCACTTCCTAAATGGTTTACTTGACATAACGGACTAGCAGCCTCCACAAATTTCATTCGCAAAATAAAATCTGAGCCTGTTGTGTATTATAAGAGCACCCAAAAAGTAACTCAAAACAGTGAAGCTTGCTGTTAGCTACTGGGAAAGGCGAGCCAAATATGGTTTAGATTTTCTTTTCTAGGTTGAAATTTTGTATTCTACATTTCATTTCATGAAGCAAATTTTATGGGGGAGTTATATGTTTCTTAAAAGGGGCCATTTATAATAGGAATAAACCTAAAAGCCTACAATTTCAAAAGAGGATAGTGATTTTGGGAGCCTTAATTTTTGGATGACTCCTGAGGGTGCCTGATTTTCAGTGGATGGGTGCTCAGCACCTAGAATTGGAGTGACTCAAAATCACTAGTCACTTTTAAAAAATCAGGCCTTTAAGCTGTGGTTGGGACCAAAGCCACCCCTATATAATTCCTCCTAGAAAGCTTTTTCAAGTACTAATTGTTTACTCGGTATTAATTCAGATCATTGATCTTTTTGGTTTTACTGCCCACACAAGGCATATCAGTGACTCACATTCTTAAGAGATGAACCTGAGAATGGTGGTTATTGACAGCACTGCAATTTGCACAATAAAGTTTAACAGTTTACATCCACTGTACAGCTTTATCAATGTTTTCAATGTATCACCTGCTCAGTTTATTGGTACTTATGCATACATTGATTCTTTCTCTCTTTCTCTCTCTCTCTTTTTTTTTTCTGGTTCCCCAAGCATGCAAACGCAAAGAACAAGAACCGAATAAAGACAGGAACAATTCCCAGAAGAAATCTCGTCTGGTTTTCACCGATCTCCAGCGCAGAACACTTTTTGCCATCTTCAAAGAGAACAAACGTCCATCCAAAGAAATGCAGATCACCATCTCCCAACAGCTGGGCTTGGAACTTACCACTGTCAGTAACTTCTTCATGAACGCTAGGAGGCGCAGCCTTGAGAAATGGCAGGATGATTTGAGTACAGGGGGATCTTCTTCAGCCTCCAGCACTTGTACCAAAGCATGATTGAAGAAAGGAATCTAAATTGGGCACAACTCAACCATAAAAAAAGAAAAAAAAGAATGAAAGAAAGTATGGATTCTAAGTGGGGCCCTTCACTGGTGATTTGAAAGCACAATTCGCTTGGAAAGTAATTCTAGTCTAGCTGTAAACATAGGACACTTTTTTAATGGCTATGTAGTCAGTTTTAGAAGGCGCAAATCACAAATTAATCACTTTCTATATAGTATTACATTCAAGACAGGCTAAGCATATCCAAAATATAAGTGGGTCATTCATGACACAAATTTTTCCTGAGAGCCAATGAAGACTTAAACTATGGATCAGCATTGAAGGCGATGGGAGTACTGCAGGATTGCCCAGAGTTGGTAGCCAAACAGAAGTACAAACATGTCTGACCTACTTTGTTTTCCAAATGCTTGGGCTTGCCACACCACAATATACCAAAGCTCACACCCATAACATGACAACATGAGAACTGAGCACAAATTTTAAAAGATGGAAATTGAAAAATCCAAGAACCTGTTTTGTAATCTCAGGCATTGTTTTGTTTAGATGTTTTAGGAAAAAATGGATCCAATTTTATGTTTTGGGTTTATTTTTTAAACTTATCAGTGAACACTCACATGGTCTTGGATCACTAAAATTCAGTTCACTTGAGCTCAAAGTATCAAGCACAAAGACAATACATACAGAAATAGAACGGTTCTGGACTTGCTACATCTGTTCTTTCATGACACACTAATTTATGAAGTTGTTAATGAAAAGTATGTGACCACACAAACTTCAAGCACATTTTGCTGTTTGTCACAAATTCTGTGTTTGTACATAATGCAGATGCACACTCAGGAGGTCAATTTAACTGCTACAGTGCATGGAGCAAACACAACACTTTGAGAGAGCTAGATTTCCTTAGGTCATTAATATGTCCTTTTTAGTTATTAGCATCTTGTTTCTCCTTATCATTTCATTGTTACTGAAGTCAATTTAGGTGTTTTTTTAAAAATCGATGCATTCTGTGTTAGAGTTCCTTGGTATTTTCTTAGCAGAAAAAAAGCATCCACTTTCAGGATGTCACTGACCATTTAGATGTGCTGCATATGACTTAAATATGACATCAAAATCTATCACATCTCCATTACCAATTCATTTAACCTGAAGAGAACACAGTACACCAAAGATGCAGTATATTGCAAGCCAAAGACATTTATAACTTGCCATTTCTTTTCATCATCATCATCATCATCATAGTATTGTGATTATTTTAGAAATCAGAAAGCCTTGCAAACTCCAAAAAAAAGTATAACTCTATCATTTTAGTTTGCTGTACGATTGAGCAGAAAGTGGATGCTGACAAAATTAGCAAAGTCGTGAGTGGAGTAGCAGAGCTAACAGGGCCATACTAGCTGAAGTTACAGTAGTCTTCAAATAGCATAAACAATCCTTATCACTGAAATTGTTATGGTCACTTGATGTGCATATTTACCAGTGAATGGCCCCTTTTGAAACACCAATTGAGTGTTCAAAAGCAAGCCAAACGCTGTAATGATTCTTTAAAGACACTTGAGACTTTTTTATGTACTACTTAATCGAAACCAAAGAAACTTTTTCTGCACCTACTTCTTCTGAAACAAACTGTTCCATTTTAATAAAATAAAATAAAAAACCAAGGAAGCACGTCAGGAAACAAAAACAACACAACACACTGTGTTTTGACAGACATCTTGGACATTTTTGGAAGCAGATTTCAAAGAAAGGGTTGACAAGAATGAAAACAAAGTAAAGCCAATGTGAGTGCTGCTTCATCTGACAACTCAGTAATCTTAAAGTTGAAGATTGTCTTTAATTTGTGCCTATGCAGTTTTTTCAAAAGAACAAGGAACAGAGCAACCGAAACCTCAACAGCTACAATACCAAAGATGAGGATTTCTCACAACTTTTGTTTCAGTTCATTATCTCCTCTTGCACGGCTAAAATGCTTATAGCACCATTGATCTGTGTAAAGGTAATCAATTCTGTTTCTTTGAGCAACAAAAAGGGTGGTTTTAATTTTTTTTTCTGTTTCTCCCCCCACATGGAATCTTTCAAGGATTCCATGGACTCCAAGTATAAGGTGTTGGGATACTAAACTAATCTGTCTTCTCTGTCCATAAGAGTATGTGGGAAAATGTGTCAGTTGAATATTATTTGTTTTTAACAGGTAGAATTGTTCTCTTGTATGTTCAGAGCTTTAAACAACCATCCCATATGGAAAAAAACACTTCTCTGACCAGATCCTCTTCCCCTTTCCCTTAAATGAATCTCGCAAGATAGGTACTGAAATACTTTATTGTAAATACCACACATTACTAGAGATGAGCCTGAGTCACAAAGATCAGATCTAGAATTCAAGCTGGATCAGAGCTTCCAAAAGTTCAGCTGATTTACATTCATTGTTCTGGTTTGAACCATTATACTTCAAAATAATGAAATTCAGATCCAGGACCAAATCTGAATTTCCTCAAAGTTGGGGGGAGGAGGGAATCTGAGAAGGGGTTCAACCAGTGTCTCAGTTCAACTCCATCTCTACACATGACTTAGGGTTTCTTTTCAGATAACACTGCATATAAAAGTAATATAATCAGTTTCTACATTTTACATCTTTTTTTAAGAAAAGAAATAAAAACAGAAAATGTTTCTATACTGGAAGGATAGTTAAGGACCTTTCCTTAGAAATAAATTCAAGATGGCTACCCTGGAATCAGCATCAGCAACTAACCTGATAAATGCTAGCTTTGGGGGGAAATTATTCTTTCCATATAACTCTTTCCCAAAAAAGGTTGGTCATACACGAGTCTCCAAAGAACAAATGAAGCGTCATTATCAGAGATGGAACTGAGTTGCAAAAGCCAGATCTGGACTCTCACTTTTCCAAAGAATCAAGGTGTTGGGGTTTAAGGTTTTGATTTGGCCCATAAGAGAAAGAGGGTCCAGCTTATGAAGCTTTGATCCAAATCTAAACTTCACCTTCAAAGTTTGGCATGAAGCTAGTGTTCAGATCAGGGTTGGTTTGAAAATGCCTATCTCCTCTCATGTCTTGAGTGTGATCATTGACCATACTAGCAATTTTCCATCCTAATACTGTTGTTCTTCATTTTCTAGCAGTATTATACAATGCTGCTTTTCTTATTGTTTTTCTCATATCTCATTCCATAATGTTATATACCCATCGCTATTCTATAAAGGGGGTGGACACAGTACTTTAGTTAAATCACAGAATATCATTTCTTAACCTCTTTTAGATTACTGTCAATTTTCCTTATGATTGCAATGAATTGATGTGCATTTGGGACAAAAAATAATATCCCAGCCATCATTTAAGGAATGTGGTCAAAATGAGCTGTCCATGCCAAAGTAAGTTTTTCATACAGCTGGCCTTCTAACATTAAGCACATCCACCTGCTGATGGGTTCTGTCTTTTGTTTAATGTCTCCTGTATAATCAAGGGGAAAGTGCCATGTTTCCCTTATGAGGTTTTTATGCTGGAAAATTAGAGTGATTTGAGAACTTTTAACAAGTAAAAGGAGAATAGTGAGTAAATTCTCACAACTTCAAAGACCATCATATGCACTGAAGCTCAATGAATTTTCTAGAAATTCCTGCCACCTCTCTTTCTCGTTGTTTGAGGCCAGATTCTAGTACCCTGATCTTTGCTGAGTAGTATTGCATTCTGTGAGCAGCCTTATGAATTCCAGTAGGACACCTTGTGGCATATGTTGCTACACAACATGGCAGAATCAGAATCAGGTCCTTGATTGTTTCAGACCAAAATAGCATAATTTATTATCTAAAATCTAAACACCTTTTAGGCTTTATTTGTCTCATCTCACCAATCAAAAATACAGCAGATGCCCAACAATCTCTTAAAAGAGCATGGCCTGGAAATTTGTGTCTAAGCCTCATATCTCATGGGGGTATGCAAAAGCTGTTGGCCACGCAATGAAAAAAAGCTATTTTTATTCAAGGATGAGTGTAAGTCTTTTTTATTTGACTCTAGGCCAGCAGCTGCAGCCAGAGCAATCCAGGTTAAATACTGACTTATTAACAAACAAAAATTATCCTTAAGATAAAATGTGCTATTTTTGATTCCCCACAAATGTTTTAATGTGCTTGGTAGACAATATAATGGCTCAAATTCCAATCTTTAAACTACTGGAAAACAATCACACACTGGAAACAATATATTGATTGACCAGTGGTGGCTCCCTGATTTTGCTGTTACGATTAGGGTTCCAACCCTGCAGTCTTTGCTCAAGCAAAATTGCAGTGTAAGAGTTTTCCTAAGCAAGGATTGCATTTTGAGGCCATGGCCATGTCAATGTTCCTATTATATGCCTATTTGTAAAAAAATGATTTTGATACGGACATATGAAAATACTGCTGCATTTTTGACTCCCGTATATTTTATCAACCCATATTAAGTCTTCCATTTCATTGTCAACTGTAGCAGGCTTTTTATGTAGCATATAGCTCCAAAAATGAGTGTTAACAGTATAAACTGAGTGTAGATATATATGTGGGTATGCGTACACATATGTATGATATACAGTATATTCTGTTTATACTAAAAAAAATCGAAAATGTGCATGTTACATTTCTATGCCATCTGTTTATAACTCTCTATAGCTATGTGGCTATAACTTGTATCTTTTTTGTTTATTTGTTCGGATGCAAAAAACCTAACGTAAAAATAGTATCCCAGCATCTTCTTTACTATATACTTGGAGTCACTATCATGGGCACATCCAAGATGAATTCAACTTTCAAGAACCCTTGGATATTGTTTAATCATCTCTGAAGGAACAAAGAATGTGCTTGATTACTTCGGTTGAATAGCTTTATTCTGGATCTCTCTTAACTAAAGCTAAATCCAAAGACCTGAGAAGGACTAAACCAGCAAAGCAAAGCTCAAACCTACTTAAGGGAATAGGAATCTCCTCTTCCAAAAGGAGACATGGTAATGACATAGCTTTGGAAAGGTTGTGCTAGCCAAGGGGGGGAAAAATCTGATGTTTTTCTTGCTTGTCACAACACCTGAGTATTTTTAAAAGTGGGAAAACTTTATAGATTATACGGGGCCTAATTTATATTTATTAAGGGGATTTTTTATTGTTTAAAAATTTTTTTAAATGGTAATCTTTGAATATTTTTTTTTCCTGACTCTTTTGGATTGTGACCCAATGTATTAACTATCAATGATGTAATTTATTTAAATTAGTCTCAGACCAATCCTGAAGTCTTTATTCAGGCTAAATCCCCATATGGTTTCATTTTATTTTAATTTTCAGTGGGAGTTTTGCCTGCTTACAGACTGCAGGAACAGGCTCAAGTGATAATCTTTTGTAACTATTTAATTTAATCATTCCTGATGACTTTGTCATTTGAGTTAATTTTACGTATTTATCAGTTCTAGAACTGTAGCGCATCATAGATGCAATGCTTATATTAGTATATACACTTTAAAGTTAGTATTGCTTCATAAAGCAGCCAAGTTCTGTTACAGATAGGGGAAAAAACAGGTTAAAAGGGGATTTTTAAGTTTTATTTCTTCTTTTAATCGATTTAAATTGTTTAAATATCAATAATTAAATTATTTAAGTTAATCCCTCTTCCCATCTCATTAGAAAGTGGGATGTACCTTTAATTATTATAACACATGAAGCCTTCCCAATATACCTTATTTATTTAACTTATTCAGCATCTGCAGAAGATGCACTTGTATAGTTTTATATTTTTTATTTAAAACAACTTAAAGCACTACAGTTTATTTGCTGTCAGAACAACAGAGCGAATTTTGTGGACAAGCAATGAATATTCAACCTATAACTGTGCATTCAGAAACAATAGAAAAAAGACACTGAGATGCTTTGCCTGAACTTTGTGGCTTCTAAAAACTTAAGCTGGGGGAAAAAAATATAACGACAAGCAAAAACAGAGAAACCCTTAAACTAGCTGCTTCCAAGAATGAACTCTGCGTGTGTGGGGGGGGAAAAAAGAGGAAAAACAAAGAAAAAAATAAAGAAAAAAAACCTTTCTATTTCTAGTGAGAACCAAAGAGGCTACCTCACTGACTTTTTCCATTTGTAATTTTAATCGTGTTGATGATACCAAAGATACCAAAGATTTCTTTCTCTGTGCGGTCTGCATTTTGCTCGTGCTCTTTTATAGTTTTCACCTTTCTCTCTTACATACAGTAATGTACAGCTGCAACTCAGATACTCCAAAGAAATTCCTGTAGTGGGGGCTGCTAATTCTGATGAGGGCATTTTCTGTGTTTATCTTATTCCTTCCTGCCAGCTAAAAATGTCCAAGGCCAAGTCAGGCAAGTTCAGAGCCTGGTAGAACCACTTTACTTCTCCCACCTGCCAAATTCAATCAGTTGGAGAAACTGTGTTGATTCTTGGTTGGTATCTGATTTTTGTTCTTTGACTGTTACCTTGGTAAAATAAATCTATATCCTGTTATCTTGCCAAATGCAGAACTCCATCTGAAATATTTGGGGTTTTTGCATTTGAATCAATGGCAGAAATTGGACCAGTGTCTCTATCTCTGTTTAACAACGTTATGGATCTGATCCTGTAGTCCTTATTCAAGCGAAACTCCCATTGACGGTCCTTAGAGATGGAAGTACAGTATCAGGAATCATCAGGAGAAAGCCACACAGTTAAGAAGGTACTTCTCTCTGCTCATTGCATGATTTAGTAGATGTTCCACACACAGGGCTTCCATTGACTTCAATGGGAATGATATACGTGGGCTCAATCCTGCAAACTCGCACAAATATCTCTAATTCACATAAAGCCAGATTCTGCTGAAGTAGAGCACGTGTAGACGTAACTGAGCTAGCTTTGCTCAAGCTAGCTTGAGTAACAAAGCAACAGCAACGAAGCCAGGGCAGCCCAGTTGACTGCATGGGCTAGCGCCATCCACCCAGGGCCCTGGGTACACAATTGAGCAGAGCTGTCCAGCGTGCCAGAGAGTCACTGCTTTTGTTATGTCTACGTGTACTGCAATCACACCTCCCAACTGCAGTGTGGACATATGTCAGTGAATCAAAGGTAAAACCTAGTACAGTAAATCCTCTGGACCAGAGTCTGTTCTTAAGAGCACCAATGTAAATCTGGATATCTCTCAGGAAGTCATGGATTACTGTGACTTTACACCAGTGAAACTGAAATCAGAAACAAGCCCTGAGTTTCTAACCAACATATTAGATATAAGAGAAACAAAGGCTGCTTTCTTTTTTTTCCCCTTTTTTACAATTACATTTTTTCACATTCTCATGTGTTGAGTTAATTATTTTTCCTCAAGTTAGCAGAGAAATGAAGACACATTATGCTCCATTAGTAAGATGCTCCTAAGTGATTACTTAAAAGTTGGTTGCCTCTTTTTGTCATCAGGGAATAAATAGTGCCCTTTTGTGCTTGTTTCTTTTAGCTTGTTATATGATTGAATGACTATTAAAATCCACTCATCAGCATGGTTTGCTTTTTGTATACACTGTTTAACACTTCACAGGTTTATATCAAATAGGTTTAGACATAGAGGGCCCAATTCTGCATTCACTTGGACCCTGCACAATCCCATCGACTTCAATGGGTGTTTTGCCTGAATAAAGACAGCAAGATGTGCCAACATACACAGAGGATTTGTAGAGAAGTAAATCCAAACGCTGAATTCAATTATACAAGGGTAACTGAGTTAGCTATCTGGCCCGTAGAATCTATGGGACTGCTCCTGCTCCCAGTGACATAGAAAACTCCTCAACAGAAAGAGAATCCAGCCCTGCAAAGATACAAAGGCCCTGGTTCTGTAACAAGGATGGTACTCATGCAGAATCTCATTGGTTTCAGTGGGACTCCACTCAGGCAGATAGGTCTGCTAGGATCAGGGACTTAAAACTGTAATAGTCTAATGTACTTGCATATATTATAGTGATATTTGAACTTTACAATAAGGTGTTTGCATCAGCAGTGCATTGTTGATTCAAATTATTTTCATCATCAGCTTAACCCAAAAGCTCCATTTTTGTATTAAACTTGCTTCTTTTTATTTTCAAAATAACAAGTCTTTTCTTTCTTGGAAAAGACAGCGGCTTGATACGTGTGCTTTTGATATCTGTTTCTATCTATCTATCCACCTTCAACATGGAGCTATAATAATTCTCAGGATGCCTTCTAGGTATGGAGGAGATGATATATTCCTTGTGTTAAGTGAAACCTTCCATACTATACCACCCCCTTTCACCTCCCAGGGTACATTTAAGAACATTGACAGTGTGAACACAGAAAATAGTCAGAATTGGCAGGATCCCCTACAGCAATTGCATTCCTTACCAGACTCATGCTTCACTTGCAAAGTGTGACATTACCACGGGACGAGTGCCTTCCTTGAACCAAAGCAACGATTTTGCCAGTCTAGACCTCTCTGTGCTTTTTTTAATTCTTCCTGTGAATACCTCAGCTTCAACTGGGCCGCCATAATGTACCTGGTGGGCTTATTGTACTGTGGTGCTTTGCAATGCAACCCCACAAAGAACAATATTTGTAATAATACCAAAGGTTCTTCTTCTGCTGCTTCTTCTTCTTCCTCCTCCTCCTCCTTCTCCTCCTTTTCTATTTCTTCACGGTTCCAAAGCTTTAATATAAAACTGGGCATGTTGGCAACGCAGACCGCGCAATTCCTTACCGAATTTTCTCAGATATACCTCATAGATAATAGTGTTTAGAGTAATGTTATTATAGTGTATGTAATAAATTATTCACTGTTTCTTTTTGGTAACTGTGATTTAAAGAAAAAAAAGCTTTATACGTTTTAGGTTGTGCTTTTGTAATAGACAAAAAAGGTGCGCTAAAATAATGTACGTCCGTCTTTTTTCCCTTTGGATTTTTATTTATTCTGGATTGGGGAAAGTTGCAGAATGAGCCCAAAGTTTACAGTTTCATATTTTGCTGAAGAAACAATCTGTGTTAATTTGCTCTGTTGAAAAAAAAATATGATTATTTTCTACATTTGTGCTACTTGGTCTGAACAACTAATTGTTCTGTGTTACAGTGTAGTATTATAATTAGCAACTGCCAATCAGTGCTATAATTTGTATGCATGAGGCAAAAAAAAGTTTAGCAGTGTGATGCATTGTGGTTCTTAATGGCAACTTTTTTTTCCGTTCAGAAATAGACCTTAACCTTTGGTTTAATGGAATTTATGCATGGGAGCCTGTTATCTGTTAGCAGTTGTGGAACAATTGTGTATACATTTAAACTGTGAAAACATGCACAGTTCTGCCTCATGCCGTTGAAATACTAGTTTAAATGAGAAGTTACATCACTATTAAACTCTGTCCTGATCAGTCCATGTTTAAAAAACAACAAAATCAAATTGGATTCCAGTTATAAAACAGGAAATTTTATTCAAAGGAACGTTTGAGCAATTGGCAGTTCCTCATGGCCAATAAATTTAATTTATGAGTGGGTCATTTCAAAATACGTCTTATTCAAAATTGAGTCAACTGTGCATTTTTTCCAAAAATAAAATAAGTTATTTTGGCTTTATGGCGGAAACCTTAGACATAACATGTTATACCCTCAAATGTAAATGTAGATATTATGGAGCTTCATAAAAATTCCAGATTTCTTCCACTGATCTTGCTGGGAATAACCATTCTGATTCTTTTTGTGCTTGGTTTCTTCTTGTATTTTGTAATAAGGTCAGCACTCAGCATGAACCAAAAACTTCAGTATTAGCAGATCTAATGTAGAACAACAATTCAGACTGCCTCAGTGACTTCAGTCTAAAAAACAGTTAGAATCCCCTCCCATCTGTCTTGCCTATGCAACTGTATTTCATGTCTCTCTCTAGTTTGAAGTGCATACATTGGCTTTATTTGAATCTTACTGAAAGAATACTGAAGCTCTTTTTTGTTCAGTCCCTTTAGGACAAACCCAACCCTCATTTCCCTTAGTTTAGGGTTAGTATTTAATAAAATATTTTGTACCCAATTTAAAATAATCTCTATATCCGAAACTAATCTACCCTTCAAGAACCCACAAAAACTAATTTTATAGTAGCACTATTTGGTATTGGCAAATTTAGTGTTTTTTATATTTGGGATCACTCACCCACTTGCAAACTTTTACATAAACCTAACTCATTGACGATGCTAAACGTAAAGCCAAATCACCTACTAAATACACTTTACTTCGCATAGGAGAGTGCCATTTAGGAAACAGAAGGTGTAAAAGCCACAGTCTACTATACACAACATCTAAATTTAACATCAGTACAGTGTTTATATTGTCTGGCATTAAGAATATATTGGAGATGTGCTTTCATTAGTGCAAAGAAACATATTTTTATTTGGCCTTATGAAGTAGATTGTGATAATGGAAGCTTTGTAATATAGTCTGTTTATTTTTTCCCCTTATTTATCTGCCAAAGATGGTAATGGATACAAGAATTTTAAATAGGTTTTTTGTAAGACAGTTAATGATTGTAATAGTGTTTAATCTTCCAGAAAGCTTTATATGTTCTTCCGCAATAAACAGAATCAATATTTGTTTCAGTAAATTCGACTCATGCTAACAGATCCACAAACTATTCCTGCTTAATGCAGTTATTATAATATCTATACATTAAGTTCAAATTAATTTTTCAATCCAAAGGAAACAAGGGGTATGTGAGACAATGACAATGCCCATTGCTGTTTATAACAAACAGTAGATGGTCCAGCTTACTAAGATTTGCCAAGGTACTTGTATTATGAAATTTAAGGTATATTTTATTATGCCATTTTATGTCATTTTTTTTATCTTTGTGGAGGTGATATGTTGAATTGAGTGTAAGCTGAGTTTTCCAGACAAATAAAGTAGCTACAGAGTGAATGTTATTTTATTATTAAAGGTTTTTACTCAATGATTTGTGCCAATAGACGTCCTTTATCTTAATAACAAATACTGTATAATTTTCAAATTTTTATTTATAGCTATTGATGTAAAAACCACACACATATGATTTGCCAAAGTTCAATAAAGGAGGAAAACCCGACATTTTTGCTTCCTTGTGCAATGAAAAGGTCCTTTATTTTCAGGTGCCTTTTCTAGTTATTAGAGACCCCCCTAGAGTCTGATCCTGCACCACTGAAGTAAATGGGAGCTTTGCTATTGATCTCAATGCGCACAGGATCAGACCCTGAAATACCATTTTGTAGCAGACTGTAAAGCAGAGCTGGGCACGGTTGGAATATTGCAGCGCCTGATCCTGAGAAATGCTACATTGCATGCAGGATCAGGCACCATGGGAGCAGACGTGCTTGTAAAAACGTCGTAGCTGTTAACCTAGGACTGTGACAAACGTAGCCAACCCCGGAGGTGAAGTATAAAGGAATGGGGAAGATCAGGGTAAAAAGGAAAAAATCTTAATTATGCTGCAGACTCTCTCAAATGGACCCCCCCTTTCCAAACCTCTTTTCCACGGCCCCAATCCTGCAGTGACTTACATATGTCCTTAACTGTATGCACTGATCGTTGATCGATTGATCTCAATGGGACTACTCAGCGTCCTTAAAATTAAGCATGTGCACAAGTCATTGCAGGCTCAGGACCTACTATTAAGCTTGAGAATGAGACAGGTTTGCTTGCTGCAAGTTTTATGCGTTCTTGTTGGCAATCCAACAGGTCTTGGCCTTTCAATAGTCCATTAAATGGCAGAGGAAAGGACAATAGGCAATTGATGACATTATTGGCACAGCTGCTGGGGGAGATGAGCAGGACATACACCTTAATTTTTACCCCCTTGTGGACATTCCTCACAGTACAAGATACAGACCCCCTCCATCTTTTTCTGTACCTCTGCATCTCTACTGTTGAATACGATTCACACACATACCTCCCTCTTGTAGTAATTGGAATCCAATCCAGGGATGAATTTTTACCCCAAGATTTTCTTTATAGAGCTTTTGCCATTGCTCAGGGCAAATCACTACACAGACATCAGCCAAGGTAGAAGTCATAATAGTCCCTTTATTTTTTTCAACAGTCTCTCTGGTCTTCTGAAACTGACATTCAAACCCTAATTCTTTGGGGTACCTCAGTTAGTGTTAATTTGCTATCTGGGCCAACAATGACTAAGGATATACTTCAGTGACAGGCATAAAAAGCAAATCACCATGTCACCATATTTGGAAGTTGCCCAGTATTGTGTAACTCACTTGATCACAAGAAACTGAAGTAAACTACACACAACCTAACACCCTGAGTCAGCCTTTACTGTATGAATCCACCACTGTAGCAGCAAGAAGCAGCTCTAGCTGAGGTCCCATGTCTTGTTCCCATAAAGTGACTTGCCCTTGTTAATGTTGTGCAAGTCTCTGATCATGGATCTTTAGCCCAGACTCAGAAGAACCATGTATCATTACTCTTTATCTTCCTGCATGACTCCTAGTATATTCTAAAAGAAAATAAATCATTTAAGGATTGATATTGGGAAGGTACAACAAATTCCGTTAACCTTCATTTTACTATAGCTATGGGAATGTCTTCTATTCTCCTTGAGTGGCCTCCTTTAGAGTCGATCAGATGCAAAATAAGTGAACAAGTAAATGCATGTAAAGGTGAAGTTTTCCTTTGTTTATCTCTCTGAGTAAAAAAGGCACTTAAAAATAGCCCTTTCCTTCCTTGGTCTCTGGGGAAAATTGGAAGATAGAATCATAGAATATCAGGGTTGGAAGGGACCTTAGGAGGTCATCTAGTCCAACCCTCTGCTCAATGCAGGACCAATCCCCAATTTTTGCCCCAGATCCCTAAATGGCCCCCTCAAGGATTGAACTCACAACCCTGGGTTTAGCAGGCCAATGCTCAAACCACTGAGCTATCCCGCCCCATCCCTCCTTTCCTTCAGTGTAGGGATACACCCCAGCCATCATTTTCCATTGCTTTTTCTCTGAAGTAAGTTGACCTGCTGTTGACCACAGTTGTTAGTAACCAGTCCTGCTGAACCAGAGCCCAACAATTATGCCACTAGCACAGATGAGACAAAATGACGGTACCAAGCTTCAAGACAACTTCCTGCAATGGTGCTGAAAGCAGTTTTATCCCATCCAAACTAGCAGTTACACTGGTTACAGAACAGGTCAATTGTAACGTGTTGTTGACAACCATTGTCAGCAAAAGGGCAGTTTGGGCTTTAGTGTCTAGAACATTTGGGGGGGAATAAAGCATTTTAACTGTGCACTTTGGTGCTAATTCTATGTATATTACTCCCTTGAACTCTTTGAATCAGATGCTGCTCTCATTTAATTTCATTGGGTGTCACAAGTCCGGCCCAAAGAAGAATATGGCCTTTTGTGTTTGATTTTAAAGGCTGTTATTTTGAGAGTCTCCTCTCTTTTTTCCTCGTTTGGTCTCTTGGATGCTTTGAGGCTGATGGGGAGAGTAGAAGAATCAAATTCTCTTTTAGGCATCAGATTTCATGTCCCCGAATCTGCAGTCCCTTAGGTGCCATAGTTCAGGGTAGGTCTACACTTAAAATGCTGCAGCGGTATAGCTGCCCCAGCGCTTCAGTGAAGATGCTACTACAGAGAGGCGGTAGCTATGTCTTCCTGTTGATATGGCGCTGTCTACGCGGGTGGTTAGGTTGGAAGAACTGCATCGCTCTGGGGTGTGGATTTTTCCCACCCCTGAGCGATGTAGTTATGCTGATGTCAGTTTATAGGGAAGACCTGGTGTCAGAGCAGTTTTCTAGATGTTCTAGCTGTGCTTGCCTCCACTGCTCTACATTTTCCTGGCCCAGCTGTCCCCTAAACTTGCCTTCTACATGTAATGAAATAAAACACTCAATTTAAAAACAAAGCCAATGCCATACTCACCTTGTTTCAACCATTTCCTTTGGCAGCTCAGCTGGTGTCCAGGCTTTGCAAACCAGCTCCACTGGTCTGAAGTAGAAGTTTGTAACTTCTCTTGTCAATGCAAGACAAGACAAGACTTGACTTCAGTGCAAACCCACTGTCCACATGCAACTGTGTGACTAAAAGTCATTCCATTCTGTGAATGCCACAGCAGGGTGGGCCTGGAATGAGAGAACAGAGGGGAGCAAGAGGGACTCTGCAGCTCTGCTTTCAAGCTCTGCATTAATTTCTCATTTTACGAATGAAAAAAATGGCCATCATGCTGGGTCTAATTCCTAACCCATTTAAAGCAACAGTACATGTCAATGAAAACACAGCCAAATTCTATACTGTATAGAACCACACTCTATAGACCCATTAAAGTTAAGTGGAGAATCTAGGCCAATATATCTTTTTAAGCACTTTTTTAAATGCCAGCACCTAAATTTCCTCTCACTCTGTTTTCCTTGAAAAATGCACATCAAAAGTGTTACGTTTCAGGCCAGAGTCTGCAGTCCTGACACAGGCAAACTGCCGTGGGTCATGGCTTCTGTGTTGTTCGGCGTGGTGGCAATTTGGCTACATGAAAACTGCAGGAGAAAGCGCCATAAAAAGGGGTTAGGCGCTTCGCAACACAGTACTGAAACTGGCATGGCCATCAATGGGAGTTAACATACACATGCGTGTGGAAAGGCGTATTCCTCCCAAAGGTTAATGTGCTGTTAATTAGCTGGCACACATGCAACTATCAGAACAATGCATTTTCTCACATACATCCTTTCCTTCAGTGTAGGGATACAATTCTTTCTGAGCTTTGTTGCAACAGGAATGGTTCCTATTCCGCATCTGTAAGTCATCAAATGAAAAAAAAAAAAAGGTTTTGCAAAAAGCTGTTACTGGTGTTATATGTTTCAACTGCTGCATTGACTAAAGCTTGAACATCGTAGTAGTTGCTGACACATTTGGGGCACTTTAAACCCTTTGCTAAATTCTCAGTCCTTTCGATAATTCGGTTGAGTTTTGAGAAGCTATTTTCTAGTTGCTGTGTTTTCATCATGATGCCATTATTCTCCCATCCTGATGTTTTTGTCTACAACATTGCTTACACTGGATTCTTTATATTTTTATTCCTATCATTAAATGGTAGTGCTGTAAATTCTGCAATTAATGTCAAATAAACGGCTTTAATTCACCTACAATGGATCACAATGCCTTCTTTTTCCTTTATATTGAGGTAAATTTAGCCAACACTTTTTCAGAGGACATTTAAGTCACATTTGTGCTACTTAGCCAATAAATAATACTCCAAGGTTCAATGTCTTTGACTAGGAAACAAGACACATAGATCTCCCAAATGGTAACCGTTCTTAGTGAAACCAATGTTTGTGCCATGCGTCATATGCAAGAAATCATCTAACTGCGCACAGCCAAAAGAGTACATGGCCAAATAACAAGCACTGAACAGCCCTGTCAATGCCAGCAATGAAGAACACCATGTAAAGTGTGTCTACTCCTGGTTGCACCAAGTGGAGGTAAGGCATGGGGATGTGTGGTTTGCATGCATAGAAAAACTTTTAAATAGCTCTGATCTGATATTCTGAGGAAGCTATAGTGAAAATTTTGTATGTTGAGTTTAGAAAGTCTTTTGACACAATTCCATATGGTATTTCTATAAGCAAGCTAAGGAAACGTGGTCTAGATGAATTTCCTATAAGGTGGGTGCAAAACTGATTGAAAAATCATGCTCAAAGAATAGTTATCAATGGTTCACTGTCAAACGGGTGTTTCACAGGGGTCAGTCTTGAGTCTGGTACTAGTCAATATTTTAATTAATGATTTGGATAATGGAATGAAGAGCGTGTTTATAAAATTTGTGGATGACAAGCTGGCAAGCACTTTGGAGGACAGAATTAGAATTTAAAACTACTTTAACAGATTAGAGAATTGGACGGAAATCCACAAGAAATTCAATAAAGCCAAGTGCAAAGTCCTACACTTAGGAAGGAAAAATCAACAGCACGCCTACAAAATGGGGAATAACTGAGTAGGTTGTAGTACTGCTGAAAAGGCTAACAAACTGAGTATGAGTCAACAGTGTGATTCATTTGAAAAAAAGGCTAATATTCTGGGGTATATTTAACAGGAATGCCATAGGTAAGACATGGTAGGTATTTTGTCCCACTGTACTAAGTACTGGTGAGGCCTCAGCTGGAGAACTGTGTCCAGTTCTGGGCACAGAGCCATCCCGAGTGGGGTGCAGGGCCTGGGACATAGGTGCCGAGTTTCTATCTGCCAGGGAGTGCTCTGCCCAGGCCCACCCCCAAGGCCCCACCCCTGCCCCGCCCCTTCCCGACCCAATTCCGCCCCCATCCCCTAAGCGCGCTGTACCCTAGCTCCTCCCCCCCCCCCCCCCCCCCCCAGCGCCTCCTGATGTGGCGAAACAGCTGATTGGCAATAGGCACTGGGAGGGAGGGGGGAGGCGCTGATCGGCGGGGCCCACCAGTGGGCAGGAGTCGCTGGGGAGAGGGTGAGGTTGGTAAGGGGGGCTCCTCCTCGCCCTCCCCGTCCACCTCCTCATAAAGCACGGGGACCCTCAAACCATGGGACCCTAGGGACAGCTCTGTCCGGGCACCACACTTTAGGAAAGCGATGAATACATTGGAGGAGAGCAAGAAAAAGTGATAAAGGGTTTATAAAACCTGACTGATGAGTACAAGTTAAAAAAACCTGGGCATATTTAGTCTTGAAAAAAGAAGACGGGAGGGAGGACCTGATAACAATCTTCAAATATGTTAAGGGCTCTTATAAAGAGTGATTAATTGTTCTCCATGTCCATTGAAGTTAGGACAAGAAGAAAGGGGTTTATACAGAGTCTTAGGTTGGATGTTAGGAAAAACTTTCTAACTAGAAGGGTAGGTAAGCGCTGGAATAGGTTTCCAATGGAGGCTGTGGACTCCCCATCATTGGAGGTTTTTTAAGAATGGGTTGGACAAATGCCTGTCAGGGATGATCTAGATTTACTTGGTCCTGCCTCAACATAGGGGGCTGGATTTGATGACCTGTCGTGGTCCCTTACAGCCCTACCTTTCTGTGATTCTATGAAAATGCAACTGTATGTCAATTAAACAATGGTTCTGTATTCTAACCATAGGGGAATTTTGTTTGTGTACGTGTGCATGCATATGGGGGAGGGGGCTGTTTGTTTTTTAACAGCTTGCAGAACCAACAGCAGACACTAACAAGGAAATTTGATGTTTTAAGTTTAAAAGGAAAATGTCATGAAATAAGCTGCCAGTATGAGCTAAGGCTACTCATCTTCTTGGGCAGTGTTTGAAACGTGAACATATTTTTGGAATAGCTGGAACAGGTAAAAGCAGCTTTTGTCAAAATTCTCCCCATCACCGGGGTCATTTCCTTACAGTGGGCTCTAATGGCATTTGTGATTGCAAGAGATTAGTACAGGCTTCAAAGTTCAGGGTATGCAGGTTTTGGTTCATCCATTATAAAGATACAGTCACTCAGATACTATGGTGAGGGGCAACATAAAATACAGATAATATATTTCTCTCTGGGTTTGGATTCTGAAACCATCCCCACCACAACGCACAAGAGTTTTGATTCTGATCCATGTCTAGTGACAAGGTGTTAGCAAAGCCCTACAACTGAAGAACCTCTATCAGTAAAATCTATTGTATAGAAGAGAAAAGTGGGTTCCCACAGCAATAATAATCAGAACAACTGGAAGGAGAGTTGACAACTGGTGAAGGTAAAAAGTGCTTTGCCAGCAAAAAATAGAATAAAATAGATTACACTGAGACAAATGCAGTCTATGGTGGGTCATTTCCATTTCTCTTGCAAGTTCATTCCCCTGGGAAAGCATTTTGCAGGCACTTAACAGTGGCCACATCTGGAATAAGGTGACCGCACCATTTCATTAAGCTGACAAAGAGCTGAGAGATGACCTGAGTGCATGGCAGGTTTTAAGTCAGCACTGCAGTGGCATGTCACATGTGGCAATCAGGTTGACTTCAGTCAGTGAGGTATTTATATGCACAGATGCTTTGAGTAGAAAGGATTCATTGGGTCAGATTCTGCTCTGAGTTATACCAGGGTATGTCTGGAGTCGCCCACCAAGCTCAGAGTCCCATTGTGCTACATACGTGTGTGTACACATAAAGACAGTCCCTGCCCTGAAAGCTTATTTTCCTAAATTCATAAACTTTCACACTGAGACTATGGCAATCTGCAATTTTCTGTAACACTCGTCTTGAAGGGAATTAAATCAATGGGAAGAAATGTAAAATAATGCAGGTGGTTGGGTAATGCAGAAGTGGTGTATAACACAAACTGCAGCACCGTTTTTTTATGTAGGTTACAGAACTCTGCACACCTACAATTTTGTGACTAACTCTCTTTTTATTGCCCCTGTGCTTTGGGCTTATACACACCTGCCTTCCAGGTAAACCAGACACCTATATGGCCTGATTTTGAGGGGTGCTGGGCACCCACAATGTCCACTGAGGTCAATGGGAACTGCAAATGCTCAGCACCTTTGAAAATCAGGCCAGTAGTGGCATTACCTTCCTTGCATCTTTCCTCTGGATTACAAGGTGGACGGATAAAACAGAAGATGTAGGAAAGAAGGCGGTCATGTTGAGGTGCATGTGGATAGGTAATATAGGAGGAGACACGATTTTAAGTTAGTGCAACATCTGAAGTGGTGTGTTGTTAGAGAAAACCTGATTCAAGTATCTTCTTGATATACTTAATCCTGCCTGAGTGTGGGACGGTGTAGCAGGGTGGCTACCCCCACTCATGCCCTGAGGGGCTTGAAACAGCCCTAGGAGAGGGCTGCAGCTCTGAAAGCTGAGCTGATTGGGGAAAGTAGCTGCAGCTGGGCCACGCCCCAAACAGAGCCCAGCTGGCCCGTATAAGAGGCTGCGAGCCAGAAGCCCAAAGAGTCTTCCTCTGCCTGTAGAGGAAGAAGGGCCTGGCTGCAAGGGCTAAGCAGGGACCTGAAGTGGAGCAGGGCTGGGGAAAGGCTAAGGGAGCCGGGGAGCTCTGGCCTAGGAAAACCCCAGGCTGCAGGCCTGGTAAGGCCAAATTAGGTACTGGGGTTGCAGGGGCAGCCCATTGGTAGGCATAGGCAGCAGGTCCAAATCCCCTTTGCCCATGATGAGTGACTTACACTGCAGTCTGCCCCAGTGCATGGGGCTAGATGGGGACTGGCAGTAGCTGTACACTGAGATGAAGTGGGGATAGTGGGTGGGGGTTCCCCAGGGAGGGGGGAGACCCTGAGATTAAGGCTGTGGGGTATTGCCAGGGGGCAACAATGGGGACAGATGGGGACAGACCAAATGACCTCTTGAGGTCCCTTCCAGCCCTACTTTCTACCAGGATTCTTAGTAAACCCATTAAGGAACACCAAAGATTTTAAATTATTTTTAAACAGCTGCAACTGCTGCTGTGTTCTGCTTGTATAGACACTTGTCCCTCTTGGTTTGTTTTATATTTGCTAGTTATTCAGCAACAGTCAGATTTCTAGGAAAATCACGAATCACACAGACGCATGCACACGCGCGCACACACACACACACACAAAGCATGCACACACAATGCTTTTTGCCAACAAGCTCAGCACTCAGCTCAGAAACGACCATGTCCCGCTCCACACCAATTTGGCATCATCAGTGAGTTATGTAATGGAGCTGAAGGGTTAAAAGGGAGAGAAGAGCTTGCTTCCCTTGGAAGGGATGGAGTCCATGTTGTGCCAATTGATTCCACTGTTGCCAGCTCTCGTGATTTTACTGTTACTCTTCAGTTGTTTGGTGTTTTCCTTAAATCACTAACTTCTGGAGTCACGGGATTACATGAGAATCTCAGCTTTCATTGTTTAAAAATGTAAGTTCCAGGCTGTCATGGTTGTGGAGAAAATGTGACCCGGGTGTACCTAAAGCTTAAAAAACAGAAAGTAAATGAAAAGAAACAAAAATGTAGGGGGGGTTAGGTTTTTGTTTTGTTTTGAAGTCTCGTGATTTTTAAGCAAATCTCATGATCTGGGGGAGCCTGACTCATGATTTATGAAGCTTGCAGTTGGCAGTACTGCGCTACACATACCTTACTTCTGATTGGCTCTACAAAAGCACGTGATGTGAGATCCTCACCCCTGCTTCAGCCTCTTTACACTGCATAAAAAAAGCAGAGCAGCATAAAGCGGCCCTGAAAGTCCCATATCCAGCCAAGGACGGTTCCTTGGGGCAGAGAGTGGGGAAGGCAGACCTAAAGCTGCCTCCCAAGGACCCCCTCACAAGCTGTGGCCTAGGGGACATGCCTGGGATGGGGACAAAGCACGTAGCACTGAGGAGATTCCAGGAAGTCCACAGAGTAACCTAGGGAGACTGCCACAATTTAGACAGCTCATCATAACCTACACAATCTCACCCGTGGGCCTTTAATTGTTTAGTCAGTGGAAGAGGAAAGAAGTCCTTAGTGCTTTTCTTTAGCCTCATTTTTGGCTCTCTCAGGTTGGTGATCACAGGCACACCATAGCAGACAATACTTTGCATTTCCATAGCACATTTCACATAAGGATTTTAAAGTGCTTCACAAATGTGGGTAAAGTAGTCTCTTCCCTATTTACACATGGGGAAACTGAGGCACAGACTGGCTACAGATTGCTGTTCAATGAGCCATAAGGGGATCAGCAGCTCTGCAATTTGATTTCAATGGGATCTAAAGGCCTAAATACCTTTGAGGATCCAGGTCTAAATGACTTGCCTTAAGTCTCATAGCCTAAAACAAGTCTGTGGCAGACACATCCTCCTTCCAGACCCTCACTCTAGACAACTACTGTTTCCTGAATGTCTAGATGTGGAAAGATGTGCTCTAGATTTGCTGCTACTCATGCCCAGTTTTGCAAATAGCCTTAGACAACGTCATATTTCAAGACACAGCACCACAGATGACAACATTTTGAGGATTTTGCCACTATCTGTGATAACTAGTCTGACTCATGGACCATCAGCATTACTACTTTTTTATTTAAAACAAAACAAACAAAAAACTCTTCCTCAACTTTGGAAGCCTGAACAATACACACCAACATTCCTCAAAAATCACAATAGTTAACTCCCTAGGCCTTAGATTTAGCCCCTGAAATATGTTTTGTAGATTCCGCACTGAGATGCTGAAAAGCAATTGTGATGGGTATTTCTCTTGAAATGTTCTTTTAAAAGTTTTGGCCTTTGACTGTATCTTTTCCTAACAGGCCTCAGCTTAGGCTTGCTCTTCTGTGTGTTACACGGCTGCAAGTTATTTAGTTCTTTTTACATCTAAAGTGCCACTTTTCCTCCTTCCAGAAGTTCATTGTGTGGTAGAGAATAGAAATAAGAGCCAGCTCACTTAGTTTTGTTTAACACATCAATGCTGGTTTACTCAAGCTGACAGCTGCCTGCTGTATAACAAGCACCTAGATACTTTGATATTTTCTAGACTCCGCAGAGAATAGATCTGAAGCATCAGACTTGCCACCGTTCTCTTTGACTGGAAATGCTGTCTATTGTTGTAGTGTGGAATGGTTGGTTGGTTTCTTGGGTGGGTGCGTTTGTGCTCTATTTTTTGTGCTGCGTTTCAGGAAGTGATTTTTGCTGGACAGTTCACCAATGATAATGGCTATATTTGGTAGCAGCAAAAAGCAGGTTTGAACCTTAGATTTATAGAATAGCTCTGAATAATTCCAAAGGTGACCTTTCAGAATCATTACCATCTCAAAATGTCTCTCTTTGATCTTCTCTTATTTCCTTATGGCACAATTCACATCAGACCCCAGTCTTTGCACTTAAGCATCCAGTGTTTTTTCTTAGGCGTCCAAGACTAGGTGGTTTCCTTGTGTGAATCAGCTAGGGATTTTCCCACTAAGAAAAATACCAATGGGCTTTTTTTTCAATGTAGTGAGATATCTGAGCTTGGGCAAATCCAGTTTTATAGATATTTATTGGTGAGAAATGTTATTAGATCTGAGCTAAGTTCCTATTTCTCTAGTGTCTCCTAAAGCCCCTTGATGAATTATTAAGGATACCGCTACCATAAATAAGATGGTTAGTAGGGCACAGCACATTCTTTCAGTTAGTTGCAAAACTGATGTTTGTGCAAAAATCTTCATGGGAACAGGATTTGTGACCTGAGTTCTCCTTAGCAGGCTGGAGAGATCTCCTTACTTTAGCAGAAACTATCCTGATTTCATCTAAACATAATTTAGCCCAATTTAAGCATATATAGGGGTTGTATTATTACCCTCTTCTAGCACAGGTTCTCAAGCAATAGGATGGGGCTGGAGAGAACTCAAAACATTTCAAAAGAGAGGGGGAAACCTGGATACTCATGAACAGTGGGCTTTTGAAAATCCTTTGGCTGGGCTGTCATGCATGCCAGATATCTTGTGCAGCCAGACAGTTGACCTGATTATCAGACATGCATGGACAGCTTTGACAATTCTCCTGCTTTCAGAGGATGCAAAATTGACCACACAAAAGCAGATTCACCAAGATGAGACCTTTTGAATATGTGACTGTGATCCAACATACTCAATGGGGTATATATTGTCAAAATCTCCTCCAGGTTCACCAAGGCCTGAAACAGCAGACTATTTTGTTTGCACTCAGTGTGATCTATGGAACTTAATAAACTGAAATGTTCAGTCTGTCACATTAAATAACCCCCTAAATACATACTTATTTACTTCTGCTTCTATCTGTTCCCAAATACTGTAGCTCTGTACAGTACCCTGTGATTCTATTCTGAGGGACTCTACACAAATGTATTGCTGTTTAAGACATGGCGATACTTTAATATTACTATGACATGGATTGTTTTTGGTTGCAGATCAAATTATTTGGAAAGGATCACCTCATAGATATCAATAGGCAAACTTCCTTCAATATAGTAAGCCTCTCAGAAGACTTACTGTGCCCAAATCAGTGGAAGAGAAGGAAAATTGGAAAAATGCCATATTCACCCTGAAAACAGGATACTCTCTTGCCTTCTGTCAGCAGGACATGAGGCGAGATGTACATGTACAAAAGAGAATCAAGAATGTATAAACAGTCAGATCCAGGCAGAAACACAAAGAACCAAAATTCTTAAACATCAGACTTGAGTCTCTTTCTGTGAGATTTGTCCGTAGAGAAAATTTCACAGGAACCAGGATTTGGCCTGGGGTGAGAACCTGTCACCGATACCACTGGCACTTCTATGGCAGATGACTCATGCAGACGCTTCGTCATAATAGCCAACAGGGACAATGCTTACATAAGGAATGGCAAACTCTTTACCATCTTATTCACAAACTTGCTTCCCTTAATTCACCTATTTGTTTTAACAAAGAAACACAGTGGCTGAGATGAGGAACATGCCACCCTCTGAGTTTGAGCCCCAGTCTGTTTGCCTCGTACTATCCCTGGATATGAACACTCAACAGGATGATGTGCCCCTCCTATGTCTTCTTGTTGGAAACTCCTTTCAACACCCTAATGCAGAGTTGTAAAGCCTCCAGGATGTATTTCTTTGGGCACTGATATTGATTCCCCCTGTAGTCACATGTGAAGACCCCAAGGATCACATTTTGAGGTAGTCACACGCAGTTTGCACACCCAACACTCACCCCGCCTACCTGTGGGTAAATATACCCCCATTGTATGTCTGTGAATCACCAGATATTTGTTCCTATAAGTTGGGCATGTATAAATGTACCAATTGTGTATCGTAACTTGGAAAATCTGGCCTTTGTCTGTCCTTGGTTTCATTGCCTAAGGCTGGGTAACAGCACAAATGGCAAAGGATGGTAGGACACCAGAGATGGCAGCATCTGGCTATTGTTTTCGTTTTGTTTCAAGCCACTGGCACATGCACACACCCTGCCATACATAAAAGCCACAGGAAAATAAGATTAGCGCTGCCTATTAGAGGGCAGGCACATCTGAAAAGTGCCCTTTGGATTCTGTACATATAAAACCTCGGCCAATGACTCTAGGGTCCATCTCAGAAAAGCTTAATGGCAGGAAGCCATAATATATTAAAACAGTAGATTAAAACAAACAAGAGCATTTTGGATCAGATTACACATCACTTTCCTCACGTCTGACAACAGAAGAAATCAAAGGCAGTAAAAGACAATCGTAGACCATAATGGTCTAATAACTCTGTGATAAAAGTACTTGTGGGAGTAGGCTGCTACCAGCTCAGCACAGTCTTCAGGATACAAAACAATCCTTAAAATCCACAGTGGTGTACTCAAGAGCATTACAGCTTAAGTGCTCGTTTAAGACTTCCTCGAAAATGCAACATGCTCACTTGAGAAACGTAATTAGGCCTCACTTGTGGGTGATGTTCACACATTGTGGATCATCCTTAAAAATGACAGGGGCGGGGGAATGTCCCAGCACACTGAAGTGTGCATTATGCCTCTCTCTCCATCATCTCACATGGAAAGAAATCCACTAATAATGCATTGCCTGAGTGTGGCACTCCGGGTGTTGCGGTAGCATGTGGCAATGGCTGAAGGTAAGAAGATGGTGCATCTTAGTCTAATCTGAAAATGAATAAATTGTAGTAATTTAAGATAGTGGAGTGAGGGAGAGCTGAGATTTTAAAATATTCCATATTTAACGCACAACAAAAAATGAACAGCAAAAGTTATTACCTATATTAGAATAGACCTCAATAGACAGTGGGGCCTCATTGTGCTAGGTGTTATATGAATATATAACAAGAGACAATCCCTGGGCCAAAGAACTTGTGTTCTAACTAGGCAAGTCAGACAATGGACGAGAGGGAAAGCAGGATCACAGAGAGGTGAAGTAACATGCCTATACTCACACAGCAAGTCAGTGCCAGAGCCAAGAATAGAAGCCACATCTTGTGACTCCCAGTCCAGTGCTCTATTCACTAGAAGACTATGCTGCCTCTTGACTAGTAAGTGTCTGATTCTACAGATCCTTACTGACATGAGTAAGGACAACTCCAGTGACTAAAGTTTTGCTGGATTGGATTTCCCTTCTCCCCCCCCCCCCCCTGTAAAAAGCAGAGCACATCTATTGAGCTGCATAAATGATATGCATATATATATATATATATATATATATATATATATATAATCTCATTCAAGGTAATTCCAGAACTGATCTGGATATTATTTATGAATATTAAATAGTTTTAAAAAACACCTATAATATTTAAAAAGAAGCCAACTGCCTTTAAAATGTTTTTAACTTTGTTTGCAATGTCCTTCTAGCATCTCAAACACAAAATTAATTTAGACCTGAAATGGTGACAGACCTTTTAAACTATCACATCACCTCTGGTTATGTTCTAAATGTAGAATTCCAGGGAAAATACATTTCTCCAAGGTACCTCCTGACACAGAATTTGATTAATGCGTCTGTGTCTTTGGAACTCTACAGGTGTTGGAATTCACCCAAATCACAGGCAAGATGCTGTTTATAAGAGCCCTTTTACAGATTCTCCCCCAACCTATAGATCAGAATACCTCCTTAACTGATTTTGGATCACTGGATCCACTAGTTGTAGGCTCAGTAGTCCCCACCCCGGTCCTGCCTCTCCTAAAGAGAGAGGATTCAGTACAACAGGCAATATCCTCAGACCCAATTGTGAACTGCATGTATAGCATTTTGTTTTGATTATTTAGCTGTGTTCAGGGGCGACGAGTTGAATGGGCCTGTGATGCCCATGCTCCAGGAATATTCAGGGGGCCTGGCTCCACCAACGTTCAGGACCGGATCTCTCCCCCTTCCCCGTCTGCCACCCCTGCGCATCTTTCCCGGAGTGGCCAGGAATTGCAGCCAATGGGAGCAATGCCTGCAGGCAGCGGCGCGGGAGAGCCCCTGGCCCTCCCACCTAGTAGCTGCTGCCAGAGGGATATGCAGGTTGCTTTCTGGAGCCGCCTGAGGTAAGTGCCGCATCCCTCACCCTCACCCTCTCCCACACCTCAACCTCTGCCCCATCCCAGAGCCCACACCCCACACCCAAACTCCCTCCCAGAACCTGCACCCCGGCCCCCAGCCCAGAGCCCGCACACCAAACCCCCTCCCACACCCAAACTCCCTCCCAGAGCCTGACACCTCACCCCTCACACAGCCAAATGCCCTCCCAAAGCCCAAATCCACTCCTGCACCCAAACTCCCTCCCAGAGTCCACACCCCTCACTCCCTCCCGAACCCCAGCCCCCTGCCCCAGCCCAGAGCCCACACACCAAACACCCTCCCACACCCAAATGCCCTCCCAGAGCCCCATCCCTCCCGAACCCCATCCCCCTGCCCCAGCCCAGAGCCCACACACCAAACTCCCTCCCAGAGCCTGACCCCTCCCTCCTCCCACAGCCAAATGCCCTCCCAGAGGCCCATCCCTCCCGAATCCCATCCCCCTGCCCCAGCCCAGAGCCCACACCAAGCACCCAAACTCCCTCATAGAATCCGCACCCCTCCCGTATCCAAACTCCCTCCCACAACCCCCACCCCTCCCATGCCCTAACTCCCTCCCAGAGCCTTAGGTAAGTGTGTGTGTGCGGGGGCGGGACTTGGACCCATTCTGGGCACCACCAAAAATTATATAAACCTGCCACCCCTGGCTGCGTTGTTAGGTTGCATTGTTTGCAATGGTTTGTTAATGCCATTTAATTGCACAGTATTTGTCACATGACTCCTCAAAGTTGCTCTACGGGATACATTTCATCTGACTGCAAAAACCGTACAGTCTTTCCTCCGTTGCTGAGACTAAGATCTGGTTTCCTTCTCATCCTCCATAGTATTTTGCTTGCAACGTTGCAGAACTGGAATGATTAAGGTTTTGTTTCTGCCTTGTTTTAATTCTGAAGCTGAATTAAGTATTTAAATTAATCTTTTAAAGCAGGATGATCCTTCTGGAGTTTGAAATTTGTGTAACCTTGCTCCTCAGTAAGAGTGAACCCCATTTTTACAGTTTTGTCACATGGCTGGCTTCTTGGTATTGGTGATGCACAACTCTGTTAGAACTTATGGGAGTAGATTAATGTTCACTTCAATCCATCCACCACCGAAGATCTCGGCGCTCAAGTCAAGCTTTCCCTCAATTTTCTATAATTCATTGACAAGTCTAATGCATCTGGGACAAGTTCATCAGTTACCATGAGTTACCAGACATGGGTGCGTCAGGAATGGGAGCACTGTAAAAAAAACCTTAACCTAAAATATAGCATTTGCACAATACATGCATTCTTCTGGGGAAACACTACATGTGGGATGCGTGTTCCATGGATTGACGGTTCAAGGTGTCTCTTACCAAAAACCTGACAGTGCTGCCCTCACTCAAGCAAAACTCGTGAAGACGTCAATGAGGGTTTTGCGAGAGAAAGTAGTGCAGAGCTGGAATGGTTCCCTCTAGTTTTCAGACAGTACTTGAAATCTCCTTTGAGTGGTGTTATTACTCTTTGAAATGAGTGTTTACCCAGTGGTTTTTCTTGCCTTCTTTAGAAGGTAATGTGGAGATATCATCAAAATATATTCTGACTCTAAATAATTCATATAAATACTGGCCAAAGCCCTAGTTAAGCACTTGGAAATAACGTGGTTGCCATTTCAGTACATAGACAATGTGCACACGCACACACCACACACACCCTACCTTGTGGGCAATAAAATGAGAAATGTTAGTTCAAGTCAGAGATGATGCATTATCAAAAAAATCTTATATTTAAGGCTGGTCAAAAAAATATTTTTCTGCAAATCATTTCAAACAACATTAAACATTTTTGCTTTGATCAAAGTTTTTTCAAGATTTTTTAAAACTTTTATTACAAAACAAATTACACCTAATTTTTTAAAATTTAAATAAAAAATGTTCATTTTAGTTTAGTTCGCTCCTCCCCAGACCTCTTTTCTCTCCCTTTCCCCCATCAGAGATAAAAGGAGGGAGGGGAAGGAGAACCTCCCCAAAACCACAACATTTTCAGTTCAAAAGGAAATAAAATGTTTTGAGAAGTTTTGTTGAAATGTCATTTCCTTTGAAAATCCATTTTTAATACAAAAAAATATTTAAAAAATTAATCAGCTCTACTTATGATGTTGAATGGAGAAAAATGGTATTGTGCAAGGATTCTCAGCTGGTATAAATCGATTTAGCCAATTTACAGCAGCTGAGGCTCTGGTTCTGGATTGTTGCATACCGAGGTATCACCCTGGGAGACTCCTACTCTGTAGAATATAGAGGGAGAATGATGTAAGGTAAGGATGGATTCTGAATTTCCCTCATTCTGATATACCAAATGGGATTGATTCTACCCGATTTGGGGCACTGATCCGTGTGCACAGGGATGGTTTTACACGTCATTCAAATATTTTAGTGTATGTTTAATAATTTTTAAGAAAGGTTTCAAATTACCATTTGGATGTATTTTTCATGGTTTGAGCATATGCATGGGGATCTCTGACTACTGCAGGCCTGCTATAAGGGAATTATTAGAAGGGCAAAAAGTTTGCAGGAAAATAGGAAGAAAAGTTCTTTCCATTTTTTTCCTCCCAAATATACCAATGAAGAGTCCAAAATTAATGTGCCTGAACATGTGGCTTAATGTTCACCCTCTTGTGTCTCCACGAGCCCTTTTACCACCATAACCTGAAAAGCATCAGAGAAAAAAATTAACTTAAATTTATCTCCTAGACAATTGTTTTAATCTTGTTCTTAATCAACTAGGATCTGATCAGAGCCTATTGGCGTCAACAGAAATATTCCCATTGGGTCAATGGGTACTAGATTTTTTTAATCCTTTTAATTAAGTTCCTGGGAGTTGAAGTTATGATAAACATGTGTGGGGAAACTCAGGGCATTATTTATTGAATACTTCATTCTCTCTCACTCGTGGTAAGAAGTTAAATTCTGAACCCACTTAAGACAATGTCGAGGCATTTCTTGACTTCAATCGAGATTAGCATTTTGCCATATTGTTTCTATACATATATTCTGAGTTTCAATTTGGATTGCTTTGTGCCCTGCCTACCAGTTAGTTCCTCACTGGCTGTGGTTATGGGAACAGTCATTCTAATTTTTATGTCACCATTTTGGATAAGTGTCACAATATTTTTTAAGAGCCCATTTCCTACAATGATAGCCATTACAGGAGTCAGTATATCAGGTTTGAACATAATATTCACATCTTACCATTGAAAACTATATGTGATGGATAATATAGCAAATTCTAAAATTCCTGGGTGACAATGGAAATTTTGTCATTGACTCCAGGGGGCCAGGATTTCACCCCTTATCTTCACCACAATAAATGATCTCTATGTATTTTTACATCTCCGTCCCACATTATAATAATCTCTGGGATTTCTAATTCAGAATAATCTCCAGATCATCCTTTCCTTAGCCTGCCTGTTAGATCACAATTCAATTTCACCTTACACTGCGGTTTTATATTGTTCAAAGCCTGTCTTCTGCAACTGCATTAGGTGCACTGCCATGTCTGTCTGGGAATATTGTTTGGGGAGAGATTTCTATTTATAATGGCTCTTTTCAGATGCTGCAGTATGTTTGTAGCTGTTATGCTTTCAGCTCTGCTAGAGTATTTCTCCTTTCTGCTGCTGTGTAAGGTTTTCCCTGCCACTAGGGAATGTAAATGTGTCTTCACATGCATTTCTGAAAGACCCTTGAAACCTTTCCATAAATCAGTACACGTTAGTTTTGGTTTTTAGATTATTGTGGATAATGTATTTTTATGTCAAGATAATGAGGCAGAGCCTTGACTTTTAGTTCTAAGTCCTTCATAGTGGGTCTTATCCCTGAGAGGTTCTGAGCACCCACAGCTGTCATTAAAGTTAATGGGAGTGATCAGTGGTCAGCACCATTAAAGCAGCAAGTCCATTATATTTATTTTGAACTCAGCAGCTCTTACCTTTCATATTAATTTTGCTTTATACTGAAATGCTAACTAGCCACAAAGATAGCTTTACCTTTATTCCAAATAGACTTTCTCCTCCTAATGACATATTGTTCTGAGGTTTGAATCGCTGCCAGTGATTCTGTATTTTAAAAACAGTAATAGCACTAATATAGCACTTTTATTTTTAAAGCTACTTACCCCAGTACTCAAGCTGCAATATTTTTTCCTTTGTTCCCCACTGTAAGAGACAATTAAATATATCCTAGAGGAGTTTTCAGATTTGTTCTACTCTGGACAGGTAACACTTTGTGCATGTACATACACAATCATGCAGCGTCTCCACACAGAGGTCTATGCTTTCTCACTCGTTTATGCGGGCCTCGCAAATACTCACCCACACGCATGCACAAAGAAGAGAGGAAGATTACTATTCCTACAGAGATCAAGTCAACAGTGTACCAGTAATGATCAGAAAATATCCCACAAACAAAACAAATGTGTAATACAGTTTGGATACCAACTGGTTCTTAATTACAATGTGCACTCCCTATTTTTCCTGATCTTCCCTTACATTATCTCACCCTTCCCTACCCCATGAATCATGTGATCTAGTCTTAAACTCTTGTCCTTTGAGAACAATAGGAATGACACCTTTAGTGCTTTCGCTTTACTTTATGGCCTCATGATCTCTTGCCCTTTGGAGTTCAAATGTCACATCAGGCAGCAGGCAGGCAATTTTTGATGTAACCTCTGAACGCCAAATGATAAAAGACGGTGCAGCTCAAGGAGACAATCCATCTCAGTACAGTCACATAAAGAATGCCACTCAATCAGACAGTAGCTGCAAATTAAATAACATTTTCCTGGAAGTTACTGCCGAATCCAGATTCGGAGGGGAAACAAAAACAGATTTGAAATGCATTCCAAATTTAGAACTCAACGTGTTCAGAGGGAGAGAGGAGGGTTTGTGAATGTGGTAACGGAAGGGCTTCAAAGTCATGAATTATAAATAAGTCACTTACACGTTGTCCGATGGATTTATAAATCAGTCTTTTGTTTGGTTGTTTAAGGTTTAGTGTAGTTTGTAATCCGCTGGCTGCTGTATCACTTGCCTTTTTGGCCATTAGAACTCCCTACAAACCCTGTGTCAATGGTAGATAAGTGTTAACAAGTGTTATGCAATGTAAGCATTAACGTCACCGCATTGGCATAAACGGGATAAGGGATGTCCTGAAAAACAGATGGTATCTCCGGGACTAGGCAGATTCCCTCTAGATACTGCACACATGCTACACAGCAAAGGTTCAGTTAGGATAGCAAAGGTCAAACTAAATCATGAATGCTCATAGCATCATCTTAAAAATTTGGCATAAAGATAGGCAGCCAAAAAGAATAGTGGGCAGGTTCCAGGGACCTGTCTTCCCCTCCACTCTTTGCAGGAGCATTTTTCTGGGAGATGGGTAGTGGTTGGCGAGGGGGAATGCTACAGAGTCTGTCTGATGTCAGCAGGGGCACTCTTGAAGACCGAAGGGAAAGGTTACTGCATTCTTTGTTCCTCATGGCACAAGGCTCTGGTACCAAGGCAGTTGCAGATCCAAAGTGCGGTCTTGCAACCCAGCTGTCTGTCTTTCTCATTACTTGCTAGCATTGACTTTTCCCCATTGAGAAAATTGAACTTCTGGGATGTCATCCTATGTGGTATATTTTCTTCTCAACGCGGCCTACTTCCAGCTTATGCAAACAATGATGCCTGTCTATCTGGACCCTCTCACCCACACAATAATAAAGTTGACTTGCAAAAGTTATGATTCACCCAACAGAGGAGATGTCACCATCTTTAAAAACACCATGTGAGGCCTGGCTCTTGCAATACCAAGTCACATCGGTCATTTTTAAAGATACTCTTGTAACTTAAAGTTGTAACATGTTGGGCAGTGTCCAATTAATCAAATAGATACATATTTTAAGCCAGCACTCAGAGGAATTAAAAAGCCAATGGCAAGCTCCTCCAGCTGGCTCTGTAATAAGGGGTAATATATAGCCAAGAGGCACTAAGCCCAATTCTTTCTTGTGGTCTGCCCCTGTGCGCTGCTCCAGTGGCATATTAGGGGTAGAAAGCTGGTAGAAAGAACATCCAGAGAAACCTTCTGCACAAGAAGCTTCCACAACCAGTTCAGAGCCAAAGTAAGGGCTCTGTGCTGGCCCCACCTACTAACCTTCAGCCAATGGGGCTTGGGCAGAGTGGGGCATTAACATGGCCTGAACAATCTATGCTCTGGCTATTCTCTGTCTCCCATGTGGTGTCATGGGAAGCATAGTGTAAGTGAGACCAGCCTGATGAGGTCTAATTTACACTGGCACATAGGTAGATACCTGGCTACCCCAGATTACTGGAGGCATAAAAGTAGCTTAAAGCAGTGGTTCTCAACCAGGGGTACGCATACCCCTGCGGGTACTCAGAGGTCTTTCAGGGGGTACATCAACCGATCTAGATATTTGCCTAGTTTTACAACAGGCTACATAAAAAGCCCTAGCGAAGTCCGTACAAACCAAAATTTCATGCAATGACTTGTTTATAGTGCTCTATATAGTATACACTGAAATGTAAGTACAATATTTATGTTCCAAATGATTAGTTTTATAATTATATGTAAAAATGAGAAAATGAGCGATTTTCCAGTAATAGTGTGCTGTGACACTTTTGTATTTTTATGTCTGATTGTGTAAGCAAGTAGTTTTTAAGTGAGGTGAAACTTGGGGGTATCCAAGACAAATCAGACTCCTGAAGGGAGTACAGTAGTCTGGAAAGGTTGAGAACCACTGGCTTACCTCCATCACCCCACTTGTGCTGAGGCATAAAAACAAGGGAACTATTTCAAGAACAGTAGTGCCAATACCACAGATGGGGTGTCAACACAAGAAAGCAAACATGTTACCTTGTGCTTCTTGACAAATGTATGGAGAAAATAACTTAAATGTTTCCTTTCTACTTTGAGAAAAAAATAATTAGAGATACAAATTCTATTTTCAGATTCCTAAAAGGTTCTTACAACCCAAGTAAAAATAAGTTTTCTGATTCCTGTCATTAACTGAAGATTAATAGTTATCTTCATGCAACTGTATCTATTTTTCAAACAACAAATACAAGCCCTGCCGTGCTTACTACGGCAACATTCCATTCAAAGGGGTAGGGACCACAGTCTGGCGGAGCCCTTAAGCATGTGTTTAACTTTATGCACAAGTAGTTTGCTCATGTGCTTGAAATTAAGCACATGTTTATAGCAAACAACTGGAGGGATTCTGTTCCCTCTCCCCATGCAGAGATCCCCTGTGCAAAGTCAATTACCCAAGCATTCCATCAGGGTCCAGAATTATGCTCACAGCAATTGAAGACATGAAAGGTCCATATCACCCATCCCACCGCCGGTGCAGGATTGTTCCCTACATTATGTTCTCCAGCGCTTGTTCAGTCTAGTTTTAAAAAGTGTCAAGCGATGGGGCTGCCATTTTAAAAAAATCATAATATCTTCAGAAGTCTGGATGTTATTTAGACCTATTGACGTAGTTGGTGTCTTTTAAAGATGCAAAATACCTTTGGAAATGCCCTTGAAACAGAGCTGCTAAAAACAGCCTACCACCACCCTCTTGAACTCTCCCTCCCTTCCCCCATCCAACCATGTCGTTCCCCACACACGCACACACACAAAAGAGATCAGTAATGAGAGCTCACTAATGGATTGGCTTAAGTATAGAACAACATCCCATCACTGTTCTAGAAAATAATCAATCAAGCACTTAATTTTAAACATAAAAAGTAAGCTGCCTAGAGACTGTTAATAGATAACCAAATAAATTAACAGTTGTAGGTGGGATTTGAAACTAGGTCAAATCTGTCTCTCATCATCTTTTTGAGCCCATTGTTACAAATGGTGTCCTTGGATTTGTGCTAAATTTCACACCTTCTCATAATGGGAAATCCTCTGTGATCCAATATTGCTTCACAGCTGGATCATGGCTGCAAGGGATTGTGCATACATTTTATATCTACTCTCATATATTGATCTGTAACTTGGCTTTGTATCAAACGCTCAGTGGGGTCATGGCAAATGTTGGGGGGTGGAAGTGGAGCAGAGGGGAACCCAGATACAAGTAAGAAAGAGAAAACATTTATCCCTAAGAAAATAGACTGTACATAAGCATCCCACACTTATACTGGACCTTACCCCTTATATAGAGAATGACACAAGAAGAAAGTGCTGCAAGTGATCATCTGTGGCTTTGTTTCTCCTTACCTGAAAGTCTTGTTGTTCAATTGTTTTAGCCACCATGTTATGTGATGAGTTAAGATCATAGAATAATAGAATATCAGGGTTGGAAGGGACCTTAGGAGGTCATCTAGTCCAACCCCCTGCTCAAAGCAGGACCAATCCCCAATTTTTGCCCCAGATCCCCAAATGTCCCCCTCAAGGATTGAACTCACAACCCTGGGTTTAGCAGGCCAATGCTCAAACCACTGAGCTATCCCTCCCCCCTAAGATACTAAGGTCTAATTGTCAAGAGCTGCCAATAACTCAATGGAAGTGAAAGTTATGGAAGCTCACAGCTCTGAAAAAGTCAGACCCAGATTGTATTGATTACTGAAAGATATACAGAGGGATAAACATCTACCCTAACAGAATTAACAGCTTTGACTATTGGGATTGTTGATTTACCAAAACATGTGGAAACACTTGCATGTGCAGAGAATCCACTAGTCACCATGAGAAGGAAAAAAGCACATCTAAACTGATTAGTGAATTCCAACCTTGATGTACCCAGAATGTGCCGCTGTAGGACACTAGGCTACCCATAGGACGAAAACACCATTATTTCCACTGAAAAGCAAGGGCAAGAATAGATGAGTTAAATATGGCTGCACATAGGCTCTCTCTTTATCACACGAAGAAAAAGAAGTTAGCACAGAGAATGCTGGATATTGGTCTGAAAAAAAACTTCCTTCACGTATTGAGAGAGACATCTCAAGTATTTCTTTAAAAAAAAAATTCATGTCACTATCCATCTTAATGGCAATTGGTACATCAGATTCTACAAATCATTCATTTTACACTAAATGGAAGTTCCTGTTCAATCGAATATCCATGTCTTGCATTTAAAGCAAATATTGGAACATGTAAGGTATTAAGAAATAAAAGTAACTATTCTCTCTTTCACATCTTTCAGGTCATGCCAAGTTCCAACATTTTGTGTGGGATAGAGGGGGAAGTTAAAAGGAGCCTCTGAATACCTTGGGTGAAATCCTGACCCCACTGAACTCAATAGCAAAATGATCATTGACTTTACTGGAGCCAGGGTTTCTCCCCTTATGTATTAGAGAAAACGCCCACATTCCACTGTGGAAGTAGGGCACCACTTTTGGAAGCCATCACTTATTTCAGTAGAAAGAACGAGTACTTGTGGCACCTTAGAGACTAACACATTTATTTGGGCATACACTTTCGTGGGCTAGAACCCACTTCATCAGATGCATCGAGTGGAAGAGAACATGAAAAGATGGGGGTTGCCATACCAACTCTAAGAGACTGATCAATTAAGGTGAGCTATTATCAGCAGGAGAAAAAAAACTTTTGTAGTGATAATCAGGATGGACCATTACAAAGTTGACAAGAAGGTGTGAGCAACAGCAGGGGGAAACTTAGCATGGGGAAGTAGATATCAATTTGTGTAATGACCCAGCCACCTCCAGTCTTTATTTAAGCCTAATTTAATGGTATCCAGTTTGCAAATTAATTCCAGTTCAGCAGTTTCTTGTTGTAGTCTGATTTTGAAGGTTTTTTTGTTGAAGAATTGCCACTTTTAGGTCTGTTACTGAGTGACCAGAGATACTGAAGTGTTCTCCTACTGGGTTTTGAATGTTATGATTCCTGATGTCAGATTTATGTCCATTTATTCTTTTGCATAGAGACTGTCCGGTTTGGCCAATGTACATGGCAGAGGGGCATTGCTGGCACAGGATGGCATATATCACATTGGCAGATGTGCAGGTGAACGAGCCCCTGATGGTGTGGCTGATGTGATTAGGTCCTATGATGGTGTCACTTGAATAGATATGTGAACAGAGTTGGCATCTGACATCAGGAATCATAACTTCCTTCTTGTCAATTGTTTGTAATGGTCCATCCTGATTATCACTACAAAAGTTTTTTTTTCTCCTGCTGATAATAGCTCACCTTAATTGTAATTCCTGTTTCTTTCCTCAGAGCCCCATTGCTTCTATTTCCTATCTCCCTCTGTTTTTTGAAGTGACATGTTGGAATTTAGTTGCTGAGCTCTTATTAATGAAATAGGCGCTACACAGCCAAACCTGGGCACCCCACCCATCCCCACCAAAAATATTTACATCTGCCCTCTCCTCCATAGGTCTGTTGAGCAATGCCTTGAAAATGAATTTGGTTCTGTAAATGGAGTACCATTTATAACCACCATGAAGCTAGCTTATTGTCCAAGGATCTAAACCTGCTAGGGAACACCTTCAACTCCCATCCAATTCATCCACAGCAGAGAAACTCAGAATCTGGTAAGACTGGAGTTAGTAGCGCAAACCATTAAAATTTGCCTCAGCTGCAGCTGAATGCATACAAATGTACCAATAGGTAAGAGATTTTAACCTTCCAACTACAACAGTTACAAAAGATGGTGACTATTAGAATGCTAAACAATGACAAGGCACACAATTAGAAAGTTCCCAGAAAACTCTTGGTTATTGTATCCATATATACTTCCAAGTATGTACTTCTAGAGTCAAATGACTTTGGCTGCAATGGAATTCACATTAGCATTGGTGTCTCTGCTTTCACAATTATTATTTTAAAATGCAAGAAAAAAATGTAGTTTCTAAAAAAAAATCAGTAATAGCGTTAGTTAACTGTAATTGTATTTTATTATAATTTTGATGCTGTGATGAAATCTGTCAGACAAAACAATGTGTGAAATAGCAAGAAAGAGTGATACTTGTACTCTAAAAAAAGAAAAAACCACCAACTCATTGAGACAGGATCAGCCTGCTAAAAGCTAGAAAATTAAATGATTTCCACACGATGGGCTAATAGCAATAGCCTGAACTGGTTTGGTAATTATCCCACTTGTGGTTAGCATACATAAAAACTGAATATCTTCTATTACTGGGGATAAATGTAATGCCTCATAATTAATGCCAACTAATATTCCCTCTACATTCTTCAGTACGAAAATAAAAAGCCAATCAATTTGTATAATATTACAATGTTCACATAAAGTTATCCTTCCATTTCTAAATTTGGGTAGATTCCTAATTGTGCTGGTAACAGTGCATATCAGAAGACCTATATATTCAGGGCTTTTAAGAGGCATTCACAAGGAAAATTTTATAAATATGCTATACCCTGTAACAGTCAAAGCAGAGATGTGGGATTGGAGACAGTTTTCTGTATAATGGGAGGTGTAAGGTTAAAAATATACTCCAGGGTATGCTGCGAGTCTTGTTATTCTGGTGTTCTGAGTCCTCAAATCATGGCCAGAGGCTTTCCCGTGTTAGGGCTCAATTTCGCCCAGCAATGCAGGTGGATAACTCTCACTGATTCCATCTGAGGGAAGTAGTTGGCTCTTGGTGGCCTATTCTCCCATCCGTGCGGTGGGTGGATGCAGGGAAGGGGATAAAAGCAGAAGATGGAAACGTTTGCGACTAACTCCCAAGTGCTAAGAGGAGTTATGAGCACACCAGTGTTCCCTCTGGCCCCTCATTAGGCAAGAGAATAGACTCTGACTGGGACTGAAGAAATTTAAAGGCAATTGGAGCTCCTGGAGGAAGACAAATTTAGCTATACAGTGCCTGGCTACCACTCTTTCTGTCTCTCCAACACAGACCCTACTAAGCAAGGAAAAGGCCAGTGTAATAATGTACATAGAGAAGGAAAAAAGTCATATGAAGTTTGTCGCAGTCTAGAGACTATACAAACCCACGGGCCAGACAGTGTGGATCGTGGAGCAAGATGCAGCGTAAGAGTTGAAAATCAAAATGCTCGACAGAGCGTACTCTCGATTCATCTGGCTTCCGCGGGCATAAATCCCGGCACAACACCTCGGCGGCACGGAGTCCAGCATGAAAATAGGGCACAGCAGCAGACCAGCGGAAGCAGCCTCCTTTCTGCTGAAGAGTTGGGGGACTGTAAGAACCTGTTCAAAAAAGTGCAGGGTAGAGGCCTGCTAGACAATGTACTGATTCAGCATCCCTACACCAACCTCCTTTCCCCTGGCAGTGGAAAAACCTTGTTCCTCCCTCCCTTAGGGAGCATATGAGAGAGAGAGAGAGAGAGAGAGAGTGTGTGTGTGTGTATGTGTATGTATGTAGCAGGAAGTGTAATTTTCATCTCCCTATACCACTGTATCTAGCCCACTGGCTGATAAACAATTATGTTAATTTATGTCTCCAGCATCCTAAACGTCAACTCTTTCAACATAAACAACCCTATCACTGGAGGATCAGGAGCACAAACTATGTACATCTCACTATTACCTGAGTAAGTAAAATAGTCTAATAATCACAACCCCTGTTCTTCCGCTTCTTATGATTAGTTCATTCATCAATTTAAGCAACGTCTGCATGTTAGAAAGACTTGCAAAAAGCCGCCGGTATTCGGTGCTAATTACATAGGATAAACATTTGTATTCATGAAGCTGACAGCTAGACCAGTGCCTATAAATGAGCTCTCCCAGAGAATACTTTTAATGGATTCTTCTGGCCCTGGAGGGAATGGCCCCTATACGAAGGGACTGCTAATCCAGACTCTATGATGATTCCATTCTGAATGTATTTCAAGCCAAAACTGAGAAATGCTGGGTAGTGGCCAGCAGCTGAGACATTCAAAGAGAACGTTGGTCTCCAACCCTGGTGCCAGCGCTGAATGGCCACTGCTTTGTTTTAAAGCAAAGTATGGTCACTCCATAATTTAAAGGGTTAGGACTAGACTCTGCATTCCTGATGTACCCAAATGCCCCACTGAAATCAATGGAGATTTAGATGGGTCAAAATAGCCCAGGGAATTTTTGGGTTAGGGAATTTATACCCACAGCAGCTGTTAGGCTAAGCGGCATCATGCACCCCTCATCTGGCACACCCACCACAATGTAAATGACGCCTAATATATCACTGGGGTTTTAATTGACAACATGAATTAAACTGGATCGATTGTGCCCATGCAGCTCCATAGATATCCCACAAAAACCACAATGTCCTGATGCAGTGGAAAACATAGAGCAGATCTATAAACCCTCAGAAGAGCCAGTTCAACTTTCTGAATTTGCTTAATCAAAACAGAGAAAGCCCTTTGAAGAAGAAAAAAGCATTTGGCTTGAAGGATAAGCCAACCCTTACAACCAGCTACAGTGTTTGCTGTTGACAGTAACGAGGTTTGAAATATATCTAGCACTCCATTTAAGTGGAGTGTGCTTCAAAAATATAACTCAGTCCTGGGTCATTTCTTTCACTTCATGCGCTCCACAGACAGAGATTTTCCTTCAGACAATGAGAACGTTTCAAGAAAATGTAAACATATCTCCTACAATGCCACTGTTCCAATGGGGCAAAGCCTGTCTGGGCTTTTGCAGAATCTCTCTTCTCCCAGGAAAACCAAAATAATCTTCTATGTTTTAAAAAATATACATATTATTTTTTTTAAAAATCAGAATTCAAAACACATCTGAAAATATATCTGTAAGAGAAGATGACTGGTAACTGTGTTAGCAATACTGCACCAGTATCATAAAAAAAATAGTACACTCTACCTGGAAGGCTGAAATGAATATATTCACGAAATTAGTGCATATAAAGAACTCCCTGCAAAGAGCTTTAGATGCCAATTTGTATCAAAGGTTTTTCAGTGCTCACTTTTGGGCCTGATGCTATGAAGTGCTCATTAGATCCAGGGGAATTGAGACCTCTAGGCACCTCACTGCATCAAGCCCTTCCTTCCTTCCCTTCCACCCACCTCTCTCAAATAAAAAAGAAAAAAAGAAAAACTTCAAATTCTCCTCTCTGTTACAAAACTGCAACCCCACTGAAGCCACTGGGGTTAGAAGAATGTACCAGAATGCTAGAGTTTGGCTATTTGTGTGCAATTTCTGATGTTTGTATTGTTGCACCATTAAGTGATTTCCCAGTACAAATCAAGTGTGTTCTTCTATGCTGCACGTCACAGCTGTTGATTAGTGAAGAAGGATTTTGCCTCCCTGCAAACAGGATTTACACAAAGCGGACAGCGGAGGGTTAACTGCTTGGAGCAGATTTCATTCGACTGGATATGTGAACAGACCAAGTCTGCCAGTGCCTGAAAGACAGAGTATTAAAAAACAGAAGTGAGTGAACCACTTGGAAAAAACATGCACACGTTACCAAATTAACGAGTTAGTCAGATCAACAATCGGTCAGACCAAGGGATGTATTGTGACACCAATTTTTTAATACAACTTCCCCTTGATTTCAATGGGGCCCTTGACTTTAAAAATTAATTGGCACAATATTGATCCTAAAAAGGAACATTTCTGCTTTTCTGGCAATCTCAATAAATAGGCGACTGAAAATGATGAGAGAAAAATTGCTTTTCTTTGTCAAAACAAAGTTCAAAATAAGTATCAATTAAAAATTAACCCAGTGACAAAGGAAAATAGCTTGTGCTCTATGAACTACAAAGTATAGGGAATTCTATTTTAATAGTCAAACTCAGAAAGATTTAATAATACGAGAGGAAACCAACAATCTGCTAGAGCTTTCCAGAGGACTGCTATGCTGTATTTTCTACTAAAGCTATAGTAACAATATGGATACCTTGGAGAACAATGGATTTCCATTAAGAGACTCTGCTCTTCTGATGTTTTCAACTCCACACTGAATCAAAAACAAGAGAGGAGAGAAAAATAAAGAGCTGTTATGGAAAAAAATAATACCCCAGTATCTTTTTTGAAGAACATAATTTTCTATATAATTTAGAGATTGCCTTAAAATGACCAAATTAAATGTAGTCATATTTTTTCAGCATGGCTAAAATGAGAAGACGACAAAATTTTACTTTGGTACCAGGTTCCCCAAACCATTTATCTTAGTCAAAATAAAATGGGTCAAAATCAGCTCTCAGCTACACGGATACAAATTCAAAGTAACATCTCTGAAGCCAATTCAGATTAACTCCAGATTTACACCAGTGTAACAGCAGAACGTGACCCAAATCCCATTCCAACATTTAACCATAAGATCGGAGCTAAAAACAAGGGGAAAGAAATTTGGGAGCAGAATTGCCCAAGCAGTTATGAGACCTGAAGTGATGTTTACCTCGTTTGCTAAAACTTGCGCATACTCAATATCCAGCTCATAGAGAGTTTCAATGTGGTCACTGGTAAATGCTATTGGAACCAACAAAATGTTCTTCTGTCCCCTTTTACAGAGCCCTTCAATAGTTTCATCTGTCTGAGGACCCAGCCAGGGCATTGGGCCAACCTAGGAGAAAGTGGGAGGAAAAAAATCTTTCGTCATGCCTTGATAAATTCATTTCTACAAGAATTATCCTGTCATCCTTTAATAAACCTACACGTATTCTTATTTATTCAATGAAGACTCAAATTTGTCTGTTTATCTTATAATTTTTAGCAGTATCTTTGTCCGCCTCTCCATCTATTGCTTTTTGATGAAGAGACACTGCCTCTCTGTTTAGGCCCCCAGACAATCCATCCTGACAACAAGCAGAATCCTATGAGACTGCATTTACTTATATTTATATTAAACAACACATATTTTGAGTGGATGATTGGCTTTTAGAGGGACACTTAAAAAAATTACTACAAATAAAATGTTTGTTTTTCATTCCAACTCTCCCCCGCCACAGCTATTGAGCAGGATTTACCTGCTTTTAAAGAATGTTTCCATTTTTAAGACTAAATAAGCCGCTGGTGTTCTTTTAACATTCAAAAAGTACAGACGCTGAGCTAACACGATACTTTACTTGCTGCTTTCTAGCTTTAGAACAAAACAGCTCTGCCCCCGTAACTGTAACACATTTGAGAAATGTAAATTACTGACATTACGTAATTCTGATGAGGCTAACATTTCTTGAAGTTCCTTCATTTCATTTGGAGTTTACAAACGTCATGTGCAAAGAGAGATATAAATCAACCCATTCTGTGTTGCCTGCTTCAAAAAAAATGAAGTCTATTTGGATTGGGTTCATGTCCTTAAAAACGGATGTAATCATATAAGCAACCTTTTGGAAGGTCTCTAAACAATATTTCAGCAGACTTCATCATAGTTCATTTGCTTCCCATTTCCAGCTGCTAGTCAGAGAAAAATCTCCACGACTAAGTGAGCATATTAGGAGTGATGGAGAATCTCTGGGCTATCAGAAGTTTACTTGGGAATGATGCATCAAGAACTTCTGTAAAGTGGCAAAAACTTTAAGTGACTGTTAAATATATATAGAAGATAACACCCAGGCACAAAGAGCACTATTCCATTGGAACACAGATACTTCCAGAAAGTAGGAGAGATAGGAAGAGGCTGTAATAAAGTTGGAGAGAAGAGATCATCCTAAACTTTGATGACTAAGGGGCCGCAGGTGGCTTTTAACAACTTCCTTCTGACCACATACCTTGGATTGCCACACGAGCCTATAGGGGTTGGAAAAGTTGAGCTTCTCCATGACTCTTTGGACGGTAGCACCCACCTCTTGAGGGTATGGATCGCCACGGTTCACTACCTGCAGCACAGAAACACTGGCCTTTCATTCTTCGTGAATGTTATGTTTTCTCATGTGCAAAGAGCATCTAAAAACTTTCAGTCTCAATCACTCATTTTAAATGAAGGGAAGCAAGCAAGCAAAGTCTCCATGCGTGAGCACAGTGCATGGATCCCCTGCAGCAGCTGTGCCTCGCACAATGGCAGATGTTTGTGCAGGCAACAGAAATCATCGTTAACAGTTACATATACCACAATGAACATAATTCTGAATTATCCAGTAAAATAATAGTAATTAAAGAGAGTTATAAACTCACAGTCTGACATGTAATAGGCCTATCTTAGCCATTGCAAAGAATATTTGCTCCTGCCCGAGAGATTTCATGTGTGCGTTTTCAGTCACTGGCTGGAGTCACAAATGGTTTCCTTTCAATTACTTTAGCATCAACCTGACATTTCACAGGCTTCCTTTATTGCATGCATGTAGTGGCCTTCCAACAGAGGATCTCAAAGCGTTTTAAAAATATTTAAGCCTCATAATACCTCTGTGGGTTTGATATTTTACAGACACTTTAATATTTTACAGATGAGAAAACGGAGGCACAGAGAGCATAAGTGACGTGGCCAAGTCACAGAGTGAGCCAATAGCAGAACTAGAAATAAAGCCGAGGAGTACTGAGTCCTAGCCCCTGTGTCAGACTGGAGAAATCTCATGTTTACTATTTATATTCTCTTCAATTCAAGTGAAACAATAGTACAAATGTGTTGGGGGAAAGCTCCTTATTGTGCCCAGTGTCCAATAGCGGTACTGCTCTGCACTACAGGACAGGCCACTCACAGTGCATTCAGTGTCAATTTCTCCCCTTGCCAGCGAAGTCTGGGACAGCAGTGGAGGCAGCAACACACTGGGGAATGGAACAGGGGGAGAAGAGGAATGTTCCATGTCATTCAACAATACTCCTATTGGCTGATTCAAGGAGCAGTGTTGATGGGTATTCAAGTGAATGCCATCCTGTCTTTATCAGTAAAACAAAGGATGGGTAACCAGGAAGTCAATGCAGGAAAAGGGGAGCAACTAAAGCAGAAAACAAGATGTGTGTCCTAACAGCTCTGAAAAGAGCAAGTAGAAACTCTGCAGACCCCTAAGGGAAAAACAAAAGCAAGAGAAATGCACATTAATATCTGGAAGCCAGGACTCATAGTTCTTCCCCTGGTTTAGCTGCTCACCTGATGTGTGGCCTTGAGTAGATAACTCAACTTCTCCATGACTCTCTTTCCCTTCCCACCTTTTGTCTGTCTTATCTATTTAGACTCTCAGCTCTTCAGGGGAGGAACTGTCCCTCACCATGTGCTTGTACAGTGCTTGGCACAATGGAGCCCAGATCGCTGTTGGGGGCTCTAAGTGCTACCTTTGTGCAAATAAATAAATAATACTGCTGATGTCCACAGTTCCCTCTGCCGTTAACCACTAGATGGCAGCATATTCCAAGAATATGAGCCTCCCAGGGCTACGCAATAGCAAAAGGAAAGGACCAAAGATTACTTTTAATACAGTACTTCTGAAACAGCAGTATCCTGCATCTCAGCCCTGACTGGCACTGGAATGACTTCCAGAACGGAGAACACAGTTTTGAATTACGTCAGTTGATTGTGACATATTCCATGAGTTTTTTACTTGTAATAATAATAAAAAGACCCCAATGGACATTATTAAAAGGTGAACCATGAGACACACAATTTGGCTGAACTGGGACCCTCTGAACCATTAGTACTGAAAATATTTTAAATGTGTATTTATGGAACAAGACAGCTTTACAGAAGAATTCATTATGAAATTGTCCTTTGCCACATCACCTGATCGTCCCTCTTCACACAAATGAAGACAGATTCTCATTGAAGACAGCCTCAATTTATGTGGTCCAATGACACTGATTTCCCCTCTCCACCCGCCCCCAAAATGATTAGAAGCCACTGTATTGAAGTTGCTAGTTACTGCCAGCCCACTGTGTTAAAATCTCCCACTCTAGATAGTTTATTCCAAACGTGCAAAGATTATACTCTAATTGCTTCAGGGAGAGTAATTTCTTTTGAAAGGTGAGAAAACATAATTAGTTTTTTCTCCCCACTATCCTCATGTTGAAGCGATGGGCAAAGAAGTAGGTTTTGTTCCTTGTCTGATCTAATCCTGATGGCCTACAAGCTGCAGGCTACTCAGAACTCTGCTCTGCCTGAGAGGCAACCCATCAGACCAATAATGTGACTCCCCCATGCGACGGAGCTTTAACAGCTTCAGAAGTGACTTCATGTTACTTACAGACATTGGGAGCGAGTGAGCCGAGAAAAGAATGACAACATCTTTCCTTTTCTCAGGTGGAAACAGATCCAGTTCTTTCCGTATGTGGTCTGCAAAGCACTGTGAGAGAGAGGCAAAAGAGCAAAGATCGGTAACAGGAGATGCACCCATCTGCTGAAAATAATGCGCACAAATTGGCTGGGCATCCATCTGCTTTGCTTTGGCTCACCATATGAACTTCTGACGAGACAGCAGAGGTTCTTTTTTTTAGTAGCATGCCAGTGGGAGTTTGATCGATGGTGTATACAATAAAACGTTCAGTAAATAGTGAATTATAGTGCCTAAATCAAAACCCATTGAAGTCCATTAATAGGCTCCCAATGAGCTTTGGATCAGCTACCTGGACTTCAGGTACAGAACACAAATTAAGATTTTACAGCAAATTGAATCAGTATCTGCCCACACACCCTCAGTCAAGCTGCTCTCTCTGACAGAAGCCCGCTGTGTAAAATGCGTGTCCTAGAGGCTAACAAACTTGGACTCTGTTGGACCTACAGGGAGATCAGGCTCCACTCTTTCAGAATGCTCTGCCCCCAACCCAACATTTAAATCTGTGGGCTGACAGAATGAGTTCCTTATCTGAGCTCAACTGATAAGACAGAACATGGGGAGACAGATGGGTTTCAGTTAACCAAGACCTGACAACCAAAGCCTTGTTTCCGCACATGGAAGACTAGGGAATGATTCTGACCTTAGAGTCACAGCAGTGACTGAGATCAGAACCTAGCCCTAGATATACATGTCCAGGCGACAAGGAAACATACAGAAAGGAAAAGCTGACTTAACAACTTGCACACGGTGCTGCCAGAAGGGAAAAAACAGTTTGCCATGACGGTCTGCAGCTCCCTACCAGACACATTGCCCCACCACCACCACAGATAGGATAAAAACATTACAAAAAATTAAACTTTAATTTCTGTTGCAATGATACAATCAGGGGCTGAGCCAGCCCTTCACTTACAGGCTCCCTTGGGCATGGAGAAATGCATGTTGGTTAGCTTACAAAACGCAGCTGTATTTGTGTGCAATCCATCTAATGGAGAGCAGCGTTTGGTAGATTATTTGATCACGCAGCGGATTCCTAAACTCTGCTGAGACATTTCAGTGAAAGAAGTGAACGGCATGCGCAAGTGCCAAGAACTACTGTTCTCTCTTCGTCTCCCCTAGTCACTTGCACTCTAGTCAGCCAGAGACCAGCGTGAAAATGCAAAAGTCAAAGGCAGAAGAGGAAGAAAAGCCCCCAACTCTGCTTTTCATGCTCCCCTGGCATCTCTCTCTGTCACTCTCCAGCAAAAGCTGCCACTAACATCTTCCCTGGAAAGGAAGGAGCAGAATGCGGCTGCTGTTAAGTGTTTCTGCCGCAGCTACTGCCCACCTCTCTGATTCCAGATAAGGGCTTTAGAACAATGACACAAAACCACATTAGTGCTATTATTAAAAGCCCAGCACATGCACTCCACCTCTTTAAACTAAAAAAAAAAGGGCTCCTCTCTCAGTCAAGTACATTACCGCTTTCCCCCTCTCCCTCACTTCTTTTTGAAGGGAATCCTGATTCTGCTCCCACTGAAGTCAATGAGAAGTCTACCATGGACTTCAATGGGAGGATAACTGAGCCCCTTAGGCTGTGGATCTCAGTGTGACATTACTAGCACTGATTACATGGAGGCCTATGGAAGCAATGCAAGCTTCCACACATTAATCCTGAACTAACCCTGCCCCCAGTAATTTCAGACCTAGCACATAGGATATGTATTTTACATTACAAAATACAACATAAAATTGAAATATTCCTTTTGTTCTGAGGTTTTTAAGATTTTGAAACCATCTAAATCAGGGAACAGTTTGTGTCCCCTTAAGACAAGTGGTCTCGTGGGGGATTCCATAGTTGTCTCTCGGGGTACGTCCACACAGCAAAAAATAACCCCATAGCAGCGAGTCTCAGAGCCTGAGTCAGCTAACTTGGGCTCACAGGCCTTGTGCTGCAAAGCTAAAAATAGCCGTGTAGATGTTGAGGCTTGGGCTGGAGCCCGGACTCTGCGACTCCCTCACCAGGTTTCAGAGCCTGTGCTCCAGCCCCAGCCTGAATGTCTCCACAGCTATTTTTAGCCCCGCTGGCAGAAGCTCAAGTCAGCTGACCCGGTCTCTGAGACTCACTGCTGTGGGTCTTCTCTTGCTGTGTGGACATACCGTAGCGGGGTCGAACCCCGCTCAGGCCCTGAAGGGGCTTGAAATAGCCCTGGGAGAGGGCTGAGGCTGAAAGCTGGGCTGATTCAAAGCAGCCACGGCTGTGGCCAGTTAAGCAGGGCCCAGCTGGCCCTTATAAGAGGGCAGTGGACCTGGAACAAAAACACACTCTCTCTGCCTTTAGAGGGAGAAGGGCTTGGCTGCAGGGACCTGACCAGGTACCTAGGGTGGAGCAGGGCTGGGGAAGGCCAGAGGAGCTGGGGAGCTGCGGCCTGAGAAAACCCCAGGCTGTGGCCTAGGGTTAGGCCCATCTAGGTACTGGGTTGCGGGGGCAACCCACGGGTAGGCCGAGGCAGCAGGTCCAAACCCCCTTTGCCTGTGATGAGTGGCTTATACTGCAGTCTGCTCCAGGGCGCGGGGGCTAGCTGGTGACTGGCAGTAGCCTACGACTGAGGCGAGGTGGGGATAGTGGGTTGGGGTTCCCCCGGGGAGGGGAGACCCAGATCTGGGAATATTGCTAGGGGGCAACACCCCAGTTATAGGGGCACCGGGTCCTGGGAGGGATACGGGCCAGAGTGGTCAGGCGGATAACTGGCCGGCAGAGGGCGCTCCAGAGGCTGGATGAGCTAATTCCCGACTGAAACCAGCAGGAGGCGCCGCCGGATGAGTCCAACCCTGTCACACATACCCTCAATAACTCCATGTCGAATCTGCTCAGTTGACAAGCAAAAAGAGAGTTTTCCTGACAGCCACAATGGTTTGCAAACAAACTCCATACCTGAATGAGAAGGGGATGTGTGGGCCACCTGTCAATAATGCTCCATTTCATCTTTGGCTTCTCCCCCTTTTTATTATAGTAGCGATAAATGGCATTTAGGCTGCTTCCTGAAATGCACAAAATGAGGAGATTAGCGGGAGCTTTAGCTATAAATTCGTCGTCAGAAGTGTGGATGCTGCCAGACAAAAAGAGTTTTACAACCAGCCATTGCAATATTTTAAGCACTAGCTATCAAATGCATTACACTGCAAATCAGCACTGAGAGCATAAGAGTAGAAAAAAATACTTACCTCATGAACTCTTTATAACTAATAGGCCTTTTCTACCTGCCAAGTTAATCCTCAACTAAAGCAAAGTTATTTTCAGGAGCTATTAAGGGAGCGTTATACTAATATCACTATGTGCTACAGAAAACCCAAAAGTGTGTTATATTGTATGGAGAGGATGGGTCTCTGCTTTAAACTGAAATGTACACAAAGCATCATCACCTGTCCCAAGGCCAGGGGAGGGGGGTGGAAAAATATACCTCTAGAACACGCACACACGCCTGTTATGTGGCTTTCTGATTTTGTTTGCACCGATAGTGGCTTTAATGGTTAGAACAGGTGACTGCGAGTCAGGACTCCTGGGTTCCATTTCTGGCTATACAACTCACTTATGTGACTTCAGGAAAGTGCCCTTCTATGGTGCTGTGCTTCAGTTTACCTATTTGTAAAATTGGTATAACCCCTCAGACGGATGTTGTGAGGCATGGAGGTCTAACAAGGCCTATAAATTTAAAATTCCTTATTGCTAGAGAACAGGCTTCTACTTATAATTGTGAAACCTAAAGCAGGCCAGCAAGTAAGCTGGTTTTGAGGAAGGCAGGCTGGGTTTTCAGTCACATCCCAAAAGTTCCCACATGCTTTCATAAGCCTCGTGTGCTTGGACTCTCAGCTGTTTGGATACATTGGTCTGTATGCGGTTTATCTTCCTCTTTTACTGCACTTTCACAGACACACTCACCTGTGGTAGAACAGCTGTACTGCGGATACTGTGTGAATGCAATAGCCCTTTCAACGCCATCTTTCTCCATCTCTTCAATTGCTTCTTCTGTCAGAGGATGGACATACCGGAACCCAATATAGTATTTGTGAGGCGCTGCCAGCAGAAAGAGAAAAAGAAATAGCAGCTGATCACTTTATCTGCAAACGCTCTGATTTTAAAATCCCTCTCTGACCAGCTGCAGCCCAGCCTCCTCAGGAGTACACTCTCCCCGACTGAACAACAGCCAAAATGACAATCATGATATTTACAAGATGCTGAAAATCTCTTCTCAGTTTGTGATAAGTTAGGCTGTGGAGAAATAATCATTGTATACTTTATATGCTAGAGGCTTACCATGAGCTGTGAATCAGTTTTTTGGAAATATATATATTTTAGTTGCTGAAGATCCTAGCCCTGACAGTAGCAGCATTAATCTGTAAAATTCTCCCTCCCCTCCAAACATGGAGATCATTTAAATGTATTCTACAGGCCAGCACGAGACAGAGTATAATGGCATGTTACATTTTGGACAATAGTGCAGTATCAAGAAGGCATGTTCAACTAAGTTAAAAGGAAATGATCAACCTTGCTCATGCCAGATGTGAACCATGCAGGGCCGGCGCGCACACTAGGCGACCCTAGGCGGTCGCCTAGGGCACCGGGAGCCGGGGGCGTCTGGCTGCGGATGCCTCCCGCTCTCCCGGCTCCGTGGCTGCCGCCCACCCTCCCAGCTCCGCGGCTGAACCGGGAGCGGGGGGAGGCGGCTGGCCACGGCTGCCACCCGCCCTCCCGGCTCTGCGGCTGAACCGGGAGCCGGGGGGGGGGGGGGGGGGGGGGGGGGGGGGGGAGAGAGCTCGCCGCGGCTGCCACCCGCCCTCCCGGCTCCACGGCTGAACCGGGAGCTGGGGGGGGGGCGCCGCGGGCGGGGGGAGGCTGCCATGGGTAGGGGGGGGCTGAGCTGCCAGCGGGGGGGGGGGGGGGGGGGAGCCGCTGGGGGGGGGTTTACTGATTGTGGGGGAGGCAGGGTTAGGGCTGCGGGAGGGGGGCGCAGAGCCTGTGCAAGGAAGTTTCGCCTAGGGCGCGAAACTTCCTTGCACCGGCCCTGGAACCATGTCACTTTAAAATACAAGAATCATAACACAGCTCACTTCCTAAAAGCAGTTAGCTCAATGGGAATAGAATTCTTGTATTCCAAATGATTGGGTTAAGGAATGTGAGCATGTCTGGCTAACCATACCAAACAGCTTAAGGCAGATCACACAAGCACATCAATAGAGGAATCAATTTCATAACACTGGCCATACTGGGTCAGACCAGTGATCCATCTAGTCCAGTATCCTGTCTTCCAGCAATGGCCAATGACAGGTGCTTCAGAGGGAACGAATAGAACAGGGCAATTTATCAAGTGACCCATCCCCTGTCATCCAGTCCCAGCTTCTGGCAAACATTTCCAGTGCTCTGGTGTAGGATTCACTATCAACAGACCTCCTGGTATTGAAGTATATTGTAAAAATACACATTTCTAATTAAAAATAAAAAAAGCTGGCAATTCTTTACGTCTTACAAGTTGTGATTTTCTTAAGGTTCCCTGCTTGCTGTGGGAAGAACGGAAAGCTTAAAGGATCAGGGCATGTGTTATTTACTTAGGTTGTAAGCTCTTTGGGGCCAGGACCATCCTTTTGGTCTGTGTATGTACAGTGCCTACCACACTGGGACTCCTAGGGGTTACCGCAATACAAATAGTAAATAAGAATATATACATGTGTGTACATCCCCTCCCCCACTACCCACGATCAAAAGATAAAACATAGTACAGTCAAAATAATATAAGGAGCTCCCATGATTCCCACTGTGCCCTTCCCTAGGTTAAAGCAATACTGTCTTCCCCATGGTTAGTCAAGTCCTTTCTTTATGCACTTAAAGAGTTAGTGAGGTCTGGTCCTGAGCTGCTACTGCTGCTCCTAGCTGAACTCTGAGGTCAACCAAGGCTGCTCACCAAAATCTGGATAAATTTTAAGACCAGGGATCTATCCCAATACAGCTGCTTCCTCCAAAAAATTATAATAATTATAATTTCAGAACTAGATCGCTGGTGACCCAGAACCCAGAGGCAGAGACTACATGTGCTTTTCAATAATCCACATTTCTCCTCCTAGAACGGACTCTATTCTGATACCTTAAATATGAAAACTGGAGAATAGAAAAATGCAAAATGTTGTCCTTAGAACTATCCGATCGTAACTCTGTGCTACGCTTCTGGTAATCAAACTCAAAATGACTGTAATCAAAATAATAATGCTAAGGATGCTGCCAAACCCAACTCTAAGGGAAGGTTTACTCAGAGAACCTCTGGTAAGACAGACTTAGCTCTGTCTTCAAACAGCAAAAGTTTTAAGGGAACAGAAACAAAAAGATTTGGGAAAAGTTATAGCTGAATTGTGAAAAACAGCACAGACAAACAGGAGATAAAGGAATATAAATTTCTTCTTAGATATAGAGACCAGTAATCGTCTGTACTAACAATTCATGTATGTTAAACAAAGATATTTCAGCTCTGATAAGAAAGCCAGCATTATTCTGACCAATCAAGGCCTCGGTCTTGCAAACATGTGTTTAAGTACCTTTACACACATAAGTAGTCTCATTATATTCATAGCGATTGCCTGCATATGTAAAATTACTCCTGTGCTTATGTGTTTGATGGTCATGTCTTAAGGAAGCAACAGGCATCCAGAATGGTAAAGCCCTAAATTTTCCAAGTGTTTAGTGGTTTGGGGTTGCCTTGATTTTTCTGGGTCCCAAACCTGAAATGCCTTAAAAGGGCCTGATTTTAAGAAAGTGCTGAGAATCCACCCTCTGAAAATCAGGCTGCTGTAAGGTATCATACAAAGATTTTAAGGTGTTTCAATTTTGGCACCCAAAATTGCTACTTACATTTGAAAGTTTAGGTTGTTAAAACACCCCAAAATATGTGTACTGTTTTAAAAAACTGCTTTCCTTTACCATAACGTACATTCACAACATCAGGAAGACTCAGATTAAAATTTTGTCTCCACTTGAAAATTTTGCCACTTTAACTACACTGGAGCTCCAGCGGAGACACAGTTGTACCGGTATAAAAGTGCGTATTTTGACATATCTTAGCCCTGTTTGGCAAAGTAAAATAAGACACACTAGTATAAAGTGCACTATACTAGTATAACTGTATCTACACTTGGGATTTTACCAGCATAACTCTATCAGTAAATATCACCTCTCCGCAACACAATTAAGCTAGTAAAACTTTTTAAGTGCAGACCAAGCCTAATGAAATTTCAGAACTCTGAAAAGCACTCCAGAAACGTTACAGCTCTTGCTAAAGGTGCACTTTTGGCTTTTCAAGCTATTTTGAGGCAAGGCAGTGATGTATTTGGCCTCACTAAATCCTCCAAGGTCACCTTTAACAACAAATTGTTATCCCGCCCTACTTCTAAAATTGCAGCTACTGTCTAGGCAGTAAAGTACATCTCTAAATAATGGATACCAAGTCAGATGTAAAGGCTGCACAAATAGATAAAGACAGGGTGGCTTTCTTTTGCTGGTCACATTGTAAAGTAAGAGGGAGTGATACACTCTGAGAAGAATAGATAAAGCTCCCTAAAACCATCAGCTTCAGGATCTGTTGCAAACCCTGACCCATTTAAAAACTACTTTTATACAAAAAATAAACTACTGCATTTGCTGCTATAGCAGGTGAGTCCAAGCTTTGGACGAAGTTTATTCTTTGGCTACACTTGCAAGGATTCTAGTTTCAATGGAGTCACACTACAGTGTCTGAAAGAAAGGGCTGAATACAACCCACACAAAACAAACTCAAGAGTCAGGGGTGTGTGTAAGAAAGTATAGACCATGTTGGTTTCAGCATGGTTACCTTTTAAGATTACAATTTTTCGCTTCATAGTCCCAAATTCTTTATAATTTTCATATCTAAGCCTCAACTACCCAAGTTTTAAATGGGTCCTAAAATACAAAGAATTACAAATAACGTGGAATCAAAAGCATATGTAATCTTTCCAGCCACAGATGTGGGTTCCATGACATGCCAACTGATTCAGCAGCTGATTCCAATGCCAAGGAAATGGGGAGAAAACTAATGTTTGTGGAATCAAACCAGAGTTAAGTTATGGGGCTGAACAGAAGCTCTCCTTGTGGACCAAAAACCCAGATTTACTCTGTCTTGCTTTTGCAGTTTTCCTGGTAACTTTTAGTGCTTGTGATATCAGGTTAACAGGACTGGGAAAGGACTTCTGGCATTAATCCACAGTAAAGGTACTCTATGGAAGCCAGAGCAAGCTTGCCCACTCTTCCCCACTGAGTTAGTCTTTAGCCTGTCTACCGACTGTCCAAAGGGAACAAAACATGCTGAGGAGACTGGCTCACTTAGAACTAAGGTGAGCCCTGTAGCTCATTTCAAATAGAGCAGCCAGCAGATGATCATTGCTTTCTGCTACTACCAAATGGGTATGACTAGAAATGACAAGGAACTAGGAAGGAACTGATCCTGAAGACAACTGTGGCCAAGCATACTGTACTTAATCCCCAGTGACAATGGGCACAGGGGCAGAACTACTGTGCCTTTTCAGGGCATTCCCTCAAGAGCTGAGGGACACAGGAAAAGTCTGGCACCGCTGAACCTAATCAATGGACACAGAAAGAAATTGCTTTCCCCAGGCTGCCTGACAAGCATATTCCAATCACAGCATAAAGTTCATGTAGAAAAGTTCCTTGGCTTACAGCACCTTATGTGCCCTAGTTCTATTATCCTCACAAAAATCCAGGAGAGGTACAAATGTTTCAAATTTCCAACAGCTGCTCACTGTGACCAGCATGAGATGAACATGTAGAAGTCTATGCTTAATCTACACACAAACTTGCACCAGTGTAACTCAAATCCGATTTTAAACCGATTCAATTTAACTGGTTGTGATGGAGTAGACTCCCCACACGAGCCTTGCAAGAGCTGAATTAGGCCAGCTGGGCCCAATCAGCTAATTAGGCTGCAAGCAGGGGAGATTTAGGCTGGAGGTGGCTAATTAAGGATAGACTCACCTGTGCAGGAACAGGCAGGGCCTACTATAAAGCCAGATGGCTTGCTGCAGAGAGGTGGGCTGCTGTGGCTGGGAAAGGCTTCAGTTACTCCCTGCATGGAGGGAGTTGGAGGTTGGCAAATGGGGTGAGGGAAGCCCGATATGTAGAAAGAAGCCCAGGGAAACAGCAGCAAGAGGCTGCTTGTTATAGGGTCCCTGGGCCGGAACCCAGTGCAGTGGGTGGGCCTGGGTTCCCCTACCAGCCACTGGGGTGTGGCAAAAGGCATTGGAGACACCAGGTCTGGAAAGACTGTGAAATACCTGGAAGAGAAGGACTTTAGTGACCTGGCTGAAGGGCCAAGGCATGAAGAGAAAGGTGATGATCCAGGAGTGAGCAGAGCAGTAGAGCAAGAAAAAATGGGGCAAGACATCACCGGAGGAAGAACACATGACTGACCGTGCTAATTCCCAAGATGGCCAGCAGGAGGTGCTACTTGCAGTGAGTGGGCTCTGTGACTCAACTGGTGGAGAATGTGGGCAATGATGGTCGCCCCTGATAGAAGGGGAGTGTGAGAGACTGAGAAACTGTGTAGACAGCTGCCTGTGATACAAGGGGAGCAGGAAAGGCTAGATGAGAGACACTTGAGGCAAAGGGACAATGGAGTCACCATGTATGGAGGCTTTCTTTGCAGAAGGCAGGTGTACCTTCCCAGGCTGGACCACAGAGCTGCTGCTCCCAGAGAAGGGGGCTGACGAGCAACAATGGGGGATACAGGCCCTGATGAGGCAGATTCTAGAGAACCAGTGGCAAGAGTGGGAGGCACTATATGAGGCAATTAACTAAAGAACAGTACTACTTGCTCTAGATCCTCCAAGAGGTAAGCAGGGGCCAGAGAGGCTAGGGCAAGAAGAGAGGCCCCAGGGTAGGGAGGCCAGAAGCCTGAGCAGGGCAGTGTTATGCCTGTGGTGGAGGGAACATTTTAGGCACTGATGGGGCTGTGAACTGGAAGACTGCCCAGGTCACTGTGGGAGTGACAGAGGGTTTGAAAGACTACCTCCCAGAAGGGGAGAAACATGGAGTGACCCAGCCGGAGGGCCAAGTCACGAGGAGGAGGATGCTGTTCCAGGAGCGAGAGAGGGGATGCAGACCAGAGAGAGACAGAGTGATGGCATCCAACCGCAGGTGAGGATGTCGACCTCGGAGCAGCCAGGATGAGCCCAACTAGTGGTGAGTGGAGCGCCCCGGGACACTGGTGCAGACTCCTGCATGAACACTCTTAAAATGGCTTAAACATGACTTATCAATTTAGCTTAAGTCAGTGAAGACTGAAGAGTGCTCAACAGTGACGGTTTGGACAGGTTGAAAAACCACCATTGGTAAAACCTATATTAGTTTGTGTGGGAGTTAATCGGAACAAGAGTCACCCCTCCTTGATCCGGATTTCCCTTGATAAAGCTGAGTGGCTAAGCTGACAGAGGCCCTAGGATCTGGGGGGAGACAGACATTTACATGGAATAACAATTTTCTCCCATTTTCAAACGTTACCCTAGCTGAAGGAGAACACACAAAGACTATGTACTGTATTTTGTGGATGCCGTCCAAACCAAACCGTTAGGCCTTATCTATCGCTCTAGCTTCAAGGGAGGATCCCTCATGTCCTGGGGTGGTGCTGACAGCAGTAATCTTGCTTAGTAATGCAGAATTAAACTGTGAAATGGCATCTTTTTGTGCCGCCCCCTTCCTCTAATGACTGTAATAAGATCAAGCCAAGTTTGTGTTAAGCCTATTACCCAGGACTGACAATTAGATTCAGGAACAGTTTAAAGGATCCAGACTGTAGATAATCATAGCTGTGAGACTGTAGTAGGAAGTTATAGCTGCTCAAAGAAGCCACTAGATGGAGTCATGATCTGTCTCACAAACAACAAATGCTCCATCCACTGCATATGTCTAACTTAGTAAGTGTGTTTGTGTCAGGGGTCTTATCTGTGTGTATTAAACAGGACAGAGCAAACATACATACTCTGTCAGGGATCAGGGCCTGCGGCAGAGTCCGTCTCCTGGCAACGCAACAAGCACAGGAGGCCTGCAGCAGGCTACCTGATTGCACTACCTGATTGGTCAGTAAGGGCAGATGGCTGGCTTTTAAACCCAGCAGCAGCAGCAACTCTCTGGCTGCTCAATGCATTCATGCCCATAAGTGTGACCCTCCTGATGTCTGCTGCTCCTCACCTTGCTCCTAGACCCATTCCTGCCTTGTTTCCCTGCCTTGTTCCTGCTCAGTCCCTGCTACCTCACCTAGCTCCTAGTTCCAGCTTCCTCACCCTGACCCTAGTTCCTGGTCCCGGCTCTGACCCCTAGCTTGGCTTTTAATTCCTGGTTTGGCTCTGACTCCTGGTGTGGCTCCTGGTTTCTGCCTCTGGCCCTGACCCTTGGATTAGCTCCGCCCACTATGCCTGACTCCTGCTCTTCCCACTAGGCTTGGCCACCCATGGCTCAGTCTTCACCCTGCACACACACAATACAACAAACAGAACAATCTCCTAAACAACTGTACGGAAGGGTATAAGTACCAGTGTGAGGAGACATTTCATCCAGCAGTTTCACCATGCCTTCTCCCTGTGTTACAGTCCACTTTTTAATTGGCGACCCTCCTCCGATCCTGCTGTATTGTTCTTGGATTTTCGGTGTGCGACGTTTGGCAATAAATGGTGCCAGCTTACTGAAACGTTCAAAAGCAGGGTGAGTTAGTAACATATCCCCCATCACCTCCCCTCCAGCATCTTAAAAACAAAAATCATCGAGCCCACCACCAGCCTCCTAAACATAGCAAGCTAATAATGTTCAGTCTCATTCTATGCATGGCTTGTTTTGTAATACCATTTAATCTAATTCACTTGAATAAATTTGCCAGTTGGCAGTAAATGAAGAGTTGCGATCCTGGGTTAAAGGTCTCCTCCTGTAGCCCCCAGTTTCTAAAGGACTGCAATATAATTTCTCATTACCAAATTCACATGAGACAGTCAGTTCAGAGTTCTTGGCCTAAAGCACTGCAGCCATCCGGAAGGATTTTTTGATGTCCAAGTATATAGCCTACAACAACGCTCACATACTAACACGCCATGTGAACCAAGTGTTTCTTACTTTTGTGCTGGAAGCGTCATCAGGTCCTTATCTAGGAAAAGCCTAAGTAGGAAGTCGTGCACATCTCCCAGTGTTTCTGGGCCACCCATGTTTAACATCAAGATTCCTGTTTTAGTTTTCCTATTAAAAGAAAAAAAATAGTTTGAAATCTTTTTCTATTTTGCCCTGTAATCAGCTGCCACCTTTTACAACTGCAGGCTAATCAGCCTGACCCCCTGCTCTCGCTCTATCGTGCAAAATGAGGATCACGTTCAAAAACTAATCATCAACTAATCAAAAGAGGTAAATGCTAATATCCTTAGTCACATTTAGCAGTCCCTTACTCCATCCCATTGAGATCAATGAGGCTATTCAAGGTGTACGTTTCTACTCGACAAGAGTAAGGTTATAAGAATCTAGCCTGGCACACTTGACAAAACACTATGTGCCGAATCAGCAAGTGCTATCTATTTATGCTCAACAAGCATCGGAGCCAGCAAACTCACACCTACATGTGGCCTTTTAAAATCATGTATTTTGCGTCCCATGGCTGAAGTAACTTTCCAGTATACATCCTTTTATAATAAACACCACAAGTAAATGAATGCAGTGGTCAGCCAAATGCCAGCTGCACATTTTAGGTTCATTAGAAAACAAATTACACTATAGAGAACAATCCTGTCCAGGCAGGGGGTGAGCTAGATAAGATGTTCTAGTTCTGTATGTCTTCTCCATCTCTAACTACTTTCTGAAATGAAGAGCCAGTCCACACACAGAGGCACCAATCCATGTTTTTGAAAATCCTGGGTTCTTGACTCAGATCCGGCCCTGTCGTGCACCTCAGAGGGCACAGACAGACCAAAAACTGGGGGCAAAGGGCCAGCAGAGAGTTCCCCTATCAGAGTGGAACTCCCTGCTGGAGCAAGTGTTCTGGCTCCAAGCTCTGGCTCTGCTGCACCCCATCCTCCCACTTGGAACAGGGGAGTGCCAGAGCTCTACCCTGCTAGTCCTACCTTCCACTGGAATATGGTCCATCAAGGATCCTGCATCAGATGAAGGACAGAATCAAGCCTGTTATGGTAACTAACAAGTTTAGAATGGGAAGTCTGAGCACTTGGACTTAGTACAGGGTCTGAGATCCATAGGATTTGGATCTTTTATACAGTCTGAGATAAAGAGCCCCTCTTCCCCTTTCTGCCATTTCCATATCTGCAAACACCTCACAGGTGCATTTGTTTGCAAAGTCCTTTCAGATCCTTGGATGAAAGGCACTAATTATTATTAACAAGAGTGTACTAAATGGTGTCTCAAATTATGCAATAACTGCATTATTAAACTGCTCTCACTCTACTATACATTATCTTCTTAAAACACAAATAGTTAAGCTTCAGGATGGCTGGTTGAGATTTTCAAAGTAGTCTCAGGGATTCAGACACCAACTTTCAAATGAAAGATGCAGTCTATGGGATTTAGGCATGTATCAAAAAATCTTAACCACTGTTTTTCCCTGCTCCTTTCTCCTCTCCACCCCAAACACTGCACAAGAGCGTAACATTTTTGTTATCTATATTGCAATAGTGCCTAGAAGCCCTGGTCATGAAGACGCCCTTGTGCTAGATGCTGTACAAAACACAGAACAAAAAGATGATCCCAGCCCCAAAGAGCTTAATATTGAAATATCTGACAAGGGACAACAGATGGATACAGACATACAAATGAGGGAAGCACAAGGAAACAGTGAGATGACTGTAATGCTTTAAAACCAGAGCACTGTAAAGTAAAGCAATACCATTTTGGAGAGAGACAGAGAGCAATTATATGTAGGACACACACACACACTTCATTTGCTGTCAGCACAGATGAGGCCTGTGAATAAGTCCTTACCTCTTTTCAGGCTGAATTTGAGGCTTTGTGCTTTTTGTTTGTGTGGCTGCTGCTGCTGTTGACTGACCTCTCCATTGTATTTGGACTCTCACTTGTCTGCAGCTGCTGCTTTTTGTGACTGGAGAGGTTAAAATGTATTGTTAGTTTATTACCGGGCAGAGGATTCTCTGTTTATGAGACATATGCTGGCTTCCCCCAATACCTCTTTAAATGGTCTTGGTGGTCTCCTGATACTTGACATTTCTTTTCAAGCCTTATTTCATGGAGCCAAGCCGTTTAAGGAAAAATCATGGGTTTCATAAAACGTTTTAAAAGGGTAATTGTCTAGCCCTCGTGGTTGCAGAGAAAAGCTGGAAAACATGCTCATGAGCGTGCTTTAGACGTTCAAACACCAGGAAGCAAAGAAAAAGAACCAAAACTTATTTTTTTGACGCATCTTATTATTTTAAAGTCAATCTCATGATTTTTAGGGCCTGACTCATGAGTTTTGAACACTTGGGGCTGGCAATGCTGCAAGAGACACCACTTCAGCATGAAAGGAAGTGAAGTACCTTCAGTTCAGAGTGGAGGCACAATGAAAGGGCTGTGCAGTGAAAACTGCAATATTGTAACTATTCTATGGACCAAGACCGTCAAGCTGCTGCCAGAACCTTTCACAAGCACTAAATTTACAAAACATTAAAATACACCCGTCCATATATAAACATTATACGGATTAAAAAACATTTATGTAGCTTATTGTATTTGAGCCCTGGGTTGTTTCTAGCTTGACCCTGTGCTGCAACAGACTGAACCAACAATTCCATAGGATCAGTTCAGGGCTAGTTCAACCAGGGTTCTTTAACTTCACTCTAGGCAGACATTTCTCTTGCTGCTTCCACTAGATTCTTCCGATCACTCCATGGCTCTAGCCCCAGCCAGACTTTGCCCAAAGCCAGAGATGGATAAGAGCACTACACTTGTTAATGGGGGTTATTAGTGGTTTAAGCACTTAGACACTCTAAATATTAATAGTGGGTTAAAAGGTTGTGATCTAAGGGATTGAGGTGATTTAAGCACTTTCGCTGCCTGAAGGATTGTTTTTTCTCTTTCTCTGAAAATCGTAATTTACTAGATTTATAAAGGTTGTATAGTAGTCAACATTGTACTATACAATGCAAAAGTGAAGCTTTCAGCTGCATTGTGGATAACTCATTGTTTGCTGGTTAAATGTGTGGATTTTATATTTATTTCTCTGTTTCATAAAGGATATCCCCACAGAATATACAGGATGTGCAACACTGCTAGTGGAACTCTATTTCGCATATCTTTTGTAATTTTAAACTGTTCAAGCTTAATGTTATGTTAAAACAGGTTTTCTTATTTAATTTTCAAAATACCATAAACATTTTATCCCTCCAAAGCTAGGGCACAATAAAATTTTAAGAGGCCACTTCTGCCCTTGAATATGCACACACAATTACTTTCACAGTGTACCCAAGTGCAGAAATGCCTCCTTAACATGTTGCCATATTAAATTATCACAACTATCTCATACATTCCATGTTTACCACTGCTTACACTGCAATGGAGAATGGAAAAGGGTCCCCCTACTTACAAGACTATATAAAGAGATTGCACATTCTAAGCCATGTTTACTTTACAGAAAAGCACCATTAAAATACCTGGAAAACTGACTTGGAACTGTAACAACTATTCACAACTTTTCAGCGTCTAAAGTTTTTTCTAAAGCACAATCTTGTTAATTTTTCAATGAGTAATAATTTACAACAAAACATTTTTTAAGAGAAGGGAAAAAAAGTGTATTAAAGGGTTATTGAACCAGGTTCCAGAGAAGGGGGAAAAAAACACATTTTGAAATGCCAAGTTAGATATCTGCAAATTCCTTTTTTGTAGTTAAAAATGAATGCCAAGGCTTCACATTCCTCTTCAATTAGATAAAAACTTTGTAAGTCAAACAGAATACAATAGCTGTGTTACACAACTTGTGTATGTCAATCACCTCTCACATGACCAAATAATCCAGCTAGACATTTTTATCTCTAAAGAATTTTGTTTGCTGTATTTCTTATTCCCAGTATTCTAAGTAGCTCTTTTAGATCTACATATACATACTACCACTTCCTCACTCATGTGCACCCAATAAAATAAAACCATACATCTGTACACTCAAGTTATCTTAAATCATATTCCTCATCAATTATATTGCATTCTTCCTTTTAAAAAACCGTTAGTCTGAGCGTACGTTGTTACACTGACTCAATAACATTAAAGAAAAAAAATCTATAGATGTATTTTTCAAACAAAAAAAAAAGTGCTCTGCTAAGTATATTTAAACCATTGTTAGCATTTACTTAAAATTTTAGTCACTGTTGTGTATGATATTTTCCACAGAGCCCTGGTGATAAATAAGGGGGGGGGGGGGGAGATAGACCATACAATCTTAATAAAACATGTCCCACAATATACAAATAACCAGGTTAAGATTAAAGACAGACCACAAAAGCCAACGAATCTTGAGGAAAGGCCTTTCTGCAGTCCCATGTTTTGCCTAGGGCCCTAGCCTTTTGCAGCGAGTTGGATCACTAGATCAGTTACTCACTTTTACCATAGGCGTTGTTCAGCAAACAGGCTGAGTTTACAATAGTTTATTTCTCAGCAAAGAACGATCTTGCTTTTTTGGTTCTATGTCTCAGTTACTTTAATTCAGGGTTTTTATTTAAACATTTTTTTCTTTAAAAGTAGTACCACTTGAATCAATATCCTACCGTAATCTCCATTCACTTACACGGACACTGGAAAAAAGATAGACACAAAGCATGTGTAGTAAGGGACGTGTTCAGTTTCACAACCAATAGGCCTACTCCTCATTAATTACTAACATTTTCTATATTAGAATATATTCTATATATTTCTATATATTCTATAACATATTCTATATTTCTATATTAAACCCTTTTCAATCAAAGCTGAGAGGGGGAAGGGGATTCAAATTCTGGCTTTGTAACAAAAAAGAGACAGAGTTAGTGTTAAATACTAAAACGTGATGACCCAAACGAACTTTAGTCTTTAGTCAAACCCAAGCTATTGGGCTCATTATAGGAGTACTGGATGAAAGTCTACGGCCTGGATTATACAGGAGGTCAAACTAGATTATCTAATGGATCCTTCTGGATTTAATATCTATGAAGTTTTACATGGCCAGCTCAGCCCTTTTGTATTCATCTCCACAACTGACCTGCTACACTCTGTGTCTCATCTTATTTGTATGAGTTACATTCTAAAAGGTTTGGGGGACCAACTCTATAGAAGTGATTTGCACATATCTCAGCCTACATGGCATGTTTCCTGATGAAGGAAGTGGTGCTCGGGTTGTTTCCCATAACCAGAGACTACCAGGAAAGCTGGGAAGTGCAATTCATCCCCAAATTTATATGGCAGGTGGTTGGTAACAGAATGTTTTCAAGGGCAGTCCCTTCCCCACTGGCCTGACAGAATCAAATGTGTTGATCGTAAGGGCCTGGCACAAGTCTCATCTCTTCACAGGCTGTAGTCTGTTGGGAGGGGCATGTTTTCTTTTAAACTGATTTAACATAATAAATATAACAAATGACCTTTTAAATTAAATTCTGTAGATGTCCAAAGTGGCTACATTTTATAAGTCAAAATAACTGAATAAATAATAATAATTGCTATTGTATAGCAACAAATCCCTGTGGTTCTACCACTGAAGGCAGCCACTTTAAAACTATGCAGTACGCTAGTTCTTGAGGACAGCAATGTCAATATACCGACCCAGGAATTTTCTGGGGGTATGGCGAGTGTCTGGGAAAGTTAAGTGCAGAGGGCCTATTTTTTTGGATTTAGAAAGTCTCATCATTCACGTTGGGTCTATGTGAATTTCTGTATGCTTTCCAAAATAGTACACCACTTAGAGTTTGAGAACCGATCTATTTTATACAATTTTTTTTTTACTTCTTCAACTGTTTTGAGTTTCTGGCTTTTTAAAACCAAAAATTTATTTTTGATGCAAAAATCAGAGATACCCACACCCAAGTTGTAAAGCAGCTAAACAGAGAGAGAGTCTCCATGGCTTGCAACAGGAACTGAAAGAACTGTCAGTGCACCAAAAGGCTCTACTTTGTGACAGAATGAATAAAGACAAGATATTAGAGAGTCAAGGTAGGTAAAATAATATATTTTATTGAACCAACTTCTGCTGGGGAGAGAGACAAGCTTTCGAGCCACACAGAGCTCTTCAGGTCACCAATAGAAGTTGGTCCAATAAAAGATATTACCTCTCTGATATCCTCGGCCCAACATGGCTACAACACCACTGCATAAAGGCAAAATACTCAGCTAATTGCTCTCTGATAAATAACCTGTGTCTGCAAGGCCCAGTTATAACAGACATGATTCCCAGTCTCCCATGGTCACCTGAACTGGGTTTGTTTTTACACTGAGGTCAACAAAGCTGTAATTGGATCTGCTTGCACAAGTTCAGATTTAACTGCAAACAGTTAGGGCCGGACTCGATCTAATGGTACAAGCCCATTGATCGAGGTTGGTGGCTGGAACTGATGGCAGAATTTGACTCCCTCCCTGGAGTTTGGCTTCCAGAGACACTTACTGCACCAAGACAGCGCACACAACCCTGGTTACCCGCCTGCACGGCTTGTAGAGCGCTGCTGATCCTGGGCATCACCGACCAGGCTGCTGGTGCAAGGGCGGCATGCTTGATCAGAATGGATGAAGTGCCCACACACAAGCTGGGCACTATGTAAAGAGACAGAAGATGCCCACAATCTACACAGACAAACCACACGGCAAATGGCAGAGACAAAGGAAAGATCTGTTCTGTACTGAGCTGGGGCCCTGCCTCTGGGCCCCGCAGCACTGGCCAGGCCACTTACAGCACTCAGTAGGAGGCACTTGCTGAACCAGGGCACGATGCCCTGGCCCTGCTGCTGGCTCCAAAGAAACCGGCCCTGCCCCACCAGCGCTCACTGTCCCTGGGCTTCAGCGGCCCCACAGCGTCTACTGTTGGCACGACAGGGGCTCCCGCTGCCACCTCGCAGCCGCAGGACGCGCCAGTCACCCCAGGGCTCCCGCTGCTGCTGCTCGTCACGCAGCGTTATGCAAACGCTTTTCATGGACAGGGCGCGTTGCGTAACACAGTCCCGGCTGCAGCGCCCCGGACAGGGGCATGGGCAGGGGCGGGGGGGTGTCTCTTCTCGTGCCCTCTCCTTGCACTCAGCGCAAGTTACATACGCCCCGGAGAGGGGCCGCTCGTGCCAACACCGCCCGGGCCACCCGGGACACAGGTCTAGAGCGGGCAGCACGCGGGAGAAGTTCAATCTGCCCTTGTCCTCTCTGCGCTCAGACCCGCCTCCGCTCGGGGGGGGAGTTTGCTCCAGAAAATGCTCCTCCATCCCCACCCAGGGGAGCGGGCACATGCTCCGCACATGCGGCCGCGATCGGCGCCAAAGCCCTTTGTTTATGTAACGCCGCCGGGCGTGAATCTGCCCCCCAGCTCCGGCGGCACAAACCCCCTTTCGCAATTGCCGCTCCCTTAGCAATGCGGGGGTCACTTTTCTGAAGCGGCGGCTTCCCCGCCCCCCAGGAATGGAGGGTTTGGGGGGGGGGGGGTCAGGGAGGTGCAAGGAAACATCCCGGCTCTCCCAAGTCCGACCCCTCCAAGTGCAGAGCGAGCTGCAGGAGAGCCCCCGGCCCGCCCGCTGGCGGAGCCGTCGGGACAAGCTGCCTTTCCACAGCACGCTTTAGTCAGCCCAGGGCACCCCGGCAACCCTTAAAATGCAGCTGGAAACTTACATGGACACAACACTCGGTTTGCAGCTCTGACGGCAGCAGCCATGTTTGTGTGAACTAAATACATTCCCTTAGTCTGCAGACGCCCGGGGAAAAGGGTTCCCTTCCCCTGCTGACAGTGCCTTGGCGCTAGCTGGGGTGGGGTCGCCTCTCTCTGCCTCCTCTTTCCTCCCTGTCAAGATCCTTCTGTGTCAGCCCGCCCGCCGCTTTCTCGCAATAGGGAGACATGCGTTTGCTTTGCCTGGGAGGGGTGGAGACAGACAGAGAGGCAGGTCCCAGAGCTAGAGATCCTCCCCCTTCCTTTGATCGTCAAACATCCAACTACAGTACCAGCAACCAGCTGCTAGCGAGTGTGACTCGGGTCTCCGAGCAAAGACAAGAATCTGCTGGTCGCAGCTGGCTTAAGAGCTGGGGCAAAAGAGCCAAAACTAAAGTGACTGTAAAAGTTAGACTGATTTGTAAACAGGTTAGGGTTTTTTTGAGTCCCAAATTCATTTAAACCAAAGAGATATCAAGTATTCTAAAAAGTGTGGCCAACATTTTCTATCGTGGATATCCAAAGTTAAGCACCTACATTCATATTCAGAGATACTGAGCCTGGACAGCTCAGTTATGGGTGCTCAGCACCTCTGGAACTCATCCTGCTTATTTAGGCCCCGATCTTGCAAACACTTAAAAGGAAGCCCAAAAATAAGTGTTTGGGGCTTTAGGTACCAAACTTTAGGCACTCAAGTTTGAAAAATTGAACCTTTTATTTTTATAGCCAGTGACAAAAGAATAATTGTTTATATTAATTTATCTTCTATGGTTTTAAAATAGAAGATTGATGCAGAACATGGAAAAAATTGTCTCTTTAATTATTTAATTGTGTGACGTTCATGCAGTCAAGTATCAGGGGTAACTATCAGAGGAGTAGCCGTGTTAGTCTGGATCTGTAGAAGCAACAAAGAGTCCTGTGGCACCTTATAGACTAACAGACATATTGGAGCATAAGCTTTCCTGGGTCAATACCCACTTCTTCAGATGCAGGCTGTGGAAATGTCCAGGGGCAGGTATAAATATGCAGAGAAGAGTCAGGCTAGAGATAACGAGGATAGTTCATCAGGGAGGATGAGGCCTGTTTTAGCAGTTGAGGTGTGAACACCAAGGGAGGAGAAACTGCTTTTATAGTTGGCTAGCCATTCATAGTCTTTGTTTAATCCTGAGCCGATGGTGTCAAATTTGCAAATGAACTGAAGCTCAGCAGTTTCTCTTTGAAGTCTGGTCCTGAAGTTTTTTTGCTGCAGGATGGCTACCTTTAAACCTGCTATTGTGTGTCCAGGGAGATTGAAGTGTTCTCCTACAGGTTTTTGTATATTGCCATTCCTAATATCTGATTTGTGTCCATTTATCCTTTTGCGTAAGGACTGTCCAGTTTGGCCGATGTACATAGCAGAGGGGCATTGCTGGCACATGATGGCGTACATTACATTGGTGGATGTGCAGGTGAATGAACCGGCGATGGTGTGGCTGATCTGGTTAGGTCCTGTGATGGTGTCCCTGGTGTAGATATGTGGGCAGAGTTGGCATCGAGGTTTGTTCCATGGATTGGTTCCTGAGTTACAGTTATTGTGGTGCAGTGTGTAGTTGCTATGTTAGTCTGTATCCACAAAAACAACGAGGAGTCCGGTCGCACGTTAAAGACTAACAGATTTATTTGGGCATAAGCTTTCGTGCATAAAAAACCCACTTCTTCAGATGCATGGAGTGAAAATTTACAGATGCAGGCATTGTTATACTGACACATGACGAGAAGGGAGTTACCTTACAAGTGGAGAACCAGTTTTGACAGGGCCAATTCAATCAGGCTGTGTCCCAAGTCCTGTAGCAACTTCAGAAAACCCCCCCACATAAAAACAGTTCCTTTCCCCCACTGACCCCTGGCAAAAGGCACCAGTTTACACACTATGGGTCATTGACTGCTCCCTGTCTATGTAACTCCCAGTGCTGTTCTTCTCCATATAATGATTGGGTTATGACTGTTCAGACAATGTTTTTAAAACTAACTGGCTGATATATCGCTACGGTCTTTACAATAATTGATGTAAGAGTTACTGCATTTCATTTTTCCCTTTTATATTTATAATATCAACACAGCTACATGTTTATTATGTGGCTGACATGGTCATCCACATGGATCCAGAAATCCATCTGCTCTGCCTGATCCCAGACAGGGAAAATAAAAAACCTTGTCCAGACTAGGAAAAAAAGTTGAGTTATATGGCCTAGGCTAAAATGGAGTAAAGGGAGTTAAATTGTGTTTAGATTTGTGGTAAGTGGGGTTTTCAGTCAAGTTAAACTAGCTTGACTGAGCTAACTCAGTTGAAAAAAGCATCTATTTTCTTAGACTACACAAGACCAAAGAGACATCACAAAGGCATGGATATCAACAAATACACTAGGCAACATGTCAAAACCCTGTACTACCGACAGTGGAGACTTTGTCGAGATACTACTGTTTCTTTTACAGCATTCAATGGAAAAGGGAACATGGGAGATTCATTTGGCTCAATATTAATGACACTTGAAAGGGGGTGTGAATATTGTTGTACTCATTCATATCTAGGGCTTGATTCTGTTAACCCTTAAACTGGTATAAGGAAGTTACTTACCTGTAACTGGAGGTTCTTTGAGATGTGTGGTCCCTATCTGTATTCCACTGAGGGTTTATGTATGCGCACCATGCACCCAGAGCCAGAGAATGTAAAAGTAGTGTTCGTTGGTCCATGTATTCACCTTAGCTCTCCTGATGCTTCCGTTTGAGGTGATAAAGGGTAGGGCGGACCGACTGCATCTTCAGTTCCTTTTCCACTGCAAATCAGATACATCCATAGCAGAACAGAAGGAGGGTGGGAAGAGGAATGCAGATAATGACCAAGGATCTCGAAGAACCTCCAGTTACAGGTAAGTAACCTCTTCTTCTTCTTTGAGTGATGGTCCCTATTGTATTCTACTTACTGCTGGGGGAATTCTGCGCCACTGCGCAATGCAGAATTTTGCAGAAATTAACATTGTGCACCCAGAATTTCCTTTCCCCCATAGAAATGGGCTGCGGTGCTGCTAGCCACCACTAGGGGCCACTGGACCCAGCAGTGCCCAGCTCGCACATAGAAGACACTGCTGGGGGAGGGGGAGCGAGCTAGAGAGTCCCTGGCAGCTGCAGTTCCCAGTATGCCCTGAGGGAAGGAGAGAGCGGTGCACAGGAAACTCCATGCAAGCCTGGGACCGAGCATCAGGCTGTTTCTCGCTCTGGATCCCTGGGCTCTGCTGGGGAAGGAGGAGGGTGTCTGGGCAAGGGGGATCCCCACAGCTGGGCTCTGGGGGGGAGAGGGTGTGGGTATCTGGGCTGGGGGGCCTGCGGCTCGGCTCTGGGGAGGAAGGGGTTGTGGATGTCTGGCCCCCCGGCTGGGCTTGGAGGGCGGGGGGCGAAGGGGACAGAGAAACAGGAACTGGGTTGTCATAGGGGGTTTCTTTAACTCTCTACTCGGAGGGGGGGTGGAATTTTTGTGTGTCTGTATTGTTCCAGGTATTGTATTGCACTTACTGACAGGTATTTTGAAATAAATTACCAAAATAATTGAAACATGCATGATTATCTAGTGTTATTTTGACAAATAAAATCTGCAGAATTTTAAAATATTGTGTGCAGAATTTTTAATTTTTTGGCACGGAATTTTAAAATTTTTGGAGCAGAATGCCCCCAGGAGGGGCATTCCACTGAGGGTGATTAACAAGCAGTACCTAAGTCGGAGGTGGGTGCGAGGATGAAGATGGAATGGTCATGCAGAGAACTGCCATGCCAAAGGACGCAGCTGCTGCTGCTGAGTCTTGTGCTAAGACGTTGTGCATTCCAAAGGTGTGTACAGAACTCCATGTGGCTGCTCTACATCTGTCCAGGAGCAGCACGTCCTGAAGGGAGGCCGTGGTCGAAGCCTGGGCCTGGGGTCTCAGTAGGGGAGGCAGGCCTGATAGTTGATAGCAAAGTTTAATGCAACCTGAAATCCATTTAGAGAGTCTCTTTTGTTGGAGATGGCCTGTCCCCCAAATCTTTCTGCTACTGCAACGAACAGTCTGGGGGACTTCCTGATGGGTCTCATTCTCTGCAGGTACAAGGCTAAAGCTCGTCGGACATCTAGGGCATGGAGTTCCTCTGCAGATGCATATGGTTTTGGGAACTGAATGGATTGATGTGAAACTGGGAGATTACCTTTGGTAAGAATTTGGGATGCAGGCGCAGGGAAACTCTGTGGAAAATTGTGAAAGGCAGGTCTCCCATCATAGCTCCAAGTTCGCCAACCCTGGAAGTGATAGCAACAAGGAAAGTGACTTTCATGGAAAGGAGGAACATAGAGCATGATGCTAGCAGTTCAAAGGGCGGTTTTGTTAGCATGGCTAGAACTAGGTTCAGGTCCCATTGGGAAGCGATGTGTTGTATGCGTAGGAAGGTTCTGATAACACTCTTCCAAAACCTAGCAGTTAGCGGGTGTGTAAAAATGGAGTGACCTTCCATGGAGGGGAAAGGGAATGCACAAGTTGCCACCAGGTGGACTTTGAGAGAGTTGATGGTGAGACCAGATGCCTTCAAGGACAAAAGGTAGTCTGGCGTTGGGGGGTTGGGGGGAGGCGGATCCCTGCTGATTCTGGTGAAACTCCCTTTTGTTGGGCCCCAAGAAGCGAAGCATTTCCACTTCGCCTGGTAACAGTGTCTAGTGGATTATTTCCTGCTGCTGGAGAAGATGTCTTGTACGGCTGAAGAATAGGTCCATTCCAAAGCAGATGCCCATCCAAATACCATGCTCTGAGATGGAGCACCTCTGGATTGGGATGTCTGATGTCACAGTTGCACTGTGTCAGCAGATCGGGGAAGGTGGTGATAGGAATTGGTGGGCAGGTTGTCATACAAAGGAGATTAGGAAACCAGAATTGTCTGGGCCAGTAGGGGGTGATCAGAATGACTGTCACTCTGTCCCATCGGATCTTGTGGAGTACCCAAAGCAGGAGCGATAGAAGAGGGAAAGCGTAGTTGATTTGGTCTGACCAAGCGAGAGGGAGAGTGTTGCTCTGAGAGTGGTAGCTGAGACCTTCCCTGGAGCAGGATGTGGTGCATTTGCTGTTTATATGGGAGGTATCTGGTCGGAGTCCCCCATCAGGTGAAGATGTTATGAACTACTGAACTATATAGTTCCCACTCATGGTCGATCACAAAATGTCTGCTGAGCAGAAGATAGGCTGTGGACAAGAAGATCCAGTGAGTGATGCACCAATTCCGAAGATAAGATTGCTTTATGTACAGAAGCAATCAATCTCGTGCCCCTGTTTGTTGATGTAGAAGACAGTGGTGGTGTTGTCTGACATGGTGGGAACAGACGAATGGAAGAAAGGATTGACATATTTTCCTTACTGCTCAAAGTTCCAGGATATTGATGTGCATCCTGAATTCTCGAGACCACGTTCCCTGTGTCACATAATTGTGCATCTGCGCTCCCCAGGCAACGAGGGATGCATCAGTGATGATCCTCTTCTCCAGAGAGGAGAGGAGGAAGGGAACCCCTCCGCATACGTGACATGGGTCTATCCACCACCGCAGGGTAGACTTGGGGGGACCTATATCATTGTGTGAGTGGTGGGCAGTGGAACTTACGCTTTGGGCCATAGACAACCTGTGCCTCTCCGTACAGGGGAGGCACAATCTAAAGGGCAGGATATGTGACCGCCCCACGTGTCTCCCAGTGCACCACGCCCGCTACTTTCAGCCACTCTCCCTGGCAGCCAGGCTCGGGCGGGGAGCGGGAGGGAGCTGCTTCTCATGCAGCTCAAGCTGGCCCCTCCAGGTCGCTACTCTGTGCAGTGCAGCAGCTGCCTGAAAGAGCCTGACTGGGGACTGGTGGCGGCAGCAGCGCCCCCGCCCCCCACACGTCCTGGCCCAGCTGCTGGAGACAATGGCTGAGTGAGCTGGAAACGTGCCTGGAGGGGGAGAAAGGGGACTCCAGAGCCCGGACAGGGGGGGCCCGGGGCAGGGGGCAGCCAGCCACCGCCGCCTCCCCAGCCAGGTTCTGCACAGAGCAGCAACAAAGTGGCTGGTGTGAGAAGCGGCTGGTCCTGCCCCCTCCGCTCCCCGCCCAGGCCTGGCTGCCAGGGACAGGGGCCAAGCGTGCTGGGGGACAGGTGCAGTGGGAGGACAGAGCCCCTCTCCTTCCCTGCGCAATCTGGGGGAGTACTTGACCTCACATGTCCCCCCTATGTGTCGCCTATGCTTTGGGCAAGGGTGTAGATGCCCAGTGAGCAAAGGGTTGCTCTAGAGTCCTTGAGGGTATGTAGGGAAAAAATCATCCATCTTTTGATTAAAAAGATGGGATTCATCGAAGGGGAGGTCTTCAATAGCATTTTGTACCTCCTGAGGGAAACCGGAAGAGTGGAGCAACATTCCCTATGTGTAATTATGGGTGTAGCCATAGTCCTGGAAGAAGTGTCTACTGTGTCCACTGCTGATTGGAGTGCTGTTCTGGCTATCAGCTTCCCTCCGCAATGAGCATCTAAAAATGAGTCCAGTCCTGCTGTGGGAGTCTATCAGCAAATTCCTCAAATGTGCTGTAATTCAGGAAGTCGTATTTGTCTAGTAATGCCTGATTGTTCAAAATCCTGAATTGGAGATGGGCTGAGAAAAAGACCCAAAAGGTTCAAATGCTTGCTCTTCTTGCCAGATGGGTTGGAGTGAGGGTGCTGTTGCCAGACTCGTTCAGTCATTGCTTGGACAACCAGGGAGTTTTGGGGAGGGGGTGTGAGAAGAGAAACTCAGACCCCTTAGCCGGAATGTAGTAGCATCTTTCTGCCCATTTGGGGGTAGGCATGCATGTGGCTGGGGTGTGCCATACTGCCCTCATAGGCTCAAAAATGGCATCATTAAATTAACCAGTGCAACTCTCATTGGTGTTTGAGGAGTAGAGGATATCCAGTTTATGCTGGGCATCGTGGCTTTCCTCTAGGGGAATGTGGTGTTCCCCCACAACTCTGCACAGTCACTCTTGGAACTGCCTAAAATCATCTGGAGGTGAAGGGGACACTGTAGTTGCTGCCTCATCAGGGGAAGAGGAGGGAAATCTGCCTGTCCGGCGGCACCATCGGAGCCAGGCTAAGGGGTTTCTCCTCCATCAATGGATCCAACCGCCTGCTTGAAGGGGCCTTCAGTGGGGAGGTAGATGAAGGTTCCCTCGTGGATCAGTGCTGGTTCTGAGGGAGGGTATTGGGACCAGGGTCCCAAGTACAGCCAATAGTTTGGATCCAGGGGATCTTGAGGCAGTCCCCACGGCATGGGGTACCAGTGGGTCTGTGATGGTTGGAGCAGAGGATGTTGACAAGACCGGGATGGTCTCCGTTAGGGCACATACAGGTGGTACAACATCAATGGACCCTCTCTGGCATCCAGTTTGTTGAAGGATAAGAAAATGGATTCCAGTTCCATTGGCGGTACTGTCAGGGCTGGAAGAAGAGTGTAGATGGTTGGAATGGGAGGTGAGAGGTCCCGCAGTGGTGGCAGATCACGAAGGGGAGAAATAGCCTCCCTAGAGGTAGAAAGGCCCCGACAGATGGAGTGATCCCAGTTCTGTTAAGACGAATACATCCTGGGCTCAAACAGAGTTCTGGATTTCCTTGGTGTCAGAGGTACCCTCTCTTTACTTGGTGTCAGTGGTGGTGGCAAGGTGGACTTCCCCGGAGTAGACGGATCCTGCATCTAATGGGGCACCAATGATGACGGTACCAGTGGGCGCCCCTGCTTGTGGGACTTGTTGTTGTGTCTGAGATTTTCTGCATGCCCCATTTCCATGGTTCGAACTCATGGGAGGAGCATGCACTTCTTCGCTTTTGAGGAAGACTTATTCCCATGCTTATGGGTATGTTTCCTTACCTCCTGACTAGGCCCTGTCATGGGGTCCATGGTGGTGATACTGCCAGTGTCAGATTTGGACTCAGTAGCAGGAGGCGCACTCCTTGCCATTTATGGCTGATGTACAGGGGGGTCGGGTCCCCTGACCTGGGTCCGAGTGAGGCCTCATGGCGACTTCCATGAGGTGCTTCTGGAAGCAGAGAGCCTGGGCTTCTCAGGTAGGGCTGGGGAAGGACTGGCAGATACTGCAGTGCACCTGGATGCAATGTGAGCTTCCCCCAAGCTGTAGAGGCTTGTTCTACAGCTTCCCCCAAGCTGTAGAGGCTTGTTGGTGTTCATCGCTGATCAAGGAGCATGGGCAGGAGGAGGCACAAAGTTTAAAGCCCGGGGTCCTGGGCATAGTCTGGTACCTGCACGTGGATATGAGGATGGGGCGGTGGGTGGAAAGACAACCCCCCAATCTATCTACACTAATCACTAAAAACTATGATAAACTACAATAAAAATCTAAAATTCTAAAAACTGTTTACAACTACATATTTAAAGATGCATCAGAAATGAGGACACTGGAAGTTCCGATCTGGACCATGTGGCGGTAAGAAAGAACTGGAGACGTGATCAGTCTGCTCCGCTCTTTATCACCTCGGACAGAAGCAAGAGGTGAACCAGGGGACATGGGCGAGCCAAAGGACACTACTTTTAAATTTTCGGATTCCAGACGCCTGGTGAGCATACATAACCCACAGTGGAATACAACAGGGACCATCACTGGAAGAAGAAGTAGAAGTAACCCCACTCATTGTGGTCCTCTGTCCCGCTCTAGTGGTAACTGGGCCACATCTAGAAGTTGATGAGCCTCCTACAGGCTTGGCTAACAGAGATGAATCTCTTAGCTCAGATTAGCACTGGCTCATGCTTTAAAGTCCAGAAGTTCCAGGTTTGATTACTGGTAACACGCATAGTACAGAACTCCACAGGATTATTCAGGGGAGAAAGGACTGCTTTTGTGATGAACAGGATCAGACTCCTCGTTTGTTGGTAGATACAATACAAGGCATGCATTAAAATGTATCCCAACTCTGGTAACGGAGTATCTTATTGCAATTATAAAATATTGGTTTTAAAGAATATTAAAATAGTCAAAATAGAGTTTCCTACATTCTGATCTGTTTGTAATAACCAGAACAATTCAAGGCTCTAGGCAGTGGATTTTACTGATGACAATAGTAGTTCAGCATGCTTACACTCCATCAGCTCACTCAGTTCCTCTGTCTGTTTTATAATTAAGCAATCCAATACTCCATGGTATATTTTCTGGGGCCATTAATGCACATTTCACACACGGTCTGAGGTTTAGGCCACAGGCTAAGTTCATTCAAAGGCCCGAAGTGTGTATTAATTGACTCTGTCATGTCTTGGTGGGGGATGTATTGTATTTGGGGAAACTGGCATAAACATGCTCATATTCAAGGATATTAAACAAGGGTAAGTGTGGTGATTGTATCAGGTCAGTAAACATACCGCCCCCCCAGAGAGTCCTATTGTGTCCAACGGGCCAGAAACATTAACTATTATAGCATAGCTGATGTGTCTTGACTGCCCAGACACCAAAGGGCAATAAAATAATCTTAAATTCAGACAGCCAAATAAATACACAGTGGAGACACATCAGTTGGTGTTACCCTCATCTAACTTGTCTAGGATTGACTTTTCAAATAACCAGTAAGGATCTGGCCAGGAAGTCAATTAAACTTTATCTTTTTGCTATAAAGGGGATGGATCAAAGAGTAGCCAGGTTTTTTTTTAATTGTTAAAGAGATTTATTATTAAAAAGTTCCCATCAGAGGGGAGAGAGAGAGAAAAAAAAAGAGGGCAGAGCAGAGGGGTATAAGTATAACATGAAGTATAAGCTTGAGATGAATTATTTGTGCTTTTTTTATTGCCTCAGACTGGCTCTTTATTTCACGTTTCAAAATATATAACAAACTAATGATGCCACATATCTTTCCACCATCTAACATAGTTGTTTATGGAAGTCCAGGAGAGAAAGATAGAAAACTTATGTTCGGGATGAGAGTGGCGATTTGTGTGCTGTGGATGGGGGAACCAAAGCAGTGGAGGCAGAGAAAGGGAACTAGATAGTAAGGTTTAGATCGGATGTTATTTAATTTCTTTTTAGGACTTGTGTTGGTGGGCTATACAGTCTAGCAACCTTAACCTAACTTAAATTAGTTAAGCTAATTTACTGTGTCTTGAAGTTCTCTATCCATCCTCAGAACAGCTTTAGATGCTACCTCATCTTAAACCTGGTCTGGTTGGACCACTGGTAGGGAAGAGAGAGCAGGTTAATCTCTGCTTATTCAAACCTTGGCCTCTCTCCTGCCGGTGTCAGTTCTAATAGTGATTTTTGTGATGTTGGAGGCTATTCACTAGGAACTGAGCTAAGGCCATCATTTCATTTAATCTAAACTGCTAAAGGGTCAATAGATGGTAATGACTTTCAATCCCTACCTCAGGTAGATATGTCCTACAGACATAAGACTCTCAATACTATTACCAGTCCCTGAAATTATCCAGTTTTGTGGGTTTTAGCCAGCAATACAGAGGTCATACTCCCATGTTTGAAGCTTCCCAGATCTTCCCTTACTCCCTTTTTAAACAGGAGCGTCAAAGATAACTTCTCTGAAGTCCCGAGATATACCTCTTCGCTCTGCTCTCTAATGAGAACTGAAAACTATCTCCTTCTGCTCCTCCTCTTGTGTTTGCTGTCTCTTTCAGAATTCTGGCATTTTTCACCCTCCAGTCCTGCAACATCTATTTTCAATTGCTCTGTTGGGTTTTAACATGGTAAGATCTAGAGCTGGCAGAAACTCACAATATCCGTTCCACAGGAAATTCTGATGTTTTGAAATTTGTTTTCATATCTAATTGGAGGAAAATCAACAAATTTCAAAATGTTCCATAAAATGAAATTTTCTGAAATGTTGTATTTGGGGTCAATATAAATGTTCTGTTTTAATACAATCAAAATGTTTCATTCTCATTTTGATGTTTTTATTTTATATTATTTATGAATATATCATATTGCAGCATTGCATAGCAAATAAAATACATTTCAAAATGAAAAGTTGTTTTGAAATGAAAAATTGAAATGTTCTATTCTGATAAGTCAAAACAGGAACATTTCAACCTCAAAGTGATTCTCTTCCTTTTTTTTTTTCCAAAATGAAATTTCATCAACATTGACATGTTCCTGCAGAAAGTCTCAATTTGAATGAAATGGCACTTTCCAATGGAAAAATGGCCTGCTGGAAAATTTTTGACCAGCTTTAGTGAAATTCTTTGTTGCAGCAAGGCTTGATCTATACCAAGATTTTGTACGGTAGAACTATGTCAGGTAGGGTGGTGATTTGTACCCAAATAGTTATACTGGTACAACCCCTAGCGTAGGATGCAGTCATACCAATATAAATATGCTTATACTGGAATAGATTTCCCTTTTGTGAATAGCTGTATATACGCACTTTCATATGGATATAACTGTCCACACTAGGGGTACGTCCATACTTACTGGCTGGTTCGGCGACAAGCAATCGATCTTCTGGGATCGATTTATCGTGTCTTGTCTAGACACGATAAATCGATCCCGGAAGTGCTCGCCGTCGATACTGGTAATCCTGCTCCGTGAGAGGAGTAGGCAGAGTCAACGGGGGAGCCTGCCTGCCGCGTCTGGACCCACGGTGAGTACCTTTTAGTTCGAACTAAGATACTTCGACTTCAGCTACGTTATTAACGTAACTGAAGTTGCGTATCTTAGTTCGAACTGGGGGCTTAGTGTGGACCAAGCCTAGGGGAGTTGTATTTCTTTAACTATACTGGTATAGTTAAACCAAAATTCCTTTTGTGTGGAGTTGAAGCCAAAGTTTTACTTCCCCCAGAAACCTTTCAGTCGCATGTTCCCCCCACTGCCTCAAAGAAGTCCTTCCGGTTTCCAAGTAATAACTCCTTGTACTGTCACCGTTTGCCTCACCATCCCCTCAGGGAGCCAGACACTCCCTGTTGCTTCTTGCTCTATATATTTGTAAAATCTTTATTGCTTAAGAAGGGATGACAAGCAATCTGCCTTTTATTGTAAATTAGAGATGGTCACAAATTTGTCCATCAAAATATTTTGATTGTTTCCCAAAGAAAAACAGGCTTTTGACAAAAATTAAAGAACAAATCATTGTGTTTGTCAAAAAATGTCACGGGAAAAAAATTAATGTCCTGCCCATCTGTATTGTAAATATTGGATTTCTTAATCCAAGTGCTCTCTCCCATCGCTATAGAGCATCTTCACCAGACACACTACAGTGGCACAGCTGTATCGCGCTGCTGCAGTGCTGTACCTACATAGACATGGCCTAAGCCTCACTCATGATACAATTCTCAAATGTCAGGATTTTTCTTTTCCAGACAGGGCACAGTTTAATGTGTTTCTGTCAAACAGGAGTTACCCCGCCTAGCCAAAGGAATGTGGCTTCTCCACTGGGCAGTGAGCTCCAAAGTACATTTGGAATCTGACATTTGAACATTCTAAAAGTGAAGCTTAATTTTACTTACAATCCTGTCAGCCACCCCCAGCGGCTGCTCCCCTGCCAGCCTGGGAGGTTGGAGAGGGGACGCCAGTGCAGCGGCCCCACCCCCTGACCTGGGGAGGGTGATGAACCCTAAGAAGCAGAGGTGAGGCTGGGGCTGTCGTGGGGCTGAAGTGAGGAGAGTGAGGGTGCATGGGGTGGGAGGGCTGTATTGATGGTGGGTTCTGAGCAGATGGGGTAAGTGCTGGGAGGGTGAACTGGGGACGGTGGGGATGGATGGGGTAGGGGGGGGCTGAAATGATGGGGGACAGGGTTAATTGCTGGACGGGAGTCAGGCAGATGTGGGGGTGAGAGAGCTCCTACAGCGGGGGCCAAAAAATAAATAAATCACCTTATCTAGTACATGTGGGAAAGTGGGCAACACTAATTGTCACATGCACACACCCTGGGGATGGGCAAAGGGAGTTCAAAAATCAAGAGACTGACCTAAAAACACAATATCATCTTTTATTAAAATGTCACGATTTTGGGGCCAATCTCATGATTTGGGGGGGCGGGGAAGGTGTCCGACTCATGATTGTTCATCTCTTGAAGTTGGCAATACTATGTAAGTAAACACTGACTGATATCTTGAATGGCTCTTATGTAGCTAAGTTGTCCCCCTCATGACATTATATTTTTTCTCTGACTAAACTGCTTTCTTTAAGAGAGATTTAGCTTTTAAGCTGTTTGGGGCTAGTTCTTGAAGAAGAGCTAGAATATTCCTCCAAGTCATCAACCGCTCAGTGAAGCACTCACTCAAAGACCCTGGGCAAAGAACTACCCATCCCCAAGAGATATTGTTGAAAGGCTGCAATTGGTAAGGTGCATGGGCGAAAGTCTGGTGACTCAAGAGTGAGGAGTGTATGTGACAGGAATAGGGATTTGCCTGTATCAGTGTCAGAGCCAGGGCTAGAATTCAAAATTAGAAGTGGGAATTCTCAGCTCACAAACATGTGCTGAACTCAGACCACACATCTCTCTCTGTCTCTCTGACTCATTCTTGTCTTCCCATGACATTTGTTTATTTTAAGATTGTAGGATCCTTGGGACAGGGATCTATAGAATTAACAAAATGATAATGGGGGGAACACTTTCCCTGATCCTACATTGTAAACCCAGTCAGGTCATGGTCACTATTTCACAGCTGTTCCCATGTTATGTTTACAAGCAGGTTTCTGTTTCACTAATTGCCAGGCTGCAAACTGCCTCTCATCCTGGCTCCCTCAAATGCAAAGTAAGTAGCCATGCCCCTTGTCCACTAACAGCTTACCTAACTGTTCCTTGTCTTTGGCATATCACAGTTTATACATGAACAGTTGGAAATCATATTCCTCTTATCATGACCGCTACCTTTTGTTCATCCTCCTGCTCTTTCATATCTGGAACTCTGCACCTGAATCCACTTTCATTGGCAACAATGTCACTCTAGTTGTAGTTCTCTCATAACAACACAGAATTTTTTAATAGCCTAGGTACCTGCTGGAATGAAGGGCACGTCAAATAGACTTCGACCCTGCCCCATTTGCCATACCATGGATATTCTCATGCCTCAATGTCATATTGTTCAAAAGAAGTTCAATCAGTGATTAGAACAGTCAAATCAGCCTATGAAACTCTAGCAAGTAAATGCTAGGAAATATGATAGTTCCATTCTGTTCCTGTTGCAGATACTCAAAAAGCTAATTCCCATTATTTACTAATTACGTAACTAAGATTTCATTAACAAAGGAAAAAATTGGCAGGATGAGTTCATAAAGCTTCTTCCTAACAATGGACCATAATCCCTACAGCTGTAAATCATCCCCACCAAAGATTATAGTATTATGCAACTGCTTAGCTGCATTATGGGCTAGAGCAGAGAGTTGTCTTTCACTGAAGTATCCAGTAGAATCTAAATGCCACTGCTACAGGCAAAATATTAGAATAGATGGTCTAGTGGTCTGTTCTGGTATGGCTATTGCTATATTCCTATATAACAGTTATTGTCAATCCCGTGTTCAAAATGCATGGAGTGGCTTAAAAATCACAAGTGTTTTTTTTAATTGGGTTCTGTTTAGCCGCCTTGCAGTTTTGAGGCTTTAGGTTACATTGGGCCACATTTTCAAACTTTTCTTTGTAGCCAAAAAAGCTAAAAACTTACTTAAAAAAAAAATAAAGCTGAGATGCTCTTGTATTTACATGGCTTCAGGAACTAGGGCTTTAAGGAAAACACCAAAGCCATGAGACTGGAAACAAAATCATAAGAGAGTTGGTGACTGATAATGGGGCATAATCTGATGTTGAGTTAGTGTCCAGTCCTTCACTGTTATTTCATGCAGCCAGCCCCATTGTCTCCAAAGGGATTTCTTGCATAATGGCTACTCATGTAAGAAAGTGTTGCCAGATTGGGTCCCTATTTTGTGAGCCAGGAAGCTCCTCTTTTCACAAACGTTCTAGGCTTACTCCTGCAGTCTCTTACTCACTGGAGTAGTCCTTATTCACATGAATTCTATCATTGATTTTAGTACATTACTCATTGAAGGCGAGGTTAGGGTTGGGTTCTAGAGGAGTGGCTTGCTGAATCTCTTAGTTCCTGTTCATTTTTGAATGTCTACTTTATAATTACTACCTTTATTGGAATAGCTGTTCCTTTGTAATGTTTCCAGGTATTCTTTAGATGGTTTTAAAATCTCCAGCAGTCATCCTCCTGTCTTACATGTGAGAGAGATGCAATACAACAGCTATGCAGACAGACAACTGGGAGAAAAAAATGTGGTGCATGTTAGTCCTCTGTCACATTTCACTTAGTTAACTACTTAACACACTTCAGAGATATAAATATGAATCAAGAATGCAGATTATAGGCCACACTGTATGTAGGTCATTTTAATAATCTCCCTGGGAAATAATTCATGTTTTGATAGGATAACTGAGGTCCAAATAGGTTTCTCTTTTATTTAGCTTTTCTATGTACACAAAGATGAATTCCTCTAGTATGATTGGTAAATTCATAGATGTAATAAGCCGAATTCTTCTTGATTGCCACAGGGTAAGTGCGGCTTGTCTCCAGGCAGAGGGAAGCTAAATGACTTGCCCTTCGTCACACTGCAAATGAATGGCAAAGCTGCGAACAGAACCCTGGTTACCTCATGCCAGGTACAATTTCCTATCAAATAGACTATGCTGCCTCATTCTGGCCACATAAAGGATGCTTTAAAGGGACATGGTCAACTTAAAATAATAACTTACATGTAGTTTGGGATACTAGACTTGCCTGTGAGTCCCTTCACCAATTTTTGTGGATTTTCAACCACATTTTTCCTCTCTCGGCTGCTATGTGAAAAATCCACACAAACAGAATAAAGTGACTGACTAGACAAGGGAAACAGTGAAATGAACTACATATGTAGTAAAAAACAGGAAAATATCCTATTCTCCTGTCAGTCATGGTAATCTTAGGTGATACTTGTAACAATAGCTTAAAAAAAAAGTCTGATTTTTAAATTGACTGTACCCCTTTAATTGCCTAAGAGGCATTGGAGGTTCTACTCTCCTTTACGTAAAGGGAAAAGTTGGAAGGCTGAGTTGTAAAAGTGGGTTCTCGCATGGCAGCTCTTGTTTAGAAATGTTATCTGAGTACATGTCCTTGTTATGTGCACGAATATGAAGGAATAAGGGTTAATTTGGGAACAAAAGCAATACCTGGGCATTTTCCGTTTATTTATATGACAGAGTGTTTCTCTGAATTTTGCCCTTTCTATTCTATGTTGGTTCCTTTATTGTCCTCACAGCGTAGCAGCTGAGCACCTTTCTGTAGTGCTCTAAGCAACGCTTTGTACCATGATCGCTTCCACTAAGCTATTCTTTAAATAAATCACAGCCCCAGTACTTTGTATTTACTTAAGGAAAGCGGGGGTGGAAGGGGGAGAGGAGGGGAGGGAATATTTGAGAAAACAAACAAGGAACAAAAATCGGAGATCATCAGAAAGCAATAATTTGTGTGCATTCACATAACCAGGGAATTCGGGATGAGGGGTGGCAAGGGAGATTGTACCTGAGGTTGGGAGGCTTAATTAGTAGATAATGCTCCAGCCTGGCACAAATGGGACCCCATATCTGCTATCAGCTTGTAGTCCTAAATAAAATGAATCTTGATTTCAGCTCAGTGCTCCAGGAACAAAATCTGAATCATTATTTGCCATGATTGGCACTTCTGTGCTCGGCAGACTGAAATCTTCTCTAGCGGATAGAAAGAATACTCTTTTCAAAGCGTAAGATTTGCCATTGACAGGGCACTGTAGGGAAGCTTTGCATTGAGGCTGCACACTGCGCAGCTGGATACACACAGTTTATTGAATACATTATTTATTATGAGATGCCCTTCACACACAGACAGGAACAAAGTCCCTCTGCTGGGTAGCAGAAACCCACATGTCTAAGTTTAGAACCTCTAGCACCTCTGCATACCATTACAGGCCTGGTTGTACTTTTACATTGTATTCATGCCATAATACTGTATTTACATGCAGCATATTAATCAGAGGCAGCATGGTTTAGTAGTGGATAGGGCACTAGACTGGATGTCAGGATACACTGATTCTATTTCTATCACTGATTTGCAATGTAACCTTTCTGTGCCTCTGTTTCCCCTCCACTCTTTTCCTGTCTTGTCTACTTAGTCTCTAAACTTTTTTGGTCAATGACTAGCTCTCACTATGCGTATGTACAGCATTTAGCGCAATGAAGCTGTGATCTCAGCTGGGGCCACTAGACATTGCCATAGTATATATAATAATAAGGCTGCTCACCAACCTAGACCTACATTTTGCAGCAAGGTCCCTGGATTCTATACCACACTTGTGCGGCTGAGTGAAAATTCCCTGACAGCTTCATTTCTTTGTTAAAGCGCAGTGTTTTAAAGAAAATGAATATCATCAGTACAGCAAACCCTGTACAGTTAATCTAACCTTGAGACACAATAAATTACTTATTTATCTAATAGATGCTCTAAAAACAATTCACTTATTTGTATTGCCCTATTTGGGAGAACTATAGAGATCAGATATCTTAGAACTAATCTGGGAACTTTACCAACTTTTCTTTTTGAGACGCTGAAACATGCATTTCTTGCCCTCATTTTGTTTTTAGATTTGTCTTTTAGCACTACGGTTCTCAACCAGGGGTATGTGAACCCCGGGTAGGGTGACCGATGTCCCAATTTTATAGGGACAGTCCTGATTTTTGGGTCTTTTTCTTATATAGGCTCCTATTACCTCCCACCCCCTGTCCCAATTTTTCACACTTGCTGTCTGGTCACCCTAACCCCGGGGTGTATGCAGGTGTCTTCCGGGGGTACATCAACTCATTTAGATATTTGCCTAGTTTTACCACAGACTACATGAAGCACTAGTGAAGTCAGTACAAACTAAAATTTATAGAGAGAATGACTTTTTTATATTGCTCTATATACTATTACACTGAAATGTAAGTACAATATTTATATTCCACTTAATTTATTTTATAATGCTATGGTAAAAAGGAGAAAGTAAGCAATTTTTCAGTGGTCATGTGCTGTGACACTTGTATTTTTATGTCTGATTTTGTAAGAAAGTAGTTTTTAAGTGAGATGTAACTTGGGGATACACAAGACAAATCAGACTCTTGAGAGGGGTAGGGTAGTCTGGAAAGGTTGAGAGTTACTGGACTAGTCGGTAAAGGAGTGTTTGTACATCCGAGGGGGCTACCCCAAAAAGGCCTGCAATGCAGATGTAAGGAGCACTAGTGGAATCCCTAGAGGCTGGTTCAATGAGAATCCTTTGAGGTAGATGGAATGAGAGACCCGTCTCGTCAAACCTCATGGAGAATACTGTATACTCTCACAGTCTGATTGTGTAGAGCAGAGGTGGGATGGAATAATCCTCTTTGTAAAGAAGATCGCTGATGCTAGGAAGAAAACAGCACATGGAAATCCATTCTGGTACCTTTTAATAGAATCATCCCTTAGGCAACTGCTGAAGCCTAATGGCCTGTTGTGTGGTAATGAGAGTGCATTTCTTCAAAACTAACCTTTACTAAGGTGATTCGGATGAGTGCAGTTTCTGGTTTATGCTCCTAGTACAATTCAGGCCTTTGTTTACAAAATCTACACATCTGTGCCATTGATTGGGAACTAAAGAAGCTGTTTGTTTTTGTCCCTAGTTTTTTGGAATGCGCTCCACAGATGCTGCTAAGTTTGATTCTATCTATGGTGATTTAAAATTGTTAATGAAGAGCTTGGAGCGTTGGCAATATGTAGCATTGCTGGTTCGTGGCCAGATCCACTATAGGATTTGGTGCCTAAATATGGCCTTTAGGTACCACTGGGATCCACAAAATTCCCACTCAATCGCTAAACGTTCACTGTAAAAGTTCCCTAAACACCTACATTTCTGCCTCTGAGCATGCAGACTGCTGCTTCAAGGCAGGCGTCCATCTCACACCTATGCCCTAGTGCAATCCACAAACGAGGGGAAGATAGGTGTTCCCCTGCAAGGCGTGTGAGTACCCCTATTTCCACACAAAACAGCTGGGGGAGAGAGGCCAGCCTTCCTTACAACCTTTAGCTCACTGCTTGGAGTACTCACCTGGAGTATGAGAGCCCTCAGTTCAGTTGCCTCTGCTGCCCAGTGACTGCACTCAAAAACAATGTAAAACGTTAGAGCCTACAAGTCCACTCAGTCCTACTTGTTGTTCAGCCAATCGCTCAGACATTTGCAAGAGATAATGCTGCTCCCTTGTTTACAATGTCACCTGAAAGTGAGAACAGGCATAGCACTATTGTAGCCGGCGTTGCAAGGTATTTACATGCCAGATGCACTAAAGATTCATATGTCCCTTCATGCTTCAATCACCATTCCAGAGGACATGCATCCATGCTAATGAGGGTTCTGCTTGATAATGATCCAAAGCAGTATGGACCAACACATGTTCATTTTCATCATCTAAGTCAGATGCCACCAGCAGAAGGTTGATTTTCTTTATTGGTAGTTCAAGTTCTATAGTTTCTGTAGCGGAGTGTTGCTCTTTTAAAATTTCTGCAAGCGTGCTCCACGCCTCATCCCTCTCAGATTTTGGAAGGATTTCAGATTCTTTAACCTTGGGTTGAGTGCTGTAACTATTTTTAGAAATCTCACCTTGGTAGCCTCTTTGAGTTTTGTCAAATCTGCAGTGAAAATGTTCTAAAACAAACATGTAGTGGGTCATCATCCGAGACTGCTATAACACGAAATACATGGCAGAATGCAGGCAAAACAGAGCATGGGAAATGCAATTCTCCCCCCAGGTATTTAGTCAGAAATTTATTTAATGCATTATTTTTCTAATGAGTGTCATCAGCATGGAAATATGTCCTCGGGATTGGTAGCCGAAGCATGAAGGGGCATATGAATGTTTAGCATATCTGGCACCTAAATACCTTGCAATGCTGGCTACAAAAGTGCCATGTGAACGCCTGTCCTCACTTTCAGGTGACATTATAAACAAGAAGCGGGCAGCATTATCTCCTGCAAATATAAACAAACTTGTTTGTGCAATTGGCTAAACAAGAAGTAGGACTGAGTGGACTTGTAGGCTCTAAAGTTTTACATGGTTTTATTTTTGAATGCAGTTATCTTTTGTACATAATTCTACATTTGTAAGTTGCACTTTCAGGATAAAGAGATTGCACTACAGTACTTGTATTAGGTGAATTACAAAATACTATTTCTTTTGTTTATCATTTTTACAGTGCAGATATTTGTAATAAAAATAAATATAGAGTGTGCAGTGAGACTATATTCTGTGTTGTAATTGAAAGATACACTTGAAAATGTAGAAAACAAAAAAATATTTAAATAAATGGTATTTTATTATTAACAGCACAATTAATCACACGATTAATTTATTTAAATCATGTGATTAATAGTGGGGGTTTTTAATCGCTTGACAGCCCTACTTATTAGCAACTGCTGGATGATAGCAACTTTTTGCTGGCAACTGAGGGGTTGCTAATAAGCAGAGTCTATTGTATTTAAACAAAGTCAAATAGCTTAAACAGTAGAGATTGAGAGAGACCCACATCAGAATGTCCCATAGGGGAGTGCCCACTCGCCCTTAGACTGACGGGTGGGAAACACCTGTTCAAATCCCTTCTCATTAGGCAGAAGGGGGAGGGGGTGAACTGAATTTCCTGGATGAGTGATTTAACCGCTGGGTAAAGGCTATAAGGGAGTCCACTCCTGCTGCTGTTTTGTGAAGAAAAGCTTAGGTGCCTGATGCAGGGAAAGGGTTCCTGGCTATTAATTGAAAGCAGAGATAGGAGCCTAACTCCATGAGAGGGAAGAGGCTTAGGACACACCCCTTTCACTAGCATCTGCTGTTGGCTAGCTTAGGTGGCTCCCAACTCAGGGTGCTGGCATTGGTGGATCCCGTTTTCAGATGTGTCCCTCTCCATTCATTGTATAGGGAGCCTAGGTGCCTAACCCAAGGTTTGCAGATTTCAATGGCAGGTTTCAGAGTAGCAGCCGTGTTAGTCTGCGTCAGCAAAAAGAACAGGAGTAAATGTGGCACCTTAGAGACTAACACATTTATTTCAGCATAAGCTTTCGTGGGCTACAGTCCCACTTCATCGGGTGGCTCGCTGCCTAAAGTTAGTTGCAATGCCTACATGGAGCTAGGCCATGGTCTCTTGTAAAGAGACATGTCATTATAAATTGTCACTCTGATGCGTTTGTTTAGTTCTGGAGCGCTTTTATATATAGTTTAGTCTTGGTCTGCAGCTTTCAAAATAGCTATGTTCAGACCTCCCTCCCCCCACATACATTATAAATTAGATTCTTAGCTCATGTTTAATGATACATTCAGATGCTTGGCACAGTAGTTTAGCTCATCAGTGTTAGCATTATCTGACAGTAAGGACTACAGTGATTAAAAAGAGAAGCAATTGGCTTCAAGGCATGGTAACAAATTTCTACCAAGCTTACATCCCAGCACTTGTGTCCATGTTTGCTCTTAATGACTGAACAATAATCTTAAAGATCTGTTCCATCACTTGACATAAAGAACATTTAATTTGATTGTGCTAGAACAGTGGCTCTCAACATTTCCAGACTACTGTACCCCTTTCAGGAGTCTGATTTGTCTTGGGTACCCCCAAGTTACACCTCACTTAAAAACTACTTGCTTACACAATCAGACATAAAAATACAAAATGTCACAGCACACTATTATGGAAAAATTGCTGACTCTCTCATTTTTACCATGTGATTATAAAATAAATCAATTGGAATATAAATATTGTACTTACATTTCAGTGTATGGTATATAGAGCAGTATAAAGGCATTATCTCTATGAAATTTTAGTTTGTACTGACTTCATTAGTGCTTTTTATGTAGCCTGTTGTAAAACTAGGCAAATATGTAGAGTAGTTGATGTACCCCCTGGAAGACCTCTGCATACCCCTGGTTGAGAACCACAGTGCTAGCCCACCAGTTCTGATTTTAAACACTACAAACCTGGATAAAGGAGGAGAGATATATAAAACAGAAAATATCACAATGCCACTACATGTATCCAGACTACACCCGCACCTTGAATGCTGTGCGCTGTTCTGATCATCCCATCTCAGAAATAATATATTAGAATTGGACAAGGTACAGAAAACGGCAATAAAAATGATTAAAGGTATAGAACAGCTTCCAGATGAGGTGAAATTAAGAAGACTGGGATTTTTCAGCTTGAAAAAGAGATAACTAAAGGGGGGATAGGATAGAGGTTTATAAAAATCACAAACCACGTGAAGAAAGGGAATAAGGATGTGTTATTTACTCATTCACATAACACAAGAACCGGGGTGAACCAATGAAATTAGCAAAAGCGTTCCTTTACACAGCTCAGTCATGTGGAACTCATTGCCACGAATGTTGTGAAGGCCAAAACTATAACAAGGTTCAAAAAAGAACTATATAAGTTCACGGATAGGTCCATCAATGACTACTAGCTAAGATGATTACGGATGCAACAGCATGCTCTGGGTGTATCTAGCCCAGGGGTGGACAAACTTTTTGGCCCAAATTGCATGCAGGGCCATGAATGTAGGGCTGGGGAAGGCATGCAGGAGGGTGCTCAAGGCATGGGGTTAGGGAGCTCAGGGCAGGGGGTTGGGGTGCAGGCTCCGGCCTGGCATTGCTTACCTCGAGCAGCTCCGGAGTGCCAGCGGGGCTAAGGCAAGCTCTCTGCCTGCCCTGGCCCCAAGCTGGTCCTGGAAGTGGCCAGCATGTCCGGCACCAGCTCCGGCGAGTGGGGTGGGGCAGGTGGCTCCACCGCGCACTACCCTCGCCTGTGGGTACCACCCCCGAAGTTCCCATTGGCCACGGTTCCCTTTCCCGGCCAATGGGATCTGTGGGGGACTGAGCCTGCAGGCGAGGGCAGCACATGGAACCCTCTGACCCCATCAAGGCCTGCAGGCCGCTTCCGGGAGCAGCGTGGGGCCAGGGCCTTAGCTCCGCTGCGCCACGAGGCTGGCAATCCCATGAGATGGATTGAAAGCCCCAACGGGCCGGATCCAGCCCGCGGGCCGTAGTTTGCCCTCCCCTGCCCTAGCCACTGACTACCAGAAGCTGGGAATGGGCGACAGGGATCACTTGATGGTTCTCTGTTCTGTTCATTCTGGCATAGGCCACTGTCCGAAGACAGAATACTGGGCTGGATGGACGATTGGTCTGACCCAGTATGGCCGTTCTTATGAGTGATTTGTTCATGTCTAAGAGTCCGGATTGCGAGTCTGCTGCTGTAGAGCCTTCTCCTGCCTTTCCATCCTCTGCAGCTGCTACATCAGATTGTCTTTATATTATAAATTACAGCAGTGCCTTGAGCACCTTAGTTCAGAGACATTTATAAATTAAAATTCAACAGGGGACATGTCTGCTGATAATTCAACAACATCTTTGAAAACGGGATAGAATTATATTTTTCCAGTTTTTAGGTAATATAAAGATAATCTGACTTTTATAGAATTTAGAAAGTCAAGCACAGAGATTTTGACAGGAGGTTGCTACTGGTATATTAAAATGAGACAACACATGTTGATTTTTTTCTTTTATGTCCCCTGCATTGGATTATATTCGAGTTCAGTATAAAACACCTTGAAACCCTGGGAAGTCTATTATTGTTAAATATTTATATAACATTACAACTTTGCCTGGAGTTTTACACAGATTAAAAAACCAACCACCTTGTTTCGAAGAGTTTTGTAATCTCAAGTACACAAACATGGAGATCAAAAAACCACGCAGGAAGAACCATGAAAAAGAATAGATGAAAAACAAAATTAACAGTAGTTATTGTATAGCGAGTGAGTCTTGTAAGGTCTGGTATTTTTCCATACAGATTGTGGTAGGTCCAGAAGAAAGGAATAAGCCACATTTTTCAGCCCCAGAGCCTGAGGGCCGAGGGCCCAAGTCAGGTGACCTGGGCCAGGTACAGATTTTTTTTATCCCCAGGTAGCCATACTCAAAGGGGATTAAGCTAAAGCAATAATGCTGTTTTACTTCTGAGCAAGAGGTTTAATGCCCTTTAATTAATTAATATGCTTTAAGTTCACACCTTTAGTTAATTCATTTCAACTTTCCTGAGTCTTCCTGTGTAGACATGTCCTTTAACAGGGTGGAGTACGTTAAGGAAGTAACATACCAGTGGAAAACAAAAGGACAAGTACAAAAAGGGGACAGTCCAAAAGTTATTACCCTGCACGCATTTTTGTATGTTATGCTAAATTTATTTACTGGCAGATTGGACTGATTTGTGTGTGCAACATGCAAAATTCTAAAAGGAAAAACAAAGTTTTGCCACAGAAATGTGAAATTTAACAGTTTACAAATACAGTGTAGATGAAAAGTCCAGACTAGGTCCCAAGGCAGGTATCCAAGTAGGTTTCAAATAATCCACCTACTATTTGTTCCAGTAAGATTGATCTAATTTATGACTAAAATGCATTCTGACAGCTCAAAACACTTAATAATTAAGTAACATTTGATTACAATCATTGAGGGAACCCACAGAGAAGCAGAAACAGTACACTGAGCCCATTACGCAAACTTTAGTCAGTATAGAGCCATCTGGGAGACAAAACATTACTGACCTGTGAAAATATACTCAGATTAAAATACTCTTAAAGAGGACACTAATCCAAATAATCATATAATGCTGAAATTAAACTATTTCAGTTTCAAAGTTACCAAATTGTATCAGTGTCTTTAAAATTCAGTTTTCTTCCTATGTGTCAAGCAACAGTGACCAACTGATTAAGGGAACTCAAACATGCAGGTGTACAGGAGAAGCCAGACACAACATTCTAAGAACACATCCACCTTGTTCTATTTCAGCATGTAGGCTGTACAATGGCTGGTCCTGTTAAAGGGCTCAGTTCTGCAAGGTGTAGACCCCACTGATCTCTGGCAGAAATCAAAAGCAGCGGAGGGTGCTCTGCCCCTTGCAAAACGGAAGCCATCATTTCCAAATTAATGAACTCTGTCAAAAGAAAGCAGATCTTTTTGTTATAGGAGGATGTGCTTAATCCTACACTGCTACTGACTTTAGTGTGAGTTTTGCTTGGGTCAGTGAAGGATTGGGCCCAAATGTTCTAACATTGTATTTCTAACAGTTTACATGATTCCATCTTTATTAATTTCTGCTGCACACTCTCATATTAACACACAACAGTATTTGTAACTTTAAATGATCTGCCTTTTAATTTAACCAAAACGACCCCCAAACCACAGATAGAACATAAACCGAGTTACTTCTAAAAGAAAATCAAATGCCCCAGTGTTTTAAGATACATATAGATTGAATGTTAAAGGCACAGGAGAAATAAATGTCGCATGTTACGGATTGTACACACTGCATGTTTCAAATGTCAATCTAATATGAAAACTTCGCTAGGAGCTAAAAGTTGCAATGGCCCTAACCAGATGGTGTTTTTAAAATGATAAAAGCAAAAAAAAAAAAAAATCTACAGAAAAATTGCTAAGTGATGTTACCTTCCAAATAAGCAGAATTTCACCTTTTCAGCTGCTACATTAGATAGTTGTTTTAGTAAAATTGTACTACTTTATGGCTCAAGCAACAAGGAGCAATAGCTCTTGCCTTTAGATGGACTGTAGGATGACATAGTGCACTGTTTCCCCCCCTTACATATAGGATTTTAGACGTTGCTTTGATTTTCTCCTGAGGAAGTGGTTAAGGTTTGCAGCGTTGCACGAAGCGTGGGTATAGACATACGTCACGGATGTGATGCCTGTTCAGAATCCATGTTAAGAAGCGTTCTAAGCCCAAGCCGTACCCACCATGAGGGCATGTGCCATATTTACGCTATGGAACAAAATGCAAAGAGGAAATATTTTTAAAAACTCAGCCTGTTACTCATCTACACTGGGATAAATATCACACTTGGGGGCTCATATTCTGAATGATGGTAAATGGGGAAACCAAAAAGGGCTCATCCCACTGAATGAGCGGGAGTCTGTCTGATTCCTGATATTTATTATCCAGAAAGGAAAGGAGCAGGAAAGAGGGAGCAGGAAGAAAAGGTGAAAGACAACTCTTTACACTACACTCCTTTCTTTCCCCCTTTTTCCTTCTCCACTCCATTCCCCTCTCCCTGCAACCACTGCTGATGGACTGTTAATTTTCCAACAGATTCAGGGCTGGTCTACACGATCTTTCGGGGATCGATTTTTTGCATCTAGCGTAGATGCGATAAATCGATCCCCGATCGCTCTGCTGTCGACTCCGGTAATCCACCCTGGTGAGAGGCGGAAGCGGAGTCGACGGGGGAGCGGCAGCAGTCGACATTGCGGCGTCCTCACGGCGCGGTAAGTCAAGCAGGGTACGTCGACTTCAGCTATATTATTCACGTAGCTGAAGTTGCGTACCTTACATCGACCCCCGCCCCTAGTATAGACCTGGCCTAAGTTACTCTTTTGTCCACTGACAGCAAAAATATTTTATACTCGGAAACTGCCAAGAGGAACTACTGCCTTTCAAACAGGCAGAGCAAGGACAGAAGACATTCCGAGGGAATTGCGCTCTCATATCCAGCCATTTCCAGGCTGCACTGGAGCCTCTAAGCAGGGAGCTCTAATAGAGGCTGTATGCACTGCAGCAAGCAAAAGCAATTTCAACAGCCTAAAAACTACCTTGCCACCGGTAGCAACCAGCTGCAAGATGCAACGGGTCAAGTGGCCAAAAGGTAGAGAAATCCTTATCCCACTAAGTAAAAATTAATCTGGACAGTTTATTTATCATTTTAGCATGATCTGAAAAAGCCACACCCTCTGTATTTGACATGAAGGGAGTAAAATCTATTCACGTACCTGATCTGTATACCAGTAGTAAGGTGTGGGGTCAATACCTTCCCGCTTATAACCCTCTAGTAGCTCATCACTGTCCCAGATACGCATTGAGCCTCCAACAATCTCACCAACATTGGGCATCAATACATCAACCTAAAACAGACAAGACAGGAGGTCAAATTATTACATATAAGCTACTTGCAACAGGAAAAAAAAAAGCCAACCCCAAAACAATCATAAGCTTAAAAGGTTAGCATGGTAGCACTTCTAAGGCACACTCTAAGGAGGATGGCAAGTCCTATTAGTCCCATTTTACAGGAGGGAAATTTGATCAGAGAGGCTGATTGACTTATCCAAGTTAGACATAAGAATGGCCCTACTGGGTCAGATCAACTGTCCATCTAGTGCACTATCCTGTCTCAGACAGTGGCCAGTGCTAGATGCTTCAGAGGGAATGAACAAAACACTGCAATTTCGAGTGACCATTCCCCATCATCCTGTCCCAGCTTCTGACAGTTGGAGGTTTAGGGACACCCGGCGCATGGGGTTGCGTCCCTGACCATCTTGGCAAATAGCCAGTGACGGACCTATCCTCCATGAAGTTGTCGAATTCTTTTCTTAACCCAGTTATGCTTTTGGCCTCCGCAACATCCCATGGCAACACGTTCCAAAGGCTGACTGTGTATTGTGTAAAGAAGCACCTCCTTTTCTTTGTTTTAAACCTGCCGCCTATTATTTTCATCAGGTAACCCCTAGTTTTTGTGTTACGTGAAGGAATAAATAACACTCCTCTATTCACTTTCTCCACACCATTCATGATTGTATAGACCTCTCTCATCTCCCCCCTTAGTCATGTCTTTTCCAAGCTAAGCAGTCTCTGTCTTTTTAAATCTTTCCTCATACACACAAAATGTAGCTCAGCTAAGAATAGCATCAGCTCTCCTGACTTCTGGTCCTGTGCTTTAACCATAAGACTGTTCTTTTCCTCCCACTATTAGACTGAATACTATCTTTATATAGCATTTGTGTGTGATCAGACTAAACGAAAGCCCTAGTAAAGTGCTGACATGTATTCTTTTCAGGGCAGGTATACAGTTACTTCAGTATTTCTCCAGGCACAGACACATGCAAAAATATTATTTCAGTGAAAGCTATCCCACTTCACTCTCCCATCCAGTCATTTACTGTATTTTACTGTGCATTCACACACACAAGCATCCATCCCCATCCGAGAAAGAAACTACAGATGCTGTGACACAAACTGACAGATTCAGTAAGCCGGGAATCCTCAGGACAACGCTGCATGTAGAAGGACTTTATCTCTGCAGGAAATCGACACAGCAAGATTGGCTCATTAATGGTATCGGTCATCAGTCTCTCAGGAGCTTCTGGGATATCCTGTGGTTAAACAAGATTTTATTAACATTTATGGCCAGACACACTGCTTGAGTTCAGCACTAAGCTTTTCTCCTACAGATATCAGGCACAAAGAACACAGTATAACAACAGAGACATGAGGAAGGCTTTGGGTGGGGGGAGGAGAAAGCAATTTTAATCAAACTCCGAGAGGTTAAATCAAGAAAAAGTTATTTTACATCAGAATATCCACTACATATCAGAGGGTAACAGCTAGGAATAGCTAAGACACTAGGAAAAACTAAGCCAGCCCCAGACTGGAAACTGAGAAGAGAGTGGAGTTTTTTCAGATGATCAGTTACTGTTACACAGAGGCTAGTTGTATCTGGCCCTGAAACACAGGTGTGCTATACATTCCATGGGCAATCGGTCTCACTGCTGCGAACTGTTTAAGCACTTTCTTTAATCTATATATTGCATATATGAATATCTTGAGTGACCAGTTAAAGACCAATTATATGTACCACTGCATCAAAACCCTCCTAACTTTGACGTTACTAAGGAATGTTGAAGGACACCTAGCAATATACACTCCAGAAGTTGTTGTTTTGGTTTTTTTTTAAACAATTCAGCACTTTTACTATTATTAAAAAAACAGGCACAGTTTAATACCCTTTTTAGATTGCTAGTATTTTCTGCCTATGCTATAAGTAACTTTATTTAATAATCATTAAGTATCATACAGTCAAATCTATGGTAATATATGTTTCACATCATCCAACATAAAATGCAACTACAATTGAAATATCCTTTTTTGTAGTATTTCAACTATTTTATGCAAAAATGTAATATCACTAGCATGGGTTCTCAACTCTATCAAAAATCAAAGCACAGCTTAAACGCATCCAGACTGAAATTCCACTTTTTATGACCATTCTCTAAACGGTTGCCTTTGAGAGCAATAGGTGGTGCAGGATGTAAAGAAACTAAGGGCTCATCTACACAACAAACTTAAGTCAACCTATATTAGGTCGACTTGGAGCTGCGGTGTTTCATGTCCACACTGCCCTCCTTCTGTCAGCAGTGCACAATCTCACCAGCAGTGCTTCCACCAACTTAAGAGGGGTAGCCTGGCTGGGAGCTGGGAGCCCCTCACTTGTCCTGGGGTGACAGCCCGAGCTGTGTGGCAGGCACAGGGTTCACAGCAAGAAGCTGTGATAATAAAGAACAGCCTTTATTGTCAATTTCACAGCTCCAGCACTGCATCACCCTAACTAACTGACATAAGCCCTATGCCTCTCATGGAGGCAGAGTTGTTGTCATGTCAGTGTAGTAGGGCTCTTACATCAGCGGGAGCAAGGCCGTAGTGTAGACTGACATAATTAGGTCGACATAAGCTACCTTATGTTCACCTAACTCAGTAGCGTAGACTAGGCCTAAGTCGAATTCCAGCAGATACAAGCAATGCTTCTTCAATTAATGACAAATGTAACCACCATTTGTGTTGGTCAATGTTCACTTCTACGTGTATTTAAATCACCGGCAACAATGGAAGTTATATTAGAAATCTAAAACAACATGATTTCCCTCTCAATTCTGGGTTAAGGCAGGCATTGACAGCACCAAAGATATGACAATTCAAACCAGAGGCAGCTTCAGCCTTATTTGCGATGAATAAAGAATGCCACATTGTGTGGCAAAACTTAGAAAGATAAACCAGACACTAGAAACTCAGGGCCAGGTGCTGAAAATTTTAAAATTTTCCTGATCTAAATTTCTTGTTTTTTTGAGCGAAATAATACAATTTTGGCCACTTTTTTTTTTAAAAAGCAAAATTCAATGTATCCAATTTTTTTTAACCTACATTTTAAAAAATTCTCAGTGTACCCTAAATACAATTTTGTGACCAAACCATTTTATTCAAATTTCTCAATTTTCTGAAACATTTTTGACCAAAAGTTTTAATCCAAATTTTGATCTTAAATGTTGTGTTTTTGCCATTTTTATTTAAAAACAATTTTTTTTTTACCCAAATGGCAGGCTCCCTTCCAAACCCAGTGGCATACGTTCCTTTCACTTATTCTGCACTACCCAGAGTGTAGTACACAGCAATGGGAGGAAAATGTTAGCACAACACACGAGGGAATGCCATGCAGAGGGGGATGCGTATCTGCATTAGGTTATGCTCCAATACGTCTGTTAGTCTATCAGGTGCCACAGGACTCTTTGTCGCTTCTACTCCACCCAAGACTTATGTGGATTTCCCTATGGATCCTCAGGCTCAGAACATCTTAAAGGCCACATACCCTCCACATGTCTGCAAACTAGAGAATAGATTCTGAAACCCAGTATTCAGGAGGACAAAGACATTGACTTAAAGAAATCCTAGCCCCATTGATCAAGATTACTCTTTAGGCAGCTAGAAGACCAGGCCATACCAAAAAAAAAAATGTCAGTAGGTACTTTATAAAAATCACTGTTTGCATTTATTGCATTATGATCTAGTCACAAAATTTAGAAAGAAACCACAAGTATGGTACACTTTCAGAGTTGAGCTCCAACCTCTTAAGATATCAAAAGAATAAAGGGAAAAAGGGTCTTACTTCTCCAAATTCATAGTAAGTGCCATCTTCCTTCTTCACATCGTGTTCCCTTAGCCATGCAATGGCATCTGGATAGTTCATTCGTTTGAAAGGGCGTTTTGGGGGCTGGAAATTCTGCAATGTAAGATTAGACACACATGAAAATATTACTGTTGTTTGAAAGGTCATTTCCTTTTAGCAGTGCAGTTAGAGTTAGGAAAGCAGTCAGGTTTAAAAAAAAAGCACCTTCCTACTCAGGAGATCTATTCCCTGTCTGTGTTCAGAGTCCTATCTGCTCACTTTGGTGAACAACACAAGCTTTCCTGTTAGCAGTGCACAGCCAATAGGACTTAGAAAGAGCAAGCCAGACTCTTTTCTAGCTCATGCTTTAACAAATTAGTTATAAAGATTCTTCCCCTGAAACAAACTAGAAAAGATGAATATAGCTGGGCTTTCAGATCCCAGGAAGAGTTTGTGATGCTTAGAAAGAACTTTGAGACAGAGCAAATTTGACAAAGAATCCTTTGATAATAGAATCATGCTTTAAATTGTCAATGAGAGAGGCAACAAACCAATTCTGGGCTAACACAGTAAATGTATGATTTCTCTATTAATTGTTTTTAACAACTCAAACCATGGAGGAATTGCTTTTTCGAACTTACTTTTGTGGTTGTTGATTTAATAGAGTGGATTATTTCAAATTATGTATGTTTTAAAATAATTGAGTCACACCTCCACTGGTCTCCCTTACACCTCCCACCCAGAAGAGCTGTGCCAATGAGGCTTCCTCTACAGCTCTTGGACCTTACCTGCATGGTGTGTGCACTAATGCAATGCAGTTGCCTCTATGGGAGCCTTAGGTAAATACCTGGTGGTGTCTGGGGAGGCAATGACCATGAGATGGTCGAGTTCATGATCCTGACACAAGGAAGAAAGGAGAGCAGCAGAATATGGACCCTGGACTTCAGAAAAGCAGACTTTGACACCCTCAGAGAACTGATGGGCAGGATCCCCTGGGAGAATAACATGAAGGGGAAGGGAGTCCAGGAGAACTGGCTGTATTTTAAAGAATCCTTACTGAGGTTGCAGGAACAAACCATCCCGATGTGTAGAAAGAATAGTAAATATGGCAGGCGATCAACTTGGCTTAACAGTGAAATCCTTGCTGATCTTAAACACAAAAAAGAAGCTTACAAGAAGTGGAAGACTAGACAAATGACCAGGGAGTATAATAAAAATATTGTTCAGGCATGCAGGAGTGAAATCAGGAAGGAAGCTAGCAAGAGATGTTAAGAGCAACAAGAAGGGTTTCTTCAGGTATGTTAGCAACAAGAAGGTGGTCAAGGAAAGTGTGGGCCCCTTACTGAATAGGGGAGGCAACCTAGTAACAGAGGATGTGGAAAAAGCTAATGTACTCAGTGCTTTTTTTTGCCTCTGTCTTCACGAACAAAGGTCAGCTCCCAGACTACTGCACTGGGCAGCACAGCACTGGGAGGAGGTGACCAGCCCTCTGTGGAGAAAGATGTGGTTCAGGACTATTTAGAAAAGCTGGATGAGCACAAGTCCATGGGGCCAGATGTACTGCATCCAAGGGTGTTAAAGGAGTTGGCGGATGTCATTGCAGAGCCATTGGCCATTATCTTTGAAAACTCATGGCGATCGGGGGAGGTCTCGGATGCCTGGAAAAAGGCTAATGTAGTGCCCATCTTTAAAAAAGGGAAGGAGGATCCAGGAAACTATAGGCCAGTCAACCTCACCTCAGTCCCTGGAAAAATCATGGAGCAGGTCCTCAATGAATCAATTCTGAAGCACTTAAAGGAGAGGAAAGTGATCAGGAACAGTTAGCATGGATTCACCAAGGGCAAGTCATGCCTGACTAACCTAATTGCCTTCTATGATGAGATAACTGGCTCTGTGGATGAGGGAAAAGCAGTGGACATGTTATTCCTTGACTTTAGCAAAGCTTTTGATATGGTCTCTCTCAGTATTCTTGCCAGCATTCATCCAAATGGGCTGGATGAATGGACTATAAGGTGGATAGAAAGCTGGTTAGATTAACGGGCTCAATGGGTAGTGATCAATGGCAGCCGGTATCAAGCGAAGTGCCCCAAGGGTCAGTCCTGGGGCCAGTTTTGTTCAATATCTTCATTCATGATCTGGAGGATGGCATGGATTGCACCCTCAGCAAGTTTGCAGATGACACTAAACTGGGAGGAGTGGTAGATATGCTGGAGGGTAGGGATAGGATACAGAGGGACCCAGACAAATTGGAGGACTGGGCTAAAAGAAATCTGATGAGGTTCAACAAGGACAAGTGTAGAGTCTGCACTTAGGACGGAAGAATTCCATGCACTGCTACAGACGAGGGACTGGGTGGCTAGGCAGCAGTTCTGCAGAAAAGGACCTAGGGGTTACAGTGGACGAGAAGATGGATGAGTCAACAGTGTGCCCTTGTTGCCAAGAAGGCTAACCACATTTTGGGTTGTATAAGTAGGAGCATTGCCGGCCGATCAAGGGACGGGATCATTCCCCTCTATTTGGCATTGGTGAGGCCTCATCTGGAGTACTATGTCCAGTTTTGGGCTCCACACTACAAGAAGGACGTGGAAAAATTGGAAAGTCAAGTGGAGGACAACAAAAATGATTAGGGGGCTGGAGCACGACGACTTATGAGGAAAGGCTGCAGGAACTGGGATTTGATAGCTACTTTCAACTACCTGAACGGGGGTTCCAAAGAGGATGGATCTAGACTGTTCACAGTGGTACCAGATGACAGAACAAGGAGTAATGGTCTCAAGTTGCAGTGTGGGAGGTCTAGGTTGGATATTAGGAAACACTATTTCACTAGTAGGGTGGTGAAGCACTGGAATGGATTACCTAGGTAGGTGGTGGAATCTCCTTCCTTAGCTGTTTTTAAGGTCAGGCTTGACAAAGCCCTGACTGGGATGATTTAGTTGGGGTTGGTCCTGCTTTGAACAGGGGGGTTGAACTAGATGACCTCCTGAGGTCCCTTTCAACCCTGATATTCTAGGATTCTATGGGGTGTTGAGTGTGTGCACACAGAGCATCCATCCCTCTCCACATGCAGCTTTCTGAACAGAATGCTCTCTGCAGGAACCAGGATACAATACCACAGGCCATTGGCCCCCTCTGTGCATGGATGCATTGGGTACATCAGCACCAGTGCCAAGGCGTACTGCAGATAGCACTACAGGACACTATGGCAAGAGAAAGTTTCCATCTGCTGGGATACAGGGCAGGGTCAGAACTTGTACTTGCAGTAAGTTCAGACTTGCTACATCCACCTCTTTAAAGAAAGACCTCACTCTCTGGCCTGTGCTGTATCTCACCTCCCCCAATCCGAGATCCCGAGCAGAGACTAAACAAGGAGGAGGAAGGCAGTGCTTATCTGAACAAGCCAAGGAGACTGGAGATACTCTGGTCTCTATGCAACATGAAGGAGTTGGCTAGTGACTGAGAGGAGACTGGCTGGCTGTAGGAGCCTGTTGGCTTGCTTTGGGGGGAAATTAAGGAGACAACGAAGTAAGGAGGATCATTGCAGACAGGATGAAACAGCTTTACTGAGCACTGTCTCACAGCTTAGAAACCACACAAGTAACTGGCTAATATTGTCTGTTTCTTCATGCTCCCCGTCTGTCTGTATCCAACTTTTGTCTCTTGTCAGATACATAGATTGGGGCAAAGACAATCTTTTTGTTCTGGGTGTACAGTACCTAACAGTGGGATTTTGGCTATAACTAATTAGTTCATATCATCCATTTGTCATTGTATTATGTGATATTATGGTCAATTTATATGCCATTTCATATATAATCAGTGTATGCTAAATAGATTTAAATTGTAGGATTATAGAAGTATAGGATAGAGAAGTATTTAGGAGTGATGAGTGTGTATTAGGTATATAAGTAAAGCATGGCTGGAACACAAGGCCTACAGGCTGAGACCTACACGATTTTAGCTTAGCCATACTAAGCCATAGCCTTAAGAACGCTTGACATGAGTGGGTGACATAGGAATAACTCCGTGCCAGCAAGGTCACAAGGTTACTGCATAATATGTGCCAATAGGTGATATTATGAAAAAAATGGATTGCAATAGACCGCAATGTATTGTCCAAGACCGCAAAACACCTGACTAGAACATCTTCCAATGACTGTCTTGACAACAGGGTACATGGCATGCATAGATGCTAATGAGAGTAAGAGGAACTAAGAACCTATGAAAAACAGGACATATTTATGGGGTGTGGAAGTACAGATAAGGAAAAGAGAGTTTGAGACCTTCATGCATATGTATAAGATGTTAGGTGTGGTAAGAATTACTCTATAAAAGAGGGTTCCATTTTTGGGTAAAAGTGGGAAGACCCAACGGACGGGCCCACAGGATTCACCAGAAGGAACCATCCTTCTAGCAATGATCATCTATTGAGAGGTCCACTCAATTCTAGAATATCTTTGAGGAAGTGAGTGTGACTACAGTTATAATTACTGCATAGGTTTTTGTCAGATTTCTATATGCATGGGTAATTGTAACTTATTGCTTAATAAAACTTGTAGTACAGATAAAACTTTGTACTTGTGATCATGTCTGTGGTCATTATCCTTCAACTTTGTGTGTTCCTAGAGTCTCCAAATTTGAGAAAAGCACCAGATTCAATTGCACTCTGGTATGTTTGAAACTGTGGTGGTATAATACATCATCCAATTCACTTTACCTGATCCATGAATGGGTTCCTAGGCACTTCTGGAATTCAAACAATAGCAGCTTGTCCTGAGACCAAGATATAAACCACCCCCCCCATCCATGCATGATGTAGGTATCAGCCTTGCAGAGGCTGGACTCCTTTTGATGTCATTCAGTGTCTTACAAATGATCAGAGCTCACTGCTGTGCTCTGTTCACCCCCTGTGCAAATATGCTGCCAAAGGAGGCTAGGCTGAGGTTCTGAGGGACATTAAGTCATATTTCTCACCAAACAGAAGTGAATATTCAGGACTGCTTCCAACACCACCACATACCGGGTTTAGGTCATATAGGAAGGTTGATACAGGCGATTTCAAGACTCTATCCACTACATCACACACCAAATTCTCCAGACGGGTCAACAAGTCTTCAAAGGTCATGAAAGGACATTCAGCTTCAATGTGAGTATATCTAAAGAACAAGGTAACATTACTATTGGTCATCAGAATGAAGACACGTCCCTTCCTTTCATCAGCCATGCACAAGCAAGAGGACTTGAGTAATGCAGACAATCTCCCTGTGAGAGGGAGGATTTCATCCCAATTGCCATTTTGCTCCCTCCCTCCCTACACTCTTAGCTTATAACCAGGGCTGTCAATTAATCGCAGTTAACTCACGCGATTAACTCAAAAAAAGTAATCACAATTTAAAAAATCACAATAAATCGAGTTTTAATCGCACTGATAAGCAATAGAATACTAATTGAAATTTATTAAGTATTTTGGATGTTTTTCTACATTTTCAAATATATTGATTTCAATTACAACACAGAATACAAAGTGTACAGTGCTCAGTTTATATTTATTTTTATTACAAATATTTGCATTCTAAAAATGATAAAAGAAAAAGTATTTTTCAGTTCACCTCATACAAAGTACTGTAGTGCAATCTCTTTATCGTGAAAGTGCAACTTACAAATGTATATTTTTTTTGTTACATAACTGCATTCAAAAAACAACAACTTTAGAGCCTACAAGTCCACTCAGTCCTACTGCTTGTTCAGCCAATTGCAAAGAAACAAGTTTGTTCACGTTTATGGGACATAACGCTACCTGCTTCTTATTTACAATGTCACCTGAAAGTGAGAACAGGCATTCACATGGCACTTTTGTAGCTGGCATTACAAGGTATTTACATGCCAACAGTGTTCCTTGTAGTTTTTCCCACCCATGTGCGGAATGATTTTTGAGTGATACACCACCTCCATATTGGTGCACATAACAAAATTCATGTGGCGGGGCCGAGAGGTTTCGAGTGTGGGGAGGGAGCTCAGGGCTGGAGCAGAGCATTGGGTGCAGGGGGTGAGGCTCCGACTGGGGGTGAAGGGCTCAGGGCTGGGGCAGAGGGTTGGGATGTTGGGGGGTGCAGGCTCTGGGGTGGGGCTGAGGGGTGCAGTGGGGCTCCCCGGGGCTACAGTGGAGCATGAGGACCCCCCACCCCCTCTCTCCCTGCGGCAGCACCTGGGCTTGGGGGAGGGAGATGCACCTCTCCCCCAGTTGCGGCCAGGCCGTCGTGCTCCTGTCCCCCAGCTTCAGCAGGTACGGGGCCGGGCTGGGTTGGGGCCGGAGGAGGGGCGCTGCGGCAGGTCCGGGGCTTGGGGAGAGATGTCTCCCCACCGCAGCCCTGCCCAGCGCTTAATAGGTAGATGCGCGGCCACGCAGCTTAGAGAACTTAGGGAACTTAGCATGCCAGATCTGCTAAACGCTCGTATGCCCCTTCATGCTTTGGCTACCGTTCCAGAGGACATGCCTCCATACTGATGATGCTCATTAAAAATAATGTGTTAATTAAATATATGACTGAACTCCTTTGGGGAGAATTGTATGTCTCCGGTTCTGTTTTACGTGCATTCTGCCACATGTTATAGCAGTCTCAGATGATGACCCAGCACACGTTCATTTTAAGAACACTTTCACTGCAGATTTGATAAAACGCAAAGAAGGTACCAATGTGAGATTTCGAAATATAGCTACAGCACTGGCTCCAAGGTTTAAGAATCTGAACTGCCTTCCAAAATCTGAGAGGGATGAGGTGTGGAGCATGCTTTCAGAAGTCTTAAAGGAACAACTCTCTGATGCGGAAACTACAGAACCTGAACCACCAAAAAAGAAAATCAACCTTCTGCTGGTGGCATCTGATCAGATGATGAGAATGAACATATATTAGTCTGCATTGCTTTGGCTTGTTATTTAGCAGAACCCGTCATTAGTAATTAGCATGTCCTCTGGAATGGTGGTTAAAGCATGAAGGGACATATAAACCTTTAGGGCGTTTGGCACGTAAATATCTTGTGACACCGGCTACACCAGTGCCATGTGAATGCCTGTTTTCACTTTCAGGTGACATTGTAAACAAGAAGCAGGCAGTATTATCTCCTGCAAATGTAAACAAACTTGTCTGTCGAATGATTGGCTGAACAAGAAGTAGGACTGAGTAGACTTGTAGGCTCTAAAGTTTTACTTTGTTTTGTTTTTGAATGCAGGGTTGTTGTTTTTTACATAATTCCACATTTGTAAACTCAACTTTCACGATAAAGAGATTTCACTACTTGCAATGGGGAAATTGAAAAATACTCTCGTTTTTAACACTGCAAATATTTGTAATAAAAAAATAAATATAAACTGAGCACTGTACACTTTGTATTCTGTGTTGTAATTGAAATAGATATACTGGAAAATGTAGAAAACATTCAAAAATATTTAAATACATGGTCTTCTATTATTTAACAGCGTGATGTATCGCAATACATTTTTTTTAATCGCTTGACTGCCCTACTTATAACCTTATTCCCTTCACACGTTACACAATGGCATCCACAGCATATTCCAACAACAGAAGCTCAATAAAAGACATTCTCCACCTGGACAAATTGGAGAAGAGGAGTCAAAGTCTCCTTTAATGCTCTGCCTCCTCCCCACTGACCTGGCGAACAGGATATTTCCAAAGTAGCTTTGGTCAGCCCCTTGCATATTAGCATAATGCTCTACCTTCCTTTTCGCAGAGTCCTATTGCTCCTGACTGACTGCTGCTCCTTTGCTCTCTAAACACATGCACACTTATACTACAATCATTCGCATACTCTGCCAGGTGTCTGCGCGTCCTGGACTGTTCAGCTCTGTACGACTGGGCAATACAAAACGTGTCTCCTAATGCAGGGATGCAGGTCTCCAGGTACAGCTGGGATGACTGTGTCAAGTATGCCTCTTCGCCAAAATAATCCAGTTTGAATAGCGTGGAGCCTCCTTCAACCTGCGTTTGGACTAGTGTTGGTGGAGTGATCTGTTAAACAAAACCTCATTACTAAGTTAAGAATTCCATCTATAAACACGGTCAGAAAGTGGTCTCTTAATTGACAAGCAATTTTTGTGTAATTCACTTCAATACTGAAGTCTATACAGTATATCTAGAAGTGTCACTGAGGCTCTGAAAAAGGAAAGAAAGCTATACTTACTTCGTAATAGCCATTGTCAAAAAAGTGATCCCTGAAGCACTGTATGACCATGGAGCGCACCTTGAAGATTTTGGACATGTTCTCTCCTCGGATCATCATATACCTGTTGTTAAGCTGCACATCAACATCAGATTCCTCATTGATCAGGTTATCAGCCCCTCCAGCTGGAGCCAGACCAATCAGCTCCCAATAGTCACAACTCAACTCATGGCCTCCTGGAGCCTATGGGTTTTAGAAGAAACAACATACACATTAGAAGTTTGGTACTGTCACCTAAAAATGGTAACTTGATATTCTAACTAAGCTCTGTTGCTAATAACTCTGTTTTGGCCCTAGATGTCCAAGGCCTACTGAGAAAGGCAATGCTTTTAAAATGCCATTTTTTGTAATTCAACAATGCCACCTTTAGACAAATGATTTGCAATCCAAGACTGGATTGGGATCCACTGATCTAGCTACAGTGGCACTATGTGCTACTGCTAATTAATAAAAAGTTATTCAGTGTAAAAGATTTTCATCATCAGAACTCGCGTGGTCTGAGGTATCTTGTCAATGTTCCCAAATGACTACTACTCTTGTGAAAACAGTGAAAAAAATCCCTCCTCTCCCCACGCCCGTAAAAATACCCACATTTGGGACCCTGTGTACAAGATAACCCTGGATAGGAATCTAAGGCATTCTGTCCTTCGTATATTTTTGTCCCGTCCCCTCCTGCTGAAGGATACACGTAACTCGCAGTAAAGTCAATGGGAGTTTCTCATATGGTGGAAGGACCACCATATATAGACTATGGAGGAATTTCATCCCAGGGCTTACATGGGACGTGGGGGCTTTACTGAACTTTCTGCATTGCGCTGAATTTCACCCCCTTATGAAAGCAGAAAGCCCTCCTCTTATTTATTTTAGCTAACTGCTGAACAAAAACAACAAAATTGTCCATTTTAGAGTTTAAGTAGCGTATGCTGAAGTGTCATAATTCCAAACATCATACCATTTGCTAAGGCAAAAGTTTCATTTTCTGATTCTATCTGGCTTTCACTGTCCAAAATACAGAGACAATAATGTAATAATGAGCTAATGAATATAAATAGTAAACAAAAAGCACAAAATAGTTGGAAGTTAGTAATAATACCTGAGAACACTAAACTCTAACAAAGCGAAGGATATTATTGTGCTTTTAAAATAAGTTATTTCTGACCTGATAATATCATTTTAATTTGATACCAGCAGCTATAAGCTCCAATACAACAGGGGGCTGGGTTCTTTAGACAAGTTCTCTTATGGATGGAGACCGTCTCCTCAGAGCGATAGGGAGGATTACAACCTGTTTTAAACACACGGTTCCAGCTAATAGGTGTCTAACTCTGTTTTGCCCACCAGTGTGAATACTGCCAGACAGCATGTTGTAGTCCAGTGTTTTAAAAACACAAGTTTCACACTGTTGGGCCATGTTCACAAACTGGCTGTCAAGTGCATTTTGGAAACAGGTTTGCTGAACTGTATTCAAACATGGCTCCTAAACTTGGTGAAACAGAGTAGATATTTCTGAATAAATTAACAACTTTCTCACAAAACCCATACTTCACTACTCTCCAGGAAGGGCCTAAACATAACTGAAAGTCTCACTGTAGACTGTGCCATAGGTATGGGAACCCAGTGAATCAGAGAGCAGAAGCCAGTATACTGAATATCAATGGGGCTGCTGGGAGTGTAAATTAGGCAGAACTTGTCCCATTCTGTCTTAACATCAGTGGTTAGTTGAATAGCCTAATCTTCTTCAAAATTCTCTCTTTAATAGCTACGTAGAGCACTATCAGAATAGCATTCTCTTTTGTTTTTCCCCATTCTCTGAATTTCCCCCCCAGCAAAATTCAGCAAACGTCAAGAAACTATATTCAAGCATCGGTTTTACAATATGGATTTATATTTATTCTGAAGAAAACATTTTACAACTGAATTAATTAGACAAAGTGCAACTGAGAAGATATTAGAAAACAAATGTCCTACTATTAATTCGTTTTATGGGAGTTATATTTACTATACTATACTATATATTTTAGGATATCCTGAAACTTGGATGATCCTCATCCAGTTTCTCTCCCCATACGAATTCCTGGAAAGTTCCCCAGCCCTACCTTCAGTTTGAACTCTTTTTATGGGCAATCTTTACGAAGCTACTTGTTGTAGAACTGGCTCTAGTTCCAGAGGTGAAAGACTTCATAAGTGTTAACAATCTCAAATTTACATGATCAATTATAAAGGCACTAAACTATAAACACTATTATGGTTTTTGGTCTACAACCTTATTGTATTTTTGTACATTTCCAGCAGTTATAAACGATGCTGAAATTATCATTAAAGAACACAAACAGCATTAAAGGCCAGTTTTCAGGCTACGTGGTTTCATGTCCCCCTCAAATTAAAAAAAAAGAAAAAAAGGCCAAATTAAGGTCTCCATGCTCCCACAGGTTATCCTGCATAGAGGGGTGTGGGGGCCCTACAAGCACAAATCTCAGCTAGAGAGGAGAGTTGAGAAGCATATTACCACTAAAACAATTCTAATACAACAAAACAAAAAACCCATCACTTTTGGGGAAAATTAAATTTATTATATTTAAAGACAATACTCTTCCATACTAGTACCCTAAGGAAATATAACTTCAGCTAAAAGATAAAATAGAAATATTACCCAGTACGAATGAACAAAAGCAAGCGCGCTCTCTCTCTCTCTCTCTCATCATGCCATCAATGTTTGAGCCACAATCCCCATTGAAATCAATTAAGGAGTTCTTTCCCTCTGCTCCCTCCACCTTCCCTGCCCCTCCCAAAAAGGGCCATATTGTGCCATTTGACTGAGTGATAGGTGGGTGGGGAGTGGGTGGGAAACCCCAAACTCACAGCCACAACTAACTCGCTCACCTGCTTGCCTTCAGGAACAAGGTTTAGAGTTCCATACACGGCCACACTGCTTTCCGTAGAGAGGATCACTCCATTGTAACACTGACACTATAGAAAAAGAGACAAAGATATTTTAATTTACAGCTAGAGGACAAACTCTACAAGGGTCCAGAGACAAAGAAAAAGGGTTCATAATCTGATCGTTAACTCATTCTGTAAACAAGAAAAACTCCAGGGGCCTGAGTGAGAAAAAGAGACCCCTTAACCATATTATGGTTTAATTCATTAAACTTTTCATAAAAGTTTAAATCAAGCTTTCAAGTGGGGCCTATAAAGGAAGCAACACTGGGTATTGATAGTTTCTCTTCTGCATTGCAGAACAAAATAAAACCCCGCAACTCACCAGTTCATCGGACAGGACACACTGCAGAAATCCGGTGCCATCCCTTAACACAAGGAACATCAAATTTTTTCCTAGTTAACAAAAACAAAAACCCAGACTTGTCAGACAAAACTACCACTTTATTCAGTTCAGCAGGCCCACACCCAGCAAACGTTACCAAGGCCTGGTCCACACTGGGGGGGGGGGGGGGGGAGGGGGGAGAAGAGGGGGGAATCGATCTAAGATACGCAACTTCAGCTACGTGAATAACGTAGCTGAAGTCGAATATCTTAGATCGATTTCAAAAGTACTTACCGCTGGTCCACACCGCAGCAGGCAGGCTCCCCCGTCGACTCCGCTTACTCCTCGCGCGGAGCTGGAGTTCCGGAGTCGACGGGGAGCGGCTCTGGGATCGATTTATCGCGATAAATCGATCCCAGAACATCAATCGCTACCCGCCGAATCGGGCAAGTAGTGTGGATGTAGCCCAAGGCAGTTTGTTTTCAGGGTTTGTCTGTTAAGGGTTGCTCGTGATCTTATAAATACCAGAACTACACATTAAAACATTTGTTGTGTGGAAAGGGTTTTATCATCCAACTGTGTTTTTTATGCCAAAAGATAATGAAAGATGAAGTCATCTGTAGATCCTAATCCTAGGTGGTGTTAGGCATCCAAATCCCCCAGGGCAAAATACTGGCTCCACTGAAGTTAATGGCAAAACTCACATTGATCTCAATAGGGTCATGATTTTACCCCCAATAATTTGACAAGGAACGTTGGATATTCTCAGGGCCAGGCCCTTTGGACTGGCCATACAGAGATGCTATATACAGGTCCAAATTACATCTATTGTGTGGGAAACGATGTAGCCCCTCCCATCCACAACTAAAGAAAGACCTCTTGTTCAAGTTTTTCCTTCTGGGAAGAAACAGCTTGCACAGCATGCCATGCAATAGGAATCGCTGTTAAGGCAGGACAGCCAGCATCACACCCTGATCCCCAGGTCACACCAAGTTCAATCCTTCTAGGATACCTGGCAGAGGACATCTATGAAGCATCAGTGGAGCCAGGATTAGGATGGACAGCTTTACCAGGTGCTACAGAAGCTGTTCATTTTACATGCACCTGCCAGCTTTTCTAGCATGAGCAAGGTGAGCCAGAATGTGGCCTGTTATACTCTACCCCTTGAATTACTACTTGTTCCTCCTCTCTGCATTGACTCAATTACTTTTAAGGGCTAGCTATTTACCTTGTCTACATTAAGGACTGTTTACCTTGTCTACGTAACCTGTGAACCCAGCCAAAAACCTTCACTCGTTGGCCTCTGTGTGCCTCTAGAGCACGAATCTTCACCTGTAAAGCATGGATTAAAATCAATGAACCACGGAGATAAATCATAACAAACCAACATTTAGACAGTGCCTTTCATTTCCATAGCTTCATGGGACATGGGCATAGGGAATATGCACCCAGAAAACAGCTTCTTCTAACCACTGAAATGCACAGTCATTTGGGGTAGAACAATAGGGATTGAACAGCACCCATCAATACTGCACGACAGTTTAGGGCACTGTGGGAAGTTACAAATAGAAAGGCTTGTGTTTAAGCACCTCTGATGTCTTAACCAAGTTCCATGTTGCGTTATTACATTCTGCTTAACAGTCCTACTTTGTCAGATAGCAAAATAGGAACTTTAATGACCACAAGTGATCAGGAATTTGGTTTTACAACTGATCTGAATACAACAACAGTTAGCACATGTAAAAGTTCACTTGAGAACCATGCCTCAGATATTACTTATACTTCAATATATACCAAATTTCCACACCAATCTGGGCAAGAGACCTTGAACATACAGCTTTCCTTCACACAGAGGTCTGAACAGCCTTTTCTGCACTCATTTTTAAAACTACTCAGCAATATAGGAGTTCAGTTAGAAGCCAAAATGAGAGAGAGGATAATGAATTAGAATTTTAGGTAATTGGCACTTTCTGATGCATTTTATTTTGGTACGGATTGAATCCCATGGCAAAGTCACTATTGAGGCACTGATGTGGTCAGACTGACTCTCCAACTGGCAGGCTGGTATTGCTCTTCAGACTTATCTAGTTATCAGTTAATAGAATTTAAAGCCACAGCCATCTGAAAATTGGAATTGCTACAGTGCATTGGCCACGGAAAGACAGAGATTGACTTCGGGGCAACTGAGCACACTGTGCGTTTGCTTATGTTGGAGTGGAAATCTCAAAGCAAAATTCTTTCACATATGCTGTAAGAAGTGTCTTCAAGATTGTGATCTGGCAGAAAGTTTATTTTTTGCTTCCCAATTCCTCTCTGATTTAGACTTGCCAAACCTCACTGACTTCAGTGTGGCTGCACGTGGCAAAAGCACATCTGTTGGGGGCAGATTTTAAACAAGGTCTTTTTAGCAATTAAAAAACAACAACAAAAACTCATTAGGCTGTTTCAAACAGAAGTACAGCCTGGCTCTTTTCCTTTGGTGCTTTTCCTTTGGTGCATGTGTACTGGGAGAATCCAAAATTAAAGTCAAGCAGGCTCAGTGAACTGGGAGGTGCATGAGGGAGATGAAACCTATGAGGATATGCTAATGACCAGAGAGAATAAAATCTCAAGGAAGGAAGAGTATAGTAGTCTTCAACAGCTGGTGATGATGCAGAGCACACCTCAGAATCATGCTGTTGATAAATATAAGTAAGAGACTGTTATAGGGGTTTCTTATCCAGTGCATTAGATTTCACTCACGCATTTAGGCTCTGGAAGACTAGAATCATTCTTGATGGTAATTTTCTTAGCTTCCTCCAGGTTCTTCTCTCGTCGCAAAATGTCTTCTGCCTAATTTTAAGAAGTTTTTCCATAAATGATGTATCAGTGTTAATGATAACTACAACCAGGTTATTTATACTAGTATCACTCCTCACAGTCAGCAGTATGAAACCGTAATGTACATCTCTAAAGATGAATGCTTACAGACAATCTCAGCACTGCTACAATATGTCAAAAATCTGCCCTAATGTACATGGGTGTGATTCCCAGGACATGAAACACTTCCTAGAATTGCTCTTAACCTGGTTTAGAGAAGGTTGGAGTTTAGAGACATCCAAAATGTGTAGAAACTCATCCCATCCTTGACGCAGACCATTTACTTGTCTTGATGAAGTGAAAACAAACTAACTAACATATACACTGAAGTCAATGGGAGTCAAACTATATATCCAACGATAGAATAGGGCCAGTTACATTTAACTTTCTCTGCTCTTCTCTCGCAAAATTAAACTATGTGGGCACACAAGCAGTGGACTTAAAGGTTGTAATTCTGATTAGTGCACTACAGATCACTTTGCCTGCTATAGCCTTCATCCACCACTATAACAGCACACTCGGGATTAGCATATGCCATTTTCAGGGGAACAAAGATGGATTTTTTTATTTTTTATTTCTAAATGAGCTGACTTGGCAGTTTTCATAACCCACCTCTTTCTTCTCCCTAGCTTCATTCTTCATTTGTTCTCTGTGCCATGTTTTTCTGACATTCTTCATTTGTGACTTAGAAATAACATCCCATCTCTAGATGGATCCGGTGAGATAAGGGAGAAGGAGGGGAAGAGAAAGAAGTTATTTGTGTCTTGAAAAATAGGAACCTTAACACCTCATTTAATTAGAAATATCCATTTAAATTACATCACCTCATTTTCTTTTTGCGAATCCACATAAATAGTAGGAAATGGTTCTTTTCCTGCTGTAATCAAAGCCTTAAAGGGGGGAAAAAAAAGCACAAGAGTCAGTTTCATCATAAGAGTACTAAAGCCAGACTGTCAATGAGACAATATGGTGGACATCCTACATTTATAAAACACATCAATGATGACCAGATGTGAAGATATATATGATTTACATTTAAAGAGAACGGCAGCTTAAAAAGTCTCATAGACTCATAGACTTTAAGGTCAGAAGGGACCATTATGATCATCTAGTCTGACCTCCTGCACAATGCAGGCCACAGAATGTCACCCACCCACTCCTGGAATAATCCTCTCACCTATGTCTCAGCTATTGAAGTCCTCAAATCATGGTTTAAAGACTTCAAGATGCAGAGATCCTCCGGTAAGTGACCTGTGCCCCATGCTGCAGGAGGCAAAAAACCTCCAGGGCCTCTGCCAATCTCCCCTGGAGGAAAATTCCTTCCCGACCCCAAATATGGCGATCAGCTGAACCCCAAGCATGTGGGCAAGACTCACCAGCCAGACACCCAGTCATTCAGATCAAATCTGGCCCACCACTAGTTTACAGTATTTCCCTAAATAATTGGCAGTTTGTCCTGAAGTGAAACAACATGACTTGAAATAGACTGTTTGTTTTCTGCAGATACCTTCAGAGCTGTTTTGAACGGCTTCTTCTCTGTTCCATCGCCAGTAGAATCGCAGCCCTCACGTTCAGAAACGTACATCTCTCCTGTAATATAGTACAAGCATATACAGGTATTTTAAAGCAAGCACAAAACTTGGCAAGATTTTAAAAGGGATTGGATATTTATATGGCTATCAAGAATATTCAGCATCATCATAATTAATGAAGACATGTTTTTGAAGAGACATTAAGCCTCACGCTTCAGGTCTCAAGAGAATCTCTAACTGTTAGGGCATGTTTACACTGCAATGTAAGCCCAGGGTTAGCAGAACTCAAGTTCCCAGATCCGGGGTTTGTTAACCTAGAGCTTAAGTGTCAACCTGGGGCTCCAGAGTCTTCACTGCATTAGGTAGGCCTGAGTCCAACCACCCACATCCTCAGACTTCCTAGCGCCCTCCCAAAATGTGGCAGCAATGGCCCTTTGTTTGTGATGCAGTGTGGGAAAACTTGACTGTCCACCAAACCACTGACAGAGGACAAAGAAAGTCAGCCCGTAGAATACACTTTTGGAACTGCACCTACACTGCAAAGCAATAGGGCTTGAACCTTGGGTCCTGGCTTGACTCAGGCTTGGACCCTCCACACCTGTGGGGTCCTGGCACCAAGCCCTGGGTTAGTGCAATTTGTGTGTAGATGGAAGGGGAGGGGGGGGGGGGGGGTTAAGGCTTGAGCTGGAGTTCAAACCCCAGGCTTACTCTGTGTGTAGACATAGACTAGTATCCCACATCCGCCTATTGAGGTTTCTTACACCTTCCTCTGAAGCTTCTGATGCAGAGCACTGTCAGAGACAGGATTCTAGGCCAGACAGATCTTAGATCTGATCCAGCATGGCAATTTCAATGTTCTTATTACCTCAATAGTGGTGTCTTTGCACTGTAACCACCACATATGTAGTTAAGACTACAACCAACTTAACACAAGGTGGCAAATAACTACTAGAGACCTTGTGTATAACTGTAAAAAGTGCCTAAGGGAGATAAGCGTCTATGGATTATCAACAGGAGCTGGGCACCCAACTTCCTTTGGCACATTTAAGACTACCACCCCTAAGAGTTCATTCTGAAACAGCCGTAAGAGTTCATTCTAAAAGTCTGTTCCTCTTCTCCTTGAAGTGATACGTGTACCTTATTTGATACCAACCAATCATGACTGCACACTAGTTTTTTGTGCTTTTCAAGGTGATGGGTGTGTATGTCGCAACTCCCAATTTTCGCAAAATTTTGGTGCGACTTCTCAGTGCACATTTTTCCCACAACAGGAAAATAAGGATATTTGGTTTAATATAACCTGTTTGAAATGTAGGTTATCTGAGAGTATAATGCTTTTTTAGCTTTATGCACTTTTCTTTTTGTTCTGATTCCTTTAGGATACAGTCTCACCCCATTAGCTGTTCTCAATGTCTGTTGTGCCTCTGCCCCTTTTACTGTGTTTTTTCTCCTGGATCATCCTCCCTGGTGTTGCCCCTTTTATTCTACTCATCCATGTCTCTTCTCTCTAATTAGTAAGACATGCACAATAATTCAGTTATATAGGATTTTCCACATTGAAGCTCACTGAATCTGATATCCAGGACTGCATACTTCAGAGGAAAGCAACAAACACAAACCCATAATGCACACAGCTAATTGTATAATTATTGGTAAAAGAGGAGAGCTTTTGGGGTAAACAGAAGAGGAAGGAAAGGAACCAAGAAACATGCACTAATGCATAACTGTTGACTACCTTTATAACTGCAAAAGCAATGAACAACTATTATCAGCCCTTAAAAATATCTTGCTATAATCCCTTGACTTGGTAGCTACCTGCACCACAAAATTCCACTGGCCTATTATGTGGAGTATCTCCTTTATTTGTTCCAAATTTATCACTTACTAATTGCATCAGGTGGCCCTTTTTTCTTGTTGCCAGGAATACAAGAAAGGACTGATCCGTTTTCACTATTCTGGTCCAATACAAAAGCCGGCAATGGAGTAACATGACAGACAAAATTCAGTGCAGACAAGCACAAGGTGAAGCATGTTGGAAGGAAGTTTTAGATATTCCTACACACTGAAGGGGTCCAAATTAACTCACTCAAGAGAGATACCGGGTCATCACAGAGGGTGGTTCAATAAAAGTACTTGCCCAACATGCAGTGGTGGTCAATTAACCAAACATTGTGTACGGAAGTTTGTATTCAGAAAGGAACAGGGAGCAACACTATGACATTCTATAAATTGATGGCACACTCTCACCTCGAATCCCATCATCACTTCCATTCACTCCAGACAAAAGGGCAATGAAAAATATTGGTAGCAGAGAGATAAGGGTATATAAAACAAGTAGCCACACAGAGAAGGTATGTCAGACATTTATAACAGTTAGGGAAATTACACACGGGGAAATTAACAAGCAACACAATTGAAGTAAGGAAGAAGAAAAGGTATTTTGTAGTAGTTATATTTCATAGTTAACATGTGGACCTAGTTATCACATACTAATCTGTGCGCTAAAATAATAGTAAGAATAAAAAAGGGCATATTTATACCAATGTTAAGAATATCCAGTTAAACTATCTAGGGCCTTGGCTACACTTGCAGATGTACAGCGCTGTTAGTTAAACCCGTGTTCGTACAGCTGAGTACAGAAAGCGCTGCAGCCTGTCCACACTGGCAGCGGCCAGCGCAGTAACTACCACTGACGTGGCTACATTTGCGGCACTTGCAGCTGTATTGGGAGCGGTGCATTATGGGCATTCAGGTAGCTGCAACGTGCTTTTCAAATCGGCGGGGGGGGTGAGGGGGACTTTGACAGGGAGCGTTTTTGGAAAAAGAGTGGATTTTTGGAATCTCCACAGAGTGTCAGCTCATTATTTCCACACCTCCACATCCCCTGCCTCTCTCTCAATCACTGAAAGCAAACAGCAGGGGCTTTGTTTGTTTTTAAAGAGCAGATAAAAGAGAGGAAACGGAGCCTGTGTTTAGCAGCTGTCCAACCCGGAAGTGCCGTTTCAAAACAAAGCAGCTTCTGGAGATCAGTAACTCCGTTGTTCCTCGGCTACACTGAAAGACCAACGTTCCACCCACTTCGCAAGAGCTGTTATTCCTCTCGGGGAGGTGGAGTACATGCAGCGCTGTATCTGAGGAGATACAGCGTTGCACGTGCCTTGCAAGTGTAGCCAGTTAATGAGTTACAGCGCTGCCGGCAGTTTTATTACGCTGTAACTTGTAAGTGTAGCCAAGGCCTAGGAAAATGTACAAGGTATATTGACCCTCATGCTTCAGGAAATAAGCCAGATACTACATGGAATCAGATATCTTCCCGTCACTCCCCTGGGCATGTAATTGCAGAATTGTGCATTATAGGGCTTTCACACCTTCCTCTGAAACATCCAGTGCTGGCCAATGCCAGAGAGAGAGAATACCAACCCCTGTAGGGCTGGAAGGAACCTCGAGAGGTCAGGAAGTCCAGTACCCCGCGCTTAGGCAGGACCAAGTAAAGCTAGATCATCCCTGACAGATGTTTGTCCAGCCTGTTCCTCCCTTGGAAGCCTATTCCAAAGCTTAATTACCTTTATCATTAGAAAGCTTTTTCTAACATTTTACCTAAATGGCCTTGTTGCAGTTTAAGCATATTACTTATTGTCCTACCTTCAGACTTATCAGGTCCCCTCTCAATCTTCTTTTCTCAAGACTAAACGGACCCGGTTTTTTAACCTTTCCTCATCACTGTCATGTTTTCTAAACTTTTGATCAATTTTGTTGCGTTCCTCTGGACTCTCTCCAATTTGTCCATATTTTACATGAAGTATGGCATCTAGAACTAGACAGTACTCCAGCCGATGCCTAACCAGTGCAGAGTAGAGCAGAACAGTTATCTCCTATGTCTTACATACAACACCCCAGAATGATATTAGCCTTTTTCTCAAATGCATCATATTTTTGGCTCAGATTTGTGATGCACTATAAACCCCAGATCCTTTTTAGCAATATATCACCAAGCCAGTTACTCCCCATTTTGGAGCTGTATTTGATTTCTCCTTCCTAAGTGAAGCACTCTTTTGGACAAGGGGGAATAAACAGTGAGACGGCAAAATTTGCAGATGATACAAAACTTCTCAAGATAGTTAAGTCCAAAGCAGAGTGCAAAGCGTTACAAAGGGATCTCACAAAACTGGGTGACTGAGCAACAAAATGGCAGATAAAATTCTATGTTGATAAATGCAAAGTAATACACACTGGAAAACGCATTCCCAACTATATGTATAAAATGATGGGGTCTAAATTAGCTGTTACCACTCAAGAAAGGGATGTTGGTGTCATTGTGAATAGTTCTTTGAAAACATGCACTCAATGTGCAGGGGGAGTCAAAAAAGCGAACAGAACGTTGGGCATCATTAAGAAAGGAAGAAATAAGAAGACATAAAATATCATATTGCCTCTATATAAATCCATGGTACACCCACATCGTGAATATTGCGTACAGATGTGGCCGCCCCATCTCAAAAAAGATATACTGGAAAAGGTTCAGAAAAGGACAAGAAAAATTAGGGGTATGGAACAGCTTCCATACAAGATTGAGACTTTTCAGCTCAGAAAAGAGATGACTAAGGGAGGATATGATAGAGGTCTATAAAATCATGACTGGTGTAGAGAAAGTAAATAAGGAAGTGTTTTTTACTCCTTCTCATAACACAAGAACTAGGGGTCATCAAATGAAATTAATAGGCAGCAGGTTTAAAACAAACAAAAGGAAGTATTTCTGCAACCAGTGCACAGTCAACCTGTGGAACTCTTTGCCAGAGGATGTTTTCAAGACCAAGATTATAACAGGGTTCAAAAAAGAAAAAGATAAATTCATGGAGGATAGGTCCATCAATGGCTATTAGCCAGGATGGGCAGAGATGGTATTACTAGTCTCTGTTTTCCAGAAGCTGAGAAGGGGCAACAGGGGATGGATCATTTGATGATTATCTGTTCTGTTCATTCCCTCTGGGGCACCTGGCATTGGCCACTGTTGGAAGACAGGATACTGGGCTAGATGGCCTTTGGTCTGACCCAGCATGGCCATCTTATGTTCAAATAAAAAACAAATATTTATTTAACACTTCTGTCTCTTCTGTGTTATTATTGATAATTCCAGCTAGCAATGGAGCAATACTATTGTCAGGATTCTTTTTGTTCATAATATATTTTAAAAACTCCTTCTTGCCATAAATTTCTCCTTGTGACCCTTGGCTTCCCTTATCAATTTTCTACAATTCCTAACTGCTGATTTATAGTCATTACTATTAACTTCCCCTTTATTCCATTGTATTTTATTTATCTTATTTATTTTACAGCTGCTTCTCTTCCACTCTAAACCAGGTTGGTTTTTTAAATCAACACAACTGTCTTCCTCAGCTGTGGAATTGTGGCTTTTTAGGGCATCTATGAAGGTTTTCTGAAATGATTCCCAATTATCACTCACATTTTTCCAATGAAATTATTCCTCCTAGCTGATTTGGCTCATAATTGCTTTCAGCTTTGTGAAATTGACCCTGTGAAAGCACCAAACATATATATATTACTGGTCTGGACTTTATTCTGCATGCACATTATAAATGTGATCAAGTCTCGATCACTTGTACCTAAGCTACCATTAACTTTTAGTTCTGTGATCAGTTCCCTCTTTATCAAGGTCTAATATAGAATCCCCCCGAGTTGGCTTTGAGTTAAGAAATTGTCATCTATAACATTGAGAAATTCCAGTGATGTTTTAGTATAAGACAACCAACACGTCACTCAAATTGAAGTCCCCTTTTTGTTTATTTTAAAGGGGATGAATGTTTAGTTTAGGGTTATTGCAGGAGTGGGTGGGTGAGATTCTGTGGCCTGCATTGTGCAGGAGGTCAGACTAGATGATCATAATGGTCCCTTCTGACCTTAAAGTCTATGAGTTTTTATTACAATAAAGCATTTGGAATACAGTATGTCTAAAAATGTAAAAACTTAACTGAGCATATTTGGAGGACAAACTTTTTTGTTGCAATGATACAACAGAGACTCATACTTCCATAGGGGTAGTAACTGATCGGATTAAAAAAACCACAGCACCGAACTGCCTCATGGCATCCAAGGAAAAAGGTTATTAATGCTGCCTATTGGAATGGATTTAATCCCTACACATCACATACTGCCTTTCTGATGATGACTAGCACAGCTCCTTTCCTGTATCAGGACGCTGATGGAGCTAGTGGCCAGACACACTAGGTGTAGCTCTCTCAACTCACCACTGATCAGTGCCCATCTCTTTAGCATACACAAGCCTCCAGTACCAGTGCCTCTCGCCCAGCAGCAGGCTGTGATGGGACCTTTCAGCCACTTCATACGAACTGCCACACTAGGTCAGTCCAATGGTCGGGTCCATCTAACACATTATCCTGTCTTCTAACAGTTGGCAGTGCCAGATGCTACAAAGGGAATCAACAGTTTTGAGTGATCCATCCCCTGTCACCCAAGCCCAGCTTCTGGCAGTCAGAGGTTTAGCGACACCCAGAGTATGATGGGGTTACATCCATGACCATCTTGGCTAATAGCCATTGATGTACCCATGCTCCATGAACGTTTCTTTTTTTAAAAAAAGAACAGATTTATACTTTTGGCCTTCACACCATCTCCTGGCAATGAGTTCCTCATGTTGACCGTGCATTACGTGAAGAAATACTTCCCTGTCTTTGTTTTAAACCCACTGACTTTAGACTTCACTATCTCGAATACTTTTATGGCATCTACAAACTTTGCCACCTCGCCAGTTATTCATTATTGATCTGGAAAAAAGGGATATGTAGAAAAGGTAGCACAGGTCCCTGGCAGGGGCTGGGGAACCTCGCTACTTACCTCTCGCCACGATGGAAACTGACCATTTACTCCTACGTTTTGTTTCCCGTGTTTTAACCACTGACTGACTCACGAGGGGATTTGCCCCTTTTGGGGAGGGGCCTGGGCCGGCCACGCACCTCCCCACGCGAGGGATCAGAGCCAGCCTCTGAGTAACACCGGCCTCTAGAGCAACGTGTCCTTCGCGGCGCGGAGCTGCTCAGCCAGGCCAGGCCACGCACTACGGCGGGCCTCAGAGCCGCCGGGGGCCGGGACTCCCGGCGCCGCCCCGCTCAGGGGGCGATGTAGGGCCCGAAAGGCACCTGCCCCTTCACACGGGCCGCCCGCCGCCCCGCGGGGACTCACCTAGGCCCAGCTCGCCCGTCTCCTGGATGAGCAGCGCGGACATAGCGGCAGCGGGTTATGCAGCAGGCGGCTCCCCAGCGCTCCGGCGGCGGGATTGCATCAGTCTACGGCCGGGCCTCGCCGCAGCCCCGCCCCGGCGCGGGGAGCTCATTGGCCCGGCAGCGGGGCCAGCCCCGGCAGAGTCAGGGTGCGCCGCGGCGGGATTGGTCGCTCGCTGCTGCTGCCGCTGCTATTGCAGCGGGGCCAGGGGCCGGCCGCAGCGGTGGAGGAGCCTGCTGGGTTCCGGGAGGCGCGGTGCTTAAGCTGCTGGAAATCTGGCTGCGTGCAGAAACGGACACGGGTGGGCCCACGGGTGGGCGTGTTGGGCAGCCCAGGCGGGGCATGCTGAATGCGAACCCTGGGCTGGGAACGCCCCGACACCGGCTCGTTCCAGGAGCCGGGCCGGGCCGGATCAAGCTTAGCTCCTGTGGGGAGCAGGCCCGGGGCCCTGTTCACACCAGCCGTGCTAGGGGGAAGAGCTGGGCGCCCGGCCAACAGCCTCCGCTCTCTGGCTGCCCATCGCTGAAAGCAGAGCAGAGCAGAAGTAAGCATGGCAATAGTGCGACTCCCCTAAAATAACTTTGACCCCCCTGCAACTCCCTTTTGGGTCAGGATCCCCAATTAGAGAAACATTGGTCTCCCACATGAAATCTGTGTAGTACAGGGGAAAAGCACACAGAAGACATGATTTCACAGGGGGAGACCAGCATTGGCCTGCTAAACGCAGGGTTGTGAGTTCAGTCCTTGAGGGGACCATTTAGGGATCTGGGGCAAAAATCTGTCAGGGAACAGTACTTGGTCCTGCTAGTGAAGGCAGGGGACTGGACTTGATGACCTTTCAAGGTCCTTCCAGTTCTATGAGATAGGCATATCTCCATATAATCCGTGACACGTTTTTTCTGGCCGTGAATTTGTTAAGGTCCTATTTATAACTCAGGAGGATCAATAGTTCCAGCAATTGGGATACAAAAGAGAATACAACATTAGACACTACTGACAACAAACTAACCAGTTGAAGATGAGACTCAGAAAGGCAATAATATTTTTCAGCCCCCAGTATATTGGAGATTCTGGTCTTAGAGGCACTGGCCTGGGCCCCGTCGTTCTGAGATGCAACAACCTGCTCCTCAGTAATATCACCATGGCAGTGTCTATTAGCTACTGCGGCCTTGTGATGGAACAGTCTTTCATAATACAATCCATTCTGTGAGGAGATGGACACTTAAGTAGTGATTATAGCCTTTGGTCTGTTAGCCCCCTCTTCAGACCCTTCATTTTCTCCAAGCATTGGTCACTGGTTTGGTTAGTACCTAACTCCACAACTCTCTCTGAAATTGTCTTGTACACCTTTTAGTTTCTCCCAGGGGAGCTGAGGTCCTGCAGTCCTCCTGTCTCTGTCCAAAAGGCAAACAAATAGTACCTTCACACTGGCTGCTGATTAGCTGTCAATCCACTCAGAGGACACCCTCCAGATGTTTGTTGAGTTTAGTTCTAAATCTGTTATAGATGGGCCAGCTAGTTATAGGTCTAGTATGGATGAACCAGGAATTAGTTCACTGATCACCTGCCCAGAGGAGTTGGTCACCAGGAAAGCAGTTCACAGCTCTGTGCTTCCAGCCACTATGAGCCATGGGTGGTGAACTCCATGCCCATGGGCAGTAACACAAGGAGCTGACACACTTCATCCTGAGTCAAGGTTAGTATTAAGGTCGGCCAAAAGGTACCTAGCACAACCCAAGACATAATTGAGGAAGCTTTGTCTTTAGGCATGTGTGTATTGAGAGTCATTCTAGAGAAAATAATCAGCTAAAGACAAGTTGTTTCTCTAGCAAAGAAAACCCCAACGTGTCATTTGTGCAAGGGGGCTTCTGAGCTAAAGTAAAATTGAAATCTAACCAGCTTCCCCCCACCTTGTTTGAGTATCCGCCTATCTTGTGCTTATTCTTCAGCAATGAGAATCTGAAAAGAATGATTTCCTAATATGCATAATTTCTAGATGGAAATTATTACTGGGAACTCAATCTGTAATTTCATACAATAGAAAATAATTTATGAGCATAAAGTCGTTGGGGCAGGGACAAGAGATAAATAGTGAGGCTATCTGGTGCTGTTTGTACAGCACCTAATGTAATAATATAACATAAAAAGTAAAAATTAATGCATACTTTTGTATAGTTTCCTATAAAACATGTAACGTATACAGTAAAAGCGGTTACAAAAATGTGAACTAAAATCCTCTAAGGGCTCAAAAAAGGAGCCACAGTAGGTTGTGTTTTCTTTTTTAAATAGCTGAGTTCTTTAAAAGCAACCCCCCCCCCCAAAAAAAAATAATCAGTAAATATAAGTGAACCCTTGTGTGGTGGCACCCCTTTGCATGAGTGGGCTGCAGCAGGCCAGTGAGCCTGTGTAGACGGGCCGCCAATGCAAGGAGGGCTTATTGGGAGCCAATCGGGGCCCAGATTGGAGACAGCCAATCAGGGCCAGGCTGAGCCCTATAAAAAGGCTGCTCAGCAAAGGAGCAGGGAGTCTCTTCCAGGCTTTCAGAGGGGAAGGTCTGTCTCCTGCTCAGGAGACCAGCACCTCGGACAGCACAGTGCTGGGCAGATGCAGGGGAGCATAGGACGGCTCCAGCCTGTTACCTGCCAGGCTGCGGGCCCTGACCAGAAGGGCCTAGAGGGTGCAAAGGGGTCAGCGGGGAAGTGACCCAGGGGGAGCGAGCAGATGAGGGAAGAGAAGGAGGGCAGGGAGGCTGCCGCTAGAGGATCCCTGGGTGGGGACCCAGTGTAGTGGGCAGGCCTGGGTCCCCCCCTTTCCCCCTTATCTTGTACTGGGTTGTGGGAAGTGGCCATAACAGACTGCACCAGACCCCTGATGGTAGTGGCCAGACTTTGGGGTGTGGTTGGCCACTTCGGCAGGGGTGCACCAGAGGACTGCTGTTAACACCTGCCCGGAAGGGGGTGAGCGTGGACTAGGGGGCACTGCCGGAGGGCAGTGTCCTGAAGAGGAAGCCGGGAGCAACGCGGGTCCAGATGCTGGCAAGGGAGCGGCGGATGGGACACCACCGGCGGAGGGTGCTCCAGGACTGCCGAGGGCTAATTCCCAGACCGACTGGCAGGGGGCGCCACAGTGGTGAGGTGTAACCCTGTCACACCTAGTCAAAAGTGCTATTCAAAAGTGCCATCCAAATTCTGTTTTTTTTAAACAAATTAATTGTAAATAATAAAACGACTTTAAATAGTGCAGTGGCCATTCAAAATCATAACAAAACCTCCAACCATTAAAATCCCATCAAAAACTCTATTTCATTTTAATCTAAAATAAATATTACTACAAATATTAAAACTATAATAAAATTGTTTTTAAAATTCTACTGTAATTACATTTTTACAAGTATTGGAAGTAGTTACACCACAGAGAAATCTCCATGTCTTTTTTAGAGATTTTGATTACATTATAATTTAAACCAGGATTGTCTCGGTGTCTGCAGCAGTTAGCACAATTTATTATTTACAGACACATTTTCTGGGAAGAGCCCAATTCCTTCAGAATGGCTGTAAAGGCTTTTCAGTGGGTAGGGGGGAGCATTTAGTGGTGGTAGATGTCACCATCTGAGCTTCCCTTTGCATACTTTGTTTTATTACTAAAATGTTATACTGCCATAATTATGTATTATTATTAAACCAAGTATTCTCTAACATTCATTTTTTTAAACATTATTATTTAACATTTTTACAACTCCCTCCCAACTGTTCAATTTTCTTCATATTTTGCAGTGTTACTTTGTGAAAAAGCTTTTCACTCCATTTTTAAAAATTAAAAATTAAGACTTTTAGCCAATTTTTTGTGGCAGTTTTAAACTTATGTTTTTTGCTTTTATTTTTTAAATTTAGTACACTTAGCTTGCAAAACTGTACTTACTAAATACAGTCCTTGGAGGAATAGTCATTGTGAAACTGTTGCCTTGATCTGGGCTCTTTTTGCCCTGGTGGGGGGGAGGAGAGGGAGTGGAAGGGATGACCTAGATACTATTTTGTTGGAATTTTTAGTATTTTAAAATTGATATGAGAAATTACCAAACACTAATTTAACCATAATTTTTTTAATCCATCAGCCAAATGATACTGTATGCAGTTGCTGTTCAATTGTTTTGTTAGATATTCTCTGAATCAGACATCCTTCCTGCTTTATTCTTTCTGTCATTATTTTCAAGGCCTTCCTTCTACTTGCTAGTCAGGCCTTTCTTTACAACTCATTATATATATATTTCCTTAACTAAACTTAAGATAAAATTAAAGAATTAAAGTTATACTTATCCTACATTCTCCACCTTAAAACCTGACTGTGGGATTTACTACATTAAGCATTTTTAAAATACGTCTACAATTTTCCAACATTTTGTACGACTAATAAACTTGACAATGCAGAATTAAAATGACCATTACCCCAATTACATTGTCATTAAAAGCTCTGGTAATGATCAGTCTTCACCATGGATGTAATTCCACTTTATACACTTATTTCTACCAGCAGGGGCTAGTTAACTCCTGAATTTCCTGTTCCTGGCTGTTAAGATGCAGGCTTAAAGGAAGAATAGAACGTCCAAACATGGGTACTGCTTTTAAAGCATCCTCCTGTAATCTGAATTCAGCCTGTAATTCAGTTACATTACAAAAATGGGTATAGGATGCAAAGTCTTTCCATTTATCACGGCAGAGAATTTTGATGTGAAACAAAACATTGGCCAATCAGAACAACAATTTTTGGCTCTATACCAAAAGTGGTTAATTCCAGCAACTACACAATATTTACCATTCCCAGCCTAACCTGTTTTTACTAAACCAGTAAAAATCATGGCCTTAATAAAGACACTGGATTTATGGCTTATTACAACAACCCACTAACACAACACACATACACCTTCTCCTTTTTGTCCAGGGGTGTTAATGGGCCACTTCACCTTGAATGGTCCTTTAGAATACATGCGAACTATACTAATATTGTCTGTTCCATCTTATATTTAGCTGTGACACTCGGTACTTTCCTCACACCTGAGGAAGAACCCTGTGTAGCTCAAAAGTTTGTCTCTCACCAACAGAAGTTGGTCCAATAAAATATATTATCTCACCCACCTTGTCTCATAGAGCTTGAGGTCACGCTTGTTAATATGCTTGCCGTCATCATGCTTGTTCCATTCGGGATCCTGGACAGGTTTCCGAGCCAGACAAGCTTGCCTTCCTCAGTGGAGTCTTCATCGTCAAAGGAGTCCTCTCTCCTGGAATTTTTGTGCTTTTTAGATGTTAACCTTTTTGTATAATTTGGGAGCATAGAAGCTCTGCAGCAGCTTTGGTGGGGCCTTTTACAACTTGCCCTCCTTAGGGCCTGATGCCCTTTTGAGAGGTGTGTCTCAAAATCCTCCCCCACTGGATCCCATGCTCCCTAGGGGAGGGGAGAGGAGGGCAGAACTCATCAGAGCCCTCGTGGTTGGCTTGGGCTTCTTTCTCCAGGGCTCTCAGAACCCATTTTAAAATTGTAAGGGAGGGGGGGGGATTCATGGCCCTGCAAACCTCCCCCTCTTTGTATGTTCTTATTTACTAAACATTTCTTTATTTAGACGCCTCAGCTGAGTCAGTTTTGTCTGTTTGTTTTTTTGCTTGTTTTTTCACACAAGATCATCCTAATGAACATTCCTTGGCTTGCTTTCTGCCTTTGCCTCAGCAAAGATACCCAGGTTTAGGTTTACAGGTAATAAATTGACTGAACAAGCTCCTTCTGAATTCAACACTTCAATAACATTACAAGATTAAAATCCACCTAGACTTTGCATATTAATGGGTATGTTGCACTCAAGCATGCCCATAAATTTAGAGACTGCAGAACAAGGAAGTTATCTTGTTGAAATTCCATCAGATAGATGTGCTATGAAACCTGTGCTACAATGTAGCAATATTTTTGACTTTTGAACAGTCATTTAAAATAGCTTCACTAAAGTCTTTTCATCCCTGCAATATGGTGCTTGACCTTATCAACTCTGTCTTTAGCAGAAAGCTTCAACTTCACGCATTAGATTCCTTTTACAGTTATCCCTGTAAATGTGTGACCTCTCTCATTAGGTTGTGAGATCCTCAGAACAGGGAATGTCCTTAAGTGTCTGGAAAGGGCCGTGCATATAGCAGGGACTACTGCAAATTAATAATATGCCATAAGTGGTACATACTGTAGTGGTAGTAGGGTATGACTTTTCTTGTTCATAAAGATAGTTTGCTCGGGGGTGAGTAGCCAGGGCAGGAAAATCTTGGTGTTTATTGGCCCTCCCCCCTCTGACAAAAGATAATATGGCTGTCATAGCATAATTAGTCACACTAATGAATCACAGTAATAATGAATCACCAGATCAAACAGCTGACTTACAACAAATACAAGTAAAGGCTTGTTAGCAAAATTTGTAAGAGAAACTGCTCATGAAGAATACATACACATTTTACCTGTAAATCTAACCTCTACATTCTGATAGATTCAGACCAGTTTGGAAAATGTGTACCAGAATACACCACTCAGCACAGTTCTGGGGTAGATGTATTGTCTCTTTACTTCTTGAACAAAGATGATAAAAATGACATGAGGGAAACAGGCTCTACCAGAAGTGAGAGGAACTCTGCCCTAGAATAAGTCTTGGCTCATGCCAATTTTTTTACACACATCACTATTAAACATTTGGTGAAATCCTAGCCCTACTAAAGCTTGCAGTCCAGCAGGCATAACTGGACACTGCAAGACTGTGGTTCCTAGGGTTGTGTCTGGGACCAGAGATATTGGCTAGTATTATTCGGTAGCACAATCTAAGGAGCAGCTTACATGCCAGAGGCTATGCATGAACAACCCTGGAGTGGGGGTTCTCACAGCAGAGCAGGGTAAGGCTGGCTCCCAGAGTCAAGGATTAGAGTGACTTCGCCGGTCCGGATAAAACTAGAGGGGAACATCACAGTGAGCAATAGTTAAGCAATGATGGATGCAAACAGTTCTAATTTACCAAGCTGTTAACCATCTTAAATAGTTCAGCTAGGCAAGGTGGTCATGAAGAAAGACGGTCTCACAGAGATTTTAAAGATTCTTGTATCACTGCTAATCTGATTCAGCACAAGACCCATCAGCACTCTGCCCATCTGCCTTCCCATGTCATCTGTCACAGATAATTTACATACTGTGGTGACCTGTGAGAATAATGTTAGGTTCAGGGGCCCACTGAATAACTGGCAGAGGATAGCCGTTTATGGAGTCCCATCAGGCCACTGATATATCAGGCTGTCATCAAGACTATTGAATGCTTCTTCACAATCCCAGAGGACTTGTCCAACTGTACGACACCGGGATCCATAAACGGACCACTGCATTGCAGCTCTCTCAAAGGTAGTTTACAAGAGGCATCCCACAGTACATGGCAACTGTACACAACCTCTCAGGGCATGCTGTATCCAACGGAAGCTTCCAGGACAATTCAGGTAGGCAGAGTGTACTTGACCAAATTGTTACTTGTCTGTACCATGGGTTTTTTAAATGAACAGGGACTAAGCCTCATCTGAAAGACAGTAATTCCAGTAGAAGTGGTCTCTTATTCAGTCATGTGTTCAATGACTTGAAAGAAGAATTCCATCTGATGAAATTAGCACCACTTCCTGCAAAAGCTTGTGTTTCCATGGAGGTCTCTCTCCAGGCTGACACTGCTATAAGTGTGTGAGATCAGACAAAATCACAGCCCAAGCCAGTATGGCTTAAAGCAAGGGTTCTCAACCTTTCTGAGCGCTCCCCTCAACATGCTAGAACAACTCCAGGCCAGAGCCCAGTGGGGGCAGGGGGAAGACTTGGGGCTCCAGGCCAGGGGTGGGAACCCTTGCGCATAGGTGTAGTTTGACTTCTGTTGGGTGGGGCGGGGCAAGGGCCAACAGGGCTCTGGCCAGCTATACACAGCAGGGTCCAGGGAGGGAGCGCCACCTCCATCCTCTGACTCACCTCAGCAGGCCACCTACCTGTTTGGGGCTGTGTGCCAATGGCTGCTCCCTGAGGGCTCTGCTGGGCCCAGAGCAGCCTGGGCGGTCAAAGGGGGCTGGAAGCTGAGAAGCAGCCACAACCCCAGGCACTAAAGGCAGATGAGGGAATGCCATGGCTGCCTGCTCCATGGCGGCACCACCTGCCAGAGGAGCAGCTGCCCCGCACTGCCTGGCTCCGGCTTCTCGCCTAGAACTTGGCCAGAGGGCGGGAGAGGAGGTAGGGGGTGGAGCTGCCCCAAGGACTGCCCCACTCTGGGTAAGACACTGCAGTTTAGGGGGGGGCAACACCCTTGTGCCCACTCAACTCTGCCCATGGACTGAAGGTTTCTACTCACATTGAGGTTTCAGCCCTGGCTTGGGGGGGCATGGGAGGGGGAGAGCTCAGGGTTTCAGCCCTGCGCTGCTCCCAGCTTCAGCTCCGCAGGGGCGGGATGGGGTGCCACGCTGAAGCTCTGCACTGCTGCCCACTTCAGCCTGACGTGGGGATGTGAGGAGAGGGCAGTGCTTGGGCTCAGGGCACCGCGTTTCAGCGGCGGGACCCCGCAGACCCCCACTTGAGAACCGCTGGCTTAAAGAATTCAGATGAAGACTGAAATGTAACAGAGATACAGAAGTCTAGGTGTAAACTGCACTCTGAAATAAATATAATCTTTTAAAAATGTTCTCCTCTTCAATTCAGTACTACCAATTGCCCAGCCCAAAATATAACATCTTTCCACTCTTTTGATCAGTGCTATCTTCTCTTAAGAGGCATTCTTGCTCTAGGGCAGGGGTTCTCAAACTGGGGGTCGGGACCCCTCAGGTGGTCACGAGGTTATTACATGGGGGGGGGGGGTCTTGAGCTGTCAGCCTCCACCCCAAACCCCGCTTTGCCTCCAGCATTTATAAATGTGTTAAATATATTTTTAAAAAGTGTTTTTAATGTGGAGGGGAGGGGGTTTGCACTCAGAGGCTTGCTGTGTGAAAGGGGTCACCAGTACAAAAGTCTGAGAAGCCCTGCTCTAGGTGGCTAGCTGTTTGACTTTCAACCTTTGATAGGCCAAGAAATCTCAGATGTTCTTTCCCAACAGCGAACATATATTTTGTTTGTATATTATTAGACAAGCAACTCCTCAATCCAATAATTCATACTGATTTACAAGTAGCATCAACCTTATTTACACAGAATTGTTTAATAATCATTCAAATAAAACATAAAAATGGTAAAAACCACTTTGTTTTCCACATTGGTCAAAAGATTAAAATTTAAGATATTTTATGAAAGCATTATCTATAAACAAAATGTTACATATTAACCCTCACTTACATGTAAATGGAATATATCCAAATCAATTTGCATATTAAAATTAATATTGCACCCAATTTAGAAGACTGACACTTGTATTGTCCACCATTCCCACATCTCTCAATGAGAGAAATTGAAATTATACACTTCCTTTTCTTTAAAATTAACTATGCTTCTCCCATCCATTTACTTATTAAAGGAAAAATTGTAAACTTTCTTGCATTTGCTCCATTAAAATTATGAAATGTACACTTCTTTGCCTATATCTAAAAGATTAACTGTACACATTGTGTTTATGCCCTATTAAAAAACATTGGAACAGTTATTAATGCCGGTGTAAGTCAGTATTATATATATATAAAAAAATGTGAAACATTTATACATCCTAAAGTTGAGGAAAGTGTGTGTGTGTGTGTGTAATATGTACCAAACAAACAAAACAAACAAAAAAACCGGAGAGACTTTCTCCCCCGCAATTAGAGGACACTGTTGAACAATTACCAAATGAAGCATGTTCAACCTGACTATTCTTCCTTATCTATTACAAATTGTTGCATTATGAAACTCAACTGAAATGAACAAATCAACTCTGTCAATTCAAAAGGCAATTTTCCAATAACCAAATAACGTCATAAAATTCTGTGAAAGTAGGTAGACACAAAAATATTTCAGGGAAAGTGTTCCAAAAAATCCTATGAGGTCTTCACGGTTTTCCAGATCACTGTCCTCCTGAGACACAGAGAAGTTATTTAAAAAATAAGCCAAGCCAGTGATAGAACCCTAAGAGTAAACCATTTAGTAAACAGGAATGGACTGTAACCACACCTATAACTGTGATTGTATTTTCACTAAAATGTGTTAATCTGTTCCAAGCATGTGAGTGACAACAACATACCACCATGGAGCCTAATTTAGCTGTATGAAAGGTCAGATTGCATGGCTCCCCTAAAGAAGAAAAATATTAGTTAGCTAATTCACCTTTACCATTGTATAAATAGAATTTTTTTAACAAAGTGGCACATACAGTTTGATTGCTTCTCAGCTGTTCATCTTTAAAGTAAGGTATGAAATGTGTGCTGCAATTTTATTTCATGATTCTAATTTTTAAAAAAGGAATAAAATGTAGCAGTTCCAAGCATCACTTGAAAAATTAAAACTCTGGGTTTTTAGACCCTAGAATTTTATATATCCTTCAGTTTCACATTATATTTGCACAAGGATTAGGATTTATTTTAAAAATAACACAACACACTTCTTGGTTTTTCTATTTTTCAATAGTCCCAAACCAAGCAGTTTTGTAAGATAATTCTGAAGTCTTCATAATCTCATGTCAACTGGTTTTTAAAAAAATCCTGAGTCTTCCATAAAAAATAAACATTCTTTGTGCAATCATTTTGCTAAAAAGCTTGTCTTCTAGAACTTAAATCTTAGACAATCATCAGCTGGTTTCACCAACCTGTCTACCTTCGGCCACCTTGTGGCGTAGCACAGCATCTAAAGGTGCTCGTTTTTTACGTATGCTACGTCCAGAAGCAATAAGATCAGCATAGCCTCGTTGATGTGAGAAAGCATAAGCAGAACGACGGCTTGATATCCCTCGACGAAAAGTGCTCTGCCTTCGCTTCCACTGTTCTTCAGCCTTGTATTTCTTACGGTTCTTCTGAATCTTTATGAAAAGAAAGGGTGTAACAGGTTAATTTAGAGGGAAAACAGGTGCTCATTTGTACTTAATGTCTTGGGAACAGCATGATGGTAACTTTAAAGTGTTACAAGGTTTATAAAAGAGGTATTTTCTTGTTAACATTTACCTGACTGAGTTAAAACCAGAAGCATATGTTATTAAAAAAAGATTTTTTTTATTATTTTATTTTGCATTTTTATTAGCTTCTTAAGGCATTCCAAACTAGAGTGGGCATGTGGTGTAGTAAACAAAATGAAAAATTTGACATTTGTATGTAAGCTTATTTTCTTGTTTACAGCTGGCAATAGCTTTAAAAATAAAATCTAAAAGACAAAAGGATTTTAATAATCACAACTGTTATCCCACGAGGGGCTTTCTTGACAGTTCTAGGTTAAAAACAAACCCACAAACCCAAAAAGAAACCACTGCTGCCTCTTGCAACAAACGTAAAGTGGTAAATACAAATAAAACGCTTCCTTAGATCAGATATGGGTATCATCACTTTAGTGTAAGGGCAGATACAAAGAGAGTCATGCTTTAAGCAGCAACTAGAAAGCTCCCTGACCAAGAAGTCCCCACGTTTATTAAGCTCCCCACTGCAACACATCCTCGTCCTCTCTGGTAACTGCTGAGGACCAGGAACTCTATAGCTACTTCACATCCTCTTTTCTTTCTAATAAAAGATTAAAACTTAAATTATCAACCAATGTATATACCAGGGGTGGCCAAACTTACTGACCCTCTGAGCCGTCTACGACAATCTTCAGAAGTCCGAGAGCCGTGGTGTGCTAGTCAGAGTGGGGCTTCTGCCTTGAAGCAGAGTGGTGGGGCCAGGGGCTTCTGCCCTGTGGGGAGGTGGGTCTGAGGGCTTCAGCCCCACGGGGCGTGCCTGCTGGGGATTCAGCCCCTCTCCTGCAGAAGCCCTGATCCCCGGCAGGTGCGCACTACAGGGCTGATGCCCCAACATCCCCATCTCTGCTGGGCAGAAGCTCCTAGCACCACCACCCCACTACCGGGCAGAATCCCAAGCTCCCTCCCAGTCTGGTAGGTGGAGAATGGAAGGGGGGCTGTGAGCCACATTTTAATTGTAAAAGAACCACAGGCTGCTCATGAGTTGTGGTTTGGCCACCTCTGGTATATACACACACACAATTAAAAATAAACTTCAAATTCCTTAAAACTATTTACACTAGTATGTCCCCTTATGAATTGCATTCACATAGTTCTGAGCAGTATTTTAAAAATCAAGTCTTTGAGGGGGTCTGACCAATCTTCCAGACAGTGTTCTCATTTCTGTTGAGTTTCCCTGTGGAGAGGACTCACTTCCTAACAGAGTACCTGCAGGTCCCAGATCCTCTTGGTGTTGTGAAATACTGAAAATGAACCTGATACCCCTGGAGAAGTCCTTATGGAGTTGCCATTAAGTAGCATCTGGGAGTTTCTGTCAAGTTCCAAGTAGTTCTGAAACTCTGGGAGCCTTTGAGCCACATGTTGTTCCTCAGTCTCAGTTCAGATAGTTGATGAGGAGTGGACCACATCCAACCTGACTAAATTGGCCTTCAACATTGGTTTTCCACTTGTAAGATTATTCCCTTCTCTTCATGTGCCAATATATATTTATGCCTGTATCGGTAATTTTCACTCCATGCATCTGAAGAAGTGGGTTTTTTACCCACAAAAGCTTATGCCCAAATAAATCGGTTAGTCTTTAAGATGCCACCAGACTCCTTGTTGTTTTTGTGGATACAGACTAACACAGCTACTCCTCTAATATTGAAGTATTGTTGCTGCCAAATGTTTATTTCAGCACCCATTTTCTCAATTCCTTCAGGTGTGTCCATTTCAGCTTAAGCTGTATCGGAGCCACAGGTAGATATCTTCCCATTAGAAGTTCTACTGGAAATAGTCCAGACACCAGCGGTGCTGACCGATATGCCAGTGGTGCTTTATATGTGTCCACTGATTTTTGCAGAAGTCTTTTTAAAATCTGAAATGCTCTCTCCACCTCCCTGTTGCTCAGGGTGTAATGTGGACTACTATTACAATGTTCAAAATCCAAATCCTATGCAAATGCTAGGAATGTTTCAGAAGTAAACTGAGGCCCATTATCAGCTATGAGGACTTCATGAACTCGATGTCTTGCAAATATTGACTTCAGTTTCTGTATGACCTGTGCTGAGGAAGTCTGTGTAAGTATAATCAAGTCAATATATCCGGAGAAGTAACAGACTGTCACTACAATAATGTACGTATGACCTTTCCAGGAAAAAAAAAATCTGTTGCTACCTGCTGCAAAAGTCTGTCAGGTAACCTTGTAGACAGTAATGGTTCTAGTGATTGTTCTTCCTTGTTACATACTTTGCAACCCTCTGCTGAGGTCTGAATTTTCTTACTCAGACTGAGCCAGCATATGGATTGTTGTGCTCATCCCCCGCACTTGCTTTTTGCCATTGTTGCATTTCAGTTTCTCTATTAGGTGTAGTCCTTGTATTGCTGGCAACCCAATTAGGGAGGAGTTAATCCTTGTATTACATATATTATTTGTGGAAGACTTTTCTGTTCTTTCTCCAGGTTCCCAAGGAACTGGCCACAAACATCCAATGTATTGTTACTAGCTCCATGTAGATCCTTTGCAGATCTCCATTCTGGGATTGCTTATGATTTGTATTTATTTATTGAATTGCAGTGACTGCTGCCCCAGTACCAGTTTTAAATTAAAGGTTTCATCTATTTTGATGCATGCTTGTGTACCAAGGAGTTCTCTATTCTATTGAGAATATAGCCCCTAAAAGCAAGGGCTTGTCTGATAAAACTCCCTCTTGGACTGTGTCCACTACTCTTGGTGAATTGCATGCTATTGCAAGAAGTCCCATATACTGCCATCTCCTACATTGTCTCTTTGGCTGGACATTGTTGACAGCTGTTGAATGGTGTCTTGCTGCATCTTCCACAGCTTTTCCAAATTTCCCTCCTATTAAGGTTCTTTGGTCTCTCACTCTCTAGTTGTGCCCTGTTCTTATTTTCTAATTTATGTCTTTCCTCTTTACTGTATTAATATTGTCTGATGCAGTCTCCCATATGCTGCTAGCATATACATTATATTGCTGTTTCTTTATGGTTTCTGGCATTCTCACTTTTGCTAGTGTGACATTTGGGTCTACTGAAGCTGTGCTGATAAACTGAAGTATTTTATGCCAACAACTATCCTGTCTCCTATTAGTTAGTCTTTTAATGCTTTGTATTTTCAATGTTCAGCATGCCTATGAAATACAGTAATAAAAATCAGCTGTTTCTCTGCTCCTGAAACCTCCTATTAAATTTGGCCCTTTCATATGTAATATTCTGTCTGTCTGTCTATGAAATGTCCGTCAAAAGCCTCTTTCACTTCTGTGTAGTCTCTCTTTTCCTCATCAGTGAGGGGATGAGCTACATGGATGTCTTCAGCAGCATCACCCACTGCAAATATCAACGCACTTAGCAGGTGTTGTGTTTTATCTGTTAAACCTGAAGCCATCTGGAATTGCTCAACTCTCTGGCTTGAGCAGAGTCAGCTGAGATACCAAAATCAAGCCTCTCAAACAGAGGGCTAGTCTACACTTACCTGCTGCGTCGGAGGCTTCGGATCAATCTTCTGGGTTCGATTTATCGTGTCTTGTCTAGACGCGATAAATTGAACCAGGAAGTGCTCCCCCGTCGACGCTGGTAATCCTGCTCCACAAACGGAGCAGGCGGAGTCGATGGGGGAGCCTGCGCGCCGCCATGTGGACCAGGGGTAAGTACTTTTAAGTTCGAAATAAGATACTTCGACTTCAGCTACGTTATTCACGCAGCTGAAGTCGCGTATCTTACTTCGAACTTGGGGGCTAGTGTAGACCAGCCCTTAAGAGTATAGTGTGAGGTCAGACACAAAGAGCCATTCTTGAAGCAGCAACTAGAAAACTCCCTGACCAAGAACTTCTCACATTTATTAAGCTCCCTGAGCTCTCTGGTAAATGTGGAGGACCCGGACCTCTCTAACCATCAGTCACTCCCCACCATTGAGAGATATGGAGAAAGGGGGTAGACTGTTTGGGAGGGAAGATGATGTTCACTCCTCTACTCCACAGAACAAAGGGAAGAGGAAGGAGAGACTAAGAAGCTAAAGAAGGGAAAAGAGAGAAATGTCAGCTGATGAGGTAGAGGTGGGCAGAAGGAGATACATGTGGGCCAGCACTTACTGAGGAAAACAGCAGATCAAACAAAGAAGCAGACTGGGAGAAGGCTCAGCAGGAGAGTATTGAGAAGACCATCTCAAGGCACTGACACGCCATGTTCCATTGGGGTGGCAAAGCGACAGAGCACCAGCTTAAAGGAAGGTTCCCAAACTGCCAGTTTGGTTAGGCTTTCAGAGAACCCCTAAGTTGCCATTTTAGGGTGTATTCAGGCTCTTGAGGAAGCCAGATGCACAGTCCTAATGAAATTCTCTTTATAGAACATAAGAACGGCCATACTGGGTCAGACCAAAGGTCCATCTAGCCCAGTATCCTGTCTTCCGGCAGTGGCCAATGCCAGGTGCCCCAGAGGGAATGAACAGAACAGATAATCATCAAGTGATCCATCCCCTGTCACCCATTCCCAGCTTTTGGCAAAAGGCCACTACCAGTTATCTTATTTTCTGAACATTATTGACTTATATAACTAAATACAGCTCAAATTAACCGAATTTTTTTTACTTACTTTATCACTTGCTGAAGGCCAAATTGTCATTGACAAAAATCGTAGTGCAACCACAGGAAGCAAACAAACTGCAACTGACAAAAGTATTGTCAACCAGAGATATGGCTGTCTGAGAGCATTTGGAGCAGTCCCTGGGAGAAGTAAGAGTGAAAGTTAGTCTGTATCTGTTTTCAATTAAATTTATACAGCACAACAAATTAAATTCAGGTTTCCTGCCCTGAAATGTATAATTGAAGTATTCCAAGTGTGTTTGAATACAAATGTATCAAAATCTAAAATAAGCCACTACCAAGAAAAGGTTTGAGGTAAGGAAAGATCCAGCAAGCGTGCCACAAATTTACAACAACATTTTTATTTCCTTTTCAATGCATTAACTTATAAAACTCTTTAAGGGATAAGTTAGAGTGAGAACAAGTATTTGGCTGGCACATGTGGTTTTTTTCATTACACTGTGATTAAGAGAAACCTCTAGGATCATTGTAATATACATACAGTGTAGAATGTAAGTGCTAATTTAATACGAAAGCACTGTAGCATTTAAATCTTAACGTTTAATTTAAGCAACCAGGTAGAACAAAATCTAAAATCCGAAGTACAATTAAAAAGCAGAGACTGAAGAGCATGAATATGTTGTACAGGAAGCAACTCAGGATTTTTCTCAGATTGATTTTTATATCGAACTGAAAACAATTTGGTTTCAGATGTGACTACATCCCTGTTCAGTATGCAGCAGGAAATTTGTTATGCATAAATGTGATACGGTTTCAAGCTAGTTTAGGCACCTGACAGTCTTTGGGAAGATGAGTTTAAAGCTCACTGCATATCCACTCACTTACCCAGATCACAAATTAAAAAGGCTGAGAGGGCGAAGGACAATGGGCAAAAAAAGAATCTCAGGCATGTTCGGAAGACACATAAGGCACTTAAGTATTATCAACCCAAACCATTTACAAATTTGGAGTCAGGCTCCCCAAAATTATGAGACCTTTTTAGAAAAACAAAGTTTGGAATTCTTTTTATTTGCCTTCTAGTTTTTGATCCTTTAGGGTGCAGTTGAGTTATATTTTCAAGTTTTTTCACAGCCAAGAAGATTAGAAAAATTTGCTTGAGAATACTACTTTCTTTTTTAAATTATAGCTAAAGTTATAGGAAACATCAAAAGTCATGAGATGTGATATAATTGCATGACTAGACAACTTAGCATTCGACTTTAAGCTTTACTCCCACTGACGTGCAGGAGTAACTTGGCAGCCACAAAGCAGCCTTCAATGTCGGATCACAGGTTTCCCTTTACTCTGTGCTGCGAATCACTTTTTACTTCACTCCTTTGTAGGCAACACCCTACACTGCACAACACAGGTATCAAAATTTAACTGCTCTTTTTTTTTTAGATCAAATAATTAAGGAGGAATGATTCCACTGATCACATAATTGGGAACTACAAATACCTCAAAAGTTAGCTACTCAATCAAAATTGTTTTGTTGAAGATACACACATTGACCCGATAAACTAAGCAATGTTTTTCTAAAGTGGGTTAACATTCACCTCTACTTACTGGTGCTGGGCATCAAATCATATCTGATAAGCTGACATTTTGGTATTGTGTTTACTCTAGTTACATAACCATTTGAGGTAGAACACAAGAATAGTGAAACAAAACACTGACCTGTAAACTGAAAGCTAGATGGGAAGAGAACATGTATTCCAGCACTGTGAAGGTCAAACATGATACCAAAGTAAAGTGCAATACTCCCAAATATTGAGAAAGCATTAACAAAAGTCCAGTAAGAGGTATCCAAACCCATCTGCAAGTAAATCAGATAACTCACAATGAATTTATGATGTAGAAGTCAGAAGCATGTAATTGAATATTCTGCAAACTATCTCTAATGCAGATACTTGGGTCATACTATTTATTATATAGTTCTAATACAATATAGAGTATTCTATGAATATACCAGAGGGGAAGATAGTAACCAGACAAAAGTATATCAATATGCAAAAAGATTTAAACTGTATGATAATTAAGTATTTATTCTCACAAAGATCCGCTTTCAGAATAGCAAGGGAAATCATGAAGATAAATGTACTTGCCTGAAAATTGACTGCAACTATGAGAGAAGAGGCTGCAGTGACAGCAAATGATTGGTAGTCTGAAGGTGCCTCTCCATCTTGCCCCATGGTTTGAAGATAAGCTCCGTACGGTATGAAGAAAATAATCAGTGATGTTATAATTCCATGTATTAAGCTTACAAAGAATTTCTTGTAGTTAAAAAGCAAGTCTTTCTGTCCAGATATATACAAACCAGGGAACCGAAGACTAAGTTTGTCGCTCACATCCTTAATAAAAGAAAAGTTACTGCAGTTAGAAATAAATTGGTGCCATAGAGCCTGAAGCACTGTATAAATCTCCCCCCATCAACATTTATCTTTAGGGTGGGAGGATAGAGAAGCTAAGCAGTACAAGCCAACAGATTACCTTTGTATTAACCCCAAAAGTGATAAAAATCAGAAGTTTAAAAAAATACATAATGCACATATAAATGCAAGCTATATTTTTAAATAGTTAGAAAATGCACAGGGAGACTCTAGAACAGCAGTGTGTTGGTATAGGAATGAAAGGAATAACATGCTCCCATGACCTAGACTGTGTATTTATTCAATATGAATATTGAATATGAATATCTAAGAATATGGTACATTTTTCCTTCATCACTCAAACAATATACCATTTCTATACCTTCCATTCACACCTATTTGTAAATAGTTCCATAATAGTGTGTAGCAATGCCCAGCATAATGGAAAGAGTCTATTATAACATATACATGCAAAAAGGTAGTGCTAGCATTTTTGTGGGAAATGCAACTCAATTTTATGGCCTTTTTCTTTTTTAAATCTCTAATGCATACATACTGCATGAATTTATTAAAATTTCTTCTCTTCTAAACCTCCCCCCTGCCATAAAAATGCATTGCATGTCTATGCATGCAAAATCTATAGGCAAGCCCAATTTGGAAAAATCAAGCAAATCCAAAATAAAATCTAAGACCAATTCAGATTAAAAATAAAATATTGACGTTTCCAGCATAAATTTTTTTTGCCAAATTTATTCCCATTGAAAATGGTTTTAAAAATAGAAATACCTTCTGACACTATAACCAAAGATAAATAATGCAAGTATACTTCATCAACCCCATTATTGCCAGGGTCAGTGCAAGGAAGTTTTGTGTCCTAGGTGAAACTTCCTTGCACCGGCCCTGCGCCCCCTCACCCCCTGCCAGCTAACGCCAACCCCGCGCTTTTCTTGCCGCCGAATCGCCGGAGAGTTGCCACCGAAATGTCGCTGAGGGCAGCGAAATGCCGCCCTAGGCGACTGCCTAGGGTCGCCTAGTGGAAGCGCCGGCCCTGATTATTGCCATTCGACAGTACTATACATACATATTGGCCCTGATTCAGCAAAGCACTTAAATATATGGTTAATTTTAACCAGGTACTTCAGTTCTGTTGAAGTCAGTTGGAATTATGTGCTGAAGTGCTTTGTTGAATCAGGCCATTGTGAAGAAAGCTATCACCATCCAATTCTAATCTACATTTTTGGAGATTTATTCCTTTCAATGAAGTTACGCGTTAATCCCACCAATGGGATTAATGGGAACTGCCCTCTAGCGGGTGACTGAACAAAAAGTCACAGCAATTGTTATGCTCAGGTATTTCTAGTTATTAATGAAAAGAAGCCTACAACATTTTCTATTAGCTTCATGGAGAAAAGCAAATCAATTTAACATTGAACATATCCAAAGTTGATTAGCTTTGTCTATTCTAGCACATCACGCCTTATTGTCCTCTAATAAATAGGATATCTAGCAACCTAAAAATGGCACAGATTAGAAGTAAAAGTCACTTCAATTATGTTTACTCTGATCTTTTTCTTTAACAATTTCTTCTAAAATTCATTTGGATAATTTTTCTTAATAGCATAGTAGCATACCTGGTCAAGCAAGCCAACCAGAAGAACTGGAAGACTGGAATACAACACGTTGTAAAGTGTGATAAACCAATCTTCATAAGCTGTCTGCAATAGAAAATAAATATCAATTAATTAATTAGATATTAATTTATATTTAGTTACATCATTTTCATTTAAAAAGTTAATTCAGAAGCAATCTAATCTAAACAAGAATATTAAGAAAACTGATTGAATCGCCAGGTTTTGTGGGTTTAATGTTAATGTGCATTAACCCACCAGGCCTCTTGGGTCTTGAAATAGTTCTTTGAGCATGTGTGTTAAAATACACACCCTTTTTACTAAAGCAGCATACTACACAGGTGACCATTAAAAAGACAGAATTTGTTCCCTAGCTACATACATTCAACTTCCACTGAAGTCAGTAACAGTTGCACAAGTTTATCTGAGAACAGATTTTGACCATAAGTGTGCTACACCAGGAGTGATCAAATTAAGAACTGATACCTCAAGCAAATAGCAGTAATGACCGCATGGAACTATTTGCCTGACTAAATCCCTGATTCTACAAGTTGGTCCACTTGGGAAGAGTAGTTTGTGGACTGTGGTCTTCCTTTGTAAGCTTTTTGGGGTAGGGACCTTGTATTAATATATACAGATTAGTGAAACAGAAATTAGTGCAAATAATAGTCTTGTATTTGTGCTTTCGACTGTATGATTTTTCCTAACTCAAAAGAAATTTTACTTATTTCAGGTGACAACTCAGGATGGAAAATTACTTTAATTTTACCTCACTGCCCACAGGCAAATATATGTCTAAGTAGCAATGCTGATAAAAAGGATGGGGAAGGATCTGGGGCTAAGTCTGGTACGCCGTCCTCGGGCATCCCTTCAAAAGGGCCTGCGTGGAACCCGACGATGGTTTGGTCGGGCCATGGCCTTGCCCAGACTGGAGGTTGGAAGGCTTCCTCCTGTCATTCCGCCCCCGCCGCCTGTAAAAGTCCGGCCTCGTCCGAGGGGGTAGGAGCACTGTTGCAGCTGCCGAGGCTCGAACCACTGGGTCTTTCGCACGGTAGAGGCAGGATACTCTCTCCAATTCGGCTCTTATTCTTCCCCCTACCCTTCCCCGTCCCTCTTCAGGGACCCCTCTCACAAGCAACTCCTTATTCAGGAGGTTCAGGCGTTCCTCGCCTTGGGGGCGGCAAAGGAAGTTCCACAGGAACTATGGGGCAAGGGGTTCTACTCCTGATATTTCCTAATCCCCAAGGGGGCCTCCGGCCCATTCTGGACCTGCGCAGGCTCAACAAATTCATGGTAAAGCTGAAGCTCCGCATGGTCTCCCAGGGCACCATTATCCCTTCACTGGATCCTGGTGCACCGCCCTCGACATGAAGGACGTGTACTTCCACATAGTGATTCATCCGGCACACAGGCGTTTCCTGCGCTTCGTCGTCAACCGCGAACATTACCAGTTTACAGCACTCCCATTCGTCCTTTCCACAGCCCCCTCAAGTGTTCACCAAGTGTATGTCAGTCGTGGCTGCCTTCCTCCATCGATGGTGGGTACAAGTGTATCCCTACCTCAATGACTGGTTGCTTCGGGGCCGCACCAGAGAGCAGGTGCAGTCCCACCTCCGCCTGGTCAGGTTTACATTCGAATGGCTGAGTCTCCTCCTTAACATAGCGAAGTCGACCCTAGAACCAACCCAAAGGATCAAATTCATTGAGGCGGTGCTGGACTCCATTTAGGCACAGGTCCTCCCGGAGGACTCCCGTTTACAAGCTATTGTGGGCATCATTCGAGGCCTTCAGAGATGCCCAACGTCGACAGCAAGGGGAGGCCTGAATCTCCTCGGCCACGTGGATTCGTGTACATACATAACCCGGCTCCAGCTGTTACAAGCATGGCTTGCCTCGGTCTACTGCCCGAGGCGCGACAGCCTGAATTTGGTGCTCAGTGTCCCGGAGCGGGTCCTCGCCTTCCTCCGCTGGTGGCTTGACCCCCAAGTGGTGTGTGGGGGAGTCCCCTTCCACAGAGCCCAGCCTTCCTTGTCCCTGGTCACCGATGCGTCAGCTACGGGGTGGGGAGCACATCTGGGGAACCTTCAGACTCAGGGGCTGTGGTCTCAGGCCGAGCTCTCCCTCCATATCAATGTCAGGGAGCTGATGGCAGTACGCTTTGCTTTCCAGGCCTTGATAGGAGCAACTGCAAGGTTGCTGTGTGGTGGTTGTCACTGACAACACCATGGCCATGTTCTACATCAACAAGCAAGGGGTGGGGGGGAGGGCCCATTCATCCCCGCCCTGCCAGGAAGCAGGGAATTCTGCATAGCCCACTCTATTCACCTGGTTGCATCCTTTCTTCCTGGGATCCAGAACACGCTGGCGGACCGCCTCAGCAGGTCCTTCCATTCGCACAAGTGGTCTCTCCGACCGGATGTTGTCCACCCCATCTTCCAAAGGTGGGGGTTTCCCATCTTCCAAAGGTGGGGGTTTCCCACCTTTGGAAGATGGTGGGAAAACAGGTCAACCTGTTTGCCACCTGCAGCAACAGGAAGTGCCCAACGTTCTGCTCCTTCCAGTGTCGCAGCCTGGGCTCCCTCATGGACGCATTCCTGCTTCCCTGGATGGGTCGCCTGCTCTACGCCTTCCCTCCATTCCCCCTTGTGCACAAAGTCCTGCTCAAGATCTGCAGGGACAGGGCGATGGCAATTCTGGTAACTCCAGCGTGGCCTCGCCCGCATTGGTACACCACACTGCTAGAGCGGTCGGTGGATGTTCTGGTCACGTTGCCTCTCCTCCCTGACCTGCTCACTCAGGACCACGGTTGCCTCTGTCATCCTGACCTGCGGTCCCTCCACCTCACAGCTTGGAAGCTCCATGGCTGAACCCCACGGAGCTTTTGTGTTTGGACCCTGTAAGGCATGTCCTGCTGGGCAGCAGCAAGCCCTCTACTAGAGCCACGTATCTGGCAAAGTGGAAAAGGTTTTCATGTTGGTGTGACAAGCGCTGCATCCCACTCCAAGTGCCGGTGCCCCTCATTTTGGAATACGCCTTGCACCTGAAACAGCAAGGCCTGGCAGCGTCCTCCGTGAAGGTTCACCTCTCTGCCATCTCAGCCTTCCACCCGGGAGCATCTGGCCGCTCTGTCTTCGCCAACCCTATGGTTGGCTGCTTTCTCAAGGGCTTGGACCATCTCTATCCTCAGATCCAGCAGCCTATTCCTACCTGGGACCTTAACCTGGTCCTTTCAAGGCTCATGGGGCCACGTGCTTCCTCCTGTATCTTTCCTGGAAGACAGCTTTCCGGGTCACCATTACGTCGGAGAGACGCGTCTCCAAGCCGAAGGCCCTCACCTCGGAACCGCCTTACACTGTCTTCCACAGGGATAAGGTTCAACTCAGACTGCACCCGGCCTTTCTCCCAAGGTGGTGTCGGCCTTTCACACCAGCCAGGACATTTTCCTGCCTATCTTTTACCCGAAACCTCATGCTGGTCCCCGGGAACAGCGGCTGCATTCCCTCGATGTCCGCAGAGCCCTAGCTTTCTACATTGAGAGCACTAAGCAGTTCAGGAAATCAACCCAGCTATTCGTTGCAGCGGCGGACCGGATAAAAGGCCTCCCCGTCTCCTCTCAAAGAATATCCTCCTGGATCACATCCTGCATCCACACTTGCTATGAGCTGGCTGGGGTGCCGACCCCAGCTCTTACCATGCACTCCACTAGGGCCCAGGATTCGTCAGTGGCATTCCTGGCCCAGGTACTGATCCAAGAAATCTGCAGGGGAGCGACTTGGTCCTCGGTGCATACCTTCGCCTCACACTATGCCATCGTCCGGCACGGCAGGGACGACGCGGCTTTCGGCAGAGTGGTGCTACAATCAACATTCCTTAACTCCGACCCCACTGCCTAGGTAAGGCTTGGGAGTCACCTAATTAGAATTGATATGAGCAAGCACTTGAAGAAAAAAACGGTTACTCACCTTTTTGTAACTGTTGTTCTTCGAGATGTGTTGCTCATATCCATTCCAAACCCGCCCCCCTTCCCCTCTGTCGGACTAACCGGCAAGAAGGAACTGAGGGGGCACCGGGTCGGCAGGGTCATGTATTGAGCACGAGGGAGGCACCACTTCAGGGGGCTCCACGGCTGACCCGACGGATGCTGCTAGGGGAAAAACTTTCCGATGGCCGTGCACACAGCATGCGCACATGTAATTGGAATGGATATGAGCAACACATCTCAAAGAACAACAGTTATAAAGGTCAGTAACCGTTTTTTCCACAGCAATAGCTTTTTCAACAGCTCTGGCTACTAACATGCATTCCCAAGCTATTTATTGTTTAGAAAAATAGAACCCAAATTCTCTAAAGTCTGGGACAAAAACAACGGAGTATCTTATTAGATAAAACTTGCAAAGCCCAAGTTGGGCTGCAGCTAGTTGACCCTTGCCGGCCTTTTGAAGAGGGTAGAGGGGATGGGGTATTTCACAGATAACTAAACTGAGAGACTGAGATTACCAGATGAGGTGGTGGGAGAGAAACAATGTTCATGGTTCAGTCATGCTATTGATTCCAGCTTTATGCTGTAATAGCCAACTGTACATGGAATTCTTACTATTTACTATATCCTTATTTTTTTCCTGCACACGATAAACTACATTGATCAAAAAGAAGTTAAATTAGCGAAGATTAAGATACCAATAACACTATAGCTGGAGATTAACATCTTTCCAAGGCATGAGTAATAGAGCAAGTATGAATTCCACCACAATGATATGAAAGGCTCGAACATGAACCTGAAAAGGCTGCTTCCTTTAATCCTGTTCACTTAAATTACATCATCACTTAATAAGTTGGTCTCCATTATTTTGTTTTGGCAAAAAGTAAGTTTTTCTAGTTCATGTTAGAAAAGCACTTCTCTTACCTGGGCAGAATAGCCATTGAAGAATGAGTACCAGAAGTGTACTAGCGTAAATGCAAAGTTTTTGTAGAAGAAATATCGTAGGAACTTGCACATCCTTATATAGGACCATCGGCCATGAACTAATAGTAATCTTTGCAGGTATCTGAATTGTCCAAAAGAATAGTCACTTGACATGACTGCTTGCATGCCTTCTTGTCCACTAATTCCAACACCAATATGAGCAGCTACATTAAATAAAAAACACAAAAAAAGAGAGTACCACATAGAATAAGCAAGGTTTTGTTAAAATAAGATATATTATTCAACAAATAAAGATGCACAGTAACACTCCAGCTTATACAATCATTTAACAATTCCCATTCTCTACTGTAAATTTCTCCTGACCCAAATTATTCTTCATGTACCTAAACAGCTACTTCAATTGTTAAAAAGACTGTCTGAACTAGGGAAAAATAGCACTTTCTAATAAAGTGATGTAAGACCTTAAAAACAAAAAATAAATAGCCAGACAAGTTTTATAGATGACTTACTTTTGATCATGTTTACATCATTGGCACCATCCCCAATAGCCAAAGTTATAGCTTTCTTGTATTTCTTCACCAGCTCCACCACCATGGCCTTCTGTTTGGGAGTTACGCGGCAGCAGATCACTGCACTGCACTCGCATGCTAAGTCTACAAAGTTTCTTTGTTGCTGTTCTTTATTAACATCAGCTCTCCTTTTACTTTGAATTTGCTTTTCTTTCTCTTCTGCTGTTCTGGGAAATTTCAGTTTTAGAAGTTTCTTCTTCTTCATTTTCTTCTCTAAAAGGATTTCATTCTGGATAATCAAAGAGAAAGTAATTATTGTCCCTTCTTCGCTATTTAAAGATAGAGTGTTCTAAGAACTACTCTTATAACATTTATAAAGTCTGAAATACCTTGACACTCAGCTACATTATGTGCACTTTTGTAATACCACCCCAGTGAAACTTCCCTGAAGAAAAAGGGGACAGTGAATGTGGTAGGTTTTTGTACAACTTATTATATTGTAATACTTCTTGCAGAAATTAATGGAAAAAATCATTTTTCTATCTTCAGCTAATTCATTTTGAAGAATAATATTAGTTTATGTGATATTAACT